>OX463813.1:14795535-17195535 GCA_949825045.1 Argyresthia goedartella
ACGCAAAAATAGGCGCTTTCGTCGTCGAGTTGCGGAAACCAGCCCGTCTTACAATTGACAATTGACTCCTAGTGTCACCGTTTAGATGCAAAATTAATTTTAGTTCCAGGAATATCAGGTCGTTTGGCCAGTGTGATTTCCATAAAAAAGGACCCGAGGGAGATAAAGAGAAGGAGAACATTGAGTGACAGAACTGAAACGAAGTTTCCTAGCACTCTTTGAATTAGTGACAGCCCCATCAGAAAATAAACGTGTAAAAGTTCGATTATAACTTGCAAATATTCGAGTTTGATTTCTCCACAACGAGGAAGCCTAGAGTTACCGTAAATCAATAAAGTTTTAGTGAAGATTTAGTGACTGAGAACCACTGCTTTTCTTTTACTCCTAGTGTCATCGTTTAGGAGCAAAATGAATTTTAGTTCCTGGAACTACAGGTCGTTTGGCCAGTGTGATTTCCATAAATAAGGACCTGAGAAAGCAAAAGAGAGTGAGGATATTTGGTGACTGCACTGAAACGAAGGTTCGTTGCTTGCTTTGAATTAGTGACAGCCCCATTAGAGAATAAACGTGTAAAAGTTTGATGATAACCTCCAAATATTCGGGCTAATCCATTTCTCGACTCATCTCATAACGAAAAAGCCTAGAGCGACCAAGAGAGGGGGAATATATAGTGACTATACTGAAACGAAGTATATAATCACCAAACGTCACACGCATTCTGTGAAAATTTCAAATCTCGACCTATTACTTGTTTGTACTTTATAAAATCACATCTCTACCTATTACTTGTTATGTTTGTACTTTATAGAATCACAGTTAAATTGGATCACCATGAGAGAACATACATCGATTCGACAGCTTCTTGTGAATAGTTTTGTGGAGTCGCGAGCCAAGTTATCAAGGTTTTTACCTTCACATATGAAAACTTGGCAAGCGCTTTGTTTTTATATCAAATCTGAGTCTTAAATATATAAAAAATAAACAAACAAACTAATTAAATTAACATATTGATTTTTTGATTGTTTAGTGTTCTTTGGCATTGGTCCACCTTTCTAAAATATAAATTTTTCGAAAATATCACCAGAATTACCCCAAAATGGGAAATCGCATTCCTTGCGGGTGCCAAGTTGACTTTGTTGATGCTTTGTACATTTTTCGTTGGAATATTTTGTCACCCTATTTCATTCACCAACAGCATCCCGCGTAGAACATTTTGAGGTTATATCTGAAATTTTCAATTTATCCTTTAATTGAGCTGTCACTAATTCAGAAAAGCAATGAAACTTCGTTTCAGTATAGTCACTATATATTCCCCCTCTCTTGGTCGCTCTAGGCTTTTTCGTTATGAGATGAGTCGAGAAATGGATTAGCCCGAATATTTGGAGGTTATCATCAAACTTTTACACGTTTATTCTCTAATGGGGCTGTCACTAATTCAAAGCAAGCAACGAACCTTCGTTTCAGTGCAGTCACCAAATATCCTCACTCTCTTTTGCTTTCTCAGGTCCTTATTTATGGAAATCACACTGGCCAAACGACCTGTAGTTCCAGGAACTAAAATTCATTTTGCTCCTAAACGATGACACTAGGAGTAAAAGAAAAGCAGTGGTTCTCAGTCACTAAATCTTCACTAAAACTTTATTGATTTACGGTAACTCTAGGCTTCCTCGTTGTGGAGAAATCAAACTCGAATATTTGCAAGTTATAATCGAACTTTTACACGTTTATTTTCTGATGGGGCTGTCACTAATTCAAAGAGTGCTAGGAAACTTCGTTTCAGTTCTGTCACTCAATGTTCTCCTTCTCTTTATCTCCCTCGGGTCCTTTTTTATGGAAATCACACTGGCCAAACGACCTGATATTCCTGAAACTAAAATTAATTTTGCATCTAAACGGTGACACTAGGAGTCAATTGTCAATTGTAAGACGGGCTGGTTTCCGCAACTCGACGACGAAAGCGCCTATTTTGCGTGTGGGTGGGAATGCGACATCATTCGAGCCAACCCAACTCCTCCAGGAACGCCAGTAGGCCCTTTACGTTACCGACTATCCCTGGAAGGTCCCACGATTGACCGAGGTGTTTAGCCCTGTAGTCCGCTACTCCTGTGCACTCCATGAGGACGTGAGCAGCCGTTTCTTCTGCCTCCAAGCAGGCTCTGCAAAGGGGGCTGTCGGTAACACCTAGGACATATAGATGTTTATTAAAGAAACCATGGCCAGTAAGTGCTGCAGTTACCAGTCGCATGCGCGGCCTACTAAGTCGAAGCAAGGTCTTAGCCAGCCTAGCGACACTAGGAGTAAAAGAAAATTGTTTCTCAGTCACTAAATCGTCACTAAATCTTTATTCAGTTACAGTGTATCTTTCTCTTTCTTTAGTTTTCAAGATTCAAGTTAGCCAAGAGGCCTGATATTAGGCCCCTCGGCAAGATATAAATGCTTATAACTGTCCAACCTTTGAGTCACTAATTATCTGGCTGGCATATTTATGAATTAAATCCTGGAGTAGCAAACCAGCTCCCTACATCCATTGGCCAAACGTTCTGATGTAAGTACCATGAACGTATAAAAAAGTCGGACGTAGTCTCGCTTACAACAAGTGTGCCACTCAAAGTCGGCCAGCTCGCTGTACGTACACGCCGACAAGCACACATTCACACATTAGTCGGCCATTATGCGCGTAGGCTTCAACAAAGTCGGTACGTTACGTGGAGAAATAAAAAGCTAAACAGCATGTCTTGCGTGGTAAAGTGGTGTAAAAAGTTAAGTGACCGGAGGAAAAAACATCCAGGGATCACCTTTCATAGGTAAATGAATAAATAACCACTTATTTCCAGTAAAACATTAAAATCAATCTTCATTCACATGAACAAAATAATTCATCACAAGTCCAGTATTGTCATTATTCACGTAAGCAAAATTACCTTAAATATGGGAAAATACGGTATTATTAAGTTCAAATTATAATTCGATTATTTATTTAAGCGAAGTTATTTTTAACAGTTCTTAAATTGGTCGGTATGTTGTTACCCGGTCAGCTGAATAAATAAATTGGCAGTTCTTAAATTTTTCGTCAGATGAAAATTTGAACTTCGAAGTTACTGGTCCGATTTTCTTCACAATCGACATCTGGGGTTCTGGTTGGAATCCAATCATGATTCTGAAGTCAGATTTTGAAAAAGTGGCCGCCATTTTGAACTACGTATTGACTGGTAAGATTTGCTTCAAAATCAATTGGTCGGAGTCCAATTATGATTCTGAAGCCGGATTTTGAAAAAGTGGCGCCTTTTTGAACTTCGTAGTTAGATCACATCCTCGATAGAACACAAAATAAATCTTAATAAATATATAGCGGAAAAGTATTTAAAGACTCTGCTTCACCACATTTCAAAATTAGAAGATATATCAAGAACCTCTCAAAGTAAAAATTAAGCAAAATTAAAAATTTTGAAAAAAACCCACGACGGTAAAAATCTCATCGAAAAAGAATAAAATAACTCAAAACCCCCGACTAAACCCAATTATTATGTAACGAAATATTATAATAGACTTAAAAATACTTTCTAAAAAGGAGATATACTTAAGTACCTAAACAATGAATATGGATGTTTACAGATTTTTCCTAACGTGTCTGTTTCTCGAAGATATACTTAAATGTAGCGATAATATTTTACCATAATACATAACCGAGGAATATCCGTCGGGGGCTGCCTTTTCTATATGAAATTTCAACAAAAATTTAATCATACTCATAAGTGTATTTTATGTCGTCGTTAAACATCTACAATTCTTCAATAATTGTATTCACTTCACTAGAAAAACTTTAGCTGGGTTAACGGCATGATATCCATTTGGTTGTAGAGTTAGGTACATACTGAATGTACTCAAATAATTACATAATTTTGTTTCATAACAACTAGTTCTCACGGGAAATAAAGTACGTTATATATTTAAAGAAATAAATTAAAAACCAAGTGCAATTAAAATTTAATTGTGCCCTCAAATCATATATCCAAACTAACAAATTGTTTTTATTATAAAAGCGAAAGTGTGTGTGTCTGTTTATCTTTGTTTCACGGCAAAACGAAGTGACGGATTAACGATTTTTGAAGTGGAGATAGTTGAAGAGATGGAGAGTAAAATAGGCTACAATAGTGTTAGTAAATGTACTCACATTTGTTGTTTTTTTTTGTTTTTTTGTATTAATTTTGTATTTTTTTCTGTGGCAATGAATAAATGTTTCTTTCTTTCTTTTTTTTCTGCTAACACTAGAAATTAATTATTAATTAATTAATGGCATTAACCCAGCTAAAGTTTTTCTAGTGACGTGAATACAATTATTGAAGAATTGTAGATGTTTAACGACGACATAAAATACACTTATGAGTATGATTAAATTTTTGTTGAAATTTCATATAGAAAAGGCAGCCCCCGACGGATATTCCTCGGTTATGTATTATGGTAAAATTATTATCGCTACATTTAAATATAGCTTCGAGAAACAGACACGTTAGGAAAAAACTGTAAACATCCATATTCATTGTTTAGGTACTTAAGTATATCTATTACCGATTTCTCGAGATATCAACTCTTTTTTAGAAAGTATTTTTAAGTCTATTATAATATTTCGTTACATAATAATTGGGTTTAGTCGGGGGTTTTGAGTTATTTTATTCTTTTTCGATGAGATTTTTACCGTCGTGGGTTTTTTCAAAATTTTTAATTTTGCTTAATTTTATTTCAGACTTTTTAGAGAGCATATACGAATTATAATCTATATAATGTGTAGGTAAGATCTCGCAAAACAATAAGTGTGATTCATCCTACCACATAATATTAAGTTCCTTATTAAATATTATACAGTTGCTTTCTGTTGGTTTTTGTTCAGAATTGGTGTCAATACTCTTGAGACTGTAATATTTGTGTTTGAACCATCGATATAAATACTAAGGATAGGCCTTCCCGTACTAAATTTCTTACCATTTTGTGGCTACGAAAAATAGCGCCCCTGTCGGAATTCGTCGGAACCAAGACAGTACGAAAAATTGTAACGGCGTCACGGTCGGTCACGTTCCGATTTGTGGTGTATAGACACAATATTAGGAAAGTTGATCTACGGATACCCGGTGACTTTTAATCGGTGATTAGGAGTAGAAATAAAATATATCTAGCTAAAATTTTACTTAAGGGGCGAGGTCTCACGCAATTAGCTCATGTTTAATTAATAAAAAGTTGAATTAGTTAGAGGGGGGGGGGGGGGGGGGTAACCAAATGACATTACGAATAGTAATCTAATGACATTACGAATATTAATCTTGACATTACGAATAGGAAAATAACCAAATCGGATCGTTTTTCAAATATAGGAAGCGGGCAGTTTCACTGTGCGTCGCGCGTCGCTACAAAGTTACGTCAGTCGAATGGTTGATTTTCATTTGAGGATTTTTTCGAGAACAATATTTTATAGATAATCAATTTAAAGCCAATAGTAATTGAAAATATAATATTTACTTGTGATACGACACTCCCTGTTTTTGTGTTTTGCGATTTGGGTATGATTTACACCTTTTTACGTCGCAGGTCACCATTTTTGTTTTTGCTGCCGATATGTCAATCGGCTGTCACCGTCCAAGCGCGACTGATTGCAAACAGTCCAATTTTCCCGATTTTGTACTGTTTTTGTAGCGACACTTTCAAGCGCTCCGTGCCCTGTCCCTACTATTCAAGTCTGTGGTTTGAACTCTGAATTTAATGATGACATAAGCTGGGAGTACCTCCACGCGATGAAGGCGGAAACAGTTCCTAATACTGGCTAAAACTCCCTAAAACACTATGAATGTGATATGATGCCTTCGGGCTTATGTTGTTATAATGTGTTTTCGAATGCGCTTTGAATGCGAATTAAATGCGAATTGAATGCGAATTGGATGCGATTTACAGACGGAGAGACCTAGCTCCCAGTGAGGCCGAGTGCTGTTGTTTCTTTATTGAAACCAAATAAAGAGAAGGTACATATTGATCTTATTTTTTTTTAACTTACGAGTTCTAATTTCATTAATAAGTTTGATACAACATTATTTTACTTTTCAATTATAATTTTGTAAATAGTGTTACAAGTGGAATAATATTGTTCAATATTATTTTCCCATCATTATAATTTGGTTTATTTTTGTTATTGGTTTAAAAATAATATTTTGAGATTTGGGTTTGAACTACATTTTGGTAGTAGAGTTAGGTACATACTGAGTTTTATTTTTAGTTTGTTTCTTGATTTTTGCATTTTCGAATAATAATTTGGATTTCACAGATAAGTAGATTAGGTAGTTTAGTCGGAATATAACTCCGTTTTATTATTACTCGAGTTTTATGATTGATTTTATAGTTTCAGTTTATAATATTGCTATCATAAGTTTTTTTTTTTAAATAACGATTTCGTATCTATATTTTAAATAGGTACTTACTTGTTTTTGAATTTATAATTTTGATTTCAACATTAAATTTGCTTGTTGCTTGATTCGAATATCCCTTGGATACTTTTATTTAATAGTAGTTGTTAGGTATCCGATGATTTAGTTAGATTAAGGCGTCTAAAAGTACGTTTCATTTTATTACGTATTATTATATTATACTTTATTCTGATAGATATTGGTAGGTGTATATTTGGCATAATTTGTTATTACGTAATTTTTTAAACGCACTAAAATGGGTCTAGGTAGGAAAACAAAAAAAGCTAGCGTTATGTATAAAAAACGCAATATTCAGAGTCCAACCAGTAATGATGGTTGTGTTCGGAATCGGGTCCGTGTTGATAAAGATCAAGATCAACAGGAGAGAAAACGTCAAGCGAATGCTTCTCGTATGGCTTTACTGAGAGTCAAGAGAGCGCTGAGGAACATAAAGCAAGAGTTGCTGCTAGCGCAGCTCGTATGGCTACAGTGCGCAGTAAAGGAAGCCTCACGGAGTATAGAGCTAGACTTGCTGCCAATGAATATCGCATGGCTTTACTGAGAAGTCAAGAGAGCGCTAAGGAGCATGAAGCAAGAGTTTCTGCCAATGCATCTCACATGGCTTCAGTGCGCAGTGAAGAGAGCCTTATGGAGTATAGAGCTAGACTTGCGGCCAGTGCATCTCGCATGGCTTTATTGAGGAGTCTAGAGAGTGTCGAGGACCATGAAGAAAGGATTGCTGCCAGTGCATCTCGCATGGCTTCACTAAGAAGCCAAGAGAGCGCTGAAGAGCGTGAAGTAAGGCTTAATTATCAAAACACTTTGAGGCTTATCGAAAGTACTAGTGAACGACAAACACGTCTGCAGCGACAGCAAATATATAGGTAATCAAAATTATAGGGCAACGCTACGTCAATTCGAAGTAAATATTGACGAATTCGCTGACATTATTTGTAGTGTTTGTAGGAACCGATGCTATCAAATACAAACAACTTCAGTCGATAGTCAGTTGGCATTAGTAGCAGGTGTATTGCCCGTAGAATTAAAAAGAGAAGCGGCTCGCATTACAATGTGCAATAGGTGTGCTAACATTATACGGCGAGGAAGAACGCCAGCACAAGCATATTGGAATAACATGTTTTTAGACGACATACCTCCTGAAATTGCTTGTCTATCAGATATGGAAAAGCGGTTATTATCTCGGGTCATTCCTTTCATTAAAATAACGAACGTTTGCGAACAACTGGAAACAGTTCAAAGACAACGTCAGTTTTTGGTTCACATACAACGATTGTGGGCGGCATTACACTGGCTGACAGAAAATAATCAATTGTACGGAAATGTACAAATTGATTATTCGAATGTCCATTTTAATATTATCGACATTTGCCAAATATCACCTGATTGCGCTCCTCCGGATCGCACTGAAAGATCCCATACCAATGTGATCACAACAAACCACCGCAATTTGATTGAATTGATTTGATTTTGATTTTTTTTTGATTTCACCAAGGACATCCGAAATTTAGGGATGAAAGTCGTGGAAAACAGTGCACAGCAAAATTATGGACGTCATTACGTGGGATACTGGTGTCATTGATAATATTTTAATAGTGGCTGTTAATCTGTATATGGAAAGTATCAACACTCGTAATGTGCCTAATGTTATTGAGCATGAATCAAATCAAATCAAATCAAAAATCATTTATTTCCATAGGATGTTGTTACATCACTTAGATCCGTCATTACATTTTTTTTGGGTGAGTTCACTAACACAATGGCGGAATCTGTGGAGAAGAGCTCACCGAAGAAACTCCACAGTCGTCGCATCTTTTGCGTTTCCTTTTTTAAATAAAATATTGTCAAATTACAAAATGAATGCTAATTATGTATCGAAACAGCCTGTTACTCAAATCTATAAAAAAATCTATTCCCATGGACATCTGTCCTCTAAGTAATCAGATATCCTATAGTAACCTTTTTTATACAATTTCTGTTTTATTATTATTTTAAACTTGTCTAAAGGTAAGTTTTTAATATCAGTAGGGACCTTATTTAATAGCGTATACAATTGCCTTTAAAAGAATTACTAATTTTATGCAGTCGGCTTACATAAGCAACCAACTTGTCTTTATTTCTAGTATTAAAATTGTGTATATCACTGTACTTCTGAAAATTAGTTATATTTCTTTTTACATACACAAGATTGTCATAGATATATTGAGACACAAATGTCAGAATATTGATTTCTTTAAACTTTTCCCTCGGTGACACTTTTACCTCAGTGACACTCTAGGCCCTAATCTATAAATTGCACGAACAGCCCGTTTCTGCAGAATAAATATACTATTAGCATTCGCAGCGTGACCCCACAATAAAATACCATAGGTCATTAGAGTATGAAAGTAACTAAAGTAGACTAGTCTAGCGGTGTCTACGTCGATAAGAGCTCCGGTGACCCTAGGAGTAACAGAAAAGCAGTGGTTCTCAATCACTAAATCGTCACTAACTCTTTATTCAGTTACAGTGTCAGTGTCAGTGGCAAGGGGCCTGATATCTGGCCCCTCGGCCAGACATAATTGCTTATAACTTTCCAACCGTTGAGTCACTAATTATCTGGCTGGCATATTTATGATTCACTAAATCCTGGAGTAGCAACCAGCTCCCTACATCCATTGGCCAAACGTTCTGATGTACATAAAAAAATGTACTACTGAATCTGTGGCACATGCACCCGGTATTGCTAGAGACATATTTCGTTTTCCTCGTTTGTAAGTAAACCCAGGTCACAGTATTAGTACTGTTTTAAATAATTATTTCCTAAATTATTTATGTAGTCTTTGTTTGTAGTTTCAGTTCCGGCATATTTAATACCAGACGAAGACCCGAGTTGCTGCTTTTAAGTGAAATATCAACTTTTATCTGTATCCGTATTGACGTTTTGTTTTTACCCCGATATGTGGGGTTGGCAACATCGTGTAGTGGTATTGATCTGCGGGATATCGATTTCGTAAAGTCATCCATCACCGGAGCCTTTTTCTTCTATTATGCCGACGAGCTAGCGGCTTCATATTTGATAACTTACTGAAGAAATACATATCTCCTTCCCTTCGACCGGCAACCCCGTAGTTGTTCCTACATAAGCTAAATAATAGCCTATAACTAGGATTTTTAAGTTGAGGCCAAATATGTAAAGAAAGTTGTTACCATTAGAGAAAATTTATGCTAGATCAATCGGTCACTATTTTTAAGAAAAATAATAATTTATTTTCATGTCTGTTTTAACACGATCCGGGGCGGTAACGGCGATGGCCGTTATTCTTACTTCTTCTGATATGACAGTACGGCGATCCCCGTAATTTTTCAATCCTCTCTAAATGTCGGTACGGTTGCCTCCGTAGTATTTCTGTGAGATCTCCATATAAAAAAAATCCACCGCCATTCTACAGAAACACATCAAAGTTGTACTGTCAATCTACAGCCAGTTGAGTCGCTCTTTGTAGTGACCAGTGCACACACGCATACTAGTACTCACACATTGACAGTACGGTAATACCCGATACGTTTATGTGGGTTTTCAATCGGCGTGTGCGTCAGTGTCACTCAGGACGTCGCCAGTGGTGGACGGTGTTTTTGATCACGTTACGCGGGTAAACAAGTTGTTCGGAGATGAAAAGTAAGTTGTTTTACTTGTTACTACCTGTTTAGAATACTTCATATTGTTTTATAGCATGTGTTTGAAGCGTGATTAGTAGAATAAATCACCAACACGTCATTAGTGTGTGCGAAAAGGGAACCGCCGCACAATGGCGTGGCGTGATGTACAATAGGTACAAACTTACGATGGTTATCTTTTCGCACAGACTTTACAGGATTCATCGTTTATTTTGTTTTTAGATGAATCGACCAAGGAAGGGTGAAAAAGAAGAGGAGCGCATCCAGCGGCTTCTAGGAGAGATGTCTTCGTCGGAAACGGAAAAAAGCTCTGATAGTGATCATGACCCATTCAGTGATAGTGATGGAGCCTATGGAACAGACCATAATTTTGAACCGAACTTTAGTGATGTTTCAAGTAGCGAAGACGAGGAACTAAAACGTAAAACGATTAGGAGACAAAAACCTGAATTTAGTGACTCAAGCGACACCTCGGCAGAGTCAGATGGTGATTCTCAGACAAAAGCAGCAGTTCGCCTCGTAAGTCAAGGTGTCATCAAAACGCATGGTGACGAGCATAACAGGTCACTAAATTTAGCTGCCCCTCAAGAATCATCTGACTTGCCTAGAGCAGAAAGTCCATCAATATTAGTCAACGAAACTTTTGAAGAGCCTGCTGTATTCTATTCTCAGACCAAAGCACCGGAATCAGCGCTTGATGTTTGTGGGCTTTCTGATCAAGCCGCTAATGTTAAAACTTTTGTCGTTCCTGCTGGAGCCGAAATACCAGAAATACTGGTTGATGTCGGTGATCAACCCGTTGATGCTGCTTCGGATACTCCCAATATAAATGCACAAGATGATAATAATGAATGGTCATGTACCACAGAACCGATCCCTGAATTCGATTTTGATTTTGCCTCACAGGGACTTCGGGTTGAACTTGCTGATAATACTAATCCGCTTGATATGTTTAAACTGATGTTCTCCGAAGAACTAATAGACTATCTCGTGGCCAGAACGAATGATTACGGTCATCGATTGACTGACACAAATAGACCTCATACGAGGCACAGCCGAAACCAAGTCTTCCGCAATGTAACCAAGGACGAAATGTTAGCATTTTTGGGACTATGCTTACTACATGGGCAAATACAGGCACCAAACTTCCGGCAACTGTTCTCCTATTCTGACCCTCTAAATTATCACCCGATATTTCCTCATGCCATGTCGTCTCGAAGATTTCAGCAAATACTAAGGTGCTTATGTGTGGCGAACGTCAATGCAAAAAGCGAGAAAAAAGTCACAGACTTTCTGATGGCAATAACTGAAAATTTTCGTCGTGTTTATGGGCCAGGAAAAGAACTATCATTGGACGAATCACTGATTTTATTCAGAGGCAGATTACACTTCCGCCAGTACATAAAATCTAAGAAAGCGCGATATGGCATAAAGTTTTATGTGCTAACAACTGCAGACGGTTATGTTTTGAACATCTTTATGTACTGCGGCAAAGGAGATGAATCAACAAAGAAATCTGATGAATCTACAAAGAAAACAGAAATGATTGTCATGAAACTTTTAAGGCCTTACCTGATGAAAGGCCACCATGTCTTCATGGACAACTTCTACAATGATGTAGAACTAAGTCAAAAATTATTAGATCTGCGTACGCATACCAATGGCACGTTACGAAAAAATAGGAAAACCAATCCCAGATCACTGGTTACTAAGAAGTTGAAGAAGGGGGAACATTACTGGCTTCGTAAAAAACAAGTGTATGTTTCTGTCTGGCAAGACAAACGGCCTGTCCATGTCATAACAACCAGGAATCATCCCACAATGACTGAAGTTGCGAACAGATTTGGGAAATTATCGACAAAGCCAGTGGAAGTTGGAGAGTACAACAAATATATGGGGGGAATCGATCGTAAAGATCAAATGGTTGCATACTACTCGTCACCGCAAAAAACCATTCGTTGGTACAAAAAAGTATTCTTCCATTTGCTAGACATATGTGTTTGGAATGCTTTTTATGTGTTCAAAAAGTACTTCAAGGATGACGTCAAGTACAGCTTTCTGGCATTTCGAGAGGAACTTATAAAGCAAATGATAAAGCTGGACAACAACACGAAAGGCACAGAATTGTTGAAAAAAGGAAGCATTTTTTCCAGTAGACGCACAGAATATACAAATAAACCACAGACACAGAGAACTGAGAACCCGGGACCCTCAAAACAAGTTGCTGAAAATCATTGGCCAGAAGACATTCCCCCATCTGAAAATTCAAAGAGAAAGCTAAAATACCTCAACTGCAGTCTTTGTTACAAGAAGAAGAAACGTAAAGAGACCAGGTATAGATGCAAAGGATGCACGGCTAAGACTCCTCTTTGTGCTACGTGTTTTGAAGAATGGCATCTATTGTATTCAACAAATTAATGGTTAGCTTATAAGTTGTTGATTTTTACAGATATAAAATTGATCTCATTAGAACTGTACACTGTTCATTATAATTCCTAATAATATAAGACTGTTGTCACTTGTTTAGTTATTTACATTTTGATATAAAAATTAATCTCATTAGAACTGTGCACCGTTCATTGTTATTCCTAATAATATAAGACTGATGTCACTTATTTAGATATTTACATTTTGATATAAAACTTTATCTCATTAGAACTGTACACTGTTCATTGTTATTCATAATAATCTAAGACTGATGTCTCTTGTGTCGTTATTTACATTTATATACTATAAACAAATATATCTCATTATAACTGTAGAGCTTGTCTAAGCTCAAATGACGCGCCCCACCACCTCATTGCGTCATTTGAGCTTAGACAAGCTCTACACTGTTCATTGTTATTTCTAATAATACAAGACTGATGTCTCTTGTTTCGTTATTTAGAAATGGATGGCTTATATGTTCAACAACTTGATTATGACAATTGATCTCACTGGAGCAGTGTGATATTGAACTTTTTTGTTTAAAACCTAATTATGTTTTGAAAATTATAACTAGAGCCAAATAAATAAGATTAGTGTTTAAGTTTGTCTTTCTGTAATGAACGAAAATGTTTCCTATTATGATTAAAATGAAAATAATAAACAAGTAATTTCATTTGTTTTACATCCCCTTATACTAACTGTTATATCCGTACTGACATCTCCTACCACGGCAACAACGTATTGGCATGACAGTACGGCTATAACTGTACTACTGTCATAACCGTACTGATTTTCTCTAAGTATTAATTTGATGAGTGAAGTGACAGTCCTGTAATAACCGTATTACTGCTATAACCGAACTGTCATTTGCAAATGTATTTTTGTGTTATAAGGTGGCAGTACGGCTTTGACAGGGGTTTTGGTTTGTATGAAGATTTTTACTGCTTATCTTCGAAGTCGAGCTAGTGAGGTACCGCCCCGGAACGTGTTAAAACTTCTGAATCAACTAAACATACTCAGTCAGACAGATTTGTAAATAGATGTAACATACATTGTATGTAAAGGAAAACAGTTCTTTCCGGCGAAAAGAAATATGGTGCTTGCAACACTAAAGAGGTTCGTAACCTTTTGATTATTTTTTTTGGTTGAACTTATACAAAACGAATCTGCCAAAGCCAAAAAGAAACCGCGGAGGCCAGTAACATATGTAATGTAAGTAACGTATTTAGTTCCATTTCCGTTGCAGGACACGAGTGGTGGCGCGGTCTGTATTATTTTTCTTAGGATGCTGTCACATGGCTGTCATTCGGTTAGCGATGCCCGAACTTATCGATAGAAATAGATCTTTATCCCTTTGAATCGACCCCCGATTTGAACGCGGGGTTTGAATCGATGTGGCAAAGATCGGATCGTATTTAAAAAACATGAAATTAAGGAATTGAGTATTTCCTGAATATGGGCTCATCAGTACGGACTCGTCAGGAAAAGGCGTGTCACTAACTTATGATAAGATAATGATTAGGAAGGGAAACAAATAGACACATAGATGCAACTTTATCAAAATCAAATCAGTTAGTACATATTAATACAGGAACATATGAACCGGCTATTGTCAGAGCTCAATCTGCGGAAATTGTAAATAGACAAAAGCACATGTATCAAAAGAAAATGGTAGACAAGTTGGCTGCTGGACATGGTATCACCATCCTCCGACTGCCCCCTCCCTTATCACTGTGAATTGAACCCCATAGAACTGATCTGGACACAGGTAAAGGGGCATGTCGGAAGGAATAACAAAACTTCAAAATGGCAGAAATAAAAGCCCTATTTCATGAGGGATTACAAAATGTGACACCACAAAAGTGGAGTGACTGCAATAGCCACGCAATAAAAGTGGAAGATAAAATATGCCAACTCGGTCGGTCGGTGATGATGAAGTTGAACAATTTATAATAAATGTAACATACTCAGAATCTGATGATAGACATCTGATATAGAATAAAATTGTTGTTTTATTTATCCTTATCCTTAAATAGTATAAAATCCTTTATTATTAAGAACATCATAACAATACAATACTTTCATTATCAGTAACAAAATAAAGTCGCTCTCCGCGTCTGTCTGTCTGTATATCTGTTTACACCTAAACCACGCAACCGATTTTTATTCGGTTTTAACCATCAGCTACATATTTTTTCACAGATAGTATATTACGTTGATAACTATATTTATGGCTCCGTAGGCGGGTTCGCCCAGGGTAAACATTTGCGTGATGAGCACACTCTTGTGTTTACCTTGTTTCTGAAATAATACAATAAAAAAAAATGTTTTCAACAACTGGAATGTCATTTTTACAGTAACGTTTCTTTGTTTATATATTTGGCCTGAAATAAAAAATCCTAGCGTGGCTGTTATCTCAGCAACGCTTTTATTGAATACCATCGGATTTCGCTAAGAAGCCCTTGTGCCACGTCCTACACGGATCTTTCGGCGTTCCGGAGTCGTTGGCATTGGCATTGGCATTAGTTACAGCAGACTGTAAGCAAGGCCATTTTCCTCCAAAAGGAGGTGCTTTGTACGCGCCTAGCAATAGGCCGCGCCAGTTCATCTGGTGAGGTGTCAACGTGCGAGCATAGCCGCTCGCCCCTGGCAACTCTGCTCGACCTCACCCGCAGCTAAGCGATCTCTAAATTTACCGTCTTCTCCATATCTAAGAATAAGTACATTACCCTAAATTTATTTGGTCCATTTAAATAGTTACGGCAAGTCCTGCATTAAGGCGTTCCTGCGAAGGTACGTGCTTCTCGAGAGATCTCAGACGCAGCATTGTTCTGCTCAGTATGTGAACTGTTTACAGACGAAGCGACATCATGGTTTGATGGAATTGGTGATCAGGTCCATTGCTGGACGGACCTTAAAAAAACTGTTGCTCCGTGACTATTTACCGGTTGATTACAATAAACGCCTTTTAGTTGAAATAAGATCAAGGACGTCAATCATGCTGTTATCAGCATGATTGACTTGAGTTAAATAGTTTAGTCAATGGTAATGACTTGCGTCCTTACCTAAAAGTTAAAATTTACAATGCAACCTATACCGGCTTCCTGGATTCTGGTTCGGAACAGTCGATTATTGGTGGTGATACACAAAAGTACTCTGAGAACTTAGTTACTATTCATAAATCAAACGATGTGAGTCGCATAGTGACAGCGAACGGTTCTTCTTCACCTATATCAGGTTATGTGTTCTTACCCGTCACTGTTAGTGTTACAACAGCAATAGTTAAATTTTATGTTATACCGGAGGTACCAACAAAACTTGTATTTTATTTATTTATTTATATATTAACGAAACAAACGGTTAGCAAAATTACTTAAGAAAAAGTTAAAGATAAGATATGGTGTTAAAATAAACCTACAGTTTCGATTAATTAATAGTACAATTTGTTTTTTTACTAATTGTCAGCATTTGAATTTTACATGAAAAATTCACAAAACAAATAAACCTACCTACTTACATAATTTTACCATCAATATTTAAAATTTTAGTGGCACTTTGCTTAAACACATTAAGAGATATATTAAACCGATCTAAATCAGAAAAGCTTTCATTATAAACATTAGATGTTCTGAGGACAAACGAATAACCAGTATAATTAGTACTACTTGAAGGAACAACTAAGAGGTGTTTTCTATTTCTAAGACTAGGGTTAGGCACACGAAATCCTACACTTTGTAATAATAATAATAATATAATAATACCTTGGACACTATTTAGACACATTGATCTAGCCCCAAACTAGGATTCCCTGTATCTTGGGTACTAGGCAACGATACACATACTTATAGAGATAAATATTATAGGTACTTAGATAGATAAACAGCCATGCCTATGGTACAGACATCAGTTCTCATCAAACAAATATTTGCCCCCACCGGGACTCGAACCCGGAACCCGTAGGCAGGGTCACTGCCGACTCGGCCATTCGGGTCGTCAATAAGTCTGGACTGTCGTAATAAGACTGGACTGGAGTAATAAGACTGGACAGTCGGTAACATTATTTACAATTTTATATTAAGTTTAGGCATCTGCCACCTTGCGTCGTATCTCAAGTGAAGGAATATTATAACGTGAGGAGCACATTTTATAATTGTCGAAGGCATGGCGCACACGATAGTCAAGAGATTTAAGGAACTTTTACTGAATTTTGTCAATTCTATCCATATGAAATTGAAAGAAAGGGTTCCAGACAGAACTGGCAAATTCTAGTACACTTCTAACATAGCTAAAATAAAGAATTTTGTATGTGCTTGCTAAGTTGAAAGGCTAACCCATCCGCAGGATAAAACCAAGTTTTTTATAGGCATTATTTTGTTTATGTGAGGAACAAAACTGAGCCAAGAATCCACATTTATACCGAGGTCACGGATTTCATCAACCTTAGCAAGTTTGGTGTCACTGATGCCATAATAGAAATCTGTTTTTCGAAGTTTCCTGGTATTTTTACTAGGAAACTTCGAAAAACAGATTTCGATTATAGTATTAGTATAGATTATAGTAATTTCCAAAAACATATCAAAAATCGATGACTGTCTTCTACTCCAAAGTGATATAAATAGTATCATAAGTTATTGTATAGAAAACAATCTGTTCCTGAATCCTAAAAAATGTTACATCCAAAAATGTGTTTAATGGCAGATCCAATGTGATTGACATATAAAATAAAAAGTAGAGGTCCCAAATGAGACCCTTGTGGGACCCCCGAGCTAATAGTCTTATAATCGGCGATGAAACCCTTTAGTGCAACAGCTTGCATTCCATTCTCCAGATAGGAGAGAATCCAATGGAAAAGATCACCGTGTATACCGAAGTTCCAGAGTTTAGAAAGCAACGTAAAGTGGCTTATTTTATCAAAAGCTTTTGAAAAATCGGTATACCCGGCATCTACCTGAATATTTTTATCCATAGAATAAGAGTTCAGTCAATGTTAAGAGATTAGTATCAACACTCAGACCACTACGAAAATCATATTGAACCCTAGATATATGATGCGAACCAAGTTGAGATAGTTGATCGGTGACAATCTATTCAAAATTTTTTGCTAGCGAACATAACTAAATATGGGTCGATATTCAGTAACATTATACGGATCGCCTCCTTTTGGAATAGGAGTGATTAGAGCCCGCTTCCAAATGATAGGCATACACACCACTCAGACTTTTGAAATAAAATTGTTATAGGGGCTCAAAGATGCTCGGCACATTTAGAGATGAATAAAAGATGAAGTCAATCGGGTTCAGCGCCCTACAATTAACACCCAATAAATATTTGTATACCAGTTTTAAATCAATGTCAATAGAGTTTATGTCAACAACAGTACAAGAAGGAGGGGGTAAAATCAAAGAATCGCGGGACAAGCGCGCAGCTGGCACAAATACGGAGCTAAAATGCCTTTAAAGAGACCACAGATTTCGGATCCAGTGTAGCCGAAATGTCACCTAAGCTCATCTTGTGTGGTATGTCATTACATGAGGAAACACTCTTTATGTAAGTCCAGAAGTATTTTGGGCACGCTTTGATTTTATGTTCAGAAAAACGAATATACTTACGATAAGATTCACGCTCAAGTTTCTTTAGCCTTTTTCTCAAGATAGAAAATGTGTGAAACTTAACAGTGATGCACCAACTCAAAGAAAACTTAAGATTTTAAGAATAAAAAACATATTCAAGTTAAACAAAATCTTAAGTTTTCTTTGAGTTGGTGCATCACTGTTCAATTTACCTATTCGATAATTTCATAATATTGAAGTAAAATCTCTACAAATACCACCACTTTCTAGCATGTATCTAGGTGTAAAAGTACCAGGATAACATAAATTTGTAAGAGGTATTGTAGCGCTGGATTTTCAGTCCATTTACATAGGTTTAAACAGTTGGATTTATGAGAGGAAGATACAGGTATCGCCATCTGGCGGCAGCCTTAACAATGCTTACATTGGGGGAGCCATCTCGCTGCGCGTCGAACAGTATCGATCCAAGTGGTTACGGTGGAACGCCGCTAGAGGGCGCCACCACTCTTAGTGTTGCCCTCGTCTTTTTGTTCCCATGTTGTCGGGAAAATTTAACTACAGCTGGCGGAGTGAACAATTATTTTCAGGCGGGAATCGCTGCCGTGTACCCTAAATGTTGGTGGGGACGCGTCCTGAATGTAAGGTGCAGGAACTGACAGCGGAACGGGAGCTAGATAGAAATTTCGCCCGGCTAATTTACTGTCGCAATCGGCGACGTGAACTTGTCATGGGGGGCTTTCAGCGCGAAGGTGGTATCCCTGATGGAAAGATTGTTCGCGAAGATTTTGGTTATAAATATGCGCCCCAAGCCGGTGGGAGGTTTTTTTTTCGACGAGAGTGCCGCGAGAGGCACACCGCTTGAGGTGGTAGAAGGAGGAACCACTGACAAGAAACCTTGCCCCTTTTTGCTCCGGGGACGGAGAGAGCGTGCCGTGGTGGACGCGTAGCGGGAAGGAGGTTGTTCCCACGTGTGGTGAGGTGGATGACGCATCGGCTCGCCAGATACAACCCTGCCGAAGACGGGATTTTGGGAGCCGCCAAGGTGACCCGTGCTGGGTGCACCCCGTGGTAGCGGGCGAGGTACATCCTGAATATATAAGGTGAGAAATTTCCATATTCCAAGGTTCGCATAGCGTGCTTACTAACCTGCCCCAGTAGATTTCTCGTTACTTCTCCATAACGCGGCCCTAGTCGCTCATCATGGTCGATTGACCTAGTCTTAGGTAACGTCGACGCAGTGATTCAACTTCCTTAGGCATTCCCTGTGGTCCAGTGGCCAAACCAAGAGGTTTTATTAAATATAATTGCATCATGGGGCTGGACCACGGCCAGGGTGATTTTGTAAATAGGTTAGTTTGTGACATTTGTTAGTGTATTGCAAACCGAATATAGATTTTCCTTGTAGTAGATTAAGGCTTATGCACCTAAGAATAGACCTTGCCCGTGTGTTTTGATAATTTTGTGTAATTTGAAGGAATATAAATTTTCCCTGCGGTAGATTAAGGCTTATGCACCTAAGAATAGACCTTGCCCGTGTGTTTTGATAATTTTGTGTAATTTGAAGGAATATAAATTTTCCCTGCGGTAGATTAAGGCCTGGGCACCTGAGAAATAGACCTTGCCCGTGTGTTTGGATAATTTTGTGTAATTTTAAGTTGGGGAGCTCTTAATTAAGGCCCGTGGTGTACATTGTGAACTTAGGGCCAGTCGCTAAGTAGATTTTTCTCCTAATTCCAGTACATAAGATCCCGCATGGCGCCTGTACTGCCAGTGTAGCTGGTGACGCCCTGCTTGTTACTGTTACGCTGATCTTCCCTGCGGGGGGGCTGACCTGAAGAAACAAGGGTCGAGATAAGTGTAGAATTAAGGACGTGTATTATTTAAATAGGACGGCCACTAAGAGAGAACCCCCCCTTGTTTTTCTGTAACAAATATTCCGGAAATAAAACTTGAGAACCAGAATCTCTTCTTTTACTGACCGGAACTAGTACCCCCAGAAAAACGAGGCAACAATTGGCGCACCGAACAGGTTTTTCTCTCTTGGTGGTTGTGTAAACCCGTGTTCTGGTCTTTCGCTCAGTACACATGGCCGTTTCTATACTTTAATTTTTGTATTTTGAGGTGGATTGTTAATTGTTGTTATTGTGTTATCGTGTGTGACCGGGCCACAATGGCAACTTTTGAAGATAGGCCGATTAATTTTAATTTACTGCATAAGGACGAGTTAGAATATGAAGTTGAACTTCGTGGGGGAAAGCCAGCCGCAACCGTCACGGAACTGCGTTCCCAGATCCGAAAATTAAACATTGAACTCAGCTCGGACGAAGTAACGGAGTTCAGTGGCGATTGTGAGCGGGAATTCGCCACTATTTGTGAGAAGTTAGAATCACTGCAGAGTCTGTTGGTAGGTACAACTCAAAGACCGTGTTCTTTAAAGATTCTGAGTAGGGTACAGGCGTTAGCGTACCACTTATATCACCGTCTGAGTAGGCTTCAGCCCCTAGAAGGTGCCGGCGACAAATTTTTCGAGACAAACGCGACTATCGAAAAAATAATAGACAGACTAGAGAGTATTATGTTAAATTTTCGATCGTCCAGAGTGGCGTCACCTCCCCCCGTCCGCGAGGTAATACCCGAGAAGTTTCAGGCGGTTCACACATTGAATATCAAATTCGATGGGAAGTCGTGCGTAAAGGGATTTTTACAAAGATTGGAAGAAGTTAGGGTCTCCCGCGGTATCTCCGACGAAAGATTGTTCAAGTCGGCCCCGGAATTATTCACGGACGGAGCGTTATGCTGGTACAGAGGTGCCATTAGCGATGTACACACATGGTCCGAATTGAAAAATCTTTTGTTGGCGGAATACTTACCATTTGACTTTGATTTCCGTCTTATGAAAGAGATTAGGGAAAGAACTCAGGGACAGGACGAGAGCATAGTAAATTATTTGAGCGTAATGCAAAATTATTTCTCCCAATTATTAAAACCCATTACGGAAATTGAGAAATTGGCTATAGTTAGACACAATATTAGGCCGTTCTACACGACCCAACTAGCTCTGCACCCAATCAACTCATGGTCGGATTTGAAGTCAAGCTGCCGATTGCTGGAACAAGCAGAATGTATTGCGCGTAGCTTCTCGGAGCCCACTACATCCGCCTCAATCTTGGCGTCGGACTTAATTTATACTTGTGACAACGGGAAAGCCACCGCAGGCCAAGTCTCAGCGATACAACAGCCGTCGCGGAAATTATTCTGCTACCGTTGCGGGGAACCGGATGTAGTTACTTCAACGTGTCCTAAATGTAAGATGTCAAAAAACTAATAAAGTCGAATCAGAGCAGGGTTGATTCGGGTGTAGGCTTTGGGAGAGGTATACCCTCTTACCACGTAAGTAACCCTGCAAGTAAGTGCGCTGTTAATACGGCGTCCGAATTTCATGCGGCGGAGGCGGAAAGGCAACGTGCGCCGGGGGCGTGCGTGTCCTTCGCCACCGTAGGCCACGACGCATCACTCCGGCATGGAGATCGGGGTGGTGATGCCAAGGTGAGGAGGGCGTCTGCGGATGTCCCGGGCGCACGGGGTTCTGGAAGCCCTTCGTCGCATTCGCCCAAGGGCGTTTTCGTCAACAATAAGGTGAGTCCCGTACCACATAGTGCACCCGTCACCTCTGAACCAAACGTGATAGCTTCGCCACTGACTCCAAGACCACAGGAATGGTCGGAGTGGATAGAATTTGTCCGTAAATTTCACATCGAACTACGCGCGAAACACGTGAGCGTGATCCACGGTCGCGACGCTCGCCCATATCTGAAAGTGGGGGTTTATAATTTTTTTTTTACTGGTCTATTAGATTCTGGATCGGAAATTTCCATTATTAGCAAGGCGGCTTTGGATAGGCTCGGTCAGGAAATCGTATTGCATAGGGCGTTGGATTTGGACGCGATAACCACAGCAAACGGTTCATCTTCACCGGTCGCCGGTTACGTGTTACTGCCCGTCGCTTTGGGGGGTAGAACGTCCGTCGTTAAATTTTATGTAGTTCCGGGAGTAACGACGAGCCTGCTTCTGGGCATCAACTTCTGGCAGGAGTTTGACATAGCACCTGACGTGTTGTCCTTGTTGAATAGGGGATGCTCTTTCTCTGACACCGAGAAGACAGCCACTTTTGATTGTGAGATTAGGAGGATTCAACCGTTGAACGCCCTGTCAGTCCGCCAACGCGCAGAAGCCGAAGATATCATGCTGGAGTTTGAGTCCATATCTTTTGATAAGAAGGGTTTAGGTAGAACTCATCTCTTGAGCCACAGGATTGACACAGGAGGGGCAGCCCCTATAAAACAACGATACTATGTTTTGTCCCCACAAAAACTAGCAGAGTTAAATAAACAGTTGGACGAGATGCTGCAGCTAGACGTTGTGGAACCCAGCAGTAGTGCGTGGAATAATCCTATAACAATGGCACCCAAGGCAGATGGTACGCTGAGATTTTGTTTGGATAGTAGGAAGCTGAACGCGGTTTCAAAACATGATGCATACCCTCTCCCGTACATAACGCAAATCTTAGATCAGTTGGGGAACGCGAAGTTTTTGTCTTCTATTGACCTCAAAGCAGCCTTTTGGCAGATCCCACTAGACTCTCGGGACTCAATGGAAAAAACCGCGTTTACAGTGCCAGCGCGCGGGCTGTACCACTTCAAGGTTATGTGCTTCGGCTTAACTTCCGCACCAGCTACTCAACAGCGCCTCATGGATCGTCTCTTCGGACCTGAGTTCGGCGGGAGAATTTTTATTTATTTAGATGACATTGTAATCGTTTCAGCTACGTTTGAGGAGCATACGAGGCTGCTGCGGGTTGTCTTAGATCGGCTAAGCTTCGCTGGATTAACAATTAACTTGCAGAAATGCCAATTTTTTAGAAGTCAATTAAAATACCTCGGGTACGTAGTTGATGAGTTTGGTCTGAGGACAGACCCAGAAAAAATACGGGCTATTGTGGACTTCTCCGTACCGACAACTAAGAAGGAGGTTAAGAGATTTTTAGGCACCGCCTCGTACTACCGACGTTTTATTAAAAATTTCAGTAACATAGCGGGGCCGCTCAACAAATTAACTTCAACAAAAAAAGGTACGCCACCGTTCCAGTGGACAGCGGAAGCTGACCAGGCATTTGTGGAGCTAAAGAGGGCGCTGACTACGGCCCCGGTGTTAGCATGTCCGGATTTTGACAAAGACTTTGTAGTGCATTGCGATGCATCCGATTTTGGTGTAGGTGCAACATTGACGCAGAGGTTTGATGGAGGGGAGCACCCCATCGCTTATTTCAGCCGATCTCTCTTACCCGCCGAGCGGAACTACTCAGCCACGGAGAAAGAAGCGATGGCGGTGGTCAACGCCGTCGAACACTTTCGTCCTTATCTGGAGGGAGATCGGCCGTTTACGATCATCACTGATCATGCCAGCCTGAAATGGTTTTTAAACTTGAAAAACCCAACCGGTCGTCTAGAAAGATGGGGTTGTAGGTTATCCCCATATAACTTCACTATTCAACATCGGCGAGGAGTGGACAATGTAGTTCCTGATGCTCTCTCAAGATCAGTTCCGGTGGCAGCAGTGGCGCCAACGGTGCAGACTTCTGACGATTGGTATTTGAAACTTTTTAGGGGTTGTGTGGATAGGCCACAATCCATGGCAAATTATCAGATCGAGAGCGGTCGTCTTTATCGTTTCAGAAAGGGCAAGAACAACTTAACCGATGACTTCCAGTGGAAGGAGGTAGTCCCAGTGGAGTACAGAGTGGACATCATGATCGCGAACCATTCAACGCCTACGGCGGCACATCTAGGGGTAGATAAGACGCACAGTCGGTTGAAGCTCAGATACTTTTGGCCAGGAATGTACCAGGACGTGGTGAGTTTTGTGGCTGCTTGTGAAGTGTGTAAAGCCTATAAACATAGCAACCTGTCAAAACCCGGTCTGATGGGGGACCCAAAGGTTTGCTCACGGCCGTTTCAGTGTATTAGTGTTGATTTAGTCGGCCCCCTACCGGCTTCCAGACAGCTAAATACATTTTTGTTAGTAGTAGTATGCTGCTTCTCCAAGTATTGTTTGATTTTCCCCGTGCGGCGCGCTACAGGAAAGGTGATCGCTCAGCGCCTGGAGGACCATGTGTTTCTGGTGCATGGGGTTCCTCAGACTGTGCTCTCAGACAACGGGCCACAGCTGGTGGGTCGTGAAGTCCAGTCATTATTCGAAAAGTACAATGTGCCGCAAGTACATTTGGGCCCGGTTTATTGCCCCCAAGTAAACACGGTAGAACGATATAACAGGACCATCATGACTGCGGTCTCAAGTTTCGTAGGGTCTGACCATCGCACGTGGGATGTGAATATTCACAAGATACAGTTCGCTCTAAATACTTCCGTTAACGATGCTACTTCGTACACCCCGTTTTTTCTGGTACATGGGAGAGAGGCAGTAGCTGATGGAAATGTTTACTCGGATCCCGTTGTAGTTGATGAATTGTTGTTTGGGTCGCGAAAAGCCTCGGCGGATAGATTAGGTACCTTGAAAGATGTTTACGAGAAAGTGGGGGTAGAACTAAAAAAGGCCCACGATCGTAATGTCAAAACGTATAATAGCAAACGCCGTGATTTGTCTTTCAATGTAGGCGATATTGTTTGGAAAAGAACTTACAAACTCAGTGATGCGAGCAAACATTTTTCTGCGAAGTTATGTCCTAAGTATGAAAAATGCATCATCGTCAAGAAGTTATCGCGTTTGGTTTACGAGGTAGAGGATGAAAACGGCAAGCCATTGGGGAAGTGGCATATTAAGGATATCAAACAGAAAGACGAGGGACAGATGTCATGCGACCCACGAGTAAACCCCGTGAGTAGTGTTGTGAGTGTTGGTAATTTTCGCTCATCAGCGATCGTTGGTCCGGCTGCGTCGCCCCGTCGCGGAGTTCTGCGCAGCAATGCCCACGTAGCTGGTGAAAGATTGGGGATAAATACAGGCGCTTCGCCAAGTCACAGCGCCGCCTATAGGAGCCGAGTATTCCGCCGTAGGCCCAGATAAGCCGTTCCGGAACAACACCTGGAACGGTGATGCCAAGGAAATAGTTTCCATTGTATCATTGTTGTATGTTGTGACAGCTGTACTGTTTAGCTTGGTATTTTGTTTGGTCCCTCAAGAGTCTTCAGCCGGATCATGAGGTGGCATCATAGGTCTTTTGGTTTTGTGTGTCGTAGGCACTTCGTTTTTTTTGGTATTGTGGATGTTGGAGGGTTTGTTTTGTTGGGGGGCGGTGTTCTCGGATGGGGTCATCCGTAGGATTCCCTGCGTGAATCCTATTTTGGCTTGGGGGGTACTGTAGCGCTGGATTTTCAGTCCATTTACATAGGTTTAAACAGTTGGATTTATGAGAGGAAGATACAGGTATCGCCATCTGGCGGCAGCCTTAACAATGCTTACATTGGGGGAGCCATCTCGCTGCGCGTCGAACAGTATCGATCCAAGTGGTTACGGTGGAACGCCGCTAGAGGGCGCCACCACTCTTAGTGTTGCCCTCGTCTTTTTGTTCCCATGTTGTCGGGAAAATTTAACTACAGCTGGCGGAGTGAACAATTATTTTCAGGCGGGAATCGCTGCCGTGTACCCTAAATGTTGGTGGGGACGCGTCCTGAATGTAAGGTGCAGGAACTGACAGCGGAACGGGAGCTAGATAGAAATTTCGCCCGGCTAATTTACTGTCGCAATCGGCGACGTGAACTTGTCATGGGGGGCTTTCAGCGCGAAGGTGGTATCCCTGATGGAAAGATTGTTCGCGAAGATTTTGGTTATAAATATGCGCCCCAAGCCGGTGGGAGGTTTTTTTTTCGACGAGAGTGCCGCGAGAGGCACACCGCTTGAGGTGGTAGAAGGAGGAACCACTGACAAGAAACCTTGCCCCTTTTTGCTCCGGGGACGGAGAGAGCGTGCCGTGGTGGACGCGTAGCGGGAAGGAGGTTGTTCCCACGTGTGGTGAGGTGGATGACGCATCGGCTCGCCAGATACAACCCTGCCGAAGACGGGATTTTGGGAGCCGCCAAGGTGACCCGTGCTGGGTGCACCCCGTGGTAGCGGGCGAGGTACATCCTGAATATATAAGGTGAGAAATTTCCATATTCCAAGGTTCGCATAGCGTGCTTACTAACCTGCCCCAGTAGATTTCTCGTTACTTCTCCATAACGCGGCCCTAGTCGCTCATCATGGTCGATTGACCTAGTCTTAGGTAACGTCGACGCAGTGATTCAACTTCCTTAGGCATTCCCTGTGGTCCAGTGGCCAAACCAAGAGGTTTTATTAAATATAATTGCATCATGGGGCTGGACCACGGCCAGGGTGATTTTGTAAATAGGTTAGTTTGTGACATTTGTTAGTGTATTGCAAACCGAATATAGATTTTCCTTGTAGTAGATTAAGGCTTATGCACCTAAGAATAGACCTTGCCCGTGTGTTTTGATAATTTTGTGTAATTTGAAGGAATATAAATTTTCCCTGCGGTAGATTAAGGCTTATGCACCTAAGAATAGACCTTGCCCGTGTGTTTTGATAATTTTGTGTAATTTGAAGGAATATAAATTTTCCCTGCGGTAGATTAAGGCCTGGGCACCTGAGAAATAGACCTTGCCCGTGTGTTTGGATAATTTTGTGTAATTTTAAGTTGGGGAGCTCTTAATTAAGGCCCGTGGTGTACATTGTGAACTTAGGGCCAGTCGCTAAGTAGATTTTTCTCCTAATTCCAGTACATAAGATCCCGCATGGCGCCTGTACTGCCAGTGTAGCTGGTGACGCCCTGCTTGTTACTGTTACGCTGATCTTCCCTGCGGGGGGGCTGACCTGAAGAAACAAGGGTCGAGATAAGTGTAGAATTAAGGACGTGTATTATTTAAATAGGACGGCCACTAAGAGAGAACCCCCCCTTGTTTTTCTGTAACAAATATTCCGGAAATAAAACTTGAGAACCAGAATCTCTTCTTTTACTGACCGGAACTAGTACCCCCAGAAAAACGAGGCTACAGTATATATTTGGTAAAAATTTCGCAATTATCGAACACCTAAAGTGCAACTAGTGATAACGAAGTTATCATTAGTACCATTATTTCAAGTTCTATTCATAGTGGAACTAGTGTTGATAAAAATTATCATTAGTTCCATCATGGTACAAATCATGGTATTAGTTTCAACGAAGCTGATAATCGTATTGACTGCCGTAAACCTTATACTTCTTGTGATATTTCTGCTTCTCGCGCTCCAGCTTAATTAAACTTTTGGAATACCAAACAGGATACTTCCTAGATTGCGACGAAGAGCGGAAAGGTACATGTAAGTTAATGAGATCATTTATGATATTATAAAAGGTACTTACTGCCTCTTCAGTATCTAAGTCACTCAACTGGCTGTCCCAATCAACACGAGAGAGTGCATTATTTATTAGATCCAAATTAGCCAAGTAAAATTTTGGCAATAAGTGAAAGTTTATGAGTGTAAAGTTAAAATTCTAAGGCATTATGATGGTCATGGTCTATAGGAGTGAGCGGGTTTAAACATTCTCTGACCAAACAAGGCATACTACTTATAACAAGATCAAATAACCTGCAATTTTTATTTTTAATGAAATTATATTGTTTAAGATTAGTTAGGGATAAAAAATCTGAGATAAGATATACCCTAGGACTAGAATTTGTATTCAAGTTCAGAACTAAATTTGAATTCGATTCACTGAAAATCCAGTCAGTGTAAGTTATATTGAAGTCACCCGCTAAGAGAAATATACCGTTAGGATAACTCAGAACAAGATCCTGGCAAATGGTGAAAAACTCGGATAAACAATCAGTATGACAATCTCCATGAGGCAAATAGAAGCATGCGATATTTAGGTACTTAGTTGTTCGAGCCCGAATAGGTATCGCAATCCACAGGCACTGGGAGCGGGCGGGCTGGTACGGGCCAAGCGCGCCTCTCCGCCGCCAACTCCCGGTGGGTCGCAATCAGCACTCCGCCAACGCACTCCGCCGCCTAGCACTAGCCGCCTCGCCCCTGACGCATCTATGTACTGTAAAACGTTCATCAAAATACTCCCTACCAGGAAAACTATCGTTGAGCCAGATTTCCGACAAACAGACAACATGGTAATTACAATTTAGTATGTTAGAAAGAAAGTCTTGAGATTTCGTGCGCAGCCCTCTTACATTCTAGTAGTAAAAGGATAAATTAGACATAGTCAGTAATGAGGTTAGATTTAATAAAACAAGTAACATTATTAGGAGCCTCCTTCAGACGGTTTGCAGTACCCAAAGCAATAAGGGTATTTAGGTTATAAAGATAGTTTATAAAGATAGATAAGTACAACCAATACAAGTTACTAGTACTAATGGTGAGTAAGCATAACAAGTTACATTACTAAGGGCCTCCTTCAGATGGTTTGCAGTACCTAAGGAAAATCTAACAAGAGAGGTATTTAGGTAATAAAGATGGTTAAATAAGTAGGTACAATCAATACAAGCTACTAGTACTAATGGTATAAAGGCATAACAAGTTACTAGGTGCAAAAATAATAAATTAGGTTTTAAAGGTAAATTAACATAAATGGTTGTTTTTACATTAGTTGTTTGTGCATGTGAAACGCAATTTTGTCACTTAATGAGGTTTTTAACATAGTCTTGAGATCGGATCGTAACTATATGGTGATTAGCAGATTTGCGGGCCTTGATAACGCCATTTGCACACCAGACATTGATTAAATTGTTGTTTTCAAGGTTCTTGCCTCCTTTGACATTAATTTGTTTGCAGGCGTGAGATGTTCATTCACAAATATGTTACTTGGGGTATCGGGAATACCTAGTTGGACCGAGGTGACTCCACGTCTGGAACGAACCGCACTAATTAACTCCATCTCGCAGCGACGTTGAGTAAAACGCACGATGATGTTTGGAAAGCGGGATGAACCTGAACCCCCAGCCTCGACGTTAGCAGCAGAGGATTATGGCGTAGGAAAAAACTTTCGCACACGGTGCACAAAGTCAACGTCGCGCACATTATGTTTGAAACCAACCAAAACACACAAGTCGTGCAGGATACTATTGAGGTTTTCTCCAGGTTTCATAGGCCCACCACTAAGCTCGAAGTTATTTAGACGCGCTTATTGATCACGTGCATTGAGCTCCGCCTCCAGAGACAGGATTTTGACGTTCGCATCAGCCACAGATTTATCCATGTTTTCGACGAGTGAGAGACGCTTGTTGAACCCGTCAAGGCACTTTGCGAGGTTGTCGATGCAGGTTACTAGCTGAGACTTTATCGAGACTATTTCCTTCATGATGTTAGGCAGCGTCGGCAAGCCCGAGCCACCAGCCCCGGCCGGGGCATCGGTTACGCAACTTGCGCATCGCGATGAGGATTTCTTCTCTAACGGCATGCGCCTGTACTTGCTTTCGGTTAAACCTGCGCAATCATAGTGCAGCAATCTCGCACAAGAAGTGCATGATACGCCATCCGTCACCTCGTCGGAACACTTAGGACAAATACTAGACATTTTATGTTGCAATTAGGTTATGTGGACGGTGTCGACGCTATGTCCAACGCAGTAAGGGTTAGAATCCAGAGAACGCGCAACACGGTAGGTAAAGTCGTGCAGGGTCGGCAGAGCCGCGATGACAACTGATTAACTTTAGGAAACTTATTTGGGATTAACTTAAGGAAATCATTTTATATCGCTCCAGACGTATTATCTTTATTAGGTAACGATTGTTTGTTGTCAGACGAAGACCATATTCATCATCATCATCAATCAGGCCATATTCACCCACTGCTGGGTATAGGCCTCTTCTTTACAACGCCACCCACTCCGGTCCTGAGCCTCCCGCATCCACTGCCTACCCGCTATGGTGATGATGTCATCCGTCCATCTGGCTGGTGGTCTGCCGACTGGTCGTCGTGCGGTTCTGGGTAGCCACTCTGTAACCGCTTTGGTCCACCTTCCGTCATCTGTCCTTGCCAAGTGTCCTGCCCATCCCGACTTCAGAGTCGTAATTCGCTTGCCAACATTGACGATCTTAGTACGACGTCTTATTTCTGTACGATCTCGCAGTCAGTAATGCCTAGCATGGAACGCTCCACGGCCCTTTGTGCTACTTTAATTTGGTGAATAATCGCCTTTGTTAGCGTCCATGTTTCGGCACCGTAAGTAAGTTTGGGCAGGACACATTGGTTGTAAACCCTGGTCTTCAGGTCCTGCGGGATCTTGGACTTGAAGACGTCTTTAAGTTTTCCAAATGCAACCCAACCCAACTGAATCCGTCTGGTAATCTCATTCACTTGAGAGCATTGGCCAAAAGACAAAAAAAAACCAAGATAAACATAACTGCCGGCGCCTCTATTGTACTGTTACCGACAATTGTGTTCGGTACCGATGAGTGATGAGTGACTAATCATTGTTTTCGTCTTGGACATGTTCATCTTAAGGCCGACCTGCAAAGAAGTTGTGTGCAGTTCGTCAAGCATATTTTTGATGATTAAACGAACTTACCTGAAGTGAAGTTCGATCCCAATTACACGAAGAGCTTCGTTCGAAGATATTAGCATAGGTACACATATAGTTTCACTCAAGGGTAGCCATTTCGCGCACTATATTTGGAGAAAAATATAAAGGTTCTAACGTAAGGTAGACCAAAAAATTCACAGCTCGCCCTTCCCTTGCCATTTGCTTTCATTTATTTCGGAGATGTGCTGAGCTTTTTGATATTTCACGGATAGGGTACAGCTTACAGCGAGGGCGGGAGGGATGCTAATATCTTCGAACGAAGCTCTTCGTGTAATTGGGATCGAACTTCACTTCAGGTAAGTTCGTTTAATCATCAATTACACATCAAGCTTCGTTCTTCGATATTAGCATAGGTACACATGTAGATGTTGAGAGATAGTCGTGAAATATCAACTAATTCAATATGTAGATCGTTTATGTTTGGTAGTATAAATAATATAAAAAAATGTGATCAAAATATTAATTTACTGAGGTTTAATTTACTAAACAAGTACTTAAATACAAATTTATGTTTGTAAGTTTTATAATTGTAACATTGATAAATTATTAGTTCAATATATTTCTGGCGAATTCATCACTGGTAATCATGTTATCTGTAATAACCTTATTATAATGTTTAGCAAAAACAGCGGAGGTTGCACTACAACCTGCCGATTTTCTTAAAGTGTCTAAACTAATGCCTGATTTGTATGCCTTAGACGTGGCTGCATGTCTAGTACTGTGTGCAGTGAATACTTCTGTGTTTATGCCACACTTTTTTAACGTATCCTTTACCCACCTGCCTAACGTTTGTGACGTTACTTCTCGATATGGTTTTTTAAATGATATAAACAACGATTGCTGACTTTGGAGTAGTTGTCTTGTCTGATCTAGATATGTATGGAGTGTCCTGGCAGGACAAATTTGCGGCTTCTGTTCGAAAAATGGTAATGAAAGCAGAGGTTGGAGAGATCCGAGACGAGAAGTTTTAATAAGATCGGGTATCTTAATAATCGTTCTTGATTCTGAGGTGACTATGTTACTAATTTTAATTTTAGACAAAGTTTGAGCCCTGTGTGCTGTTACAAGTGCCAATATTGTGACTAATTTCTTAGAAATTTTCTCAAGACCTAAATCCTCATTGGGATACCAATTTGATAAATAATTTAGCACCAGATCAATATTCCAGGTTAAATTATACTTCGGTAGTGGAGGCCGTAAACGAAAAATACCTTTAAAGTATCTCGAAATAAAATCAATATTAATTTTTTCTTGACCCAATAACAACGACAAAGCAGACCGACAACTGTTAAGTGTGCCATAGCGAGCACCTGTATCAAAGATCTGTGTTAAAAAAAGTAGAACATCTGTTATGGAGGCATTGTAGGGATCGATTCCACTAACATGACAATGAGTAAACCATTTTCTAAGACTAGTGTCGTATTGTTTAACCGTGTTGTCTGCAAGGGATGCCACCATTATTGGGATAGCGGATGATGGGACTCCTCTTCGTAAGAGCGCTGTCCGGACAACAGCCCGACAACCAGGGTAATCCGCCGGTGTAGTGCCCGATCGCTACAATTGAAATGTATTGCCCTTCACAATGTTCACAAGGTGAGATAGCCCCAATGGTGAGAAGGTTTTTTATGCATTCTTTATAAGCATTGCATTCAAACTGCGAATACGTTGGTTCTACTGGAATAGTAAATTGAGTAACCGAACTAGACAATACAATTTCATAACCTGTAATCCAGGATAGTATGACTGGGTTATTGGTAAGCAAAGTCCATTGTTTATGAAAATGAGAAAGTCTGCCTGCAGGTTTTACCGTATCTACGCCTGTAGCGTTGTTGTGGCTGACGTGCGAATGTCCTGTAGGCGGCAGGGTGCCTCTGCGTCGTCGTCTGAGTCTGCGGCTGCGGCTGCCTCTGCGCTGGAGCAACCGGCGCGGGCGGGGGGGGCGCCGCTCGCGCATACCTCGCGCCCCCCGCCCCGCTCGCCATCGTCTGAGGCCTGCGGCTCGCAGGAGGCCCTCTGTAGTTTAAAGGCCTGCTAGGGACTCTTGATGATGTTTGAGTCAGCCTGATATTTGAGGCCAATCTCAAGTCTGCTCCTGATTTAGATATGGTTTTTGCTGTCTTTAAGGTCTCAGTGAGATTAGCAAATAGTGTTTCATCTATTTTGGTTTTTTCTAGCTGATCTTTGAGGTCCTTTTTTACTGTTGAAAGTATGAAGAGGGCGGCGGCACAACAGCAGCTGCAGTAGTGGCGGTGGTGGCAGAATCGACGGCGGCGGAAGTCATGGTAATAGTGGTACGAGGCAGATCGGTAGGTACCACATCAGTGCTATGTGCGGCGTCATTGCTATTTTCAGCAGACTCCGAGTCTGGAGGGATATTCCAGTATGAGCAACCAGGTAAGTCAGCATCTTCGTCCCTGACGGCGATGGAGACGCTCTCTGCAGGCAAAATACGTATTTTGCTCAAATGTGGGTGGTATGTGAGACTCCAAAGCGAGAAACACGCAAACCCAGTTTTTTCAATGAGTCAGTTTTACGTTTTTTCTGTCTACATATACATTGCTATGGAAATACCCAAACGGTAGACCCGGTCAGCATGTATTTTATTAGGAAGTGGAAAGCCCCTAGGTGGACAGTCCGATTTTCCAATCGTTTTGTTCAGATAAAACACCGTTATGTGGAAAAACAGTCAAATCTGTTCCTTAGGTTCAAGCAACAAGTGTTATTTGTTGAATGACTCACCTAGTCGGTTATGAGATGAATAATTTTCGTCAACGGAGCTCGAAGAATGTCTACGGCGACGTCGATGTTTCACTTTTCTTTCTAATTTTTTAAGTTTCTTCACTAAATAGTCGTAGTCATCACTGTCACTTTTCCTTTTCGGCATTTTATTGGTATTTTCATTTAATCAACAAAAGAAAAATACCGAGCGCGCGAAACAGCGAAGCACTAAAACGTGAATGAAAGCAAATGGCAAGGGAAGGGCGAGCTGTGAATTTTTTGGTCTACCTTACGTTAGAACCTTTATATTTTTCTCCAAATATAGTGCGCGAAATATGCTAATATCGAAGAACGAAGCTTGATGTGTATTGTAGATTACCGACGTCTTCAGCTATGAGTACTAGATCGTCTGCGAACCTCAGGTGCGTAAGCTTGGCGCCGTTAATGTTGACGGCTTTTTCATCCCACAATAGAGTCTTCATTACGTCTTCAAGGACATTCTTGAAAATCTTAGGAGAAATAGTGTCGCCTTGGCGCAGACCCCGGCCTAAAGCTACGGGGTTGGTTAGCTCATGCATACGCAATCGCATCGAAGCGCAAAAGTAGAGCTCCCGGAGGATACTTACATACCTGTCGTCGACTCCGTACGGATGGCCCAGTGCTGGACTGTGTCAAAAGCATTTTTGTAGTCTACAAAAGCCAGACACATGGGCTGGTTGTAATCCCTACATCTCTCGCGTATTCTCCCTACATCTTGATGATCGACGGTAGAATATCCACTCCAGAAGCCCGCCTGTTCCACTGGCTGGTATTCGTCTAATACTCGGGTTAGTCTATTGCACAGTACCTTAGCAAACAGCTTGTATACCTGGGATAGAAGGCTTATAGTTCGGTAGTTTTGTAGGAAGCTCTTATCTCCCTTCTTGTGTTTAATTGGTACTACCGCATTTTACATTTAATTCTTCAATCACTGCCTCAACGCTCTTCTACCATGTTAATATGAATAATACACTTGATCTGAACAGTCTAAGATGCTCTTATTTGGATTGCAGTGTTTACAAAAGCTTTAGCGATCCTCCATCTTTCACAATCAAGAAGGCAGTAGAGAACGAGATTCTAGCATAGACTAAGTAAAGACAAAGAGTTGCCATTATAAAAGAAGGTTCAATATCTAACAACGATGCTACTGGCATAATGTGGCACTTGATAATGCCACATCCGCATATCCTTTCAAAATTGTGTTTTCTAGTATGCCGGCCGAAAGACCGGCTGGAGACGATTAATTAATTAATTCATAACGATAGGAAATACTTTCTATAATATAAAATACTACAAGTCTTTAAAATATGTGCCCGTATGGAATTTATTCGCTGTAAAGGTGTTAGTTAACAGATCAGCAGAGTGCAATTTTTCCATATAAGTGGTTTACTGCTTGATAGAGATACGCTTGCCATTTCAACATCAATTTTCGGAAATGCAAATATGAAAAACATTGAAGTAGGTTTGAATAATAGTCGTTTGAACATTTGAACTGTTTTATTTTACAATACATTTCATTTAAAATAATAGATAAGTACACTTTGTATAATTGTAGTTATACTAACACGTTATTGTTGCGTTTTAGAAAAAGTTAATATATAGTAAATATGTAGATACATTTTGCCAACAACATAGTATTCTCTGTTTTCTAAATTTATGGAAGAACCTGAAATTCATATAATATAATCGTTCCTTATTTTATTTTACACTACACGATGCCATATTTAAAACATCAAATATTTATCATCTTATCTCATTTCATTAGTATTAAAAAGTCAGTAATAATATAAGATAATATAACATCATCAACACCTTAAAATGCCGAAAACATATTCAACTCCTTGTTGCTTGTTTAATTTTCATATTATTTCAGTTACGAAATTTTATTAAAATTAATAATTAAAAAATACACTAGCCTAATGATGGCCTAGAAATCCAAGAAAGATTTTTATTTTTAATCCGCATTTTTTCATTACATGAATTGGTAATACTTGAAGGACGGATTCAATAAAGGTGTAAGTAACTTACAAACACAAATTAATCTCACTGATTGCATAGTAACGGATTGTGAGGGGTTATGAAAAACGTAACAAAATTACTCATGAAGAAATTAATCAGTAAATTGTGACACATTTTGCAGTAAGTAAATAGATTTTCAATACTGTACAAATCTACGGATATACGAACTATACACGGTGAAACAGATATGGTATACATGTTAAAGGGTGATAAATTAGATAAGGGACACAATCATGCAACAACTGACCATGATATCGATTTGCTCACAAAAACTTTATATTTCACTGACATCTCGGCCCAAAAGCACAGAACAACTAATAGTGAGAAATTAACAAACCTGAGAAACACTTGCATCCACATACATACATATGGCATGCTGTATCGCTTAGATAATAGGTACCTATATAGGTGATCTTTTTGATACTTTTAGATAGTGAAAGTTGTTCAGATTGTGTCTCCCGACAATGACATTTAAATTCAACTAAATGTCTGTTACACTCTGTATATTAGTTTAACCAATATTATAATTCTAGTCATGTGATTTAATTTCACAACCCAGATAATATAGATATATTTTATTATTCTAAAAACTTCATAAACTAAACTACGATTAGAATTAGAAAGGCACAAAGTTTTTATTTTAGATACGACTTTATAAATGCTTACAATGAAAAACTTAAATATCTAGTAATAGTAAATATTAGTACCTAGGTTGGTAAAGATTCTTTAAAAAACGTCTTACGGATACTTATTTGAAACTAAAGAAGAAATTGCCTTATATGAAATGGTCTCTTCGTTTTTAACAAATGTAAATAATGCTTTAATGCATTTCATGTGACCTATATCTTGCCACTTGGGTGTTTCGAACTGCTCTTTATTATAGAAGTCACCGATATATTACCAGAACTGCTGCTCAAATTAGGAGGCGGTGATGGTGGCAAGGAGAAACTTTTGTCACTCAAATTCTCCTGACTTAGCGATTTCTGGCTCATGAAAACTGGTATCTTTGAAGATGAGATCTTCTGTTTTTCAGGCGCCTTCACCGGTATGTTGCTTGGCTTTGCTGATATTACTGGCTTGTCATCTGCCGCTCTCAGTTGCATCTGGTCGAGTTGTGATAATCTCTTATTTTCCAGATCTGTGCTGGTGACTATAGTACCTTTAGGAGATTCGTAAGTGGCTGTTCGGAATTTGATGGTCGTATTTCTGGGTAGATCGAAGTCTGCATGTCGTTTTGTCTTTGGCTCGTTGTCGGGTTGTGTCGGTTTTGTTCGTTTCATGACTTCTACGTGCTGTCTGGCTGAATGGTAGCGCTCGTTTGTCATAAAATCGTTCAACATGTCGATGTCTAGTTCGTAAGATAATGGTGGTTCTTCGTAAGGCGGTGCTCTTTGTCTGCTCGCAATTTTGTCTTTAGTCATACCGGATTTCTGATTCTGCATTTTTTCTGTGCGTGGTGTGACTACCTGGATTTCTGTGATGTGTTCTTGAGTCAGTTTTGACCCTTCGATCTCTGGTCCGGAAGACTTTTGTGAGCCTGAAATAGCACTTGGGTTAAGAGTGTACCTTGTTTTACTGACTTCAATAGTGTCTTGACTCTCGTTCTTAACATCCTCCAGATCTCGGATTATTCTGATGCCTAATTTAGATAATTCTTCCGGAGTCTTTTGTGACATGAAGCTGGGATCATTTTTCAGTTTCATCATTAGCGCCATTGCTTGCTCTTCATCTAACTCTGTGTTTAATATTATCGTTTCGGTTTTAGTATAGGAAGGTTCATCTGTCGTAAAATGCATGTTGGGATTCTGTTTTTTTATTTCATCGAGAACTGATTTGTCGAAGTCCTTGACATCACCTTCTTCGAAGTTAAAAGTATTCGGGTCTTTAGGGCTCTTCATGACACCAAAGGTAATTTGTTCAACTTGTAAGGGTGCTTCGGTTTTAGCGGTGACGTATTGTGTGGAGACTTTTTCGATGTTTTGTGTAATAACTTTGTTGCCAAATTCGTCTTCTGCCACGTTAACTGTGACTGTTTTTTGTACTGGCTCATGAGTCATGGTGAGTGAGACATTTGCAGGTTCCACATAAAGAGTCTTGCCTTCTCTTTGTTCAGTTCTCCTCTTGAAGCCTTCAATGACATCTGGTATTAGTCTTCGTATGGGTTCTCCGATTTCTATCGATTTCGTATACGATTTACCATGTTTGTGATCTTCTGAAGATGGACTTTTTTGTTTTGTTGAAATTGTGACTACATTGTTACTGCTGGTTACGTCTTTAGGTGATACTTCTGCCCATTCGGCTTTATAAGAATTTTGATTTTTTTCATGTTTCAGACTGTCATTATTGGATCCTACTCTGACATTGCTTACGAAGTCAGCGTAGTCTTTTGGTTTGTCTTTATCGCCAGATTTCAAGTTAAAGTTTACGATGTCTGGTTGGTGGATCGCAGATTTAGAGGCATCAGTCATTAGTGTAGGAGTTTCAATACTTGTATGTGCCTCACTCTTGCTTTGATCGATGTGAACATTTAAGATGGGGTTCTTTGCTAGAAGCTTCTTCATCATTTCAGATTTTGGTCGTTCCAAGCTGTTTACATAGGTATTACGGGAGACTTTCATATCATCTGGAATGTTTGTATCGTAAGTCATCTTCTCTTCGTATTTCTTTGGGTGCTCGTTTTTGGCTGGACTTGGAGTATCTACATCTCGGGAGCTGTCCAAAGAACTCATGCCACTTCCATCTGATGTAGATTTTGCAAACTCAGACACAAGTTTTAAATGAACTTTCATGTTTTCGTCCATTATTCGTCGGGCCAAATGGTCTGAGGATTCATGGTCTTCATCATCGATCTTAGACAAGTCGAGTTCTTTTAGGCCTGATTTCTTATACGACAACTCTGAAGGTTCTATTTTGTCTGACTCTATTGAGCTATTCGATCCTTTGACTATTGCATCTTCAAGGTTTCCGAACTCAGAGGCTTTCTTCAGGCGATTTCTCTGGAATGTATTCAACCCTTCCATTGCTGGATTTTTAGAAATATTCAGACTAAGTCTTGGTTCCTTATGTTTAACTGCAACACCCCTGTCAGCATCACTCATTTCTGGCAGAGTATCTTCAGCATTGGACTCAAAGAACGTTGTTTCAATGACAGAATTGGCCTTTCTCTTTTTAGGCGATAGAGGGTTGTCAGCTTTTTCACCATCTTCCGCAGAAATATCCAAACTTTGAGCTCTTTCTAGAGTTCCCGTTGATGGCTGGCTCAGCCTTGATCTGTGTTCAAACCGAGATAAATCTCCGAGTGACTGCGCTTTTCTTTCATTTTCTTCTAACATCGACGCTTCATCGGACATAGACTGTACCGTGTCGTTTGGAGAGCTGTGAATAGTGATGTCACTGTTGTTCAATTCGATCGTCGTAGAGCCCTTGTCACTTTTGTCGCTTGCATTCAGCGAAACAACTGAGTAAACATCTTGAGAAGAAGAGAGATTAGACTTGGAATCCTCAAAGTAGTTGTTCAGCGAATCGCTTTCTCTCTTGAAAGGTTTTGAGACAATGTCATCTATGTCGTCTTGGCTGAAATTGATGGATTCCTCCATGCGGGATATACTCTTGGCTTTATGGGATTTTGGTGTTGAAGTATTGTAAGAGCTGCCGGTTCTGTCCATGGATATGATTGAGGAGTCATGAAGCACGCTGGAGTGTTGTTTTTCATTGTTCAAGAAATCGTCAACATTCTTGAGTTGTGCTAACATACTATCATCTGTTTTATTTTTCTGCACTTCAGGAGGTGACGGTGCTTTTCCTTTAGATTTCTTTGCGTGTTTTGGAGCATCTTCTTTCTTTTCTGATACTTCCATCTTCGAATCGTCTACAAATATGAGTTCCGTGCTCTTTCTGTTATTCCTGGCTGCGTTAGCCGCATGCAGCATATAAGCTGGTAACTCCTCTGGTATTCCATTCTTATCTCTTTTTATTCCACTAGAGTTAAGTTCATCTCTACCAAATGTCGACAGTGATGTGTTAGAAGCCGCTTTTGAACTTTGGCTAGTATTCTCCGGGTCACTCACCTTAGTCCTCGCGTTTGGAATTGGAGGTGCCATCTTCTCCCTTCTTTTAGCTACCACAGGTTTCTTCACTTCTGTCTCGCTTTCATGTCTCACTACAGTTCTTGGCATTTCTGGCTTATCAGGTTCATCAACAGGCTTTTTATCTACAGCCACAACTCCATTTTCGACGCTCTTTTGTCTCAGCACGCCATCATCTGGAACATTTGGCGGGAGTACTCTAATACCAAACTTCATGCCTCGCTTTGGATCGTACTCCCGTTTTTGAATTTCCGCGTGTTCCACATGTCCATTTTCTGGTTGAATTATATCAGATCCGGTAGAATACCTTGTTTTTGTCTCTGGCTTTCTGTCCTTCTGCATTTGGACATCCGACATTCTGCTCTTTTGGGCCATCTTTATGTTCTTTTCGTTCTCTCTCTCCAGCGTTGTCTGGTGATCTCTTTTCTCTTTCTTCGTTCTTTCTAGAGTAGTTGGTATGATCTTCTCTGTGATTATCTTCTTGATGCCTTTCGGTTGTTTGCTCTCGAGGGTGGAGTGGTTGGAGTGGGTCGAGTGCGGTGACTGCGGCGGGTGGAGGTGCTTGGTTTCTTTCTCGAGCTGGAATGTGAGAGAACAAGTCTGTTATTGTGGATTCAAGAAACACTGTAACGGTATTTATTTATAGAATTTGAGATTCAATGGCCCGACAATGACACAGCTTAATGATAAAACAAAATCAATCTTTGCTCAAAACAATTTGATCTAAAATTTGAATATTGGCAATTTGAGGACTCAATAATCATATTCATAATATGTATATCCATGTTGGCATCCACTGTTACGCTGATAATCTTGTCATTTAGCTAAAAGGTTAACCATAATCTTTACTTTTGTTACCCTACTGGAGACAAAGATGCCATAAATAAATGTCCAGCCAATAACAAACTAACATTCACCGAATGAATCAAACTAATGTTTGGAAAACAATAGACTCCTAACGATTGGACATTCCGAAACGTAGAAGCATTGTTTGTCTTCTTTCCTCAGAATAAGTAGGTCTGGACCCGCCACACTTTACTTTTACAAATTATTATATTTAGTCGAGGTTATAAAGATCGCGGCAAACTTCTTGAGCATGATTTGACGTAGTGGGGGAACACTCTCACTCTCTCAAACACTGCCAAAGAGACATAAAATTAACCAAAAAAAATACAAACTGTTTCTCTTCATAATAAACAAATTACAAGACTGGGCGACACAATGATACTTTAATCAATTAAACATCAATCAAACAAACATCAAAATTATACTTTTCAGATGGGTAAGAGAATGGATGGCATCTCCACTGCTAATTGTTCTTAGGCATTAACTCGTCATACAAAGCAAACACCGGGTGTTGATAGAAACACATCCTTGTATTTATTACGAACAAGGTGCATTATTTATTGAGACATTGAAGTTTTGTTTGAAAATCGACCGCAATCTATAATCTTCAATGTACAAGTACATAGAATACTAATCGAGAATGTATTTATGGTTCTATTACGTTGGTTTAGTTCGATTTTAGGTCATATCATGTATGAAATAAGAACTGTCTTTATATTGATTCGCTTAGTTAGTATACTGCAAAATATTGACCGGAGGAATTTGAAATTCGTTTAGGTATGCACTCGTATAATGTATTTTATCTACACACGTATCATAAACCCTCTTTACTGCGTCTAAAAACCGCACGTTAAGACCAGCATAATGTAAAACTATTTGGTAAAAACCCATTTCTTGTCTGAAAATTTGTACATTATGACCATAATGCACAAAAATTTGTCAAATTATGACATTCAAATTACGAACGCCGACGCCCGCCTGCGTGCCGCCCCTAGTTTGTCTGTGAAGTTGGTACTACTGAACAAGCTAAACAACTGCAGAGCAATATGCGGTTCCTGAATACATCAAAGAGAGCTTATGATATGTGTGTAGATAAACTAGTGTATGTAACTGTACATAATTAGGTATTAAAACTCTCGCCTTCGGCTCGTTTCATAAACCCAATCTCGAGTATTAATGCCCTCCATTATGTAGCAGACACATAAACTACTAATTAGAGGGATATTGCTCTGCAGGGACAGATCATGATCCAGACGCACGCCTACAGTCACGCCAACAAAATATACGCATTTACAATAACTATCAACCAAAACACGAGTATGAGACTTCAGACAGACTTCTTCTTTAGTTAATCAAGTTAAAATTCATGCATGATGCAAGAGAGAGATGCAGCTGATGTTAAAGGAAATTATGTCTTTAAGACGTACGCATAAAGCACTAGGCGATATCATAACAATTTTCACCGTCACTTAAATATGCCATGACTTTCGATCAATTAGCACGAATCGAGCAAATAGATAGAAAGTATGTAAACAATTGTACCTAATGTGTTTCTGAGTAAAAGTTGCCTTCGGATATTCACTTTCCCACGTCTTAGCAAGCTGTGAAGATTCACATTGCTGACAAATCACATATTATATAAGTATTATATACATGTATATATATATATATACATATTATACACATATATATACTTATTATCAACTCTACACACCTATCTACCATACGATGACAATTCAGGTGAATGAAACTTTAAACTGACGATATCTCGAAAACCATTCAACTTTAACTGAGGTCATGTTAAGATTATTTAAGGCATCTGAGGCAGTTCTACTTCCGGTGTGTCAGAGTGTGAGTAGTGTGACACGTCGTTTGTGTGACACCTGGGGCCCTATTCTGTACTGGAGATTGCATCGAGATAGGGCGCAAAATGCCGTATTTGGCTAGTCGGCGGCGCCTGTTTTGTTTGGAGACTGACTGTCAAATGCGGCATTTTGTGCCCTTCGGAAAGGTTGCAAAGCGATCGCGATGCAATCTCCAGTACAGAATTGGGCCCCTGTATATAAACATTAAAACGCGTCTTAAATTCCCAACACCAAACACACTTGAATCAAGGTTTATGGTAAGTTGACTTTTGCTATCAATGACCTAGTTAATGCTCCAGCGGCCTATGAACATAAGGGTCAAGTTAACATCTGGTGTGATATCGATCTGCGAAGATTCGGTGTGCTAGGGCTATAAATGACTTTGTTTTCTATATGCTTAGCGGTCTGAATGATAGCAATTAAATTGCTAGATTTAATCGCACATAGAAAATACTGATTTTCACAGCAAAAAAGGATCAGCAAAAACACTTGTTATGTTTTAAGTATTTTTGTTGTTCTTACATGTTCAACCTAATACGAAGGATAAAGGGGGCTTCGCTTCGCTCACCTTCACCTAAGCTACCGCAGTATTTTGCCCTGACATTTGCTGTGAAAATCAGTACATTTGCCGTGCAAATCAGTATTATTGATGCGCAGTTTAATATTTCCCGAATTAAATTGAGTGACAAACTTAAGTTTTCAAGTTCTGGGCCTGACGCTGCCAAGGGCAGTATTCTTTAGGCATTCCATTGCTCAGTTCAATAGGCATGGCATTTATGTGTTCTGGTACCTAGATTATTTTCATTCGCTGTCGGGTGCCCAGCCTTAACGTATTTAAGGACACGTGGTCGATGGCCATGGTCTGACGATATTGTCTCTCGCTTGCCTATTCTAAGGGATTTTCCTACACTTAAGATTTCGGCACATCGCTAGCGGGTCGGTAACGGGGCGGGAGTCAAATGCAAGAAACTCTATGAAGCATGTCAGACCAAACTCAAAAGCGGGCACGCGCTTTTGTGAACCATACATTGACGACATTGAAAACCGCTCCGCCGCCCCCCGCCGCTACCGACCCGCCACGCCCCGGAGGCGATGTGCCGAAGCCTTTATTCACATTCATATTCTTTATTGCACAGAAAATATAAACTTTAGTTACTGTAATCGCCTCTCCAAGGTTTTTGCTATTCATTAATCACTACGATTAGTGGAATAGCACCCTGGGTAAAGGCCTAAGGGCCCTGTAAAAACTGTGTGTTAACCACCTGACCTAATGACCGAAACTGCGGTGCAGTTTTCAAGACAGAGGACAATGCATAGCTAATGGAATGAAAGTGACAATTCAAAGTTCAAAGTTCAAAGTTTTTTATTCTTAATAAACACAAAATATTTCAGATTACAATGCACCGCCAAACTGCAAGACAGTTTATTGGCAGTTGGGCTCTCACTCTAAAAATAGAACTACATATATACAATAGAATAGAACAGGAACCGGTTCCTGCAATCCACAAACAAACTACGCCGGAACGCATTGGTATGTATTATATTTCCTCAACTATATCCACTTAAATACCTATCGGGGTGTTAGATTGTTGATCGCAGCAACCGTTCTCTTCTTATATAGCTAGGTATAGGCACTACTTGTTATATAATTTTAAAGACAACTAGGTATTTCGACAGAGGCACACATGTGCATGTATAGGTATAAGTTTAACATAATACACAGTCTTAATTTTTCTTTGCTACAAAATAATCCAATAAGGATACTATAACTTTTTTCTTAAATACAGGTTTAGTAAAGGTATTGTTTCTGACGTCGTCCGGGAGATCATTAAGAATCTTTGGTACTAAATACTTTCTGGTCCGTGAACCATAGAAATTACATATTTTGGGTACATACAACTTTTTGTTGACTACTTTTCTTGTACTAATGCAATGTGAAACGGGGGTTTTAAACTCATTGTTATTGTATTCCTCTAACATAATTAACAACTTAACTTTTTCTTGAACAGGTAATATTTTACACGTACCATATAATTGATCATAATCAGGGCGGCATTTTTTCCTTGTTTTTTTATCAACCAATAATTTTATAAGCCTTTTCTGTATAGTATTTATTTGATCTAAGTAACTTTGGAAGGTGCACCCATAACTACTCAAACCATAAGATATTATCGAGTCTGCGAGTGCGTAGTAAACAGAGTACATAGTAGCTCTGTTTACTACGCCCCGCAGATGATACAACTTACATAATACAGATCTTAGCTTTGAACAGACATTATTTATATGTGATTTCCATGACATATTTTTATCTATTGTGAGTCCCAGGTACTTGTACTGATTTACAAATTCAATTTCTGAACAGTTACAATTTGGGCTGTTTCGATGTAAACATTCATAAGAATGCCCAATTATTTGTAGTTTATTTATTTTAGGTTTATTATATGGGGAGCAGATGTGCATACATTTAGTTTTAGATAGATTAATAATAATGCCATTATCGTGTGACCATTTGACAATGTTATCAAGGTCCGTCTGTATACAATTTTGGATAACATTTAAGTCATTGTGGGCGCATAGTAAGCACGTATCGTCTGCATACATGAACATTTTACAGTGTTTGACTACATTGCAAACACTATTTACGTGCATGATGTACCCAACCGGCCCGTACACGGAACCGGTTGGGACACCATACCTTATGTTTGCTTTTGCACCCTTTGTACCACTCACTACGGTCTGCATAGATCTATTTTTCAGGTAAACCTGTATCCAACTGTTCAAAGGACCTCGTATTCCACATTCACTCATCGCCTGCAAAAGCTGTGAATGATCCAAAGTATCAAAAGCCTTTTTGAAATCAATGAAAAGAGCTACTACTTGTTTTCGTTTATCTAATGAATTGTTTATGTAATCCGTAAATAGTTTAAGAGCTGTCGCCGTACTGCGGCCACGGCGGAAACCGTGTTGACTATTTGAGATAATATTATGCTTGTCTAGAAAATTACTTATTTGATTTATAATTAGTTTTTCTGTTATTTTATTGATAATGGACAAAATAGCTATGGGTCTATAATTTGTGTAGTCAAGGTGACTACCTTGTTTATATATGGGTCTAATCATAGCCAGTTTCAGTTCATCTGGATAAAGCTCTTTTTGTACACTCAAGTTTATGAAGATAGCAAGAATAGGACTTATACGTTTCTTAATGTATTTAATATCCTCTACTCTGATACCATCCGAGCCGGGTGACTTCTCATTACTCATGTTAACAATAATTTTTTCTACATCTGAAGCACAAATTTTTCGAAATCTTAATGACACATCACTCTCTTTTACATATTCTTTTCTTTTTAAAAACTTTTTATCACAATTATGTTTAATGTTATGTATTTCTTCAGTAAATGTTTCAGAAAACTTACTACATACATTTTCTAGATTATCCTTTTGTCCTAAATATTTCAAAATAACATCATCTAATCGAGGTTTCTCTCTTCCTAGCCAACTATTTATGTTACACCATATCTTCTTTGCATCATTGTTACATTTTCTAAGTTGTTCTTGTCTATTCTTATTTTTTAAGTTTTCAAGTAGAAAGTATAGTGTGTATTTGTTGGTACTCGTCATTAACATACAGCATGGACGAATAAAACTAGAGGACACACAACCGTAGTACTTTGAAGCGTAATTAGATTTTTAGTTTAAATGTATATTGATAGATAGAGCTACTAGTTCAAAAGTTCTTTCTAGTATAGGTAATATCGTGGTGGCGCGCTTAATTTAGGAAAGATGGCGGTATAAGCGTTAATTTCCTAAGAAGAAACAAGGCTTACGCTTACGCCATCTCTGATTTTTCGTCGATATTACTATGGATTATACTACGCCGTCACCCTAAGCACCCATCATCTATTGCGTGGTACAGCGACATCTAGAAGTAATACAGTATTTTAGCTTTCTAGCAGGGTACGTTTTTTTATATGACGTTGTCAGTCCTCTAGTTTTATTCGTCCATGCATATAGGTACCGATATTGTTGGTGAGGTTTGGGTACTCAGAGGAGTTGACTCGGAATTCATGTGCAGCTTGGCAATCGTAAAAAAAATATAGATGGCAACATTTGCAGACTATTGCGTGTTATTTTTTTCAAATAAAATATTTGTCTTAACTAATGAAATGCAGCAGTCTACTGGCATGTCACTTATTTTCTATTTCAACAGCCATACTTTTACTAGCATTTCCTGCCAGGGTGTACGTGATAATTTTTTCCGCTGTACTTCGGCAGAGGGTAATCGAGTAGTTGCTACTCTGCAAAATCTTTGTAATGTACCGACCGTCTATTACATAAAAAGCATAGGCCGAAAGATTAAAAGCGGATCAAAGTATAAGATTACAAATTGACGTAACGTCTAGAGCCTAGCCTTACTATCACAGGGTCAAAACTCAAAATTCAAATAATTCATTGTAAGTAGGCCAAAGCTGCATAGTCTAACGGGTTTCACGCTTGCTTCTCACACAGGAGATGCAGGTTCGAAACCTGACCATGTACCAATGAGATAATTAATTTATCTTAAGTACCTACATTAACGGACGTTCAGTGTTTCGAATGACTCGTCAAGCTGTAGGACCCGGCTACTATCGCTACGTGGTAGTGTTCGTAAAACCCCTCCACCAACCCGCACTGAGCCAGCGTGGTGGAGTATGGCTTGATCTTACTCTTATCCGAGTAAAGGCCTGTGCCTCTCGGTGGGGACATTAATGGGCTACGTTTATTATTATAAGTAGGCAAAATAATGTCTTTTGACAAGGCAAACACTTCTCATCTCATGGAGAAAAAAAAATAAAAAACAAATATGATCAACTAAACTAATGAGTAACTGATTATGGGTTCAGTTCGACAATCCTTCCGTTAATACTTATACTGCTTTGTCTTACGGCCCCGAGATGTATCCTCCGTCAAATAAAATTTTATATTTTCTGTATGGAGGAAGATTAAAGATTTAAAGGGAACGTTACCAAGGGAGCATCCAGACTGTGGAGCTGCTATAAGGGGCTATCCAAGCCGCCCCCGGACACATAGCTAGCGAGTCAAGTAATGAGGACGCAATAAGATCTGCTAAGTGGGGGAAATTTCATATATCTAGCGAGTCAAGTAATGAGGACGCAATAAGATCTGCTATGTGGGGGAAATTTCATATATCTAGCGAGCCAAGTAATGAGGAAACAACAAGACTTGCTGTTAAGGGCAGCAGTATAGCATAGCAAACTCACCGCACTAACGTCCCCCTGGCTGCCCCTCCTCAGCAGCGGGTGGCGCACGCCCCTCCCCTCCCCGCTGACCCGCACCCCCTCCTCCACCTCCAGCTCGACTGGGTAGGGCGAGGCCAGCGACAGGATGCTGACAGCGTCCTCTAAAGGTGTGCCCGTGAAGGTTATCTTGATGGACTTTATCTTGTCGCCTGGAAAGTGCACAATCATAATATAGGTATATAGTAACATACAAGGTGAAATTTAATTAGCCGACCATATTTTGAGGATTGATAGCACCGATTATTATGATCAACTTTCCCAAAGAAACCTATGGTCCCAAATGAAAAATATTTTTCGTCCCTCAGTACATTGACCCGATCAGCTGATTACAAGTTACTATGGGAGACCCAAAATTTATTTCGTTTACGACCATATGTTTCTTGGGGAAAGTTGTTCATAATAATGGGTACAATCATTCCCCAATTGGGGGACATGAAAAGAGCCTCCCAATGTGGTGCACGCTTTATACCTACTTAAGCACCCGGCGTCCCCTGGAAGCAGCTGCTAGCATCAACAAGCAGTAGGCTGACTAATCTTTTCACCACGATGGCCATCCGTAAGATCCAAGCTCGCAATATACGGCCTGCCTTGACAGTTCTCTCTATTAATATAGAGGGCTTCTCAGCGGACAAAGCAATTTTACTTGCTGAGCTGTGCCATATAAATAAGACTGACGTTTTGTGCGTACAAGAAACGCACCAAGGCCCAGACAACCCGAGGCCGGATATAATGAATATGACCCGTATCATCGAACGACCTCATCTCAAGTACGGCAGCGCGATCTACACCAAACCTGGTACGCACGTGAAGTCTGCCCACCTAACAGACGACAATAATGTGGAGATACTGACCGTGGAGTTGTCGGACGCCACTGTAACATCCGTATACAAACCCCCCAACAACCCGTTCCAATTCACAGCGACACCCAATTTCGGCAACACGATAACCAGAATTGTCACTGGAGATTTCAATAGTCATAGCGTCGCATGGGGGTACAGAGAAACGGACGGAAATGGAGAAGCCGTTGAGGAATGGAGCGAGGCCAATAACCTTGCACTGATCCACGACCCAAAGCATCCTTCAACAGTGGCAGATGGAAAAGGGGATACAACCCAGAATTAATCTTCGCTAGCTCAAACATTAGCTCCCAATGCCGAAAACGAGTTGCACGGCCGATCCCACGCACCCAACACAGACCCATCTTCTGTGAAGTAAACGCTGCAATCGAACCTACTATAGTCCCGTTCCGGAGGCGTTTCAACTTCAACAAAGCGGATTGGGAGAAGTTCGCAACTACTTTAGATAGCAGGATTCACACCATCGAGGCCACGCCAAATAACTACAGCTCATTCATTGATGTGATTAAGGAAATATCGCGCAGGACTATTCCGAGGGGCTGTGCCACATCTTATGTCCCAGGACTAACTGGCGACACTGCCGGACTTCTGCAGGAATACCAGACTGCCTTTGAAAGAGACCCTTTTTCAGAAAACACTGCCGCCCTCGGTGAAGCTCTAATGCAGTGTATCGGTGAAACCCGACGGAAAAAATGGCAAGACCTGGTCGAGTCGGTTGACATGACGCACAACAGTAAGAAAGCCTGGTCTACAATCAAGAAACTAACTGGTACCCAGAACTCTTCTGGAGAATATACAAATGTTACTGCAAACCAGGTCGCCCACCAACTGCTGCTGAATGGCAAGACTAAACCCCTCCCAGGACTAGGAAGATCCTTAGGAACCCGGCCACCGAGACGGACACCCTGAGTAATGCTTTCAGCCGCGAAGAGATGATTGCCGCGATTAGAAGGCTGAAAAGCGGGAAGGCGTGTGGACTCGACGACCTCACTGTCGAACAGATGAAGCATTTCGGCCCTGTGACGGTGGATTGGGTTCTGAGGCTTTTCAACAACTGTCTGGAAACCAAGAAGATCCCAAAAGAATGGCGCAAGGCCCGTGTCATCGCGCTACTCAAGCCGGGCAAACCAGTTGATGACCCCAAAAGTTTTCGTCCAATCTCCCTACTATGCCACCTATACAAGCTGTTCGAAAGGATCCTTCTTGGCCGTCTTACTCCATACGTCGATGATAAACTGATCCCAGAACAGGCAGGTTTCCGACCCGGCAAGTCTTGCACATCGCAAGTTCTCAACCTGACCCAGCACATTGAAGATGGATTTGAGAAAGGGAAAATCACGGGTGTCGCTTTCGTGGATTTATCGGCGGCCTATGACACTGTGAACACCAGCGTAATGATTAAAAAGCTGTATGAGATCACGGGCGATTATGACTTCTGCCAGATCGTAGGACAGCTCCTCAGTAACCGCCGGTTTCAAGTTAACCTGCAAACCCAGAAGAGCCGTTGGAGAAATCAGCGTAATGGATTGCCACAGGGTAGTGTCCTGGCGCCAAGTCTGTTCAACATATATACAAATGACCAGCCTAGGACACAGGATACCAGAAGCTTCATATACGCTGACGACCTAGCACTCGCGGCTCAATCGGACACCTTCGAGAGCGTGGAGGGAATAATTTCCTCTTCCCTGAACAAGCTTGGCGAATACTATGCTGCTAACGGTCTGAAGCAAAACCCAGCCAAAACCGAGGTCTGTGCATACCATCTCCGCAATAGGGATGCTAAAAGGGAACTTAACATCACATGGAGAGACGTAAAACTGTCCCACAACAGTTTCCCTAAGTACCTCGGCGTAACCCTAGACAGAAGCCTGACAATGAAGCAGCATTGCACGAAGACCCAACAAAAAGTTTGCACACGCAACAACCTGCTCAAGAGGCTGACCACGACATCCTGGGGAGCAAAGCCAACCGTCCTGCGCACCACAGCTCTGGCGCTGTGCTACTCTGCGGCTGAGTACGCCTGCCCTGTGTGGGAACGTTCAACGCACGCAAAGCTGGTCGACGTGGCATTGAACGAGTCATGTCGATTCATAACGGGCTGTCTGAAACCCACACTAACCGACAAGCTGTACCAGCTAGCAGGAATAGCCCCCCCGGAGGTTCGGAGATCTGTCTCTAGCTCGGTTGAAAGGTCAAAGCAGACACATGACAGACGGCATCCCCTGTTCAACCATGTACCAGCCAGGCCCAGGCTGCGTTCCAGAAAAAGCTTCCTGCACTCAGTGCAGCCGCTAAGTCAACCAGCTCAAACTACACGCCTCGCCAAGTGGCAGTCACGACTGAACCCTACAGACCCGAGCAACTGCGTGAAAGAGAAACTAGCTGAAGGATACAAGCTCAGCTGGCCGATCTGGAAATCTCTCAACCGTCTCAGAGCTGGAGTGGGGAGGTCCAGAGCTAACCTGGCGAGGTGGGGCATCATCTCGGAACTAGACACGGCGTGCGTCTGTGGATACCCGAGACAGACGATTGCGCACATGACTGGGTGCCCTGCGTGCCCGACAACCTGCACGGACGAGGAGCTGTATAAGGCTACCGAGCGAGCTATTGCGGTTGCGGCCTTTTGGGCCGCCCGTATCTGAGATGACCGTCGACTCGAAAAGAAGAAGATTCCCCAAAATATCGTCAGCTAATTAAATTTCACCTTGTATAGAACACAAAATGTAGTGCCACGTCTTGTCTTATATGGGTGGTATAGGCACTGATGTAGCCAAGAGTCAGGTATTCCATGGTCAATATAGCTTCTCAGCTAGCTCATCGCTGCAGCTTCGGAAATATGAAAGTTTTCTGATGATGTTTTGTACCAAGTAAGATGATGAAATGAAATGAAATTGTTTATTGCATGGATAAACACAAATAAAGATACAAAGTTATTAAGCTAAAAGGAGTAAAGAACAAATATTTTTTGTTGTTTGTTTGTTTGGTTTTGACCATAATCTTTATTTCTATTGCGTGTACCTGGTTTTAGCTTCGCGGCGTGTGCAGGCCCGCTACGCAGCAGCGAATGTATATGCACCCCTTCCCTCGCACCCCCGGCACACCGCAGGCCTAGTCCGGTGAAGTCGCGCGCCCATAGTTGAACTTTTCTGGTTCTGCCGCGCTGTGGGAAGAAATACAGCGAAATTATTAATTTGGTCAAAAATTTCATAAAATAATCGCACAGAGCAATTTAAGGGCTATCGTTCCCTAGAATCTTCTAGGGGCCTGACCATCTGGGCAGTTAATAGAAAACATGACATGATTTTATTTTAGCTTTCATTTTCACGTATATCACGGCGATTAGACCAAGAGCCCAAAAACAAAATCAAAACTACTACTTTATAGGGTTCCGTACCCTAAGGGTGTCAAAAGGGGCCTTATTACTAAGCCTCCGCTGTTCTTTCAATACCACATACAAACTTAATAATGCACCTGGTTACGTACATGGAGTGTGAAAGTAGCCGCACCAATAACTTTGTAAACAACATTTTGCTATGTAAAATCCAAACTATTCACTCCACACCATCCTTACCATTGTACGGTGGTACGGAACCCTTCGTGCGCGAGTTCGACTCGCACTTGACCGTTTTTTATTTTATTTGGCGAGCTAACCTCTTTTGAGGTTAATTTTGCCAGTGTCAAGTGTGTTGGAAAGATCACAATATGGCCAGCTTCTGTATCGAGAACCTGGAAATTGATGTTTGAGAGTAATTTGTTGCTACTTCTTTAGCACTACCCGGGAGGACGTGAAGGCTGTAGGAACCAAGTATTTCCTTCGGACGTGAGCAACTGCCTCTCCAAAATTATAAAAATGAAATTATAATAATACGTTATACACCTGCCTGTACGTGACAGAATCTTTAATTATTTGTTGGTATCAATTGAATGATACGCAAAACTATTGTAAACCAACCAACTATTTTAATAGATTGGTCAGTAAAAGCATTTGATTTCTTCAACGTTCTGCTTCGGAACTTTAAGGCGAGGTTTTTGATGATAGTTAAACAGTGTCTTAATAATACTTTGGACACTATTTACACAGATTGATCTAGCCCCAAACTAGGATTCCCTGTATCTTGGGTACTAGATAACGATACACATACTTATATAGATAAATATTATACTTAGATAGATAAACAACAATGACTAGGGTACAAAAATCCGCTCTCGTCAAACAAATATTTGCTCCCACCGGGACTCGAACGCGGGACCCTTGGCTTCGTAGGCAGGGTCAATGCCGACACGGCCATTTGGGTCGTCATCAGTTAAAACTCAATTGAATTCAATTTTTCGGTCAATGGCTTCTACTGTGGACCACTACAGTAATTCCGCCAATCACTACAATCCAATGCCAAAAGTCGCGGTTAAAAACTGACAGTTGACAGTTTGTCCCTGACACCCATCAGCGGATGTGACGTTTTGAACGCATTTGTGATACTTCTATGTGCGGGACAGAGCTATGCGTCGATCTCTTCTCTCTCTTTCGTTTGGTAAGGGGAAGGGAGACTGGCGCATAGAGACCGCACCAGCAGTGAAGTCCTCTGGATTATAGCATATTGGTCCATATTCCAGAGACAATAAAGACTTTGACGCGGGACTTCAGTTGTCTCTCGGACTCTAGTTCTATCCCTTACATCGAAGTGTCGGAATGGAATTCAGAACGTCACTTCCGCTTATGGGTGTTTGGAAAACGCGCCGTTTCACGTCACTTTAGATGAGGGTAAGTACTTTTCTGGAAATCAATACTTTTTAGAAATAAATACGCACAAAAGAGGGGCTTTTTGAACTTTTTAGGCCTCAAAATGTTATTTCATGTGATCAGTGCTTTCACTGAAGATTTACTGAAGAAAAGTCAACTCTCTTATATTAAGACTTTAGAAAATTATTGATTTTAGACGACCCGAATGGCCGAGTCGGCAGTGATCCTGCCTACGAAGCCAAGGGTCCCGGGTTCGAGTCCCGGTGGTGATAAAAACGGATGTTTGTACCCTAGTCATGGTTGTTTATCTATCTAAGTATAATATTTATCTATATAAGTATGTGTAGCGTTGTCTAGTACCCAAGATACAGGGAATCCTAGTTTGGGGCTAGATCAATGTGTGTAAATAGTGTCCAAAGTATTATTAAGACACTGATTAACTATCATCAAAACCTCGCCTTAAATTTCCGAAGCAGCCCTGAAGATATTAAATGCTTTACTGACCAATCTATTAAAATAGTTGTTCGGTATATTTACAATAGTTTTGCGGATCATTCAATTGATACCAACAAATAATTAAAGACTCTGACACGTACACTGCAGGTTTTCCACGATGACTTAATGCTCTACTTGATACGATAAAAAGCAGTGTTGCCGAATGCACAGACAGCCACTCAATTAAAGTGCTACTTAAATGACTTACTGGCGATGTCAGTTCTAGAGCGCAGAATGACGTCTGAGTGTCCGTTAAAATTTTAGCTCTCGCTGCGCGTCTGGGCTTCAAACTATGCAGGTAATTAAGCTTATCTAAGGACTCGCCCTGCCGACGTTAAGTTTAATTTAGATACTGAAAATAACTGTACTCGTCTCACATAACCATTAAGCATTGTGCCACTCAATTATCACTATAATAGCTACAAGATAAGCAAGTGTAGGTAGGCTACAGTGATTTTGCAGGTGGCGAAATAATCAAAAAATATCTATATATCAAAAATCTTCTAAAAATATCTGTGCATTATAGGGATACAGAGTTATGGACGTACTAATGTTGATGGGAAATCGTGAGGAAACCTTCATGTCACCGTAGCTGCGTCAGCTATGGCTAGCCATGTTACGCAAAATGGAGTAATATATAAAAGAGTGTACAAAGGCGAGCTTGTCTCTAACAAGAGATCTCTTCCAGCTTGCTGCAAACCAGGTTAAGATGAGAAAGGTTGATTGCTAAACAGGGGTAGACCGTGTCACGTTTCTTCTTCTTTAAAGTTTATTCTTGTCCCCCCCCCTCCGATACGTCGTAAATACGGGGTTTCGCATTTTTGTCACCTCTGGGCAATTTCGAAGATTACACTCTCTATACCGCCTCGTATCTAGAAACTACCTCCTATCTGCGCCACATCTTCAAGGGTCAAGTAGATTGAGTTTCATACAAACTCTTTAGTTTCCCCCTTATGGTGGCAAATATGGATACAAAACTGTGACTGAACTCTGACTAGTCTCACATCTATGAACTACCTATCTGCCAAATTTCAGATTCATAGGTCCAGATTTTATTTTTATTTTCATACAAAATTTCCCCCTTAGTAGGGGAAAAATTGAAAAAACTCTTGGCAACTGACGTTTCGCACCAAAAATATCTGCAAAATTTCAGTTCATTTTTGGATTTTCATACAAAGTATGACCCCCCCATTCCCCCCCTTTAGGATAGATTTTGCCTGCTACCCTACGCTACGATAAGGAACCCCTGCCTGCTACCCTACGTCACATAAGGAACCCCTGTATCAAGTTTCATGACTCTAGTTCTCCCGGCTTAGGCTGAGTGTTGTCTGATGTCAGTCAGTCAAATAGCGTTTTATTAAATAACTATAATAAGACTATATTAGTAGAATAACTAGTTAAATGAGAAAGGAACCTGCCTCTTTGCCACCCCATATCTTTATAACTATTTTTTAAAAGATATTAAAACTATTTACTTTGTTAATGATTATCATCCAGTTACAGAAACGATCTTTAAATTTTAAAGCCGCATTAAACGCTAATGGTGTGTCTGTTCCATAAAATTTTGTTTCTTTGATAAAACATGGATCTTATTTCTGAGTACATAATGTGCATGCCAGTTCACACGCCTCGACGTTACGCCCATCGGCGTTTGGAAGGGCTTTAAAATTTAAAGTTCGTTTCTGCGACTGACTGTAAAACAGTTTAACAGGTATTTTTTACCCCTTACTGTTGTATAAAATAAAAAAAAACTATGTCACTTTGTGACGGTGTAAATTTTATAACATAAAAAAGTGACATTCAATCGTTGGATCGTAACTGTGTCGTATCAAAAAACTGGTGCCTTTTTTTACAAAAGCGCGGGTCAATTCGACAAAAAATTGCGTAGGTGTGCGCAAGACAAGCCAACACGGCGAGCTGCGGTCACTGCGGAGTCAATTCCGGTGAGCCCTTATGGAAAATAGATATGTTTCTAATTATGGTAAAGCCCTCGAAAAGTCCCGTCGAATAGTCGACGACGACTCCATGCCTACCATGCGGGAGATCCCGGGTTTGATCCCCGGCTGGGGATAAAAGAAAAAAAAAATCGAAAAAAAAAAAACGAACGGTATAAATAAGGTAGAGCCCTTTTCCCATACAATTTAACAGAGGCACAGTTATGTCCACATTTAGATAGTTATAAATTTACTCGACTTATTATAATCCAAAACAATATACTTTTGTCCATCTTTTGTCTCATAATTTTATCCCGTAACATGTTCAAAAACATTACTAGATTTCGATGAACGGAACGGTCAAGAGGGACAGATTACCGAGCAATCCAAATACAAAAACGGATTGCATCTGTCTTTTTTGGTATTGGGACGCGGATAGGAGATCGATCTACGGATAGAGAACAATCTGAGATTGATTTCAATCTTGGATTAGGGATACATTATTAGGCTCGGGCGTTTGTCGTAGCTCCGGTGTACAATAATTTCTGTAAGCCAGACACCTACGCTGCTAAGGCCTCAGCGGCCATGACAGCGCCATGACATCACCGCCTGTCATGTCGGACAGGATGCATCGTGAGAAACCGAGGTGACCTTCTGCTGGATGATCAAAGGGCATCGGAGGTTCTTACATCCAACAACAACCTCATTTTGATGGCCCAGCTGTTCCCCTACTACCGCGTATGGAAAATGGCAACTCGCTTTGTTTTTTTTTGTTTACTTACATACTTACCTTGCAGGGTAATTTTAATAAGCTGACCTTGTGGGCAATGACAGTACATCATTTGGTTATAGGGAAGCTGAGTATGGATATTTATCACATTTTGCACCTTTTTTTTTCAATTTGTATTTTCATCAAAAATTACGATTGTAAAGTAACGTGAAACGGAACGTAAAACACCCATCAGCGTCTGTTGAACCTGTCGTTGTTATATCCTTTATACATTTGACGTTAACTTTTGACATTTCCTTATTGCTTACAGTCTAAAGACATATTTTTCGTTGCAGATGTCGAAATTGTAGGGATTTTTTTGGCTTACGCACCTATTTTACTAGCAATAAATTCGAAACGACCGCCAAAATTAGAAAACGACCACCAAATTGTGTTTGGATAAATGATCACAAAACTTATTTTTATGTTTTGTGTATTTAAGTTTATGTTTGAAGTATTTTTTGTTGTTCTTACATGTTCAACCTGACACGAAGGATAAAGGAGGCTTCGCTTCGCTCACCTCCTTTTACCCTTCACTGCCTTATTTTGCCCTGATATTTGCCGGCAACTTTTGGTGATCATTTACCCATTTTGGGTAGGAAAAAAATATTTTGGTGATCATTATATTTGTTGCCGATTTGCATCTGTCAAAAAGCCACTAATAGCGTGGACAAAATATAGAGACAGGAAGACTCAGGAGGGAAGTACGGGATAGAGCATGCTTCATTCTACCTTTCCTTTTCTAAGCGAGAGAACTTACTTCCTGTGTCTATCTGTCACTATTAGACGCTGATAAGTCTGTTTTCGCCCATGGATCACCGTAACATCTAACGATGACGGTTATAAAACACAGGGTTGCTTTTAGTCCGTATACCACACGAGCTGATGCCCGCTCAATATGTGGGGACCCGGACATAGCAGGGAGGTCTGACTCCTGGACATGGGTTATTCCATTTATGTCCCCTCCAAAACAAAAAGGGTCTGTTTTCGCGCCAAACGGTCAACTGTCAATGAACCCGCGATTTTGGTTTTGATTTTCTAAGATGCTCGACATGATATATGTGAAAATTAAAGCAAAAAATATAATTATTGCGGGTTCTGCATGCATAATTTCTTTTTTATATTGCAATTAACACATATAGAAAACTTGTAGGATACAAGGTTACAAGTGTACGGGAATAAAAAAAAACCTAGTCCCCGTAACGCAAACTCGGAACCGGTTAATGGTGAACCGTGCCACAACTGTGCCGCTGCCAACGCGTACGGGAAAATGCGTGTCGCTTTGTTTGTTTTGTGTTGATTTTGAACACATCCTCAAGAACTGAACAAAATTGAACAAGTTTCCTCAAGATTGGCGCAACACGACCTCTGTTGCATTATGTTTCGAGGCTCTGCTTCCCAAGCGAGAAGTAAGTCGCGTATCCTAGTGTGGGGCCAGAAGCATTGAATGTGCCTCTTAAAGTTTATGTAACAAAAAATATATTTTGGACCTTCAGCATCTGCATCTTGTTTCCTCGTACTACTGGAAATAAGCCTCTTTCTTATAACTTGTAATCAGCTGACCAATGATGAATGCCTGATGAATGATGTAGGCCTGCTGAGGGTAAACTTCCCCTGAATATTCTGTATTTTATCATCTATACTCTGAAGGCATTTTTCCAGTAGCGAATTCGCTATCAGACACTATTAGAACGAAATAAGGTTACAATAGACTGACAGACTGATCATACCTTTTGCAATATGACTGTATGCGAATATGCAAATAATATGCATTCATGCATTAGGTAATAGGTAGTTAGGCACCCACTCAAAGACAGACTTTCCTTCGAATCACGTATGCACATGCTAATATCTTTTGCTAACAATGATGTTGGTACAAACAAACATGTACTCACAATACTATTCATTGTATTATGTTCTGTGTGAGGTGACGTCTATATTTTGTTTGTTTTATGAATAATTATAAAATAAAAACACATTCTGAAGACCTAAAGAATTAGACGAGTCAAAAGAGCCCAAACTCGATGGTTTTACAAGTAACAATACAATACATTAGACACTATTTACCCTCATTGATCTAGCCCCTAACTAGGATTCCCTGTATCTTGGGTACAAGACAACGATACACATACTTATATAGATAAATATTATACTTAGATAGATAAACAACCATGACTAGGGTACAAACATCCGTTCTCATCAAACAAATATTTGCCCCCACCGGGTCTCGAACCCGGGACACTGGCTTCGTAGGCAGGGCCACTGCCGACTCGGCCATTCGGGTCGTCGAAGTAAGAATACCAGTCTCCCGTCTACCACCTTCCAGCGTGATCCAGGTGACGATTATGATAATATTTTCAGGAAATACGACTATAGAAATTTTCACGACGAATCTAATCAGCCCAAACTCTATGGTTTTAGAAGTAAACATCCCAGGGTTTATTTATTGATCTTAAAAAACCCACAGCTAATAGAATTATGTAAGGCAAGAAAAATAAACTTAACATTTTTTTGTTTAAATATCATAAGACAGGCGTACTTGGCGATTATACTTATATATAAAAATTATGAACAAAACAAGTTATACATATATGTAACTAGTGTAGATTTAGTTTTAAAAATTAAATTTATATTACCTATTGCAAGTTAAGATGTGGTGTGCCGGTTGCGTTGATAGTGTAGGTGCTTCCTAATCCTATAGCTTCGAGCTCCAACATCAGACCAGCTCAATGGTACCATATTATTGTATTATCATCTGAACTTTCGATATATACCAAACACATATGTACCAAATTTCGTAATAATAGAAGTTAAAGTGGGCGAAATTTTAATTCCAAGATTTCATAAAATAAAAGTGTATGGATAAAAACATCGTATTTTTGGGGTTAAGTACCCGAAGGATGCCAAACGAGACCATATTACTGAGGCCTCCGCTGTCCGTCCGTCCGTCCGTCCGTCTGTCACCAGGCTGTATCTCGTGAACCGTGATAGTTAGACAAATGAAATGTTCACAGATGATGTATTCCTGTTGCCGCTATAACAACAAATAGTAAAAAACAGAATAATTTAAATATTTAAGGGGGCACCCATACAGCAATTCTTTCAATTCCACATACAAACTTAAGAATGCACCTGGTTACGTGCATGGAGTGTGAAAGTAGCCGAACCAATAACTTTGTAGGCAACATTTTGCTATGTAAAATTCAAACTATTCACTCCACACCAACCTACCATTGTACGGTGGTACGGAACCCTACGTGCGCGAGTTACACTCGCACTTAGCCTTTTTTATTTATTGAAAAACAATAGATTTTTTGCATTTATGTAGTATATATATATATAGACATGCGGTTTTAAATCTAATAAATTATCCTAAGGGTTGTTTTGACAGCATGCTTTGTAGAAGTGTTGTGGACATATGGTACGTACGGATTAATAATACGTGATTAGCCCACTGGAGTGCAGGGAAAGTAGAATCTATGTAAATGATCTTTCTCATGTCCGTATCGATTAACGATTTCCAAGGGCCGTCACGATGGTCAATTTCCCTCTTCAAGTGCGGATGTGGCTAGCCCATCGCCGCGATGACAGTGTAATGCATTTGGTTGCGGTTGGCACCGATTCTAGTAGGTGTCTTAAATAACTAAACGAATTAAAAAGCGATTTTGAAACTATTACATATGGCTTCCAGAGAACTGCTGTCGGATCTCGAGCTGATATTTTAGTTAGTTGGTTAAGGGGATACCTCGTCCATGCAAAGGCCCCCGTTATTGCAGGCGGAAAGACAAGCAGTGTGAGAGGGACGGAATCGGGGAAAAATGAGACAACTTAGCGTCAAACCACATAAAAATTGTTTAAAAATAAACTACGCTATTTTGTAAAAATAAAACAAGGAGAGTTTACTTATACAAAATATCCACATTTTGAATGCAATTTCGCAATAAAATAAGTTAGGATTTCATAATTACAGGAAAAAATAAAACAATTTGAGGTCTTTTCGCAATTAATATATACTTATCGAGGAAATTTCACCCGATCGCGTTTTCCTTCAGTGAGAATCTTAATCAAATACTCAATAAACGTTAATTCCAAAAATCTTATCTGTAGATGACTTAATAGTGGAGTAAATGGATTCGAAAAAAACCCCATATTGTTTTCGTATCACTTTAAGAGAGTGCTGTCAAAAGTAACAAAATTGACAGTTTCAATTCGACAGCTTTTGTCCTCTATCTGACATTGTCATTATCAAAATAGTTTTTAAATTGGTTTAGCTGTAACGCCTCAGGAATCGGTTGGAGTTTTGACGTCTTGCGAATTAGGCCCGGTCTATATGTGATCTCGAAATGTGATGTGCGTGATATGTAATTTAGCATGTCTGTTGAATAGTCGGCCAATACCGATAAATATCTGTAGTTAACTTCATTGAACACGGAAAACAGCTGTAATGCCTACCCACTTACATACAAAATGCAGCTTTGTTGCATACGCGATTAAGAACAAGTAACACTGGAACCCCCTAATGAAAAGTCCGGTTTCTCATAAGTTATGCTCATAACAGCTTTTGTTTGTTCTTATTTATTTTTTCGTAAAATTTATATTTTGAGGCATCTTATTGCTATGTAGATACGAAGTTATAATATTGTCAATAGACTATATTATTTTGATAATGTACATTGCTACAGAAAAAAATATTATATGACGAAAATTGAAAAAATGACATCCCCGTAGAGTTTTTTGGTGCTTTCTTCTCTGGCAGGCGTATGTCTGAAGCACTGGTGAAGGAGTTTTCTTTTCCTGCGCGAGATTCAGACATGAATCACCACTTGAAAGGGAACTCAATAAGTTTGGTTGTTATTTTTCCTCCATGTAGAAGTGCCTGACTTGTAAAAGTGCAATATTTTTGCTTACTTACTAAAATATTTGAGTTTGAGCTTGAATTTGAAAAAGCTTTCACAAAAGTTGGCCGTTTATACCTACAAAAAAGACAACTACAGATTCCAAATGATTCTGGTTGCAACAAGCCAGTCGTGTAATGCATGCAAAATTATAAGAATGGGCTACAATAGAGCATGCTTTGAGAACTTACTTGTACTTCTGGAAGCTCCAGTGATATTTGCTCTAAGACACGCGATCACAATCCCAAGAATGTAGTTCTGAGATAATATTGAAGCAAAAACGGCACAACAATTATTGTTCCGATCTTTGCATTCCGATCTCCAGACGTTGCCTTTATTCTTTTAGACCTTAAACTGTACGACTTTTAGTTTATTTTTGCGTGAGGGCATTTGTTTGATTGTATTACCTGTCTCGCAATATTTATAAAATTATAAAATATTATTTTAAATGTGACGCAGACAGTTGAGCCCATGATTTTCAGAATAAAACAAAGGATTTTTTTAATCAATTTGTACGCTATTTTTTTTTTGACGAAATTACTATTATGAAATTGAAAATTATCTTAAGCTGCATCGCTGTATTTTAACTCTTGGCCCCACAGGAACATTAGCTAACAAACACGGTGAAAGGGTTACCCAAAGTAACTTATACCAATTTTTTTCAGGCCACCTTCATAAATTCATAGCAGCGGTGATGGGCTAGCCCCCCTATCACGCAAAACGGGTTATTAATGTTAAATAACTGACTAAACGTGGTCACGATTGTGCCTCTACTGCTCCTACCCTGTGGGAAAACTCGTGACTATGAAACTGAAATAAGGGCTTTCCTGACAGACCAATGATCAATGCAGCTCGCTAGATGGCGGTGTAGCCTCGGCCATTCGGGTCGTCCAAAATTAACCTCAAAAGAGCTTAACCCGTCATTTCGAAGAAGAAACTCACATTCAAGTACATATCGTCCTTCGTGACCTCAGGCCTCACGAACTCAGCGTGCAGTCCCCTGCCCTTCTCCGGATGCGACGTCTTCCCGCCCGCCGGAAGAGACGTTTTCCCGCCCACCGGAAGCGTGGGTGCGTCATGTTGCCAGCCCTGCCGGTCCTCGTGCTTGTACCCGGGGTTGTCGTAGGCGAACTCATCGACCACCTTCTCAGGATCGGAATTGCTGAGCACGAGATGTTTGCCTGTCGACAAAAGATGAAATATGTTGAAATAGTTGTATTTTCTCTGTATAGGAAGCAGAAATATTTTAATTTCCTATGGTAAATGCAAGCGATTCCTTGTTACTATAAAGAGTCTATAATAATAATAATAATAATAATACCTTGGATACTATTTACACACATTGATCTAGCCCCAAACTAGGATTCCCTGTATCTTGGGTCCTAGACAACGATGCACATACTTATATAGATAAATACTATACTTAGATAGATAAACAACCATGACTAGGGTACAAACATCCGTTCTCATCAAACAAATATTCGCCCCCACCGGGACTCGAACCCGGGACCCTTGGCTTCGTAGGCAGGGTCAGTGCCGACTCGGCCACTCGGGTTGTCGAATTTTGTTCCGTCGTATTGAATCCAGTAGAACACTATTTTGAAACTGCTGTGTAAATTGTATAGTATGAAAAAGTTCTATAAAGAGTCCTTTTGAGGCCAGTACATCACTATTTTGAAACTTTCGATACTTCTTTGTCGTTTCTATAAAACTGATTGGTCATGTGTAACACTTCTACTGATTAGTTTATAGTAGGCACTAAACAATGATATAATTTCGCCACTTTCGAACAACTGTGACGTTCTTAGGGACGTTATAGGACCAAATTCAGAGTTCTAACGTTCAAACGTTCTAACAGCTTTTATACGACCATTTTTTGTTGCTTGGGGATTCTATATAAAATGAATCTTGAGTCACTAGATGACACTATTTAGGTCCATTTTATCTAGAATATTATTCGAATATTTAGATTATATAAAAAGTCGGGTTAGTTGCACCACTTATAAATCCAAAATGGCTGGACCGATGTTAATGATTCTATTATTTGTTGGATTGGTCTCCGCCCCGAATCGCAGCATAGCTAATAAAATATCGGAAAAATTGTCAGTTTTTTTATATTAGGTATTTTAAATTTAAATTTGGAACGCCGCCATCTTTCGGAATTCACAGCCTACTCATGATTGACTTTAAGGCGGTATGAACCTCGGCTCAGAGTTACTCATGAGAGTCACTGACAGTTCAATACGCTAACGTATTCGATGCCTAATTATTCCTGCAGTAATCCTTTCCCGTTGTCTATTGGTTTCACGGTTGCTTCTCGAGAGTTGCGGGTTCGAATATCAGTGCTAACCATTTACAAACGAGATTAAATTGGAGCCTTTCTTGGAAGTGGCATTGGACATCTGTCAATGCTATCAGAGCTATGCGACAGTCTTCTTCTGATTGATCCTCTTGAATCCTACTGTTGACAAATGCCAAATGCTACATCTTAAAAACTAAATCAACACTAGTTAGTTTTGGTTATAATTTTTATATATACCTATAAGTATAATCGCCAAGTAAGTCTGTTTTATAATATTTAAACAAAAAAATATAAATCCATTATTGGCTAATGTTAAGATTATTTTTCTTGCCTTACATAATTGTATTAGCTGTGAATTTTTTAAGATCAATAAATAAATAAATCTACGAATGCCTCCACTTTAGTGATTTATTATATACGTCACCTTAAGATAGTCAAAACCGTTAGTTGATTAACTAACGCGTTAGTTGATCAACTGTCGACAGATAGTAAACCAGACCGACAGGGCTTAGAATTTACGTTTCTTTTGTTCTTACATGTCGAAGAAGAAGAATATTCACCTAAGCTACCGCAGTGTTTGTGTATTTCGTTTGAAATTCAAGTTTAAACCAGTTTACTATTTAACGGTTTTAACCGTTGGTTTATCTACTAACGCGTTATATAGTAAGCAGTACGCTACAGTGACTATCTATCGATAGTTGACCAACTAACGAGAAAAAAAAACGTTAGTTTAACAACTAACGGTTTTGACAATCTTACAGTGACATATAAAACCTACATTTCACATTATACGGTCGTTCTAACGGTGATAGAAAAACATCGGAAAACCTCAATATCCAAAGCTGCGGCGATGAGCCAGCCCCTTGTCACGCAATATGGAGTATTGAATAACTGGCTTTACCTGGGTACTACCTCGTATGGGAAATGGCGTGACGCTGTGTTGTATTTTCTGAGGTAAGTAAGCGTATGGAGAAGTAAGTGAAATGTTCGTGCTAACCCCTCAGGAATGTAAAAGTGTGAAGTGCACCTAACTATTTGTATGCATGTCGTAAATATTACGACTATCGGTTTTAACTTTCAATAAAATAATAAAAACTTTTACCGCCTGTGGGCGATAATTATTTATAACGCTGTTATTCCTAAAATAAGTTGGTTTATTAAATATAATTTAAAAAGCTTTTATTTGTTTTCAGACGCATTCAGCGGGCCCAAATTTGATACGGTTGCGTCGAATCATTACAACTCATAACAAATTATTAGTTTTAACGTAGAATACAAGTCTGTTACCAAGAAAATGGAGTTTATGGTCATGCTCACTAAAATGACTTTGCTTGCAGCGGCTCTGTGTAGCGGGTTGCTCCCCTCCCTCACATATGGCGAGGGGGCTGATGGCTGGTGCACAAGTCATACTCGTGAACGGGTGCTGCTTGGGGGGGCTGGTCCAGTCTGCTTATGTTATGTTCATTACAGCTTGTCTTTGTTCTCATTTATTTATTTTGATATTTTGAAATATGTTATTGGCACTTATGTATACGATGTTATAATATTAAATTAAATAATATTGACATTAGATTACATTATTTGTATATAGTACATTGTGTGATAACAAAAACTAAAATGACATCCCCGTAGAGTTTATTGGTAATATCTACTCTGACGGGCGTACTTCCGAAGCACTGGTAGGGTTAATGGAGTTTCCTTTCCCTGTGTGAGGTTCAGCCATGAATCACCACTTCAAAGGATGATTACTTTTCAAACACAAACCTTAATCAGTCATGTACTCATTAGTTTAGTTGATCAAATTTGATTTATTTTTTGTTTTTATCCACTTTAGTAAGTGTTTGACGTGTAAAAGTGCATTATTTTTGCTTATTTGCAATTAAAGTTTTGAGTTTTGAGTTTTTTTTGTTACCATGGGTACCTTCCGGCTCTATCACCAGACCCTGGATATCAACTAGGAGAGTTCCCAGGACCACCCAAAAGTCTTTCACAATCTGGATTTTATACACAATTTTATAATATATTTTAACCGACCTCAAAAAAGAAGGTAATTCTCCATTCGGTTGTATTTTTTTAATCTTTGTTACCTCAAAACTGGTACTATTTACGAACTTATTCAAAAAATCCTTTATTAATCGAAAGGGTGGCCTTCCAGTTTGGACCCATTTTTTGAAAATTTGAAATCGGTCCAGTAGATTGGTGTCTAAAGCAAAAGACTGGTATTATGATATCATCCAGGTAAACGAAATGGCGTATTATTAAGTCCAGGGTGTTGCCGCATGAATTTGTTAGCGTGTTGTACTGTAGAAGCCCTGGAATTGTCATGCTATTAAGAAGATCAGTTCAAGATTCCTGATCGGCCACAGGACCCTCCCTGAGATATGGTGGTTGTGCAATTTTAGGCCAACTTTTGAAAGAAAGATCTCTCATAACTATGAAATACCCATATATATCAAATCAAAACGTAGCTAGAAGTATCGTAATCAAAGCATAACAGTCTATGAAAATATGAAAAGCTCGGTTGCACACATTATCTCTCACATCTACACCTGCCGCCAAGTAACTTGGCCTCTGAGCGTGCTCGGACCACTCTCTCTCTCTCTTAACTTTATCTTATGCGAGAAAGAGAGTTCGGAGCTCCCTCAGACACTGCGGTAAGTAGGTCACCCCTAGGTATCTACGGAAGTCAATATGGGTGATTCACATTGTTTTATTACATTACAACAATATCGCCTTTTCAGAGATGATAGTTGGTTTTCTCACTGTTTTGCTCAAGTCTAGATTATCAAACCTAATTAGGAATTAATCAACATAACAATGTAACACCAGGAAAGTACTCGATTTCAACGGACACCCTATAAAGGTGCGTTTTCACTGAGTGAAATCATACGGCCTGGTTCACACGAACGACGATTGTGTGGTGTAGTCAATACTAATAGTGATAAAGAGCAGTAATTAACAATTACGTGCGATTTGTTGTTGAGTAGGAGTGGGTCAGGGGCACGTTACGCGATTATTCACGTGGGTATATTTATTTTGTAATTGTAAAACAAATTAATAGCAATTTGACTCAAATACCTCATCAAAAATTAAAGAGGCAGCAAAAAGAAAGGTGTATTTATTCCACCCATAAGTTTTGTTTCGACCGAGTGCCAACAGTTTTTTGGATTTTCCCAAAATTTATCAAGATAGTGATAGATATTAGATGAAAGGCATGTCCAATGTAGGGCTAGCGAAAACCATTAATCATCTACAATGGTAAACCTTGACCTCCAAGTGCACAATGCACAGCTAATGATGACGTAGGCCCACCATACTTCCTACCTATCGATCAGAATAAGTATAGTTGACCGAGAACGAGCGAAGCGTCTCAAAAATGTTTTTTTTTTTCGAATCCATTTACTCCACCATGAAGTCATCTACTCATTTGATTTTTGGGTTAACGTTTATTGAGTATTTTATTAAGATGATCACAAAAGTAAAACGTGATTGGATGAAATTTTCTCGATAGAATTTAATTACGAAAATACCTCTTAATAGTTTATTTTTTTTCCTGTATTTCTGAAATCCTAACTAATTTCATTGCGTCATCAACTGCGTTCAAAATGTAGATATTATGTATTCGTAAACTCTCCTTAAAAAACTTTTGAACAAAATAGCGTAGTTTATTTTTAAACAATTTTCTGTGGTTTAGCGCTACGTTATGACATTTTTTTCCGATTCCGTCCCTCTCACACTGCAGGTCTTTCCACCTGGAGTAACGGGGACCTTTCCACGGACCTAAACACGCGATAGCCCTCACTTAGCGCTATGAGTGTAGTTGAATACCCATTTGCAACAAGTATGGTTTATTCATTTTGTTACCGTCGCCTTTGATCGCGCCGCCTTGACACATGCGGCCTCTTGTCAAACGATGACAAAAGGCGCCGCGGGCGGCGTACACTTGCAAGTGAATCTGGAGGTACCACCGTAGCGAAAAGTTGTCTTTGTTGACTCTGCTACGAAAACCGAAAATGTTTTTTCGTCTTTGGGAGGACGGTGAATTGCCAAGAGAAATGATTTTGTATTTTATTTTGTAATTGCGTGCAGGTGTACCGACACTATTCAAACGAAAGGACTTTATAATTTAATTGCTGTAATAATTTGTGTATTTTTTGAACTTGAGCCTATTGCTGTCTGGTCCGCTTTGGCTCTGGCAGAATATCAGCGTCACAGATTCGTCTGTGACATTGCTGAGTCAGGGCCATTTCACTGTCGCGGTACAGTCAAAGTGCCACATAGTGATCCTTACTTTCCATATTTTTGCTGTGTTAATTATTAAATTTCTTTGTTTTTTTTTGCTGTAATTTATTTTGTGTTGTTTGTAATTTTTTAATAACCAATAATGTGTTTGTGCTGGTAGTGTTGGTACCGAACAATGAATAAATGAATTATCTATCAGATAGATAATTCATTTATTCATTGTTTACTATAAGATAGATAGATATGTAGATAGATTCTATCTACATATCTATCTATCTTATAGTAAACATGAATAACAAGGTCAATGTTTCAAGTTATTGGCACAGGTGTTCAAATGGAATTCAGAGCATAGCGGGTCTTACGTCAACGATTGGTATTTAAATAGCATACAATAATAATAAGAGTGTCGATATGACAAAACCAGACAAAACTAACTTGGCGACACCCTTTTTTTTACCTTATGACGTGGCAGTGGCACGGATTAAGCATGACGAAATCAATCACGAGATGAGATGTCAAGCGTTTTGAAACTAATAAAAATAACAAAGATTATTTAAATGACTGAAAGACACGTTCAAAGATTTCTAGAAATTCTTTTTCCGTTGTAGGTTTTGAATTTTATTACCATCGTTAACAAAAGCCGTTTTTTCAACTGAATTGGATTTGAAACTGGTTTTAGAATAAAAGTTATTAATACTGCTGTTATTGTTATTGTTAGTTCTTCTCCCCTTTGTTCTAAAGAAGTTAATAAATACATTAAAAAAACACCTAACCACGCAAAACAATCAGCCGTCGGCGATATAGCAAAAACTGATATTCTCTAGTTGAGAAAGTTGCGCACACGACGGCTCGACCCACTTCTATCAATCTTTCTATCGAAAGCAAGAGTCGACAGTTTGTATGATATACGTGTGCATCGAAGTATTAATTATATACAGGATGTAATAGAAAGGTATTGACATATTTTAGTTTTAGGGGTTTGTTAGGGACATCATTCCGAACAACTTTCACTATGAAACTGATTTGATCAAAGCAACTTTTTGTGCCGATAATGTATGGAGGGGTGAAAAATAAAGTTGCTCTGATCAAATCGGTTTCACTGTGAAAGTTTATCAGAATGTCGTCCCTATAATCCCTTTAAATATGACTGAACGTTTCTGTTACAGCCTGTATTAGATAGTTAGCTATTATTTAGTTATTTTCGTCGGATTTGTTCTCAATTATGGCAAATTGGGCATTAAGGGGATACCTCGTCCGTGCAAAGATCCCCGTTACTACAGGCGGAAAGATCCCCGTTACTACAGGCGGAAAGATCCCCGTTACTACAGGCGGAAAGATCCCCGTTACTACAGGCGGAAAGATCCCCGTTACTACAGGCGGAAAGATCCCCGTTACTACAGGCGGAAAGATCCCCGTTACTACAGGCGGAAAGATCCCCGTTACTACAGGCGGAAAGATCCCCGTTACAACAGGCGGAAAGACCCGCAGTGTGTGAGACACCGAATCGGGGAAAAATGTTTTTTTTTCTTTTTATTAATACAAATTTAACTGAAATAGCTATGAATATTTCCATAAGATTTAGGTATTATCAAAAGCCATCTAAATACATATTTTTTAAGTCTGTGTGGTATTCCGATTTGTCAGAAAATAAAAAAACAGTGTAAATTTAGGCCTATTTAGATTAAGTTCAATAATTATTCATAGGTATCGAGAAAAATTCCTCCAACGCGTTTTTTATAACAAAAAGTCTTGAAAAAGGTCCCAAAATTGTTATACTTATGTATTCAACTTGGGACTTCTTTTGAACATCAGAGAAATAACTTCAAAAAGTGTCGATTTTGTCGATATGTCGCAGTTGGTTGGTTAAATCAGACGCTTAATTAACACCCTAGCTAGACCGACCCTAGACCGTTGATTAAAGAACGACGTTTAAGCAAGTCGCTAAAGTTCAGTCAGACAAGTGAGTGAACGAAGCGTTTGAAGAGTTGTCTAAACGTTACTAGGCAACAAGACATATACAATATAAATACACTTTAGTACACATAAAAATACTTTATGTGTACTTAAGTATATGTTTTAAGTATTTTTGTTGTTCTTACACGTTCAACCTAACACGAAGGATAAAGGGGCCTTCGCTTCGCTCACCCCCTTTACCCTTCACCTAAGCTACCGCAATGTTTGCCCTGATATAAACTGTGCAAAGTGAAAAGATAGACTCGGAAAGTAATCAACTGTTGTCGTGACGCCATCTTGTTTTACATTATTTAACCAACACGCCGGCATTCGGTTAGACAGATTGTTGAAAGTTTATGACGATGCTATATTTTAATCAAAATGCTAGTGACTTGTTTAAACGTCGCTCTTTAATTGACGGTCTAGGATGTTACTTAAGTGTCTGATTTAACCAACCAACTGCGACAGATATACCACCTTAACTAGCTAAACAAAGGTGCAAATCTGCTTCTGGCAACCCCTGTATAGGAAATGACATAGTACGATACGTATTTTCGTAAGATAAGAATGATTTCTATTAACGTTTTCCCGTTACGTAGCGATCGTAAAGTATTCTTCGCAAAATAAAGACACCGATCGTTGAAACTTTCACTCAATGATGCCGCACATAAAAAAATGGCGGTAAGTGACAACGAATTCTGCTAATATTACGTGGATTATCGTCATACGATGAATATTAAACTTGGAATGACTAAACATAGCTTGCACCCCGATTCAATAAAAAGAGCATCAAAGTAAATGGAGGATATCATCAAATCGGTGTGATCTCGCTGTGAGCGGTTGGCACAGCGCGTGTCGAAGTAGAAATAAGAAACGAAAAAGAGAATGACCGTGTGGATTGACGCTTTAGAGCATATGCCCAGGAGTGGGTCGATCTGAGTGTGATGATGATTGAGATTATGTTGATAGTAAATGGACGATCTCGTTAAATTTCTGCCGGGGCGGCCGGAGGTGGCCAGACGAGGAACTTGTAGTGTGGACTCAAAAGGGGAAGGTCTTTTACCCATCAGAGAGTCGGCTATATATAAAAAAATTGGTCAACTGCGAGTCGGACTTGCACATGAAGGGTTCCGTGCCATCTTACAAGAAAACAGGACAAAATTATCAGGTAGTTTAAAAAACTAAAAAACAAGTATGTATTTGTCACGTTAAAACAAACCAAACGAGTCCAAACTCGATGGGTTTACTAGTGGCCGTTGAAGAGTTCCGTTATTTACCTTCAGGTCCCATCATTCGATCAGCTCGATACCCTCACTAATCCATCAACTACTCACCGAGACGATTCTAAAGCTCACACTCGGTAGGATTGCGTTATTTTATTACAGCATCCACCGGCTCCATCATCAGATCAGCTCGATGGTATCATAATATTGCAGTGTCACCGGAATTACATAATTATTCCAAATTTTAGCTCCAAATTTTATTTGATTACATACTTTCTCACTTCCTTAGTTACAGGTGAACCTAATAAAAGCGTGTTAAAAAAAGCAAAACCGAACAAAAATAATGCCCGAATTTGGATTTTTTACCAGTCGCTCCAGATTGCGGATCCGACGTTAAACCAATTGCGACACGGGTGAAGATGATGATGTATGGATGAGTATCGTGAAATTGCAATATTTGAATGATGGCGATTTGTTAAGGTGATACAAAAAAAATATGGGGTTTTTTCTAATCCATTTACTCCACTATAAAGTCATCTACATATTTTATTTGTGGGTTAACGTTTTTTGAGTATTTGATTAAGATTCTCACTGAAGGAAAACGCGATTGGGTAAAATTTTCTTGATAGAATTTAATTGCAAAAAGACCTCTAAATTGTTTATTTTTTTCCTGTAATTCTTAAATCCTAACTTGTTTCATAGCGGAATTGCATTCAAATTATGTATAAGTAAATTCTCCTTGAAAATATTTTTGTCAAAATAGCGTAGGTTGTTTTTAAAACAATTTAGTGGTTTGGCGCTACGTTATGCCATTTTTCCCCGATTCCGTCCCTCTCACACTACGGGTCTTTCCGCCTGGAGTAACGGGGACCGTTGCACGGACGAGGGATCCCCTTAATTTGCAGGCATAAGTACACTCAGTAAAAAAATAACTCTCTACCCTGAGATACAGCCCGCTGAAGAACGGACGGATGGACGGACGGACAGCGAAGGCTCAGTAACAGGGTCCCTTCAGGTACGGAACCCTAAAGAGTAGTTTACTCGATTGATATCATAAAGTATCGACCGGTCTCCAGCTATCGAACAGCTTTGAATCAGTCTGGTACCGGTAATGCTTTATTGCACAATATACTTTCGACATAATTTGCACATAAGCAATCATTGGTCTCACAACGCGATGACACCGTTCTTTGTATTCGATAACTTTTAAAATATTTTCTTTCATATTCTTTATTGCACAGAAATCTTAATAGTGAGGTAACAAAACATTTTATGAGCAAAGGCGAGCTTGTCTCTAAAGAGAGATTTCTACCAGCAAACCTAGGTAGGACAGGAAAAATTTTGCAACAGGAGAGTCCTAGTGCGCAATAAAACTGTACACGTCTAATTGTTTACAACTAAAACATAATAATTTAATAAATGATATATACTAAATAAAATACAAAAGCAAAAAATTTTATATATATATATATCAAACATATACTACTTATATATACATATATAAATATTTAACTAATAATTATCTATATTTAACTAATAAATATATATATTTAACTAATAAATATATATATTTAACTAATAAATATATATATTTAACTAATAAATATATATATTTAACTAATAAATTGCGGATGTTGAACCCATTCAAAAAGGATGGGTATGTTCTTCAAATCAATCAGTGACAGTAGATACATAGCGTCACTCTTTTGCTACACGGGGTGGCAGAGGCTCAGTTTTGTCTTCGGTTATCTTATTTGAACCTGATTACGGAAAAGCCAAAAGGAGGGTTTTGACAGATATGTATGTATTTATCTGTTCCTCCAGAACATCGAAAATAGTTTTTAGAATTTAACAAATGAGGTAAACAAACAGTTAGTACTCAGTGTCAAATTACCTAGAAGACGTAAATCCTTGGGGATAAACTCCTTGTTCTTCCATTGGCTATCTTAAAAATAAACATAAATGTGATCTGATAATGTAAATATCAGGGCGAAGTGGTGGGTCAGGGTAGGTGAATGCCGTTATCCTTCGTGTTAGGTTGACTGTATAGGTAAGTCTTTCCTTTTAAAAGAGCTACGTAAAGTATCTGCTTTTGGAACGCTCACGTAGTATTAAAAGAATGATGTGCTCTAAGAGATAAGAAATTATCCAACTTAATAAATAATATTTTGATTGATTTGATTGCTTGGGGAACGTCTTGACATTCAGCGTATAGAGTACGTTATGTATGTCACACTAAATTTTATACAGCGCCCGCTAGAGGCATTAAGTAATAGATTTAGAAAATATATTTGTTGAACCGACTTGGGTATCCAATTAAAAGACTTATTATTATTATTATTATATATACTTTATTGCATATACACATTAGCGGACAATTACAAACATAGTTAGTATACAAAGGCGTGCTTATCTCTATATAGAGATTTCTTCCAGCAAACCCTGGGCTGACAGGGAAAAATAGTTTCATGCGAAGGGATAGACCTATTATGCACAACATAACAAAAAAACTAAACATCAGAGTGACTTTAATATATTTATAATAAATTACTTAGATATTTACACATATAAATAAATGAGAACCTACATAATAATATAATACCTATAAATACTATATATAAATATCAATAAATACCTATACAATATATAAATAAAATATAATCTACTACAGAAGAGAAAGGTAATGTTCCTTCAAACTACTTTTGAAGATGTTAAGAGATGGACTGTCCCTGACGGTGCTGGGGAGTTTGTTCCAGAGCTTGATAGCCCGGAGTCGGAACCCATGTTCATATGCGACAGTTTTATGTTGCGGTCACACTCGGTCGCTGCTCACAAGCAGCGACCGAGTGTGAGGTCTCCGAGGCCTATCTGAAGAAAGAAAAGTGAACGAATCACGTAAGAAGCCAGGGTAATGAGGATTATGTAAAATCTTAAAGAGAGTGAAGAGGATGTGGAAATCCCGGCGAAGACGGATTGGAAGCCACTTCAGATCCCTGCGATACTGAGAAACATGGTCAAATTTGCGCAAACCGAAAATAAACCGAATCCCAAGATTTTGAAGTCGCTCGAGTTTGTCCAGTTGCTCTTCGTTTGCGCTGATCCAGCAGACATCTGCGTAGTCAATGAGGGGAAGTAACAGAGATTGGGCGAGTGTAATTTTGGTCTGAAGAGGTAAGAAGTGCTGAAGTCGTCTGAGAGAGTAAAACGTAGCGAAGACACGCCTACTAACCTCGCAGACATGCGCTGACCAAGAGAGCAGGTTATCAAAGATGACTCCGAGATTTTTGGCCTTGGAGCTGTAGGGAATTACGATTCCATCGTACATTATGGGTGCAGTGGACATATGCTGTAACACTTGGAGAGAGTGCCTGGACCCGATAATCATTGACTGCGACTTACAAGGATTGACGAGTAGCCCGTGTGACAGAGCCCAATCCCTGATACACTCAAGATCAGCATTCAGCAAGGCCACAGCAGAGTTAACATCACAGGGAGAAAAATGACGGTAAATTTGGAGATCATCGGCATAGAGATGATAAGAGGAAGAGAGAGTATCTGAGATAGAATTTATGAAGACAGAAAAGAGAAGAGGCGAGAGGATACCACCCTGAGGCACCCCTGCAAAAAGGTCGCACCATTCTGTTGAAGTCTCCTCGGACCTTATACGCTGCTGACGACCTCTCAGGTAGGAGTCGAACAAGCTGGCTGAGGCCGGGGAGACATTCAGAGACTTCAGTATCTCAACGAGGATGTCGAAATCAACACAGTTGAATGCGCTGCTGAAGTCAAGTAGCGCTAGTACGGTGAGCTGTTTCTCGTCCATAGCCAACTGAATGTCGTCAGTGACTTTGAGTAAGGCCGTAACGGTACTATGACCCGGCCTGAATCCCGACTGGAATCGATTCAGCAGACAGTGAGACGTAAGGTAGGAGGAAAGCTGGGAGTGGACAATGGATTCTAGGACTTTGGAAAGGATAGGCAGGATAGAAATATTACGATACTCTTTGAAAGAGGAGGGGTTTGAGGATTTGGGTAAAGGTATGACTAATGCTTTTTTCCACACATAGGGGAAATAACAGCTAGAGAGAGAGTGATTTATAATGTGTGTGATAGCGGGAAGAATATAATCGAGCACGTTGCTGATCATATTAGAGCAGATGCAATCATCACCTACAGCTTTCGATGAGATAGCCAGCACCGCCTTCTTAACTGTGTCAATTCCGACTGGACTGAAGTCGAAAGGAGTGAAGGTCAACGCCGGCCTGGAGCGGAGCCCATGCAGAATGGCATCCTTAACGATGGGATCCATAACGACTGGGGGAGCCGAGAAAAATCTGTTAAGACCGTTGAGATCGACGTCACCAACCATTTGATTCTGGGGCTTACCGACACCTAGAGATCTCAGGAATTTCCACACTTCGGAAGGGGTGTAGTTTTGAATGCACTCAAAGATGTGGCGGCGCTTGGCATCACGGCACATACGGTTACAACGGTTCCGGAGGCATTTGTAGGCAGCAAAATTATCGTCGGTGGGTTCCTTTTTATGCTGATATTTAGCTCGGTTCCGTTTAGCCATCAACCGTTTGATGGGGTCCGTGAGCCAAGGCGCAGGAAGGTGTTTTACTTTGACCTTTTTGATGGGTGCGTGTTTGTCAAATAGTCCCAGAATAATTGTGTTGAAATGGTGGATCTTGTCGTCAACGGCCTCACTAGAAATGACAGGTGACCAATCGATTGATGATGCATCAGATTGGAGTAACGATGGATCAATGCCCTTAAAGCTACGAAGAAAGATAAATTTGGCTCTGTTCTTGGGAGACTTGACCTTATAGGAGAGATAAACCAGGTCATGATAAGAAAAAGGAGAATTAAATTGACCGTGGGCAGCAACTTTGTCTATATCAGATGATATCATGATATCAAGGAGAGAGGGAGTACAATGTGGTTGATAATGAGTCGCATTTAGAGGGAGAATATGCAAGTTGAATGAATTGACAATAGACCGGAGTTGGGCCGAGCGGGAATCATTTTTAAGAAGACATGTATTAAAGTCGCCGAGGATTAGGACATCATTATAAAGAGGAGTCAGCTCATTGAGCAGGGACTCGAAGGAATCGAAGTAATTGATGAGAAGCGAAGGACTGTAGAGAACACCGAGCAGAACTTTACTATGGTGAAGACAGATTTCAAAGAAAAGATGTTCAGCAGATTCAGAGTACTCACTCGGGGAGACACTCACAACTTTGCAGGATATGTCCGAACGAAGGAAAATAGCTACACCACCACCAGCTTTTCCAACTCTATCGTTCCGATACAGCTGGTATCCAGGTAGTGAATACATGGTGGAAGGCATAGAAGGTTTTAGGAAAGATTCAGAAATAAGTATACCATCCACATGTTTTGTGCTGAACGCTTCGAGAAGGTCCGGGTAACTAGAGTGGATGCTTTGGGCATTGATATGAACAATATTTAAGTTACCCTCCAGGCCAACAAAGATAGTCCTCAGTTTGGCGGATAGCGTTTCCACCACAAAGGAGTTATCGCTCTCCGCACTAATGTAGTCGTCGCTTGAGGAACAAGAGAAAAAACTATTATCAATATTACATAAACTATCCATATGTATAAAATAATGATAGATATAATAACTAATATATATATATATATATATACATAACTAAAACTAAACTAAACTAAAACACAAATAATGGAACCTGACCCAGCCCCTATCCACATAGGAATACTGGAAGAAATCAATAAGTAAACTATAATAGCTCTTCATAGGTACTTAAGACATTGGAAAATACATACTGCACATCGGGATGCGCATCTTAACACAGGAAGAAAACAAAATTAATTAAATAAATCTAAAGTGAAAAAGAAAAAAAAAAAAACTCGATTACACATTTCGCGATTCGGAACTAGCCGGAACATAATCAGGAATACGAAAAAAAAACACGAACATGAACTCAGCTTTGTGACCGATGACAGATGAATTAAAAATATAAAGCTATACCTAGTCCAACATAGGATGATCTCTGACAGCTTGTCACTGTGACTTTACTAGGCATGGGGATAATGTCGAAATAAATTATCGATATTCTAACCAAAGTTTCTGAATGTTTCAAGCAAATCAAACAAAAGGATGTTGTAACATGTTTTTATTCTTGTTAAATCGGTTCACAGCCCAAATCACTATCATCAAAGTCTGATTCTGACTCGCTGGAGCAGTCTTGTAGATTTATAATCAGTTCCTGGGTAGATTGGTCGAATCGTACGTCACGCTCCCAATCATCTTCCATAATTTTTCTTGTTCTGTCTATGTCTTTCTTCCAATTGTCCGATGTGACACTGTCACATGCATCCTTCAGTAACTTCAGCATTTTATTTGCTGTAAAAGGCGGTGTTGTATTATGTCTGGCTGCGTAACCTGTAACAAAGAAATAAAATACATATAAAACACACCATGGCTTGTTGGAAGAGATGTCTTAATAGCTAATCGATGTTTTATTAGCTAATTGATGTTTTATGAGATATTTTTACATTCTTATCTTCCTATGCTATCAAAATGTATTTGATTATAATTTTATGTGAGTACAATAAATTACAAATATTAATCTAATTGACTTTTTTTAAGCAAACGAGAGAAATGCGAGCGATGGTGAAAGAAACACATAAGCACGTTTACCTTTGACTTGAGCCCAGATCAGCTCTATCGGGTTGTACTGGCAGTGGTATGGAGGTAGCCGAATTACAGTATGGCCCTTTTCTTTTGCTATTTCATCCAAGATGTATGTTGGAGTACGGGGTTTGTGTATACGGACCAATCGTAGTAATTCAGTTTTCAACATCTTTTCGTTGGCCTCTATACCTTTGCTTTGCAGCCACGAAATTAAATCCAATTTCCGGTTGCTTGACGTTGGTGCTTTATCTCTTTGTACGGAGTGGTACGATGCATTGTCCATCACGATGGTATGCGGTTCTTTCAGGTTTTCCAAAAGAGTTAAAAACCACTTTTTGAATCTTTCGAAATCCATTTCTTCATGATATTCGGTGGTCTTTACTGATTTAAACGCCAGTAAACAATTCGGCACAAAGCCAGACGACGTCCCAGCATGTGTTATAATTAATCTTTGCCCTTTGCCTTCGGGCACTTTTGTAGTTGACTCAGCTGTGTCATCCGTCCAAGATCTTGAAACTGTGTGATTTGCGTTTAGCCACGTTTCGTCCAGAAAAACCACTTTGTCCCAGTTTGAGATCTCTTTAATTTTTCGGAGAAAATCAATTCTCTTGAGCGCAACATCTGTCCGCTCCATTAGTATTTTTCTTTTGTCACTTTTTTGTAGCGGAACCCGATGCTTTTTAGTGTTTTGGCTAACGACGAGTGGCCACCTTTAAATAATTCAGCGTCTTCAAGAGATGTTTGTAGTTTTCTGAGTGTTGGTAACTCTCCACGCGTGTAGTACCCATAAATATGGTTCCGGATTGCTGCGGCATCAAAATCGTCAATTTTTGATATTGGACACGTCCTCTTCCTTTTTTTATTTGGCGTCGACAGTTTTTGCTCTTCGTTTTCCTCTGTCGTCGTTGTCGCAGATGATTGCTCACCATACTTTTCTCTGCTGACACGAATCACTGTAGCAATCCCGATTCCCAGAGCATCAGCAACTCTGTTGCACGCTTGTGTTAATGGCAACAACGGTCCGCCATTTTGACTCTCGCGTTCAAAGTATTCGCGCAAGCGAATCACAAACTCCCGGCTTTCACTATTTAAAACAGTTTTCTTTGTTCTTTTTGGCATACTGTATCCAAAAACAGAACAAACTTAACAAACAAATAACAGCAAAACTCAACAAATTAATAACAATAACGATAACCGAATGGAGACTGAATGAAAACACGTGGCGTATACAAGGCGTTGGCACTCGTACTGAACAAGATGGCAGAATGGCAGATGCAATGCAATCAAACAAGATGGCGGCATGGCGCGGTGAAGCCCACTCTACACACTCACGCGCAAAGCCCGCGAAACATGCATGAATGAATGATAGTATTTCTATTTCATTTACCTTGTTGTTTGCAATCTATTTTATTTACAAAATATCATCAATATTCTATTATATATTTCGAGTCAAGATCGATAACTTGTCTTACGATAAGTGTAGCACGTCACTATTTGCCAATAAAGTATTTAAATTGTCTCTATACATTTTACCGTCGAAAAATACGATACTTCATAGGCGTGTTTTGACACTGACAGCTGTCAGAGATCATCCTATGTTGGACTAGGTATAGTTAAATGTACCTACTGCAAGAATTCACAAAATTACAATTACCTACGAAAGACAAATTGAAAAAACCACATAAAGTGCTGTAACGAGTGAAGTACCTATATTGTATTGCCGACTGCCGACGAGCCGGCACAATGCACACACATTATGCAAGACGAGATGATGAACGGGGAGACATCACAATAACCTCACTTCGCAGGCACCTGGCCTCCTCTCCTGGTCACGACGCCTCCGCCCTTCTTGGCGTTAGCAGTTGCGCCTGCGGCTGGCTTCTTCCCTTTGTCTTGCGATGGCTGGGAGCGGTCCATGCTCGGGTACTCGGATGTCAGCGGCTGTAGATCACCCCAGGACTCCACCTTACGACGGGACTTGTCCGGCAGCACGATTATGATCATGCCTTCTGAGGTCCAGGCGTTGTTCATACCGAAGTGCTTGCGGGAGGCCACAAAAACGTTGTGTCGAGATTTTGTCAAAAACTCAGTGACAGTCATGCCTTGACTTAATTAGGACAATTTAAAAATATATATGTCACCGGAAAATAATACGATCCGCAAGTTTATAAATTTCCTAATTTTTTTTCCGCAAGTTTATAAATATACTAACCTAACCTAACCTAACCTAACATGACCTAACCTAACCTAACCTAGCCTAATATAATCTAGAAGGAAGTTTATAAATTTCCTAGGAAATTTATAAACTTGCGGATCGTATTATTTTCCGGTGACATATATACCCTAGGCCTTGCTCGCTGAGTTTACTTGCATTTAGTCAAATCCGGTCCGGTAAGTTCTAAACATACTCTTTAAACCGCGACGTTTTTGTAGTAGGTTTTTAGTTTTTGAACGTATTGTCTTTTTCTTACGTGCAGCGTTCTTCGTGTATCTAAGTTCTCCACAAAAGATAAAAGCGCGGCATCTGAGTCAGCCGCATCTCTCTGCTGCTATTTTCGCTCAGCATACTTTGCATACTCGATTACCACCATTGGACACTGTGAGTCGCACGTCAACGACCTGCGCATGGCAGGCAGAGTGGGTGTCGCGCATGATTGCTATGACTAAACAGGCGGCCCTTTGCCACATCACTTGGTACGATCACAACAATGGGACAGGGGGGTTACCACAATCTTTTTCCGATTCAAATTAGGTTCAAAACAAGAACATCACCATGGCAACAATTTCCATTCCAATTAGCCATAATGGGCTTTATTTACCTAATACTAAGATTTGTTTTAAGACGGTCACGGTAATTTTGCGGATCAAATTAGGTTCCTAATCTGAATCGGCATAAGACGTTGTGGTAACCCCCCTGATCTCTCGCTCACGCATAAAGTCAAGAATGACATTCGCGTTCACGTGACTTTCAGTTTTCGGACTTCGCAATATTTGTAGTTGTAGTTGGGTTACCATTATCTTTTTCCGATTCAAATTAGGTTCAAAACAAGAAAATCACCATGACAACCATTTCCATTCCAATTCGCCATAATGGGTTTTATTTAATTTTGCGGATCAAATTAGATGCCTACCCCCCTTGTGGGTGTTTTACAACTTATTAAGCTCGAAAGTACGAAGAATAAAGTTACTTTGACATTCCTTAAGGCTGTCAAAGTGGATTCGAGATCAGTGCTAAATCGCTTACTATCCTTCGGCCCTAATTATTGTCTCTGATAGAGATTTAACGATTCGGCGATGGTTTCAATTAAACTACTATCAGAGGAGTGATACATTATAACCGTTAAGAGTAACTTATACTTACATAATAGTATGTGTAGCAGCCAACTATATTAATTAGCCAATTTGATTTTGTTGGTTTTACATGTTCAACTTAACACAAAGGATAAAGGGGACAATACACTTCGCCCAGACCTTCTTTATACAGCTAATAAGCGGCTCAGATTCTAAAAGCGTGGTCAAATGTAACAGGTAAATTTACAAACACACATGCAGACACAAACACACACAAAACCACGAGAGCGAATTTAAAATTTTCTACAAAAAACAGATCCCGACCAGGACAAAATTTGTAAGTATATACTTACCTCCATTAGGGAGACTTAAGCTTGTATCACCAAAATTATAAACAATAAAAATGTATTCTATTCTATTCTATTGTAACAGGCGATTCAACGAGAATTAATTCAAAATAGCAAGAAATGATTGGCTGAAATGAGTTAAACAAGAGTTTAACTAGTTGTCAAAGCTAATTTTCCTTTCGGAAACCGGGGGCCAACCATTCACCTCCGTTAACTGAATAGAGAATTTCACTAATCAAATACTTAAGATTCGTTCTGTCTCTGCAGGCAGATGTCGCAAAAAAGAACGCGACGGAACAATACTTAATTAACTTAATAAAACAATACTTAATTACATAATTAACGTATTACATAGTGAATTTCTCAATCAGAAACCGGTGCTAAGTAAATAACTAAACGGCGCCGCTTAATTAAATGGCTAGGCTTTGGTGCTGCCAAAACTAAAACTGAATAAGTATGAGTATACCCAGTCTCCTGATCAAAACCGCATACTTATTTGTATCGTATCAACTCGAGTTTTTAGTTACAGCTACTTCCTACGAGCGTGCCTACGAGGATTTTTTTATCCAAAATGTAGGTATAAAACCTACATTTTGGATAAAAAAAACCTCAAAGCAGGCATAATGTGATGGATGATACGCACTACCGTTACGTATACCGCAGTGAAATTACTATTTTAATTAATACACATAGCAAATACAGTCCTAACTAACTAGCTAACACTAACGAACCCCCACAAAGACGAACCGTCGGTAATCAGATACCTAGCACAATAGTGAAAGTTAACCTGATGCTTGCTCTATGTCAAAGGTGAAACGGATAACAGTTAGCGGGCTACTTCGCTTGTTTATACATATAGGAAGTCACCTACTGAAGATATCTATCATGAAGTTATAAGGCTTTCCTCACTTGGATCTACGCGACGACGACGCGACGGCAAAGAAACTCATATGCTCATATAAATTAGGTCTCAGTTGCGTCGTTTGTCGCGTTCCTCATGGGCGGATGGCCTAAAACGTTCGTATAATAAAAGCCATTCTAGTCTATTCTATATTTGCAGTAACCCTAACCTCTTGAATACCACCGGCGTTAGATAACGCCACTTTTCCGTTACAGGTGTTAAATTGTATTACCATGGCATAAGGTTCAAAATCGCGACCCGTCCCAACTGCCCTCGGTCGACCCGTCCCAACTGCCCTCGGTCGACCCGTCCCAACTGCCCTCGGTCGACCCGTCCCAACTGCCCTCGGTCGACCCGTCCCAACTGCCCTCGGTCGACCCGTCCCAAATGCCCTCGGTCGACCCGTCCCAACTGCCCTCGGTCGACCCGTCCCAACTGCCCTCGGTCGACCCGTCCCAACTGCCCTCGGTTTTTGAGAGGCTAAGGACCTTCTTCTTTATTCTACTTCAAACGCGATTCAACACTTTCTCTGAATAACTTTGATGACTGTATAAATAAATATGGATCTGTAAAGGTTATTCAGGGCATAGTTATGAATCGCCTTCATAAAAGTGGACCTTAGATTTTAGGGCTACTATCAAGACAGAAACGAAACGGGAATATACGAATATATATATCCGTCTCGTCTATCGACTTAGTAGGCCACGCATGCGACTGGTGACTGCAGCACTTACTGGCCATGGTTTCTTTAATAAACATCTATATGTCCTAGGTGTTACCGACAGCCCCCTTTGCAGAGCCTGCTTGGAGGCAGAAGAAACGGCTGCTCACGTCCCCATGGAGTGCACAGGAGTAGCGGACTACAGGGCTAAACACCTCGGTCAATCGAGGGACCTTCCAGGGATAGTCGGTAACGTAAAGGGCCTGCTGGCGTTCCTGGAGGAGTTGGGTTGGCTCGAATGATGTCGCATTCCCACCCACACGCAAAATAGGCGCTTTCGTCGACGAGTTGCGGAAACCATCCCGTCTTACAATTGACAATTGACAATCCGTCTCGTCTATCTATTTATTCTACAACTATGTAGACGAACTATTTTGCATCGCAGCATACGGATTTTAGTAATTTAATACATAAAGCAGAGTCACAGAAAACTTATAATAATAGTACCCCTTGTACAAAGGCGAGATTATCTCTAACAAGATACTTCTTCCAGCAAACCAGATGGAAAACGAAAGGTATGTTGTATAGTTGGGCGGGGGAATACCTGCGCGTACAATACAACCATAAAATTAGTACAAAACAATAAATACATACACTACACATGCTGATTGATAACCCTAATAACAAGTCTGTACTTTTCACAGTTTAAATCCCATACATTTTTGAAAAGTGTAATGCAAAATATTCCTTACTATGTATATACGCAATAAGTAAATGTCTAAAGATACATCAAGGAATGAGCAGAGTAAGAAGGCTTAATAATAATAAATAACAACTCGTATAAATACAACGTTACATAGCAATATTTAACTCGAAGCGAAAGAGAGAGTTAGTGCATCTTTAAGCGGTTTTTGAATATATTTTAATAAACTGTCTCAGCCACCTAGACAAGTTGCATTCGCGAACTTATCTATCAATCGTTACCACGCTGAGAAAATGTATGCGATTTCACATTTTTGAATATAACTTGTCTAGGGGCCTGATTGTGCAGGGAAGTGCATTCCACAGAACGTAGCGCAGATGCAAGCTACACTGCGCTTTGTTGCCGCGCAGCGATGGTAGCTATTTGTTTGAGTGTCCTTGAGGAGTGATCTTTCTATACGAAGTACTTTTAAGTATTCTGTGGTATGGCTCGGATGTGCAGTGGATGGTTGTGGGGAGTTGTGTGTGTGAGAGATCTCCGAGACCTGCTTGAAGGAAGAAATTCGAAGCGATCCTGCAGGAAGTTAGTTTAACGAGGGTTCGACGTAATAGCGAAGAGGAGACATAGGATTGGCAGCCACTTCAACTCCCTGCGTTGTTGTAAAACGTGTTCAAACTTCCGCAGACCGGAGATGAAGCCAGTCGAGTTTGTGTAGTTAGTCTTCGTTTTCGCGCAGACCACCGTTTGTTTAGTTGCTCTTCGTTTTCACGGAGACCACCGCGTAATCAATGAATGGAAGAAGAAGCGGCTGGGCGAGAATGATTTTGGTCTGGCGAGATAAAAACCCAAAAACTCAAAACTGAAATCATTTATTGCAAGTAGGCAAAATGACGCACTTTTACAAGTCAAACTTACTGAAGTCTCATATATGGAAAAATATAAATCAAATATGATCAACTAAACTTATCAGTACATAACTGTTTATGGTTTGAGTTTGAAAAAGGAAATTTCTCCTTCAAGTGGTGATTCATGGCTGGAACTCTACCTTTAACTCTACCAGTGCTTCGGAAATACGCCCGTCAGAGAAGATAGCTCCAAGTAACGCTACGGGGATGTCATGTCGTACGATATAAAAATTATCTAATCTAATAACAACATTATAACATCGTATCCATAGTGCCAATAAGATGTCTCAAAATAACAATCTAACAATATAAATAAATAAGAAAAAAGACAAGCTGTAATGAACATAACTTATGAGAAAACAGACTGGACCAGTCCCCCCAAGCAGCATCCGTTCACAAGTATGACTTGTGCACCAGCTATCACCCCCCTCGCCATTTTTGAGGGGGGGAAGCAACCCGCTACACAGAGCCGCCGCAAGAAAGACATTTGAAGTCTCCTGAGAGAGTTAGCGAAAACTCGCCTGCTGACCTCGCGCTAATATGCCTTGATCGACAACTGTTTATCGAAGACGACATACATATGGCTAGGAAATAGTGTGTACACCCATAAGGGCAACAAAAATATTGTTTAACATAAGTTTTGCCTCCCGAATATATTAAATGTTCACCATATTTAGTGCACCTATGGAGTTTCACAGAACCGTATTAGTTGCTAGGTCACTTTCTGTCTGAATACTTAAGTAAGGATTGTTAGGTCAGAACTTTGCCTTGAACACAACCTTGAGCCGAAGCGAAGTGGAAATCTCGCCTGTTGAACTCGCTAATATAGGTTGACCAGGACAACGTCTTTATCGAAGACGACATATGTTAATAATGCTAGGAAATCGTGGGTACTAAAGGGCAACAAAAATATTGTTTAACATAAGTTTTGACTCTCGAAAATGTTAAATGTTCACCATCTGTTCGAATAGGTTTGTTCGGTTACAAGTTTACAACGTTATCTAACTAATATTATAAATGTGAAAGTAGCGATGTTAGGATGTTAGGATGTTTGGATGTTTGGATGTTTGTGTGTTTGTGCCTCAATCACGCTAACGGATTTGACAAAAACTGAACGGATTTGAATGAAATTTAGCACAGAGTTAGTTTATGAGCTAGATTAACATATAGGTTACTTTTTATCCGACTGCACCAGAAGGAGGGTAACGTTATCTCGGTTAATGATAATACCTATGAACACGCAAATGAAGCTGCGGGCATCAGCTAGTATATAATACAATCTGGACCCGAAGCGAAGCGGAGCGGAGCGACCCCATGTAAGCAGTATTCGTAAAAAATAATTAGTTAATATGAGATGATCTATTTTTTGGTTGTAACTTTTTACTTAATTTAGTAAACACAAGCCCGTATAAAATAAATTCAGTTCTGATCTATCTTTACAGTCCTTTTACTTATTATTTTATATTGCAGTTATTACACATAGTAATTAAATTATAATTCTGAGCAAACAGGAAACTAAAGTAAATAACTTTATGACGAAGCGGAAAGTAAGGAAGTGAATACAGTTTTTCAATATCCGTATGTAATTACAATTTGGAAACTGGACGAGCAACGAAACCATTTAGATATTTTATAAATATTAGTACCCATTAACACTTTATTACAATTATTGAAGTTACCTAGTTTGTTACCATTCGATCGAGATAAAGAAGTAAAAAAAAAGATGCACTGCCTCACCATTATAGCTAGAACCACACTGACCAAATTGGTTTCATAGTGCCAATTGCTAGGAGTGTTGGAAAAGACCTGAACCACGACCCAATCAAACAGAAGTTCTTCCCTCTCCGGTTTCGAACCTTGGGCCCCCAGCTTGAGAGACAGACCTTTTACCGCGGAGGCCAACAATGCCGCCGCACCTGGCATGTGTGCCGTGTGCTGGGTCGATCGACCTGTTTACAGAACCTGCTCCGAGGTTACGGCCATCAACAACTTTCCAATAATTTCCATGCATTTATTATCTTCGGAAGCCGTTGTGCGGCCGTAAATGCCTTCGCAGTGTATACTATACTATATACAGATAGGCGTATAAAGCTGAGCGACGAGCGCAGTTAACGAGTCTTTTTAACCGACTGCACCAGAATGAGGGTAATGTTTTTCGAGAGTAGTATGTAAGTGTGATCTTTCGTTTTGCACGCATTGCAGACCAGACGGCGGGCGGATCGGTTGTCGGGTACTTTAATAACTATACATTAATAACTTAAAACACCACCGATACAATGAATGAAACCTCCAAATTATAATATTTGTTTTACGTCATTCCTTGTTAGGCTGGCAACTTTCAAACGACTTAACCGATTTCAATTACATAGCTGTATAAATAGCATAGCTAGGAACCATCGCAATTAGGTCTAATACCAATTAAAATAATCATATTAGTTTTAAAACTAAACACACCCTTTCGTTATCAATATGTTTTATTAAAGGCGCTTCCTCGTCCGTGCAAAGGTCCCCTTTACTCCAGACGGAAAGACCAGCAGTGTGAGAGGGACGGAATCGGGAAAAAATGAATGAACGTAGCGCTAAACCACAGAAAAATTGTTTAAAGATAAACTACGCTATTTTCTTAAAAAGTTTTTTAAGGAGATTTTGCGAATACATAATATCTACATTTTTAACGCAGTTCCACAATGAAATTAGTTAGGATTTCAGAATTACAGGAAAAAATAAAACAATTTAGAGGTGTTTTCGTAATTAAATTCTATCAAGTAAATTTCACCCAATCGCATTTTCCTATAGTGAAAATCTTAATTAAATACTCAACGGTTGAATCAACGTTAACCCAAAAATCAAATCTGTAGATGACTTCATGGTGAGTAAATGGATTCGAAAAAAAAACCCCATTTTTTTTTTCGTCCCTTAAAACAGCCCAAATTAGATGGGTTCAGAATTACGCATCCAAGGGTTCCCTCTCCCGAAATGTCAAACTGGCTCTGGTCACCTCCAAAAACTGAAACTGCAGTTTGTCAAAAAGGAGCTAGGTACTACAGTACACGCTGAAGTTAACTTGGCACCTCGCTCTGATGACGTTATGACGCCCTCGACGCGTCCGTCACTGCCCTACTGACGCGTCGAGGGCGAGGGCAAGCGAGAGAGGGAGGAGAAACGCATTTCTCGCGGGAGATCAAGTGCGAGTCGAACTCGCGCACGGAGAGTTCCGTACCATCGTACATTGGTAGGGATGGTGTGGAGAGAATAGTTTGGATTATACATTGCAAAAGTTGTTTACAAAGTGGTGCGGCTTCTTTCACACTCCATGTACGTAACCAGGTGCATTCATAAATTTGTATGTGGTTTACAGATAAATAAATTATTCTATTCTGTTCTTAGTATTTGTTGTTATAGCGGCAACAGAAATACGTCATAGGAGAAAATTTCAACTGTCCAACTATCACGGTTCATGAGATACAGCCTGGTGACTGACGGACGGGCGGACGGACGGACAGCGGAGACTTAAAAATTTGAGTACGGAAACCTAAAAACCGGTCAAGTGCGAGTCTAAATCGCGCACGAAGGGTTCCGTACCACCGTTCAATGGAAGCGATGGCGTGGAGTGAATAGTTTGGATTTTACACAGCAAAATATTGTTTACAAAGTTATTGGTGCGGTTACTTTCACACTCCATGTACGTAACCAGGTGCATCCATAAGTTTGTATGTGGTATTGAAAGAATTGTTGTATGGGAGCCCCCTTAAATATTTCTTTTATCCTGTTTTTTAGTATTTGTTGTTATAGCGGCAACAGAAATACATAATCTGTGAAAATTTCAACTCTCTAGCTAGCTAGGTTCTTGAGATACAGCCTGGTGACAGACGGACGGACGGACGGACGGACGGACGGACAGCGAAGTCTTAGTAATAGGGTTCCGTTCTTACCCGTTGGGTACGGAACCCTAAAAATGGGGTGGTTTTGGGCCATGGGGTCTAAATGTGTCATCATGGGAGTTTTGTCACCCATTTGGATTCGTTACAAGGAGGATGGAAGAAAACGTGACGACATAATAATAATAATAATACCTTGGACACTATTTACACACATTGATCTAGCCCCAAACTAGGATTCCCTGTATCTTGGGTACTAGGCAACGATACACATACTTATATAGATAAATACTATACTTAGATAGATAAACAACCACGACTAAGGTACAAACATGCGTTCTCATCAAACAAATATTTGACCCCACCGGGACTCGAACCCGGGACCATTGGCTTCGTAGGCAGGGTCTCTGCCGACTCGGCCATTCGGGTCGTCGAAATTATTCATACAAAACAAAAGGGTCCCTGATCTTTCAATATGTCCTGAAGTTTTCCAGGACATCTGTTTCGTAATCGGAAAAGCATCCAAAGCTTCGGTAGATACTGAGTCAAATCATGTTCTTAGATTCATGAGGTATCATTGTACCGGTTCACACGATGGACTTAGAATACCACAGAAAGAATGATGCTGTTCTTGCATAATTATCCTGCTTGGATATGTCGCAGGTCGTTCCATTATTCGTGCTTAGTTTTGCCGGGCTTAAAATTTAAGCCGGCCTTGCCAACTCCGATTTCTACTGTACTGAATATTATTTCAGTAGTAACATTTTGTAGTTAACTCTTGTCATCTAGTCCTGAATATCGCAAGACCAGACTCTTGATTTATTATGTCACTAGAAAATAATCAATTTATTTGCCAATCTATTGTATTGTATTCAGTTAATCAATCGAAACTGAGAACTTATCTCACGCGAGACGCCATCTTGGATTTTGACAGCTATCGCAATAAAATCGCGGGAACGTGGATTGTCAATTGAGCAACCGTATCCATGACACTAAAAACTGGTTAGGTTAACCAAGTTATTAATAGTTTTAATAAATGTAAATAATTACATCTTAAAAAGGTCTCGTACGTTTTAGTTTTAAATGTTTTAAGCTCAAGGCTGTAATGTAAACTTAACATTCTTCGTGTCATTTTTTTAACAGGTTTGAGTAACTAAAAACCGGTGAAGTGCAAGTCGGACTTCGCACATTTAGAGTTTCGTACCACATAAGGGAATTTCAAAGAAAAAAAAACAGATTTCTCAATATATTGGTATTTGTTAGTAACATATACGTAATAATAACGACGAAATTGACGACCTCTGTGGGGCAGCGGTTGTGACTCTGTCACCATGCGAAAGGTCCCGGGTTCGATCCCCGGCTGGGGGGCAAAGAAAAAAACCGGTCTTGGATATTTATAGGTGTAGGGCGTCGCTGTTTCTGGTTCCCACGACACAGGGTATCCTAGTGTGGGGCCAGAAGCAATGGTTGTGCCTATACTTTTATGTTTATGTTAACCAATTTTCAATAGCATTGGTCAAAAAATCTTCGGAACAAAATTTGGTAGCTTCTCAATCCTTTGCTTTCTTTCAATCTACTCTACAAGCTCTAAACTATACCCCACTCGATGGGGTAGGTAAAAAAAAATGATTCGCGCCCCCTTTAGCCGTATGACAATCTGGCTTTGGGTTAAGAAGATGTTTTTACTGTGAAAATTTGGAGACTATAGCTTCCACCGATGGGTTGTAAAACCTGTGTGACAGATGCGAACAGACGGACAGACGGACAGGTGAGTGACAGCGACCGTTTGGACCCTTCGGGTACGCAACCCTAAAAAAACAAGGCGTTTTGAAAACTAGGCTATATTATTGTAAACATACATTAGACTCCACACTACGTAGTAAGACTCTTTGTACCTATCTCAATAGTAAATGCCCTATTATCGGACAATCGGACACACAATACAAGTAGAGCATTGGCTTTGCATAGCTTACAATGATTGGCGTGAAGTTAGCGACTATTCAAGGACTCCACGCTAATTTAAATACCACCGAACTCAGGTTAAGTTACAAAGTCATAACTATATGATAGTCTCTATGACACAGAGAATAAGGTCAAAAAGGTGTATCTTAACGTGTATTCACGGTGACATTTGTTGCGTAATTCCCACTGTTTACTAAGTATTGTTATTGTTAGCTGATTGTAGTGTTGTTGTAATTGAGTTATGCGTATCTTGCTGCATTTTAGGTTTGCAGTTAGGACTCTTTTGTTTATCTAGATTAGAAGTATGTAAATATGTATAGATCAAGTGTAGCTTCAGCTCACTCTCGATTTCGTCAATGTAGTTAGAGAATAAGAGAAATCACGTCTTCAGAATCCTGCTGTTAGCTATGAACTGGTCATTGTGATCCCTCGAGGGGTGTTTAGTTTTGTAATCTAGCATTTTGATCCAAACCCATCATGATGGACAAAGTTAATTACTAAGCCCAGCAGATAATTAACAATTACCAACAACAACAACCATGGCAGCGATTGTTTAATCAAGAACGACATTGACAAATGACGATCAGCGCGAAAACAACGGAGACAAATTAATCTGTTCGTTGAACTTGGGGCTGGCGTTCTAAGAATGGTTTTTTAATACTTATTATGTGACCTTTTTGCGTATTGTCGATAAGTATTTGCTGTTGAGACTGGCTAGACAGAAAATAAGTTGTCATGTCTTGGGATAAAAGAGGTGTAGTTCTGATATGTTTATGGCCTCGATGAACAACCAACACGAATATATTCGAACTACATAACTTTTTTGACAGTTTCTAAAAAGTATTTTGACGGATCCAAATGCCCGATTCGCGGACATTGTTGGTTAATAATCTATTCCTACGCCAGCATCGTCATCATCATATAAATATAAATTCTCGTTTAATGACTCATTTGGCATTTTAATATTCATTTGATTCAACAACATCAACGTCCATCATCGTAATAGATATTTACGAGACAATCATACACCTGCCATTATTAAAAGTATTTAAGGAAACATTTAGTTGTTTACAATAAATGGACTTAAAGTCTAAAATACATAGCACCTTTAATTTTTAAATTGTATTACTGATAGACTAATAAAATAGAATATAGACTAAATTACTAGTCTTACCCGGTCTTTGATAAAAATAATGAAGCAAATTGTGTTATGACGACGAAGAATGAGAACGAAGAAAAGCCCCAGGTCTTGGAAGTTTGCATGTTTGTGATGTCGCTGTGTCTGGTTCCCACTACACAGGGTATTCTAGTCAATGTATATATTTATTGTTGCCAGCGGAACCCACTCTATTAAATTTAATTGGTTAACTCTATTAAATTAAATTGAAATGCAGACATTTCAATTTAATTTAAATTAACGAAGGACTCATCTACTTGTATTGTGCTTTTAAGTGAACCGCGGTCGGGATTGTGAGTATTTTTAATTACATTATTTATTTCCTGCTTTTTAGGACAAAATTACGAAAACTCTTCATATGATCAGTTTACAACGTATGGGTATTATTCATAGCTTGTGCAAGATTAGTGTATATCAGTATATATATAAGTACTCGAATTTTAAAGCCCTTTATTTTGACACATTTAGGCGCACAAAATTCGCCATTTTTTGTTAATTAATGAAATGACGTATAATATATTAAAATCGGTTCAGCCGTTTAGTAGTTACGAAGGAATCCAGGAACAGACATACACATATACAATTACATACATGTCAAATACATAATCCTCCTTTTTTCGCTGTGCAGCAGTAGGGTAAAACGCACAACTTTCCTATTTAATGTTTGTCGTATTTATATTTAGTTGCTTCTGAGACTATGCTAACTACTACGCATGACTAACTACTACGTTTTTACAAGTTTTTTTTTTAAATTTGATTGCATGCCGTTGTTGCCTGTAATAAGAGTAGCATTTAGCTAGTAACAATAGTGTAATATGTTAGTTTAAGTATTAATGTATACTCTGTTGGCGACCTAAATAAATAAATAAAATAACTATTTTAATACGAGTTACTGAAAATTTGTTACTGAAAACTGATTTAAAACTAACTTACAAGCTTACACCACATTGTAGCTATATACACCGACCTGCAAAACTAAGTATCACACTTTAAAATTGCAATAAATTTTTAAGTACACAAGATATACTTTCAAAATAGAAGGAAACGAAATAGTAGTTTATCTACACACGTTTACAAACTACTATTATGTGACTGCTACATAATGGAGGGCATTAATACTCGAGAGTGGGTTTATGAAACGAGCAGAAGGCGAGTTTCATAATAATATCACTCGAGAGTTTTAATGCCTAATTATGTACAGTTACATACACTAGTTTATCTACACATATATCATAACTTTGATGTGTTCAGGAACCGCATGTTCGACCGGCATGGCATTGATCATTGCTCTGCAGTTGTTTGGCTTGTTCTGTAGTCCTAACTTCACAGATAAACTAGGGGCGGCACGCAGGCGGGCGTCAACGTTCGAAATTTGAATGTCATAATTTGACAAATTTTGGTACATTATGGTCATAATGTATCAATATTCAGATAAAAAATGAGTTTTTACCAAGAAGTTTATCATTATGCTGGTTGGTGTGGTTTTTGGACGCAGTAAAGAGGGTTTATGATGCGTGTGTAGATAAAAGAGTTTAATTTTGTACTATCATAGATAAAATATGCTATAAAACATTTTTATTCTAAATCTCTTACTTCTATAGTTTAGAAAAAATAAAAAAGTGTAGGTAGTACTTAGTTTTGCAGGCCAGTGTATTTTTTTTCAATTGTCAACAGTGCAACTTTGGCTCCAAAGTATAGAAATAACGAATCTCTTGTTTTATTTCTTTTGTTGAACAATTTTATACCTACTAACTTACTTAGACACAACCAGTACAAAAAACCGTAACCAAAGGTCAATCAGCGTGGTAAAGCATTTTAGATGTAGGAAGTAAAGTCATACTTCGTAATGTTAGGATAACTACCTATATAGCCTTGCCTTTGTTTTTGTAGGGCAAAAATATCTAAGATCATGTTTATCATCTGCGACGATAGGCTGACCTCCTATTAAAAGGAGTATTGAATTACTGGTTAAAAACTAATAATAATAATACCTTGGATACTATTTACACACACTGATCTAGCCCCAAACTAGGATTCCCTGTATCTTGGATCGTAGACAACGATACACATACTTATATAGATAAATATTATACTTAGATAGATAAACAAGCAAGACTAGGGTACACACATCCGTTCTCATCAAACAAATATTTGCCCCCACCGGGACTCGAACCCGGGACCCTTGGTTTCGTGGGCAGGGTCACTGCCGATTCGGCCATACGGGTCGTCAGCTGGGCGCAATTGTGGTTTAATAAGTTTGCTTTGTTTGTTTGTGCAACATCTGGTACATTTGCGGTGTCTTCAATTACACTTAAGATGATACCTCGTCCGTGCAACGGTCCCCGTTACTCCAGGCGGAAAGACCCGCAGTGTGAGAGGGACGGAATCGGGAAAAATGTCATAACGTAGCGCTAAATCACAGATACGTTGTTTAAAAATAAACTACGCTATTTCGTTAAAAAGTTTTTTAAAGAGAGTTTACGAATACATAATATCTATATTTTGAACGCAGGTAGACAATAAAATTAGTTAGGATTTCAGAATTACCGGAAAAACTTAAACAATTTAGAGGTATTTTCGTAATTAAATTATATCGAGAAAATTTCATCCAATCGCGTTTTCCTTTGGTGAGAATCTCCATCAAATACTCAATAAACGTTAAACCAAAAATCAAATCTGTAGATGACTTCATGGTGGAGTAAATGGATTGGAAAAAACCTTATTTTTTTTCGTATCACTTTAATTCGAAGTCCATATAGGCTATCTTACTAATGCAACTTGACTAGAACCTGATTGCATATTTAATTGAATCTTTTCTGTTTGAATATTCAATGGGCATTGGTTTTTTCCTACCTACGATACTCTGACATTTGCAATTTTATTATCAATACCAGTTCTAGTGGCTGTTTCCACGGCTCCTCCAAAGGATTCTAGTTCGCAGAGTTTTTACGTATTTTTTATGCGTTTGTAGTTTTTATAAATAGTTTGGTCGCCAAAGGATATAAAAAGTTTGTTTTGAATACAACAATATCTTCGACCTACAACCAACTTTCAGACGAATGACTGATATAATAAAACAAGATAAGATTGTGAAGTAAAGACATCTGAGAAAAATGACCCCAAAGCATTGCAGAGAACAAAGTAGTCGTTAAGACGCATAACAAATGACTTAACTGGACTAATAGCCACTTAAAATTACTAAAAAAATAATATTTAAAAAACCCCAACACAGTAAATGCAACCTCAAGTTTAAGGCTTGTTTGTTAAGCTGAAAACATTCGACCCACTGCACCGATTTTAAGAAAACAAGCCTAAGGACCATCACAGGCCATGACTTCTACCATCAGAAAAATGCATTAAAATCCGCCCATCCGTTTGACTCGTCGTTGACCGTCGTAATCCCAAGGAGAGTTGCAGTGGGGGTGCACATTAGAAGTAAACCCGCCCTGGCAAGGGGGAACATTTTGGGCCAACCTTTTCCCTACGTCGGCAGAGAAATCATTTACTTTGTTCAGCGAAGTTTTTGCATCACCAGTTATTTGAAGTAACTTCGTAGGAGATCTTGGTTGGATACTTTTATTTGAGATTGACTTAATCACTACAGACAGACAGACAGTTAAAAAAAACCGTTATGTCGCACGATATTATCTGTGCGATTCGCATCCTCGAACCTAGGTGAACAGGCAGATATTATGCACAGCCAATATCTGTTTACTGTAGTATTCAAAGTTTGATCGACACTTAAAGCCGTGCTCTGATTGTCTTACACTCTGTGAATTCGGCCAATTTATACATTATTCTGACCGCTAAAGCCCACTAGTTCGTTTGTACATTTTTATGGCCAACCGTGACGATATTGTCAATATCTAAGGTATTGGCAATATTAAAATAAGGGATTGAACGGTGACCCCTAATTCTCTCCCAAGGTGTCCCTGGAGTCGGGAATATGTTACCTTACCTTTTTTTACCTTGGACACTATTTACACACATTGATCTAGCCCCAAACTAGGATTCCCTGTATCTTGGGTACTAGACAACGATACACATATTTATATAGATAAATATTATACTTAGATAGATAAACAACCATGACTAGGGTACAAACAACCGTTCTCATCAAACAAATATTTGCCCCCACCGGGACTCGAACCCGGGACCCTTGGCTTCGCAGGCAGGGTTACTGCCGACTCGGCCCGTCGGGTCGTCAGTTTTCGAAGCGACATGTTTAAATCATAATGTCGAGCGATAATGCCCAAGGTGTGAGAGGCTTATTGTATTCAAATCAGCTTTTTCAACGTCCGCTGCAGCATTATAGGAATTACTGCACGGTGGAAATAGTATAGGTGATGTAACCAGACATAACTCAACCACACCTTTACAGCTGCGGCGATGAGTTAGACCCTTGTCACGAAAATAGAGAATCGAATAAGTTGAATGTGGGCGCGCCTGCGTCTCTGCAACCGCGTATGTGATGTGATGATTCACCAAGTTAAAAACTTAAAAAAATTGAATTCAAATTCAAGCATTCCTTGCAGCCCGGTCGGGATGTGAATGAAGTATATGTAAGTACATGGCAAGTCCTCGTCAAAACTTTTGCTCCACGGAACCAAAACCAATCAAAACGTCATCTGTGTATATATTTATTGTTTTTGTTGATTTTTTCAAAAAGTGCTAAATCTATTTCGACAAAACTCATATGGGACCACCTCTAAAGTATGACCTACCAAACAAAACAAGAATCATCATAATCGATTCATAATTAACGGAATAATCGCGTAATAAACATGCAAAAAAACCGTCGAATTGAGAACCTCCTCGTATTTGAAGTCGGTTGAAAAGGCGATTCTATGCTTATTATATTGTTACCAAAAATTTTTACATTTTACTGTGGAAGGCTTCGTACACTTACGCAAAATAGAGCAGTACTCCTAATAAAGTCTCCGCCACCACTCAAGTCGATAGCCGCGACGCCACCATCATCATAATAATGTACTCTGTGACCATCATATTTCCAGTGAGATTAGCGTATTTAGTTCCACCATCGCAGGACATGAGTCGCATCACTCAAGACTTTCGTCGTTGAAGCTGTTATTATCGGAGCATAGAACGATTCATTCAATCATAATTACGCTTTGTTATAAGATAAGATGGAAGATAGGAGCTGGTTTGTTTAGGATTGCAGCTTCCTGTCTTTAATATGTGCATGACGCAGGTTGGACATCATGCAGAGTTATATCTAAGTTTATCAGGGGAAAACTTAGACCGTGTTACCACAAAAAATATCAAACAGCGTTTAACCTCAAAACAAAGGTCAAATCCCATACATTTTTGTTTTTAAACAAGTGTTGAACTTGTGGAAAGGTCCTGAAAGTCTTGATTTGAAAAACTTCAATTCGGAGTGTTATTAAACTATATTTTGGGCATAATTTAATCACGGCAACGCAAATACACGATAAACTAAACATTGTATTGCACAAATAGTTAGGTAACAAAGAATGGGACAGGGGTTGCCCTTGGAGAGCACCAGAACGTCGTTTCGTCTCAAATGGGGCAAAAAGTGGCATTCATCCATCGGCACGAAGCCAGTAATATACACCTAGCATCTCAGTAAACAACACCAAAACTATTGTGGTTGGCTATTTTTGCTGCCCTTTGTCGTGAAGGGGATGCCTCGTCCTTGCTAAGGTCCCCGTTACTCCAGGCGGTGAGACCCGCAGTGTGAGAGAGACGGAATTCGGGATAAATGACATAACGTAGCGCCAAACCACATAAAAACTGTTTAAAAATAAACTACGCTACATATTTTGTCAAAAATATTTTCAAGGAGAGTTTACTAATACATAATATCCACATTTTAAACGCAATTCCGCAAGTAAATAAGTTAGGACTTCGGAATTCCAGGAAAAAAAAAAGCATTTAGAGGTGTTTTCGCAATTAAATTCCATCGAGAAAATTTCATCCAACCATGTTTTCCTTCGGTGAGAATCTTAATCAAATACTTAATAAACTTTAACTTGAAAATTACTGTAGATGACTTTATAGTGGAGTAAATGGATTCGAAAAAAACTCGATATTTTTTTCGTATCACTTTAAAGCCTCACATTCTTGGGTGAGGGTTAAGTTTCGTCCATGGATCACCGTAACATCTAACGATGACTGTTATAAAACACAGGGGTTGTTTTTAGTCCGTATACTACACGAGCTGATGCCCGCTCAATGTGTGGGGAACCGGACATAGCAGGGAGGTCTGACTCCTGGGCATGGGTTATTCCATTATTTCCCTTCCAACAAAAAAATAAATAAAAAAGTGGCCAAGTGTGAGTCGGGCTCGCCCATGAAGGGTTACGTTCTAGCAAGTAATTGTGTGACTGGATGTTTGTGTTGTAACTTTGTCTTTCATAGTGTTTGTATGAATCTTTGCGACACTAAATATTTTATATTTTAAAAACTGCTTCTTTTATTTTGTTCAAATTAATTGTCGTTGAAAGTGTATATTGAGATACACAGCATATATTTTTTGTAGTTTTTCCACTCTCTTACTTTAAAAGTTAGAGGGGGGGGGACAAATTTTTCCACTTTGGAAGGGTCTGTCTCTTTAAACGATTTACTTTGACGAAAAATGGTTTCAGAAACTCAACGTCATTTTTAAAGACCTATCTATGGACATTGGACACCCCACACATATAGGTTTGATGAAAAAAATATTTTTTGGTTTCAGTTCCATGTTTAATTATTTTAAATTTCAATTTTTATATAAAAATAGTAAAGCTTTTCACAGAATACATCTACATACCAAGTTTCAGCCATGTAGTCTTAATCGTCTCTGCATGAAGTTGCTGTGACATACGGACGGACGGACGGATAGACAGACTTGACGAAACTACCTTGTATCTCTACGGGACCCTAAAAATATTCACTTTGCTCAATAATCAGGTAAACGTAAATGGCCACTAGGGATTGTCTTTTGATATTGCCTAATAGCAAGAAGGAAGACGAGAATCGAAGATGTCACTAAGAAAAAAAAACAACTGAAGTGAACAACTGAACAACATAAGATGCACGACACAGATCACAGGTGGACACAAAAAATAGCAGAATGTTTTCCCAGAGAAGGGCACCGAATGATAGGCAGAACAGTCTTGTGATGAGGATGGCATAAAAAATGCTGGTCTTCTTTGGCGGAGGCCTATGTCCTACGGCAAGCTGACGACATGTGTGGTAAAAGACAGTGAATAATAATCAAAAATAAACAAATCTCTAATAGTACGAATGGGGTACTTATCAGAATCTAATACAATTGAATTTAAAATGAAATGTACATAATAACAACTATATCTTAATTTATACTGTGTATGGTTTTAAATTTAAAATGTTGTGCACGGTGATTTTTAATTCAATTGATTCCGGAACCGTTGCAACTATATTTCAGTAGTACTGTCGATTTATAAGATTGAAAACAAACTTGGTTTCTTTTAATTATAAAAAATAATACAAACCCGAAATTGTGAGAACAAGTAGTAGCGTTCCATCGCCAGCGATTTAGAAATCTATACTTTGTCCACTCTATTAATGGTCTTATGACATTTCCATATTGCATACATTATAAGCAATATTTTTCATTGCAAACGTCAAAAATGAATATATTTTGAGCTGTCAAAAAACCATTAATAGAGTGGACAAAGTATAGTTACATATACAAATAAAAAGCCGAAGCGCCACCGCGGGATTCGAACTCGATCTCAACTCAATTTTGGGTGGTGCCTCCTCACTCAATTTTATATTTTATTTTCTATTTGAAATCCTAACTGCCTCTACAATTGTTCTACTAATACGTAAGCTCTACGCCATGGAAACAACATGCCAAAAATCACGGTGTATATGTTATTAATTTGGTCAGAACATGGCTAAATAAGTAAATAAATTGTGTAGCTCCTTACAATGATGATTTACCCACAAAGAAGTCACGTATACAGCCTCAACCTCGCCACTATAACCTGATGACGATGATGTCATTCATATTCTTAAAGCGTTTTAACGAGGTCTTACGATGCACCGGCTGTAGCCACTAAAATGTGTTGCCCATGGTTCAGGGTCGGCATTTCAGAATGCATTCATATCTGATTGAGTTCGAAAACATATATTTTAAGTTATCTTATATGGAACTCCAAGTCTATTTATATGACTGTTAATTAAGTAAAATTTGTATAAGACTGTTTGTTTCTCTTGATCTTAACCTTTAACCAGGCAATGTAATATGCAGGCAGGCTTGGTAATAAATGCGAAAACCAATGAAAAATCTGCATGCTCATTGCCTGGTTAAGGGTTACTATAATAACCAAACCTGATCTATTTAACGAAGCGAGAGGTACCGGGCTCGATCCCCGGAAATAAAAAATAAAAAAAACCCAGGTCTTGGATGTTTATGTGTGTGTGACGTCACTGTTTCTGGTTCCCGCGACACAGGGTATCCTAGTGTGGGGCCAGAAGCTATGTATGTATGTAAACCTTTATGTTTATGTTAATTTGGGCTATCTAAGATTGAGTATTTAATACCATTTGTAGTAGGCCCGTGCCAATACACGATCTATGGTTTGCATTTGCAATCTGTGTAGACGATTATTTGCGGTGACATATGCGAGTCATGTATCTTTGCACAAGGTGGTGTCTCCCGGCCAGATGGAGCCAAGCCAGCTCTTCAATGGGGTTGCTGACGTGTGGGACACAAATTATTGGGACTCTGTGTCCGGTTCGACACATTTTAATTTCAATACTTTGACCTGATAAGGGTGGCAGTTGGTAGGTAAGGTAGCTTAGCTACATTAGACATAAATAGATGATGATGATTGTTCGATTCAAAATCGATACTCGATCGATGGTTTCGGAACGGCCATTTTGAATTTGACGGAGCTGCCAACCGAGCAAGTTTTTGACAACTGACAGACGAAAAGCCCCCGCAATGTGACGCGTATTGATTTTGGGCATTGAAATTAAATCGTAAGCCATCTGGAATTGTATTCGGGCTCCCCTCAGGATTGTCTTATAGCTGAGTGTATTGTGGTTCTCCGAACCAGATAAAGTTCGTATTTACGTAACACTGTGCGCGTCGAAGCTGGCCTGCCAGCCATACCTGGTTGGCTGAAGAACCTGTCTACCAAGAAGAGCCTAGGGTGCACCCAGGCCTTGCAGAGAGACAGGAGTTTGACGGGAACGAAGCACAGACCAGGTCAGATAGAATCTATTTACTTTAGCTCGGTGAATCGCCGACGTTCTTGCTTCTTGGCATCCGATCGCTACGCTACCTCGTAGCTATGGGCCCCTGCGAGGTCATTGGGTGCCGAGAGGCCTGAACATTTTGGTAGCAAGAGCGTGGTTTCCTGAGATTTGCAGCCGTCAAGGGCTCCAGGAACCCACGATTTGGGACTATCAATCTGTAGGTATAGGCGGTTATTAGCTAACTTGGTGTTGTTCCTGTATCCACATAGATTGGTAGTATTGTAAGCTATAAGTCTATTGCTGGTAGTAAACAGACAGATATAACAGTTTTCCCTAAATGACCAGTTGTACTGAGATGTGACTCAGAATAGTAATTACATTACAGGTACATTGTAGGTGAATTGAAATTTGCATTGAAGTACCAGTTACCAGTTAGTCAATCTATTAGTGGTCTAGTAATGCTAATGAATGTTTGGACATTGTTTTCAGTTTATAGCAATTTATAACTTGAACTAATATTGACTATCTGTGTGTGTTATATGATATAGGGAAACTAAATTGTTGTTTACAGAATTTGTGTAGATATAAAACTCGGTTTCTATTGTTTGGGGAAATCAGCATTGTTTAAGTTATAGATTAGGGTTCCCTCGTTTGTGTTGTAGACTGGAGGGTCCAATATAATTGAGTTACTGCAAATTGTGAGTAAGTATCGTTCCGATCATGTCGTTGTCTGAAATACAGAAGGGTGTTTCTAAGGAGCTCAGATGGTTTTCCTCCGCACACGGTCTGATAGACCGTTTAGATAGGCATGATGTGGTATTGGAGCGGTCTATGGACGTTAAGGAACGCTACAACAGGGTGCTCGAATTGTCCGCGCAGGCGGAAGCAGTTGATGGTTGCGCACCTGACAGGCTGTCACGGTTGCTAGGGGATGTCGACCAGTGTATGGAGATGGCAGCTGCTATCACGCAGAAGGCTGCGGACATACGTAGGCAGCGCGAGTCCAGCCATGGTGGTGACATTGAAGCACCTCTGCCGCATCAGGGATCGGGGACCAGGTTACCCGTTATAACTATGCCTACTTTTGACGGAGTGTCCGGTGAATGGATGAGCTTCATCAATCTGTTCGACAGTTTGGTGCACATGCGATCGGACATTACCAAGTCTGTCAAAATGGCTCAGCTGGTGGCAGCATTGAGGGGTGAGCCCAGGGAGCTGGTCGCTCATTTGACAGTTACGGAGGGTAACTATGAAACGGCCAGGCAATTGCTGGTCAGACGTTACCACAACAAACGGAGGTTGGCCGATGCCCAACTGAACCGTTTGTTTAGTATCCCGGTTGTGAACAAGGTCGGGGCCATACAGACGGAGGTTTTGAACCCGTTGTTGTCCGTCACCAAGGCCCTAGAGAATCTTGGACTTCCGGTTGGTGAATGGTCGTACCTACTGCTGTACATTGTACTTTCCCGCCTACCCGCTGACGTGCAGACTCGTTTCGAACAGTCTCACGGGAGGTCGGCCGAGGACCTGCCCGCCTTCTCCGACTTGGTCGGATTTTTGGAAGAGGAGGCTCGACGGGCAGAGAATTTGGGGTTGACGGTCACCCATCCTTCGGAGCCACAGAGAGCTGCCGGGAGCGCTGTGAGTAGGGGCTCTCCGACGAGGAAGGACCGCACCAACCGGCAGTCATATGGGACTGTGAGTGCATTGACACCACATAGTGAGACCTGCCCATGTTGTAGGCAGATTGGCCATGCTGTGGCCGATTGCAATAAGTTCGGGGAACTTAGGGTTGAGGGACGGCGCCGGATGGCCAAGCAGCGGGGCTGGTGTTTCCTGTGCCTCGGGCCACACATGGCTAGGGACTGCACGCGCACAAAATTGTGCGGATATTGTGGTGGGGCCCACAACAATTTGTTGTGCATGAACCGGTCCGGCCAACAGCCACCACAGGGCCGTACCCAGGGTGACACGGCATGGGGCCCTGAGAATTCGTTTGCGACTCGGAGCGCAACTCAGGGGCCAATGTCCCCACGTGCACAGGGCGGTACTAGGGTGCAGGGCCGCACTTAGGGTCATCACATGGGGGGCCCTGAGTTTTCGGTTGCGACTCAGCATCCGACTCAGCGGGCAATGGGGCCACAAGCACGCAGCCACCCAGGGGTGCAGGGCCGCACTCAGGGTCATCACATGGGGGGCCCTGAGTTTTCGGTTGCGACTCAGCATCCGACTCAGCGGGACTTGGGTATGTTGAGCAGGCCGTAACGGGCGGGTGGCATGGGACAACTTCGAGCTATGCGGGTGCGGTTCGGACGCCGCCTCAGTTGTCGCCCCGCTCGTCGCCTCGTCCTCGTCGGTCGCATGTGATATCCCCCCCGCTCATGGAGCGGCCACGGTTGAATTCACGCCCACAACCCTTCGGGGGGCGTCGTAGGGTGGCAATGGAACCGGCGCGTGGGCCATTTGTACAGTGGGACCCGCTGGCGTATAGCTGCCTACCTGATCGGTTACAGGCACAGTGGGGCCCCGGGGGCCCTCGCTAGGAATTTGCGGCCTAACCATTGGTTGCCCCCCAACCGGAGACGGTGGTGTTACCGATCGCCTCTGTGCTTGTTTGGGATTTGGCGGGCAACCCAACATACGTTCGCGCCCTATTAGATTCTGGAGCTCAGGGCTGCATTGTATCGAACGATTTAGCAATGGTTGGGCCTCAATATAAATAATGTATCGCTGCCGAGGAAATTGGTCCCTGCTGGGGATTACAGGGCAACCCTTCACGGGTTTTGTGATGCCTCTGAACGAGGGTTTGCGGCAGCGGTTTATTTGCGAACCGTCACCTCCACCGGGGAGGTCGACGTGCGTTTGGTTTTGGCAAAAAGCAAGGTAGCGCCTATTCGGACAAGGATTACGATTCCAAACCTGGAACTGTCCGGGGCTGCTCTTTTGACCAAACTTTTGAATAACACTCTAACAGTGTTGCGTGGGTCAGTGGTTTTGGAGGATACGGTGTACGCGTGGACGGACAGCCAGATTGTTTTGTGCTGGCTGAAGGCTTCGGTCCATAACTTAGAGGTTTTTGTCGCGAACCGTGTCTCCCAGATTGTGTCGTCTGAGGTCCCACTGACTTGGAGACATGTACCAGGAGAATTGAACCCGTCTGATTGTGCATCCAGGGGATGTCGGGCTCCTGAACTCGTTAGACACCATTTGTGGTGGGGACCACCTTGGCTTGTCAGGAGAGAATCGGACTGGCCCCACAGCCATGTAGTAGTATCTTCGGATCATGGCCCCAGAGCGGCCGTGCATGTTACCCAGAAGGCTGAGGACCCTGACGCCGGGTTTCTGCTGGACCGGTATAGCTCACTTGACAAGTTGATAAACGTGTCCACTTGGATTAGGAGATTCGCTGGAAATTGTCGTACTCCTCGCGATCAGCGAACGTTGAACCCTATTCTGACTCCGGCAGAGCGAAACGAGTCGCTACTGAATTTGGTCCGGTTGGTACAGTCCTCGAAGTTTGGGGCAGAATTGGAGACTATACGAAGTGGACGTTCGAAATTGAAGGGAGCCGTCGCGCGTCTCAACCCCTTTGTTGATTCGACCGGGTTACTTCGGGTAGGAGGAAGATTGCGCAATGCGAATCTGTCGTATTCGGCTCGTCACCCACTTCTGCTCCCCAAGGGGGGGCAGTTAGTTGAATTGCTGGTGACTGATCGTCATATTAAAAACGCGCATGCCGGCTGTAACGCGTTGTTGGCCACGCTCCAGCGGGAGTTTTGGATCTTATCTGCCCGCCGTGTCATACGGAACATCGTGTTTCGGTGCATGCCTTGTTATCGACTTAAGGCTGCCACGATGCAACCTCTCATGGGGGACTTGCCCCCTGATCGTGTGAATGAGGTCAGACCGTTTTCAGGTGTTGGTACGGATTTTGCAGGACCGTTTATGGTGAAGAGTTCACGATTGCGTAACGCTAAGCAATACAAGGCGTACCTGTGTGTGTTTGTTTGTTTATCCACCAAGGCGGTACATCTCGAGCTCGTTGCTGATCTCTCGACAGAGGCTTTCATTGCTTGTTTGGATAGGTTTGTTTCTCGAAGGGGACTTCCAACTTTGATCCGCTCTGATAACGGCACTAACTACGTCGGTGCGGAACGATACTTACGAGAGATAGTCAACTTTTTGAATGTAAATAAAGTGGATATTGGAACGGCCCTCTCCCGTCGGGGTATACAGTGGACCTTCAGCCCACCGAGTTGCCCCCACTGGGGTGGGATTTTTGAGGCCGCAGTTAAGTCAGCGAAGACGCACTTAGGGCGTATAGTAGGTCAGACCGCGCTGACTTTTGAGGAGCTCGCGACATTGTTTTGTAAGATCGAGGCCGTTCTCAATTCGCGACCGTTGTGTCCGCTCAGCTCGGATCCAAATGACCTGGAGGCTCTGACCCCAGGCCATTTCTTGATAGGACAGCCACTTAACGCGTTGCCCGAGCACCCCTTCGAGGGAGTGAAATTGTATCGGTTGTCAAGGTATCAATAGTCAATAGTCAAAGTACTTTATTACTGTAGATATTTACATATACTTAGCAAACGTCATTTTTTGCCTCTTCTCTACATTGGACCACTGTGGGAGAAGAAGGGCGTAGAAACTCCCACAGATTTATTTTTAGATCTCTTTTAAAAATAGGTTGTGCTTAACTAATACAAATATGAAAAATTTAATTGTTATGATTAATAAGCAGGAATAAATAATTACAAAATTATTAACAGCAAGGTCTGTGTTGAGCCAGATTAACCCCATACAGTCCTGTCATTTAAGTAATCTTGAACATTGTAATATCCCTTTTTCGACAAAGTCGCTTTAACATGCTTTTTAAATTGCTCAAATGGCAATTTCAAAATCTCCAGAGGTATCTTATTGTAGTAGAGAATGCACTGACCCTTGAAAGAATTGCTAACCTTCGCGAGTCTAAAACGGGGCGCACATAGTCTGTGATTATTTCTTAGGTTAACATTACAGCTGTCGCTAAGTTTGGAAAATGTTGTAAGGTTCTTGCGTACATACATTATATTTTCGAAAATAAATTGACTAGCTACTGTTAGTATGTCAATTTCTTTAAAAAGCTCTCTTAAGGAGTCTGTTCGTTTTAAATTATAAATAGCTCGAATAGCTCTTTTCTGTAAAATAAAAATAGTTTGAATATCCGCTGCTTTCCTCCCACAACAAGATACCATAGGACATCACACTATGAAAGTAACTAAAATATACTAGCCTAGATGTAGCCACATCCGTGCTTTGTCTGATGTTCCTAACAGCGTAAGCCGCAGAACTTAATTTACCAGCCAATTTATCTATGTGGGGTCCCCACTGCAATTTACTATCAATGGTTATTCCAAGAAACTTCGTATCATTTACCAATTCTAACGTGCTGTTGTCTAACACCAAACTGGTCTCAACTTGCCTGACATTTGGAAGTGAGAACTTGATACACTTGGTTTTACCAGCGTTTAACAATAAATTATTAACTGTGAACCAATTCAAGGTTAAAGACAATACACCATTAACATCATCAAAATCTCCTTTTTGTCTTTCAATTTTGAAGACCATTGAAGTATCATCAGCAAACAACACTATGTCAGTTAATTTCTCCACCATGAAAGGCAGATCATTAATATATACCAGGAATAAGAAAGGGCCTAATATGGAACCTTATGGAACGCCAATTTTAATACCCGATCCATCAGATTTTACGCCGTTAACTTCTGCCTTTTGAATTCTATTGCTTAGGTATGATCTTAGTAGATCCAACGCTTTATTTCTAACTCCGTAATGATTTAATTTAATTAATAGCGTATTATGATCAACACAATCAAACGCCTTCGACAGGTCGCAAAAAACTCCGATAGCATCCTGTGCGGCCTCCCATGCAGAATAAATATGAGATACAAGGGAAATACCTGCATCCGTAGTCGATTTACCCCTAGTGAAACCATATTGTTTAGCGTGGAGTTGTTTTGTACGGTTGAAGTGTGAGAGCATTTGATTGAGTATAATCTTTTCAAATATTTTACTTAGTGTTGGAAGAACAGATATTGGTCTGAAATTTGAAGGATCGCCCTTATCTCCCGATTTGAACAGCGGTATAAGTTTACTGTGTTTCATGAGGTCTGGAAAATCCCCATCGTCAACACATTTATTGAATATATAAGCTAAGTGTGGGGCTATAACTAGAATTACTGAACCAATGACTTTGACTGATATACCCCACAGGTCTTCCGTATTTTTTAAGTTAAGTAATTTAAACGTTTTGACAATGTCCTGGGGATATACATGATGAAATTTTAAATATACATTACTGACGCTAGTGTTATTTTTTAATAAAGTCTCTGCTTCAAATGGAGATGAATTTAGACTGTCCGTTGTGAGTACGGGTACATTGGTGAAGAATGTTTCAAAAGCTCGAGCAACATCAGCGTTGGATTTAACAACATCATCACCTATCTTTAGGCAGAAATCACTGTCCCTTGGTATAACTTTGCCAGTTTCGCGGTTTATTATTTGCCAAACTGTTTTCATTCTATTATTTGAATTTTTAATTTTTCTATTAATGTGTAAAGTTTTTGCAGTTCTACAAACCAACTTGAAAGTTTTGGAATATTTTTTAACATAGTCATGAAATTTTCGATCAAAGTTATAGGTTTTTTGATCATAAAGGTCATACAAGATAACTCTACTTTTACGAATTCCAAACGTTGCCCAGTCATTAAATTTAGATTTACCGTTGTAGTCACTGACTTTCTTTAATTTGAAAACTTTATTGAATTCTGTCTGAATAATGTTGAAGAAGTCTGAGTAGATTTTGTTTGGGTTCTGTTCATTAAAATCCGGTACTGTCAAATTTATATCTAAGTTTTTCGTATATGTCTCTAGTCTATGGGATGTAATAGGCCTATAAAATGTTGGACCAGTCTTATCCTTAATACTAATTGGGAATGAAACTGTTTGACCACTGTGATCGGAGGGTAAGCAGTTAATTACACTTTTAGTTGTGAATGCACAGTCACAAAAAACGTTATCTAAGCAAGTTTGGCTTGTAAGTGTAATTCTAGTCGGCTCTAGAAATACATGACATAAATTAAATGATTTGAACAGAGTTATTGATCGTCGCTTCAGTGTTGTATCTACAAGCAGATCTACATTAAGATCGCCACAAATAATTAACTTTTTTCTGTTATTACAAAGTTTAATGAGGGCTTCCTCCATAATTTTCTCAAATATTTCGAAATTGCCATGGCCTTTTTCATCCCTCGGTGGCCTGTAGACACAAACAATAATATGGCTATCTAACTCAACACAGGATACCTCTATTTGTCTTTCAACAGTAAGTGCAAGAATATCTTTCCGTTGTTTCACCTTAATATTATTTTTCACTAAGATTAAAGAACCACCTCTATCAGCAGTCTTTCTATTGTAACAACTGACAATTTTGTAACTATTTATGTTAAAAGACATCATATTTTCCTTCAACCAGTGTTCAGTAACACAAATAATATCAATGTCAGAATTTTTTAGAAATAATTCTAATACAAGTTCTTTGCCAGGTAGCCCCTGGATGTTTTGATGGGCAATATTTAACTGGGGCTTACATTTTGACATATTTAGTGGCTCTTGTATGCTAGAGATTTCCTCTATTGTCTTATGAACTAATTTAAATTACTTGGAACAGATTCCAATGTTGCATGCAAAGTATAATTAACAGGTGAATTCCCAATAGGGGTGCATGTCATATTACTCTTAAAATAAGCTGATGTCAAGTTGAACTTAGTTAAACCAACTATAGCTGCGTCGCATATATTATAAGCTAACAATGTAGCTACTAATTTTCTATATTTATTAGACAGGTACAATGTATCCCGTGTCAGAGTAAAGTTATGAATAAAATTATTCATGTCGAAATATAAAATAGCATCGCTGTGATGACATGTTAAATTAAATAAATGAATATTCATTCTATGCACAGATTTGTTCTGTAGTTCTGTCAAATTACAGGCATATGGAAAATTGCATAGTATAAACTTGCATTTCATCCTACTATGTAAGTCTAGAAGTGTTTCAACACTTTTATTCAAATCATTCCGACTAATGTTTGAATGATTTCCTACCATAATTACAATAGTGCTGTACTCATCATAGATACCGCGACTAATCATCTTCACTAGATCTACAAATAAACAATTTGGACAGCAAATGTTCGTTACTTTTTGGTTAAGCCGGTTATGTAATAGAGTCCCAAATCCTGCACCTACTTTGTCGGAGAACAACAGAGTTTTTCTCTGAGCACATATTTTGGTAGCTGGCGGTACACGAGTGGAGGTGAGTGGCGGGACACACGTGTTGGAGTGCGGTTTGATGCACGTGGCGGCGGTTGGCGCGGCATTCGCGGCAGCGAGCGTCGCAACGTGCGCAACGGCGAACGGCGCGGCCCTCGGGGCAGCTTGCGGCATGACACACGCCTCAGCAGGGACAGCGAGCGGCGCGGTGCTCGCGCTGTTGAGCTGCGAGGTGTCTCCTCGTCGACGACGGCGACGCTGTTTTTTGGTTGGGGCAGCGGTGGACGCTGCAACACTCTCGTTGAGGGGGGTCGAGACCAAAGATAGTGATGTGGGCTCGTCCTCCTTGCTGGTCTCATGCATATGTTGCAGCAGATATATATCAGATGTTGCAGCAGTTTACTCAGAATTTCTGGAAGCGTTGGTCGCTCGAGTATCTGCATATCTTACAACAGCGCCTTAAGTGGACTGACAAAACCAGCCCCCCTAGTGTTGGTGACCTCGTGCTGGTTAAGGATGCTAACCTACCGCCACTAACGTTGGCGCAGGGGGCGCATTGTTAACTTGTTCCCTGGCAGGGACGGGAGCCCCCGGTCTGCAGAGGTTCTAGTAGGAGGCTCGGTACTAAAACGAGCGGTAGCAACGTTGTCTCGGCTGCCCGTAGATTAAGGGACAGGTGGGTGCCTGTCCGGGCGGGTGATTGTTCGATTCAAAATCGATACTCGATCGATGGTTTCGGAACGGCCATTTTGAATTTGACGGAGCTGCCAACCGAGCAAGTTTTTGACAACTGACAGACGAAAAGCCCCCGCAATGTGACGCGTATTGATTTTGGGCATTGAAATTAAATCGTAAGCCATCTGGAATTGTATTCGGGCTCCCCTCAGGATTGTCTTATAGCTGAGTGTATTGTGGTTCTCCGAACCAGATAAAGTTCGTATTTACGTAACACTGTGCGCGTCGAAGCTGGCCTGCCAGCCATACCTGGTTGGCTGAAGAACCTGTCTACCAAGAAGAGCCTAGGGTGCACCCAGGCCTTGCAGAGAGACAGGAGTTTGACGGGAACGAAGCACAGACCAGGTCAGATAGAATCTATTTACTTTAGCTCGGTGAATCGCCGACGTTCTTGCTTCTTGGCATCCGATCGCTACGCTACCTCGTAGCTATGGGCCCCTGCGAGGTCATTGGGTGCCGAGAGGCCTGAACAATGATGATCTAAAATGATGACGCACTAAGTCAGGCCTTTACCCAGCAGTAGACTGCGAAGTCTACGATGAAACTATCATGGTTTTAGGAGTAAAAATTTGCCTGAGGCTATCTATCTCTATTTGAATGCGAGAGAACTGCTTTGTAAATAAAAACCACGTATTCTTCGCGTTTTAGTATTAGAAACTGTACTATGTATTTGTAATGGTAGTAGAAAGTCTACGTTATTAGCTGGGCGATCTGTTGCAATCTTAGACGCTGATATCGATTCTAAGAATTCTGCAGCCTTATTCACTAACTCAAATTGATCGGTTGTAGAAACGTGTCAGTTCTGCCATACACTAGAGGTTGACTTGACATAAAATACGTATATTTTGATGGCATTAGAGCTTACTCTAATATAAGATTTAAGTAATAACTCGTAGAATAAGGAGTATTAAAGTAAGCTAATTTGAATTAGCTTAGTGAGGTGCTTTTCGTGAGTATTTTATGATTTACTTTTAGTTGGGAATGTTCGGAGGAACAAAGATTTCCAACACCGCCCCTAGTCTTTACTATATTAAAATCGTACTCTATTTCATACTGATATTTATACACGTTATAATAAAGAGAAACTTATGTACAAAGGCGAGTAACCTCTGTGGAAGTGATGTGTTCTAGGGGATTATTTTTGAGTTCTTTTTTTAACTGTTTGTTTGTCCTTTGGCGCATGATGAACATATTAAGTATAGGTTTACACAAACAAAAAACGTTGTCACGTTTGCAAGATAATTGGAGTTAAAGTTCTCAAATATTTATCTTTCGTTCCAATTATCTTACTAACGTGACGACACTCTTGGTTAAATATTACCATATTATTATTTAGGATACCATGTTACTGCTATTATTTTATTAATATCATTAGGTACTAATACTAATATTATTACTAATTACTAATATGGTAGATGCCCTAAAGTGTCGGGTTTGTAAGATAATTGGAATTAAAGAATCAATATTCTCAGATATTTATCTTTACATCCAATTATCTCGCTAACGAGACACAATCGGTTAAATATTACATAACATTTTTCGTTTGTATAAGTATCCTCTGCCCATATTTAACACATTTGTCAAAGGAAATAATTATAGGGGTCTTCAGCACCATCTATTGGGTCATCATGAAAAAAAATGTTTAGAAAGAATCTCATTTCTCAGCTATCCCATCTGCTTGCCACCCAGTCAGAATAGATATCAGTATACTCAACTCATAACTTGCCAACTTACTTACAACGGGGTCAAGGAATCGGTTTGCCAACATACCTGGCCGATGTTTTGAATTGCAAATGTGCGAAGATGCCAGAGGATTATTGTCGGACCAGTGAGACGAGTCATTGAAAAGTGGTGGGGCATTTCAAACATGTTGAGATACGTAGTTTGATAACAACACGTTATATCTGATCCATAATAAAGATTGCCATCTTTGGAACAGCTTAGTTCAAACTAATAACCAAGCCATCGAGAAAATCATCGTGAGGAAACCTGCATATCTACATAGCGGCGATGGGCGAGCCGCCCCCCCCCCCCCCCCCCTAGGGGGACTAGGTCAAGAAAAATGAAAAACTATTATTTATTAATCCTCTTTTTGTGGTGTCTGTAGGTATACCTACCTAGTCACACATATCTAACACCATATCTTGTTAGTGAACTGATAAGTTTAGCAGAGATGTGCCATAGACAAACAGAGTTTGTTTACTTTTTAAATATGTGTAGGTTAGATAGGTATTTTTGCATAATTCTGTGAAATAATGCTAACGTCTCCATGTTTTTTGAAAGTACCTCAGTTGGATGTCGTCAGAAATCCTATTGCAAACCTCAATACACCAAGGTATTAAAGTAAGGGAAGATTAAACAACTCTCGTGTTTTGATCCCGGATACTATCGCTACACGGTGAAAGTAGTCGTAAAGCTGTGTTAGAGGCCCTAATAGGGCACCTTCAAACATTCTGAGACGGGTTGGCCACTAGCCCGACACCCCTCGATCAACCTGCACTGCGCCAGCGTGGTGGAGAATGGCTCAATCTTACTCTTATTCGGGTAAAGGCCTGTGCCCCTTGGTGAGGACATTAATGGGCTTAATTTTACTCACGTAACGATTACATCACAATAGTGTCCCAAGTGGGTGTTTATAAACGAAAGCTATCAGTGACAATCTGAAAGCTCATCGCAATAATTCACCAAGTAAAAAACTCAAAAAACCGGTCAAGTGCGAGTCTTAATCGCGCACAAAGGGTTCCGTACCACTGTTCAATGGAAGCGATGGTGTGGAGTGAATAGTTTGGATTTTACACAGCAAAATATTGTTTACAAAGTTATTGGTGCGGTTACTTTCACACTCCATGTACGTAACCAGGGGCATCCATAAGTTTGTACGTGGTATTGAAAGAATTGTTGTATGGGAGCCCCCTTAAATATTTATTTTAGTATTTGTTGTTATAGCGGCAACATAAATACATAATCTGTGAAAATTTCAACTCTCTAGCTAGCTAGGTTCTTGAGATACAGCCTGGTGACAGACGGACGGACGGACGGACGGACGGACAGCGGAGTCTTAGTAATAGGGTCCCGTTTGGAACCCTTCGGGTACGGAACCCTAAAAAATAACTTCAAATTCAAGCCCTATTTCTTCCTCCCCGGTCGGGATGCGAGTAAAGTCTGTGTACATGAAAAGTCCTCATCAAAACTTTTGCTGCACGGAACCACAAACCAAAACGTCAACTGTGTGTATATATTTTTTGGTTTTGTTGAGTCTTTCCAAAAGCACTACATCAATATTGATAAAATTTATATGGGAACACCTCCGAAGAATGACCAACCAATAAAAATAAGAATCATCAAAATCGTTTCATAGTTGACGGAATAATCGCGTAACAAACATAAAAAACAGGCGAATTGAAAACCTTCTTCTTTTTGAATTCTGTTGAAAAATAGACTTGTCGATACAACAGTTTTGCGGACCATACTTAACTAGCCTTGCCTATAATTAGTCAGTGTGGTGTTAAAAATTAGTCAGTGTGGTGTTAAAATCGCAAGTAAACATTGCCTCACTTTCCATATCTATTCACCTGTTCAGAACAACAAGATAGGTAACCATTGTGGCTTGCCACTTATCAGGTAGGGATACCGAAAGGAGTCACTGACAACCCGAATGGCCGAGTCGGCAGCGTCCCTGCCTACCAAGCCAAGGGTCCCGGGTTCGAGTCCCGGTGGGGGCAAATATTTGTTTGATGAGAACGGATGTTTGTACCCTAGTCATGGTTGTTTATATATCTAAGTATAATATTTATCTATTGTATGTCTATCGTTGTCTAGTACCCAAGATACAGGGAATCCTAGTTTGGGGCTAGATCAATGTGTGTATATAGTGTCCAAGGTATTATTATTTATTATTATGATAGTTTAATTCTCTTTTTCGATGCATAATGTGGGCCACGCTATTACTAAGCCTCCGCCGTCCGTCCGTCCGTCCGTCTGCCACCAGGCTGTATCTCATGAACCGTGATAGTTAGACAGTTGAAATTTTCGCAGATGATGTATTTTTGTTGCCGCTATAACAACAAATACTTAAAAACAGAATAAAATAAATTATTAAGGGGGCTCCCATTAAACAAACGTGTTTTTTTTTTGCTCTTTTTTGCCCGATATTGATAACGGCAATAGGTAGACGCTTGAAATATGTATTCACAGAATATTGAGCATAGCACTTTAAAAATAAATGATTAAATCAAAACAAAATTAATATTTTAGGGAGGCTCCCATTCGTGCGTGAGTCCGACTCGCACTTGGCCGGTTTTTATTTTATTTTTTAAAGTTTTAGGCTAATGTAAGACACTGATTTGTATATTTCGGGTGATTGGATTTCCTATTTTTTATTCTTTTTTAAATAGGTAACACCCCTCGTGACGTCACTTGATCACTGTTTTGGAACGGTTGTAGGTATTTGAGGCTGGTTGTTTCCGATTATAAAACTAAATAATTCACCAAGTTACAAAACTTTCAAAAACCGACTTCTCCGATCGGGAAGCGATGAAGTATATGTAAATGAAAAGTCCTTATCAAAACTTTTGCTGCACGGAACCACAAACCAAAACGTCAACTGTGTATTGTATTTGTTGATTTTTTCAAAAAGCGCTTATTAAATTTTGATAAAATTTATTTGAGACCACCAGTAAAGTATGAACTACCAATCAAAACAAGAATCATCAAAATCGGTACACAATTGAGGGAGTAATCGGGTAACAAACACACAAAAAGAAAAACAAAACAGACAAATTGAGATCCTTTTCCTTCTTGAAGTCGGTTGAAAACTTTAATACCAATATTTGTTTACGTTCCGACTGACATCTGCGCTATCGACTGACAGGAAAACTGTTGATACTTGACAGTTTTACAGAACAGCCAACTTAACGGCGAAGGGAACTTGAACAAACTACGCTGTAGAAGACAAATGAAGTACATTGTTTTTTACAGATATTTCAGTAATCCTGTAATATTTTTTTATGGGAATAACGGAATTTAGTTAAGAGCAAGATGGTCTCGAAGATGGAAGTTTGATTTCAATGTTTTAAATTGAAGCGAGGTCTACTGTTCTCACATTAGACCTCGCTTCAACCACTAGTTTATTCTACGGTCATGTCCTCAATAAGGCCTTATCTCCATCGCCGCCATTCAGATAACATCAAGTAATCATGGAAGCTACACTTCAGAATAGAAACCCAAAAAGTCACGAAAGAATGTAAATTGCTCCCAAAAAGAATAAAAACAAGGGTCGGCTTTTGTTTTGGTTATGGAAGGACGAATATAAAAAAAACCGGGCCAGTGAGAGTCGGACATGGACGCGAGGGTTCCGTAACCAAAAACACCGAAGAAATACAGTTCATGCAACTAACGCGTCCTTTAATTTTAATACCTACTTATATATTTTGTTGATATAATCATAGTAAAATGTGTGAAAATTTCAATTGTGTCCACTTAGTACAGTTTAGTAACAGACCTGTGAGCCGTGTCCACGGACGGACATCAAAACCTCAGCAGCAGGGTCCTTTGGGCACCCTTTGGGCACGGGACCCTAATGTGGAGTTCACAGGAATTCGAAGGACGTACTTCGACGTCATTGATTCAGATATACAGGTACACAACTGGTCCCCTCCACTGAGAGCTTATTGAATTGGCCACTACACAAATTACGCTTTCTTTAGACACTACGATTTGAAATATTTCTTTTCAGATACAGACTTTATAATTATAGTCTGTACATGGGAAGCAAGTACATATTTATACATCGATTAGGTGTATAATTAAAACTTTAAATCTCGTAACAAATGCGTTTTTTGTCTGAAGTAGGTTAATTACGTATAATATTATTACCGGTGTTTTAGTAAATTATGATTATTTATCGTTAGTATGACTATTCAAGTATACTGAGGTCATGTTGCGACGTTGGTTACGACATTTTGATTTTATATTTATGACTTTTAAGACGTGATTCAATCTGTGTACCTCTATTTATTACAGAAACGTGTTTTTAGAACAAGTTCCAGCAAACGATAAAAATACTTCAATTATTCACTATTTTATTTTATGGTGTAATCAGTTTTACATAGCTTAATTAGACTATTTACTGAAGACAAATGACAGCATGACAGTACCATCGTAAAACGTGTAAGTAATTTCATCATCATAATATTGTAGAAATTACGTTACATACCTATCTACCTAATTACAATACTTATACTGTTGTTGCACATAAGTATAGAAGATGCGATAAAATACGTCTTCACTGCACTGTTCGGAAATGTGGCAAAAGTGGATCAGTAATGGGGCCGACAAACAATTAATAGTTAACCAGGACAACAAAAATCTTTCTTGGCTTGTTTGTTAGAACCACATGTCAACAGATGGGGCTTCATGCCGTGTCGGCTTTTGCCGTCGCGTCGGTAAAGGCGTGCCTGAATTGAGCTGTCAATTGTGATAGATGGCGGATCAAAGAGTTTCGTTCATCTGAGGGCGGACTCCGCCAGGAGCAGTGAAGAGCCGGATTTCCCATTCAAATTTATCAAAAAAAAAAAACTGTATAATTAATTTGATTTGCTCGCAGTCGTCGTGAAAAACACGGTGTAATGGCTCGGCCAAAAGGGCAATATATGGATTTCATCTCTTAGAGGTCAAACTCACCCGTCTATCTATTGCTCACTTTCCAGCCTCTACAATAATATACTGTTATCCTTATAATCTTGGATTAATTATTACAAAGCAAATACATTTCTCTACCTATCAAAAATATACAATGACAATCATCAACTGGCTACTAGCTAGTTAGCTCGTTAAATTTCTCCAGAGGGGATGATTTATTTTGCATTCAAGCGCTTCACTTTGGAACACATTTAATATTTTTCCTAAACGTAAGCCAATGCACAGTACCGCGACTACACAAGCACATTATGTGGGTCAGAACAAGAATGCGGCTCGGCCGGCCGCGGCCGCACCCTCGCATCCGATCAGAGCCTGCCTTGTGTAAGGATTTCGAATCTACATAACTCCTCTTTCTCCATGAAGCCCTGGTACTTTCGTTGGGGGTGTGCGAGGGCTTGTCCCAGATCAGACATCTTAGATTCGACTGCAAATTTCAATCTTTGGTCAGAGCTGACCATGTATCTCCCTCTGAGAGTTGTCTCAGCTGTTTCACAGTCACGGTTTCGTCATATCAAATTATTTAAACGCGCTTGAGATAGCTCTCGGAGTTGAGAGCGGTTTATTAATATGGGTCTTTGATAATATTATTGATACTTTAGTCGGGGCAATGTGATGGTTTTCCCCAGATCAGGTACCGAGGTCTTGATTCGACTAGGTTTTAACATGTTTTTTACCTGACTTGATTGACAGTGTCCCAAAAAGAGACGGTTTTGTGGTGGTCGATTTCAAATTAATGATCTAAGATTCACACAAAGATTCGTCCAAGGCAGGGTTCAGTTACTGCCCGTGGACAAGTTCTGCCCCTAATGGGCAACTTACGAAATAATACCTACAACTTTGTCCGTTATTGTGTTACCCCAACAAATTCGTGTTGTTACAATAAAGTTGTAATATGTATGTAGGGTTCCCTAATGTGTGAAACTCTCACAAATCATTTGCATTTTAAAAGTTTAAGGGGCAGTTCAGGTGATTTTGTAAGGCCTTGTTGACACGCTAGCTGATTATAGGTATATAGTAAATTGTTAAGAGGATCAAAACTGGTTTCTGGTTTCCGAAAGTTTGTAGAAAATAGTTACATAAACGAGAGAAGGGAAGATAAGAGACAAATCAGATAAAAAACATTGAAAACTTTATACAAAAGACAATTCCGGGCGTACTATTACCATTTACGGGATCTGTACGCGTACGTATGTAGAAACAAAATGTTTACGCATTTTTATAAAATAAAGATAAACATAAACATTTACATACAGGCACATACATTGCTTCTGGATACCCTGTGTCGTGGGAACCAGAAACAGCGAGGTGACACACATTAACATCCAAGAACTGGGGTTTTTTTCCAGTATCCCCAGCTAGGGATCGAACCCGGGACCTCTCTCATGGTAGGCAGAGCAGACAACCGCAGCGCCACAGAGGTCATCGAAAAAAAAAACTATTATAGGGTGCCAAACGCGACCCTATTACTAAGCCATCGCTGTCCGTCCGTCCGTCTGTCACCAGGCTGTATCTCATGAACCGTGATAGTCAGCCAGATGAAATTTTCACAGATGATCTATATCTGTTACCGCTATAGCAACAAATTCAAAAAACAGAATAAAATAAATATCTAAGGGGGCTCCCATACAACAATTCTTTCAATACCACATACAAACTTGTGAATGCACCTGGTTACGTGCATGGAGTGTGAAAGTAGCCGCCACCAATAACTTTGTAAACAACATTTTGCAATTTAAAATCCAAACCATTCACTCCACACCATCCCTACCATTGTACGGTGGTACGGAACTCTTCGTGCGCGGGTTCAAATTCAATTCAAATTCAAAAAGAGTTTATTTCCATAAGAAACACATAGGTAACATTTGGAGAATGTCAAATCTTAAACTAACACATGTATAAGGTACAGGGAAATATAGAACTCAATTTGAATTCCGTCACCTCAATGTTTTAGATGCTGGAGGCAAAGAGGCGACTAGAAACCTCCAGCTTTATACGTTATTTTTTACAGAATTGGAGCAAACACCTTCCCAAGCTTTCTTGTCTTCTACATAATTTGATATTTTGTAGTAACCTTTTTTACATAAGTGATTTTTAACAACATTTTTTTTTTATTTACAGACAATTCTTGTAACTCAGTCGGTATTTTGTTGTAAAAGCGAATACATTGCCCTTTAAAAGATACATTAACCTTATGGAGCCTAGTAGTAGGTATAGCTAGTTTATTCCTATTTCTAGTGTTGACATTGTGCCTGTCGCTATTCTTAGGAAATTTATCAATATTTTTGTGGACATACATAGGTTTTCATAAATATACTGACACGGCACTGTCATAATGTTAATTTCCTTAAATTTACAACGCAGTGACTCTCTGGGACCCACATTGTAGATTGCACGAACAGCCCTCTTTTGCAGCACAAATATTATGTTAATGTCTGCAGCGTTACCCCACAGCAGTATGCCGGTTAGGCTCGCACTTGACCTTTTTTAAATTCCGAATCCGTTAAGCTAGATGACGTGTACTTTAATCCTGCGTAGACGATGGTAGACTGGCGAAAAATTACCCAGACATCAATCATTATAATGTTCTCCAGGTAACAGTGTTATTACCTGTCACAGAAACGGACATACCTACTTAAGTACTCCCCCGTCCGCATGCCAATATTGGCTCAAGATTTCACGTGACTTGGATAAACTTAGTATTCTTTAATTCGGTATCCTTGAACTATCGAAAGGCAACAAAAAGTTTACATTCATAATTCAACGCTCATCACTCGTCCAGAATTTAATACCACCTGTTTTGTATTTATACAAAATTGATTTTAATTCCACATACCAATTTACAGGTGCATTTTTGAAGTGTTTCGTACGAAAAGGGTCTGTGGATGTTGAAAGCACATAACTGTATTCCACAAGCCAGCTAGGCTGACTGTATAGGCGAACCTCGCCCTATATGGTAACTGGTCATCGAGAAACGGGAAATAAGATAAAAAAAACTGTTTTCGATTTTTAAATTTGCTACGAATGGCTCTTAATGAGTTGTTCCAAAAAGGTTACATAGCAGCTGCGCTTAAGGTAGCCGATAATACAAACTCTGCTGGCCACCATTTTATTTACTTCGAAATACTTGTTTCTACTTTGAACTCAGAGATCATTCAGGGGAGGATTTAATTTTGCTTTATTGATTTTATTTATAAGATACATTCTTGATTAACGTCACCATCATAAATATATCTATACTTATATAAAGTGGCCAAGTGGCCAAGGCCAAACATTGTAAAGCGGTTCATAAAATTCATCTAAATACCAAGTTTCAACTGTGTCCTAATAATTTCTGCATAAAGTTGCTGTGACATACGGACGGACGGACGGACAGACAGACTTGACGAAACTATAAGGGTTCTTTGTTTCTCTACGGAACCCTAAAAAGGAACCACTGTGCGGGACTAACGCTAAATCTCTAAAATGGCCCGACCGCTTCATTTAATTTCTATTTGGATTTGTTCTCCTCAGTCCGGAGAAGGTAAGTAGAAAAACCGGCCAAGTGCGAGTCGGACTCGCGACCGAGGGTTGTACGGAACCTTAAACTTAAAAACGGCAAAAAAAACACGTTTTTTTGTATGGGAGCCCCCTTAAATATTTATTTTATTTTAATTATTTATTATTAAAGTGAATTTACAACTTAATGTTCTGTGAATATTGCAAGCGTCTACCTGCTACCGTTATCAATATCGAGCAAAAAAAATCACGTTCGTTGTATAGGAGCCCCCTTAATTATTTATTTTATTCTGTTTTTTAGTATTTTTTGCTAACGCATCTGTGAACATTTCAACTGTCTAACTATCAGGGTTCTTGAGATAATAGAGCCTATTGACAGATGGGCAGACAGACGGACGGACAGTGGCGTCTTAGTAATAGAGTTCCGTTTTTACCCTTTGGGTACGGTACCCTAGAGACGTTAAAAGAAGCAGTTAAATAAAATAAAAAAAACTTCTCGAATTTTACCCCCATCTCGATTTCACAGATAAGAGTAAGTAAGAAGGTCTGCTTCAAAAATATTTTATATGTTAAGTCCAGCTTAATCACTAGATGGCGATGGTAGCCATGATTCAAGAAACTCCTTCGTCGTTGATGATCATTTAACCTCTTTGTTGGTAGCGGACTATTTCTAGTGTCAATATTTCATAGCTAGGAAGTGAATTTGCCAATATATCTATAGCCGTCGCATCGTCTAGAGCGTCGAGCGAATGTGATTTTTGCGTAATTTTTGCTACATAGGGTAGGATGAAATGTTTTCTTAGTACTTGAGGAGATGCGGATAACAAACAGGTTTACCTTCTTAAATAATTAATAAACCAAAGAGTTTCGGTAATCTGAGGCGCGATAAGTATACTCGTTATATCAACAGCGTGTCGATATGGACTCGGTATAACGATGATGAACTTTAGATGGGTGCATCAGAAATGAAATTATGTACGAACAGTTTTCTGATCGGGAACTATGACAATACCAAACACAAGAAGGCTAGAATGTAAAATTTTGTGAAGTATAACTTCAAGCTAAACTAATGTTATCTTTGCAGAATAAACATAAAGACATAAGGTCGGTGTTTTCACACTTGAGTTAAGTGGTATTCCTATAGAATCACGCAACGTTGATTACCACAATAAGTTATAAACACTAGTTAGAACACTCATGCACTGATTTCCACTCAAAAATTATTTTATCTACACACGTATCATAAGCCGTCTTTACTGTGTCCAAAAACCGCACGTTACGACCAGCATAATAATATACTACTTGGTAAATACTCATTTCTTATGTGAATATTGATACATTATGACCATAATATATCAATATTTCGACATATTATGACATCCAAATTTCGAACGCCGACGCCCACCTGCGTGACGCCCCTAGTTTGTCTGTGAAGTTGGTACTCCTGAACAAGCTAAACAAGTGCAGAGCAATGATCAATGCCACAATGCCGGTCGAACATGCGGTTCCTGGACACATTTAAGAGAGCTTTATGATATGTGTGTAGATAAACTAGTGTATGTAACTGTACGTTATTAGGCATTAAAATTCTCGAGTGATATTATTATGAATTTTAATGCCTCGAGTTTTAACGCCTTCCATTTTGTATCAGTCACATAAACTACTGTAAATCGTCCAATTAAATAACATTTTTAGGCAAAAACGTATTTTGACGAAATTCCTGCACACATAGATTATCGGAGCAGAGAAGAATCAGAATCAAATGTCTTTATTACTGTTTAGAAAACGTTGTTTGTTGCCTCTTCTCTACATTGGACCACTGTGGGAGAAGAGGGGGAAGCCACAATCACAGATTGATGTTAAGATCTCGTTTGAAAAAAATGTTGTAAACATATACAAATATTACAATTTTAATTATTATAATTAATAACAGGAATAAATAATTACAAAATTATTAACAGCAAGGTCTGTGCTGAGTTAGATTAACCCCATACAGTCCCATCATTTAAGTAATCTTGAACATTGTAATCTCTTTCTTGAAAAAGTCTCTTTTACATTGCTCAAATGCCAATTTCAAAAGCTCCAGAGGTGTCTTGTTGTAGTAGAGAATGCACAGACCCTTGAAAGGATTGATAATCTTTGCGAGTCTAAACCGGGGCGCAACATGTCTCTGACTATTTCTTAGGTTAACATTACAGCTATCGCTAAGTTTGGAAAATGTTGTGAGGTTCTTGCGTACATACATTATCGTTACATACATTTCGAAAATTAATTGACTAGCTACAGTTAGTATGTCAATTTGTTTTAAAAGCTTTCTCTGTGCGTTTTAAAATTATAAATTATTCGAATAGCTCTTTTCTGTAAAATGTAAATAGTTTGAATATCCGCTGCTTTCCCCCACAACAAGATACCACAAGACATGACACTATGAAAGTAACTAAAATATACTATCCTAGTTGTAGCCAGATGTTTTGTCTGATGTTCCTAACAGCGTAAGCCGCAGATATTAATTTACCAGCTAATTTATTTACGTGGGGTCACCACTGCAATTTACTATCAATGGTTATTTGAAGAAACTTCGTATCATTTACTAATTATTACATGTTGCTATCTAACACTAAACTGGTCTCAACTTGTCTGACATTTGGAAGTGAGAATTTGATACACTTGGTTTTAAAAGTGTTTAACAATAAATTATTAACTGTGAACCAATTCAAGGTTAAAGACAATACACCATTAACATAATCAAAATCTTCTTTTTGCCTTTCAATTTTGAAGACCATTGAAGTATCATCAGCAAACAACATTATGTCAGTTATTTACTCCCGCATGAAAGGCAGATCGTTAATATATAGCAGGAATAAGAAAGGGCCTAATTGGAACCTTGCGGAACGCCAATTTTTACTCCCGATCCATCAGATTTAACGCCTTTGACTTCTGCCTTTTGAATTATATTGCTTAAGTATGATCTTAGTATATCCAACGTTTTATTTCTAACTCCGTAATGATTTAATTTCTTAAGTAGCGTATCATGATCAAAATAATCAAATGCCTTCGACAGATCGAAAAAAACTCCGATAGCATCCTGTGCGGCCTCCCATGCAGAATAAATATGTGATATAATGTAAAACCTGCATCCTTGTCAATTTACCCTTAGTGAAACCGTATTGTTTGGCGTAGAGTTGTTTTGTACGGGTCAGAGAATTTAATTGAGTATTATATTTTCAAATATTTTACGTAGCGCTGGAAAAACAGTAATTGGTCTGAAAAAAGACTGAAAAATCACCCTTGTCTCCTGACTTCAACGGAGGTATCAGTTTACTCTGTTTCATGAGGTCTGGGAAAGCCCCATCATCAACACATTTATTGAATATATAAGCTAAGTGTGGGGGGAGGCTACAACTAGAATTACTGAACCAATGACTTTACTGTTATACCCCACAGGTCTTCGGTATTTTTAAGTTAAGTAATCTAAACGTTTAGACAATGTCTATTTGATGATGATAGATGATGAAATTTAAAATCTACATTACTGACGTAGATACTAATTCCGCCATTGTTGTTTACTGCTTAGCTCGAGTTTACGAACACCTACTTTAGGTACGTGCAATGGATTGGATTGTCGTGCTCTAGAGTTAAGATTTTCGAAGCAGTAAATAACAGGTTAATATATAGTAAGACAACAATTTCTGATTTTGGTTTTTGAGGGGCAATAAAGAATCATTTCATGGCTCTTTATTTTTTATTTTTAGTGCTCTGTAGTTCCCGAAGGCTGCCAAGCGGGACCCTATTACTAAGCCTCTGCTGTATGTCCGTCTGTTCGTGCGAGCTGTACTTATCTCATGAACCCTTTATAGGTAGAGAATTGAAATTTTCACAGATTGTATATTTTTGTTGCCGCTGCAGCAACAGATAATGAACTATGCCAGATTTTATAAAGTAAAGGGTGTCACAATATAAAATACCTGTTTTGATCGTGCATACAAGAGACGTGATGATATGGTAAACGCGGATTTCGCGTCAGCTTTTGATATCGTCGGTAGCGCAATTTGTTTGACGGCAGGACTCAGAAGGGACTTTATAGAAGTCCTTACGTTTACTTGTACGATGGTACGGAACCCTTCATGCGCGAGTCCAACCCCCCCTTTTTCAATTTCATTCACATATAAATAAAATTTTAAACTTAAAACCAAGATTTTGAGGTTAATCTTATTTGTAAAGCAGTTCCGATAAGAAAATGAGATTGTCCAAACAATTATGTCGTCATGGCCCACTTTGTAAGATGTTTCATTTGAGATTCATTACGCATTATATTTCTTACTTCTTAATCTTGAAATTATCTGACCTTCTATCTCCAAAACCAACACAAACATCCATTTTTTATGTCAGCCTCTCTTATACATAACGGCTAGTATTTAATCGCACATCAAAAATACTGATTTTCACAGCAAAAAAGGATCAACAAAAACACTTTTTATGTTTTAATTATTTTTGTTGATCTTACATGTTCAACCTAATACGAAGGATAAAGGGGGCTTCGCTTCGCTCACCCCCTTTACACTTCACCTACGCTACCACAGTATTTGTCCCTGATATTTGCTGTGAAAATCAGTATATTTGCTGTGCAAATCAGTACTATTGATGTGCAGTTTAATATTTCCCATACATTACTATGATTTTGAAAGAGGTGACATGGACATTTTTATGCAGATTCATGCATGACACATTCACATATCTTCAATTGAACTATTGCGTCACGAAATGCAGTCAACTCAATGACGTAAACAGATAGTTTATTATAATATTTCGTGCGTAATCATACGTGACTAGTAAGTGAGAGTAAGTATTACATACAGTCTAAACTAATACGCTTCCCTTCGTGCATTACTCTTGTCATGTAACAGAATAGAACCTAAGAAGGAAATAACTATTTAAGGAAACATTTCAACAAAATAACCACCAAATTTTTTGTATTGCAACAAACACTAACTAACTCTTTGCAGCTCTCAAATTTTGCACATTTTTCAGACAGGTTTATTTACATTTTTATTTGGGATAAAGGAAAGAGATAATAAATACCGAGGGGATAAAATTTCCCAATATTTTTTTTGGGGTTTTTTCCAGAGGCGAGAATTTCACGCCGCTTCGGTAAATACGAGTACATCAATAAATATAATATTCATATTCATATTCATATTCATATATTTATTGTGTCGTTGTGGTACATTTTAACAAAATTTTATCCAACAATGAACCCTGTAAGGGCACTCCAATGTCTTAATAACTAGCTTACAACTAACATTTGTGATGGTTAAATATTATTTTCTTATTATATTTTATTATTTACTATACTTATTACATTATTATATTATATTATATATATTATATATTTTTTTATTTTTTTTTTAAGTATGAGAAACATAAGAAATTATTAACTGCTGAATTATTATATAATTGTTAGGTTTAGTTTGTTATTAATTAAAATTCTATTAAAATATTATTTAATATTTTATAAAATTTTATATTATAGTAGTTTATTAAATATTATTTAATTCTTATTTTATTAGTTATTGTTTATCATTTAGGAACTCGTTAATATTGTAATAGCGCTTTGTAATCAGCAATTGCTTAAGTGATTTTGTGAATTTGTTCTCTTTAGTTTCATTTAATATATATTCAGGTAAATTATTATAGATTTTCATCGACATGCTTAGTGGGCCAGATGAGTGAAGTTTTTAATTGGAGGAGAGCTGTGCCAGTCCTTTCCTGGGTCTTAAATTTCGGTTGGTCTGCATTTTCTCTTGACGGGTTTTATAGAACTCAGGGTGTTTGCGAACGAACTTACAGGTTTCTAGGATGTACATACAGGTTAGTGTTAAAATGTTGAGTTGTTAATAATCATGCAACCCAAGCTAGCTTGGGGATCTTGGTATATATATGCCCAGGCAAATCTGTAACTATTTTGAACTAAACAATAGAACCCGTGACTCTTAGTATTTGTCTGAGACATGACTGTGTTTTAGTCATAACTAGCAGAGAGTATTCAAAATAATCAACACAGACACGTCATAATATGGGTATGGCTCACCTGCGGTATTTATCCTTATATCTCACCGTAAGATTGTTAAAACCGTTAGTTTATAAACTGACGCGTTAGTTTGTAAATTATCGAAAAATTGTAAACCAAACCGACAGGGTTTAGAAATTACGTTTCTTTTGTTCTTACATGTCAACCTAACACGAAGATTATTCGGGGGCTTCGCTGCGCTCGTCCCCTCTACGCTTCACCTAAGCTACCGCAGTGTTTGCCTGGTAGGTATTTCCTTTGCAATTCAAGTTTAAACCAGTACGCAATTTAACGGTTTTATTATAAGCTAACATGTCATAGTAAGTAGTACAGTACAGTTCACAATTTAACAATGGCTAGTATTTAATCGCACATCAAAAATACTGATTTTCACAGCAAAAAAGATCAGCAAAACACTTTTTATGTTTTAAGTATTTTTGTTGTTCTTACATGTTCAACCTAATACGAAGTATAAAAGGGGCACCGCTTCGCTCACCCCTTTTACCCTTCACCTAAGCTACCGCAGTATTTTACGCTTTTACATACATTATTTACGACGACCCGAATGGCCGAGTCGGCAGTAACCCTGCCTTCGAAGCCAAGGGTCCCGGGTTCGAGTCCCGGTGGGGACAAATATTTGTTTGATGAGAATGGATGTTTGTACCCTAGTCACGCTTGTTTATCTATCTAAGTATTATATTTATCTCTATAAGTATGTGAATCGTTGTCTAGTACCCAAGATACAGTAAATCCTAGTTTGGGGCTAGATCAATGTGTGTAAATGGTGTCCAAGGTATCATTATTTATTATTATCGGCTGCGCATTCGGTATTGTATAAAATACCTATGCAATGTATGAAATAAATAATATTTCATACATTAACTACATGTTTTAGGCATTCTATACATTGCCTAAGGATTGCATAGAATATCCGGTATTCTATACATTATACAGATCCGGGATTATATATAATATAATATCTTGAACACTATTTACACATTGATCTAGCCCCAAACTAGGATTCCCTGTATCTTGGGTACTAGACAACGATACACATACTTATATAGATAAATACTATACTTAGATAGATAAACAACCATGACTGGGGTACAAACATCCGTTCTCATCAAACAAATATTTGCCCCCACCGGGACTCGAACCCGGGACCCTTGGCTTCGAAGGCAGGGTTACTGCCGACTCGGCCATTCGGGTCGTCAGTACGTTAAAATATATAAAAAACAAATCAGAACATCACAGGGATTAAATATGGCCAGAAATGCATCTTTAGCTTCAATTCTAGGCTAAACTAGACACCATAAAATGTAGGATAAATATATGTTATAAAAGGTCTATTAGAGATAAGAATGGACTTTTAAAATTACCGTATATCTGTTATCTTTAATACTTAAAAATATTTTTCGCAATGCATTATTATTCAACTAAATAAACAAGCGCTCGGAGACGAAATCAGTTTCCTATATGAAACTTACACGCAAAAACAGGAAAAAAAGGGAAATTCTTTGGTTGTTTTATTTTATTTTTAATGTTATTATTACAGGAGTTTAGTAATATTTTCTATAATTTTCTTGGTCTCGGAGCTCGGGCTGCCCCGCTGGGCTCTGCGCGGGAGCATGCGTCAGTCTGCTTCGACGCGATGCGACGGGTATTTGTTTTCTTTGTCTAATTCTCAATGCCATTGGCCTTTGTTCAGCCCTTAAACAAGCAAAGTCGCACTAAAAATAATAAATAATTTTCCAAAAACGATTGAATTTCTAAGATGTCAGAATTACATTTATCAATTAAATCCAACATCAAAATAATTTTATTGTAGTCCAAATGTTTTTGTTCCGCTATCGATGGTCACTAAAAATTTAACGACGCAAAGCGGTTGTAAAAAAAACAATTTACACTCACAAGGTAAAAATACTAAAAATAAAACAACTATTGCAGTTTCTACGGCAAATGCGTAGAATAAATTGCTGGGACTAGCTTTGGTTAATGAGAGATTTGACGACCCGAATGGCCGAGTCGGCAGTGATCCTGCCTACGAAGCCATGGGTCCCGGGTTCGAGTCCCAGGGGGGGGCAAATGTTTGTTTGATTAGAACAATGTTTGTACCCTAGTCATGGTTGTTTATCTATCTACGTATAATATTTATCTATATAAGTATGTGTATCGTTGTCTAGTACCCAAGATACAGGGAATCCTAGTTTGGGGCTAGATCAATGTGTGTAAATAGTGTCCAAGGTAATAATGTCCAAAGTAATTAGAGGAGATTTAAAGAAGATATCGTAGGAGATAGAGGGCACGGTCGTGGTTTCATGTTTATTTTTATATTTATATGAATATAATACGCTTATTTACCTACTTAGTTTATTGACTTACCTGACATCAGAGTGGGAACTTTTTCAACAAACACAAAGAATGCCAGCCAACAAACATATACGACTGATTTCACGACAAATATTTAATCTTATCAACAGCAGATAACTATACAAGTGTTTGATACATATTTTAAAATAGTTTGTGTACTACCTGCATACCAATATTAAATATCTGTTTAGGTAAACACAATGCTCCTGGCCCACACTAGGATACCCTGTGTCGTGGGAACCAGAAACAATGCATCCAAGACCTGGGGTTTTATTTTTTTGTCTTTATCGCCAGCCGGGGATCGAAACCGGGCCCTCTCGCATGGTAGGCAGAGCCGCAGCGCCACAGAAGTGGTGGTGGTTTGTCAAAAATACAAGCTCAACGAGGAAATGCCATAACTCAATTTACCTACCTAATTTAACCCCCTAACTAATGCATGGCCTGACCCGAAATAGATCGCGATTTTAAACCTTAATGCTTGGTAATAAAGTTCAAAATCTATGAAACCATATATGCAGTAAAGGGTTAAGATACCTTATTAAAGCTAATTATTAGTCTACTGTACCTAATTAAAGCCAATACCTACCACGAACGTTGAAAATCATACGTAATCTGGTTTTAGACTAAAAAATAAAGGGAAATATTAAACTGCACATCAAAAATGCTGATTTGCACAGCAAATATCAGGGCAAAATGCCGCGGTAGCTTAGTTGAAGGATAAGGGGATAAGCGAAGCGAAGCCCCCTTTATCCTTCGTGTTAGGTTGAACATGCAAAAACAACAAAAATACTTAAAACATAAACTTAAGCACACATAGAATATTTAAAACATAAAAAGTGTTTTTGTTGATCCTTTTTTGCTGTGCAAATCAGTATTTTTGATGTGCGATTAAATACAAGCTACAAAAATAAATGGTAAAGGTAACTTTCAAATAGTTTATGGGCCATAATTAAAGTGCAACATTTCCACATTATGCATCATCACCGTTATACCATCATTAATGTCAGATGATTACATGCTCACCTATTAAGGCTGTGGAAAAGTTTCGTACAGCGTCCTCTGTAAGTATAGTTGCGGCTCGGTTCATTGTTAGATCACTTTACTCACGTTATCTTGTGGAATGTTAAATCCTACCTGCGTAGGCATACACACACACGTGTGTATATACCTATAGTCTGAGGAATTCCGAACGCGTCGAAACTAACTAACTAACCAACTAAACTGGCAGCGTGAAATCCTACCACTTTGTCCGGTTGTGGTAGGTTCTACTTTCTGGCTTTTTCGTTGAGTTTTTTTAGCTGTGATGGCTCTGTAATTGCTATCACTGCATATTATAATGTTCGCTTTAAATGTGAGAAACGAGCTAAGGAGGAAGGAGTTGGTATGTGCCGATATGTGATATCACTCAGTACCCATCATTTTTAGGGTTCCGTACCCAACGGGTAAGAACGGAACCCTATTACTAAGACTTCGCTGTCCGTCCGTCTGTCACCAGGCTGTATCTCAAGAACCTAGCTAGCTAGAGAGTTGAAATTTTCACAGATTATGTATTTCTGTTGCCGCTATAACAACAAATACTAAAAAACAGGATAAAAGAAATATTTAATGGGGCTCCCATACAACAATTCTTTCAATACCACATACAAACTTATGGATGCACCTGGTTACGTACATGGAGTGTGAAAGTAACCGCACCAATAACTTTGTAAACAATATTTTGCTGTGTAAAATCCAAACTATTCACTCCACACCATCGCTTCCATTGAACGGTGGTACGGAACCCTTCGTGCGCGATTTAGACTCGCACTTGACCGGTTTTTAAATGCGTTTCAGCAAACTTCCCTTAGTCGTTAAGTTGGTAGCAAGAAAATCAGTGTTGCTAGCTTTTGGAAAATGTGTTGGAGAGAAAATATCATAACTAAATCTTGCTTTAAATGATCAATGCGTTTCCGATTCAGATATTGTGACGGGGCTGCAGCAGCTACCTTCAAATCTGCTATCTTATATGTTGAGAGCGGGGGCTTGTGATTTGAGTCGGGCAACCGGATATTGCTTTTCCCCATTTTTTGAGAGCAAACGGCAAAAATATAAGTTTTATTCACGCAATATAAATATTCATGTGGTTCAACTTTAAATATTCTTAGAAGCGGAAAACCTACTGCTTGGGACAGGTAACTTAGCGTATGAATAGGTTCTAATTATCTAAGTACCATTTACTTTTACGTATTTCGTAAAAACTTGACCATTTTATTAAAAAAAAACACTCTCTCTCTCTGAAGACCTCTGTGGTGTGGCAGTCGAGGCTGTGCTTCCAAAGCAAGAGGTGCCGGGTTGAAACCAAAGAAGGAAAAAAATCCTCAGGTCTTCGATGTTAACATGTTTATGACGTTGCTGTTTCTGGTTCCTACGGCACGGGGTATCCTATTGTGGGGCCAGAAGCAATGCATGTTCCTGTAGGTGAAATACATATTCTGTTATGTTATACCGAATAACAGAAAACTTCGCCGAATAGGCCGAATACCGAATAGTTGCCGAATATTCGTTGCATCTCTAATTAAAACACAAAAATCGTAGAAATCTAACTTATAAACTAAATATTATTTCTTAGACAATGATAGCCAGACAATTGGACTCTAATAATAGTTTAAAAAAATCTTGGACCACGGGACACAAGTAATACAAAACAACAACTCTTTACCCACCCCTGTTCCTACATCGTTTATATAAGCTAAATTAACAGGCATTTCAAGTATTGCAAGCATTTAGGTAAGTCTGTGTGTATGTTATTGACTGTGTATTTTTATTTCCTATCAAAAATCCTAACATCGATCGTAAAAAAATTATACTTCAAAAAAATGCGATAACCCTTGCAATAGTCCTAACTATTCAATTACCCAAATTACTTAACCGCTTACAAAAATTGCTTATCTTTCATAATAGAGCCGCAACAGTTAATTAATGTCTAAGAAGCTAATAAAATGCAATTCTGATGCAAAAACATTCGTGTGAAGGTCGATTGCACGCCAAACTCATTCGTCGACGTGGGAAGACAGTACTGGCACATTTGCGCGAAAAAGAAAACGAAATCCTAAAAGAAAGAAGGAATCGCATCGGTCGCTCACCTTTCCGCGTCTTCCAATACAACTTCCTCAGGTAGTAAGCGGCAACCACCAGCAGCAGTGCTGCCAAAAATGCACCAACCGCCGCCCCAGTGACACTCCCCGCGCCATAACAATCCGGCTCTTGAGAGACCACCAAACCGGCCAGCACGCTCACAAGAAACAGCTGCAACCAGACACCCATATTTTCCTGTTTCCACACAAAACAATCAAAACATCACTATGGCACTTTGAAAAACTTGTATTCAAATCACATTCCTATTTTTTGATATTGGAATGTTGTTTAGTTTTAAAAAAAATAACGCGCGGCGTAGGCGTGCGGCGCGACAGCCTGCGCTCGACTGTGGTGGCTGTTCGTCGAGAGACCATGGCCGGCGATAGTAGTCGGTGGATGCCGTGATAGTAGCCGGTACCTATGTGGAGAACGTGTTTGGACTCTTTGGACGGAGCTGGTGTGTGTGGGGTTAGCTGGACCATGTGTGTATCTTCGACGACCCGAATGGCCGAGTTGACAGTGTCCCTGCCTACGAAGCCAAGGGTCACGGGTTCGAGTCCCGGTGGGAGCAAATTTGTTTAATGACAACGGATGTTTGTACCCTAGTCATGGTTGTTTATTTATCTAAGTATAATATTTATCTTTATAAGTATGTGCATCGTTGTCTAGTACCCAAGATACAGGGAATCCTACTTTGGGGCTAGAACAATGTGTGTCAATAGTGTCCAAGGTATTATTATTATTATTTGAAAGTACAATACTTGTATCGTAAACATAATCAGGTTTTTTTTTTGTAAAAACAATGAAAACAGCACGGCTTCACGCCCGCCTGTCAGAGGCACTTTTTTATCAAATTGATAGGCAGCCTAGCTACATTCCTTAGTCCAATACTCCATTCACCGTATTTGAATAGGATAATCAAATTTTGCGGTTTTACCAGTACCTAACACAGGCAACTATAATAAAAAATATTTATTATTTTCAAATGTCCCATGCTAACACAACGCACACAATCTACCTGCTCCGACGACACTACTCTCGCGCAGGTATCACGCACACAAACCAACCGACCAACATAATCCGTATAAAAACCAGCCATCCTTAACGCGATTGAAATAGGATCCATTTTTGGTAGAGTTGTAGTTTGTGCTCAAACGGTAATCACTGGTATTGTTGACGTATCCTAAAATGTGTTTTTTTTGTTGTTTGTTGAGATTTGATTTGGAATGTTTACTACATTGCCATAGGTATATAGGTTTTATTTATTTTGATGATGATAAAAACCTCAGTACAAAAACCGCAATTAGAAGTTACAATAATTCTTTTAAATTTGTTACAATATATGTAATTGACCGAGCGAGCGAAGCGTCTCCTTTCCAGGTTGGGTAAAAATGCTTTCGTTCGTCCCGATTTCCGACTGTTCATCTCTACATTTACAGGTCGCATTTCTCAACCGATTCTCGTGAAATTTTGTAAGAAGTTTCGATAATTATATGTATGTTAGTATGTTTGCTTTTGTTGTTTTTTTTCTAGGGTTCCGCACCCGAAGGGTGCCAAACGGGACCCTATTACTAAGCCTCCGTCTGTCTGTCCGTCCGTCCGTCCGTCACAGGGCTCTATCGGATCAACCGAAATAGATAGAGAGCTGGAATGAAAATGAAAATTAAACAGAGGTACACAGAGGGTGTATTTGTCTTGCCGCTATAACAACAAATAATGAAACATCGGTTTTTAAGAATGAAAAAAAATACCCATATAAGAAATTATGGGTATGGCCATTTTCTTAGCCATTTTGTTTTACTTGTTCATTGGTGAAAATTGGATTCTCCCGATGTTATCGGAAAAGTCTTTAAATGCAGATATTAAGTTTTGTACTTAGTTATTTGTCATTTCGTATGTGTATCGTTGTCTAGTACCCAAGATACAGGGAATCCTAGTTTGGAGCTAGATCAATGTGTGTAAATAGTGTCCAAGGTATTAGTATTATTATTATTATTATTTCGCGATTAATAATTGCTCATTCGAATTATAATAATTATTAACATATTTCTATAAATATGTTACTCAATTTCTATCTACTTCCGGTTTCAATGAGCAAAGTGTATCGTTTACGTTTCAATACTTACATTCTACATACACTAAACTCTTTTTCAATGTCTCGATCTATGGCCTTGAATGTAGTCCTACCATTTAATTATTAAAAAATATAAAGGTGTACTCGTGCTAAAGACTGTCGTTGTATTATTTCCACTGCACAGTGGTATGGAACCCTTCGTGTGAGGGTCCGATGCCCTACTCGCACTTGACCGTTTTTTTTTAAATGGTGGAGCTATGGGGTATGAACGTATTGGTGCGACTACTTTCATATTCCATGTACGTAACCAGGTGCATTCATAAGTTTTAGAAAATGCAGTCGGTTATTTGTTTTTATGAAATTTCCCCTTGTTCATCCGACCGATCCGAAAAGAGCTGACCATGTACCAATGAGATAATTAATTTATCTTAAGTGAAGATAAGAGAACGTCCGTAATTTACGGACGTTCTAACGGTGATGGAAAACATCGTGAGGAAACTTTCATTACCCCATAGCTGCGGCGATGAGCTAGCCCCCTGTCACGCAAAATGGAGTATTGAATAGCTGGCTAAAAGTGGGCACAATTGTGCCTCTGCCACCCCGTGTGGGAGAAGACGTGACGTTATGTTATGTTATGTTATGTTCATCCGACAAACTACAAGGGGTCGCGGGTGTGGGGGGCTGGAAAATAATGAAAAAAAACTGCAAATTTCCTCTACAACTCACAGAGCCACCACTAATAATATAATAATAATAATAATAATAATACCTTGGACACTATTGACACACAAAGATCTAGCCCCAAACTAGGATGTTGACCACAGTGAAATATTGCCTGATAAGGTATTTTAGAAGGTAGTCCAATAAATCTAGAAATTTGTCTCAAGCTGAACCTATTTCAAGACCCGCAGTGTGAGAGGGACGGAATCGGGAAAAAAATAAAAAAATAAAAAACCACAAAAAAATGTTTAAAAATAAACTACGCAATTTTGTAAAAAAGTTTTTTAAGCAGATTTTGTGAATACGTATATAATATCTACATTTTGAATGCATTTCCACAATGAAATTAGTTAGGTCCTCAGAATTACAGGAAAAAATAAAAAATTTAGAGGTGTTTTCGTAATTGAATTCTATTGAGAAATTTTCATCCAATCGCGTCTTCCTTTAGTGAAAATCTTAATCAAATACTCAATAAACGTTAACCCAAAAGTCAAATCTGTGGATGACTTCATGGTGGAGTAAATGGATTCGAAAAAACTCCATTTTGTTTCGTATCAAAGTCAAAGTCAAAGTCACATGCAAGTATTTCATAGAACTCGTGAACAAAATTACCGTTTTGACATTTCCTAAAAAGTATCTATTTTGACTAGCAGTCAAATACAGTATTGACTTTATCTACAGTCAGTAACTGCACTACACATGAATATAGCTAAGATATTATTTTGTTTCCCGTTTTCTTGAAGAACATACGCCCCTGCACTTTTGACCTTTTAGAATTTTCTCGGTTGTGAGATTTGTGACCAATGTGGTTCGGGGAAAGTTGTTCATAATCGTCACTACATGATAAGGCTCATCCTAAAGTATGTTATAGTAGTTTATGTGACTGCTGCATAATGGAGGGCATTAAAACTCGAGAGTTTTAATGCCTAATTATGTACAGTTACATACACTAGTTTATCTACACACATATCATAAGCTCTCTTTGATGTGTTCAGGAACCGCATGTTTGACCGGCATTGTGGTTCTGAAATTGTTTAGCTTGTTCTTTAGTACCAACTTCACGCAGATGGGCGTCGGCGTTCGAAATTTGAATGTCAGTACCAACTTCACAGACAAACTAGGGACGGCACGCGGGTGGGCGTCGGCGTTCGAAATTTGAATGTCATTATATGTAGAAAAACTACACATAATGACCATTATGTGTAGTTTTCCAGATACGAATCGAGTTTTTACCAAGTAGTTTAACATAATGCTTATCGTATCGTGCGGTTTTTGAACGCAGTAAAGAGGGTTTATGATAGTGTGTAGATAAACAAAATTAAGAAAAAAAAGTCCCTAGTAAACTAAAAGTCCCCGTTGATGTCTTTTGTATATAGGGAGGAGTTGTGATTATCTAAAAACAAAACAAATAAAGTGTTCACAGCGTTACGCCTTTTCCCATACTGGGAAGCAGAGGCACACTTATGCTCACGTTTAGCCTGTAGCTTCAGTACTCCATTTTGTGTAACAGGGGCTAGCCCATCGTCGCAGCTATGGAGATATTTAGCTGGGCCGCTTAACCGCCGTTAACTCAACCCTGGCGATGGTCCGCGGGAGCCTTAAGTGTCTATGTCGCAGTTGGTTGATTGAATCAGATACTTAACTAACTCTCTAGACCTTTAATTAAATGCCGACGTTTAACCAAGTCACTAGCATTTTGATTTAAATAAACCATCGTGGAAAACGTTTAACGATCTGTCATAACGAAAGCCAGCGTGTTGGAAAACAAGATGGCGTCACGACAACAGCTGATTTGCACAGCTTATAACAAAACATTGCGGTAGCTTAGGTGAAGGGTAAAGGGAGTGAGCGAAGCGAAGCCCCCTGTATCCTTCGTGTTAGGTTGAGCATGTAAGAACAACAAAAATACTTAACACATAAACTTAAGTACACATAAAAAATAATTGTATGGTATAATTATTGTATACTTCTTGTTGCCTAGGAACGTTTAGAAAACTCGTTAAACGTTTCGTTCACTCACTTGTCTGACGGAATTTTAGTGACTTGGTTAAACGTCGGTATTTAATTAACGGTCTAGATAGTTGGTTAAGTGTCTGATTTAACCAACTAACTGCGACATCTATACGCATAAGATTATTTTCGTGTACCGGGAAGGTCGAGTTTACGGCTTTCAAGCTAATAGTGTAGAGGCTAGGTATCTAAGATCCCGTTTTTTTTAAACCGGGAATTCCACTATTCATCGTCGCAAGAACCGGGTTTTTGGTACCAGTAGGTAATTATTTTTTAGGGTTCCGTACCCGAAGGGTGCCAAACGGGACCCTATTACTTCGCCTCCGCCGTCCGTCCGACCGTTCGACTGTCACTAGCCTGTATCTCGTGAACCGTGACAGTTGAAAATTTCACAGATGATGTATTTCTGTTGCCGCTATAACAACAGATACTAAAAAAGAGAATAAAATAAATATTTATACATTACAAACAACAAAGGTGTTTGTTTTTTTGCTCGTTTTTGCTCGATATTTATAACGGTAATAGGTAGACGCTTGAAATATTCACAGAATATTGAGCTATATTATTCACTTTAAAAATACATAACTAAATCAAAACACAATTAATATTAAAAGGAGGCTCCCATACAAGAAACGTGCTTTTTGCCGCTTTTATAGATTATGGTACCCTTCGTGCGCGAGTCCGACTCGCACTTGTTTTTTTAAAAATAATTTTACAATAAATCACAGGATTATCTATTCAAAGTCCTGACTTTTTGCCAGAGGCAATTATAAGGAGAGCGACATCTTCGGGAGTAAAGTAAAAGGCTTGAGATGCGCGCAAATACTAGACTAACTTATTATAGGAAATGCTAGCTTATATACTAGGTTGGTACATGTTATTAATGACGTGCATAAGACATAGTACGTGATGAGATATTTCCGCATATCTGTGGCGGGCGTAAGGGCCGGCACAGATGCTCCCCCCTTTAGGGAAAAAAATAAATTAATGTACTTATAACAATGAACAAAAATCTAAGTTAGAATCAAACAATAACCTTAAATGAATCGAATTAACTTTAGAAATGTGTATACCATAACAAACTTATATCAACTGCAATAATAACTAGTAGGATTTTAATAAACATATATTAGATCTTAATTGAGCATACTTCAACTTAATCTAAAGATAAATCTTACACGAATTAGAAAAATAAAGGAACTACGGTTATGCGAATTCTACATAAGTTTAAAGAATTACTACTGACTAATCAAACCCAATAAATTAAAAGAACATAGGTTAGTCCTACTACATATCAGAAAAGTAACATAATAATTCAGCGTTAACAGTAAATAACTTAATATTTACCTACAGGCAAGTCTTGTATCTGGCCGCACACTACATAAAATAAACTAAAAACTGGAAAAACAGAAAAACACTAGGAAAATGGGGCTTCGCGGTTAGTAAACTAACCTAACCTATAACCTGGAAAAGATCCGCAGGAAAGTCGTCTGATGCTGCAGCCGCCCATGTTTTTCAGGAATCGATGAGTCAATTTACATCGCACGTCGTTGAAGTTGTAATCACTGTTTGTTTATAATTGCGACCGTACCTACACAAGGATGATTGTGCTGAATCAGCGTCAGCATTAAATCTGTAACCTTGGCTGTAGGCAGTCAATGATTTCGTACGTCATATGTACGTGCGTGCTCTTCACTCTTGAGTGAATATAAAGTTGTCGATTGATGAAATTTGTGTGCCTAAAAACCTTGGGATTTGGCAACATAGGGCACATCTTGTACACTAATCGTTTATATATATATATATATATATATATCTCTCTCTTCAGTGATTTGATTATTCTTCGTGCGATGTTCTTCCTGGATGATTTCAATATTCGTTGAATTAGCTATATTGATGATGTTTCAATACTCTTCTGGGGGCTGGAACGGCTTCCTATGTCTTGAACATGAAAAGCTGCTTGCTGTGAATGAATTTGCCGACGCGTTCGTTTCTTCTGGTGCGAGCTCCATTTTGATAAATCAGCAGTCGGCTGACTATCGGTTCATTGTTCTTGCGGTATCTTGAGTTCGATGCGGGAAATCTTCAGTTGAAATTATTTATCTTTTGGCTTCTGGTCCGTTTTCAAATCTGGTCCAGTCATGGCTTGCTTGATGTCGTCTTGGTTTGGGTGGGGTCTTGATTATGGAGTTCTGCAGCGTGGTATGAAATAGGTATGCAAACCGAAGTCGCGGCTCGGCGATTTTGGACGAAGTGCTTCTTGCTTGCACTTCTAAGGTGGCAGCACACGGAGTTTTCTTCGCGGCTGGGTCCATGCTGCTATTACCGAAGCTTGCTGATGTTCAGAAGTCGGGTCACCACTTTGCCAGAGGCGATAATAAGGAGAGCGACATCTTCGGGAGTAAAGTAAAAGGCTTGAGATGCGCACAAATACTAGACTAATTTATTATAGGAAATCCTAGCTTATATACTAGGTTGGTACATGTTATTAATGACGTGCATAAGACATAGTACGTGATGAGATATTTCCGCATATCTGTGGCGGGCGTACGTGCCGGCACAGATTGACTGACATATTGTCGCACAGCCTAAACCACTGGTCTTACAGACATGGAACTTTGTACAGTGGTTCCTCATATAGCATGGGGTAGCACTAAGAAGAGATTTCGCGAAATTCATCCCATATGGGAGGGAAATGCGGGGGTTGTATGAAAATCAAAAACTACTTGACTTATGCAGCTGATCATTTTGCAGGTGATCATCACTGCGATTTTTAATTTGAGGCCAGAAATGTAAACAAACAACTGTCATGTTCTAGAACAAAACCGTTGACTTCATAATTTCATAATTCTTTATTGCACACACATATTCAATTTAAAAGGTTACATTAGGAGAAATCATATGTACAAAGGCGAGCTTATCTCTAAAAAGAGATTTCTTCCAGCAAACCAAGGAATGAAAGGGAAATGTATCATGAAAGGGTAGGCAGTGTACAATATCTAATATCTAATTTATACTAAAATACATATAATATAAAATACGGAAAATAAAATACTTATATACCAGATTACTAAATACAATACATACGTACACCTGCAAATATACTTTATATATTATAATGATATACATACTATAACTCTCACGAAAGAGAGAGAAAGTGCTCATTTACCCGGTTTTTGAAAGAGACAAGAGTGGGACAGTCTCTTATAGTGCAAGGTAGTGCGTTCCACAGTCGAACCGCCTGCAGCCTGAATGAGTGCTCATATGCCGAGGTGTTATGCCTTGGAGTGGCTAAGAGTGAGACCGTGTGAGATCTCCGGTGCCGATCTCCTGAAAAGAGATTGACATTGACATAGTTGTGTGTTTACATTTCTGGCCTCAAATTAATAATGCTATTATAGTTTGTTTATTTATTATATTTATTTATTGGTTTTAGGAAAAGATAATTAGACATCATAGATAGCTTACGAGCTAATAACAAGTCTTCACCTATAGGTATGAGAAGTCAACTAAGTAAGTGATTTTTAAAAAGAAAATTCCCGCTATGGGGATGGGGCATGAACTTTGTATAGACATTAAAAAAAATGAACCAATTACGCTGTTTTGACTTGGCAGGTGCAGTTTATACATGTGACACATTAGTTCAGTAAAGTTTTTACCAAATTCGCCCCTATAAGGGGGAAAAGGCAAAAAATCATCGGCTTCTGAGTCTGATGAAAAAAACTATCGTTCTCGGTCTCGGGATATCTATAAGAATTTTCAGTCTTAGGACCATATATGTCGCTGTCGTTCTCGTCGTGGTCACACTCAGTCCGATGGAGAAACTTGTCCTCATTATCGTGATACCCATATTTATTCCAACCTCAGTCCGTCTTCTTCCAAGTCTGCTGATGACGTTACTCGTTTTCGTTGTCATCAACAGGCCGCTGAGGAGAGTTGTTGTTCTCGTCTTCGAGATATCTCAAAGGCATGTCGTTGCCAGTCCAATGATGGCGTTTTTCGCTGTCGTTTTCGTTGCCATCAGCGGACTGCACTGCCTGAGAGAGAACTCTGTTGTTCTCGTGAGGAGCAACAGCTTTCTCGGTTGATAATGGCTGAATCCGGCTAGTTTCAGATGTTCTTGCAGCATTATTTGGGGGCACGGCAGTGCCCACGCCAAGACGAGCAAGCGAAGCGCAAAGGCACTACAGTCTGCACGAAATAAAAGGCCCGGTGACAGCGTCCGTGTCCGTGATAAGGTTGAATTTAGTTTGGTCCACCGGGCCTTTTATTTTGTGAAGACTGTACCTACCTTTTCTCGAAGTGCTTCGTCGATTTTTTGAACCCTCACAGCTTGGGTTTGGATTATGGCAGTTGAACAAAATTCTCGGCATATGATGTCAGGGTTTAATACACATGGAATGTTTCAATTAGCATAGCTTTTATTCTTTAGATTTTATTGATATCTATTTAGATACCCCTATTTCGTCACTGACTCATTCACTGATGATCATAAAATAAAAAAAAAACATCCATAAAATTCCAAATCCAAATCCATCCAAAAAATACCATACATAAAAGTCAAGGGCTGAATTGAAAATATATATATATTGGATCATCCACGTTCTTTTTTGGGCAGGCTTATGTAGCACTCTCAAGAGTGACTAATTTTGCAAAGTGTTCACCTTATAAATATTGACTTTACTAAGCATTAAAGCACAACATTCAGCTATAATCGAAAAAAATCGCATAAGAGCCAAATATCGCCCTGATCTATCGCTTATTATAAAAAGTAAACCAACAAGGCAAAAGGGCAAAGATACAGAGTACGCTATGACAAAATGGACCTTTGATGTGAAGAAATACACCTAAAAAAGAAAGAAAAAATGAATAAAATAAAAAAATGTCAGCTACTTACAAAAATAAGTGAAATTCCACCATAATATTTCATGTAAAATGTTGCCTATACGAGACCATATGGCTCGCAGTGTCAAAAAGTTATCAGATCTCATGTAGAGCCAAGCTTCTAACTCTGCACGCCCTAACTCTGCAAGCCCTCTTCACAAACTACACCTTAGTCAAAATATGTGGCTTAGCCGTTTCCCACTTGCACTATATTTAGGGCATAAATATAGTGCAACATAATATTCAAAAATAATATAATTTACTACATAAAAATTATTGTTAGGGTGTTTATAAGGGGGACAAGTAATTGCGGCCAGTTTTCTCAAGATTGCATCATCCACCGAGCCGTTACCTACTCTAATGTGAATTTGAATAACACAAAGGAATTTACCAGCTGAGTACTTTTGTTTCATAATCTAATCACGCTCAGCACATATTTATACAGAACTAATCAGAACCACACGCATTCCACATCACGAATACCTCAAAATCACTGCAAATTGATGACCGACCAACCTATTGTCAATGTAAATTGTGCAAAGTAGATGCGTTGAGCCTGAGGAAGTTCTATGGTTTTATGATTCTCTGAACTTTCTAAAATACAGGTGAAAACCTAGTTGAGTTGCCAGGACTGACATTTAATTTTGTAATTTATGATATGGTGAAATAAACTAAATTTTATTTCATTTCATTTCATTGTACACACCTGTTTAAATAACTATATCTCAGCTGACAAACCTACACGGCTAGCCGAATAGTTGTAAACCTTATACTGCAGAACTTCATCACCTGGTTTAAAAGTTTCACTATCTCTCTTCCAAGGTAATTTTACACAACATAGGTAGTATAAAAATAGCAACATTAAGACTAATTAGAATAAAAATTGAATAGTGTTCTGATAAGAATAAATAATTACCTTTGTTTTATAACACAACTTTAATTTAGTTAGGTAATATAATATAATAGAATAACAATAAAACTTAGTATCTTTTAAGTGGCCATTTATTAAATTTTACCTAGTCTGACTGATTTGTTATTATGGAATAAATATGTACATTAACTTTTTGTGTATGTAGTTATTAGGTAAATTCGTTTTCACATGAATGGGTTGCCAGTACTACAACCATATAAACACATAGCACATACACAAATCGCCTCCCTTAAACTCTCTTTATTAGAACTCTATATAGTTGTACCCTGCCTCTAGGTTCCAGCATGGAGTCCAAGATGACAACTAGCAGAGCTAAGACCGCCCTGCAGCTTCACAACGCTCTTCAAGATATTTTGACCTCAAGAGAACTAAATTCTAAATATGAACAAGAGAGAGCTGACAGTGAACTGGAGATTGAGAAAATTCTTATCTCAAATAAGAATCTTAAAAGCCAGTAGACCCAGCTGCATAGTAATTGGGTCGATGCCTTTGCGTAAAGTGACCAGTTCAGAAATCTGTTAGACTCACTGGATGAGTGCTACCATACTCACGAGTCGAGCCTTCAGAGAATATCAGCGCTTGAATAACAATTACTAGAAGCAAATCAAACTATCCAACAGCTGATGGACCAAAAGGCTGAAGAAGACACAAAAAAAATATCTCTTTGTACCATGAATGCAGCAGTTTTATGACTGGGAGAGAAAGACGGTATAGTCCAGCTCGAGTGAAGTGCTGGTGACGTGTCTCGCACCTCGATAGCTTTTCGCGTAGGTAGTCAGTGGACTTATATTTTATGATGCTAAATAAAAGGTTAGCAAGATAAAGGCTTTGTCTTTGTTCCATTTTAAGGATATTGGCCTCATTAAGATAGGGTGTGATGTGGGAACTGGGGGTATACGAAAGCAGTAGCGAGCGCAAGCATTCTGTTCATGTTGGATCAGATGTTGTGATCGTCGGAGCAGACCCGGTCCGTAAAATGAGATGCAGTAGTTGAGTTTAGACAGCACGAGAGCTTCACATAATGTTACTCGCATGTCAGTGCTTAGGAACTCTCTGATATCCTATAAGAATTTCAACCTATAAAAGCATTTCCGGGCTAACTCCAGTACATGCCCCTCAAAAGTGAGCCCACTATCCATTTGTACACCCAGATTTCGAACCTGTTCAACCCTTTCAATAGGGACGCCCATAATGGCAATTTGGGTATTAGCATTCGAGATATGGTTTGCTTGATTTTTAGATCCGAGGTCCATGAATTTAGAGGGATTGAGAACAAGTGAGTTTTTGGTAGCCCATGTCTATACTGCATCTAAATACTCATTAATTTTGTTTACAGCTACCTCCACGCTCTCATTTTTAACTGAGTTATAGAGTTGTAAGTCGTCAGCATATAAATGATTTTTATATGCTGAGGCAGTCGGCCCAAGGACGATGTCGGCGCTGTATAATGAAAAGAAGAGGGCCTAAGATAGAACCCTGTGGTACACCTCGGTCCACTGGGCTTAATCTGGACGATAGGCGAGATCCATCCAGCTTACGTAGTTCGACTCTCTAATGACGCAACGTGAGGTAGCTATCAAACCATCTAAGTGTACCGACGTCGAAGCCATGGTAAGAGAGTTTGGACATCATAAGAGAGTTATTGATAGAGTGAAACGCACGAAAAAAATCTAAAAGGGTAAGGATAATAAGAATCCTGAGAATAAAGAATGTTATCGACTACGCCAAACAACGCGGTGTTTGTGCTGCGTCAAAAGATTCTCGCAAAAGCTCTTTGACATAATTTGCGACCTGATTATATACGACATTCTCCAGAATTTTCGATAGATAGGGCAGTATGCTAATTGGTCTTAGCTCACTTACATGTGCCGGGTCGTTATTATTAGGTATGGACTTAATTATAGCTGTTTTCCAAAGATAAGGGAATATGAAGGTGGTTATGGACTTGTTTACCATTGTTGAGATAATGCCCGGAGTATGAGGTAGGGTCAGTAGAATCATATCCCTGCAGATTTCATCCAGACCTCTAGCATTAGAATCCATTGATAGTATTATTTTAGCTACCACATTTTCAGAGGCAGGCTCAATTTTGAATGAACTACCAGCCTTGTGTGAGTGAAATTCAAAGTAATTAAGAAATTACTTCTTACTTACTTTGAATTTTGAAAATTTGAGTTGCAGCTCATTATAACCTGGGATGTTATTAAATTATTCACTTATCTCATCTGGGTTATCGAAACAATCAGCTAAAGCTTCTTTATTTTTAAAATCGGTTTGGACATCATAAGAGAGTTATTGATAGAGTGAAACGCACGAAAAAAATCTAAAAGGGTAAGGATAATAAGAATCCTGAGAATAAAGAATGTTATCGACTACGCCAAACAACGCGGTGTTTGTGCTGCGTCAAAAGATTCTCGCAAAAGCTCTTTGACATAATTTGCGACCTGATTATATACGACATTCTCCAGAATTTTCGATAGATAGGGCAGTATGCTAATTGGTCTTAGCTCACTTACATGTGCCGGGTCGTTATTATTAGGTATGGACTTAATTATAGCTGTTTTCCAAAGATAAGGGAATATGAAGGTGGTTATGGACTTGTTTACCATTGTTGAGATAATGCCCGGAGTATGAGGTAGGGTCAGTAGAATCATATCCCTGCAGATTTCATCCAGACCTCTAGCATTAGAATCCATTGATAGTATTATTTTAGCTACCACATTTTCAGTGGCAGGCTCAATTTTGAATGAACTACCAGCCTTGTGTGAGTGAAATTCAAAGTAATTAAGAAATTACTTCTTACTTACTTTGAATTTTGAAAATTTGAGTTGCAGCTCATTATAACCTGGGATGTTATTAAATTATTCACTTATCTCATCTGGGTTATCGAAACAATCAGCTAAAGCTTCTTTATTTTTAAAATCGGCCAATATACTTTTCTTAAGGCGTTGCCAAAGAATTTTGACTCACATTATTGATTTGATAATCAAAAAAGGTTTTCTTTTCATAGAACATCGCAACATCAACAAGATGCTTAAAATATTTTTGTATTCCTTTTTGAGCTGATCTGATTTGGATTTCCTGTATGCGTATGACGTACCTATATTACTGGAGAGCCAAGGTTGCAGCTTGGCGCGTAAAACAAAGGGCTTCTCAGGTGCGTGCTTATTTTTAATACTAAGAATGTAAGTGTAGTTCTCAGTCATTTCGACTACGCTACCGAGATTACCAAATGTATCCCACTCAAGTGAATAAAAAACATAATTGAAGTCGTCCATATTGATGTCTTTGAGTGCTGTGATTAAAAATTTATTAGGGGGAATGCATTTTATTTTTATTTTATTACATGAGCGTGGCCTCCGAGTTTATGCGAGTGATAGTTCTCAACATTTATGACTATTGCATCGGTGCAGACCAAATCAATGAGAAATTCGCTGACATCCGGAAAGTGTGTAGGCCTTGTGACGCAGTTTTATTAATTAAAATATATGAGGAATTGGTTCAATCGGATTGTTTTTCTATCATTAGGTTCAAGCACGTTAATATTAAAATCTCCCAATAAGATGATTCTGTCATAGTGCGAGAAAGAAGCAATACTTTCAGTCAGCGAGTCAAAAAATGTATCCACCTTGAACCACTGGGCAACAAAAACAATATCTTGAACGCACCTATTTAACGCAGGAGATGAACGCGGCTTTAGTTTGACAGAATTTTGACAACTGTCATTTCAGTCGTGTCAGGTTAATCAAGCTGTGGCTTTTGTGTTTTTCTAATTTTTATATCATTTTACCTAAAAATTTGCTTACGGATACAAAACAATGACTACGAAGATAGATCAAAAAGCTTACTTACAGAAATACCTCACAGGCAAGTCGGCGGACAAGAAAAAGAAGAAGAAAAAGGTGCCTAAAGGAACGGGGTAAGCGCCTCCTGTTTTTCTAAGGCTAGTATTTAATCGCACATCAAAAATACTGTTTTTGCACAGCAAAAAGGGATCAGCAAAAACACTTTTCATGTTTTAAATATTTTATTTATGTTTCTCAGTATTTTTGTTGTTCTTGCATGTTCAACCCAACACAAAGGATAGGTAAAGGGGGCTTTGCTTCACCTAAGCTACCACAGCATTTTGCCCTTATATTTGCTGTGCTAATCAGTATTTTTGATGTGCAGTTTAAAATTTCCTTTTTCCTAACTATGAGCTTGTGTTTCATAACTCAAACATCTAGAACTAATGTTTTCTATTAATAATATCAAAACATATCAGCGCAATGGCTTAAACCGCCACCCATGTGACCCAGTGACTTTTTTGTGTGTTCTGGTGTATCAGAACTTGTACATGCTGTAGCATGCAGTAACAAAATTATTGTGCATTTGTTTCATAAATACTTTCCTTTTAATTGCCTGGATGATCCATTAGGTCATTTCCATGTTATTTATCATTACATATAACTATCACTGCCTTCCCTCAGTAATCCTTAATGCTTAATGCATTTACACAATTTGCATACTAAAACCGCTCTGGTTAGATAGAATAGCACAAGTAAAAGTAGTTTTAGTTCATAGAGGATTGCTTCATGTTTACAATGATACCACTCTCATTACAAGGTAGCTCAATATTCTTAACAAATTAAAGAATAATCTTACCTCAAAAGAGGTAAAACACATACAAATATGAGCATGCAGGCCACCATTTCGGGACGGAGGGAAGAGGGTGGGTGGAAAGCACTAGTACAAATCGAAATAATATATTTATAAAAATATGAATTTAGTGACAATCCTGTAGGTTAGGTTAGAATTTATCAGTGCAACTTTGACTCAGCTGAAATAGGAGTTTAGTGTGAAATCAGTCTTGTGATGAGCATCAACTAAAAACACCATTATATATAAAAGCCGGATGTCGGTTTCTAAGTTTTAACCATAAGTAGAATAGAGAAGGGGTAAATTATAGATATTGTTCACCTCAATTTAGGAGGGGTAGGTGATGGGGAGGGTAGTTGGAAGCTCCCTTGTCCCCCTAGAATAGCTTTTTATGCGAGGAATTGTATAGGTTTTGAGAAATAAATTATTGAGTTTGCTGTGCGCTGAGATGGTATGGACCATACAGTTTTGTCATCTAAGTATTCCTTAGTACTATAATAGGACTTTCTTATCAGCTCATTTTTAACATAGTTTTTGAACCTCTTTTCAGGAAGGATCAATAATTCCTGTGGTATTTTATTGTAGAAGCGAATACAGTGCCCCATGAATGATGTGCCTACTTTACTTAGTCTAAATAATGGTAGTGCTAATCTATTTTTCTTACATGCATGATATTCTCGTATATATATTGACAGGTAACCGTAAACCGTAGAGGGGAGGAGGGTGGACTCCCCTTCCACCGGGACCCCCCCTCCACCGGGAACCCCCCCCCCCTTTTTTTTTTTTGAGGTTACATCTATGTTCGAAATTGCCATGTGTGTGTTCCCAATTTGTCACACCCATCTTGGTAACACTCTTACAACCTGGGAAAAAAAAACCCAGTTTGTAACACTGTTACCAACTGGGAATGAAAATAGAATGTGATTCACATTTTGTCACACTCTTGAATAACAGGGAGTTACAAACTGGGAGTTACCAACTGGGAATGAAAATATAATGTGATTACCATTTTGTCACACTCTTGAGTAACAGTGTTACAAACTGGCACTATTAGTTATCAACTGGGAATGAAATTAGAATGTGATTCCCATTTTGTCACACTCTTCAGTAACAGTGTTACAAACTGGGAAGAAAACAGTGCCAGTTTGTAACACTGTTACAAACTGGCAGTATTACCTTCCCACTTTGTCATACCATTGATCATGGATTGTCTTAAGTAAGTAGGTAGATATAGTAAAATAGGATCGTCAAAATCAAAATGGTTTATTTAAATATTATTATATTATTATTATTTTAATACTTAAAGTCACAAGTAGAAGATAGAAACTGTAATTTGGAAATCATAACAATTTCAAATGTAGATATAACTCCTTATCATAGAAAACAGACCACAAATAATAGTTGGTGTTAAAGGGACTTTTTTTCTCCTGTTTAAACAAAGTTTTAATTTTGATTGATGATCTAGAATGATTTGTTCGGTACTTGCCCCTTTTCTGCCTTTGTCCCTAATTTAAGTTGCCCATAGTATTTGAAGAGGATTGCCCACTTAACAGATAACCCACAGATTTATTGTTAAACTTTGCCCACTATTGCACATGTTGTCACTTGTCCTACGTGAGCACTTTGAAGTAGGTACAGTCAGCATCAGATATATGTGGGGTGGATTTTCTAGTACCTTTCAAAGGGACTTTAATTGTCAAAAAGCTGGGCAAAACGGCATCGTAATCTGGAGTTTCCTTGTACTTCAACACTACTTCGTCGTATATTCTCGGGATAGGCCTAGAGCCACAGCAGAATGCTGTTTTTAGTTCACTAATAATCTTTCCTTGTTTAAACGAAGTAAAATCAGGAGCACATTGGTGTTAGCTAACCCTTGAGAAAGTTCGATCGTCTCCATTCCAAGACATTATGCCTTTGCAATGAAACATGTTCTTCTTGTTCTTTTTCCGCAACATACATATCCAAGCCTCCAGAGAACTTTTCCTCCATTCCTACCATCCAAAAACTACATGTACACTCATTATCAATTCCGCGATATTTTAATAATTCTGGTCTACCGACTGACTCAGAATTGTAAACCAAATCAAATTATTACTTATTGACAGGACAAGAGACCTTTGCTTTGTACCTCTGTCATACAGATAATTTTTTCCAGCCTGTAATCAAACGATCCAAAGAGGATGCAGTTATTTCAGTAGTTCCTGGCGGTTACCTGATTTGGGTTGTGGTTCACCACATACGGGGTCCTTAGTATGTATTTGGTGCACTGGTTGGATATTATTTTCAGACAGATATTATTCGACGACCCGAATGGCCGAGTCGGCAGTGACTGCTACCTGCCTACGAAGCCAAGGGTCCCGGGTTCGAGTCCCGGTGGGGGCAAATATTTGTTTGATGAGAACGGATGTTTGTACCCCAGTCATGGTTGTTTATCTATCTAAGTATAATATTTCTCTATATAATAAATAAAATAAATAAATAAAATTCATTTAATCTCCAAAAGAAAATGTACAAAATTTTTGTTTTAGTAGGATTACGCCACAGGTTTCTGAATCACAAAAGTTGCAAATGCAACTGCTCTCATTGCTAGGCTATTTTAATAGCTTGTATTAATGAAAAGCAGGCTCATGCCTCTAATGTAAGTATAGGTAAGCATAATAAAGTTAACATACATTTAAAGGTGGCAAGTACCTATAAATTAGGATTAGCTAAATGTATTACATAATATATAACAAAGTGGTGTGTGGGTATGTGTGTGTGCGTGCGTGTGTGTGTTTGTGAAGTTGTGTAAGTGTATAATAGTGTGTGAGGGTGTGTTGTGTGGTGTGTTTGGAAAGCGTGTGTATATGTCTGTATTTTCGTTCGACCTACCTACTTGTATGAAAAATATTAGGAATAGGGTTTTAGAAGGTTTTCAGTTTCATAATACGTTAAGTTACTTAAGTAATTACTTACTATTTATTTACATTCATGAGACAGAAGCGGATAAATATATTCAATCTTGTTAAACAGGTTATACAAAAAGGGACCAATATAAAGGTTAAAGCGTTTTGTGAAAATTAATCTTGGGTAGGGAACATTGCAAATCCTATCTTTACGTCATTTCATAGTAGGTTCGTATGGTGTGAGATGGTGTTGCAATATTATTGTATTAAAAATGAATAGTTGCCTGACTGATAGTACCTTACAAAGACTGTACAGTTGAACTGTGGGAAATAGAATAGGGTGTTTAGTTGCCACTTTAAGGATGGCGCGTTGAGCTATTTCTAGGGGTTTCATTGTTGTTTTTGCGGCACCTCCCCAGCAGGGGATTCAGTAGGCTATAATAGATTGACAAAGGGCAAGATAAGTATTTTTAATGATGGTTGCACTAGCAATGTTTCGAAATTTTTGAATATGTATATTAGTTTGCGAACTCTAGTGCTGAGGCTGTCAATGTGGGCTTTAAAAGTGAGGTGTTTGTCTATCGTGACACCAAATATGTGTATCGTTGTCTAGTACCCAAGATACAGGGAATCCTAGTTTGGGGCTAGATCAATGTGTGTTAATAGTGTCCAATTATTATAGATATTTATGTTTTTGTTTTGTGGAAAACAAATGCCTTTTTAGGGTTCCGTACCTGAAGGGTGCCAAACGGGACCCTATTACTAAACCTCCGCCGGCCGCCTGTCTGTCCGTCCGTCCGTCCGTCTGTTACCGAGCTCTATCTCAGGAACCGTGATAGGTGGTTGGTTGAAATTTTTACGGAATGTGTACTTCTGTTGCCTCTGCAGCAACAAATAAACTCAATAGATTTTATGACAACATGGACATGTTCGGCCAAGAGATCAATAATAATATCAATTTTGTTATAAAGTAGGTATTTTTTATGAAGACATTAGTCCACCATACATATGTATAAACTTACTGATTTTAAAGAAATTGCCTAGAAATAAATATGATAAGGAGTTACCTTCAATTTTAAACTTGTTATGAACTCCAAATTTCAGTTGCTTTCTTCTACTTCTGACTTTAAGTTTAAATTATTAAAATAAATCATTTTGATTTTGACTATCCCTTTTGACCATTTTGATTTTATTATAGCTTACCTACTTAAGACAATCCATGATCAATGGTATGACAAAGTGGGAAGGTAATAGTGCCAGTTTGTAACTGGACCTTCAATTTTAAACTTGTTATAAACTCCAAATTTCAGTTGCTTTCTTCTACTTCTGACTTTAAGTTTAAAATATTAAAATAAACCATTTTGATTTTGACTATCCCTTTTGACCATTTTGATTTTATTATAGCTTACCTACTTACGACAATCCATGATCAATGGTATGACAAAGTGGGAAGGTAATAGTGCCAGTTTGTAACAGTGTTACAAACTGGCACTATTTTCTTCCCAGTTTGTAATACTGTTACTCAAGGGTGTGACAAAATTGGAATCACATTCTATTTTCATTCCCAGTTTGTAACAGTGTTACAAACTGGGATTTTTTTCCCAGTTTGTAACAGGGTTACCAAGATGGGTGTGACAAACTGGGAACACATGGAAATTGCCCTAGCTCCGGCTACTAAGGGGCTGCGGCGGCGATAAGTACACTGCAGAGCATCCACCCAAAATAAAAAATATCTATTCATATCATTAAATGTTATTTCTATTTGCATACGCTTCGCACCGCTCCGCTTCGCTCCGGTTTTGCTTCTTGTAAGTTAGGTTAACCTAACTAACTCTAGCCAAATTTGACTCAATAAATATAATTTATAAATATCAGTGTTTTTTTTTAAATAAATTACAGAATTGAGTTTAATTTCGCATAAGTCTGAATTTTAAATTAAATCGTAATTATATATAAAACCGAGTTTCCAGCAATAAAAAAAATCATAAAATGCCACATGACCGCATAGGAAGCTCTCCCCCAATTAGGTAATTTGCGAGTTTGTTGTTCAAACATTTGTTTTTTTCGTGTTTGTATTTTTCATTCTTTGTGTTTTTCGTGTTGGTAGGCGCTAGACATGCGCAAAATGTGTCAGTGAAAAGATAAAGTGAAGTGTATCTTTTGTGTCAGTGAACTACTCCAATCATCCGACTTCTGCCGTGCCGTGGAGCGGTCGTGCGCAACGATAAATACCTAAGCGTATCGCGTCTATACCTACATAGTATTCGCGGATTCATTTGTTTACCTGTGAATGTTACCTACACTCAAGATGTAGTCGTGTGCGAACTAAACTTTGACTCGGACTTTAACTAACAGTGAATATGATCCCGTATAAGTGTGAAGCAACAACGGACTACCCAAAATCAACAAACAATGTTGATGTAATAAAATGTCATCACTGTGGTGAAATTACCGAAATAAAAGATTTCTACTACTGGATTGATAACCAGACGAAGATAAAAACATCCAAGTGCCGAAAATGCGGCAAACAGTCATGCGTCAAGATATTCATTCACGCAACAATGAAGAAAAAAGATGGCATTCCTTTTACCGAAACTACGTACTACGTCTATACAGCGGATGAATCAATGACCCGACAAGGCAGAGGACCGCTATGCAAAGGTCAACAGTGCAAACAACCTACCTATACCAAAGTAATCGATCAAGATAGATTTCTTAACAAAGAGATTATAACTTGTCAACATTGCGGCACGATAAACGAGATCACAGCAACAAGTTCGTCGCTTCGAGATGCGCCCAAAGGAAAAATTGTCGGTGAGTGGCTAACAAAAAGTCGCCTAGAACAAATACGACAAGCCAAAATTGAGAAAAATCTAGTGAGATTCGATCAAACACATAACCCAACAATTCTTCGCGGACAACAAAACCAGTTAAAAAACAGCAAACATTTGCTATCGAAACATCCAACATTTTTGCCGGACTACACACATCTGATGATAAAACCCCCGACACTGCGCCATTGTCAGGGACCGAAACTATAGATGCAGAGACAACAGCGGATGAGTGTGCAAGCGTGTCTAGTACAAATAGTAAGCGTAAATGCTCGACAAGTCCTTTGCAATACACAAATATGGCGAAACGTACGAAACCAGCACACCTGGAAGCCACCAACAATACACCGGCACTAAATAGTACAGCTTCTAAAATTGCCTCTTCTGGTATTAAAAGTGTAAAACGACTCCCACCTGTGATTTGCACGAACGAATCATGGCTAGACTCGTCTAAAATATTCAAGGAAATTTCGCAGCTCGCAAAGAAAACCAACTGCGATTTGAAATCTGACCGACGATCTGGTAAGTTACAATTTACACCTAAATCGGTCGAGAATAGAAATGCGCTAATCGAAGAATTACGCACCAGACCAGATTTCGAGTATTATACCTATGGAACAAAACAGGAAAGACGACCCGCTAAAAAAGTTGTCGCCAAAGGAGTATTATCCAGCGGTTACACTGAACATGAAATAATAGATGACATTGAAACGCGATACGGCCTCAAACCGGAACGCGCACTGCCACTTAAAAATTTAGCCATGATCCTTATATTCAACGGCGAACGCGACATGCGCGATATTAAAAACATAACAACAATACTCTGCCAAAAAGTCAAAATAGAACGATACAAAGTAAAACTTACAGCAGTTACACAGTGCAAACGATGTCTTCAATTTGGCCACGTGCAAGCACACTGTGGAATAATACAACGAAATGAAACAGAGAAAGAAACAGACAGCGATGGCAACGTCGTTGAAATCTGTTCAAATTGTCGCGTGCCTGGCCACACTGCAAGACAAGCAAAATGCCCACAGTTTAAAGAAGAGATTAAAAAGCAACGTGAACGACGTCTAAGGTTTATCAACGCTAACAAATTGCAAAGAGAATCACAATCGACCATGAAGCAACAAATAATAAACAACAAAACAATAAAACCCGGTGTGACATACGCCCAAACTGTAAAAAATCTACAGAATGCGACAGAAACTTCATCAAGAGAAAACACGACAAATGAGACAACTCAAAACAAAACAACAAATGAAATTCTAGAGAAGATGCTAACCATGATTCAAGTCACGCAACAACAGATGATGGATCAAAAGGTACAATTACTCACTCTAATAAAAAGAAATGGATAACAAAAATAAAAGAAACAAAAAAACAAGACATACATATATCCGAATACTTCACTCAAACGTCGAAGGACTGAGAAAGAAATTTATGGAAATCAAGCATTTAATATCTAAGCTTGAGCCACATATAATAGTTCTTAATGAATGCAATACAGATTTCGACAAATACCACTACGATATACCTAACTACGACAAACTTACAGATACCGTCCAACCGCATCTTGGCACGGCCATGTACATAAAACGAGGACTTCGATGGAACCAAGTGCAATTACTACTTGGGTTTAATGACAACGAGAGACAAATCGAAGGAGTTGCAGTTAAGATCTGTACAAACTTTTCAACTGGAGAGCAAATTACAATAAGAGGAATATACATACCACACTTAAACTACAAAGCCATACAGAGAGAGTTACAACATCTTCTAGAAGACGGTGACTGTATAAACATTGGTGATCTAAACCTTAAGATGACCACGCTTCGACATCCAAGAACTGTGGGAGCTGGCAGAGCTGTGCAAAAAAGCATTGATGACGGTGAGTGCAAACTCATTCACACAAATAATCCATCAAGACCAAGCTCTGGTAATGATCACATCTTGGACGTAGCCCTCGTGACAGGTTCCCTGCAGTTTGAAACGGGTGATAATTGTAGACAAGTTGACTCTATAGCATCAGACCATATGCCATGGATTTTCACATTGAAGATAAACAGTGAACTTGAAATACAATTGACCAGAGATATGAAGAAATTGTTAACAGAAGAACCCACCCGGCAACTATATAAAATACTAATAGAAGAAAGATTAGATCCGACGGAAATAATACGAACAAATGAAGAACTAGATAACTACATAGAAAAGCTCGAACAAATAGTCACATATGCCCTCGACATTACAGCACCTAAAAGAGTTATAGATCCAAAAGAAACCCTTCCAAAAGAAATTCAAGATCAAATTATTGTACGAAATCAGCTAAAACTAAATGTTAAACGAGCACAGGGACACCAAACCCCAAAAAAGTTATACAATGAAGCTAAACAGCGAGCAAACATTATTGAGGGATTATAAAGAACAGACCTGGATTAAAATAATCGAAAATACAACAGATAGCAGAACCAAAATGTGGAAGATACAGAGATCATTAAAAAAAGAAGTACAAAAAATTCCCTTGCTGCCTGGTTGTACAACAGAAAAGGAAACCATAGACACATTAGTGGAAACTGCTATAGTAAAAGACGCCTCAATTTCCCAGAGTGATGAAGAAACTGAAACAACGACCCCATTTCAGCCACTGGAAGAAGCGTCATTTGAAGAAGTAAAAAAAGCGATTTACAGCTTCAAAAATAAAAAAGCACCAGGCCCTGATCAGATTAAAGCAGACACGATAAAACTAGCGGGACCTGCTTTATGGAATGCATTAAGAAAAGCAATCAACTATGTCCTCCTCACTGGTTATTATTCAGAAAGATGGAAACTAGGAGACTGCATATTTCTACATAAATCAGGGAAAAATTACAAGAATCCGAAATCCTACAGACCTATCACACTACTAAACATCATGGGTAAGATTTGCGAAAGAATTATGCACCGAAGGATTATGACGTCATGCAAAAGACTGATTCCAGAGTTCCAGCACGGATTCATGAGTGGTAGAGGCACCGGCACCCAGATTCTGAGGACATGCAAATACATCTCCGATGCACTCTCTGAAGGACATAGCGTCGCGATGATCTCTACAGATCTAAGTAAAGCATTTGACTCAATAAATCACAGAGGTCTTACAAAAAAACTACAAGAAGGTGACGTGCCAAACAACATCATAAAATTGATAAAGAACTATCTTAATAATAGGAAAACTAGAGGAAAGTTTAGAACTACCACAGGGGAAGAAAAGACAGTACCGCACGGAGTTCCACAAGGTTCAATATTGGGTCCAGTCATTTTTAACCTGTATGTAAGCGACCTCTCAAAGAGCAGAATCGCCGGACAGATGCTTTCACAATATGCAGACGACCTCTGTATTCTAAATGCAGCGGAGAGACCTGACAATGCGTCGACTAGAGTGACGTGGGCTGCAGAAGAAGTAATCGACTACTACGACCGCTGGGGATTACAGTGCAATGTAGACAAGACTGAGTGTATAATGTTTACAAAGAAGAGGGCACAAAGTGCTTCCAGCCGTGGCTACAATCCTACAGTAAAGATCAAAGGCATCATGTTAGAATACAAGAAAAACGTGCGATATCTTGGAGTTATACTAGATAAAGCACTAACCATGAGTGAGCATGTAAAAAACGTGATCGCGAAAGCAAAAAGGATTAGAGGGATGCTGTCCTCAATAATTGGATGGTATTCTAAGGTCAACATCGAAACCAAACTCGCAGTAATACATGCTTGCCTGATGCCTATCTTGGACTACGGAATAGTACAACTACTGCCTAGAATCAGCGAGTCAAATCTCCTGTTAATAGAACGGCAATACAGAATGGCGCTGAAGTCAGCTGGAGGATTCCTAAAGTCATTACCTAGCCGTATTCTATGGGAAATGCTTGATGAAGACCCGTGGCACTTGCGAGTTCACGACCTACACCACGACATGATTGTCAAACTAAATAGCATGTGCATAGAAGGACTGACTACACCGGGCCCCTCGTATACAAGATATGGTCAATTCAACCCCATGCTATCCAGCAACAGAGTAGGTGACGTGCAGTACGTCAGCAAGATGGACAGAGATAAACGTGTCAGCAAGCGACATGTCCCTCGTAGACACTCGATGTTGAAATAAACCGTTTTACATACCTACCTATACCATTGTCATGTATCAGTTTCATGCCATATTACTTTTTATATAAGCGAACATATATTAATGTACCAGATCTTTATGACATATGTACTTATTATTATTATTACCCGCCCGGCGGACAAAAACATGTTTAAGAAATGACAAAAAATAAACACTTTTCTATTCTATTCTATTCTCCCCCAACCCTCTATGGGTTGCATATGTCACTTTTTCTTGTCGACACTGACCCAAAAATTATGTGAAAATAACATCAAATATTAACAAAATTCATTTATTGTTTAAAAACTATACATTTCCTCGCAAAAAAAACTACACTAGGGGGACAGGGGAGCTCCAAATAACCCCTCTCCATTTATGCGATAACAAATATCGTGTGAGCGATATCTAAAGCCAATCATAGAGAAGAAACTGTACAAACACTGTTTCAGATTCAAAATTATTGATGATGACATTGACTTGACAAAGCTGCGTACCCTCGATGGAGACGAGCTGGACATTTTGGACAATGGTGAGGATGCTCCTCAGATTGCGGGCATCATTGATGAGCGGCCAGAGGATGTGCGGAAGATGGAGCAGTATAATGTTAATTCCAAATGGAGGGTCATCAACCAAGTAAGGAAAAGCCTATAGTAATTAATACTACGTAGATTATGGTAATAGTGATAGAAAGATTGTGGGAGGACTGTTGCTCAAGTCTGTAAGAAAACCTGGATACCACAGTTTTGCATGTTCTCCTGAGTACTGTTATAGAGGAACAAGATATTCCCCAGATGTTAATTTTCAGGTCCTGACCAAATTGTGATCTTGCAAATACATTTAACACTGGCAACACTGACCTCAAAAAAGGTTAGAACGCCATGAAATAAAAATAAGAAGAAGAATACATAGTGGGAACTCTTCGTATCTCCATAGCTGTTCCAAAAACCCAGGTCATGCAAAATAGAGTAGAGTAACTGGCTTAATGTGGCCCTTGGCTTGTGGATTAAGAAAAACGCACCTATTTTACTTCCAATAAATTCGAAATGACTTCCAGAATGGATAAATGATCACCGAATTGTGTTTGGATAAATGATCACCAAACTTCTTTTTATGTTTTGTGTACTTAAGTTTATGTTTTAAGTATTTTTTGTTTTTCTTACATGTTCAACCTAACACGAAGGATAAAGGGGGGTTTGCTTCGCTCACCCCCTTTACCCTTCACCTAAGCTGCCGCAGTATTTTGCCCTGATATTTTCTGCAACTTTTGGTGATCATTTATCCATTTTCGGAAGAAAAAAAAATTTTGGTGATAATTTAAGTTGTTCTCAATTTTTATTTTGTGTGTTTGTTTATAAAACCTTTTTTAAAATAATATGTGCATCTCCTAGGCTGAACAAAAGCCCCCCACTCCTACTGGCAAATGGAGTTCATGTTATTAAATGTACATCCTGTGATAATTATTTAGATCATTGTATATTGCTTGATTTCAGGATGATGGCTTCAACAGTAAACTGAAAATCCAAGAAATTCAAAACAATGTCAAAGAGCAGGAAAAAGAAAATGAACTTATATTTGGTAAAATGTATAGCGACTCTGAAGATGAAATTGAGAAGAAAAATGACTCTGATGCATCACCCCCGAGAAAACAAAGCAACTCAAGTCAAAAAACTAGAACTTCAAAGAAACCACAAAATAATAGTGATAGCGATTTCAGCCCACCAAGACAGAAAGATGATAGGAAGGATACAAAAGAATCTGATAGGAATACCAGAAAACGTGAAGCATCTCCACCCAAAAAGCAAGATGATCAAATAAGCAACGAAAAACGCTCAAAAAATTATGATTCTGATCTGTTACCTCCGCGGAAACATGATGTGGATAGAAGTAAAGAGAGATCTAGGAAAGCTAGCCGTTGGGGAGACTTTGAACAGGAGAAAAAGGAATATATGTCTAAGTGTAGCACTTCTCGTAAAAAATCAGATTCTGACGCATCGCCCCCAAGAAAATCAAAGAAAAACTACGATTCTGATCTGTCACCTCCAAGAAAATCCAGAAAAGACTCCCCAAGCAGATATAAAAGACAACAGACCCCTGATTCTGACATGTCACCACCGAGAAAACGAAAACAGTCACCAGATAAAACCCAACGACGAAGAAAGAAATCAACAGATTCTGACTTGTCACCACCCAGAAAGAACCGCAAAGAATCACGACAAAAATCACCAGATTCTGAAATGTCACCTCCAAGAAAATCCCGATTATCAGCCTCCAGAAACTCGAAAAACCGAAATGGAGATAGAAATGACAGCCCTCCACCATCTAATAAGAAAATGGCGAAGACATTGGAGGGAAAATTTGCCGGGCTACAGAGTGCGACGATGTTGAGGGAGGAGAATGATGCGTTCAGGAGAAGAGAAGTTGAAGCATTCAGTCGGCTAGCTGATGAGGTATCGGGGAGAAATGCACAAGTCGCTAATAGAAGAGCAGGTAAGATTCCAGTTGTAATCCAAAATGCCACATCAAAAATAGATTGTTTATTTTTTTGTAGTAAAAAATATGATTTCAAATGTTGACTTGCAATGTTACATTAACAGGCAAGAGAGAGTCATCGGCAGAGAGAGTGAAACAGAAGGAGAAAGCAGAGAGACAGAAGGAACTCGATGAGAAATACAAGAAGTGGAGCAAAGGGTGAGTATCTTACCTCTATACTAGGTCCTAGGGTATATATCCTATCCTCTTTGGTGTTACCTTGTTGTGTGGCTTCCCAAAAGAGAGGTCCGAATCTCGGCTGGGGAGAGAAAAAAATCCCCAGGTCTTTATCTCGTACACGATGTGCCGTAGTGTGTCGAGTTTAGGGATTCCTAGTGTTAGGCCAGAAACAATGTATGTGCCTGCATGTAAATGTAACGTTTTGTTACAGTTGTACCAAGTAGGCCATCACAGGGTTGGTGGGATACTTCTGACAGTCTCGTTGGCTAGTAGCCCGACACTCCACCTCGACACTCAACCTGCCAGCATTATGGAATATCGCTCAATATTAATTTTAAATCGAGTAAATTAATGTTTCCAAACACCGGGTTCATTTATTTCTCTCATTTTCTAACGATCACACCACAGCTGAATCGATTACAACAAACCCTTCGCTTCCAGCCTGAAACAAGCGGCGGACATCGAAGCGCGGCACAACGACTTCCTCCACGAGTCGTCCAAGCCCCTGGCTCGGCTCGCCGGAGACCAGGACCTTGAGGACTCGCTGCGTCAGGTGGAGCGAGCTGATGACCCCATGCTGCAGTATGTCAGACAGCGGAAACGGGAGCGGGGCGATCTGCCGCCAGGTCTGTACCGATGAGAAATATTGTCGTCTCTATTAATTTTTCCATTTATTATTCACTTGATCATTCATTTTTAATTATTCTTTCGAGCATTCATTCTTTATTTTCATTCATATAGAGAAAAAGTTTCAAGAAAAAAAAGCATCAGGGCTTTTGGTGGCATTAAATCCTCGTAAAGCTGCAACCTTATTTAAAAAAATATGACTTTTCCATCTATAATAATAATAATACCTTGGACACTATTTACCCACATTGATCTTGCCTTAAACTAGGATTCCCTGTATCTTGGGTACTAGACATCGATACAGTTACTTATATAGATAAACATTATACTTAGATAGATCAACAACCACGACTAGGGTAAAACATCCGAAACATCCATGACTAGGGTAAAATGATCCGTTCTCATCAAACAAATATTTGCCCAATATATATTTATAATAGAATGTCTAATGTTTATAAAGAAAAAATATTCTCGTTTTCGTGAAGTCATTCTAGAAATAAATGACAGTGGGGACCCGACATAGATAAATTAGCTGGTAGCTTAAGTCTGCGGCTCACTCTGTTAGGAACATCAGATAAAACAAAGATGTGGCTACAGCTAGACAAGTATAATTTAGTTTCTTTCATAATGTCCTATAGGCCGTAGTTGTTGGTGGTTTCCGGTCGGATTACATTGGCATACCCTCAGGGGTACCTCAAGGCTCCTTGTTGGGACCCCTCCTCTACGCAGCATATTTGTACGACATCACAGGATGTTTTAAACATGCCAAATTCCTCTTATATGCCGGTGATACGAAAATTTACATCAATGTCCGTAATAGCGATGATTTGCTTCTTTTACAAGAAGATCTCGACAGACTTACTGCCTGTTATTACAAGAACCGTATTGGCGTCAACACAAATAAATGTGTACACATAACATTCACAAGAAAAACCAATTTCCTTTGACTACAAGCTAAATAACACTGCAGTAAATAAATGCAATATCGTCCGAGACCTGGGCATTATTCTCGACTCAAAATTAACCTTTTCAGCTCATTTTGACCATATAATCAAAAAAGCTTATCAAAATCTGGGGTTCCTCTTTCGCACGTGCAACGAATTTACGGACACTACTTGTAATGACACTAAATAGACAATTTTACTATTTCGCTTACGTGCGAAGCGTTCTCGAATACTGCAGTCCAATTTGGAACCCACTTTACACAACACATGATATTGCCATTGAAAACATGCAAAAAAGTTTTTAAAATTTTTGAACTACCGCTCTCGGAATTCTCGCGCCGATTACCCTGCGTTATGTGACCGGTTTAACATCTTACCACTAAGAAATAGGCGTGTACTGGCTGACATGTCGCTTCTACACGATGTGTGCTCCGGCGCACTGGACTGCCCTAGATTGGTAACAGACATGCTGATCCTTGCTGTCCCGAAGAAACGCACACGACACACGAAAATGTTTTTTGTACCCTCCGATCGCACTAATTATGCCTCTAAAAGTACATGTCATAGGATTCCTAGATCTTATAACAAACGTTTCCCGGACCTTGACCCATTTAGAAACTCAAAAGGTGCATTTGCCTAACTATCAGATCTTCCAATTAATAAACTTTCATGCTTATGTTTCTCTACTGGATCTCCCCCGAAACATACCTGCACACACACAAACACTTACACCCACACTTTCACTACTTGTTGTGTAGTACCTACTGTACCTATTGTATTTCAAAAATTTATGTCTTTTATATCTTAAGTTCTACATAGTAAAATACTTAATTGGCTCAATTCTAAGTTTACTTATAAGTTTATTGTATTTGAACGGCTGTGGATTTTTGTTAAATTAATAATAAATAAATAAGTATCTTGTATATTGAAACTATTTTTGTATCACAGGAAAGAGCTATTCGAATAAATTATAATTAAAAACGCACATTTTGAAATACTAACTATAGCTAGTCAATTTATTTTCGAAAATATTGTGGCTTATTTCTACACTTTTACTTGATTCCTGATCTAAAATTTGGTACGTATATGTAACCGAGGATAACCACCACACATTAAACCGCTAAAATATAATGTATGTGCGCAAGAACCTTACATTTTACAAAATTAGCGATAGCTGTAATGTTAACCTAAAACATAATCACAGACTAGTTGCGCTCCGGTTAAAACTCGCGAAAGTTAGCAATTATTTCAAGGGCCATTGCATTCTTTACTACAAGATACCTCTGGATATTTTGTAATTGCCCTTTGAGCAATTTAAAAACCATGTAAAAACGTCTTTGTCTAAAAAGAATCCATGAATTTGCGGATCTAATTTTTTTACATGTTGAAGGGGATACCTAGAAAAGCTTAACTTGAGTTTTTCGACCAAGCTTTCCTAGGAGCTTTCGCCGCCATCTTGAAAAAATGGGTAAAATTTGTTTCTCGGCAATAACTCGGCTATCCGATGAGATTCGAAAATTTTTGTAGGAAACTTTTTGTAGCTTTTTTTGTGCTCTACAGTAAAGTCTCGTCCATTTTTAGCGTATCATTAATCGTTATCGAGATATCGATCGATAAAGAAATTTAGGACACAATTTTTGTTTTTTGCTTTTTTTTTGTTTGGGTCATAATAAATATAAAAATTTGTAGAATTCCAACTTGTAGAGCATATTCAGACCTACAATTTCCTTCTTGGATTTTTTTATGTTGTCGGTGAATCCACGCTCAGCGTCGAGCGAGCTGCTCGCTCGGTTGTGTCTGCATGTCGAATCGAATGGGAAATTGTTCAGGAAATTGATGGGATAAAAAATAACTACATAGAGCAACAAATTAAGCATCACACAAAAGTAATTTATTAAACAAATAATTTGTTTGTGCAGTAAAAAAAAGGTTGTACAGTACATTTGAGCGAAATAAAGAACAAAACACACGTTAAAACGAATAAAAGATTGCCTCAAGAAACTTTTGTGATAAAAAAAATGCAAACACACTCGTCAAAAGGGATGCCAGGTTTTTCAATTATTTTTTTACAATACAAAATAAACAAAACAAAATAAACGGAAAGAAAAATATTTTTTCCTGCACTCGAGACACGAACGATGGACTTTTTTCATGTCTTTTTTCGCTTGGATGGTCCAGGCTGAAGATCTTCGTCCTCCGTAAACTCTTCGAGTTGTTGTGCCTGTTGAAACGTTGGAAATTATGCTGATTCGATGAGAGCATCGTCATCATCATCGTTACAAACATCGTCGACTCTGGCGATGTTACTGCATGTTTGCCCACTGCAGTGCATGCAAATAACGGAGCAACTAATTCCCGCTTTTACATCCACAGGCGCGCTCACAATTTCCTTTAAACTTACAGGAAATGAGTTTTAATAGTTCAGGCGGAGCGGGTTCGGCGGAGCTGGTGATTGGTTCGAGCCCTCGATTGGTCTGTCGCCAACCCCATTCTTGTGGATCTTTGAAAAATCCGAGCCAGGTTTGAACTTGTAGATACGTCCGGAAAATGTGTTGACGCACAGCGCTTTTGGTTGGCGGGAGTAGTGAGAGGTGATTCACTTTATTCGCAGTCATGATTTTGCGAAGCGATGGAATCGCAAAATATTTATCTACTTCTCGTGCTTATTACCACCATATAGGGCGATAAGGAATTGCTCTCCCGCGCAAGTGAGAACCTCCGGATCGACCTTTTCTTGTTTGAATAATTCCACCGATGACCGTAGCTCTGGATTCTTCTCGAGAGTGTTGATGAACTTCGACTTTCCGATGTTATAGAAAGATGATGTCGTGTCGCAACCGCTAAAAGCGTGAATGAAAAGAATGTGCTCTAGAACAGACTTGTCGTGTTTGAAACTGTGCGGCGAGTACAACTTTTCCGGCGTATTTCCTTTTGCTGGTTTGCGAAAAAATATATTATTTTTATCCTGAGCAAGCCCGGCGAGTAAAACCAGAAGATCGATACCAGACGATCGATGTGATGGGCCCATTGCTCTTCTTAGCTTACATCAACGATCTACCCAATGTTGTAGAGCATCCTATGGCGGTTATTATACCGTGCGACGATCCAAATAAATTTGAAGATGAAATTAATAATTCTCTACATAAAATTATTTACTCGCTTGAGCAAAATAATCTTGTAGTTAACATTGGTAAAACCAAAATAATAATTTTTCAAAATAATAATAATAATACAATTAAGAATCTGGACATAACTTACTCAGGACAAAGTGTTGAACAAACGGAGGTAACAAAGTTTCTGGGAATTTACATTGACCGAAATCTCAAATGGAAAACACAGATGGATAAAGTTTGTAAAAAATTACATACATTTGCATATGCCCTATACAAACTATCAAAAACTGTATGTGAAGAAGCTGTACTGATGGCATATAATGGCTATGTGGACTCTACACTAAGATTTGGAATAATTTTTTGGGGTAACTCAGTAGGTAAAGAATCTGTATTAATTGCACAAAAAAAATGTGTCAGGGCCGTATGTGGTCTTTGCCGTAGAGATAGCGCTAAACAACATTTTAAGAGGCTCAATATTCTGACAGTGCCATCCCTGTATATTCTTGAGGTAGCTATGTTTGTCAAGACGAACATGCATCTATACACTAAAATTAATAGCAAAAGACACCTTAACAAAATTAGTATGCCCCAACACCATTATTTAAAAACAGTATTTTTGGTATGGCACCAAAAATATTTAATAAATTACCTGATAATATACGTAATGTCGACAATATATTGCAATTTAAAAGGGAATTACGTAAGCTTCTAATCAACAAAATATATTACTCCATATCAGAATACCTTTTTGATAATAACTTGTAAGTTTATGGTAATATTTGACAAATGTAATGCAATATGAATCCAATTGATTTTTCTGTTAAAACTATTAATATGTACTTACCGACATTTGCATGAAATATTTGTATGCCCGATTGCTAGACATAGAGATACATACTATTTTTATAACACCTGAATGTACATATCCTAACTACCTACCTATGTTTCACAAATAAATGATTTGATTTGATATCTTCGCCGACGATTTCCACGGAGTCATGACTCGACGCTTCTTTAATTGCCGTGTTCACAACAAAAGTATCCGCGTCCTCAAAAGCCTGCTCCACTTTTATTCCGGTAGTTGTAAAGTAACGGCAAAGCATTTGTATCAGTTGGTTCTTGTTTTGGTCCCTTTTAAGAAACTTCTCCTGGCTAACTTTTGGAGTACCTAGTTGTTTCATCGAATTTGAACTCCGGCGATTGTTTTTTTCTCGAACGTCGTACTCTTTCCGAAGTTTTGGTTCCTGCGAGTGTCATATCAGTCGGATAACCGTCGAATATGATTGCAACCTTTCCTTCGAAGTTATGTTGTACGTATCTGACGTATTTCTGGCAGATAAGGTCAAACGTTTCGATTCGACAACTTTGTGCAGAAGGAATCCACCGTCGATTATGCAATGATGTCTGTTGGAACTTTGTAAATTTTCTGTCAAAGGTTCGAAGGCTTTGTATAATAATGACTATTCCTTTCCGCATTCCTTCTTTGGTGAACAGCGACAACGGGAACGGAGCAAGTTCGTATGCCAGAAAATGTTTCAGATCAGTCTGGGAATTTTTAGCAATGCACATTCTTTGAAAAAGTAGCAGTGGGTTGATCGGAACTGGTGACGAATCGACTTTAATGCTGGTAGTTACTGCCGATAAGGGAAGCACTTTATCCTTTCTCTTGAAAGACAAGGATGCGAAATTTGCTCCGACGATTTTGGTCATCATCTCGCAACCAATTTCGTATGCACGATGACAATTAATGTCCTCGTTTGCGATAACTCCTGTCCCGATAGACGTCAATTCTTTTTGTTCAGGAAAAGGATTGTGACCTGCGAGCCACATGTCCAGTTTCTCCATGTCGGAATTGTCTCGAGAAATTCGCGAAGGCGACGTGCTGTTCGGTTGTGCAACAAGATACTCCGGAAAAGTTTTCAATTTGTTCACAAATGTTTTGAAGCTGGACCATACCCAAAGTCCACGATGCTATTGTGCTGCCCGTAATTCCCCGTCCCTGAGTTAGTCCTCGCGTTGTCTTCATGGATCGCATAAGAGTCTGCTCTATCGTCATGTCTGACATAATCCCAGACCAAAATTTGTCCGTGCAACGAATCGTAACATATCCACAACGAGTGAACTTGATGTAATCTTCCATGGGTATTTTTTCATGCAAAGCTCGCATATCCTGTAGGTATAAGTGAGCAGACTTTGCATACAGGAAGTGACCGCTTGCGTGAAAATACGGAAGCATTTTTTGTATGATATTGAGTTGAAGTTCCCAATTATCCGATCTTTCTGCCTCCAGAAAGTTTTTCACCAGAGAAACCATTCGGTGGTACTGTACCCAGAGTTTCGCTGTAGGGCCTCGGTTTTCGATAGCATTCAATGCTTTCGCAAATTTCTCGTACGCGTTTTTCACCCTGTTATTTTCTGCGGCTGTCAGGATGGTCGGTCGATTAAAAACATCTTCCGCGTAGTAATCGAGTTCGTCACGTTCCTCTTCGTCGAACTCGAGCGAGTCCAACACAATTTTTGAATTTCACAAGTTTGAATTCTACAATTTTTTATATTTATTATGACCCAAACAAAAAAAAAGCAAAAAACAAAAATTGTGTCCTAAATTTTGGACTTTATCAATCGATATCTCGATAACGATGCATTATACGCTAAAAATGGTCAAGGCTTTATTGTAGAGCACAAAGAAAGCTACAAAAAGTGTCCTACATAAATTTTCGAATCTTATCGGATAGCCGGGTTATTGCCGAGAAACAAATTTTAACCGTTTTTCAAGATGGCGGCGAAAGCTCCTAGGAAAGCTTGGTCGAAAAACTCAAGTTAAGCTTTTCTAGGTATCCCCTACAACATATCAAAAAATTAGATCCGCAAATTCATTTTCTTTTATTTGCCTTTTTTTCGGATGAAATGACTGGACTTACAATGTTCAAGATTATATGGTGATGGGTTAATCTAACTCAATACAGAACTCGGTGTTAATTAATTTGTAATTATTTAATTCTGCATATTATTCATAATAATTAATATTGTAATATTTGTGCTAGTTAAATATTTCCAATTTTTAAAAGAACCAAAAATCAATCTGTGGGCGTTTTCTCGCCCTTCTTCACCCTCAGTGGGCTAATGTAGAGAAGTAGTAGAATGTACTTTAAACATATAATTACTAGAAACCTTAAAAATAAAATATAATATGATATTAATCAAAACTTAAATGATTAAGAATTGATTTATTAAACAAACTAGCTTTCTTGCCGTTTCTTTCCCTTCCAAAAAGCCTACGGTTTTACGAAGCGGAGTGGCATATCTTAACAATACCGACTATTCTTAATAAAAATCAAAGCAAATACATAATATAATGTAAAATAATATAAATGGCCAATAATTTTAAAGATAAAAGACAAATAAGTACATACTACTACTTTCCTTTTTATGACGTGCAAGTAGCGCGTGACGTACAAATCACTGTGTCAATCGTGTAATTAGATTCCCACGACACAGGCTTGCCTAGTGTGGGGGTCATCGACAATTTATTGTATGTTATGTTACGTAATGGAAACATATTAATAAATCAATGGTAATTGAGTCGCGTAAGGTATTTCCAAACATATTTAAAACGGTATTTGCATGCCTATTTAAGGTTTCTTATTTCTTAATGTCTCTCTCTATTAATTCGTCCAGTTATTCTCCACTTGTTCATGCATTCTTCATTATTATTCGATCATTCATTCTCTATTCTGTTAAAATTTTTAATAATTTTCTGTAGTATTATAAACTATACGGAACCTCAAAAATAAACACTTCGACACGCCTGTTCCATACGGCTCAATTGTGTGTATTTAACCTGTTGTTCAATCCTTCATGCAGTTACGTGGTATTTTTTTCATAAATTATGGATATCCAATTTTTGTCCCGGGTATAACGTTAACTTTCGGAAACTATGAGTTCAATAAGCTTGAGTGGTATTCCAAGGCGAGGCCGAAAGCATTATCACAGAATACTTAATAGTACTACGTACAGAAAGATCACTTCTCAAAGACACTTAAATATATAGCTACTCTCGCTGCGCGGCTATAAAGCACAATGTAGCTTGCACCTGCGTTACGTTCAATAATCGCTAAACACCTATAGAATCGGTTACCCGCCAGTGCAGGCTAGATTGCGCCGCATCACTTCGCCTGAGAGCTTCTTCACTCTGACATCTCGCGATGCGACTGCAAGCCAAGCGAGCGACCTAATAAGTGCTATCCCGAACTCCGGGTCGGCCAGCCAAACGTATACTCTATTTCATATACCATGGCCCGATGCACTTGAAGCTTAACAATAGGGCTCATAATGTTTGCCTTTTGTTATCTAATTAGGAGCACTTCAAAATGGCACGCGTCGGTCCAACCTGCATGCAACTAAAGCGTGACTAAAACATTTTGGTATATACTTGAAAATAAAAATATGAAATATAAGTTGTTTACGGTATTTCATAATAATAGCTAACATGAGTTAAATCAAAAAAAAATTGTGTCAATAAAATAATAACAATCAGCTTTAAGACTAACTTAATTTAATTACTTTAAAAACATGTACATTAATTATATAAAATATTTAACAATTTTAAATATTTAAAGGCAAAAATTAATTATATACATTTATTCGCATGACAACTAACATGAAATATTGTTTATGTTGATTACTAGGTTAAACGATCAAGATCATTAGGTTGCATGTAAAATACCACGCCGCAAAAGGGTCTGGCCAGGTATCTTTTGTTATCACTAATCCTATTGTTAACGCCTAATGACCGTCTCAAGTGCATCGGGCCATGGTACATGAAATGGAGTATACCTAAACCACGCCAGGTTCACTTCAAACAAATCAGCGACAACAGCCGCACACACACAGCTACATTGCATTCCGTATAAGCACACGCCACCACACGCACACATTGCCAAGTTTCGGGTTGTTTCAGGTGGTACGAGACGAGGCTATGCAATGCATGCGACGAGTCAACGTCATTCGTCCGGGAGGCACGTGTTAACTTGTTTGTGTGATTTGCGCGCAGATTATTTATTATTTTCATGCAAGATGAGTAAATATTGTGCGGTATACGGTTGCCTCAATAAGGATTCTACAAATAAGGATCTATTTACTTGCATTATATTTAATTAAGAAATAATAAATTCTAAAAAGATCAGGCCTGAAGCGCGCCGGGAGCGAGTTTTGCATTGTGCAGTTGCGTTAAAGTCGCTTTTTTCACGTTTGCCTAAATTCAGACGTGATCTTTTTACAATACGCGAAGTATACCCCCTCCAAGCGGCACTCAGAGGCAGAATACGGGGCATCACCTGTAAGTAGGTACTTGTTGTACCGTGCAGCGAGCGACGAGCGACACGACGCAACAAATCCGCACCGCAACCCGCGGCGCTAAGCGACAACCCTAGCCGTTTCAGCAAGAGTATGTAATTATCATGCGAACAGGGGCCGAGTGAACTTACTATTTCTTATTTATACTATGCCTAAACCTCGAGTGAGACCCCCCTGGCATTTTGTATCTCACATTGTATACCGAAACGAGTGCGAAACGAAACCGGCTGAAGGCCGGGCCATGTCATTTGAAGAAATTTGTGAGGACAAGGCCGATGCCACGTCTTTTTATGCTTTACTGAATTGACCATTCTCTCTCCAACAGAGAAACCTACATACAAGGGCAGTTTCCCACCAAACCGCTTCAACATCCGCCCCGGCTACCGTTGGGACGGTGTGGACCGCTCCAGTGGCTACGAGCGGAAATATTTCGATACACAGAGCAAGCGGCGAGCCCAAGAGGAAGAATATTTCAAGTGGAGCTCTGCAGACATGTAGCGACATCTAGTGATGAACTTACGGTTTTGTTAGGTGTAGATAGATGGCGTTGGTGATGTGAATATGATTTTTCATGTGTAGATGCATTGCATAGGAGTACATTTTAACAGCGACAGGTCAAACTGAATTAATATTTTTGGTGTTCAGACCTAAATGATTTTATAAATAAAATACTCTAATGTAAATATCGAATACGTTTCGTTTTTTATTCTCAATTGTCAATAAAACCAATAGATTTGTAGTAAAACTTGTATTTCAAGATACAATCGACATAGAGTAACCGATGCCAAAGAATGCACATCGGGCTTTGTTAAGAGATGGTGCCAAAATGTCACACTGTTACCATATTATTATATTATAGTTAGTGTGATATTACTGAGAGACAGGCCCGCACAGCCCCACCTTATTTTCAACCTTATGGTTTGGTAAAAAAGTCCAAAACAAATGATATTTTTTACACTGTTCGAGTCTGTGCATTCAGCCATAAGACGACGTTTTACAAACCGAAACTTGCCGATTTTCTCTTGCTAGCCCGATGTGCATACTTTACTTACAAATACAACAAACATTTTCAACACTGGTGCATACAAAATGTTTTACAAGTTGACTTCATAAATAATGCAATGGTTTAGTAAATACATTGTAAGAATTCATTAATTTTCCTGATGTATTTCTAATTCTTTATGTTTTTCAGAGTAAACTAGAGCTAAAGAAGCATTATCCTAATTAAAAATTAACGCACATTTGAAAAAATGGGAGTATTTTTATGTTTTTTTTTTATCAATGGTAAAATATATTTTTTCAAATCAAAATATTTTTATTTAGTTTGCGAATTAATAAATACTAATATGAAGTAAATGTCATATGTACATTAATTAATAATGACGACAAACAACCAGTAAAATAGGAATTGCTACACCACAAACTTTATGTTAACGAGGAATGCGTTTCTTCCCCTCTCTTTCGCTCGCTTTAGCCCTCGACGCGTCAGTAGTACAGTGACAGACGCTATGACGTCATTACAGCGAGGTGCCAAGTTGACTTTGGCGTGTAGTAGGTAGGGGTAATTGACTACAGTGGCTCTTGCAAGAATACTTACCAGAGTGAAAAAGTGTTCCGAGTTCAGAAAAAATGAACCTTATCATTGTACTTATAGGTACATAAGCGTAACTGACAAATTGACTATTGGCATACTTTTTCCACGCGTAATTATTCCTGCTTCCTAAACAGAAAACTTTTTTTTCGACGAAATTTAACGACGTGAAGGGCTGTGGGAAGTATTTCCTTCGGACGTGAGCAACTGCCTCTCCCGGAGAATGCGCGCTTTTGTGGCGGAAGGAGCGTGCATATTCCGCCCTTGGTGAATTATTCTGTGGGACTGACCTTTCGCTCGCACGCGTTACGAATCTGAGAGGCTGATACCACAGAGTAATTGGCCTTCATAAGGGTACTATGTAAAACTTGCATTTCATTATCGCCCTTACTTAAATCAGAAATGCTTCGTTACAAGATCGTTAAAACTAGAATTGAGATTTCATTATAGTGAAGATACTAGCTTAATACATTATTCATTTATAAAATTAAATAATATTCAGTTCTCTTCTCACTAGTAAATTATAGTATCTGCTAGTATACTAGGAATATGTGATGGGTATAATTTAAGTTTTAACATTGCCTCTATTTTGACACAAACTCTTATTTATAATGGATTTGGTTTTCAAAATAATTTCTCTTGTTCCTAAGGCCCATGTGCAATTGTGCATACATGGATCGGCTGGAAAGTGGAAACCACAAAAATAATGTCGCACACCCGCACGCAAATGTGGTTATTATCCTTTAACGGTTATAAATAATATCCTTTGACAAGAGGCGGCACGTGCCAAGGCGGCGCGACCGTGTCTAAGCGAATGGACTTTAACTAAGGTTACTGACACATATACTGACTAAATCACTGACAAGTTCTTAACCTTTTGACCGCCCCAGTCGACACTGGCCGACAACTGAGTCGTGCCACTTGTGTCGGCTATAGCCGACGTGGCGCCGGCTATAGCCGGATAATGTCTCTTTTAATAAAGAGACATTATCTCGTATTAAGCTGTATTTTGCAAAGCATAGCAAACATGTTGGGCGTGTGTGTGAGTGACACATTTAATATCTGATGTATTGCGGTCAAAATGTTAAAGAGTACCGCCAACAGCGGCGGCGTCCCATTGATTACAGAGGAAGTGACGCAAAGTAAGTAAACCGTGTCACTGATTGATAATTCCGGATTCCGCCAGCAAAATGGCGGCTGTGACACTGACGCCACAACGACCCACTCGCGTCACTGATTAGTGACGCGAGTGGGTACATTTTTTGTCAACAAAGTTATGTCATTGACACAGATAGACAGATTTACTTTACAGATGTTTACAACTTTAATATTATGTAACTCGGACCAAATAAAAATAGACGGATGTTGCGATAAACAAAGTGAGGTCGGAATAAAGCATTAAGTAACTAACAGTATATTTTCAAACAGTCGTCACCGCCCAACACTTACAAATAGAGACACATCTCTTAGTTTAAGTTGGTTCTACTACAAATGTGTACGAGAATACCTATATGATAGGTATTCTCGTACCTACACATAACATAGTAAAAGCGGCCTCACATCCGTTGCCCGTGGCGATGGCGTTCCGTCTGAACTTTTTATTTGGTCGAAGATCATAAATAACAATGGATTAGCAATTGTTTTAATGTACTAGTGGAATAATAATACAAAACAACGAATTAACAAATGTCTCCCGACTGCTTTTTCAATCTTTAGGTACCTAGGGTATTTAACCAGTGATTAACGAGCACCCTTATTCTGTAACTTCAACGTAGTTAGTGTCAAATTGATGGGAAAACTGTCACATTTCCACAGTTTTCGGTCGATTGAAGTTAATGAACAATGGGGCAGTTTAAGAATTGCATTGGGATTTGTTAATATTTATGATTATGGATTTTTTTGTCTGTAGTTTCATATATCAACTTTACAAGAATACAATTTCATGGCAATGTAAAACATTAAATTTTGAATCTTAGATGTTTAACAATACCATCCCGTGATGGCGCCCGCTCCCCAATCTAGTAATTCTGCCTTTACCATATTTTAGTCAAGGAATATGCTTTAAAGTCCAGATAGTTTTTTTATTTCTCCCCCAAGATTCTACTTCCCTATCTTTCCAAAACTGTGCCACAACAAGTATTTTTGGCAAAATCTGATTCAGACTAAATTTAAAACCAAATGTTGTTAACATCGGTGGAGTTCAAAGTCTCTTAAAATGCAATCTATAATAAAACGGTTATCATAGAATGCTTGATACTTTTTCCGCAAAATATATGATTCAGTATTATTATGAATCTGTTTATATGGTGTGTTACGAAAAATCCTAGAAAAAGCGTTTAAATATGGTTATTTCGTTATAAACCTATTTCAAAAAAATGCACTGGCAATACCATTGTTTACCTTTTATATACGAGGTTGGTATAAGACTAGGTATTACCTATTCATTATTCCGTTGCAATGAATGGAAAATCCGTTGCAATGAATGGTTTGCTAATCTTACAAATTATTCTATCAACGAAAGGGAAATGGACTACAGAAACCATAACCTTTTGATCGCCATACATCAGTTACAAAATATGTTATACGCCAAAAATATTTACTATGCTATTCAAATACAAAAATATTTATTTCAGACAAAAAGTACACGTTGGCATATACATAATTATCCGTATTGTAAAATAAAATTGTCCAGACATTGAAAAGAAATAAATTATAGATTAGCAATAACCGATATTTTAAATAATTGTGCACACAGTCACACACATACATTATCCTAATCATAATATCGTAATTAGGGTTTATTACTGCGAAGGTGCACCCCCATCCAGTACCTAAACATAGGGCTGTCCACCTTACCAGCTAGTGTGCGGAGGATAATGTTGGCGCTGCCGAAAAAACGGTTTCTTAAGGAGTCAATCCTTTCTCGGATTATTGCAAAGAAATCTTCAATCCTGGCTTCGGCAAACATAGCCGAGGCGCTGCAGTATCGCGGCAGCCCCAACAGTATCCTCAGCGCATTATTATATTGGACGCGTAGGGCGCTGTAGGCCCTCTGCGAACAGCTGACCTACAGGCCGCTAGTGTAGAAGGACTGACAGAATGATCTGATTTGACAGCTCTTGTACACCTCGCAAACCTGCGGGCCAGCATATTGCATCAGACCGCCTTTCGATATCAAAGTCGTCTGCGAGCCCCTCCGTGACCACGTGACCCAGGTAGTTGAACTGTGGTACCCGCTTGAGAGGTGCTCCACACAGTGACACAACAGGATCATTTTCAGGCGGTTTACTTCCCGAATTAAACACCATCATCTCGCTTTTCTTTACATTGTACCTGAGCCCGTATCAGCGTAGGACTCACAGACGCGTAAAAGTTTTCTAAGGGCGTTGACCGAGGGACTCAGCAACACCATATGCACAATACAATTTAATTCATACGAGATAAGGACTCTTTTGATATAAAAATTGTGTCGGATATAGCCGATGTAGCACGACTTTCAGTTGTCGGCTAGTGCCGACTGGGACGGTCAAAAAGTTAAATAATGTATACTGAAAGTTGACCGTCGCTGTGGCGTCATTGATTCGACATTATACTTGCAGAATCGACCCCCAATTTTCAGTATCTCTTTGTGTATATGGACACGGGCATAGATTTCCTTATACGTGTACCCCGCGTTCTCTCCAGTCACATCTCCTGTCACCGCCCGTTTTGCGATGTATCTCCCTCGGGCCATTACCATGTTACTACATCAAATATTGAACATAGTTTAACCACAAAACAAACTTCAAATCGCATATTTTTTGCCATTAACGCTTATGTGACAGATGCAATATATTTGCCGTTTTCAACCTTATAGCTTGGTATTTATGTCCAAAACCAATGAAAAATTACGCATGCCTATACCATAAGGGGTTAAACAAGTGTTGAACAGGAGTTTATTTTTATTTTTTTTGTAGAAAGACCCTAAGATTTAGATTTCTTTATTAATCCATATCACACACTTACAGTATACACCAACACATGTGAATAGTAATACAATGCAATAACAAAATAATACACGTCAATTTATCAAATAACACTAAGGGTCTTACTGCAACAAATAAATTCCTGTTCAACATTGGTTAAAAACAAACATATATGGGATATGACGTTTGTTTTGAGGTTAATCACTCACCGATCAACAGATGATTAGACTATTTTTCATAGGCTGTGAACTTTATTACCAAGCAATAAGGTTCAAAATCGGTAACACGGTTATAGTCGAAGGAAGTAGATACAGTTTCTATCGTCGCCCGCCGCGGCTATAGTTGGACCGGCCTCCCCTGTGGTCCCTATCGTCGCCCGCCGCGGCTATAGTTGGACCGGCCTCCCCTGTGGTCCCTATCGTCGCCCGCCGCGGCTATAGTTGGACCGGCCTCCCCTGTGGTCCCTATCGTCGTGCTCATTCTGATACCCGCGGCCGCCGACGCTGTAGCCTCTACTGTAGCCACCTTGGATGAAAATAAGTTATAAGTTATAAGTTAAAAAACCAGCCAATTGCAAGACTCGCGCAGTGAGGGTTCCGCAGAAGTCATATTTTCATTGTGATGGAACTACAAATTTACGGGTTTGGTTTGGATTTTTCTCTTTACCTATGCTATAACATCTTGCTTCTTGTCAAATTCATGATTCTAGGTCAACGGGAAGTACCCTATAGGTCTCTATTCCCTTGCGAGTATCAATCAAATTCAGCATTTTTTTAAGCATTAACGGCTAAAATTTAGATTGTTTCACAACACCAAATAACCATGCAACCGCGTAATTGGTAATTGGTGGTTTTAGTTTCAATTGAGTAAATCCACCCGTTCCTGAGAAAATGGGTCTTGACAGACGGACAGATGACGAAGAGATCCCATACGCGTTACACTTCTTATTTTAAGATAGGTAATCAGTGGCAGCTGTGGAGAACCTTTTAAAAAAAGCCCTTCGGCCCAGCTTGTGGCCCTTGCTTTTGTTAAACTTTTTGTCGAATTTCAGAAATGTGATGTTTACAAGAGATGGGAAATGTGAGGGTGATATCGAAAGGTGAGTGAGTGCAGGCAATAAAATCAATGAGGTACTACACTTGATCCAAACGGTGTCCCAAAAAGGCACGTTTGGCGATTCATAATGGAGTGTTGAGTCAGACATTGATGTATCGTTTGGCGATTCATAATGGAGTGTTGAGTCCGACATTGATGTATAGGAGCGTATGTTGGGTATGGCAGAACAAGCATGAAAGCAGAATAAACGCTGTAGAAATGAGGTCTATGAGGAGGATGTGTGGAGTAACATTGAAATAAAGATTGAAGAATGAAGTTATACAGGAACACTGTGGATTGAAATAAGATATAGTAACAAGGATAGAGAAAGGCCAGCTCAGATGGTTTGGTCACGATGAAAGGATGAATGAAAGGAGACTGAAGAAACAGATTTATACAGGGGGTGTGAAAGGTGCCGTCGGACGGGGACGCCCAAGAAGGTACTATAAAGACCAAATCGGCGATTTGTTAGTCAAGGGGCAAATACGAAGTACCCTTAATAGTCAATAGTCAATAGTCAAAGTACTTTATTACTGTAGATATTTACATATACTTAGCAAACGTCATTTTTTGCCTCTTCTCTACATTGGACCACTGTGGGAGAAGAAGGGCGTAGAAACTCCCACAGATTTATTTTTAGATCTCTTTTAAAAATAGGTTGTGCTTAACTAATACAAATATGAAAAATTTAATTGTTATGATTAATAAGCAGGAATAAATAATTACAAAACTATTAACAGCAAGGTCTGTGTTGAGCCAGATTAACCCCATACAGTCCTGTCATTTAAGTAATCTTGAACATTGTAATATCCCTTTTTCGACAAAGTCGTTTTAACATGCTTTTTAAATTGCTCAAATGGCAATTTCAAAATCTCCAGAGGTATCTTATTGTAGTAGAGAATGCACTGACCCTTGAAAGAATTGCTAACCTTCGCGAGTCTAAAACGGGGCGCACATAGTCTGTAATTATTTCTTAGGTTAACATTACAGCTGTCGCTAAGTTTGGAAAATGTTGTAAGGTTCTTGCGTACATACATTATATTTTCGAAAATAAATTGACTAGCTACTGTTAGTATGTCAATTTCTTTAAAAAGCTCTCTTAAGGAGTCTGTTCGTTTTAAATTATAAATTGCTCGAATAGCTCTTTTCTGTAAAATAAAAATAGTTTGAATATCCGCTGCTTTCCCCCACAACAAGATACCATAGGACATCACACTATGAAAGTAACTAAAATATACTAGCCTAGATGTAGCCACATCCGTGCTTTGTCTGATGTTCCTAACAGCGTAAGCCGCAGAACTTAATTTACCAGCCAATTTATCTATGTGGGGTCCCCACTGCAATTTACTATCAATGGTTATTCCAAGAAACTTCGTATCATTTACCAATTCTAACGTGCTGTTGTCTAACACCAAACTGGTCTCAACTTGCCTGACATTTGGAAGTGAGAATTTGATACACTTGGTTTTACCAGCGTTTAACAATAAATTATTAACTGTGAACCAATTCAAGGTTAAAGACAGTACACCATTAACATCATCAAAATCTCCTTTTTGTCTTTCAATTTTGAAGACCATTGAAGTATCATCAGCAAACAACACTATGTCAGTTAATTTCTCCACCATGAAAGGCAGATCATTAATATATACCAGGAATAAGAAAGGGCCTAATATGGAACCTTGTGGAACGCCAATTTTAACACCCGATCCATCAGATTTTACGCCGTTAACTTCTGCCTTTTGAATTCTATTGCTTAGGTATGATCTTAGTAGATCCAACGCTTTATTTCTAACTCCGTAATGATTTAATTTAATTAATAGCGTATTATGATCAACACAATCAAACGCCTTCGACAGGTCGCAAAAAACTCCGATAGCATCCTGTGCGGCCTCCCATGCAGAATAAATATGAGATACAAGGGAAATACCTGCATCCGTAGTCGATTTACCCCTAGTGAAACCATATTGTTTAGCGTGGAGTTGTTTTGTACGGTTGAAGTGTGAGAGCATTTGATTGAGTATAATCTTTTCAAATATTTTACTTAGTGTTGGAAGAACAGATATTGGTCTGAAATTTGAAGGATCGCCCTTATCTCCCGATTTGAACAGCGGTATAAGTTTACTGTGTTTCATGAGGTCTGGAAAATCCCCATCGTCAACACATTTATTGAATATATAAGCTAAGTGTGGGGCTATAACTAGAATTACTGAACCAATGACTTTGACTGATATACCCCACAGGTCTTCCGTATTTTTTAAGTTAAGTAATTTAAACGTTTTGACAATGTCCTGGGGATATACATGATGAAATTTTAAATATACATTACTGACGCTAGTGTTATTTTTTAATAAAGTCTCTGCTTCAAATGGAGATGAATTTAGACTGTCCGTTGTGAGTACGGGTACATTGGTGAAGAATGTTTCAAAAGCTCGAGCAACATCAGCGTTGGATTTAACAACATCATCACCTATCTTTAGGCAGAAATCACTGTCCCTTGGTATAACTTTGCCAGTTTCGCGGTTTATTATTTGCCAAACTGTTTTCATTCTATTATTTGAATTTTTAATTTTTCTATTAATGTGTAAAGTTTTTGCAGTTCTACAAACCAACTTGAAAGTTTTGGAATATTTTTTAACATAGTCATGAAATTTTCGATCAAAGTTATAGGTTTTTTGATCATAAAGGTCATACAAGATAACTCTACTTTTACGAATTCCAAACGTTGCCCAGTCATTAAATTTAGATTTACCGTTGTAGTCACTGACTTTCTTTAATTTGAAAACTTTATTGAATTCTGTCTGAATAATGTTGAAGAAGTCTGAGTAGATTTTGTTTGGGTTCTGTTCATTAAAATCCGGTACTGGCAAATTTATATCTAAGTTTTTCGTATATGTCTCTAGTCTATGGGATGTAATAGGCCTATAAAATGTTGGACCAGTCTTATCCCTAATACTAATTGGGAATGAAACTGTTTGACCACTGTGATCGGAGGGTAAGCAGTTAATTACACTTTTAGTTGTGAATGCACAGTCACAAAAAACGTTATCTAAGCAAGTTTGGCTTGTAAGTGTAATTCTAGTCGGCTCTAGAAATACATGACATAAATTAAATGATTTGAACAGAGTTATTAATCGTCGCTTCAGTGTTGTATCTACAAGCAGATCTACATTAAGATCGCCACAAATAATTAACTTTTTTCTGTTATTACAAAGTTTAATGAGGGCTTCCTCCATAATTTTCTCAAATATTTCGAAATTGCCATGGCCTTTTTCATCCCTCGGTGGCCTGTAGACACAAACAATAATATGGCTATCTAACTCAACACAGGATACCTCTATTTGTCTTTCAACAGTAAGTGCAAGAATATCTTTCCGTTGTTTCACCTTAATATTATTCTTCACTATGATTAAAGAACCACCTCTATCAGCAGTCTTTCTATTGTAACAACTGACAATTTTGTAACTATTTATGTTAAAAGACATCATATTTTCCTTCAACCAGTGTTCAGTAACACAAATAATATCAATGTCAGAATTTTTTAGAAATAATTCTAATACAAGTTCTTTGCCAGGTAGCCCCTGGATGTTTTGATGGGCAATATTTAACTGGGGCTTACATTTTGACATATTTAGTGGCTCTTGTATGCTAGAGATTTCCTCTATTGTCTTATGAACTAATTTAAATTACTTGGAACAGATTCCAATGTTGCATGCAAAGTATAATTAACAGGTGAATTCCCAATAGGGGTGCATGTCATATTACTCTTAAAATAAGCTGATGTCAAGTTGAACTTAGTTAAACCAACTATAGCTGCGTCGCATATATTATAAGCTAACAATGTAGCTACTAATTTTCTATATTTATTAGACAGGTACAATGTATCCCGTGTCAGAGTAAAGTTATGAATAAAATTATTCATGTCGAAATATAAAATAGCATCGCTGTGATGACATGTTAAATTAAATAAATGAATATTCATTCTATGCACAGATTTGTTCTGTAGTTCTTAACCTGCGAGCTTGCATGAAGAGACTTATGAATGTTGAGGAAGCGAGCGATGTATGCCAGGATCGTAGCAGGTGGAGGTCTTTAGTCTCTGCCTACCCCTCTTCCGGGAAATAGGCGTGAGCATATGTATGTATGTACATAGTCAGGACATAAGTTCTGTCACATGTGCAATATGAAATAATTTAGACATGTTTATTATTTATGTAAACATTTATATAGCAAAATGAACTTAATAAAACATAGATTCTTATGGTAATAAAGTATATTCAAAATGACCCCCGCGATTTTGAATACAGGCCTTTATTCTGCGCGGCCAGTCGTCTATCGCAGCACGAACGAGGTCCATGTCAATATCGGCGGCTGCCTTAATCAAGGATGCCTTGAGTGACTCCAAATCAGGATGAGGCTTTGAGCAGGCCTTTTCCTCCAAGTGTTGCCATATCTTGTAATCTAACGGACTCAAATCTGGACTGGACTGTCGATTTCACGCGCCGCCAGCCAGTCTTGTGTGCTTTTCGCTCTATGAGCTGGCGCAGAATCTTGTTGGAATACCCAGTGCCTGTTATTAAACATGGTATGAGAAACAGGTTCCACAAGGTTCTTGAGGACTGTATTTTGATACACAACTGCATTCGTTTTTACGCCTTTCTCACAAAAATGTACCTCAGTTAAACCCCAATAAGAGACTCCCAACCAAACCATGAGCGAGGATGGAAAATGACCTCGTTGGACACGCGGAATACGGTTGCTCGCTTCTTCACTGCTGTGGGCGTACACCTTATCATTTTGTTTGTTGTAGCTCTCTTCCACGGTGAAACATTTTTCATCCGAAAAAAGAATTTCCCGATGCTTTTTTCCCGCGTACCGCTTCAACAAAGCGCGGCATCTCTTCAGTCTCAGGTCCATTAAACGAGCGTCCAAACGATGTCCTGTTTTTTTTCGATATGCCCTAAGCCCTAAGTCTTCATTTAACACCCTTTTCACCGTGGTCCTGCTTAACCCCATCTGAAGGGCCAACAGTTTCTGCTTACGTATGGGATTTCTTTGACTTCGCGCCTTCACAGCTTTTATCACTGCTGGAGTCCTAACAGAGCAAGGGCGACCACTTCTTGACCTGCCATCTACACTAGAGTCGTCATTGTATCGTTTTATGGTACGATAAACGAATCTTTTGGTAATTTTTTTCAGTAAGTCGAAAATCTGAATTGGCGCGTAACCGCAACGATGCAACGCAATAACTGCGACACGGTCTTCTTTAAGTGTCCACTCCATATTTAAAAATGAGGAAAATTCAAAAAATTACACATTTTTATTGTCATGAAAAATTCGAAATTCAAATTCAATAAACTTTTTTGTGGCCAGCGTTCTAAATTCAAAAGTTTTTATTGTGTGACAGAACCTATGACCTGACTGTGTATGTTGTTTTAGGACTTTTAAGTGTTAGGCTGCATGGGAAAATAACCCTTGTAGTGGGTCTCCGCATTTGCTGTTGATGGTACGGAACCCTAAAAAGACACGATCGTCGTGGATTAAACCAAAATGAAAACAATAATGGAACCCACCACATAGTTATCATTATGATGTTGAATAGACCGTGCCACTGGGGATATATATCGTCGGGATTCTAATTATACCTAACAGGTCTAGGTTGGTTATGGAGTTTAGGAAGTATTGCGGAATAAAGAAACATACACATATATACATAAAGATAAATACCAACATAAACCACTAAAACATTACTTATTTTTTGGGTAGTCGTCAAACTAAGATAAACATAAAATGGCGTCACGAGTTTTCCCATAAAGGGGCGGCAGAAGCACAGTTGCAAAAACAAATATCTGAGTTGGACAGCCACGATCAGAATGAAAATCGCCTGTATGACGTAGGTAATACGGCACAAAGTCCAGAATAGGTCTTGGACGAGATTTTAAAAGGATTGGATAAGTGCACCTAATTTGTATAACAATATGCCTGACCACTTTAAAGTAATAAATAGAAAGTCTTTTAAAAATTATCTCACAAATTGGCTACTACAACACTGTTTTCATATTATTAAGGAATATTTAGATTATAAAAAAACACTGTTTTTATAGCATTAAGGAATATTTAGATTATAAAAAGAACCATTTATAAGTATAAAACTATGACGTTTTAAATTTTAATTATATAAATGAGAATTAAATGAACAACTATTTACATTAATATTGCACTAACACATAAATTAAAACTAAATAACTATTATTTTGCATGCTTATACATAAGATGGAAACACTGAACATATTCTAATTTTAAGATCTTAATGTACTGTTTTCTTGCAAATAATAGTAGTTTATCTACACACGTATCAAACCCTCTTTACTGCGTACAAAAACCGCACGTTACGATCAGCATAATGTTAAACTACTTGGTAAAAACTCATTTCTTATCTGAAAAATTACACATTATGACCATAATGTGTAATTTTTCTACATATTATGACATTCAAATTTCGAACGCCGACGCTCGCCTGCGTGCCGCCCCTAGTTTGTCTGTGAAGTTGGTACTTACATTCAAATTTCGAACGCCGACGCCCGCCTGTGTGAAGTTGGTACTACAGAACAAGCTAAACAATTGCAGAGCCACAATGCCGGTCAAACATGCGGTTCCTGAACACATCAAAGAGAGCTTTGATGTGTTCAGGAACAGCAGTCACATAAACTACTATTATGTGACTGCTGGGTATGGAGGGCATTAAAACTCGAGAGTGAGTTTCATAATAATATCACTCGAGAGTTTTAATGCCTAATTATGTACAGTTACATACACTAGTTTATCTACACACATATCATAAGCTCTCTTTGAAGTGTTCAGGAACCGCATGTTTGACCGGCATTGTGGCTCTGCAATTGTTTAGCTTGCTCTGTAGTACCAACTTCACGCAGGCGGGCGTCGGCGTTCGAAATTTGAATGTCAGTACCAACTTCACAGACAAACTAGGGGCGGCACGCAGGCGAGCGTCGGCGTTCGAAATTTGAATGTCATCATTTGTAGAAAAATTACACATTATGGTCATAATGTGTAATTTTTCAGATAAGAAATGAGTTTTTACCAAGTAGTTTAACATTATGCTGATCGTAACGTGCGGTTTTTGTACGCAGTAAAGAGGGTTTATGATACGTGTGTAGATAAACTACTATAAAATTAGAATATGTTCAGTGTTTCCATCTTATGTATAAGCATGCAAAATAATAGTTATTTAGTTTTAATTTATGTGTTAGTGCAATATTAATGTAAATAGTTGTTCATTTAATTCTCATTTATATAATTAAAATTTAAAACGTCATAGTTTTATACTTATAAATGGTTCTTTTTATAATCTAAATATTCCTTAATGCTATAAAAACAGTGTTTTTTTATAATCTAAATATTCCTTAATAATATAAAAACAGTGTTGTAGTAGCCAATTTGTGAGATAATTTTTAAAAGACTTGCTATTTATTACTTTAAAGTGGTCAGGCATATTGTTATACAAATTAGGTGCATATCCTATCCTTTTAAAATCTCGTCCAAGACCTATTCTGGACTTTGTACCGTATTACCTACGTCATACAGGCGATTTTCATTCTGATCGTGGCTGTCCAATTCAGATATTTGTTTTTGCAACTGTGCTTCTGCCGCCCCTTTATGGGAAAACTCGTGACGCCATTTTATGTTTATCTTAGTTTGACGACTACCCAAAAAATAAGTAATGTTTTAGTGGTTTATGTTGGTATTTACTTTATGTATATATGTGTGAGTTCCTTTATTCCGCAATACTTCCTAAACTCCATAACCAACCTAGACCTGTTAGGTATAATTAGAATCCCGACGATATATATACCCAGTGGCACGGTCTATTCAACATCATAATGATAACTATGAGGTGGGTTCCATACTTGTTTTCATTTTGGTTTAATCCACGACGATCAACTTCACAACCAAACTGGGGACGGCACGTAGGCGGGCGTCGGCGTTCGAAATTTGAATGTCATAATATCGTACCTTCGGTAAAACAAGGGCATAGTTGTACTATTCGCGATTTTATAGTAGAGCCTTAAAACGTTTTTTTTTACATTCAAAGTCTACTGGCTCTGCTCATAAAGCTTTGCTTCAATCCATCTTTGCATGTAATAAAATGTATACTACCGTCAATACGTGTATGTCATTTACATGAAATAAATACCTATCAGTTTTTGATAATTAATATTTTTGCAAATAAGGGGAGACATTTATGACCTTTTCCTTCCAAAACTGAAATTTAATTGTTATTATGACCAAAAGTTTACTTTGATTGCATGTGAATTTCTGAATGAATAAAACAGTTTATTTAGGCGACTCACATTTATTATCATAACACACTGATGTGCTCAGCAGAATTAACGAAAATAATCACAACGATAGTGGTATAGTTGCCGGAAAATAACTTGGCCAGAATGAGTGAATGAATAGGGATTGAAATATTTAATTTCAAAAAGATGAGACATGTCTGGAAGAACAGAAATATGTCTAGGACATTGTTTAGATCTCAGACAATGTTTTAAAAATATTTGCATCCTTCCAGACATGTCACATCTTTTTAAAATTAATTATTTCAATCCAAATTCATTCACTCATTCTGGCCAAGTTAGTTTCCGGCAGTTATAACAAGTCTTTGGAAAATCAACCTTAAAATAATACTAAAATTAAAGGAACCTCAAACCTGTAAACATTACCTTCCTATTCGTTTTCATTTATCAGTCAGTCTTTTGTGTAATAATATCAAATAGAAAAAGATGACAACAACAGTGCCTAATTTTGAAAAAGTAATATCAAACAATCAATATTTGAGCAAAAAGTTTGAACTTATCAGACTTTTTTGCGAAACCCGTCACAGGGCAGCTTGTATTTAAAAAAAAGGTTATAATAATTCTCATAGAACCTTGGAACTATGTTTGATTCCATCAGGTGGCGAATATCTTCTATTTTGCGACTTGGAATAGGCTTTTTTTCGGTGTACAACACTGTCAATATGATCTCATCAATGTTCTTTTTACCACCACGGCCAACTTTAATTTTTGCTTCAGTCCAGGCTTCTGTGTTGTAGCTATTTCTGAATTGGTATCCATCTGAGCCTTTAGTAAAACTTATTGCTTTCATTTCTGTCAATTTTAGTTTATTACCATCAACATCTTTGTTTACATTAAAATTTACTTTATCAGCCAATAATTTTAAATCAAAGAATGAGTCAAAATTCATTTCTGTGACTGTGAATTTGTTCCCAGTTTTTTTAGCATTTCGGATAATACTTAAATATTCAATTGGCGAGTATATTGGTCCAGCTTTCTTAGCCCGTTTAACGCATTTTTCAATTACTGAATGAGCTGAATCTGCTTTATTTTGTGTATGTCCCCTTATGAGAAATTTGTGTGTTATCGATTTTATAGGCAATGTATTGACAGCATAGTAACACATTCCGAAAACGAACCTATTCTTTTGCTGACCACAGCAGTTGTCCGAATAAAAAATTATATCCTTATCCGGTTGCTTCTCAGAAAGGCCTTTCAGGAACTCATAAAGACAAGACCCAATTTCGTTCGCTCCGCGTTTTGCAAGACCTTCGTGCCAGAAGTAGCAGAATGTTTTGTTATCTTTCGTGTCGGAAATCGTGAAATTGTAACAGTTTAGTTTCGACTTATAAAAGAAAGCTGATGATTTTCCTATTGGGCATGGTAAGACAGCTTGTAAGTCGAATATGGATACTATGGTATTAGAATCTGTTTTATTGTAGTGATCTATATCGTTGTTAAGTTCTATACGGCATAGACTTTTCTCTTGCAAGTGCAATTTGTGCTGAGCAGATAGTGGTTCCTTATCGGTAGCATTTTTGTACGCCACACATTCATCGCATTGGTCATTACTTGGAACAAATAGACCCAGATTAAAATCATTATTAAAAATGCGGTTGTAAGCGTCATAATTGGCAGCTTCTTTGCCTGCTCTTTTCCTGAGACGTTCATAGTCGCGATGGAGCTCAGCAATAGTCAGGCTGCCATCTATGTACTCTCTAGTTGTTTTAGCTCTTAAGTAATGACTTTCTGTTCGAGGGATTGAATTTATATGATCACGAACCGATTGTATGACTTCATCACTCATTGAACACTGTTTACCGTGTTTTCCACGTTTATCGCCAGATTCCGCTATATACATGCCATCAGTTATAGCATCAGCTACATTTCGTAGAGTTTTTTCACCAATACATAGTGTGTTTAGTAAAAAAACCTTACATACTTACCATACTTCTTGACCATTCAGGGTAAAGTAGTAGGTAGAGTTAGGTTTTCTGGGTGTCTTCTCGCAGGTATTATTTTTGGCCACGACTTTGATTCGCCTGAATGCAGGAGTAATTCTTTTTGTACAGGATGCAAGAAAATCTTTTTGTCTTTGATGTGATCCCAGTGCCCAGAAGGTTTCGAATATCGAATTTCTCTTTTCAGACGAAAACTTTGTTGAACAAGAAAGACGACACGTTGCTTTGCATGCAGGACGAATAGACTTGGCTGGTATTGTTTTCCCCCTCTTTGTAACATACTCTTGACCGCTATTTTTCAAACGCTTCGCTTTGTTTTGTTTCCACTGATCTGGATGTTTTTGACGTTTTCTTGACAGTCTTCTATTAGTTTCTTGTTCGACAGTGTTAATATTCGGAGATGGTTCTGGTTCTACATTTGTTACCGAAACAGCCACATTATTAACAGACTTAGTGCTGATGTCTGTTCTTGATGAACTGGAAGAGCTTGAAGAACCCGAAGAGCTTGAAGAACTCGAAGAGCTTGAGGAACTAGAAGTGCTTGGGGATCTGGAAGGTCTTGTTTGGTCATCAAGTAAATTTAATGCAGTTTTCTTTTTACGATGCTTAGGCTTATACTCCGAACCTTCAGATGCTGAAAAATTCCATTGTTTGATGACATAACATTTTCGGCTTCTGAAAGGTTGCTTTCCAATAATTCAGGGTGCTGAATTTCAATATCCGAGGATGTTTTTATTGCATGTGTATTCACTGACTTCGTACTTTTAATATTGCATTCCATTATATCAGAATCTTTATTTGCTATGGCCAAAGCAGCATCCATAGAAGTATTCAGTGCTTCTGAACTGTTGCATTCCATATATTCGGGATCCTGATTTTCTAAGTCATTATTATTTTCCATCCATGTCTCAACTTTGGCTCGAACTGACGAATCAATTGATGAAATATTGATGTTCGAAGTGTTGATATTCTTGTGGCACTTCGTATCATCAATGTATGTTTGATTTGAGGAGACAACGCTGCGAGACTCATCATTGACTTTGGTTTGTATGTCACCTTTTTTGTCTTCATTAAGTAACATCAAAATTCGTCTACTTCGGGATCCCATATTGATCTGAAAAATTCAATGATTTATTTTACATATTACATGAAATATAGAAGATTAATTAGAATACTAATCGTGATAAATTTCTATGTTGCCAGTTATTTTTTTTTAATAACTAAGCACTCTCTTAATTTTTAACCGTACACAGGAAACCGAATTCATACTTATGTAAACAGATTTAAATGGTAATACATATTTAAGGGTTGATTTCCGAAATAAATAATAATATCCAATCATTTCGGAACTCTGAAGACTCGATTAATTTGAAAATGTTCATAATTTAATACATAGTTGGAATGACTAAACAGGCTCAATTAGTTTAAACGTATATTTTTGTTGTAATTAGTTTGGAATGACAATGCCATTTTAGCACTTCATGACAAAAAACCTAGTGCAATATTGGAAATACAACATCGCAATAGTGAGATGTGTCTTTGTATTACCAGTGTGTCTGTAGGTTTATAGCCTCAAACCCCAATGTGGCTTATAATCTATAAACACATTGGAAGTACAAAGTCCAATATAACACTTGTGGCTTTGTCCCTCCAAAGACGTGGTAATAAAAGAGTCATAAGTGTGGAACATATGCCGTTGTCCTTCCAGAAACATATTTATGAAAAGGGCATATTTACCTTTGCGGCGTTAACGCTTCAGCTGACCACCACTTCACTCGCGGGCGTGCGCACTACTGACCAATAGGGCGTTGTCGCGGTCAAACTGCTCGTAAAGGTGACAAAAATACAAAGGCGAACTGGCGCCCTCTGGCGATTTAAAACCTAACTTTATGAAAGTCTTTGTTCCACCAATAAAGCGGTGTTTTCTAAACATTTCGTCATACTTAGCTCAGTTTTCCAAAAAAATACAGTTATGCCCTTGTTTTACCGAAGGTACGATATGTCGAAAAAATACACATTATGGTCATAATGTGTAATTTTTCAGATAAGAAATGAGTTTTTACCAAGTAGTTTAACATTATGCTGAACGTAACGTGCGGTTTTTGTTCGCAGTAGAGAGGGTTTATGATACGTGTGTAGATAAAATTAATTTAATTTCATTTAATTTCAAAAGCTTATTGCAAATGGCGCGGGTGTAGTTGGAGGCTATCTATAAGTCACAGTTAGTCTATTTACTTCTTCTTGGAATACTTGACGTGCTAACCTCATTTTTTTTTAGGTTTGCCCGTCAAGGTTTCAGGCAAAGGTATTTTGACCATGCAGCCAATTCTTAAGTCTTTCATCCATTTCATAAGTCTGATGTTCAATAAAATCTTGTCCAGTCATATTTAATAGTCTTAAAATACCAATCTTGGGTTTGTATTCATTCATTTTTCAGTCTGGATGCTTTCCATTGGGAAAAATGTCTTTGTTTGAATTCATGTTTCAGTCCGGGTGCTTTCCATTGGGAATAATGTCTTTGTTTGAATTCATGTTGCAGTCAGGGTGCTTGCCATTGGGAAAAATGTCTTTGTTTAAATTCATGTTTCAGTCCGGGTGCTTTCCATTGGGAAAAATGTCTTTGTTTGAATTCATGTTTCAGTCCGGGTGCTTTCCATTGGGAAAAATGTCTTTGTTTAAATTCATGTTTCAGTCCAGGTGCTTGCCATTGGGAAAAATGTCTTTGTTTAAATTCATGTTTCAGTCCGGGTGCTTTCCATTGGGAAAAATGTCTTTGTTTGAATTCATGTTTCAGTCCGGGTGCTTGCCATTGGGAAAAATGTCTTTGTTTAAATTCATGTTTCAGTCCGGGTGCTTTCCATTGGGAAAAATGTCTTTGTTTGAATTCATGTTTCAGTCCGGGTGCTTGCCATTGGGAAAATGTCTTTGTTTAAATTCATGTTTCAGTCCGGGTGCTTGCCATTGGGAAAAATGTCTTTGTTTAAATTCATGTTTCAGTCCGGGTGCTTTCCATTGGGAAAAATGTCTTTGTTTGAATTCATGTTTCAGTCCGGGTGCTTGCCATTGGGAAAAATGTCTTTGTTTAAATTCATGTTTCAGTCCGGGTGCTTTCCATTGGGAAAAATGTCTTTGTTTGAATTCATGTTTCAGTCCGGGTGCTTGCCATTGGGAAAAATGTCTTTGTTTAAATTCATGTTCCAGTCCGGGTGCTTTCCACTGGGAAAAATGTCTTTGTTTAAATTCATGTTTCAGTCCGGGTGCTTTCCATTGGGAAAAATGTCTTTGTTTCAATTCAAGTTTCAGTCCGGGTGCTTTCCATTGGGGAAAATGTCTTTGTTTCAATTCATGTTTCGTAATTTCTTTATTGTACTACACAAAACAGTCATACAGATAACTTATAATAGAAAAAAAACATGTACAAAGGCGAGCTTATCTCTCAAAAGAGATTTCTTCCAGCAAACCAAGATGGTAGGAGAGGTGATGGTTGAGCGGGGGAAGACCTGCGCGTACAATAAAACTCTATAAATACTACGACTAATATATACTACAAACAGTATGTATTATACTGATAACCCTAATTGCTAAAAATAGACTGCATACACAATTACTTAAATACAACGTAAAAATATGAATAAACCGTATAATAAACTAATACATACAAATATATATATATTATCTAACTGGAAAGGGAGAGATAGTGCTTCTTTAGCCGGTTTTTGAATATATTTAGAGATCGACTGTCCCTGATAGTGCAAGGAAGCTCATTCCACAGTCGTACGGCTCGGATTCTGAACCCGTGCTCGTAGGCTGCAGTGGAGCGATCTGGAGCTTTGAGCGTAGACGCCATATTAGTTCTCCGAGGCCTGCTTGAAGAAAGAAATTCGAAGCGATCACGTAGGAAGTTAGGGTAACGAGGGTTCCACAAAATATTATAAAGGAAACACAGGATATGAGAGTCCCGTCGAAGCCGAATCGGTAGCCACTTCAGCTCCCTGCGATGCTGAGATACGTGGTCATACTTTCACATTCCGAAGATGAACCGAATCCCGAGATTTTGAAGTCGTTCGAGTTTGTTCAGTTGTTCTTCATTTGCGCTCACCCAGCAAACATCAGCATAATCAATTAGGGGGAGAAGAAGGGACTGAGCGAGAGTTATTTTGGTCTGGCGAGGAAGAAAGTTCTGAAGTCTCCTGAGGGAATGAAAAGTTGCGTAAACTCGCCTGCTGACCTCATTAACATGCATTGACCAGGACAATTGATTATCAAAGATGACACCCAGGTTTTTAGCTTTATCGCTATACATGATTACAGTACCGTTATAAGTTACAGAAGGGACAGACAATTGCTGCAACGTGTTTAAAGAGTGTCTGGTACCTATAATCATGGCCTGGGACTTATTCGGATTAACCAGCAACCCAAATGACGATGCCCATCCACTAATACCAGCCAAGTCAGCGTTTAACGCTTCCACAGCGGAATTTACATCATCAGGAGAGAAGTGACGATAGATCTGAAGGTCATCCGCGTAGAGATGATAGGAAGAAGAGAGGACATCGGATATGGAATTGATAAATATTGAGAATAGAAGAGGAGAGAGAATTCCACCTTGGGGGACACCGGAAGAGAGGTCACACCACTCCGTACAAGCATCCTCCGACTTGATACGCTGTTTTCGGTTCCTTAGGTAAGAGTCAAACCAGCTGGCAGAGAGGGAGGAGACGTTAAGAGATTTGAGAAGTTCAACGAGAATGTCGAAGTCAACACAGTTAAAAGCACTGCTGAAGTCCAGCAGAGCCACTTTTAATAAAGCCGTAACAGCACTATGACTCGTTCTAAAGCCAGACTGAAAAGGATTAAGTAGATTTTTAGAGGATAGATAATGGGAGAGCTGAGTATGGACAATGGATTCGAGGACTTTAGAAAGGATCGGCAGGATAGAAATGGGGCGATACTCTTTAAAGGAGGTGGGATTGGATGTTTTGGGGAGAGGGATAACTAATGCTTGTTTCCAAGCAGTAGGGAAAGAACAATTGGAAATGGAGAAATTTAAAATATGTGTTATGACCGGAAGCAGATCATCAAGGATAGTTAGAATCATTCGTTGACAGATATTATCATCTCCTACAGCTTTGGAGCTAATTGCTAGAAATGCTTTCTTAACCGTGTCGCTTCCAACATTGCTCAGGTTGAAAGGAGTGGTGTTGGGTAATGACCTAGAGCGCAGACTCTGAAGAGTGGCTTCCTTGATAGAAGGGTCCATTACAACTGGTGGAGCAGAGAGGAATTGATTGAGAGCGTTCAGATCAACATCACCCGAATGCATGTCCTGGGATTTGCCAATACCAAGTGTCCTGAGGAATTTCCACACCTGAGCTGGGGTGTACCTTTCGATACACTCGAAGATGTGGCGGCGCTTGGCGTCTCGACAGAGACGATTGCATCGATTGCGAAGGCATTTGTAGGAAAGAAAGTTGTCATCTGTCGGATCCTTTTTGTAGTTACACTTAGCGCGATTTTTCTTGGCCATTAGGCGCTTGACAGCATCATTAAGCCAGGGCGCCGGCAGGTTTTTTACCCTGACTTTCTTAATGGGAGCATGTTTGTCGTAAAGTCCCAAGACAATTGCATTAAAGTTGTGGATTTTGTCGTCAACGTTCTCGCTCAAGATGACAGGGGACCAATCGACCAGTGAGACATCAGACCTAAGGGACTCCACATCTATGCCTTTGAAGCTTCGAATATCTATGAATTTCGTTCTGCTCTTCGGACACCTAATCTTATAGGAGAGGAAGATGAGATCGTGGAAGGAGAAAGGAGAGTTAAGTTGACCGTGAGAGGCAACCTTATCCAAGTTGGAGACGATTATGATGTCTAGAAGAGAAGGAGAGCAATGCGGCTGGAAATGAGTGGCCTCAAGTGGCAAGATGTGGAGATTGAATGAATCAACTATGGACCTGAGTTTGGCAGAACGGGAATTCTTTTTGAGGAGACAGGTGTTGAAATCCCCAAGAATGAGAGTGTCGTCGTAAATTGGGGTCAAATCATTAAGAAGGGATTCAAAGGTGTCGAAGTAGTCAACTCGAAAAGAGGGGCTATAGAGGACACCAAGCAGCACCTTATTGTGATGAAGAACAATTTCAAGGAAGAGGTATTCAGCAGACTCGGAGTACTGGCTAGGGGATACATTAATCACCTTACAAGCAATTTCCGCACGCAGGTAAACAGCAACACCTCCGTCTGCCTTTCCGGTTCTGTCGTTCCTATATAGCCTGAAGCCTGGAAGAGAGTACATGGATGAAGGGAGTGAAGGCTTAAGGAACGACTCAGTCCGGGTGCTTTCCATTAGGAAAATGTCTTTGTTTCAGGTTACAGTCCAATCCTTATAATTGCCAATCCTGTACTAACCTCATTTGAGATTTATTTGTGATCTTTCAAATACACTTGACACTACCATGTCAAGTGTATTTGAAAGATTACGTGACGTGTTTTTGAGCCTAACCTCAGATGAATGAAACTCTTTGCCTCCAACTACGCCAGAGACACCAAGCGGGAGCAAAAGCGGACATAGCTGCCATTGTGTGTGTGTGTGTGTTGACTGATGACAGAACAGAAAGAGGGTAAAATAAAGTCAATCGGCACAAACCTTGTCCGTATCCCTGACCTCCAGAGCTGTTATATCCTTGATTCTGATTCCCTCGACCACTCTGATAACCGCCTCCTTGACTATAAACGGAATTCTGGTTGCCGTAACCAGAATTTTGGCTGCTGTAACCCGAATTTTGATCGTAGCCAGAATTTTGGTTACCGTAACCGGCATTGTGGTTGCCACCCCGCGTTTGACTCTGATTCTGGCCGTACCCTCCAGGGGGCACCTCGTACGTTTGGTAGCCCCGGGATTGGTTGACGGCGGGGCTTGAGTGTGTGCTGTGAAATGAGATATACGTTTAATTATAATGAAAACCAAATCGCTATCGCTGTCACGCTCACTCGCGTCGTGGCCACGCTCGTAGTCTCGCTCACTCATTCACGCGTTACGTCGTCTGCAGTTGCGGTCGGCTTCGAACGAAGGTCATTTTGACATGACCTAACCAACTAGACCAATAAACCAGTTACACTTAACAGCGAATGTTTTGAAAACGACATTCTCAGCTACCTTATATCTAACAACACGTTTCTGTCACAACCAGAAGACAGGTACAGTAGACATATATAGAAGGTCATTCCAGCGAGGTGCATGGATAATCTAAGCATGTTATAGGTTAGTTCTCACCGCTCGCCGCCCGTGGCCTGGCTGTACCCGCCCTGCACCCGCCCCCCGCCCCGCCCGCCACGCTCCCCCGCACCGCCCCCTCCGCCCCGCCCGCCGCGACCCCCCCTCTCGCCCCCGCCCCCGCCGAAGCCGCCGCGACCCCCGCGTCCGCCGCCCGCCTGCAGGATACATAAGAGATATATTTACACGCCAACCGAGCTGGCACGAGATCTAACGGAATGGCGATCGTCTCGCTCCGGCCATTTGCTCCCCAGCAGGAGCTCTATTTTTTAATCACTCGCGGGACATAATATATCGCGTGAGACATATTTTCTGCATTTTTGAATCGTTTGTCATCGGTGTTGCCAACAAATTTGGAAATGTTGATTTTTATCTGTTGACACTTCAAATTGTGTTTACACTGTTGACATTAGCTTTGACATATTTGACGTTTATTATTCGACTTGCGTGTCGTGTATTATATCGTGTATTGCAGGCGAATGACTGAAAAAGACGAAATTTCGGATGTCGAAGGAAAATCAGTAGTAAAGAGCGCTCGCGTTACATGAATGTCATGCGAGCGATTCAAAAATAGAGCTTCAGAGGCTAGAGCAACGTATGGTTGCCGCAACCCGAATAATAGTTTATGTAGCCAGTGTTCCGAACGGCGAAATCAGAATTTCGTTTGCCGTAACCAGAGTTGTAAACGACATAACCAGAATTTAATTTGGCGTAACCAGAATTCTGGTGCACTGACCGGTGCTGTCCTCTGTTGCCACGACGGCATCTCCGGCGGCGGCGGCTGCTGCTCGTTGGGCCTCCCGCCGCGATCCGGGACCTGCGACATTAACACAAAGTACCTTTAGTTACTTACTAGCTTTCTGAGGAGACTATTTTAGAGTCACCTTCATAGGTTTCTGAAATCCACATCGACAATATATATGTAATTATATAATTTCTTTATTGCACACAAATAATTATATTGACAAGATATATATTAAAATAGTGTAAAAAGGCGAGCTTATCTCTAACAAGAGATCTCTTCCAGCAAACCATGTCAGAATGAGATAGGTTAATCACAGAGCACGGGTAGACCGATGTGTACAACATGCCTTAAATTACAACTCAATAAACTACATACATAAAATATACATCCTAAATATAAATAAATATCAAATATATATACATATATAAATTATAAATACATAAATACTACCTATATCTCTAAAGAGATAGGAAGTGCTTCTTCACACGACTTTTAAAGATATTGAGAGTAGGACTATCCCTGATGGTGCAGGGGAGTGCATTCCACAACCGAATGGCCCGGAGTCTAAACCCGTGCTCGTAAGTTGCGGTGTTATGTTGTGGGGTCGTGAGTTTAGAAACTGTAGGTCCTCCGAGGCCTGCTGGAAGAAACAAATTGAAAACGGTCTCGTAGGAATGTTGGATAGCGTGGATTCCGCAAAATGTTGTTGAGGAGGTGGAGGATGTGAGAATCCCGACGAAGACGGATCGGAAGCCACTTCAACTCTTTGCGATGCTGTGATACATGGTCGTATTTGCGCAGCCCGAAGATAAACCGAATCCCGAGATTTTGAAGTCGTTCGAGTTTGTTCAGTAATTCTTCGTTAGCACTGACCCAGCAGACATCAGCATAATCGATGAGGGGTAGAAGAAGAGACTGAGCGAGAGTGATTTTGGTCTGTCGAGGCAAAAAGTATTGAAGTCTCCTGAGAGAGTGAAAAGTAGCAAATACTCGTCGACTGACCTCGTTGACATGAAATGACCAGGACAGCTGGTTATCGAAGATGAGACCCAGGTTTTTAGCTTTATCGCTATACATGATGGTGGTACCATTGAAAGTGACAACTGGAATAGGCTGTTGCTGTAACAGTTTTAGAGAATATCTTGTACCTATAATCATAACCTGGGACTTACTCGAGTTAACCAGGAGTCCGAAGGATGAAGCCCAGCTTTTTACACCCTCAAGATCTGCGTTTAGTTTCTCCACAGCAGAGTTTACATCATTAGGAGAAAAGTGGCGATATATCTGGAGATCATCAGCATAAAGATGATATGACGAAGACAGGACATCCGAGATGGAGTTAATGAAAATCGAGAATAGGAGTGGAGTAAGTATACCGCCTTGAGGGACGCCTGTAAAGAGGTCACACCATTCAGTGGAAGTCTCCTCCGACCTGATACGCTGTTGCCGATCCCTAAAATAAGAGTCGAACCAGCTGGCAGAGGAAGAGGAGACGTTCAGGGATCTAAGAACCTCAATGAGAATGTCGAAATCTACGCAGTTGAAGGCACTACTGAAGTAGTAAAGCTAAGACGGAAAGCTGTTTGCAGTCCATGGCTAGTTGGATGTCATCTGTGACTTTCAGCAAAGCCGTGACGGTGCTATGTCCCGTTCTGAATCCTGACTGGAAAGTGTTTAGAAGATTGTTGGAGGAAAGGTGATAGGAGAGCTGGTTATGGACAATGGTCTCAATGACTTTGGAGAGGATGGGCAGGATTGAAATGGGGCGATACTCTTTGAAAGAGGCGGGACAGGGAGTTTTAGGTAATGGGATGACTAGCGCTCTTTTCCACACTGTGGGGAAGACGCCATTTGATATGGAAAATTTAATAATATGTGTGATGGGATGACGCCATTTGATATGGAAAAGTTAATAATATGTGTGATAGCCCGTTGTTGAGCATAATATGCATCAGACCCTCACATGCTTTAATCCGTCGCACTGTGTAACATAAGTTCTGCTGCCAACAAAGAGGTTGATTGTAGGTAATTTAATTAATCAACGACGAAGGAGTTTGAGTGATGCTCTAGATCTATGGCTACTAACGCCATCTAGCGAAAGAGGCTGAACTCTCCATACAAAATATTTTTCGATTTTTTGGCTGTGTCTTTGCGTTTTTCGTAATTTTATTTTATCTAAACCTCCTCTGGACGGAGGAGAATAAAACCAAATAGGTATTATACCAACTGATCGGGCCCATTTTAGAGATTTAGTAAGACTAACGTTTAGCGATTTATTTTTATAATTATAGAATAAAGATATAGATAGAAGTAGGCGGGATGACGAGGCAGAACGAACGGGGAGCGGAACCCGTTTTTTATAGGAAGGTTGGGGGGCGGGACCCCCCTCATTATTACAGAGATTGGGGAGGCGAAGCTCCCACAATTTTTACTGCAATATTGATAACTCAACGGTCCAATATTGTCTTTATTCACGCCGCTGCTAGTATTCTTCACGACGTACAATGCCGCCCGGGCCGCTAGGAAGTCGCTGAGCCTCACACTAGGCTTCACTCGCAGTTATGAACTCCTATTCACTTTATGTAGGGACTGTTCTTTTGTTTTGTCCTGGTATTTTTCTTAGAGAGAAGAGGGGGCCACTATAAACTCATCCCCCAAAGCCCGTTACAATAGAAGCGTCAGGGGGCGGAACCCCCTTCTTTATAAGACTATTGGGGGGCGGAACCTCATTCATTGATTAGAAGACTTAAACTTCACTCACCCGTCCAATAAGGACTTTATTCACGTCGCTGCTGGTATTTTTTCGCACCGCCGCGCTGGAAGTCTTCTCAATATGCAGCAACGCCGCCCGGGCCGCTAGGAAGTCGCTGAGCCTCACACTAGGCTTCGCTCGTAGGGCCGCGCGGCGCGGGCGGTAGGCCGCTTGGATCGCGTCGCGCTTGCTTTTCAGACGGTCCGACCACTGGGGAGGATGTGTTGGGCTTAAATATATATATTAACACGATGTCAAAAACACAGGGCGGCAGAAGGTTTCGTGAGTAATTATAAAGAGTTCGCACCAAGTTTCTTTGGCTCTGAGCATGTCAGCATCTCTCTCATCCCACCTTACACTAGGCATGAAGGAGAGGTCACAGCTCGCGCGTAGACAAAGAAACTTAGCGCAGCCTGTAATCTTGGGGCACAGATGTCCCAGTTTTTGCGCCGCAGATATAATTGACAACATTTCAAATAATCAAACCCCTAATTATAATAGCTAATTCGAAAGTTGATCCAGAGCTTAAGGGATTTTAATTTTAACATTTTCCAAAATTTTGATTTTTTATATTTAAATAAATTTTTAAGTCTTGAGTTTTTGGAAAAAGTTGATGTTGGCATAATGTACCATGTAACCTATGCCATAACATAAAAAATGTCATTGTCAAGGCTTTGAACGTCTCAGCTGACGCCCGCCATGAGCCCACCTTAAATGCTATCTCTTTTGCAGGCGTAGAACTTATAAAGTTTTATTCTTCTGTTAGTTTTATGCGTGTGTGGGTGGACGATCAAACAAATCGAACGCACGGTTATGCTAAATACTATACAAGTTAGATGTTATAGTGAAATTGACAGCTAGTGTCAGCTAGTATTTTTTTAATGCTAGGCAAAGGTATTTGTAGTTCTTCTGCCTACATCCGCGATATCTGAATTATTTTCAAAGTATCTTTAAAACGAATGAACAGAAAAATATATTTAAATTTGTTTCGTATTAAGCATTCAAATACCTAGTCGGTCCATAAGTTCTGTCACAAATATTTTTCCGCATAGTAAATAATACCAAGTTTTATTTAATTTAATACTATATATGGTTTGATAGCTCATTAAATACTGATAAATTAGAACGATTATTGGATTTAAATGCTTAAAGCCATATTGCACAAATGCTAGTTTCTTCAGAGATTTTGCACTTTTTTAGCCAATCAAAAACACGGACTTGATTCACTTTATCTTTTTTCCATGACTCTTAAAACCTTTCAAACTTACGTGAGATTTTAGTCAGAACCTCCCTGAACCAGTTACCTTCATTTTGAAGCATAAAATAACTAAGACTGGGTAAAACTAATTTTCATATTCACTTTTTACGTAGTGTACTTGTTGCCCACAAGATCAAATTTATACGTTTTTCTGAAAACGTAAAAAGTACGTAAAGTTCTCGATGGGAGCAGTTGGAACTGAAAGCTAACAAAATCAAATGCTAGTTGCTAAGCATGGTCTAAAATCGAGGTTTCAGAATAAATAAAAAAAACTTGTTGGTTATCTGGAACACTGTTTTTTTATAAAATTTGTTGTAAGTGGTATTTTTGTCAGTTGCGGCGTGTTTTGGGTTCGCGATTGTCTCAAGTTATAAGGTTTTTTGTCATATTGCGATAATCGTACAAAATGAGTTGTATTGCAATTTGATTCGTATAAAATAAGCTTTTTAATCATGTATAATACGAATAAGAAAAAGTTTATTGCTGAGTTTTATCTATCAAAAACCTTGTGACAGAACTAGGTATATCTCATTGGACATGAAATCTTTTTACCTTAACAAAAATGAAATTTTGTCAATTAAAAGCCCATTTTGTAATATGTTCATGTGTTTCCTAATTCGCTGTTCTGTACTTCACTGGTAACAAGTCGAACATAACTCAGTGAACCACATGTCATGTCACTGTGCTCTCATTGCCCAAAATGTATGTTTTGGTAGTGTGCTGGAAATAAACTCCCATTTTGGAATATAGTTTGGAATGCAAGAACATAATGTAATAAATAAAGGGAAATATTAAACTGCACATCAAAAATACTGATTTGCACAGCAAAATGCTGCGGTAGCTTAGCTGAAGGTTAAAGGGGGTGAGCGAAGCAAAGCCTCCTTTATCTTTCGTGTTAGGTTGAACATGCAAGAACAACAAAAAATACTTATAACATAAACTTAAGTACACATAAATTATTTAAAACAAAGTGTTTTTGTTGATACTTTTTTGCTTTGCAAATAAGTATTTTTGATGTGCGATTAAATAATAGCCATAAATAATTATCCATACCTCAAAGCTCTGTATAGTGCATTCCAGCCTGGTGATGAGGGTCTCTCGTCTGACTCTATAGTCTTCTAGCATGTCCGCGTATGTGTTCTCCAGTTCTCGCCATTGCTTCTCAGTCACAGCCTTGTTGTACAGCGGTTTTCCCACAAACTGCTCGCCTGTTGTAACGCAATATTTACATACATGTCTTTATCTTCTACATACAGGGTTATTTTTGGACCTCTAGCCAAAAGTAAAAGTGGTTTACGGAAATAAATTTAAAAAAAGTAGAAAAATAACAAATTCTCCCTTTTGAAATCTGTATTTTACGCTACTTTGTAAATCCTAAATTTCTGGGCGCGATCGGCCACCCTTGCGCTCAACGTGCCGCGAGCTGATAATGATAATAATGGGCGGTGCGCGCCGTGAACAAACAAGTACGCGCGCTTCATTTTAATTTGTTTCAGAACAAGTTGCCCAAATAATATCTACAAAAAAATTATACTCGTACAGTAACAACGTCAACAAATTTGGTGTCCCAAAACGCCAAAATGTGTTGCTAAGCGCGAAACAGCTGGGCCGATTTGGTTGAACTTTTTTATAAACTTTTAGGGAGAAAAATTTAAAAGGCAACGGGAGCAGCCAACAAATCGAAACATCCCTCTTTCAATAGATGGCGTTGGTAGCGGACCTTATGCTTAGATATGACAGTATAAGTGTAAGTAAAAAGCATAAGAGCAAAACTAGTTATAAATACCTAATAAACAAAAATAGCGTATCCCTCTTTCAATAGATGGCGTTGGTAGCGGACCTTATGCTTAGATATGACAGTATAAGTGTAAGTAAAAAGCATAAGAGCAAAACTAGTTATAAATACCTAATACACAAAAATAGCGTAACACGTTTTCCCATACGGAGTGGCAGAGACCGTTTAGATGCATGTCAATAACACAAACTGCCAGAAGCGCAAAATGCCAAAAAATAATAATTATAATTTATGCAGTATAGGACATGTACTTTTTAAAAAAAAACAGAGAATATCATGCCTTTTTCCAGATTGGGTGGTAGAGGCATCTTCACATAATAAAACATTATAAAAAAATCACAGGTGTCACTATGTTTGACAGCTGTCACAAGTCTTTTGTGCCATTTTGAGTTTCCGGCATTTTACGTGTAAAAAGCACAAATGTTTAGCCGGCAATTCGCTATTCTATTTTACTTGACAGGGTAAACCCATCCTTGGCAGCGACCTATGTATTTCGGCTTCTTATAGTATTTGCGGAAATTAATGTTATCTCTGTCAGTAACATCAAAATACGGATCTGGCTAAAGCTAGGCTAGTCTATTTTATTAACTTTCACAGTGTCATGTCCTATGGTATATTTTTGTGGGGAAAAGCAACGGATAATCAAAATATTTTTATATCACACAAAAGAGCTATTCAAGCAATGTACCTGCATATGTTAACTAAGTATCTATGTGCTAAATTACATTCAAATCCAAACACAAACATCCAAATATCTAAACATCGCTACTTTCACATTCATAATATATGTTGGATAATTAATTTTGACATCCTCTAAATGTAAGCTATGTGTTTCTTATGAAAAAAAAATCTTTTTGAATTTTGAATATTTGTTGTTACCCACCTTATCAGAGATTAGGGAGGCGACAGGAGGTACTCTACACAACGCGTATACGTCGCGCCACACGTTATGAGCGGTGTCCTTGAATGCGCAGTAGTCACTTTTCAATACCTGTACATATACGCAGTAATTCCCGCCAACGTCGCCCAGCGCTCTTAATTCGTGGCGCGAGGTATACCATGCTACGCAGAACCGTCAGCAATAGAGGAGAGCATGCGGTCACGATCCTCAGCATTGAGGGACTGATAATGAAGAAAGAAGAATTTACCCACCTTCCTTCTGTATAGTATCCTTGAGTTTAGCTTCGAGCTTGGCAAAGAGCATTTCTGTGGTAATGTTCGGAGGCGGTTTGTTGAACTTGAGCGCAATGAGAACCTCCTTGAGATCCTTCGCGGTGGGAGATTCTTGCTGCAAGGTTAACAAATGGTTAGCTTAGTTTATGATCTGGCCAGAAATTGCTGAGGCCGCTAATGGCCGACAGAAGGAGGGCTGTTATTAAGGCGCTGTATTAGTAAGTGTTTAGTAAGGTGCTGTCTAAAAATCAAACTGTGGGAGTTTCAACCCCTTCTTCTTCCACAGTGGTCCAATGTGGAGAAGTGGCAAAAAATTACGATTGCTAAGTATATGTAAATATCTACAGTACTAAAGACATTTGGAATTTGGAATTTGTGCTCCTCAAGGAGTTCAGGACCCATGAAGAATAAGTACAGGTATAGTATCATGTTCAAGTTTAAAGATGAGGACTTTGTTCCGAGGTGAAGGGGTCAGACTTTAGGGGTAGTTAGTTAGCTCTGTCATAGACTTAGGGCTGAATGCCGAACAGACTAGTACTGCCCAAATAAAGTGTTGCTTAAATTTAACACTAGTTCAACGATTTTATTAATACTAGGGGGCGGATTTTTTATGGTAAAAATCTAGGTTTTCTACATTTTTTGTTTCATTCTATCACTTATATCGATAATATTTATTCAATCGCAAAGACTTATCCTTTCTAAATTTTGACAACTTTTATAAGCGACATAATTTTTTGGATTAGAACTGTTATGTCGTTTGCAATCTATGACTTGAATTTCAAAAACGTACCAAAATTTACTTGAGTAAAAATAGTTAGTCTGAAACGGGAAATCATTATTATATTGTTTTTATTTTTATTTTCACTCCACTTCTCGGAAATGTGGCAAAATATGGCCCGTAATTTGGCCGCAAAACAATGAATAGTTAACCAGGACAACAAAAACATTGTTTGCTTGTTTTTTTTGGTTATGCCACAGATAGCGCTTCATGTCGTGTCAGTTTTTACCGATAGAGCGTGCGACATGCCGTCGCGTCGGTAAAGGCGTGCCTTACTTGTTCTGTCAATTGCGGTAGATGGCGGACCATCCCACTGTCGCCAGTGTAAGCCCGCAGAAGAGGGCGAAAGCACGGCACAGTGGAGAAGAAGAAGCTCCCGCACCGTTGTCGCCAGTGTATGCCAATAGACGGCGAAAGCACAGCACAACGACGACCACGAGAGGCCCCTGACAAGTAGGGGCCACCCAAGACCGAGGGGGACGTTACCCCCCGAGTTGACGCCGCGGGCATGAGGCAACCATAAGTCCTCGACCCCGCAACCGTAGTAGTCCTCGCGCTCCGCGCGAGAACACACTCCGCAGACCACACGGCAGATGGCGGACCAAACAGTTTAATTCCTAAGGCCGTCTCCGCCAGACGGAGCAAACCAAACCAAATTTATCCAAAAATTAAATGTTTGTATAATTAATTTTATTTCCTCACAGTAGTCATGAAAAGCACTATGTAATGTCTTGGCCAAAAGTGCAATACATGGATTCGTCTCAAACTCACTCGTCCATCTATTGCTCTTTCCAGCCTCTACTGTACGAGCCAGCGCTCACACAGAGACGTCATACATATTGTGCATACTAAGCATTTTGTAATTATTATAAGCTAATGTACAATATTATTCTTCTCAGTTGACAATAAACATTCAAGTGGACAACAGTTCTCTCATTCTTCAACTCCTACATAACTACTTACAATCTCAGGCAACAGCGGCCTGAAGATTTTGGTCCTTCGAGCTAAAAATCATTTATCTAAAGGCATTTAAATATTTAAGTTAAATTCGTATACCTAGGTACAAGGAGTATTTTTTTGTTTTTTAGTCAGATAATTTTGTGGATTGTTATCCTTTTTTGAGGTGGCAGGATGTACGAGCCAGTGCTCACACAGTGACGTCAGACGTAGTGTGCATACTAAGCATTATGTAATTATTATATGCAAATGTACAATATTATTCTTTTCAGTTGACAATAAACATTCAAGTGGACAACAGTTCTCTCATTCTTCAACTCCTACATAACTACTTACAATCTCAGGCAACAGCGGCCTGAACATTTTGGTCCTTCGAGCTAAAAATCATTTATCTAAAGGCATTTAAATATTTAAGTTAAATTCGTATACCTAGGTACAAGGACTATTTTTTTGTTTTTTAGTCAGATAATTTTGTGGATTGTTATCCTTTTTTGAGGTGGCAGGATGTACGAGCCAGTGCTCACACAGTGACGTCAGACGTAGTGTGCATACTAAGCATTATGTAATTATTATAAGCAAATGCACAATATTATTCTTTTCAGTTGACAATAAACATTCAAGTGGACAACAGTTCTCTCATTCTTCAACTCCTACATAACTACTTACTATCTCAGGCAACAGCGGCCTGAACATTTTGGTCCTTCGAGCTAAAATCATTTATCTAAAGGCATTTAAATATTTAAGTTAAATTCGTATACCTAGGTACAAGGAGTATTTTTTGTTTTTAGTCAGATAATTTTGTGGATTGTTATCCTTTTTTGAGGTGGCAGGATGTACGAGCCAGTGCTCACAGTGACGTCAGACGTAGTGTGCATACTAAGCATTATGTAATTATTATAAGCAAATGCACAATATTATTCTTTTCAGTTGACAATAAACATTCAAGTGGACAACAGTTCTCTCATTCTTCAACTCCTACATAACTACTTACTATCTCAGGCAACAGCGGCCTGAACATTTTGGTCCTTCGAGCTAAAATCATTTATCTAAAGGCATTTAAATATTTAAGTTAAATTCGTATACCTAGGTACAAGGAGTATTTTTTGTTTTTAGTCAGATAATTTTGTGGATTGTTATCCTTTTTTGAGGTGGCAGGATGTACGAGCCAGTGCTCACAGTGACGTCAGACGTAGTGTGCATACTAAGCATTATGTAATTATTATAAGCAAATGTACAATATTATTCTTTTCAGTTGACAATAAACATTCAAGTGGACAACAGTTCTCTCATTCTTCAACCCCTACATAACTACTTACTATCTCAGGCAACAGCGGCCTGAACATTTTGGTCCTTCGAGCTAAAATCATTTATCTAAAGGCATTTAAATATTTAAGTTAAATTCGTATACCTAGGTACAAGGAGTATTTTTTTGTTTTTTAGTCAGATAATTTTGTGGATTGTTATCCTTTTTTGAGGTGGCAGGATGTACGAGCCAGTGCTCACACAGTGACGTCAGACGTAGTGTGCATACTAAGCATTATGTAATTATTATAAGCAAATGTACAATATTATTCTTTTCAGTTGACAATAAACATTCAAGTGGACAACAGTTCTCTCATTCTTCAACTCCTACATAACTACTTACTATCTCAGGCAACAGCGGCCTGAACATTTTGGTCCTTCGAGCTAAAATCATTTATCTAAAGGCATTTAAATATTTAAGTTAAATTCGTATACCTAGGTACAAGGAGTATTTTTTGTTTTTAGTCAGATAATTTTGTGGATTGTTATCCTTTTTTGAGGTGGCAGGATGTACGAGCCAGTGCTCACAGTGACGTCAGACGTAGTGTGCATACTAAGCATTATGTAATTATTATAAGCAAATGTACAATATTATTCTTTTCAGTTGACAATAAACATTCAAGTGGACAACAGTTCTCTCATTCTTCAACTCCTACATAACTACTTACTATCTCAGGCAACAGCGGCCTGAACATTTTGGTCCTTCGAGCTAAAATCATTTATCTAAAGGCATTTAAATATTTAAGTTAAATTCGTATACCTAGGTACAAGGAGTATTTTTTTGTTTTTTAGTCAGATAATTTTGTGGATTGTTATCCTTTTTTGAGGTGGCAGGATGTACGAGCCAGTGCTCACACAGTGACGTCAGACGTAGTGTGCATACTAAGCATTATGTAATTATTATAAGCAAATGTACAATATTATTCTTTTCAGTTGACAATAAACATTCAAGTGGACAACAGTTCTCTCATTCTTCAACTCCTACATAACTACTTACTATCTCAGGCAACAGCGGCCTGAACATTTTGGTCCTTCGAGCTAAAATCATTTATCTAAAGGCATTTAAATATTTAAGTTAAATTCGTATACCTAGGTACAAGGAGTATTTTTTTGTTTTTTAGTCAGATAATTTTGTGGATTGTTATCCTTTTTTGAGGTGGCAGGATGTACGAGCCAGTGCTCACACAGTGACGTCAGACGTAGTGTGCATACTAAGCATTATGTAATTATTATAAGCTAATGTACAATATTATTCTTCTCAGTTGACAATAAACATTCAAGTGGACAACAGTTCTCTCATTCGTCAACTCCTACATAACTACTTACTATCTCAGGCAACAGCGGCCTGACCATCTACAACAATGTACTATTTCTTAGAGGGAAGATTATTCAACAATGAACTTTTAAATTAAATTATGTAACACGAAATCTATGAAGAGTGAGGTTCTATTTAGATTTTAGACCTAATTATTTTGTCCAGTTTCTTGCAATAATCCATGTAAGAAAATTAACTATTCACATTTTGGATTTATCAAAATTATCGATTGTCGATAAAATAAATAACACATTCTAGTGACGTTTGATTTTGCTTTGAAAATTCCGCCCTCTTGTTTAAGTACTAATTAATAATTGCGAATGGAATGTTATAAGAAGTCTCGATAAGCTAGAACTTGTCTTTAGTCAATGTGACAGATTGATTGTCATTTTACTTACAAAATTAATTATTTATCTGACACATAGGGCTCATTAGGACTTCTTGAAACAGGCCCTAAATATTGTTATCTATGAACAAACATAAACCAACATAAACATTCACATATAGGCAAATAAATTGCTTCTAGCCCCACGCTTGGATACCCTGTGACGTGGAAACAAGAAACAGCGACGCCAGACACATAAACATACCAGACCAGGGAATTTTTTTTCGAACCCGGGACCTCTCTCATGGTAGGCAGAGCCGCAACCGCAACGCCGCTGAGATGGTCAGATCGGATAAAATATCCATACCATAACAATCTCCATAGAAGCCACAGAGTCCTTCGGCTTGTCGATGTTGACCATCCGAGCAGCCATCAGCTCGGACAGCAGATAGTCGAGCAGCAGAAGTTTGTCTTCTCTGGACTGGAGGCGGGACGACATGTGGCCTGGAATTAAATTCAACTCATAAAGTCAGGATTGAGAGCCACAGGGGAAAGATGAAATCGCGGAGGGGGCGACGTCCCGCGCACCTTCCGCAAAGGCCCTATTTTAGTGCCGTACAAGTCCGCATCGAGCCTGTTTATCGACATCGATCTTGCTAATGTTCAACTTGTGCTAGTATTTGTTCACCTGTCCTACCATATACATAGATATAAGTAACACAGTGTTATAATCACATTTAACTCCATAAGGAAGGGTTTCCCCTGTATTTTAGGATAAGTTAAATAGATTTCACCTCATAAAAGTTCTAAATACATGGTTAACAAAATAAAATTCAGGGTACAAATCTAAAAATTAGCATGCACAGTGTAAGTGTAAGCCAGTGCAGTGAAATCAAGTGAGATTAGTTGAAGAGTGTTATGTATGTGTGTCGGCTGAGGTGTGCAGTGAATGTGAGTGTAGTGTTGGTTTACACTATAAATATTATATTTATGTATGTATTTGTGTGTATGTTTAAAAAGATAAGATTTCAATATATTTTTCAGTGTCGTCGTATGTATAATCAGCCTTAACCATTTGAAGATAATTTTCTTGCAGTTAAAGAGATTTCTCGAATATATTTCTACTTTTTCACTTACTTTATTATATAGATAAAGGCCCAAGAATTTGGAAAACCACTGCATACACTTACCTCCTTATACATAAAACTTTTCAAACCTATTGTAGCTAAAATGTTCTTTGTCCTTTTCTCACAAACACAAATTTGAAAGTGAAAGACAAAGACAAATGATTTATAACGGCATTATAGTTAAAATAGGTTTATTAGACGTTATGAATATGGCGGTTAGTATTTGTTAAAATTGTTTTATAGATTATGTCCTTTCGACGTTTTTTTGTAGCATGGTATTCAATAATGTTGTGTTTTTTCATTTTTATACTACGAATAAACAGTTGCCGCACTGTTAAGACATCACAGAAATCATACAGATATTTAAAATGGCAGCCCTCTGTCAATTGTCCATTATCGTACTTGAGAAGAACTCCGTGGTCTAGTGGGTTTCACGCAGGAGGTACTGCTTCGAATCCCGGTGCTGACCATGTACCAAACTAATTTATCTAAAGTACATTGTAAGGACGTCCTAACGGGAGGGAAAACATCTTGAGGAAACCTTCATTACTCCACAGCTGCGGCAATGGGTTAGCCCCCTGTCACGCGAAATGGAGTATTGAATATCTGTCTAAAAGTAGGCACATTAGAGCCTCTGCCACCCCGTAAGGGAAACGGTATGACGCTATGTTATGTTACTTTTTTCTGCTACCTTGCCAGAAAAGTACTAGAAAATTGTGACATTGAACAGAAAAATTAGACGACAAACATGTTCAGAAACTTGAAAATGAATATTGAGTATCAAATGGAATAGAAAAAGATATGGAAAATTTTAGAAGTCGTAGTAACCAGTGACGAGCGAAGATTCCTTAGGTGTTTCTTGCGACGATAGGATAGGTGCATTTGATTTTAATTGTGAGAAATAAAATATTAGTTTAAATAATAATTCACCAAGTTAAAAACCGACTAAGTACAAGCCCTATTTTTCCCTCCCCGGTCGGGATGCGAATGAGGTCTTTTTACATGAAAAGTCCTCATCAAAACGTTTGCAGTCCAGAACCACAAACCAAAACGTCATCTGTATAAATATTTTTTGTATTTGTTGTTTTTTTTTTCAAAAAGTGCTACATCAAATTTATATGGGACCACCTCTGAGGTATGACCTACCAATCAAAACAAAAATAATCAAAATCGGTTCATAATTGACGGAATAATCGCGTAACAAACTTACAAAAAAGAAACAGACAATTGAGAACCGCCTTCTTTTTGAAGTCGGTTGAAAAGGGTCAAAAATAATTTTGTTTAGATCTTTTTGGTAACTATAGACCACTAAAATGGCCATTAAACTTGACATGGGCTTAATGGCCGACTAACAACGAAGGCAGATACAAGATCGCCGATTACCGGGAAACTCTTCCGAGAAAAAGGCGTGAGCTGAGCATATGTATTGTATAGTTCGCGTCAGGTCGGGTGGCCATGGGGGAAAGAGGAAGTCGCGGAGGGGGTGACGTCACGCCCAACTACCGCACACCCGTAAAGGCCTGACAACTTTGGCCGGATCCGAACCCTTATCGACACTCTGACCCCTTTGTTGATTCTTAAGCATTGAAACCTTTTATCGATTTCGATATTGCTCCCATTAAAGCTTGTACTTGCACTTGTGTACTGACCCTTACGCATAGCATTTCTAGAAATGCCATTTTCCGTTATATGTTTTGAATTTTACTATCATCGGCTTAAGGTTCGAAAATCGCGATGCCACACGTGTAAGCGTGGTAATGTTCCGGTTAAGCAGCCCGCGAACGTATGCTTCCCACATACATTTTTAGATACCGTAGATAGGTTTTGGCATTGTAAAGCCCTCAATTTATCAATGATACTCTACCATACCATAGGGCCCCAAAATCCCCTATTCGGTGTAACCGAACGTATCTGACACCGACAGCCATTTTACTTTTGACTTACCGTTTGGGAGGTTATTTTTCGTGACTGCGAGTTTTATTTGCACAAATAAAGATGAAAATTTGTTGTTTAATCACAAACACAACTTTTGGTGAAAATACATACCTCCATCGTCACCGTCACAGTGGAGATGCAGATTCGAATCCCGGTGCTGACCACGTACCTATGCCTCTGCCACCTCTTGTGGGAAAAGGGGTCGCGCTATGTATGTAAATGTACAATTACGTTATGTTACGTACGTATAACGTAATTGTACATTTACCCGAAGGGTTTCCGTACCCAAAGGGTTCCAAACGGGTCCCTATTACTAAGACTCCGCTGTCCGTCCGTCCGTCTGTCACCAGGCTGTATCTCAAGAACCTAGCTAGCTAGAGAGTTGAAATTTTCACAGATTATGTATTTCTGTTGCCGCTATAACAACAAATACTAAAAAACCGGCCAAGTGCGAGTCTAAATCGCGCACGAAGGGTTCCGTACCACCGTTCAATGGAAGCGATGGTGTGGAGTGAATAGTTTGGATTTTACACAGCAAAATATTGTTTACAAAGTTATTGGTGCGGTTACTTTCACACTCCATGTACGTAACCAGGTGCATCCATAAGTTTGTATGTGGTATTGAAAGAATTGTTGTATGGGAGCCCCCTTAAATATTTCTTTTATCCTGTTTTTTAGTATTTGTTGTTATAGCGGCAACAGAAATATATAATCTGTGAAAATTTCAACTCTCTAGCTAGCTAGGTTCTTGAGATACAGCGTGGTGACAGACGGACGGACGGACAGCGAAGTCTTAGTAATAGGGTCCCGTTTGGAACCCTTCGGGTACGGAACCTTAAAAACCGGTCAAGTGCGAGTCTAAATCGCGCACGAAGGGTTCCGTACCACCGTTCAATGGAAGCGATGGTGTGGAGTGAATAGTTTGGATTTTACACAGCAAAATATTGTTTACAAAGTTATTGGTGCGGTTACTTTCACACTCCATGTACGTAACTAGGTGCATCCATAAGTTTGTATGTGGTATTGAAAGAATTGTTGTATGGGAGCCCCCTTAAATATTTCTTTTATCCTGTTTTTTAGTATTTGTTGTTATAGCGGCAACATAAATACATAATCTGTGAAAATTTCAACTCTCTAGCTAGCTAGGTTCTTGAGATACAGCCTGGTGACAGACGGACGGACGGACGGACAGCGGAGTCTTAGTAATAGGGTCCCGTTTGGAACCCTTCGGGTACGGAACCCTAAAAAAACAGGATAAAAGAAATATTAAAGGGGGCTCCCATACAACAATTCTTTCAATACCACATACAAACTTATGGATGCACCTGGTTACGTACATGGAGTGTGAAAGTAACCGCACCAATAACTTTGTAAACAATATTTTGCTGTGTAAAATCCAAACTATTCACTCCACACCATCGCTTCCATTGAACGGTGGTACGGAACCCTTCGTGCGCGATTTAGACTCGCACTTGACCGGTTTTTTTATTTGGCGCCAATCACTTTACAACTTTTCTTAAGTTTTGCCTGAATCGAGAAGGTTTTTTGAGATTCTAATACTATTTCCGTTTTGTATCCTTCAGTGACAGAGTGGTGGCCAAGAGGCAGAAGATCGGGCGGCAGACAATCCGCCAGATGGTCCGACGATGTGGCGAGGGTGGCAGGAAAGCAATGGACGCGGGTTGAGCAGGACCATTCTGAATGGCATGTTTATGAGGAGGCCTATACCCAACAGTGGGTCCCCTGAGAGGCTGCTGATGATGATGATGATCCTTCATAATATTAGTTTGCAGATTTGATAGTTCTTATTTCTGGTTCAATTGCTTTTCTACTTAATTTGAGTCCGACTCGCATGTAACCTTTAATATTTTGGTAGTTTAAATTCCTGTGAATACAACCTTTAAACTAAAATATCTTGAATTACATTAAACTTGCACTGAGATAGTAATGTGGGCTTTTTGGGAGACTTCAATATTGGGTAAGCTAGAGATGCATACTAAGATCTTAGCAAGCAGAGGCCCCTCTTGTCGGTCAGAGTGTCAATAAGGGGGCGGAACCAGGGAAAAAGCTATTGGTAAAGGTAGGTAAGGTAAGGAAAGGTATTTATTAGTTGCATTGACTCTGGTGCCATATTTGTTATGAAATCCTGGCAAGATCTAAGCATAGTTTATTCTCACACAGCGGTCAAACATAGTGGAGGCGAATAGCTTAAATACTTGAAGAATCGTAAATGACTAGGTTCATTACTTTCCTTTTATAATTTATTATTATCGGTGTGTATGTATGTAGCAAAGCATACCTGTTACCAGTTTCTTGTACGGACATCCAAGTTCCTTCAAAAATGAACTCAACTCTAGCAGAAATGTATTTGACTCTTCAGGATCATTCAACACATTCACTGTCTCCTCCAGTTGGCAAAGGGGCTTCACCTCGCCAGCTAGTACGTGAATGAGTTTGGTGAACTCGAGCGATTTGGCACCTCCTTCCAGTGCCTTGGTGAAGGCAACTTCCTCCAGCATTGGGCCCACATAGCTGAAGAACGAGAATTAACATACATACAAATACAGTGTATGGCTTTATCCCTTTGAGGGTTGACAGAGGCACAGTTGTGCCCAGGTTAAGACATTTATTCAATACTCCAGTTTGCGTGAGTAGAGGCTAGTCGTCCATCGCTTTATTATAACCTAGAAATTACAGTTACGTTTTGCTAGTACATAAAGGTGACATAGCTTTCAAGTATGTGCAAACCATAATTTAATGCTGGGCGTAATAAGCAGTATACTTTTGTAAAATACGTAGAAGTAATTTATGTACTTAGCTTGCAAATAAGATAAAATAAATAGGTTAACTTACCCGACGTCGTTCAGAGAGTCAATAATATCGTTCTCCATTGCTGCAAGATGATGTGGATAAATAAATCCCGTAATAAAGTTAATCTTTTGTGGATATGCAGTACTTCTATCCAGTGATTATTTCTATCCATGCAAAGTTGACAATATCGTGCGGTAGGAAGGAAGATTGTTTATATTTTTTTTGCAGCAGTGTTGCCAACTTAGTATTCAAGCTTAGAGCTTGTGTTGTGCCAAAAAAGAGCTGAAAAAGAGCTAACTTTATCAGCTAAAGAGAGCTAATAAAACCATTCGAACTTATTATATTTTAATTAATAAAAAACAATGTAAGGAACTATATTCAGAGCAGGAGTTTAACAATCGATTGGGCTCACTATAGGGTTGTTGTAATCTTCCTTTTGTATAATTGTTACATTATTTGGAATCTTGCTTATTCTATTTGGTTTTTAATATGTATTACCAATCAGTATGTAACACCCATTTTTTTTATGATCTTTTTAATGACTAGTAACACCGAAGTCCGGGTGTCAGTCTTGGTCTTGGCAGGCGTTTTTCAGCGATGGACAAATTTGCTAAATCCACCAAGGTTGTTTTGATTATATCTTAGAAACTACTGAATATTTTTGTTTCAGGTTACTTTGGATCGTTTCAGGAATAAATCTAGTATTTATTTTTACAGATTTAAACTGTTTCTGAACTTTCTGAATGTATGGAAAAACATGATTCTCTTTCCGCACAAGGTATGACGTTTCTCTATGGCAGCACTGGTTTAATCTGTGGAAGACGCCTCTGGATTTCCTTTAATCTTAATAATAGCACTAGGTATCATTAATCTTCATCTGACCATAAGTAACATATGTTGTCGTCATCGTGAAAATCAATCACCAAGGAACTTCCACTTGGGCCTGCTGCAGCCTGATCAGGGTTGTTGTATGAAGCCATTGTCCCTATTTTTTTTAGTACCTCAGTTGGCAGTATGTAGTTGTGACAGCATTTGTTTTGACGCCGTAATCCTGCCCTGATGGTAATAATGGCATTCGTGGTGGTGTTGTGTAGTCTATTGCGAGCCTTGTTTTTAACTACCTATATTCAGTTGGCTAAAGACTCGTTCAACTTCCCCATTAGACCACGGCAAAGAAATCATCGACAAGGCAAAATGATTATTGCCAGCTGCATCTTGATACTTCAAAACTTCGAACCAAAATGAAATAGTGTTGTCCTTTTTCTCCCATGGTACAAGAGATTTATTGACCCACTGTGTTTCTACCTTCGCGATAAAATCCTCGCTGTAGCCCATTTCTCGTACTAGTGAAGTTATTCTTTCCTTTACTTACCTCAATGTGTTTGAAACTGACAACTGGTTGACTTTTTTCAAAACATCGTAATTTTCTGGAAGTCTCTGTTTCAGTTGTTTTGTGAGCTCTACTGTGAACTTCACACATTTATCCCTGAATTGCTCTTCATCTTGGGTTGAAAATAGATTGGTATCTCGTATTTCTGAAAGCTTACTTTCGACTTTGAATCCTAGATAAGGATGTGGAACCAAGAAATCTTCTAAATTTTGTATTTCGAATACATTGATGTTCCTAGTAGGATTCAGAACTTTTTTCCCGAGAGATTCTATAGCCGTGATTAGGTCATTAAGTAACTTGCTAGGATCAATATTATTCGACTAAATTTTTTTTACTAGCCCCTGTAATTGATCCAAAACGCTGTGCATATATAACAAATTTGCTTCGTTTGTGGGATTCGTGTATAGATTGTAAAGTGTTTCTGCACACTGTAGCATTTTTCAGTGTTCCTTGTAATACCAAAATGTAATTTTAATTCTATCCATTGGTCTAATATTATTTTAACTGCAGTTTGTTTTACAGTTTGCGTAATGGATTCAGCGTCGCCTTTACTTAACTCTCCAAGCGTAAGGAAATTTGACACTATCTCATATGAAGTCTTACTAAAATATTGAATAACAACTCGCAGTAACTTTCTTACACTTATATAAGTGCTCTCGTCTAACAAGAGGCTGTACGGTCCATCACCAACATCTTCACGTAATTTGGACGCAAAATGTGGCGCCAAAATATTTTTTAGTATAGCTGTACATTTCGTCCGATGCAATTTTATATCAGCTTTAAATTCTTGTTTACAAAAAGCCCCAAGATTCAAAATTAACGGTAGACCACCGTTAATTTTGAAGAATGAGCGGCAATATACAATGTCAGAGAAGCCTCAGATGAGCTCTTCAATTCGTCGAACTTTGGCTTTGCCTGAAAGGTAAATTTTTGTTGTCTCGAAGAAAAGGGCTCCGCAGCTTTCAAGTGTTTTTTGCGCTTTATGTGATTAATTAAGTCATATTTTTTTTGGCGTTTATTTCGCATCGACAATAACTGCAGAAGGCTTTCGTATTGTCATTGCTGACTTCTTTTAACCAGCCCTGAAAATCAGGCTCAGAGAGCCATTCCTGGCGAAATTTCTGGGTGTATGGTTTACTATAGGACATGATTTCACAATAGTCTTCACTTCAGTCACTTTCTTAACAAACAAACTTAACTTTAGCACAAAACCAGCACTAATCTCTCAAATGACATAAACTTTTCACATACGTAAGATGAATGAATACCATGTAAGCGCAAGAAAGAAATCGTGTACGGCGACTGTGGGGAATTCAACGGGAGGGGAATTCCCCGTTCGCACCACGCCGTTGCCCCGTACGAATCTCTTTATGATCTATGGTTAGGTACAATACAAAATGGCTGCGTTCAATAATAATTAACCTGCACTTCGGTAGTGGATTCGAAGCCGGAAAGCCACCGTGGTATGGCTAACTGAAAAAGAGCTAGAACAGTCGTAAAAAGAAGCTAAGGAGCTAAACGGGTTTTTTTTTAGAGCTGATACATGATAAATAGAGCCAAATCTAGCTCTAAAAGAGCTGAATTGGCAACACTCAAAGACGGTTGGAAGGAAGGAACACAGACAGATTAATAATATGTCACAGATTAATAGGTAAAGCCAAAAGGAACATAGAAAACGTCTGAGGGCGCCAAATAACTCTTTAATAGCAATACTAAGTATAGTATACCCATGCAAATTGGCCGCTTCGCTAATTGCTGAACTTATTTTAAAATCGAATTTATTAGAAGTTACATTTTAAATATAACTATTATAAATGAACAATCATAGAGAGCATATGATATGAAGAGATAAAGCAGTGTTTTTTAACTGTACATAATTAGGCATTAAAATACTCGTGTGTTGTTATTATGAAACACTCGTATATCAAAGCCTCTCATTATGGAAGTCACATTAACTACTAATATGTTTTATTATAATGAAATAATCTTCCAATGACTAAAATAAGTACCTGTAGTCGGGTTAAAATATAGAGAATAAAACTATTATGATTATTTACCTACTTAATTCATATGACATTTCATGATCTTCATGATCAGATTGTACTGGTTCGATTCTGGACATATCAGACTCATTGTCGGTTGTAAGACTGGCCTGAACTTATTTATAATGGTGAATGAAATAAAGAATTCATATATCAGTGGTGGACAACAGCATATTGTATAGAGCTTCTAGAGATATTACAGCATAGCGTTTACTTGAGTTAAATTGGATTTAGATTTTAAATGGACATTTCAAAACACAAACGACTTTGGAGGGCGGAAACGTCAGTCATTATGAAACAGACTAGAGCCGGGAAAGCATAGAGAATAGAACTAACCTTTTTAAGTTCACATACTATACTAGCAATTACTAGCTTCATGTTAGCATGGCTAGTAAAAAAAGAAAATAATGTAATTCTCAACACTTCCCCTCATGCGCAACATGAGAGCACTACAATGCAGAACATACATACTTACTAAGTACTTAATTAACAACACAGGTTAATTAAACTCTGCATTGACTCTCGCCCATGTACAAGGGACGAAGTGCAAATGTTTAGAGCTGGTCGATACGTGAGCAGCAACGAAGCAGCATGGCGAATATTGGGCTTGCCCCTTCACAAGAGGCACCCAACAGTGACGCATCTTGTGGTGCAGCTTCCCAACGGCGAGCGCGTCTACTTCACGGAGGCAAACCTGCGCGATCGAGTAGCGACACCGCCCACGACCACGCTTACCGCGTTTTTCCGTCTGTGCCAAACAGACGAATATGCCAAAACTTTGCTGTACGCGGAAGTGCCAAAATATTACACTTGGAACGCTTCACGGAAAGAATGGAAGCGTCGTGTGCAGGGCCTTGGAACGCTTCACGGAAAGAATGGAAGCGTCGTGTGCAGGGCAGCCCCATCGAAGGCTGGCATGGTGTGAAAGCGTCAGATGCCTTGGACAGAATTTATCCCGTACACATAACACACTTTGAGTGTTACTGCGTACGATTGCTACTGACCCGCGTCCGGGGCCCCATAAGTTTTCAGTCCAGGAAAACAGTAGAAGGACAGGAAAAAGCTACGTTCCGAGAAGCATGTGAGGCCATGGGACTTTTGGAAGATGACGGCCACTGGGACTCTACGTTGGAGGACGTCGTATTGTCCCGATCAGCCGCCAAGTTGAGATAGCTCTTCGCTATCATGTTAAGCACCTGTGGACTCTCAAACCCCCTGCAACTTTGGAACAAATATAAAACCTCTTTGTCTGAAGATATCGCACACAGCTACCAAGGGACAGCACAGGCGTACGACGACATATATTTTAACGAAGCGCTAAAACGAATTGAGGACAAATTTTTCTCAATGGTAGCTAAACGGATGTCTGACTTCGGCATGCTTACCCCATAACGAACAGAAAAATTGTCCAATGATCTGACACCGCAGTCTTAGGGGCTCAAGTTGCTCAAACTGAGCCCCAGTTATTATCAGAGCAAAGGCAAATATTCAATAAGAAGGGGGTTTTATTTTTAGGACGCACCAGGGGGTACAGGAAAGACATTCCTGTTGAATTTGCTGCTGGAGCAGTTGCGCAAAGATAGGAATGTCGCGCTAGCTGTAGCATCCTCTGGGATTGCCGCGACCTTGCTCAGCGTAGGCAGAACTGCCCACTCGGTATTCAAACTTCCACTGAACCTTGCGGGTGAGGAAACGCCCACTTGCAATATAAGCAAGAGCAGTGATCGTGGCGCTTTGATGCAATAATGCGAATTGATCGTTTGGGACGAATGCTCGATGTCACACAAGCGTGCGATTGAAGAGCTCGATCGCAGCTTGCAAGACATCCGTGGCAACCGAATATTGATGGGTGGAATGGTCGTCTTGCTAGCAGGTGACTTCCCGCCAACGCTGCCATTTATCGAGCGAGGTACTGCGGCAGACGAGATCAACGCCTGCCTCAAGGCTTCGCCAATGTGGGCAAAGGTAAAGAGATTAAACCTCACAACTAATATGAGAGTCCAGCTCTACAACGACCAAGAATCTGGGCTCTTTGCCCAAAACCTCCTTGAGATCGGCGAAGGCCGCATGGCAATGGATGCGGAAGGCCTAATTAAATTCGACAGCCGGTTCTGCAATGTTGTAACCTTGGAAGATAACCTATTAGATAAAGTTTTTCCAAGCTTACAACAAAATTTGAGCAACGAGGAGTGTTTATGTGAAAGAGCAATCATAGCGCCTACGAACGATTCGGTGGGAAACATCAATAAAAAATATTGATCAAGTACCTGCTCGCTTCTTACACGTCAATCGATACAGTGACGATAAGTGGGGGACAGGAATGCACGGCCCAGTAATGCTCGGCCCAGGAATGACCGACTCCGGAATCGTGGGCTTTCGGGACGCCAATTCCGGGGCCGGACATTCCTGGGCCGGACAATACTGGGCCGGGCATTACAGGGACTCATGATAAGTGACGACGCAACAACTTACCCTGTAGAGTTTTTTAACTCATTAGAGCTATCGGGAGTGCCCTCCCACAAGTTGGAGCTGAAGGTGGGTGTGCCTGTCATACTGATGCTTAACCTAGATGCACCAAGATTGTGCAATGGCACCAGGTTACGAATCACGGAGCTGAAAAGGCACATCGTGCTGGCCACCATCATCACCGGCGAGGCCAAAGGATCGGTATTGATACAACGTATTCCCATCATTCCAACGAACTTGCCTTTCCAATTCAAACGCTTACAGTTCCCATTGAAAGTGGCCTTCTCCATCACTATAAATAAGAGTCAAGGACAAACGCTTAAAGTGGAAGGGAATCATCTGGGCACCCCATGTTTTTCTCATAGACAGCTCTACGTTGGCTGTTCACGTGTATCTAGAGCTAGAAATCTCTACATATACGCAGAGAATAACAAATCTCGGAACGTTGTTTACAGAGACGTATTGCAGTAGATTTCTGACTCTGGACACATTTTACGTATGTTTGCGATATTCTAAGCTTGGAAAAGGCTAGCTTTTACCCACGGTCTCAACCGGGTGATATTCGGTTATACGTCATACTTATGTAGTCATATTATATGGTAGTCATTATTTACTTCGGTAGTGAGTAGATTTCTGGCACTCCAGACATTTTCTTTTCCAAACAGTCGTGAAATCATTTACCGTTTAGTCTCTTTTCAGGCGCATTCCACAGGATGACGTTACAACTAATACCACGCAAGCGGAGCCGCGGGCAAAAGCTAGTTACTAATGTTCGGCTACGACCGCGTCCTTTCGTAACGAGTTGCGAATTGTGCAATATGGCTGACCATCCTTAAGTTCAGAACGCACGATAAAGTTTTTTACACAAAACGAAGTCAATTCCTGAGTTCTTCATTCACACTGACTTGTAAATACACACGCGAAATGACCTTTTGCGCACCGAATTCAATTTGATAAACATTGATGAGCAATACTTTGCTGGTTCGATCCCCACATGAGGCACACTAAAAACGTTCCCTCCAAAGCCACGGGTGATGACTGCTGCAGGAATAGGGCCCAATGCCAGCCAGACCTAAACTACCAACTAGATCTCGACCTGCAACTGGGCGTAGTGTGGGCCAACACTTCCGTAATCGTAAGAAATTATCACTGACCGGCGAACGCGCCCTTCCAAAGAGTGTAAGTTAATATTGACGAATTGAAATTTTGGCTTTCGTGTTATGACTGATGTTAGACTGATGTTAGACTACTTTATTGAAATAAGGGACTTTTTATAGTTGACTAGCCTGTTGAGAAATAATATTGATTTCATGCGTTAGGACACTGAATCCTAACAGGCTCACCTGGTAAGACTCGTTTAGTTTTCTCTGCTTGGGCGCCTAGTATCATACACGGCGATTGTGACAGCGGCGTGGCGGGGCCGTATAAATGGACAGCGAGCTGGTGCTGCGAAACATCGTAGGGTGTAATTTAAAGCTTATCTATCTTATCACACTTCACGCACTGCACTAACACTCGTGTAGCTACATAAAACACACACACACTAGAGCATTATGGCACAAGTAAGTAATCGCGTTTCTCGAGCGGTTTTCTAAGTCGGAACAAAAGGTCGACGAAGAACAATGACGCCTGGGTGCGCCCAGGCGTCGTTGTAAACTGTAATTATTTTGATTATTGCTTTTACAGAGCGCCGAGCTGAACAAGCGATCGTCCGCTTTGGCTTCTAAAAAGAAACCCGTATGCATTATGACGAGATTACATTACTTAACACCCCTAGTAAAGTAACCATATCGCAACCTGTGGGATGCGTAGTCTTGAGCAGTTCCGGTAGCCAACTCCTCTCTCAGGAGGGTGCTTAAAGAAAAGTACAAATACATTATGAAATTTCATAAATATGGTAACCAATCCGATTATGAATCTTTAGCTTTTCTTAGAAAAAAGGCCAAAACCCTGGAGGAAGAATGCTACCGAAAATATATTTCAAACGTTGAAAGTTCCATAATTGAAAACCCCAAATTTTTTGGTCTTTTGTCAAATCTCAAAGGAGAAGTGCCAACTCTATTACATCCACTTTATTTTATGAAGGGCTGTCGGCTAGAGGGAATTTTCAACCTTTTCTCCAACTAATTTCTACTCCAATTTTCAATCTCAACCACATAATTCTTCTTCCGATAACGGCTTGGGAAACGGCCCTTTAGAAAATGATCATCCATGCTCTATTAGTGACATCGATATTGAGCATGCTACCGTATTTAAACTACTTAGGTCGCTTGATGTGTCAAAGGGTGGTGGGCCTGGTAACATTTCCTCAGTCTTCATAGTGAGAAGTTCTGAAGGCCTTACATATCCACTGACTCTTCTTTTTAAGCGTTCTCTTGAGCAGGGCTATGTACCTAAGGTCTGGAAAGCAGCAAATATTTCTCCTATCCATAAAGGTGGTAGCAAGAGTTACGTTAATGATTATAGGCCCATCTCAAAACTTTGCATTTTTGACAAGGTATTGGAGAGGCTTGTGTATACTGCGGTATATTCAACTCTCTCAACATCATTTATTCCGGAGCAGCATGGGTTTATTCGAAGACGTACTACTTCTAATCTGCTGTCTTTTAATGATTATACCACCTCAAACATGGATGCTGGTGGCCAAGTTGACGCTATTTTTATTGACTATAGCAAAGCATTTGACAGAATAGACCACCAGTTGCTCTTACAGAAACTCCTAAGGGCGGGAATCCATGGTAATCTTTATAGATGGTTTACCTCCTACATTTAAAATAGATCTCAGGCTGTGGTTCTTAATGGATTCTCCTCCTCCATTATATATGAGACATATATTGACTTCCACATTTTAATATTTGTATTTCTGCCAAATTCGATTTGTATGGGGACTATTCAATTATGTTTTTTAAGGTTTTATATTAATGAGCCGGGGTTTTTTTATTTTTTTAAATTTATAGTCATTTGTCTTAAATTGTTATCACATGTGATAAATTATCTCAACGGCAGTTTTTCTACCATATCGAAATGGTTTTCTCAGTTTGGAAATCTTGAATATTTTTTTACAAGGCCAATTATAATTGATATAGGCTTTTAGTAAGAACTCGATATTCACTCAATGTAGTCATGATTTTTGTCGTGTTTCTCATTATTTACCAATTAATTGTAACATGTAGTTTTTAATTAACGCTCAGATTGGTTTGCCATTGTTTGGTTGGATATTGAAGGAGACTGGCATTATCATGCTTACGGTCCTGATATTTTGTTTTGTGATTACAGCTCTGCCGGCAATGACATCTGCGCATTTAGTAAGTTTCAAACACACACGTTTCAACTAAATATTTTCTAAGATTTCTTTCTTTCTTACTCTATTATTTAATTAAATTATTTCATGTTTTATATCTGAATAATGTTACTAACACAATTGGTTGTTTTTCTAAGTTGGGAGCACTAAGTTTGTCAGTGAAATAATAAATTACACCCGTGCTTTCAAAGGTAATTTGTTGATTTTTCAGTGTTTTAGCATGGTTTACTTTGTTATGTCTGTATGACAAAAGAAACATATATAGTAGTAACCTACCTACCTGTTGAATTAAAAAGCAATGTAATTTCTAGAGTTCCGTACCCGAAGGGTGCCAAACGGGATCCTTTTACTAAGCCTCCGCGTCTGTCCGATATGTTTGCCCGTCAGCGGGATGTACCTCAAGAACCGTAATAGGTAAATTTTTCACAGAATGTGTATTTCTGTTGCCACTACAGCATAAATAAGTAACAAGAGATTACATAAATGAAAAGGCATGCCATACTAGAGACATTCTGATTAAATAACGTGTGTAAATTGGTAATGTAATGGGTTTCAAGTAATTTCTGTTTTTTTATTTGTCAAAAAGTTATTAATTTTTATTATTTTTTTATTCTAAATTTATTAAATAAAAATATTTTTTTGCTTTAAAACTATACATATACTAAACGTATTTTGTTGCCTCTTCTCTATCCTGTCCTGCCGATACCTAGGCCTCAAAACCGGATAGGTAGTGTTGCCTTTGTCCAAGTTCTATCTCTCATGTTGTCATTTAGAATTTCGGTTTGAGTCGATTTTCAACTTAGTGAATATTTTTTTAATTAATTACCTATAATTACACTTGTAAAATGTAATTTTATTTTGTGGAGTTGAGCTAACTCCACAAAATAAAATAGGGGCAGGTTTTTGAATTCAGTACCGGAATTGGCTGTTAAACAGAGAGCTAACCCATGATGAGTCATAAATATTGTGAGTGTGTTTAACACACACCAGTTAGACTTCCAGAATGTGTCAATTATTGTTAGGATTTTTTTTAAATGCAATAAAATGAAATGTGTTTATTTGCATAAAATATGGTATATACAATATAGACGGTAGACGTCAATAGTGACAACATATTTCGTCACTTATTAGCATGCAAATTTTAAATTTCTAAGATAAAATAAATAAAATAATGATAAAATCATTAAATCAATATATGTGTTTAATTTATAAAATGTCTGATAAATTGTAAAATTATTATATTATATATCTCTGTTTAGAAACGAGCCTTATAATCTAGAAAATTTATTATAGTTTTTTTTTTATCGCCATCCTGAAGTAGTTTCGCTTCAGCAGTTCTGTGTGCGGCTTTGTTAGACTCAGGGGAAAACTTGTATTGAAGTTACATGTTATTGTTTTTTTTATAAATAGGTCCAAATTTTGCTTAACAAATACACAGATTTCTAATATATTTCCCTGTTTTAGTAAGGAGATTGAGCTTTTTTTAAAGTTGTCTACAAGGTTCAACAGGGCTCACTTCGCATATTGCGCGTACTCGATTCTTTTTTAAAAGAAATACACTTTCGACTTCCACTGCGTTGCCCCACATAACTATGGTGTATCGTAAGGCAGACGCGACATAGCCATAATAAGCAAGCATTGCAGTTTCATGTCCTGCAACTTTAACCAGCCTGTAAAGTACAAACACATACCTATTGATCTTTTTAATTATATTTTAATGTGTGCTCCCCATGATAGTTGTGAGTCAATCGTGATACCTAAGAATTTAATTTAATTTTATTCCTTTATTTTTGAATTATTGTATTAGACTGTCATATTGATGTCAGGCTTAATTCTATTATTAAATGTCATATAGGATGTCTTGTCAATATTTACACAAAAATTGTGTATTTCTAGCCAGTGAACTATTCATGTCAGTTTCAAAATTAATAGCATTATTGTATTTCATTATTATGGATATTTCGTCGGCAAACATTGGACATTGATGGTCTGTTGCGTCTGGAAGATCATTTATGATCAAGAGGAAAAATAGAAGTGTCCCCAAAACGCTTCCTTGTGGTACTGCAAATCTATTCTCTCTCAGTTTTGAGTGTGAGGCTTTCATTATTAATTCTTGATTTAATTACTAATTTCAACTATTTTGTGTGCGTCCTTTTAAGTATAATCTAATCCAGTGATATGCTGGACCGCGGATTCCGTATTTTTGACACTTTGCTAACAGGATATCGACAAAATTAGTCATATCAAAAAAGACTGATTCGGTAGGGCTCTTTGAGTCAATACTTTCTGCCAGTATTTTTACCATATTGAAACAGGCTAGAACACTACAACAGTAGATTTGCCTTTTTGAAAGCCATTCGTTCCTTTTTAATAATGACGTGTTTTTTTATGAAGCCGATCAGTCTATTATAGAATATATTTTCGATTTTTTTGATAAGATTCGTACAAGCGTTGCTGGTCGGTATTTGCTCATGTTTTCTTTGTCGTCTTTTTTAAATATGGGTTTGACGACGGACATTTTTATTTCAGCAGGAATTCTCCTTCTTCCAATGATTGATTTGTCTCATGTTTTAGAATCCTAGTTCTTTTGCGGAAAGTTAAAGGTTTTTGTGTCGATTTCGTCATATCCAGTTTCAGTTGTGTTGTTCAAAGTCTTTATGGTCCTAAGTGTTTCCTTTTCATAGTATGGGGTTAGAAATATGGTAGAATTTTGATTAGCTATATTGGATATTGATACTGAGTGTGTTAATGTGGCTATGAAGTAATTATTAAAAGCTTCGGCTATATCAGTGGGGTTGTTGATATTATTGTTATTTTTTTTAATTAAAAAATATATTTAATGGCAGTAAATTAAAAACGAAAACAGTAAAAAACCACAAACGGGAGAAATTCAACAAATAAAAATTAAAAACGATTAAAATTTAGCCACAATAACCTACTCTAGCCAAATTTGGCTTTTTTTTGCATACGCTCCGCTCCGCTACGCTCTGGGGTTGCTTCTTCTATGTTCCAATCTAACCTATGACCCAATTGAAATTTAGCTACAATAACCTACTCTAGCCAAAGTAGGTGTTGAAAGCGACTCAAACGAAAGGAAACTATGTTCACTGACGCGAATGCTAGCAATGAAAGCTTAAAAAGACCAGATTCCAGGGCCGTAAAACATAATTATAAAAGAAAAAAAACAAGCAATGAATGAATGAATTTGGCTTTCTGAGCTCCGTTACTAAAAACTGAATCTCAGTAAATCTAAAAGAACACATTTAAATAAGCACAAGTCCAAACCGCAAAGAAACAAGCTTGTAACGCAAAAATATAATCAAAAATAGCTTTATTGCACTATAATTCGGTTTACACTTTGTTCTATATATTCTCATCTAACAATAAGCGTACAACGAAACGTTACACATTTTGAGGTTACTATTGCGTGTTGTATTATTGTGTGTGTCACACAAAAAGCAAAATTTTATAGATTGTCAAAAAATCTTATCTGTAAAACAATTGGGTTCCGACACCTGAAACTTTTAGGACGTGTTTAAAATGACCCAAATGATCTACAAAAAAATCACGAAAGCCTTAGCAAACCATCCATTTTCTAAAGTCTAGCCCATGTTTGTTATTATTTGTCGCGTTATCGAGCTGTAGATAGTTTAAACTTGTTTTTACACACATTGAATACCACTTGAATACGTACCCAGCGGCAGAATGATTATCTCGTAAGCGCACTATTTATGACTTCAATTCCCTACAAGACATAACCTTTATTATTAATTGAAAACAAGCTACATTGACTTGCAAGTGAAATTCTAACATTACGACACAAATACACAACTTTTTACAATGGCAGAGTTGAAGCTTACAAGAAACTTGGTGACAAAATTAAGAACAAAAACCAGTGTTGTGCTACAATGAGTGAATCTCCGTAGGTTAGTCAAAGTCAAAGTCAAAGGCATTTATTTGCTGAATATAGGTTACATAGGTGATAAAATTATAATAACGGTCGCTTAGCTATACTCTACCCGAAAGGGTTTGCAAAATTTTGAGTGTTAACAATATAATTTAATTAATTAAAGCATAAAAAATGTCAAGACAGTATTCAAGATTAAATTAGGCTTAAATATAAAATGTCAACACTATCATACATTACACACTGGGTACATATTTAACATTAATTTATTAGGAACCCTAGGCACAGTCACAAGGAAGGAAACTAAAATTTGTCTTGGAGAAATTCACCAAGGCTATAATAGGCTTTTTCAAGAAGAAGTTGTGATAGCCTTTTTTTAAATAAATGGACAACTTGAATTTCTCTAATACTATTAGGCAGATGGTTATATATTATGGGCGCCATTCCAAATATACTTTTATTAAATAAAGCTGTTGAGTGACTCGCAGCACTGATCTTATTTTTATATCTTGCACTGTTAAATTTGCCAAATAAATCATAATTAGTTTTTACAAATAGTACTATCTCTAAAATATATAATGACGGCAATGTGAATAATTTTAGTTTTATAAAATGGGGTTTGCAGGTATCTGTAGATTTCAGTTTACAAATTGACCTGATGCATCTTTTCTGAGCCTTGAAGGCATCAGTTTTGTCCGTGGAGTTACCCCAGAAAATGAGACCATACCTCAGAGCAGAGACAACATATGCATGATATGCAGTTAAGACTGCTTTTTGACTGACAACTTTGGAAAGCATGTGTAAGGCATAAGAAAATGACTTCAATTTAGAACAAACCTTTTCTATGTGGTTTTTCCATGTCAAATGAGAATCTATATACAAACCTAAAAATTTTGTGGAATCAACTTTATTAATATTCTTATTATTGTATTTAATTTCAAGATTATCTAATTCTGGATTATGGTTGTAATTATTTTTAAATGTCATTATGTTCGATTTGTCAATATTAATTAAAAGATTATTAGATGTCAGCCACTCAATCACATGTGATAGTGTACTTGTAATGTCAGATTCCAAAGCAATTACATTATTATTTTTAAATAGAACTGTGCTGTCGTCAGCAAATAATACCATTGTATTCTTAGTTTCTCTAGGCAGGTCATTTATGTAGACTAAAAATAGCAAAGGCCCAAGAACACTACCTTGGGGTACACCATATTTGATAAATCTATCATCAGAAACGTAATTTTGGAGAGTCCTATTATCTTGGCTTAGCCTTGTTACTACGGTCCTCTGCTTCCTGTCACTCAAATATGATTTAATGAGGTTCATCACGTTACCTCTAACTCCATAAGCTTGTAACTTCCCTAATAAAATCGAATGGTTCACATAATCGAAAGCCTTTGTCATGTCCATATATAAAGCTACTGTTAATATTCTTTTATCCAAAGATGTGACTACGTCCGATAAAAAATCATATAGAGCTAAATTTATGTTTTTGTTTTTCCTAAATCCCTTTTGTTCCGACGCAAAGATATTGTTTTTCTCGAAATAATAGTATAGACAATTATAAATAACTTTTTCAAGGATCTTAGCAAATATAGGAATAAGAGCAATTGGTCTGTAGTAGGCCATGTTCTCTTTATCTGTACTTTTATACATTGGTTTGATAATAGATGTTTTTAATTTTTTTGGGAAGGTGCCTTGCTCTATACATAAGTTCATGATGTAGCTCAAAACAGGTGATATAATTTCAGAAACATACTGAATAACTTTAGTGCAAATGTCATCAAAACCGGTACTACTTTTGTTTTTAAGATTTTTTATGATTTTATTTATGTCATAAGTCGTAGTAGGGCTCATAAAAATTGAGTGAACACTGGAGCAAGTTTTTAATGTAGCCGGATTGTTAGGCTCAGTAATTGGCTTAATTTGTTCAATGTAAAAATCATTGAAAGCCTTTGCAATTTCTTGAGGATCATCAATAATCTTATTGTCAAATTTGATTTGTTTTATGTCCTCAATAGATTGTTTATACTTGTTTTTATTGATAATGTTCCAGGTCGCTTTACATTTGTTATTAGAATTTTTTATATAATAGTCATTTTGGGATCTTTGGGTCAGTTTGACTATTTTCCTGAAGCGTTTGGAATAGTTCTGAAAGATGTTCTTGTTTTCTTGGCTGGGGGATAACCTATACTTCCACAGTAATTCTCTTTTCCGCTTAGAGCAACATTTAATTCCATTCGAAATCCATTTAGGCTTCTTTGACGCTGTTACTTTAACTTTGATGATTGGGAAGCAAAGATCGTAAAATAACTTAAATAAATTGTGAAAATTATCAAATGCTTCATTTGCATCTTGGCTTAAATATACTTCGCTAAAACTTAGTTGAGAAATATGTTCTGCAAATTTTTTTAAATTATCCTCATTAATGTCTCTACGCTCAATAAACCAATGGCTAAAACTGCAGTATTCTTTGACCGGACATTTTAAAATTTGTGCTGTATGGTCGGATAAGGCCAATTCTATTACCTTACCCTTGCATCCACGTATGTTGTGACAAAAATTGTCTAGGCAGGTTCCGCTACTTAATCTTGTTGGTTCATTAATAATTAGTTTCAGATTGTATGTCAGTAATAAAGTCTCAAACTCATTAGACCTAGCGTTTCGAGTCAGTCGATCAATATTAAAATCGCCACATAGTATAGTTTTTTTATTTTTATCACAGATTTTTTCTAATAAACTATCCAATTTTTCTAAAAATGCGTTAAATGCCCAAGTTGCTGTCTTAGGTGACCTATAAATACAGATAATATTTATGTTTTGCTCTATTAATTGTATTCCGCAGCATTCAAAGATAACGGGAGTGTTAAAACTATTTAGATTAATTTCCTTGTATCTGTGCCTACTGTTTACAAGAATGCATGTCCCTCCATGCCTATTGTTTCTAGCTGAATAAGTGGCCAATTTGTAATTTTGTACATGTAAAACAGGTATATCGGTTTCCACCATGTTATGCTCAGTTATACATATTACATCGAGGTCCATTTTGTCATTAATTAATTCATTCACATGCAATGTTAAAATGTCAGATTTGTTTATTAAACCATTGATATTTTGGTGAAGTATATTAAGATGAACGAAAAAACTCTGTTTTATTAACCTTTGACTCTACATTAACCCCTGACTCTACATTAATTTCTGACTCTACATTAACCCCTACCTCTACATTAACCCCTGACTCTACATTAACCCCTGACTCTACATTAACCCCTGACTCTACATTAACCCCTGACTCTACATTAACCCCTGACTCTACATCAACCCCTGACTCTACATTAACCCCTGACTCTACATTAACCCCTGACTCTACATTGTCCCTTGACACTATATTTTCCCTTGCCTCTACAGTTTGCTTTTGTTTCGTTTGCATATTTTTGGTTTTCAACTTCTGAAAGTAATATGGAATTGTACCTTTTTTATTACAAATCTGTTTTTTTACTATATTCATATTTTGTTTATTAAAATAGTAAGGTATTGTGCCCTTCACAAGCTTTTTATCATTTTTATTTAAATTCTTTACACATTTTGGCCAATTTACAATGTAATCCTTCCTGTATCGTATGTAATCTATTTCTACATTCAGTTTAAAGCTAATTTGGTCTACAAACAATGGGTTTTCCTGTCTCATTCTAATAGATTTTGTGTTAATTATTTTACATTTTGGATATTGCTGTTCTAAATTGTTCAGTATTTCATTAAGTGCAAACTTATTCTGACCATCGGTTATACTTAATATGAATACATAATTATTTTTGAGACTTTTAAGTGTTTTACCCAGTTCACTTGACAACATTTCATTACAGCTGTCATGATTGCCTACAGAAAATACAAAAATGTCATCATCAGTTATACTTGCCAAACTATTATATACGGGGTTTAAAATTTGAAAACTGTTTGCGTGCGGCTTGGTAGTAGATGATACAGTGTATATATCATTCCAGGTGTTTTTTCGGCAGTGGAGCATTGTGCTTGCTAATCCTCGTACATTTTCATCTCCATTTATAAATATATTGGGTTTTTTATCCTTTATACTTTTAGTAGGTAGGTAGGTACATTTTACTGCCCTAGATATTTTCGCTGGTTTTGAGACTGGAGGGGCCGGTAAAGCCAGTGGCGGTGCCAGCTGTAGGTTTTCTAATACTGATCTATTTGTACCTGTAGTGCCCTCTAGTATGGGTATAGAGGACTGCGTAGGCATGTTACTCATAACAGGGGAGCAGTGCTTTGGTTTTTCAACAACTAAGTTTTGCCTCGATTCAGACGTGTCGTTACCTAGATGGCGTTGCTCCAAGATAGCTTTTTGAGGTCCAGTTTTCCGAGTTTTCTTTATCGGAGTGTGTTTATTTGGAGTAGGTGTGCCCGGGGATGTAAAATAAATTTTCCTCATTAATTCTATTTCCTTACTCCTTTCTTCCAATTTAGATTTAAGGTTGTAGTTTTCTGTTATTAACTTATCAATTTCAGTATTTGCACTATCTAGGTTTATTTTAAGTATTTGAATTTGTTCCTGTAATTCACTTACTTGAGAAGTGTCCAGTATAGTTGGTGGAAGACTTTGGGTTGTTGAGTCAAGCATAGTTGAATTCCATACTGTTTCGTCGAGCATAGTAGAAGAATTTAAATCCTCGCAACTTGTTCCTTTGCGTCTGTTAAATTTTCTGATCGTTACATTGTCCATGTTCAACTGCGTTATAAGTCATACAATTCGAAACAAAAAGTGGTATTTACGATTCACGGAGACAGGAATCGAACCCGAGTCGTTTTGGTCTCAAGCACGGGTGTTTCACCTTACGCCATCGAAGCCATATAAAATGCTGCGAAAGTTGGGTATGTATCCTTTCGCTGCACTGGCGCCATCTGTTGGAATTTGGTAGTACCACGTAGTCTGTAGTTTAGTGATGATATAATTTGCGGGACTTGTTGTAAATTACTTTAGTCAGAGTTTACTTCTTTTGTGGATAGATGTCACTTGAGATGTTTGGCCGTTAAGATCCCGTTATCTTGATGATATGTAATTGTGATGAATTGTTAATTTATCCTGTACTTATAAATGACACTGGTCACTTTTGTCACTTTTATGTTATGCGGAGAATCTGCTATGTTATTCTAGTTTAACATAGAGGGTTTTTTGCTTTTATTGTCACTTTGTACATTCATTTATTGGCACTTGTTATATTATTGTTTCTACTTATTTTTAGCACTGGATAACACTTCCACGTCTTAATCGGTTTATAGTTTACCGAAAAATACTGATTTCTAACAATTTTATGAAGATTTAGTTATTAAAATGAATAATTTATTCGGAGCTCAATGTTTACACTGAGTATATGGAGTACCTATTGAGGTTACCGTTGTGAAGTTGGCTTCGACGCAGGGCAGCAGTGCAGGCGACTTAGTCCGGCTACGGCCACACCCTCTCGTGACGAGTTGTCTAAATATGGCACGGCTCCGACCAACCTCAATTCACAACACGGTGTTTGGGCTTTTTACACTGAATCACAAATGTATACACAAAATGATCTTTTCACTGAATCTATTGTTCGATGCAAACACTGAACAAATAGCGCCTCGACTCGATGATGATGCAATCTGTGCTTTTAATCCGTTCCGTCTCGTGGGCACACCAACATTTTCAATTTATGGGTAGGTCCCACCTTGGAATCCTAAATGATAATGTGATAGAGTTAGGTAATACCTCCTGGCACCCGAAGGTCGAACCCCCAACTGTATGATGCACGTGGCTATCCGCTTCCACTCCACGCGTGAGGACGGCAGTAAAAAGGGGCCAATGCAAGCTAGACCTGAGCTACCAGCTCGGTCGCCGGTGGCACCCGGATGAGGATAGGCCACATCCACGCCTCAGTGAGAAATTTGTCGCCGCGACGGCAGCTGCCATTCCAAAGGGCTGTGATATTGAATGATGATGCTGAAGTTACACGATGAATGGATTTGATTATCACACTGATTTATTGACACTAGGGCACGGTACAAATATGAGAAATAGAAAACTACGCTGACAAACTGAGTTTTACTTTTTGACACGACCACCCTGGCGATGGATAATGAATAAGAGAAAGAAAAGAATGAGTGATTGAGTGACTTTCTGACATGAACCAACGGCTTTAGAGAAATAACGATAGAGCATAATGATGACAATTAATCGGTCGTTCCATAGTATCGACCTTTACAAACTGATTTATCATTTTAAGTTGGATTAACATTCCACCGCTCCCAGGGGGAAAGGTGAGCTGAACACATGCAAGCCTCATTTATAACAACAGTGATAAGAATGAATACAATTTAAACACATAATGAAGGTGACACACTTAAGAAATGGCTTAAATTCAACGTACACTATCATCTAAAGGCAGCTTATACGGTTTGACGACTGATCCGACCAGATTACGAAATAAGTTCATTGAGCTGTGAATGAACATTTGGTATTCTACCTGTTACTGACTACATAGCGACCTCTGCGGTACTTATGATAAGAACTAGACTATGGGTAGGTTTGACTACTAAAGGAGATATGTAGGTACTTTTTCCAAGAGAGTTGGTACTTTATTCGAAATAGTCATGAACCAAGTTAAAACCGTATTTATATGAAAGAATATAATTTAAAGGTTCTAAATACATATCGTGATCATTTTTTAAAACCGCCATTTTTTTATTACTTTGATTTTAAAATAATTATTATTTTAAATAAAACTGCCACCCAGAACAATAATTTATTATGGCAACACTGTTCTGTCACGTCAATGTCAACAACCCCCTGTTCCGAGTCACGCCACAATCATCTACGAAGCCGTTCCGATTTAGCTTTGGCGATACAAAACGATGGTATCGTAGACGCTGTAATCGATTATGGTGTGATTCGGAACATGGGGAAAGTGTCAAAAATGACAATTGATTGAATGACAGTTTTTTTGTTGCTGCAAAGTTAAGCAAAGGATGCAGGTTATAAATCCTACCCATACAAATCATTTTTTCAAAATTAATAAAGAATGGCGGTTTTAATTAAATAAATAATTGCGTAGGCTTTATTTATACTCGTTTCCCTACCAGAAAAACCGCATATGATTATGGTTCAAAAATCAGTACCGAAAAAATACATCTCCTTTACACCTAGGAATGATTGATCACGCTTATTAAATCCGTGGGTGTGACTACATATATTGAACACATACAAACAACTTGAATCGACCAAATAAAATTTAAAAAAATGTACGTACCTAGGGGTAGAACGATTATCTCGTAGCACTGTGTGGCTTTAATTACCTACAAAAACACAACCTTTATCATTCATTGAAAACAAACTTCAATCAATCAATTTCTTATACGGTGGCTTCCATCGGTTTGATGATTCAGCCAATGTCAAGTTTCAGAAATGACACGTTATAACACTGAACTTGAGTAACACTGAAATTCCACTATAACGACACAAAAAACTTTGACAATGACATTTGGAGTTAACGCTTACATGACACTTAACGTTGGTCTGTGGTAGAATGAATGAAACCATTGAGTGACCGAAACTAGTGTTGTGCTACAATACGTGGATGTCCGTTTGTTACCGATGTGAAGTAAGTGTCGAGTGCAGCCAACTTAGAATTGTGAAGTGCCCGGCTACGTTGAACCGTCCAAATTGGATGACCCGAATGGCCGAGTCGGCAGTGACCCTGCCTACGAAGCCAAGGGTCCCGGGTTCGAGTCCCGGTGGGGGCAAATATTTGTTTGATGAGAATGGATGTTTGTACCCTAGTCATGGTTCTTTATCTATCTAAGTATAATATTTATCTATATATAAGCGTTCTCTAGTACTCAAGATACAGGGAATCCTAGTTCGGGCTAGCCTGATCTAGATCAATGTGTGTAAATAGTGTCCAAGGTATTATATTATTATAAATATTCCCCCAAACTGGATAACCCCCTAACTGGATAATGCATGTGGCTCTGACCACTCCAAGTCACGGATGATGACTGCAGCAATGTCAGATATAGCACTATTTTTTAAAATTAGGAGACAGGAAAATGACTTACTGGAAACAAATAATGCTCTCTTGCGAGTACTAGACTGGTTTATTGCCAATAACTTGCTTCTGAATTCAAAAAAGACAAAGTGCATAATGACAAAGTGCATTTACCTGATGTAAGGCAAGTTGAGAGTAACATTGTATTGGGGAAAGACAAACTAAAACTAGGTACCTAGTAGATGAAACTGTATTTCCCGGCATCACTATTGATGCCAAACTGCAGTGGGGTCCCCATATTGTAAAATTTGCACATAGACTTAGCTCCGCAGCATATGCAGTTAAACGAATCACGGAATTGACTGACGTTGCAACTGCTAGGCTTGTATATTTCAGTTATTTCCATAGCATTATGTATGTCCATACTGCTATGGGGAGGGGCTGCTGACATTGAGACCATCTTTATTTTGCAGAAGAGAGCGATCCGATTTATTTATAAGCTAAGTAATAGAGAGTCTCTGAGAGATTTCTTCAAAGAAACCAACATCCTAACAGTTGCAAGTAGAGATGAGTTAATAGCTAGATCGTTTGGCTATTAACCGGTTAATAACCAGTTTATAACCAGTTAATAGCCAATATGGCTATTTAAACCCTGCTATTAATGTTTTTAATACAAAATTGATTTTTATGGTTGTATATTTTATCTAGTGATTGGAAATACGGATGTTTTCGGTCAAGTCCGTTGCGGATTTATCGGCCAAGTGCGAATCAGAATTTATAGGAAATTTTGACGGGAAAAAGTCGGGGAAAAGGTGTCGTAGTTACTAGTCCGATTTGCTTCAAAATGGTTTCATCATTCTGAAGTTAGATTTTAATAAAATGGCCACCATTTTGAATTTCGTAGTTATTGGTCTGGTTTGCTTCAAAATTTATATCTGGGGAGCCGGTTGGAGTCTAATCATGATTCTGCCGTCAGATTTTGAAAAAGTGGCCGCCATTTTTATTCGACTATGGCAAAGCCAAAGGGATGTTGCGCCCTCTAGAGGTTATTACCTAGAACCTAACCTAACCCAGCTATTATTGTTTTAATTTTTTTTTGCTTTCATGTTTTATTATGTGCCTAATTAAAAAGTTATTCTGCAGCCCAATCACTGCCTTCTGTCCTGATTAGCAATAGGATTGGATCGGCTTCTTGGATTGGATCGGCTTCTTGGATAGGATCGGATTATAATGGATCAATTTCTGTTGGGTTGATTTCATCTTCATCGACTTCGTATATATCTGGTGTTGGTGGCTGTGACTCCGAGTAGCAATCCATCTGATCGCTTTCTGTGATTAGTGTACTTGTTGAATAGGACGGTCTGTTTGTTAAGTTCCAATTGTGGGATATATACGTTAATTTTCCTGCCCGTTCTGTAGTTAGCCTATTCTTTTTAGCATTATGTACATCAGCTTGAGCACTAATCGTCCTTTCAGTAGCTGCTGATGTACAAGGAGCTGACAAATTCTCAATTGTAATTTTATGCAACTGAGTAGAGCTGCAAATCCCCTTCCACCAGCTAAGGGAATCTGTTACATTTTTTTCTCGTGATAGGTTGTGAACTCTAATACCTTAAGTTAAGGTTCAAAATCGCCATTGGCTGGAGGTTTGGTACTTGACCGGATACGCAGGCAGAAGTGATCGGCGAAGACGCACTCCATCTCTTTCTGGCACAAATATATATCTGAAAATGTTCTGCGTTCGAGAGAGCCCGTGTGTCTACCTGAATGGTATGCGGTATGCGGTCGGGGGAAGGCATCATGTCAACTAAAAGCACTGTCTGGGGATTTTGTTTTTTATTTATTGAGTTATTTTGTAATATTTTGCCAAATCTGTACGAACTTCACTGGTTTTCGTTGAAATTTATTATAGGTACTTAGGTTGGTGATAGCTATTAAGCATGCATAATAGGTGTGTTTGCCACACTTTCTAAGTTTTAATTAGATGAATCTCATGAATGTTTAGGCAATATGAAATCTCCAGATATAGATTTTGAAGCAAATCGGACCAGGGAGTGCAAAGTTCAAAATGGCGGCCACTTTTTCATAATCTGACATCAGAATCATGATCAGACTCTAACCGGATCTCCAGATATTGATTTTGAAGCAAATTGGACTAGGAACTACGACACCCTTTTCGTGACTTTTTCCCGTCAAAATTTCCCGAAAATTCTGATTCGCACTTGGCTGAAAAGTCCGCAACAGACTTGACCGAAAGCATCTGAAATTCCTATCACTAATGATAATTTATCCGTAAAAAAACATAATTGGTATAAAAAACATTAATAGCAGGGTTTATAGCCATTTTGGCTACTATCTGGCTATTAACCGGTTATTAACCTGTTACTAGCCAAATGATATTAACATGATTAATAGCACTTCCCATCTCTAGTTGCAAGTCATTACAGATATATTCAACTACTGATATTTTGCCTCACATTTCATAGATATGAAAACATAATGTATGTAAGGAAAAATATCAGTAGTTTTAAAACCATTGATAGCCATCGCAATGTGCAAACTAGAAATAAACACAAACTTTCTTTTATAATGTTCAGACTCACAAAAGTTAGTAGTTCTTTTATGGGACACTGTATACGCTTCTACAATAAAATTCCGCAAGAAATACAAAACTTAACTGAAGCTCGATTAAAAAAATGTATGAAGCACACTATGCACAAAGGCCTGCTTCAAAATTAATGACTTTTTAAAAGACACCGACATCTGGCTTTAAACCAGTTCATTATACCCTACATATTATGTACTAAAAATAATGCTTACTTGATTATGTTATGACGCTCATTAAGTCTCAATTTTTGTACTATTATGAATAAAAATCTATGAATTGAATTGACTTGAATTGCAAGAATGGTCCAAAGCCAGCTCGATCGCCAGCGCCACCTGAACGAGGATAGGCCAACACACACGCCTATGTGGGAAAACTATGTCACCGCGCCACGCGATGTTCTGCCCTCTTCACGATGGCCGTGATGAAGGTTGATGTTGACGAATTCAAACACTGACTATAGTTTTATAATTACAATGGTTTATTGTCTGTAGGGCACATTGTGCAGTTGTTGCACTGAGTTTTACAGTTTGACACGACCACCCACGGCGATAGTTATTGAACAAGACTTGATAGAGTTATGATTGCGTGACTTTTTTACATGAACCATCGTTTGTAGAGACAGATATCATAACGATAATAATTATATCGATCCATACCTTTACAAACTGATTTATCATGATTATTTGGATTAACAGTCGTATTTATTGTGAAATTCCCTATTATGTATAAACATACCTATTCCTACTACCATTTGTATCCTACTCCTACCCATAAATACCATGATTATACCTCCAAATATTCAAAATTCACTGAAACTGGAAGATGTCAAATTAGATAAATTATATGAGCTCGAAGCTCTGATGGAGAAAGAATCAACAAGATTCCATTATTATTTTGTAATAAGATATAAATAAATATTACAGGACAATCTTACCCAAATCGAACAAGGTCCATAGTAAGCTCAATAAGGCTTCTGATAAGGGTCCTAGACGACGATATATTTTAATAAATGTTATGTTAATACATAAAAAAACATCCAAGACAATCACACAAATATTTTCCCTTTCCGGGATTCGAACCCAGGATCGTCAGCTTCGTAGGCAGGGTCACTACCTGCTAGGCTAAACCGGTCGTCACTATTGGTACTTGCACCTTCAGTTATTGGACTCCGCCGCTTTACTTTGCTATCATCATAGGTGGTTGCTTTATATTATATAAAAATACACCAAGAAAGGAACGCAGCACCAAACAAAATTGAACTTCAGCCGCCATCATCATCGAATGTTTAGCCAATTTTCACAAAATTATGAAAAATGGGCTTTCATCCGCTAAGGGATAAGTTATGTGAGCAATCCCTAGGCACCCGTTTCTAAGAATTGACGATGAAATCACAACGGCATCGCCCCATATAGACTGGCAGAAAATTCTCAAATTCCTTCTGCTTTTAACAGTAACGGCATTTAGTGAAACTTTTTATACCTGGTATATTTAGACTAATTAGACCCCGGTGAAAACAATTGTGCCCGGTGTCAACCCCTACTACCTTCCCTTCCCCCACTTTCTCCCCAACGTGTCCGATCTGCAGTTTTTTAATTTTTTTCCGAATCTATTAGCGATAAAAGAAAATTGTCAATGATAAAAATAAATTATATTAAATTATCTACAACATTTATAGAAATAGAAATAGAAATAGAAATTGTTTATTTTGCCTAAAAAAAAACAATACTGAGGAAAGCGAATGCGTAAGTAGGTATATAAGGCAAAAAAGGGAACAGTCTCAGCGTTTGCTACAAGCTAGCACAGTGCTAGCTTGCAGCGCTGGTTTTCAGACAGTCCCTGACTAAAATTAAGAAAACTTAAACTAACTTGGTAGATACTACCACTAAGACTAAAACTAAAACAATAACTGGGACTGAAACTAAAACTACGACAATATGAAGGAATAAACTAAACAATATTATACATTAAATTAAATAAATAAAAAATAAAATAAAGCAGAGACGTAAGTAAATTAAATTCAAGGAACCAGCAAACAAAAAACAGCAGTTTCTGATATAAAATAAAGTGAAGTGAAGTGATTGATATAACTACATAGACATTTAAAGGAGATAAAAGATGAAAGAGAGAAAAGAGAAGAGAGATATCACTCAACACAACGTGAACGTGAAACACAGGCGAGTCTTATCGTGCATAATATTGAGCAGAATCTTTAATCTGTCTCTCCAGAAGGACCTTACGCAGTTTTATTTTGAAAGTTTGTCTCGATATTTTGCTACGCAGGGGAGGGGGCAGGTCGTTCCAGATTTTTGATGCAGCATATTTGAAACCGCCCTTAAAGCCAGCCGTCCTGTGCTTCGGTATTACCAACTTGTTCTGCGCTAAACCTCGAGTAAACATGTGATGGCAATCTTTTACTGATGTAAGCTTCGCCCATAGATACGCTGGGGTTTTGCTGTCTAGCACTTTAAACACTAGATAAACCAAGTGTAGTTTCCGGCGTGCAGACATTTTAAGAGAGCACTTGTCATTGAGAAATGGTGTTATAAAGTTCCGTCTTGGAATCCCGAAACAAAATCGCACACAAGCATTTTGTACCCGTTGTATAGCGCGTTCCGTTTTAGCAAACAGTCTTGGACCATATACCACGTCACCATAGTTAAGTAGAGATAGTACAAGACTTTCAGTCAGAAGTGACCGGACTTTTTCTGTCAGAAAGTTTCTAATTGTGTATAAAACTTTCAATCTATAGAAGGCGTTTCTGATTTTAAGCTGCACGTGTTGTTCGAATCGTAAATCACCGTCTATCACGAGACCAAGATTCCTAGCTGACAGTACTCTTTCAATGTCTTCACCATTTATTTGCATCCTCGGGCTTTGCTCTACTACCGAATTTCGTTGGTGTTTTGTTCCTAAAACTAGAAATTTAGATTTTTGTGGATTGAGGACTAGTGCGTTTTCGTGTGACCATACCAAGATGCTTTTCAGGTCCTCGTTTATCATCTTAACAGCTTGTTCAGTATTTTGTGGTTTAAAAGAATGGTACAATTGGGTATCGTCTGCATATAAATGAACCTTGCAATTAGTAATCCTTTTGATGAGGTCAGCAGTGTATAAGATAAATAGTAAGGGACTGAGTATTGAGCCTTGAGGGCAGCCACGTGAAATTAAATCTGATTGTGCCAGACTCCCATTCTCAACACTGGTTTCTACATATTGCTTACGACCAGTCAAATAAGACCTGAACCAATCACAGGAAGCCGATGAAACTCCGTAATACATGATTTTGGCTAAGAGAAGTTCTGTGTTTATGCAGTCAAAGGCCCTTGAGAAATCAAGCAAGACAAGAATGCTACCATCTCCAGAGTCAGAAGCTGATATTATGTCATCCGTAACGGTGGCGAGAGCTTTTTCTGTGCCATGACCACCACGGAAACCAGATTGGACTACAGGAAGGATCTTTTCTGACTCAATGTTATCCGTCAATTGTCGGCATACTAATCTTTCCAGGATTTTAGATAGCATCGGTAAAATACTTATCGGCCGCAAATCTTTAAATTGTTCTATTGTACTGCTTTTAGGGATAGGTTTAATTCTAGCTATTTTCCAAGAAGACGGGAACACATTGGAGCTTATAGAATTATGTATAATGTAAGTAATTACTGGCAAAGTAGCCGATAAAGTCATTTGAATCATTTTCACATTTATACCATCATGACCTGACGCATTTGAATTCATTGCAGTAATGATTTTGTAAGTATATCTTTCTGTGCATCCCTTTAAACTGAATTCATTTTTGGTACCATATCTGTTAGATTTAAAGAAGTTAAGAGTATCCTTATCTACTGTTGGATTCCCGGGTGTATCAAGAAAAAAATCATTAATTTTATTGGCATCGTTTAAGTGTTGTGGTATGCATTGTTGAGAGGGCTTACCTATATCAGAAACTTGCTTTAAATTTTTCCACATCTTATTTGGATTGTTAACATTATTATTTACAAAGTATGAAAAATAGGCTACCTTTTCTTTTTTTATGGAGCTATTAACTAAGTTACGTAAATCTCTAAATTGTTGTTTATCACGTTCTAGTTTTGTCGATAGAGCCTTTCTCCACGCATTGTCCCTTAATGACATCATCAGCCTAATTACGTCAGTTAGCCATGGTCGCGGTTTGTGTTTTATGAGGATTCTTCTCAGTGGCGCGTGTTTGTCAAATAAATTAATAAGTAGTTCATTGAAGTAGTCGACCATATCGCTAACGTCCTTTATCACCATAACGTCAGACCATGGTAGAGCATGTAAATCAATGTTGAAATGATTTTCGTCTATTTTATTCAAAGATATGGTAAAAATATATGTGGGTTGTTCCTTGGGTTTCTGAATATCAAGTTCCGCAATGACCAAAGAATGGTCACTTAAGGCAAATACATTAAGTATTAGGCAGGCTTAATAACTAAGTTAATAAAGTGTGCCCAAACAGTTTTTTATTTTTTTCGAAATGTTTGCATTCGCAATTAATTTATCGAAAAATGGTCGAAGCTATGATTAACTAGCCGGCAAGTGAAAAAAACAGTGTGCTTTAGACCACACAACTGAAATAAAACTTCTTTGGCTCTAATGCTTCTAAAATACATCTCCTACACTGTGTCTGGCTATGAGAGGAAGAGAGAAAGAAAATGTGCGCGCGCACCTCTCGTTCGCCTCGCCCGATCACACTTTTCGTAACGCTCTCGACACGCATTCGCCAGCTTACTCCCTAAGTCAAGCGTGCGTAAAGAAGTTTTAGTTCAATAATGTTCATACATTTACGTACAAAACAAGACCTAATTACTAAAGACCGTCGTACGACTTTCAGGAGGCAGCGCAGTTGCCGATGTCCCATGCCGACCACGAAACGCAAGTATGCTCGATACTATTTAAAATAACTTCGTTTTAGGGTTCAGTATCCGAAGGGAAATAAACGGGAACCTTATTACTAAGCCTCCGCTGTCCGTCCGTCTGTCTGTCTGTCCGTCAGCTCTCAGCAGTATCTCATCAACCGCAATAGGAAAGTTGTTTTTTTTCACAGACTGTGTATTTCTGTTGCCCCTACACCAACACATTATAAATTTTACAATTAAACCCTAAGAGACACGTTTTTTTTTCGATGAGAAAGCCCAAAAATGCTAAATATTTGGTGACTACGCTGATAGGTTTAATGAGAAAGTAAATAAAATAGAAGCACATTACCTACGAATAGATATTATTTTCGATAGGTATTTGTCTGATTCAAAGGCGGGCACGAGAGCCCAGAGGATACTAAAATCAAACCCACCCAAAACATGGCGCAATTTCAACTTCCCGCGAAAAAAACAGATCTAGCAAGATTTTTGCCAGAGGAACCAATCCGGCTCTCATGTGGCCATGAAGGTAGTATCTGGTGGCTTTCTGGACGGGACACATGTACTGTGTCCCGTCCAGAAAGCCACCTTGACTTATCCAGAAAGTGATATGTCCTCACTTTAATCCAACCATGAAGAAGCAGACACAAGGCTATTACTACACGCTGTGAACAGTCCGTTTGAGAGCATTGTTGCTGAGAGATACTTATGTCTTTTTCTTACTTTTGCATCATCTGTGGATGATGGCAGGAACCGGCGCTCAAAGAAAGTATATCCCAATCCACGACGTTGCAAACAATGTTACTGAATAAGAAATAGCAAATTTGGTACTAGAAGTAAGACACGTCTTTTTCTCAAGAGGTGCCACGCCTGAAGCTCTGCCACCAACTTCAGATGCAAAGACTTTTTGAAGAAAATTTCCAGATTTTCACAGTTAAGTGTCATAAGTGTAATCATTGCAAAACTAAACAATAATTGGATCATTCCAATAAATCTTGTATTGTGCGTCTGCTACATCAGACTTGGTTTTACCGACCATTGAAGAGCACGGAAAATTTCAATCATCAATAAAATTAGTTTTTCGGACCTAATTTAACAAAAACTAGTGAAAGCTTTTTATCTTTCATTTAAGGTATTATTGACGTAGATACCTCACACATTCTTGATGTTATGAACTACTAACCAGTTTGAGGGAGAAAAATAGACTTTTAGATGGTCTTTTTAATTAATTAAACTTATGCTTTTCATGCTCGAAATTAGATCGTTGGTACCTCACACAGACAAGATCCCATCTTTGGACTTCTATGGTCGTAATTTTGAGCATCATTTCATCTTTCATAGTGTCGAAAGCCATTCTTATTTTTGAAATCGACTCTTCTTGTGTGTTGATGGCTACGTTGGAATAGACCAGTTCTTTGGCTCTACACAAAATAGTCCATTGGGGTCAGCTCTGGTAAACAAGCAGGCCCGTCTCTGCCGATCTAGCAATTGGGAAAACAGTCGTCAAGATAGCTTCTCACCGCCTAATGCATCTCCTATGTACTAAACAGCCTACAAAATTGAAAATAATTTGATTGAACTAAATTAGACCTCTTTATTTTATTATTCTTTTTTGCGATCTTTTATTGATTAAATGTCAATTGCTATTTCACTGGGATAATTTCACACATTGTTTCTTTACGTATTGGATTTTCTTCAATGTGTTCTGGGCTCTGGGTCGCTTCCCGTTATGGCTAGTTTTTCTAATGGAGAATATGCCGACATTGTTTTTATGTATGGCAGGGTAGACGGCAATGGAGCGATGGCTCGGCGCTTGTATGGAGAACGCTACTAAACCGCCGGCTACTGAATGTCAAAGTGTTTTACAGCACCTTTCGTCAGCTTGCTGAAGTTGGGATTCACCGCGCTGCCACTGGAATCCACCAAGGCAGATACAGTCCTACCGACGAGGAAAAAATATTGGCGGCATTTCAAGCGGATCCTACCACCAGCATAAGAGTGGTTGCTCGAGATCTTGACATTTCTAGTGGAAAGTAAAGAAAACCATGCACGATAACAACAAGTATCCATTTCATGGGACGGGGTTACAGGTCTGGAAGAGCAAGATACCCATCGAAGAATACAATTCTGCCGATTTATTTTTAATGAAAATGCGCAGTTTTTTAAATCATTATTGTGGACTGACGAGAGCAAATTCTCCAGAGAGGGTATCACGAACTTCCATAATAGGCATAAATAGGCTGACAAGCATAACAATCTACATTGGAAAAATAAGTTGTCATTCCAAACGAAATTCTCAGTTAATGTGTGGGCCGGAGTGATAGGGAGGACGTTGATTGGGCCACACTTCTTACCAGATACCTTAAACGGCCAAGACTACTTGGATTTTGTCTAGAACACCTTCCCGGTTATCGCTTAGGTATGATCTTAGTAGACACAACGCTTTATTTCTAACGATCTCCAGACTATGCTCGCAGAATTGCATAAAGCATCCCTGAGGGTCGGCCTCAAGATGTACATGTCTAAGACAAAGGAAGGATTATGAGGGACAGTCCTACAAGCAACGGTATCGACATTACTGTGGATAACCGTCCCCTAGAAGTGGTTGAGGTGTATATATCTATCTTGGACATTTTTTGTATTTTGGTCGACTAAGCCAAGTAAAGGAAATCTCTTGAGGTGTCCAGCTAGGATGGGCTGCTTTCGCAAATGGCCTGAGGACGAATCTATTTTACTCATGTTTACTGTCAACATTGTAACGATCCCAACATGCACTGTTTAACTAAATCATACAAAATTATCATAAAATCAAGAAAGGTAGTTCATATCGGTTTGTTGGAGTTTTGGGAATAACTTAAGTAATAAAGTTATAAAATCTGACTGTAAACAAATGTGCACCGATTAGTTTTGTTAGACTTAAAAGAAACATTGACCAGAACCATTTAGCCAAAACTCAGTTCTATGTACGGCTCGTTAGGAAGTAAGTAATTTAGTCTAACACAAAGTCAGTCTTATGATCTTTCGAGATAATAAAATAAAGGTCATTTATCTTCTGGCCAATTACTTGCATCATGGCAAGAAATACGAAGTTCTGGGTAAGCAAGTCATAACTTGTAATTTGTTATTTTTTACAATACTCTGTCCTGCAGTAATTCAATGATGATGGTGTAAAAAGGCGGGTACGGCGCGGATGTTTTATTATTTTAAGACGTTGTTGTCTAAATAAAGCCAGGGATCGATGCCATTATTGGAACCCCACTGAATGAATGCCGTATGACATCTTTGAAATTAATAATAATATTAATAATGGTACCTTGGGCACTATTTACACACATTGATCTGGCCCAAACTGGGATTACCTGTATCTTGGTTACTAGACAACGATACACATACTTATAAATATTATACTAAGATAGATAAGCAGCCATCACTAGGGTACAAACATCCATATTAAACAAATATTTGCCCCCACCGTGACTCGAACCTGGGACCCTTGGCTTCGTAGTTGGCACTGCCGACTCGGCCATTCGGGTCGTTGATATTAATTGAGCTCTGATAGGTTAGATTAGGCTCATAATCATTCACTGAATCATTGTTTTTAGGTAACATACTAAAATGAGATCCTGATATATTTAATCTTGGTTGCTAATTATTTTATCACCCACTTTGGGCAAGTGTGTGACGTAAAGAACCAAATAAAGTATATAGCGAAAACCTAATATTAACAACATCTTATCGGTGGCGAAAAGTTTCATGTATCAGTATCGTCAGTATCGTTCTATTCCTTGGGGTGGATGTAGACATGTAAAGAACTAAATAGGCTAACTATTATGCTTGTTAAAATAATAATCCTGATAGCACCATGAGTACATGGGCCAATGAGATGACATAGGGGCGTAGTCTTGAATGAGATTTGGCGATGTGATTGGTCGAGACTGGAAGGGTAGGTAGTAGAGTAGGTAGGAAGCGCCTACGCCGAAAGGCCGGAAATTTGACAGAGTAGGGAGACCGGGTTTAGACATGGAACAGGGGAGTCGACAGGGAGGAGGACTTCATCAAGCGGACGAACAGGAAGTGTAGGAGTTTTTCTTGTGCCGGGCGCGAGAGGCGAGACTGCGGCGTCAAAAGGCCTTCGCCGAGTGAGATGTGGAGAATTATAATTACATAGCGTCACGCCTTTTCCCATGCGGGGTGGTAGGGGCACAACTGTGGCCACTTTGAGCCGGTTATTTCATGCTCCGCCTTGGCTGGCAATTAGCCCATCGCCGCAGCTATGGAGCAGTAAAGGTTTCCTCACGATGTTTTCCATTACCGTTAGAACGTCCGTATGATGTACTTAAAATGGATTGATTGTCGCATTGGTACATGGTCGGGAGTCGAACCTGCAACTTCTGTGTGAGAGGCTAGCGTGGGACCCATTAGACCACGGAGCTCTTTATAATTAATCTGATTCGAATCCAGAGAACTGATCCAGTAGTTATAGTTAATAAATTTATCATTAAGTGGCTAGTATGTCGTACATCGGACTCGAACCTGCATCTTCTATTTGAGAGGCAAGCGTGAGGCCCATTAGACCACGGAGAATCATAATTAATCTGGTTCGAATCCAGATCACTGAGTATAATTCAATAGTTATAGTTAGTAAATTGATCAACGCTTTTAAATTTATTTTATGATATGCAAGACGCATTTCTTTGCCGTTTTGAATCATATTTATTGATCTGATTCAGCTATAGAATGATAAAGTTTATTAGGTTTAACAAGCTCTCGTGGTTGACAGAGGAATAGGCCTAAGCCCACTTTGTTAAGTATTTATTACAATCCGGTGACGTGTGCCTAATCTTGTTTGTACTTGCTGTGATTTATATTTTACTGTTGTTTATATATCTATATTTATGTTACGCGTAATTTGGAAGATTCGGGTTCGCGACGTGAACTTGCTTAAAACTATTTGCTATTACGTATCACTCATTTCGTATCGGGCAGACATTTCCAGGGGCTACGCTCGCGCTTGTTGGCTTAGCAACGCGCGGCTGTACCTGGCCATCAGCCGGCTGATCGGGTGAGCTTTGACCTGCATTCGCGCGGCATCTCAGCGCGCCGGGAACTCCTGTCTGGTTTGATGCACAGTTTACTTAACCTAATTTATTGATTGCTCTTCACTTTAAATACCGGTACCATGTATAGTCAATATTGTCGTTGCTTGTCCTTTTTAACTGTACACCACAAGGCAGTGTCAATATAGTAGAGGTTTCGGTCTTAGTAGGGGCGTATATAATTGTTACTGGAACTTTGAGTTAATTATCTCGACTCGGACTCCTCATTATACTTATCTGAATAACAAACGGAAAATGTTATGTAAGTACAAAGCGTGTAATGATAATCCATAATGCGTAGCACTGTCGTTCGCCTATTTAAATAGCTGCGTCGACATGAGATGCGTGTTACTGGGTTTTCAAAACTGATTAAGTTAGATCTGTCGTCGGCTAGCCGCTTAGGTAGGCATTCCCCATCCTTATATCCTGAACTAAAATTATAGTTGAGTTCTTTGTCAGTTAGCTCATCCTGTAATAATCAAACTCACGGATTAGTTTATTTCCCTTCCTTTGTGTTCTAAATTTCTGTAAAATTAAGTTACACAGGTAACACTTAGTAGTATTGCGTTAATCTACTTGGCACTTGTATATATTAACGTTTTATAAAACTACTCTGGTTACATTTTTCTCCACCTTCCGTGAAGTTTTTTTAACTATACCAAATTATTACGAATGACAGAGCTTGCATTAGCGTTCTTAAAAACCTACATATACTTAATTTATTTAGCCTGCTTCAATTGAAGTTATTTTTGATTGTTACTTATTACAGATAAGAATTATGCTGTCGGTTTGGTGTTGATTAAAACTTCACTACCTGGTAGCCGGAGTGCCTGTTGGCTATTTGTATTGTATATTGAATTGTAATTTAACCTCTTGTGTGATGTGGTGGTTGTGTCATATTGCAAACTTGGGCGAATAATAGGGATCTGCCCCTTTGTAGGTGGTGTGATTGCCTGAAAAGTCTTACAGGGAAGGGGATGTGCATAATGTCATGGCGAGTAGTAGTGGTGCCCGATGGCAAGGGAGTAGGTCACGCCGTTACGTAAGAAAGGATGGGAATATGTCTTCCAAAACCCGCGAATTAAATTATTTCTGGCCGGTTCTCCCGGCTGTCTGAGTGAGACAGTTGACCGCGAATACTTCCGAGTCACGTGGCGTTGTTGCAGTTTCATACTGCGGGAATACTAACGAATTAATATGATTTGCATTCGGTCGAGGAATCACATCCGTAGGGAATATTAAAAATAGCTCCAAGTTTGTCATTTACATTCGTCACTTAGAGTCCGTTAGGCCCTATTGTAGCATGCTGTGCCAAGCTTAGGGAAATCCTTACTCCTCATTAAAGGGAATTCAACAGATCTCGCAACTAGATGTTAATCTAGATGCGAGATCTTTCACTTAGCAACGCTGGTTGGAATTCACAGGTAGATGCGAGGTTTGGGGCATCTTCCACTCCCCCTTCCTCCATTTTTATGACAACAGCGACAGAATCTAGATTTAGGGAACTGTAACTACCTTCTTTAAGCTTATGGTTATTCGATATTTGCAACGTCCAAGGATCTTTCCAAATCTTTCTAAACAAATTTTTATGATCAATTACATCACCTCCATCTCGAACTATTAATTTTTTTCTCATGGATTTTCTTTGCCTACTTCATGCCTCTAAAAGAATCTGGGTTTGCTGAAACAAAAAATTACACAACGTAGCAAGTCCTACCACAGTAATACGATCACATTTGGCCATTACATAGAGAAATATTACTATTGAATATTTCTGCAATTAACATATGCTTAAAAGCGTTTTGTTATAAGTATAATTTAAAATATGAAAGGGGGGGATCCTTAAAACTCTCACTACGGTGCCAAAACATGGACGCTCACGAAGGAGATTGTGCATTAGGCCAAGATAGCTCAAAGAGCCATGAAGTGTGCGATGCTAGGCATCAGGTTGTCCAACCGTATCCGTAATACTGAAATCAGACTCCGAAACAAGCTGGCTGATGTGGGGAAGCGGATAGCACGGCTTAAGTGGTAGCAGGCGGAAAACTTGGCAAGGCGAGAAGACAGAAGATGGACCAGATTGGCGACAGAGTGGTGGCCAAGAGGAGGCCAAAAATCGGTCGGCAGACTAGCCCTAGCACTCCTTCGAGGGAGTGAAATTGTACGGGTTGTCACGGTTTCAGATGATGTTGCAGCAGTGTACTCAGGATTTCTGGAAGCGTTAGTCGCTCGAGTATCTGCACATCTTGCAACAGCGCCTTAAGTGACTGACAAGCTAGTCCCCCTAGTAATGGTGACCTCGTGCTGGTTAAGGATGCTAACCTACCACCACTGCGTTGGCGCAGGGGCGCATTGTTAACTTGTTCCCTGGAAAGGATGGGACCCCCGGGTCTGCAGAGGTTCTAGTCGGGGACTCAGTTCTCAAGCGAGCGGTACCAACGTTGTCACGCCTGCCCGTAGATTAGGGGACAGGTTGGGAACCTGTCCGGGCGGGTGACTGTTCGGAACCAAACGGAGTGATTGATTCCGTGATCAATTTAGCTCGCGTCGTGGAGTAGTTTTTGAACGTACCCTTCATCTTTTGTCTTGTGGAACTGGCATTTTTCACAGACAGGACCAGAAAAATGAGATTTGTAACCCTGTTGATTTTGGCCACGGGCGGTATCACGAGGGACATTAGATCGGGTTGCAGAAACCTCTTGTACTGAGGTCAGTGCGAGAGATTTGTACGGTCGCACGTGCGTTTGAAACCCCTCTGGGAGGCTCCGTGCTTGTAGAATTAAGTGGAACAGTGAAAACACGTCTCCTTGCCAACAGCAAGTGACAAGTTACAAATCACTTGCTATCGGCAAGGAGACGCTTAGAACCTCCTTCAGCGAAGAATTTTGGACTTACCGAGAGGCGTGAATACACTATCTCGCCAGGACAGCCGTACACATACAGGTATCTTTTAGTCTGTAAGAATATAACAAGGTGTATCGCCGTCAGCTAGACTCCCCTACGGAGTTGAACCAGATTTCCAGCTGCTTAATGGGCCCACAGTGAGGAACGCCAACGTACTGACGGATAATTTTGACAGAACCACGGTTAACGGCATTAAGTGAAACTTTTTGGCACCGGTTTTTTTAGACTAATTAGACACCGCTGAACACGATTCTGCCCGGTGTCAACCCCTTCCCCCTCCCTTCCCCCTCCCTTCCCCCTCTTTCCCTCCAAAACCAATTTCACGATTTCAGAAGTCGCAGCTCAGACGCACCACCACAAGCCATGAAGTTATTCATACATTTTGTATGTTAGACATTCAGGTAGAGCGGATAATTAGTGCTTCAGTCTGGCTTGTTCCAAAATCGAAAATACTCACACCTAATAATAAACTAGATTCTTGATCCAGCATTGACAAGATCCAGATATTAATTCAAGTAAACTCTATATGGATGATACTTATGGAATCTTTTGGTTTTTTGATTGGTCTACCCTGGACACGCTTCTCACTCCTGAAGAATAGTGGACAGCCGATAGCCAGACATAAATTGGGATATGGGGTGGGACTCACTTGACCGGCAAGCCAGGACGACGAACGCGACGGAGGTGCACCTCGTATCTCCAACACTGATGGTTTGGTTCTTGGTGTTTTCTGGCAGTTCACGTCCAGGGAAAGGTCCCGAAATCAACGCAAAAGGATCATAAGAAATTTATAACCGGCACTTATTCACACGCGGTTGACTTGACAGATAGTCTCTTCTTTTTTTTTTTTGTGTCCGTCTAGTTCATAGTTTTTTATTGTCTATGGCGGCGGTCCGTATCGATCGATGATATAGGATAGGAGCTAGATTTAGGATTATGTCGGACCATAAACCCCCCACTTGGAATTCAACAGGATTTCAGAAATAAAAACAAAGCTATAATTCCCAGAGCGTGCAAGGAAAATCAAATATAAATGAACTGAAGAATTTCATCTCCCTTCTTAATTATGCTAACAGCAAACTTAAATATAGGAACTTAAATTACAGTAAACAATAATAATATATATTAACTTAACTACTTATCTAATCTATTTTGGTAACGGGCAAATCTTTACTACAGGTCTACGAAAGATCTGCCCGCTAGCAGTTCGAACAGTGACCATTCTTACAACTTTGTCATATCCTGGATGTATCTCTACAATCTTCCCCAATCTCCATGACAGCGTTGGAAAATTAGGTTCTATTATGAGAACTAAATCATCATTTTTTATATTGGGTAGAGAATTTAACCATTTGGTTTTTTGTTGAAGAGTTTGAAGATAATCCAGTTGCCACACGCGCCAAAAACTTTGTGTAAGTCTCTGAAGCATTTGCCAACGTGATCGAGGACAAACAGACATATTCTCCAATGGAGTTTCAGGTAAACCTACAAGCCGACCACCTTCTAAGAAGTGACCAGGGGTCAGTACATCTACCTCGCTAGGATCTGTAGACAGTGCACAAAGAGGTCTAGAATTTAGTATTGCTTCTGTCTTTGTAAGAATAGTCATCATTTCTTCTAGAGTTAGAACCTGAGAGCCTATTACGCGTTTGAGATGAAATTTCGTGGATTTGATGCCACCCTCAAAAATTCCACCGAAATGGGGTGCGCCAGGTGGATTAAACTACCAGTTTATACGTCGGATGGCCAAACCTTCTGTGATTTCGCGGCGATTTGCATAGAAGCTTTCTAGTATTTCGTTCATATAACGATTAGCCCCGACGAAATTGGTCCCGCAATCAGATATTATAGTATCGCAGTTTCCACGTCGGCTTTGGAAATGATCTAGTGCAGCTAGAAAAGCTTCAGAGCTAAGTTCAGTCATGACTTCTAGCTGAATTGCCTTTGTTTTTAGGCAGACGAATAAATATATCCACGTTTTATATGTACGTGAATTTCGCCGTCTACTTTCTTTTAGCGTAAACGGGCCCCCGAGATCAATTCCAGTATTTTGGAAACATTTACCAGGCTGTATTCTGGAGGACGGTAGGTCCCCCATGTTTGGTTGACAGGGCACAGTTTTGAATTTGAAGCAAATGACACATTTGAAAATGCGTGATCGTATCAGGAGTTTAAGACCCATTATCCAAAACTGTCTTTGAATAAGAGATTGCAAGGTCCGAGGACCACAGTGAAGATACTTAAGATGAAAAGCATCTACGATTAATTGTGATAGATACGATTTTTTAGGTAGCAATACAGGTTCGACCTAGATATTGGAAAATCAGAGTGCCGAATTCGACCTCCTACTCGCAAAATACCATTATCGTCAATAAGATAGTTTTTGAATGGATTTCATGCAGGGCGTATTCGGCTGGATTTGTTTGAGTTCTTGTGTGAAAATATTAGCTTGAACGTCCTTTATCATTATGTCAAGTGCCTGACCCAGTTCAGTCTTAGTTAAAGCTGAATGGTTACGAATCTGATTATTTACTCGCGTGTTTTGAATGAATCTGCGAACCCATGCCAAAACTCTCTGCGCCTTCATAAGCGAAGAGAATTTAGATGTCAATTCAGAGAGGAATTCATCGGATAAGCTTGTACTTGTGACTAAGCTGTCTGATATCGTAGGTTTCAACTCTTGTAACTCCTTCGTTGGCATTAACACTCTTTGACAAGGCCAGTCAGAGGGAGACAAGCAAAGCCACGCTGGGCCTGTCCACCAGAGAGAGTGTGATAAGAGTTCAGTACATGAAGTTCCTCGACTGCAGCAATCTGCTGCATTGTCCTGTGTTGGCACATGAAACCATGAATGAGCGCTAATCATGTCCGTAATCTGCACTACTCTATTCGCTACAAACATCTTAAGTAGATGTGGTGGTGTGTTTATCCATGACAGAACCGTATTGCTATCTGTGTATGCTCTTACTGATGTGATTTTTATCTTCGGTAGCAGCAACTCAGCGATATGACTGAGTACACGAGCGAGCAAAACTGCTGCGCAGAGCTCTAGTCTGTTGACTGTCAGGGTTTTAAGTGGGGCAACTTTAGATTTGCCCACAATAAGACTAATTTTGTTACTTTCATCTTAAGTGACTAAAACTAGGTAGACACAAGATCCGTAGCCCTTACTACTGCCATCACAGTATCCTACAAGATGGATTTGTAGAGGATTTGAAGGCAAGACTAGTCGGGGCAGTTTTTTATCCTGTATGTCAGAGAAGTTAGCAGCTAGAAGATGCCATTGTTTAGCTAAATCGCTCAGGATCGGTTCATCCCATGTCAATTTATGACGCCACATTTCCTGCAATAACAGTTTGGCAGAAAATATTATCGGGCTAATCCAACCGAGTGGATCGAATAGTCTTGCCACGATTGACAGAATTGATCGTTTTGTGAATTCGACTTTGTAGTCGTCATGGAATACGAATGAGAAACAGTCCTTTACTGGATCCCACCTGATACCTAGTATTTTAAGTGCGGGGTCCTTAGATTGCTCTAAAACTTTCGGCAACTGACAATGCTCTTTTGGACGATCAGCGAGTAACTCAGGAGTATTGGTGCTCCATTTGCTGAGTTCCATCTTACCTAGACTGAGCAGAGCAGTAATCTCCTTCATAAGAGTCTGAGCCTCTTCTAAAGTTGATGCGCCGGTGGTGACGTCATCCATAAATGTTTCCTCGCGCACAGCTCGAGCTGCAAGTGGATAGTCTGACTCATGATCGTCGGCTAATTTACGCAGAGTCCTTATAGCGAGGTATGGGGAGCTGCTAACGCCATACGTTACGGTATTTAGCTCATACTCTTTTAACGGATCATTTGGAGTTTCCCGCCACAAGATATGTTGGTAAGGCCTATCTTCAGGTCTAATCAGCAGTCGCCTATACATTTTGCAAATGTCGGCGGTGAATACTACAGCGTGCAGGCGAAATTTAGTTACTAAGTCGATGATATCGATTTGTAGTTTCGGACCCAAATGGACAACGTCATTAAGCGATTTGTTATTTGTCGTGCGACAGCTAGCGTCGAACACAACACGTAGCCGGGTAGATACGCTATCCGGTCTTATCACGCAGTGATGCGGAATCACATAGATGGCAGACGAAGGCTCAACTGCCTGCATGTGGCCTAACGCTTCGTACTTGCGCATGAAATCCGCATATTCCGCCCTCAGTGCTGGCTCGCGATCAAGTCGTTTTTCCAAGTTGAGGAAGCGGTTTAGCGCCTGACGATGAGAGTCGCCCAAATCAGGAGTCGAGTCCTTCAACATAATGGGTACAATATAGCGATCTTCAGAATTACGGTAAGTTTCTTTAAGATATTTATCCTCGCAAATGGCGAGGCGAATTCTGGTGCACTAATGTGAGCGGTTGGTGGTTCTTCAACTTCCCAGAAACGCTGCACGATATCATCGAGTGCTAACGTGGAAATTAGGAGTTTTTATTTTTTTTTAAAGTAAAATTTCGTTCATTTACAAACAAATGTACATTTGATGGAATGCCCTGTCCCTCAAATTAGCGTGAGCTGTGTCTTGAGAGACAGTTTCTTCCCAAAAGTAGGTAATCAATCAATTACATTTTTGAGTACGATTCACACTTTAAGGCTGAAGTAGAATTATAACAAAATTAAGTAAGATAAAGGAAAAAAAAGGAATGATATTTTATTACTATACAAAACAAAAGCTCTGGAGTGAAGTCACATCTTGCGCAGGTGAGCTAACCTTTGCGTTAACTTGACCCATAATGACCCATCCGAATACGCTAGAAAGTGCGCAAGGCAAACCAGCACCTGTGTACGCAGCGTACGCTATGCAGTTATGCTTATATGTTTCTTATAAATTACTTGAAAAATAAAAAAAGATATTTCAACGCAAGTTTATATTATTTAAAAAAATGTACACCATTTTTTTAACAATGTAACATTTTTTAGTGCACAAAATTAAGGATGATACATACAATTTAAAATGTCATTACAAAATCTATATTCTTTATGCAAACTTAACAAACTAGGACATTTAACGTATTCTAAATTACCTAAATTTTTAAATTACCAGATATGCAGAGTTATGCAGAGTTTTAAATCTTTGGCTAGTTTCAACCTAGCTGTCGGCTCTAAATTTTGTAACTTAAAACACCGGTACACCGAGTGTGGTAAGCTACAGCACGGACACTGGCTGTTATGGTTGGTTCTTTGTTGTTGCTCAACTTCTGTGGAAGCAACAAAAGACGACTTCGATTGATGTGGACTGTAATTTATTTTACGATTTTGATTTTTATTGGTCCCAGATGAAGGTGTATTTATTTGAGTTAGCAGTTTGACTAACTTCTAAGATTTTTACATAGTCTTGTAAAAACGTTAACAAATTAGCAAACGTAGGCAATTTGTTGGCCTTGTTTTCCAGTTCAAAACGTTTTCTAGTATCACTGTCTAATGCACGAGAGGCAATATAGAACAGTAGGAATTCAGCAAGTGATTCCAGATTCAGCGCCAGGAGCGCATTCACACTTTCATACAAAGTGTTTGTAAGTGAGTTCAAACTCTCAAGAGTGGGTTTGTTTATCAAATCAAATCAAATCAAAAATCATTTATTTCCATAGGATGTTGTTACATCACTTAGATCCGTCATTACATTTTTTTGGGTGAGTTCACTAACACAATGGTGGAATCTGTGGAGAAGAGCTCACCGAAGAAACTCCACAGTCGTCTCATCTTTTGCGTTTCCTTTTTTAAATAAAATATTGTCAAATTACAAAATGAATGCTAATTATATATCGAAACAGCCTGTTACTCAAATAATCTATTCCCATGGACATCTGTCCTCTAAGTAATCAGATATTCTATAGTAACCTTTTTTATACAATTTCTGTTTTAATATTATTTTAAACTTGTCTAAAGGTAAGTTTTTAATATCAGTAGGGACCTTATTGTAATAGCGTATACAATTGCCTTTAAAAGAATTACTAATTTTATGTAGTCGGCTTACATAAGAAACCAACTTGTCTTTATTTCTAGTATTAAAATTGTGTATATCACTGTACTTCTGAAAATTAGTTATATTTCTTTTTACATACACAAGATTGTCATAGATATATTGAGACACAAATGTCAGAATATTGATTTCTTTAAACTTTTCCCTCAGTGACACTCTAGGACCTAATCTATAAATTGCACGAACAGCCCGTTTCTGCAGAATAAATATACTATTAGCATTCGCAGCGTGACCCCACAATAAAATACCATAGGTCATTAGACTATGAAAGTAACTAAAGTGGACAAGTCTAGCGGTGTCTACGTCCGTAAGAGCTCTAATTTTTTTAACTGCGAACGCAGCCGAACTCAGTCTGTTCGACAATTTATTTATATGAGGATCCCATTGTTGTTTGGCGTCTAAAGTAATGCCCAAAAAGACAGTCGACTGCACAAGGTCCAATCTCTGTCCTTTTATAAATATGTCTGTAGTTACCGGGTTCACATTGGGTAACTCGAATTTAATACATTTAGTTTTCTTTTCATTAAGTAATAAATTGTTAACAGTAAACCAGTTCACTATACTAGAGATAGCATTGTTTACCTCGTCATAATTTGATTGCTGTCTTTTAACTTAAAATATCAAAGAAGTATCATCGGCAAACAATACTAACCCATGTTTTGCTTTAACAAGGTAAGGTAAATTATTAATATATACTAAAAACAAGAAAGGACCAAGAATTGAACCTTGCGGTACGCCCATACTTATTGAAGACCCAGGTGATCTTTTCCCATTAACATCGACCATCTGAACCCTATCTGTTAGATATGACTCCAGAAGGCCAAGTGCCTGATCTTTTACACCATAATGGCGTAACTTCCTGACAAGAGTGTCATGATGGACGCAATCAAAAGCCTTGGATAGATCGCAGAAGACACCTATTGCATCCATTGCGTCTTCCCAGGCATCAAAAATATTGTCGATTAGTTCAACACCAGCATCGGCTGTTGAACGACCCTTTGTGAAACCAAACTGAGCAATATGAATTAAATTATTGAGATAAAAATGACTTTGCAATTGATTAAGTATGAGTTTTTCAAATATTTTGCTAAGCGTTGGTAGTATCGATATGGGTCTAAAATTGGTGGGGTCTGATGTACTACCAGCTTTGAATAAAGGTATAACTTTACTTAGTTTCATCAAGTCAGGAAACACACCATTATCTATACATTGATTAAATTTACAACAAAGGTGAGGTGCAATACAATCTACAATGGAACTAATAATTTTTACTGATAGACCATGGGCGTCAGCTGTCTTTTTCATTTCCAGGGATTTAAACGCTTTTACAATGTCTTCATTATTTACGTGCCTAAATTTAAAATCTGTTTTACATTCCTCAAAGTTTTGTTTAAGTATAGATTTAGCAGCAGCGGGAGATGAATTTAAAGACTTGGTTGTTGAAACTGGAATGTCCGTAAAGAAATTTTCGAAAGCTTTTGCTACTTCTAGGACATTATCGGGGACAGGTACATTACCTTGTCAAGATATGCGGTGGCTAAGACGCGCTCATTATCGTAGCGTTCTAACAACGACTTATACACAATTGGGTAGTTTTTAGCAGTCAGCGGAAGGCCTTTGGCTATATTTAATGCAAAATCGGATAATGATGATATCAAATAGTGAAATTTTTCAATATCTGACAGTGACGGATTTTAATGAATAAGGGGCAAGTAGCTGTCTTTAAATGACTGCCAATTTTCAACAGTGCCATCAAATTTTGGAATTTGTAGTTTTGGCAAGCGTATTTGAGCCAAATGAGACTCGGTTTTTATCGGTATGTGTTGAAGATGCCTTCGGTTGGTTATTCTCAGGCTCCAGAATTTGTGCTACTTGGATGACTTCACAGTAGAGATTGTCAAAGGACTCTAACACTTGCTCGTTCACTTCAGTATCTCGTGACATTTCCAAATATTTTAGATTGATTTCGTTACACAATTCATAAAAATCAGATCTAATGTTATCAATGTGTTTGAATCTTGCATTAAAATTTCGCAGTTCAGACTTGTCTTGATGTACTGCCGTTGATAGATCATACAATGTCTGCAAAGATCGAAACTCCCTGTCTCTTTAGCGACTTTATTTTTGCCTCCGCTAGTGTTTTAGCCTTTTCCGCATCGACAGCGGCCGGTGCCATTGTGATATATTAATACTAAACACTAATCCCAATATGATTCAGTTCACATAAAAAAAAATAGTTAGCGAACTACTGTATACAATTTTGTGTATAGTACACCAACACTACACAGTCTATAAGTTTTACTTAGCTTACCTATGTTATAATGCCAAATAAAAGTAATTGTTATTAAGTAAGTAATTAAATGTGACCTTTGCCCAGCCTTGGGACGTTATGGGCTTCTATAATCAGTAAATAATTTGATTATATTTCCTTGCACTCACCAATAACTTTGCTTCTACCACTCCAGGGCAGACAAATCATAAAACCGCTCAATAATATTTTAGTACGGCAGTAAGTGATTCACGAATGAATATTCGTACTTTGTTTTTTTTTCGGTCTCTGAAGGTATGCAAAGACTTGAATGTAGAAAATAGTCTTTAGGTGAATTTTGCACTTTACAAATAGAAAATTGAACGTAAATATTGAAATTTAGATGTAATTTATCATGAAATAACTGTTACTTATAGCAAAAAAACGTAAGTATTGAAACAAAGTCGCTATTTACTTGAAACGAACTGTTGCAAATAGCAAATAGACCGTAGGTATTGCAACCTAGACGGTATTTACTAGGAACAAATCCGGCTCGAAGGACCAATTTATGGATGATACTTATGGAATCCTTTGGTTTTTTGATTGGTCTACCCTGGAGACGCTTCTCAGTCCTGAAGAATAGTGGACAGCCGATAGCCAGACATAAATTGGGATATGGGGTGGGACTCACTTGACCGGCAAGCCACGACGACGAACGCGACGGAGGTGCACCTCGTATCTCCAACACTGATTGTTCGGTTCTTGGTGTTTTTGGCAGTTCACGTCCAGGGAAAGGTCCCGAAATCAACGCAAAAGGATCATAAGAAATTTATAACCGGCACTTTTTCACACGCGGTTGACTTGACAGATAGTCTCTTCTTTTTTTTTGTGTCCGTCTAGTTCATAGTTTTTAATTGTCTATGGCGGCGTTCCGTATCGATCGATGGTATAGGATAGGAGCTGGATTTAGGATTATGTCGGACCACTATGATTATATTATCTAGAGATATAATTGTATTGGTTTTGAAGTATGACTTCTATATTTGTGTTTATAAAATGTAATCCTTTTAAAAATTCAAATCAAAAAACTTCCATACTTAACTAGTGGTAACAGAAATACACATTATTAGAAAATTTCATTGATTTTACAAGGTACGTAAACGAGGTAGGTAAAGTAATTACAAAATTATAACAGAACTATGTTTTTTTAGCTCCGAGCGATCTGACACCTCTCTTCCTCTCTCGCTCATGATATGTTCAGCTCGCTCAGAGCCAAATAAACTTATTATCTAATCATCAAAATCATTTTAATTTAAATATATTCTTCGAACTAAATGTTAACCTTCATAATTTTCATGTGATATGTTTTTTTAACAGACCAATGGAGTCAAACCCAGGCTCTGTATGCTAGACAAGACGTCTGGACAAGAGTATTGCGCCGAACATCGCCATTATACCGACAAGGTAATGTGTAGGCTTAGTTATAGGGTCCTATTAGACTTTAACAGCCGTTGGGTACAGAACTCTAAAAATCGGGTGCGTACGCCCCGCAAAAATCTGTGTCCTAAATTGATTTCTGATAGATGGAATAATTAGAAGCAGATGCGCTGTAAATGTCGATGAATGAAATGAAAAACTATTTTAGCTGACATAATTAGTAGAATTGGTGGGCAAACAGCGAAATTAGTTACCCTCTCTCCTTTATTACTGTGGATATTTACATATACTTGGCAAACCTAATTTTTTGGCTCTTCTCTACATTGGACCAATGAAGGGCGAAGAAACTCCCACAGAATGATTTTTAGTGCTCTTTTAAAAGTGGATTGTGCTTCACACTATTATTAATTAATATTTTAAATAACAAGTAGAAACAAATAATTACAAAATTATTAACAATGGGTTCTGTGTTGAGTTAGATTAACCACAACACAGTCCCGTCATTTAAGGAATCTTGAACATTATAATATCCGTTTTTAGACAAAGTCGTACAACACATTAACATTAACATAGCGTCACGCCTTTTCCGATACGGGGTGGCAGAGGCACGATTGTGCCCACTTGGAGCCAGTAATTCAAATCAAATCAAATCAAATATTTTATTTAACAAATAACATTGCATTGTACAATCGAACCAACTGAATCATGACCCACTTGCCTGATAATTCGTTTGAAACTTTCAAACTTGTAAGATCTATCTATCTGTCAGTGTCTAATCAAATGATAACAAGTTCGTTACCAAGGAAATAAACCTTCAAGCGAATTTCGACCTACTTGCATTTAAGGGGTTTAGCAAAATAAGCTTATGGTGGGTCATGATTCAGATGGTTCGATAGTACATAGTTGCTGCAGACTCCACACTAGGTTACCTTATACATTCAGGTAGAGCGGATAATTAGTGCTTCAGTCTGGCTTGTTCCAAAATCGAAAATACTCACACCTATTAATAAACTAGATTTTTGATGAATTTGATTTTTGAATGAGAGTAGTCTGAAGTTATACCCAAGAATAAGATTCCCCCTGCAAAGCTCTGGAAGATCAAGTACTTTGCACGGTATATCTAGCGCTGTATCTATATCCGCGGGATTCTTGAGACCATCTCAAAAGTTTGTACTTATATATAATAGTATGTTTGAAATTATATATATACATATATAAAATATGAAATGAAATGAAATAATTTATTTTGCCTTATTAGACATACAAACAAAACATACAGGATACATAAAAACAGGCAAAAAGGAACGGACTCAGCATGTGCTGTGAATAGCACAAGTGCGATCTCACAGCGCTGGTTTTCTGACCGCCCCACAAAATTATACTAAAGCTATAAACTAACACTATCACAATAATGGACGATAAATATTTTTAATTATGCGGAATAATAATATTTATTATTATTATACGTAACAAATATTTATAATCAATCAATCAATCAATCAATCAAATTGTTTATTTGCTGTTAAATATGTGTACATGTGATCTTAAAATTATTGGTATTCATCAGTTTCAACATATTCACCATCTAAGGGTTGGTGTGCAAATATTTTAAATGTTAGTTATGAATTAAAAATAGAGTTTAATATAAAATTATTTAAATAAATTGATTTATTAATATAAAATTATTATTAATATAAAATTATTTAAATAAATTGATTTGTTGTAAGTATATCATTTACTCTATAATATAATTTGTCCATTAAATAATTAAATAATTTAGTTTTAAACTGATTAAATGTAAGGTATTTAATGTCATCGGGGATTTTATTATAAATTCTTATTGCCATACAATATGCACTTTTAGAGTATAACTGTAGCCTTTGTGGTGGTACACATAATTTATCTTTGAATCTTTCTTTTGCACTAAACATTTCGCAGTTTTTCTTAAAGGTACCTGGGTATTTTTTTACAAAAATCCATATCTCATAAATATAGAGGCATGGTAGGGGAAGAATCTGTGTTTTTTTAAACAAAGGATTACAACTGTCCAAATACCCTGCACCACATAGTGCTCGGACACATTTTTTGTGGGTTTTGAACGCCCTGTCAACGTCAACAGAGTTGCCCCACATAATTAATCCATACCGCAGTACCGACGAGACGTATCCGTGGTATGCCGATAGGGTTGCAGATCTCGTTGCCACTTCTCTCATGCGTGGTAACACATACACAAATCTGTCCAGTTTCAGACATACCTTGTCTATGTGGGCTTTCCAATTACAGTGATTATCTATTACTATCCCTAGAAATTGAGTAGAATCGACTTCTTGAATATTAGTTCCTTTAAAGTTAATGGAGAGCTTCGGTGCGGAATGATTATTGTAACAAGGCTGAAATTGTATTATTTTAGTTTTTTTGTATTTACCTTTAAGTTGTTGTTCTCTAACCAAGTTACAATGTCGTTTAGAGCTTCGCTTACTTCAGTCTCTAATTTATTTCGATTTCAACATTTAATAAGAAGCGTCGTATCATCGGCAAATAGTACGCAGTCATTTTTTGTTACGTTAGGTAGGTCATTTATATATAAGTATATAAATATTTACATTAGAATATATATATATATATATATATATATATATATATATATATATATATATATATTTATATAGTGTGTATAGCCATAACAATGTGCATATGAATATATTAATATGGTACCCATGTTATTTAGATTGAAAACACTTAAGTTATACATAGTTATAATATAAGTATAGGATAATAAATATGCAAGTAGTAATATATACACCCTTTGTAAGTAAAAACAAATTTTGATTCGGCAGTATATATAATAAATAAAAGAGGCCCCAGTATGGACCCCTGAGGAATGCCTCTGTCCATTGGAACGCATTCTGAAGAAGTACACGAGCCATCCAATTTGCGAAGAACAACTCGCTGTTGCCGATTTTTAAGGTAGCTATCGAACCATTTGCGAGATTCAATGTCGAAGCCATAATAAGTGAGTTTCGACAGTAGCAGAGTAGTATTAATACAGTCAAATGCTCTCGAAAAATCTAGTAACGCCAATATCGTACTTTTGCCGACATCTCGCGAACTAAGTATATTATCCACCACATCAAGGAGCGCCGTGGAAGTACCTCTCCCCTTTCTGATGCCTGACTGGTGTGATGGTAAGATGCTTTTTTTTTTGCAATAATGAATAACCTGATCATAAATAGCCCTCTCCAGAATTTTGGACAAATCTTTCGTCTCAGATCTTTAACGCTGACTGGATTGTTATTCTTGGGTATGGGTCGGACCAATGCTGTTTTCCAAAGTTCCGGGAATTCAGAGGACATGATAGATTTGTTCACTATTGTAGTAATAACATCGAGAGTGGAGGGGAGTGTCATTACGATCATATCCATGACTATATTGTCCACACCTTGCGCATTCGTATCAATTGAGAGAATTATCTTAGCAATCGTAATATTAGTCACAGTGTTTAATTTGAAATTTGCTGTAATACTGAGTTGAGACAGCTGTACCTCATTAGTGCCAGGAATTCTAGTAAAGTGGTCATTTATGTCGGCTGGATCATTCAGATGTGCTGGTATGTCCGCAACATTTTTGAAATTCGGAGGTACTGTTAAATATATAGGTGTTTAATAATTTTATTAGGTTAGATACATGTGGATAGAAGAGCTTCGGTGTTTTCATAGTCCAATGTCGATAGCTATTTCGTTAGTTTAGTCTTGACTTCGAGGATGCCGGAGTTTTTGATGTCGGTGTTCTTGATTACCATATTATAGGGGAAAGAGAAGGGGCTAAAACGCTGCGCAAATTTAGTGCGGACAGTGGGTGTTGGCACCCTATATACTCGTCTGGCTAGTATTGAGCTATATTCTTTAGAAGTTATCGTTAATTTGTGCTTAAATAGCGCTACTCTCAAGATATAGAGTTTTCACACTGACAGAATCTGGCATTTGCTTAGTATTTTTGTAGTGGCATAGAGAAAAGGTTTTTTCGTCATTACTTTGAGAATGGAACTTTGAGACCGTTCTAAGGTGATCATGGCAGTTTTTGCCACGCTGCCCCAAGCGGTAATACAGTAGAGCAGGAGAGACTAGCTAAGAGAGATATAAACAGCTCTTAGAACCTCATTATCGGCTCCCTGTCGCAGAAATTTCATTATAGGTATTAATCTTCTGACACGACCTGCCATGATGTTGATATGTGGTCTAAAAGTGAGTTTTTCGTCTAGTGTGAGACCTAGATATTATATGTTATTAGTTCTGGCAATCGCAGGACAGTCACATGAACTATTTCTTTGCTGACATGTGTGTAATCTCAGGTCCCTAAATCGTCATGCTTGTCTGTTGCCTGCCAGATGTCATTGATGTAGACGATGAAGAGGGTTGGGCCGAGGATACTGCCCTGGGGCACACCGAACTTTATCAGCTCGTCAGAACAAGCTCCATCTCCTACTTTGAGACACTGGGATCTGTCTAAGAGATAGCTTCCGAAAGAGTCTAGAGTCATACCACGAATGCTAACCGTTTTTAGTTTTCCAAGAAGACACCTACACATGCTTTGCTTTTATCCAGCTCTTCGCTAACAACTTTAAGCAGTGCAGTGACGGCATCCTCCGTGGATCTACCCTGGCGGAAGCCAAATTGACCGTTTGCAAGGATCCGGTGGGACTCTAAGTAGTGAAGTAGTCGTATACTCACGATTTTCTCCAGGACTTTTGAGAGAGTGCTTAACAAAGAGATTGGTATATAGTTACAAGGCTCCGTTTTATCCCCACCTTTGTGGATTGGGACATCTGAGGCCCCCTTCCAGCATTGAGGGAAGTGGCCCGTAGACAGACTGAAATTAAATATATGCGTGAGTGGCACAAGCAAAGTTGTGCCAGTTGACTTCAGAAGCTTGTTATCGATGCAGTCTGCCCCCGGTGCACCGTCGTTTTTGAGGTTTTGAATTATTTTTGATACTTCATATATGTCCGTTAGCTGAAGGAATAGCGAGTTAGCACTAGGCCGGGCGGTGGTTTTGACTTAGTTTTGCCATAGTTTTATTAGCTAGATTTTGTCCTATGCTGGTGAAGTATTTGTTGCAATAGTTAATGGATTCTTCTGCCGTAATTTTGGCTTTAAGTAAGTCAGTGCTACCTTCTGTATTTTTGCTTATGTCGCATATTTTTTTAACAGCTTGCCACATTTGCTGAGGGTTGTCTCTACTTGCCGATAATATTGAATTATTATATTGGCTCTTAAGTCGCTTTAGGAGATCATTACAATAATTCTTGTACCTATTATAAGATATTTGAAGAATTTTATTTAGCGGCTCGTTGCGGGCACTCTGTTGTAGCATATCCCTGTGTTTGATGCAGCTGATGAGACCCTGCGTGATCCAGGGCTTTAATATGTATTTACTTTGACTGATGGTAACCACTTTAGAATGGGCTCTGATTACTTGTGTCAGAGTATCCGTGAGCACTTTAGCACTTGCCGAGGCATCATTACTACTTAACACATCCACCCAATCCAGTATACTTAGTTCGTCTGTGATAGTAAGAGTGTCAATTTTGGTAATGGTTCTCTTTGTTTTTTTCCTTTTTAAATTGAGTTTAAAGTCACCTATTGTAATGCTGTGGTCAGTAAGTGAAGTTCTGCAGACAATACCTGATGAGTCCAGTTTCGTGCCCACGAATACGTGATCTAGACAGGAAAGCCCTCTGGTTGGCTTTGTTATAATAGGCCTGAGGCTTGATTCTGTAACCGACGAAATGTAGTCACGACTAGCGGTTTCGTCCAGTAGGTCAATATGTATGTCACCGGCTATTATTTTATTCGTTGAGGGATGAGATTTCAATAGCCTATCTAATGACGCGATAAAATTAGTTTTATTGGAGAACGAACGTGACCTGTGAATTGCGTATATTAGGAGTGATCCTGGGAATTCTATAAGCAGGCTGTTGGCATCAGTTAAGTCTGACTCAAGTACGTTCACTGCCCAGATGTCGCGAACGTCTGTGACCACCCCACCAGCTTTGTTGATGAACTTGCATGTATGGAACGCAGTATACCCCTGCATTTTCCTCACAAGCGAGGACTCGGTTAGGTGACATTCTATGAGAATAATCATATCAAAAGCGATATTAAATCTTTCCAAGATTACTAAAAAATTATGAAAATTACTTTGCATACTTCTGATATTGAATGATAGTAGTCTGAAGTTATACCCAAGAATAAGATTCCCCCCGCAAAGCTCTGGAAGATCAAGAACTTTGCACGGTATATCTAGCGCTGTATCTATATCCGCATATAATCTATATCCGCATATAATCATGCATACAACACTGCCGCAGCTACACGCATTTTACCGCGCTCTGTCTTAATTTTTCCAAAACCTTGTCAATTTTCAACCCATCAAGACAAAACAAAACTGCTGTTTTAGAAGGCTACAGTGAAAACATATCAGATTGATTAACCGACCTAAAGTGAATTATCTATCAAAATCCTGAGCAATCCAGTCGTTATTCTGCCAAGCAAGACGCGGCGGCGCGGGCGCAACGGGCGGTGAGTCACACAACAACACAACACAAGTTGCCACGCCCCCCCTTCCCCGCGACGACAGATCGTCCACCCATGCACATCTACACCACATATCTGCCGATTTCGCCGCTAACATACAACGAAGGCGTGGCTCGTCTGTAACGCAGCGGACTTCGGTGCAGGAGATATGGGATCAAATCTCATCAGTCGTCGTCTCGTGCTTTTTGCTTTTTACTTTTACAATGGAGCCAATTTCAAACATCACGTACAGAAAGAATAATGCTTGCAAAGCACTATCGCAGCAGGACTCGCTAAACGTAAGCCTCGAATCAGATGTTACGCTTAGCGGCGCGTCTGTTGGCAGCCTACGGAGAAATGGAAGTCTTCTCATGCCCATACGCATGAGTAACGAATTGGAAATAGCCCACTCAGAAGTCGCGCAACTGAACATCGAGAATACGAGACTACAGCTACTAATTGAGGAGAAAAACAAAGAAATATACCTCCTCAAAAAAGTCTCCGCAGAGCAAACCTGCATTTAGCCGATGTAGTACGCCGGGGTCCAAGAAAAAAGGTACTCCCACCAGTAGAAGGCTATTAGATACCACCCGATGCCTTGGAATCTTGCCGATGCACCGTGATGTTGTCACTCAATCGCACGCGCACGTCCTCACAGAGACACCAATAGCAGCCGTTTCCAAAACCCAGACACTAGATGGCGCCATCCTGCTCAACCCAACAGAGCCGAATAGCGAAACGAAGAAACACGATGACCCCGAGTACCTACACCTTAATACAGAACTAAGGAAGGTGAAGGAGGAGGTCTCCGGTGATTCCGCAGTGTTGAGCAAGGTACTTATGTCACTCTCGGATCACATGGCTTTGCGCGACATTGCCCCGTCATTGAATAAACCGGTGCCTCCCATGGAGATCCAACCGCAACCGCCGCCAGTCCAGACCCAGACCAAACGCCCAACCTACGCCGCAAAACAGCCAGTACAGCGACATCTAGCGGCAATACCGGCAATGACGTATCTCCCATGGCCACTCAAGCGTCCGCACCGGTATGCGCCAGTGATGGAAAGACCGAGGCTGCACCAAAAAATCCATTAGTGAATGCTGAACAGGGATGGACTGTCGTCTCGAAGAAACCGCGAAGGCCGCAGTCTTTGCGATGTACAGCAGAGCCTAGCACCACTACACTCCGTGCGGTAGAGACACCTCGGTATTTCCATCTCTGGAATATGTTGTCGGGTTTGGATGATGTGAGGACATACCTGAAGGAGCTGTGCTCATCTGAAGTCAGCACCGTGGAAGAGTTGTCGGCAAGGGGGAAGTACAGATCGTACAAAATAGGTGTTCCGGTGGCCCTTTTTGACACATTCTTTTCCACTGAGGTGTGGCCTGTCAACGCCCGTGTCAAGGAGTGGCTGCCCTTTCGGACCTACGCTCAGATGTACAAGACCGGCCCAAAATAATCTTCCCCCCCCCTACCCCGGGGATTGTCTTGATATCCTATATCAAAAGGTCCGAGGTGTCAAAACGAGATTGGAGTTTTGGCGGCAAAACATGCTGCTGCTGGATCACCACCTAGTTGCCGCCACGGAGACGTTTCTCGACTCGTCGGTTGGAGACGCCGAGGTGATGGCGGGCGGCTGGAGCGTGCTGCGCCGCGACCGCGCTACCCCATGCGGAGGCGTGCTGCTCGCCGCCCGCCCTGGCATCACGCTGAAACGGCTATTAGGTGACGATTACCGTCTGTGTAATGTACATAGATCCCAGCAGAAAGAAAAACAAGAAGTTTTCTTCTTGTTTTTCTTCAGGCGAATTACCCAGGCGGATAAGGACGCTGAATATATGAACTGGTTTATAAAAACAGTGGAAAATGTAGGCCAAGTGAATGGAACTTTGATTATTCTGGGAGACCTCAATATGAACAGTGCTTCTATTGCGATCCTTAGCTATTACTGCTATTTTTTAAATGTCTGTGGTATGTATGAGACGAATGAGGTGAAGAACGATCATGGTGGCGTGTTTGATGTGGCGTTGCTCCCGGAGAGCGTGCGTGACGTAACCGTGCGAGCTTCCGTGTCAGGGAGCCTGGTGCCACGCACTGACGCCTACCACCCGCCTCTTGACGTCATTGTGCCCGTGTTGCATGCGTAGAGCGCTGGCCAGCGATCCGACCGCTTGGATCCCAGCAACATCGGTGGCCGCAATGACTGGAACTTTGCCAAAGGCAACCACACAGTCCTGTGCGACCTCATGGATAGCGTGTCCTGGGATAGTGTTCTCGAAGCTACTGATGTAGAGACGGCAGTCGGTTGCTTCTACGATAGCATTTATGAAGTCTTCAACAATTCCATCCCGAAGAAAACCAGGCCTACACAGCCTACAAGGAGATACCCGGTATGGTTTACTGGCGACATCATTAGGGACTTGGCCACGAAGGCAAAGCTCCACCGTAAATGGAAAGCGTGGAAGTGGCCGGCTGACTATGTCTCATTCAGCGATCTAAGATCCAACATCAAGAGCCGTATAGATACTGCCTACGCCAATCACATGAGTAGTATAGAAAGCAATATTAGACATAACCCGCACGCTTTTTGGAAACATGTAAGTGTCCTTCGATCGAAGGGTGGTTTCGAACCTCGGGTCAAGCATCGGGGACGGGAATGTGCTGGTGAGGAAGCAGCAGCCGCTTTTGCGAACTACTTCTCAGACGTTTTCCTCCCTGATGAGCCAGCCCTCGATCCAGATCTGGTAAACAGGACATATCCCACCACCACCCAACCTCATTCCGACTTCATGCCATAATGAGGCAAACGCGGGGGAGCAAGCCAACGAGTTAGATTTGCATGGAGCTCTTGTGACCCGCAGCTATTCCTGTGCGTCCCCCACATGGCTGGACCGGCCTTCTGTGCCCTCCGCCTGTCCTCTTCCCGCCTCTCCCCATTCAGGGGCGCGGGGGAAAAGATAGCAGCGTCGCACCCTTCTAGTGATGTGACACACACAAACGGTGTGAGCTCGGTGCCGATTCCGCACGTCATTTAAGGTTTCAACCAAATTCCCAGCCACATCTCTTTTTATGCCATGCGTGCGCAAACTGGTGTAGCCGTTGGAAGTTCGCCTTTGACGAGACGAGGTCCTCGTAGTAGACTGGTCCTTTATCCGGTCGAGTGATTCCGTCTAACATTTTCTTCCGTTCGTCGTCGTATAGTGGACATTCCCAAAGAGCATGATGCATATCTTCATCTTCTATGCCGCACTCACATACACTCATCGGGCATAACGTCATATCATGCAGTCTCTTCCTGAATCACCCGTGTCCCGACAATATCTGCGAAGTTTGGTAGTCCGGCTCAACCCAAGAGGCCTTGAGGCGAGCCGCCACGTCCGGAAAGAAACGGTATAGCTCTCGACCTTTCGTCTCATTCATCCAGCGTCCCTGCCATTGTGCAACGACCTCCGACCTTGGCGTTTTATCGCTCTGATCTCCGTCTCAGTGCAACCTTCCCGCGCCTCATCACTACGGCCGGCGCGGATGAGCTCCAGGTCAGCCGGCAGCACGCCTGCCAGTACCGGTAGGGCCGCTGTACTGCATGAACGATAAGCTTTGGTCAAGAGCACCAAAGCCGGTCGCTGTGTCCTCAGAAGTGAGGCACGCACAGTGTGGAAGGACGCACGCCTGTACCAGCATACCGCGGCATACGTCACGGTGGAGATATAGGTGCCAGTGTACAGTATGCGCAGAGCACGATAACGTACACCCTTACTAGATGCGGATACACGCGACACTTTTCCGAAGCAATTTGCCGCGCGCTCGCCTTTGTATGATGGATGTGCAGCGAACGACAGTCCGGCGTCGAGAACCATGCCCAGCACCTATGCTTGCTCGACGCTCCTGACAGAGTCGTCCCTCATCTTGACCGTTGGCGGGCGCTTGAACCTACCCTTGATCGTCATAGTGTGTGATTTTGCCGGAGAAAAGCTCAGACGGTTTCTGGCGCCCCATTCGGAGACGCCTTCAAGCACCCTAGAGGCCGAGCCTTCGATGGAGGATCGAGAGTTGGACTCTATTAGGATAGTCACGTCGTCTGCGTAGCCTACGAGCATAGTGCATGCAGGCAATGGCAATCGCAGCAGGTCGTCCATCAGCACATTCCAGAGCGTCGGTCCCACCACGGATCCTTGAGGACACCCCATAGTGGAGACCTTCCATTCCACCAGCGGACCGATGAATAGCCCTACGCGGCGGTTAGTGAAGTAATCCACTAACATCTTATAGATGTTAGGGGGTAGGCCTCCACGTTTCGCTTTCAGCAAAATCATCCGCCACCAGGCGTTATCAAAGGCCCCCGAGATATCCAGAAAAATCGCCTGTACATACTTGGCTTTAGAATCCCTGGCAACGTTAATAATGCTATTCAAGGCTGTAACAGTCGACCGACCCGGAGAGAAGCCGTGCTGGAATTCTGAAATGCCCCTCGATATTTGCGGGGCACAGGCCAGCATAATTCGCTCAAGAATCTTACCGAGGACTGGGAGAAAGGTGATCGGTCTGTAGGCCTTAGGATCCATCAGTGGTTTGCCATTGCACTTTGGTAGGACTAACAGACGTCCATCCTTCCACTGATTGGGAAATATTCCCTCTTTCACACACTTATCAAATACATACGTCATCTCTGCTGCTGCTGCATGCCACACATGTTTCAGAATGCGAGCTGTGATACCATCCAGTCTGGGGGCCGTGTTAAGCAGAGCCTTGACTATACCCTGCAGGCGATCACGAGATAGCGGCGGGGCATCCAGGCCGGATGGCGTGCAGGCGGCACATAAGCGTATCTGTCGGTGGTGTATAGAGTAGTTGCGCTCATCGTCATCAGGACAAAGTGCCCGGAGCATTTGTTGCATAGCCGACCGCACGTCCCCGGCGAAGCCGGTAGCAAGCTCAGTGCCGCTAATAATGTGAGTCGGTGGGCGCCGGCGCCCACTGGCCAGTCGATATGATCGTCCCCATGGGTCTTCGTTGCCGGTTTCAGCCATCTCCATTAGGAATCTGCTTTCCGCCGCCACCATCTCTTGTCGGTAGCTCGTACGTGCCTCATGAAAATTCTTACGTCTCATCTCTTCCAACAATCCGCCCTTCTTTCGCACACTCTGCCAGGCTCTACGAAGGTTATTATGCCATCTTCGCAGTCACTCTAACTTGTTATTCCACTATTCATATCCTCTATCATTCTTGCAGCCTTTAGTTCCCAGGCATTCATTCGCCATTCGTTCTATTACATGAGTGAAGTCAGCACTCAATTCTGCCGCTGGTTTCCTCAGTTCTTACCCATTCTTTCATGAATCACTGATTGAAATCTTGGCCAGTCCACCCCACGGTCCCTAAACACCGAATATGCTGAAAGTGATTAGCTGATGGTCACTTAGGCTTTTTGCCTCGTCGACTTCCCATTCATTTATTCGCACTCCACGCTTTGATAGAGTCAGGTCGATGTTAGACTCACCGTTAGGCCCCTTGAAAGTCGATGGCTGTCCCTCGACGTTCTGGATGGTCAGGCCGCGGGCTTGGACAAAGCCTTCCATGCTTGTGCGTCGATGCATTTGATTCTGGCCGCCACCAGAGTATTGCCGGCGCTCGCAGAACCATAACGGCGAGTGAGCGTTAGAATCTAGTCCCACGACTATCTTGGTCCTATGAAGCGCTTCCATGACTCTATCCAAGTGAGCGAGATGGACGTCGATGTCGTGTCCGTATTGGCAGTAGACAGAGATTACGTGCAGCTCAATGTCTTTCGCCACGACGTGGGCGACAGTGCAGTGCGTGGTGCATAAATGGTGGAGCACGCAGATGGCAATAGAGCTGGAGGGGACATATATTCCAGCCATAGGGCGGTCCCCGTACTCCACGAGGTCTAACGTCCCTCTGTATTGCTCCTGGATAAGGACGACATCCAACTTAAGCTCCTTCGCGGTAGTCCGTAGTTCGGTAGTTGCATCTTTCATCCCCTGCAGATTTAGCTGGCCCACCCTGATGTAGATCTTATCTGCCATAATTGGTGTTTCCTAGTAGCCGCTGCTCAGAATGACGACGTGCGGGGCACTTGCGCGCGGCGGTGCTGTGGTCTGTCACCTCTTTGCGCCCAAATCGAGTGCAGGTCACACATCGTTCTTGTTCCTCCTTGCAGGTGTCACGGCGATGCCCTTTTTTGCCACATTTACCGCACGTGGTTTCCTTAGCACGACAGTATCGCTCAGGGTGGCCATATTGTTGGCATTTGGAGCAGCACGTCACGTTTATGTGATCTTCAATATTGATCACCTGCCAGCCTATGTAGACGCGTCCACGAGTGACTAGATTTACGCGAAGAGCCGGTGAGCACTCAAACACGCATGTAGAACATGAGCGGCCGCTCCTCCAGCGCTTAAAAATCAGCTTCATATTTTTCTGCAGCTTAGCTAGAGGCCACTCAGGGTCGGCAGCAAAGTTTTGTTCGTGTAGCGCGACAATGGTTGCTTCGGGGTTGGGGTCCCCTTCCATATTAAGAAAAGCCACCTGGGGAGTCCTCTGCTGTGGCTCAGTTGCGCGGAGACTTGGTGGTAGTGCTTCTTTAAGTCGCGCTGCTGTGTCTTTGTTGGTCATTTGAATGACCAACCCGGCGTTTCCCACTTTTCGCACTGCTTGAATCTGCACATTTATTTTGCCCGGGTCGATGAAGCTTTAAGGGAATTTTTTGTATCGTCCGCAGATTTTAAGGCATCTTCGTGGCCTGCAGCGGGGTATATTGCCATCACGGGTCCTTTGTCAACCGGGAGTGCCTGTGATGTGGTGCGGCCAGTTTTCACTGCGTGGGCAAAGGAAATGTGATTCCCTAATGGTACTGTGGCATAATGTGCAGTTGGTGCGGCATCAGGTGCACATTTCTCCATTAGAGCACATTTCATAGTGGCGCATCTCGCCTCTGCCCGCGTTCTTTCCATTTCCGCTTCCGCCAGATGCAGCTCTAGTGTTGCCACTGCTGCTATGATGCGCTGGCCGAGAATGCCTATATTAGCGATATCAGCCTTGTTCAGTCTGCTGCTATTAGCTGTTGTCGTAATCGTTTCTAAAGCTGCGTGGACTAACTAAATGAGTTCGATTTTATTTGCCGGTAATAGGTTGTGATCACTTTCTATATAGTCGTCAATTTTAGTACGCTTGTCGACTTGCTGTTCACCAGGAGATTCCCTTGGACGTTTGTCCGTGTGAGAGCCCGTCGCTTCACCTTCTGCTTGCGACCTGGGGGTGCCGGTTCTAGTGGGCTCCATTGGCAGTTGAGACTGAGGCTGGTGCTGCAGTGGAGGGGACCTTGAAAGATTTCGCGCCGGAGTAAAAATACCATCGGAGTTCTCCTCTACCTCTTGGAGAGAACTGAACCTATTGAGCGTTGACATACTGCACTGTTGTGGCAACGCCCATGCGAACAAGAAATATGTGGCTAATAGTGTTCAATAACAATAACAAATTCGTCGCGTCGAAGCTAGTATGCACGTGAGCTAGGGGCAAGCGCATAGTATTATGTTTGTAGGTATAAGTAAATTAGCAGATAAGCGGCAGAAGCGCAAATTAATATTTTCAGAGCGTTCGATCGCACACTTAAAACTAGAAAGAGAATTTACACAAGCGTCTAATCGCACACTTAAAACTAGAAAGAGTATATAAAACACAAGCGTCTCTTCGCACGCTTGAAAACGGAACTAAATAAAAACCGGTCAAGTGCGAGTCTAAATCGCGCACGAAGGGTTCCGTACCACCGTTCAATTGAAGCGATGGTGTGGAGTGAATAGTTTGGATTTCACACAGCAAAATATTGTTTACAAAGTTATTGGTGCGGTTACTTTCACACTCCATGTACGTAACCAGGTGCATCCATAAGTTTGTATGTGGTATTGTTGTATGGGAGCCCCCTTAAATATTTATTTTATCCTGTTTTTTAGTATTTTTTGTTATAGCGGCAACATAAATACATAATCTGTGAAAATTTTAACTCTCTAGCTAGCTAGGTTCTTGAGATACAGCCTGGTGACAGACGGACGCACGGACGGACGGACGGACAGCGGAGTCTTAGTAATAGGGTCCCGTTTGGAACCCTTCGGGTACGGAACCCTAAAAAGCATAGTCATAAGCTAGAAAGAATGTCTATTCAGTTTGAAAAGGATATTTTATCATACAGCTGTCCATAACACGAATATATCATACGCCAGCAAGTGATATACGCTTTGTCAGCGCCCAGCAGCAGCAGCATATGCGCAGAGCGCACGCAGATCGCGCACACGCAAAAGCATATTCACTGTCGCTATACGGTCACACAAACAACACACGCGACGGCCGCGTCAGCTTGCCCGTTCCTCACAATGACGCACTCAGCGCGCGTGAGCGAGACACCCGACGATAGCGGGCAGCGGTCGCGCTGATCAGAGTATACAAATCACACACACACGAGGACACTCAAAACACAGCGGAGCGTGGAATCAACACACGTCTGCTTACAACCGGTATCGGCACCGGACTCTGGCTTACAACCGGTATCGGCACCGGACTCTGCTAGATCTGGTAAACAGTTCCGATTGTTCGAGCTCTGCTAATTACGTACAAGTTTCGCATATTACCCGTAGGGACATAGAAAAAGGGCTGAAGCAGCTAAGGCCGAGGAGCGCAATTGGACCGGACAAAGTCCCTCCTTACTTTTTAAAGGCCTACAGCGATCAGCTGGCTTTACCTTTGGGGCGGATATTCAATCTTGCTCTTGAGCAAGGTAAGTACCCCACCAGCTGGAAGCATTCTCGAGTCAGTCCTATCCCCAAGACAAGTGACACTGCCTCCGTTGATCATTATCGACCTATTGCGATACTGAGTTCATTGGCAAAACTGTTCGAGTCGATTATATATGGCAAAATCAGTTCGCAGATCGCGCCATATTTAAGCGACTCGCAACACGGATTCAGGGCTCGCCGCTCAGTTAACACCAACTTGCTGACTTTGGTCGAGATTGTGTCGGAGCGCATGGATAAGGGATGTCAGGTAGACGTCGCCTATATGGACTTCCGTAAGGCGTTCGACAGAGTCGCTAATGACGTCTTATTGAGGAAGATATGTTCGATTGGTTTTGCCCCACGGCTGTTGGTTTTCCTCGCTGACTACCTCAAGGACCGCCAGCAATATGTGCGACACGGCTGTTTCGAGTCCCTGCCATACCACACACGGTCGGGTGTCAGTCAAGGTTCTATTCTTGGTCCGTTGTTATTTATCATTATGATAAACGACCTGGAATAAGAGCTAAACCACGCCAATTGCTAACTGTATGCAGACGATTTAAAACTGATAGTTCCTGTGAGCTCAGTCGATGATTGTCAGCTATTACAAGAAGATCTTGATGCGGTTCATAGGTGGAGTGTGAACAAAAAACTGTTGTTCAATACCGCAAAATGTTACATAATGTCGTTCACTCAGAGCCCTCAGCCTATTGGCACGACGTATACACTCGGCTCGGAGTCGATGACTCGTGTGTATTCGATTAAAGATCTCGGTGTTACGTTCGACCCTAAACTTACATTCCATGAGCATGAGTTTGCAAGGATCCGGTGGGACTCTAAGTAGTGAAGTAGTCGTATACTCACGATTTTCTCCAGGATTTTTGAGAGAGTGCTTAACAAAGAGATTGGTCTATAGTTACAAGGCTCCGTTTTATCCCCACCTTTGTGGATTGGGACATCTGAGGCCCCCTTCCAGCATTGAGGGAAGTGGCCCGTAGACAGACTGACATTAAATATATGCGTGAGTGGCACAAGCAAAGTTGTGCCAGATGACTTCAGAAGCTTGTTATTGATGCAGACTGCCCCCGGTGCACCGTCGTTTTTGAGGTTTTGAATTATTTTTGATACTTCATATATGTCCGTTGGCTGAAGGAATAGCGAGTTAGCACTAGGCCGGGCGGTGGTTTTGACTTTTTTTGTCAAGTGATGCTGATCGGATTTGAGTTTTGCCATAGTTTTGTTAGCTAGATTTTGTCCTATGCTGGTAAAGTATTTGTTGCAATAGTTAATGGATTCTTCTGGCGTAATTTTGGCTTTAAGTAAGTCGGTGCTACCTTCTGTATTTTTGCTTATGTCGCATATTTTTTTAACAGCTTGCCACATTTGCTGAGGGTTGTCTCTACTTTCCGATAATATTGAATTATTATATTGGCTCTTAAGTCGCTTTAGGAGATCATTACAATAATTCTTGTACCTATTATAAGATATTTGAAGAATTTTATTTAGCGGCTCGTTGCGGGCACTCAGTTGTAGCATATCCCTGTGTTTGATGCAGCGGATGAGACCCTGCGTGTTCCAGGGCTTTAATATGTATTTACTTTGACTGATGGTAACCACTTTGGAATGGGCTTTGATTACTTGTGTCAGAGTATCCGTGAGCACTTTAGCACTTGCCGAGGCATCATTACTACTTAACACATCCACCCAATCCAGTATACTTAGTTCGTCTGTGATAGTAGGAGTGTCAATTTTGGTAATGGTTCTCTTTGTTTTTTTCCTTTTTAAATTGAGTTTAAAGTCACCTATTGTAATGCTGTGGTCAGTAAGTGAAGTTCTGCAGACAATACCTGATGAGTCCAGTTTCGTGCCCACGAATACGTGATCTAGACAGGAAAGCCCTCTGGTTGGCTTTGTTATAATAGGCCTGAGGCTTGATTCTGTAACCGACGAAATGTAGTCACGACTAGCTGTTTCGTCGAGGAGGTCAATATGTATGTCACCGGCTATTATTTTATTCGTTGAGGGATGAGATTTCAATAGCCTGTCTAATGACGCGATAAAATTAGTTTTATTGGAGAACGAACGTGACCTGTGAATTGCGTATATTAGGAGTGATCCTGGGAATTCTATAAGCAGGCTGTTGGCATCAGTTAAGTCTGACTCAAGTACGTTCACTGCCCAGATGTCGCGAACGTATGTGACGACCCCACCAGCTTTGTTGATGAACTTGCATGTATGGAACGCAGTATACCCCTGAATTTTCCTCACAAGCGAGGACTCGGTTAGGTGACATTCTATGAGAATAATCATATCAAAAGCGATATTAAATCTTTCCAAGATTACTAAAAAATTATGAAAATTACTTTGCATACTTCTGATATTGAATGATAGTAGTCTGAAGTTATACCCAACAATAAGATTCCCCCCGCAAAGCTCTGGAAGATCAAGTACTTTGCACGGTATATCTAGCGCTGTATCTATATCCGCATATAATCTATATCCGCATATGATCATGCATACAACACTGCCGCAGCTACACGCATTTTACCGCGCTCTGTCTTAATTTTTCCAAAACCTTGTCAATTTTCAACCCATCAAGACAAAACAAAGCTGCTGTTTTAGAAGGCTACAGTGAAAACATATCAGATTGATTCACCGACAAACCTAAAGTGAATTATCTATCAAAATCCTGAGCAATCCAGCCGTTATTCTGCCAAGCAAGACGCGGCGGCGCGGGCGCAGCGGGTGGTGAGTCACACAACAACACAACACAAGTTGCCACGCCCCCCCTTCCCCGCGACGACAGATCGTCCGCCCATGCGCATCTACACCACATATCTGCCGATTTCGCCGCTAACATACAACGAAGGCGTGGCTCGTCTGTAACGCAGCGGACTTCGGTGCAGGAGATACGGGATCAAATCTCATCAGTCGCCGTCTCGTGCTTTTTGCTTTTTACTTTTACAATGGAGCCAATTTCAAACATCACATACAGAAAGAATAATGCTTGCAAAGCACTATCGCAGCAGGACTCGCTAAACGTAAGCCTTGAATCAGATGTTACGCTTAGCGGCGCGTCTATTGGCAGCCTACGGAGAAATGGAAGTCTTCCCATGCCCATACGCACGAGTAATGAATTGGAAATAGCCCACTCAGAAGTCGCGCAACTGAACATCGAGAATACGAGACTACAGCTACTAATTGAGGAGAACTACAAAGAAATATACCTCCTCGAAAAAGTCTCCGCAGAGCAAACCTGCATTAGCCGATGTAGTACGCCGGGGTCCAAGAAAAAAGGTACTCCCACCAGTAGAAGGCTATTAGATACCACCCGATGCCTTGGAATCTCGCCGATACACCGTGATGTTGTCACTCAATCGCACGCGCACGTCCTCACACAGACACCAATAGCAGCCGTTTCCAAAACCCAGACACTAGATGGCGCCATCCTGCTCAACCCAACAGAGCCGAATAGCGAAACGAAGAAACACGATGACCCCGAGTACCTACACCTTAAGACAGAACTAAGGAAGGTGAAGGAGGAGGTCTCCGGTGTTTCCGCAGTGTTGAGCAAGGTACTTACGTCACTCTCGGATCACACGGCTTTGCGCGACATTGCCCCGTCATTGAATAAACCGGTGCCTCCCATGGAGATCCAACCGCAACCGCCGCCAGTCCAGACCAAACGCCCAACCTACGCCGCAAAAACAGCCAGTACAGCGACATCTAGCGGCAATACCGCACCGGTATGCGCCAGTGATGGAAAGACCGAGGCTGCACCAAAAAATCCATTAGTGAATGCTGAACAGGGATGGACTGTCGTCTCGAAGAAACTGCGAAGGCCGCCGCAGTCTTTGCGATGTACAGCAGAGCCTAGCACCACTACACTCCGTGCGGTAGAGACACCTCGGTATTTCCATCTCTGGAATATGTTGTCGGGTTTAGATGATGTGAGGACATACCTGAAGGAGCTGTGCTCATCTGAAGTCAGCACCGTAGAAGAGTTGTCGGCAAGGGGGAAGTACAGATCGTACAAACTGGGTGTTCCGGTGGCCCTTTTTGACACATGCTTTTCCACTGAGGTGTGGCCTGTCAACGCCCGTGTCAAGGAGTGGCTGCCTTTTCGGACCTACGCTCAGATGTACAAGACCGGCCCAAAATAATCTTCCCCCCCCCCCCCCCCAACCCTGGGATTGTCTTGATATCCTATATCAAAAGGTCCGAGGTGTCAAAACGAGATTGGAGTTTTGGCGGCAAAACATGCTGCTGCTGGATCACCACCTAGTTGCCGCCACGGAGACGTTTCTCGACTCGTCGGTTGGAGACGCCGAGGTGACGGCGGGCGGCTGGAGCGTGCTGCGCCGCGACCGCGCTACCCCGTGCGGAGGCGTGCTGCTCGCCGCCCGCCCTGGCATCACGCTGAAACGGCTATTAGGTGACGATTACCGTCTGTGTAATGTACATAGATCCCAGCAGGAAGAAAAACAAGAAGTTTTCTTCTTGTTTTTCTTCAGGCGAATTACCCAGGCGGATAAGGACGCTGAATATATGAACTGGTTTATAAAAACAGTGGAAAATGTAGGCCAAGTGAATGGAACTTTGATTATTCTGGGAGACCTCAATATGAACAGTGCTTCTATTGCGATCCTTAGCTATTACTGCTATTTTTTAAGTGTCTGTGGTATGTATGAGACGAATGAGGTATAGAACGATCATGGTGGCGTGCTTGATGTGGCGTTGCTCCCGGAAAGCGTGCGTGACGTAACCGTGCGAGCTTCCGTGTCAGGGAGCCTGGTGCCACGCACTGACGCCTACCACCCGCCTCTCGACGTCATTGTGCCCGTGTTGCATGCGTAGAGCGCTGGCCAGCGATCCGACCGCTTGGATCCCAGCAACATCGGTGGCCGCAATGACTGGAACTTTGCCAAAAGCAACCACGCAGTCCTGTACGACCTCATGGGTAGCGTGTCCCGGGATAGTGTTCTCGAAGCTACTGATGTAGAGACGGCAGTCGGTTGCTTCTACGATAGCATTTATGAAGTCTTCAACAATTCCATCCCGAAGAAAACCAGGCCTACACAGCCTACAAGGAGATACCCGGTATGGTTTACTGGCGACATCATTAGGAACTTGGCCACTAAGGCAAAGCTCCACCGTAAATGGAAAGTGTGGAAGTGGCCGGCTGACTATGTCTCATTCAGCGATCTAAGATCCAACATCAAGAGCCGTATAGATACTGCCTACGCCAATCACATGAGTAGTATAGAAAGCAATATTAGACATAGCCCGCGCGCTTTTTGGAAACATGTAAGTGTCCTTCGATCGAAGGGTGGTTTCGAACCTCGGGTCACGCATCGGGGACGGGAATGTGCTGGTGAGGAAGCAGCAGCCGCTTTTGCGAACTACTTCTCAGACGTTTTCCTCCCTGATGAGCCAGCCCTCGATCCAGATGTGGTAAACAGTTCTGTGTGTTTGAGCTCTGCTAATTACGTACAAGTTTCGCATATTACCCGTGGGGACATAGAGGAAGGGCTGAAGCAGCTAAGGCCGAGGAGCGCAATTGGACCGGACAACGTCCCTCCTTACTTTTTGAAGGCCTACAGCGATCAGCTGGCTTTACCTTTGGGGCGGATATTCAATCTTGCTCTTGAGCAAGGTAAGTACCCCACCAGCTGGAAGCTTTCTCGAGTCAGTCCTATCCCCAAGACAAGTGACACTGCCTCCGTTGATCAATATCGACCTATTGCGATCCTGAGTTCATTGGCAAAACTGTTCGAGTCGATTATATATGGCAAAATCAGTTCGCAGATCGCGCCGTATTTAAGCGACTCGCAACACGGATTCAGGGCTCGCCGCTCAATTAACACCAACTTGCTGACTTTGGTCAAGATTGTGTCGGAGCGCATGGATAAGGGATGTCAGGTAGACGTCGCCTATATGGACTTCCGTAAGGCGTTCGACAGAGTCGATAATGACGTCTTATTGAGGAAGTTATGTGCGATTGGTTTTGCCCCACGGCTGTTGGTTTTCCTCGCTGACTACCTCAAGGACCGCCAGCAATATGTGCGACACGACTGTTTCGAGTCCCTGCCATACCACACACGGTCGGGTGTCAGTCAAGGTTCTATTCTTGGTCCGTTGTTATTTATCATTATGATAAACGACCTGGGATTAGAGTTAAAACACGCCAATTGCTTACTGTATGCAGACGATTGAATGGGTAAAGGCTTTCTTTATAAGTTTAGCCTTAATAAATCATTTAAACTTCAATTCCCTCTTGTAACGTATTATATAATATACGTTGCCCTCGCTTCTAAAATCTAGGTACATTCAGTTTATTGTTATTTGTAGTGTTGAATATGAACATCGCAAATTTTGACAAAGGTGTTATTTGCATATTTTTCCAAACGTACAATAAGTTTTCATAATGTGTATTTTTTGACAGAAAAAGCCCGTGAAAATGACAGCTCGTAAGAAATTTAATCTTCAGCTCGTAAGACTTTTAATTGATTTAACGTCACATTGTTGTATTTAATTGTTTAGGTGAGAAATTGAATTTTATTGTGATGAATTTTAAGTATATCTTTAAACTCCTTCTTGGTATAATGGGGAAGCAATGTATGTAAGTTACTCATTTTGATACTAGATCTTGTTAAATATTGAGTGTTCTCATTACAAAACTCAATAGGTACATACTTCAAGATTGGTATGAAAATTATATTGATGGCATTATATAAAAAAGACGCAGGCAGATTTTTCGATGTTTCTGAGATGTTGATTACGGAAAACTGTACGGATTTTCATGATTGTTTCTTCGCGACTAATTACGACTATTTGTCATAGATACTCATGGCAATTTTCGTCTTCATACTACGCCTAATTTACGAGATCTGGAGAAGCCGACTACGGACGTCCAGCAAAATGTGGATTTCTCTATAACTTCAAGTGTGACCAATTTTGCTGTTTACCGATCGATTTGGCTAGTTAAAAAGTACCTGTTACTAAGCCTATGATAGTCCGTTTAGGTTTTTTCAAAAAATGATTCTCGTTAATAACTCCTAAACTATAAACCGAATAATACTAAAAGTCATCGACATTTACAGCGCATTTGCGACTAATTATTCCATACACCAGAAATTGTCTTGACCACATTTTTTACGACTCATATAAACGAAGATTTTATTGTTCAAAGAAAACCAAAAAGAAGCTTTGCCTGTTTTGGCTATGGGCACTATGGCCACGACGTCCGCAACCACGTCCGCGACCACATCCGCCACCACGTCCGCCACCACGTCCGAGACAAAATCTGGATTACAGCATGGATTACTTCGGATAACGGAAACCATAATGGACACGACCAGTACAACCAAAATCACAAACCATGGAAACCAGATAATATAAAGCCTAATGCTAATTGATATTTCTCTTTTAAATGGGGGACTCCCGCTTCTACTATAGTTCTTTAAGCAACACAACGTAAATTGGTATATTAGGTCTTTACATATGAAATTGGCGTTTTGTATGGAGAAATTGAAGTTAACTCAATTTTCAGTACAAACATATTTGTATTTTTTTTAGGAATGACAGATCCTAATTTTATAAACTTTGTGTGTATGAATGATAACATTTAGCTAACAGAAAATTTTATATAATTTTTGAAAAGTGTCAGCTGTAAAAAAATATAACAAATATTATCATTAAAATGGATGATATTTAGGAGGCACTGATTTTGAAGTTAACATTTTAGTTATCAAACTGAAAATTAATGTAAACTGTAAAATATTGAATTTAATTTTAAAACAATAAAAAAAAACTGGAAATAGCTATTGAATTACTCGAATTATGAACTCCTGAATCTGTAAGAAAAAATCGCCAATTTCATAGGTATAAGTACCCAATATATTACCAGCTACACTTTTTAATTTTCTTTTCCCAAGACCCCGTCTTTTATAGATCATCATCAAGCAGCTCAATGACAATTGGAATATTGGTCCAGCTGCTCTTTTCATTTCCCTTTAATGGGGGAGGGTAGTGAACCCCATGTTTCCTTTTGTGCTTCAAGCAACACAACGCCAGTTCGTATATTTGTCCTCCTACTCTTTTTTTTCACACCCCTCATCTTTTGTTGTTCTTCAAGCACTACAACGCCAATTGGTATACATAGCCTGTTGAAATTAATATTTATTTATTTATAAACATACATGCACAGTAAAAACCAAATCGACACAAACAGACAGAAAATATAAGGACAAAAAAGCTATAAATAAATCTTATCTATAACACAGACAATAAGTGGCGACCCTTGCGAATCCCGTCAAAGAACATTGGAACAGGTCCACCTCGGTTCTCTCTGTTATATCATTAAAGAGAGCGAGAGCCCTCATCACAGGTACCTCCCGCAGCATCCCCGTCCTCGCCAGCGGGATGTAGAACAACTTGTGGTTCCTTGCTCGGAGGTAGTTGTTCGGCACATACAGTCCCAGCCTCGCCAACACCAGAGGGTTTTCGGGCATTCCTCGGAAAACCTTAAATACATAAGTAGAAAGCGCGAGGCCCCTCCTCACCCCCAGCTCATTGTAACCAACCATGCCCAACACGAACAGGGTTGGACACATAAGTGGGAAGAAAGAATAGACTCCGTGCATCTTCAGATATAAGTACCTAACAAATCGGTTTTCCACTTTCTCCACCATGACGCTATATTTCGGTTCATGTGGGTGCCAGATAATCGCACTACTTTCTAGTTTGCTTCTAACCAAAGCATTGTATACGGCACCTATAGCTTCAATGCTCCTAAAAAGCTATAAAGTTATTAAAGTTGACATAAAGTTGAATTTTCCACAGAACGTCTCAGGCCTTTACTTGTATGGAGCTTAAATTTTTCAGCTACTCTTTTTATTTTAATTAATTTAAACCACGGAAGATTGTTTTGATGCACTATGAATATTTTTACAAAATCAGAAAGCATCAGTAATAGCTCAATACACAGAATGGCCCATTTCGATGGGTCAGTAGGGCGAAATCGGAAACTATAAGACATAGAAGTTTTTGTTATTAGAAACCATTTTGATAAAAAGCAAAACTGCATCATTCGTTTCAAAAGGCAAGAATTTAATCGCACATCAAAAATACTGATTTGCACAGCAAAAAAGGATCAACATAAACACTTTTTTATGTTTTAAATATTTTATGTGTACTTAAGTTTATGTTTACGAATTTTTTGTTGTTCTTCCATGTTCAACCTAACACGAAGGATAAAGGGGCCTTCGCTTTGCTCACCCCCTTTACCCTTCACCTGAGCTACCGCAGCTTTTTGCCCTGATTCAGTATTTCTGATGTGCAGTTTAATATTTCCCGTTTCAAAACACTCCTTTTTCCTAAACCGCAGATAAAAAAAAAACAACCTATTAACCAGATCTTAATAAATTATCAAACGAATTTACCTGAAATGAAGTTCGATCTTGATTATTTAGGCTTTCTTTGAAGACATTTGTATTTCACATACATGTAGTTAGCCCTGCAATCGCCTCAACTCATCCGCACACAGTATTTTGAGTCAAAATATAGGGAAAATCCAATCCATCCCCGACCATATCACGTGATCGGCCACGTGACCCCATCAACGCGGGGTTGGGGTTGTCTTCATTTAGATCAGAGTAATAAACAAAAAATAAATCTGAATAGATCTACAACATAGATTTTTGGTGTTTTAAATTTGGGTAGGGAGGGATCCCAAATCTCTTCTTCGGAGCTAAGATAATCATAGACATAGACATAGACATAGACATAGACATTTATTTGCTTAAAATATGGTATATGTCAGATGTTACTAAAATTATCGCATATTTTACCTAATTAGGCATGCAAATATATATTATATTATATTAAAACACTAAGCTAATAATTCTATTAGCTTAGTGTTTTAAGTATTCTAAGTACCTATGTTAAATGTCAAAATATTTCTTACTCATGTACAAATAACTTAACTTAAATAATATTAATCTTTAGATTTATCTGTCAAAAAAATCTTCTATATTGTAGAAACATTTATCGACTAACCATTTCTGTAGGTGGTTCTTAAAAAGAGGCAGTGGTAATTTTTTGAATGCCTGTGGCAGGTTGTTGTATATATTTATCAACATCCGATAGCAACTCCTTTGGCAAGACTGTTCTGCATGGTGGGTATACAATTTTGTTTGGGTATCTCGTATGCCACGACCTGGCAAGTTGTGAGTATTTTGTAAATAGGTTCTGATGACTATGCGCAAAACAGGCCATTTCAAAAATATAGAGACTTGGCAGGGTTAATAATTTCAATTTTATAAAGAGAAGTTTGCATGAATCTCGGAGCATTGCATTGCAAATAGCTCTAATGCACCGTTTTTGAACTATGAATGCTCTATTTATTTCCATAACATTTCCCCACAGTATAAGACCGTGATAAGACCATACCTTAAAACGGATGCCACATACACATGATGTTTGTGTGTCAGCGGTTTTTTTTAAATCTATACAGGGCAAAAACAAACTTGTTCAGTTTGTGGCAAACCATCTCTATGTGTGGCAGCTACGTGCAATGTTCATCTAAGAAATACCTAAGAACTTTGTGGATGGTGTGTGTTGTATTTCGATGTCATTACATTTATGTATTTGAATTTCATTTTATTATTTCTAAATTGAATGTAATTTGTTTTATTTAAGTTGACTTTTAGATTATTTGCGGCGAACCAATTGGTTACCTTGTCCATTGTCCTATTACATCATTTTCAAAATTGTCAATATCGTCGTTATATGTTATTAATACGGAGATGTCATCAGCAAATAAGACACATGTGATTTCTGGCAAGTCATTTATGTACAATAAAAATAGGAGCGGTCCCAGTATGCTTCCCTGGGGTACGCCATATGTGTTTAGATCTGGAGAGGACTGATATGTTACTATTTCCTTGTTTTTGAACATGGTTTCAATCTCAACAAATTGGTGACGGTTTGATAGATAGCTGTTTAACCATTCTAGAGCAACACCTCTTATTCCGTATTTTTCGCATTTCTCTAGGAGAATATTATGAGCGACATAAGGCCTTGGACATATCAAAGAATACAACTGCCACTGGTTTCCCTTTGTCCACACTTTGTACTATCTCCGTTACTAGTTGAAATCCAGCTAAACTGGTCGACTTTTTCTTTTGAAATCCATTTTGCTCCGTTTTTAATATAGAATGTTTATCCAAAAAGGAAGTCAATCGCTTCTGCATAGCTTTTTCCAAAACTTTTGAAAATATACTAATTAGAGCTATGGGTCGGTAATTATTGATGTCAGTTTTACTATCTATTTTGTGTGGTGGCTTGATAACGGAGGGTTTGAGAGCTGTTGGAAATTTACCCATTTTAAAACTCAGATTTAATAGGCACAAGATAGGAGCGAGATCCGTAGCACATGATTTTAATACTCTTGTGTTCACTCCATCCTACAGAGTTTGTTGTATTAAGCGATTTAATTATTGTGATAACTTCTTCGTTCGCATGGCTGTAAATAGATGGAATGACTGTTTTGTTGCTTAATTTTTATGAATGGATGCGAGTTATTTTGTTGATTTTCTTTGTCAATACATTTTTGATTCCTTAGCAATTGGAATTAGGAATTTAGCAAAGACAAATTGCTAAATTCCTTAGCAATTTGTCTTAGACTTGTGATAATTCGGTGATCTATAATTATTTTCTCTATATTGTTATTTTGTAAACCTATGCTATCATATTTTATTATATTCCACGTTGCCTTGCATTTGTTTTTTGATTGGTATATGTAGCGCTTATTTGTTATTACTTGTGCATTGTAAATACATTTCTTAAGGGCCCTCGAATAATTTCGGTAATTGTCTTTGTCTTCTGGTTTTTTTGTCGAATAATATTTGTATTTTAGATATCTTTTTCTTTTGCATGATAATTGTAACCCGGTGTAACCCATTGTCAATTGTTAATTGTAAGACGGGCTGGTTTCAGCAACTCGACGACGAAAGCGCCTATTTTGCGTGTGGGTGGGAATGCGATATCATTCGAGCCAGACCAACTCCTCCAGGAACGCCAGCAGACCCTTTACGTTACCGACTATCCCTGGAAGGTCCCTCGATTGACCGAGGTGTTTAGCCCTGTAGTCCGCTTCTCCTGTGCACTCCATGAGGTCGTGAGCAGCCGTTTCTTCTGCCTCCAAGCAGACTCTGCAAAGGGGGCTGTCGGTAACACCTAGGACATATAGATGTTTATTAAAGAAACCATGGCCAGTAAGCGCTGCAGTCACCAGTCGCATGCGCGGCCTACTAAGTCGAAGCAAGGTCTTAGCAAGCCTAGCGCTAGGGGACGGCAAGGCCAGCTTAGCCTGCCTGCACTCCTCATGGTTTGTCCAAAGAGTGGCATGATCATTCCTGGTCGACTCTCTCAGAAATGTTCGTACCATCTTGAAGGGAAGAGGGATGATAGGTTCGGGACCATACGCTGTCAAGCTAGATCATTTACGCGCCAACTCATCCGCTGCATCGTTACCTCTTGACCCGCTGTGTCCTTTTATCCATTGAAGGATTACGCGGTTATGTTGACATACCTCCATTAGTCGTTTGTGACACTCGTAGATTAGCCCTGAGTTAATAGTGTTGCTATTTAGGGCTTGTAAGACGGCCATGCTATCCGAGAGGATTCGAATGGAGGAATCTCTTACCTTTCTCGATGCTATGGCATTAGCGGCCGAGATGATGCCCATGCATTCAGCTTGAAAGACAGTATTATGGGCACCCAGTGGAATGGCTATCGTGATGTTTAGGTCCTCCGAGAAGGTGCCTGAACCAGTGCCTGCTTCAGTTTTTGAATCATCGGTAAAAATTCTGAGCTCTTTAACGTCGAGCCCCTCAACCCGATGGTCTTCATGTAACTGTATATTGTATTTTTTGTCAAAAACAAATTGTTTAGGGATTCTGTCACTGCAAGCCATAGAGATGGGAATTTTTTGTAAACTTCCCCTAGGATGGCGATGTGTGAGGTCCTGTTTTTCCTCCAAAGTCCTAAGGTGCTGAGTCTCACCGCAGATGACGCGGCCTCCTGCTTAATATACAGCTGGAGTGGCGGAAGACACAGCATGGCCTCCATTGCTGCTGTTGGAGTAGTTCTCATACTACCTGTGATAGCCATGCAGGCCAGCCTTTGGAAGCTTTGGAGTTTGCTTACCATTGTGGTTAGTTTGGTCCTGGTCCACCACACCACAGCTCCGTAGCAGACAAGAGGACGGATCACCGTCACGTACAGCCAAAGAATGATGTTGGGAGAAAGTCCCCACTTTTTCCCCACCATTCTCCGACACTGCCAGAAAGCAATACTCGTCTTCTTTAGTTTGTTGTCAATGTGGCTACTCCAGTTAAGCTTGCTGTCCAAGGTTATGCCCAGGTACTTCACCTCAGTTGCCAGCTGGAGTTCCGTTCCAAAGAGCTTAGGTAGGGTATACAATACATACCAAGAGCCCTATTGTTAGTGAACATGACCATTTCCGTTTTTGTTGGGTTAACCGCCAGGTCATTATAGACACCAGCGCTCCACGATGCGAAGAGCTGTTTGTTTCAGGTTGCACACTGTGCTCGCAAATTTACCTGTGATGAGGATTACCAAATCGTCGGCGTATCCTACGGTGTAGTATCCAATAGCGTTAAGCTTGGTAATCAGGTCGTTAATGACCAGATTCCACAGAAGCGGGGAGAGCACTCCTCCCTGCGGGCATCCCCGCACTACCTCCGCCGACAGGGACTCACCAGCTAGACGCACGATACGTTTATTAAGCATGTTTGTGACCCAGTTGTTTACAGCTGTTGACACTCCATGCCTTGTTAGAAATGCACTTATACTGCTATGCTGCGTCTTGTCAAAGGCACCTTCTATATCAATAAAAGTTCCAAGACAGATGCATTTGTTTTGTATCGCCTCTTCAATTGTGGACAACTGCATGGAGAGCCGATTTAGTAGACTTACCGAAACTATATGCATGCTGATTCTTGTGTAATGGTATATGTTTTAACGCTCCATCTCTCAGGTGCCTCTCGCACAAACGTTCGAGAGTCTTAAGCAAGAACGAGGTGAGGCTAATCGGCCTGAAAGATTTAGCGTTAGTGGTGTAACCCATTTTAAGCCGTTTATATTTGTTTTTATTTTAACCCTTACTTTACTGTGGGAAAACAAACCAAAATCTAGATCGAACTTCACTTCGGGTAAGTTGGGTTGATCATTAAATTATCTCGGCTTAGTCCCCGAGAATTATATTTCGCCATGTTCACATAGTTCATAGTTAATTTGTTTTTAATAACACGTGTTGTTTCAACTAAGCAACAGGTTTATTATCTCACTAGCAGATCCCCGCAACTTCATCTGCGTTTTCATAGGAATTATCATTAACCGAGATAACGTTACCCTACTTCTGGTGCAGTCGGAAAAAAAGTATCCTATATATTAATCTAGCTCATAAACTACCTCTGTGCTAAATTTAATTCTAATCCGTTTAGCCGTTTTAGCGTGATTGAGGCACAAACACACAAACATCTAAACATCCAAACATACAAACATCCTAACGTCGCTACTTTCACATTTATAATTATTTCACATTAGTTAAATTATTAAGTAATAACAAAAAATAACAGATTTTTGCAAATATTAAATAATTTATATTAGTTATGCTATATAAATAATATAGCAAATTTAATATTTGAACATTTAATTGCAATTAAGTAATTCCTCATAAACTACTTTCGCAAAGCTTGAATCTACAAGAGGCCTATTATAAAATTAGCAATACAGCTGATCCACTACCACTGACTGACCAATGACGTCGATACTTGCTCCCCTACGACTACCTGCAGATGTCACTGCGTGGCGGGTGCTATGGGCACTATAAACTGATTTATATAAAATAGAAATGAGCGTTTATAGTGCCCATAGCACCCGCCACGCAGTGACATCTGTCACGTCGATATCTATCGACGCCACAATGATCTAAAGTTTGTTTTATCCAACGAGCTATGGTTTGTGGCGTGGCTGGGTCGTGAGTTTGTTTGAACGTCATAATTAGTGTAGTTTCATATGCAGGTCTCAAATCGGTAGTTTTAGTAATATAATCGAGAAGCGTTTGTTTGTGCTGGACAGATAGATGAACGCTGGCAGGGGAAAGGGAGATCTAAAACCGGTTGTTGTTTACGAATTGCAGATGTCTTAATCAACTCTGTTAAGGAAATTATAATTAGACTTTTGGTTTTTACCCGGTTTCCAGTAGCCAGAGCCAACAACATAACTAACTTTTTCGTCAGGTCCTCCAAATTTAACAAACTGAGAATATTTCGGCAAGTTTTTCTAGGACTACATTGGGATCCCAGGTTGCCGAATATTTCGGAAAACTGGGTTTAAAGCTGTTAAATGATTATAAAGAGTGCCATACGATGAGCTCTTTTCGAAACGAATAGTTAGAATATCTAGTATATTATATACACCTATCTCAATATTCCCACCACTGTTTAAAGCTAGATGTGTACTGTATCAAAGTATTACTGATTGATAGGGAATTAAATATCGGATACCACGGTTGTGACGGCCAATACGGCATAACTACTATTCCCGTTGCTTCATCGGATATAATTTTTTGTAGGACTTCATCACGTGCATTACTTGGAATCTTCATAATTCAATCTTAATTATCTTTGTTCTTCAGTGATACAAGAAGATACCCGGTTTGGTTCACTAGTGACATAATATGGGACTTGGCCAGGAAGGCCAAGTTCTATCGTAAATGGAAAATGTGGATGAGGTCGGCTGATTCATCGAGCTGAGAGCTAATCTCAAGTGACGTGTAGATACTCCTACGCTAACCACATGAGTATTAAAGAAAGTAATATAAGACATAACCCGCGCGCTTTCTGGAAATATATGAGTGGCCTGCGATCGAAGGTTAGTTTCGAACCCCGAATCACGCATCAGGGACAGTAACGTACTGGTGAGGAAGCAACAGCCGCATTTGCAGACTACTTCTCCATCGTTGTCCTCCCTGATGAGCCAGCGCTTGATCTGGATCTGCTAAACAGTTCTGATGACTCGTGTTCTGCCAACTACGTACAGATTTTACATAGGTATCTCCCATACGGATATAGAGGAAGGGCTGAAGCTGCTAAGGCCCAGGAGCGCAACTGGACCGGACAACGTCCCTCCTTACTTTTTGAAGAACATTGCCTGAATATCAAGGCAAGTGTTACTTATTATAGTTAATATGAAGCCATTCTCATACTCATTCGCGAAATTGGAATAAGTGTGGACATCTTAAATGCTTTATCTACACACGTATCATAAACCCTCTTTACTGCGAACAAAAACCGCACGTTACGATCAGCATAATGTTAAACTACTTGGTAAAAACTCATTTCTTATCTGAAAAATTAAACATTATGACCATAATGTGTAATTTTTCTATATATTATGACATTCAAATTTCGAACGCCAACGCCCGCTTGCGTGCCGCCCCTACTTTGTTTGTGAACTTGGTACTACTGTACAAGCTAAACAAGTGCAAAGGAATTATCGATGCCACCATGCCGGTCGAACATGCGGTTCCTGAACACATTAAAGAAAGTGTGTACTATTATTATGTACTATTATCGAAGCTAAAAGTAAATTATCAGTGAAATTGCGGTATGCAGAAAAGCATTTTTAATTTTTACTTAGTATGAGAGTGTTGAAGTGCAAAATGTAATATTGTGCGTGCAAATGAAGATGATACCAGTTGCCATTTTGTGGATAAATAATAAAGTTAAAGTTAATAATGTAAGTAAAACATTGGTGTGGTACTCTGCAGAATAGCCACCACCTTAGAATCTGATCATTTATATCTTAAAAGAATGTACGTCAAACGTACATAACGTACGTATATATATGTATATGTATATGTATCTATATGTATAACTTATTCTTTGAAACCTTTATGAAACAGTACAGCGCGATATTCACTTCAAAATCGGTTGTGGTTAGTGGTTCAAACGACTTTAGTACGTGGGCTACTGCAGAGTTGCATAAACGCAGGCAAGCATTGTATGCATTGTATGAGGAACGACGGTTCAACATGAGTGAGGAATTTAAAGAACAAGTCAAACAGTTCTCCAAACAATTTAAATTAGACTGTCATACAGCTAAACGTAATTTTCTGAGTAGTAAAATTAAGAATAGTTCCGATGTTATAAAAACGACTTGGAAAATAATTAATGAGGAGGCCGGTCGTAGTAAAAAAGCGAGTCACGATTACGAACTAAAAATCAATGGACAGTTTACGAGTTCTAGCTTAGAAGTTGCAACTGAATTTGAATCGTTTTTTACTAATGCACCGGCTTCCACGACTAAGTATTTAAATTCGTCACCTTTGTCTGCTGTTGCAATATTAAAAGATAATGTCTCAGAGTGTGCTTCATACTTGAATTTTAAGCACGTCACAAGTTCAGATGTCGTAAAGGCATTTAAATTGATAAATATTAAGAAAACGAATGATCTTTGGGGACTCTCTGTTCACGTCGTTAAATCCCTGATCGAATTAATTGCACCTGACCTAGCGGTCATTTTCAACAATTGTATAGACTGCGGTGAATTTCCTGATTTAATGAAACAAAGTAAGATAATTCCCCTCTTCAAAGCAGGTAGTACTCAAGACCCCACCAATTTCAGACCTATATCAATACTACCAACTTTTAGTAAAATTTTTGAGAAATTAATCTTATCACAGCTATTACATCATTTTGAATCAAATAAGCTAATGCATAACAAACAGTTTGGATTCACTCGCGGTCGTTCAACAACAGATGCCGGAATTCAGTTCATTGAAAGTATTTTTGATGCCTGGGAAGAGTCACAAGATGCCCTAGGCATTTTTTGTGACTTATCTAAGGCTTTTGATTGCGTTTGTCATGAAACATTGATCAGGAAATTACATCATTATGGAGTTAGAGACACGTCATTGAATTTGTTAAAATCTTATCTGAACGGAAGAATACAAAGGGTAGACGTAAACGGAGAACGATCACCAGGATCATTGGTTTCTTTGGGCGTGCCACAGGGCTCAATATTGGGACCCTTCCTATTCCTCATCTATATAAACGACTTACCCTATCTAGGAAGGGACTGTCATGATATGGTACTGTTTGCTGATGACACCTCACTTATTTTTAAAACAAAGCGAAACCAACACGCTACTGATGATCACGTGAACAATACCATATCAAGAGTGGTAAATTGGTTTAATGTTAATAATTTGCTATTAAATGAGAAAAAGACTAAATGTGTTAAGTTTCTTACTACTAACGTTAAAAATAATCAGACATGTATAACAATTAAAAATGAGGAATTGGAATTTGTAACCAGCACAGTGTTTCTAGGTATAACGTTGGATTCCAAACTCCAATGGGGTCCACATATTGATAAGCTATCGAACAGACTGAGCTCTGCAGCTTTTGCATGCAGGAAAATCCGTCACTTGACAGATTTAAAAACAGCCAGATTAGTTTATTTTAGTTATTTTCATAGTATTATGTCCTACGGTATTCTGCTCTGGGGCAGTGCTGCTGACATAAATACTATTTTTGTGCTGCAGAAGCGGGCTGTTCGTGCGATTTATAAAATTTATAAAATGAATAATAGAGATTCTCTTAGAAATAAGTTTAAAGAAGTAAATATATTGACAGTCCATAGTCAATATATTTACGAGAATATTATGTATGTCCATAAGAACATTGTTAACTTTCGAAGAAACTGTGATATACATAACTTTAATACTAGAAACAAGGACAAACTTGCAGTGCCCACTACTCGGCTCCATAAAATAAAAAACTCGTTCAAGGGTAATTGTGTAAGATTTTACAATAAACTCCCAAGCACTTTGACAGATCTATCAATTAATAAGTTCAAGAAATACATCAAGCAAAGGCTTATTTCTAAAGCTTACTACAGTATTAAAGAGTACATAGACGATAAAAATGCTTGGGACTGAATTGTTCTAATTAATTGTGAGCATCCTCACTGCCAGAGTTTCTTTTACTGGACACTTGGAGGCCTTTTACACCTCCAAAGATTAATTTAATTATACAACTCTTGACTGTGGGGACCATTTACATCTCCTATTATCATTGTATTATTGACTAAAGAGACTATACATCTCTGTTATTTATATTTTAATTATTTTATTATGACATTTGAGACTCTTTACATCTCTCAGAAACAATAATTAAGTACTTTTTTTTTTCTGATAATAATAATAAATAATACCAAATGTTCTGTAAAAAATGAAATGAAATGACATGTGAAAGTGCCCTTGTGGCCTATTTACAGAATAAACGTTTTGAGTTTGAGTTTGAGTTTTGAGTATGCCGTTATGGGCTGTACGTGCCTTAGGAAATGATAAAATAGACACTGATTGTGGCACTGCTGCAGAGCATACTCCCTGGCAGAGCCACACAGAATATGTACTCAGGAAAGATAAACGCTCCTGTTTTTTGATTAAAACTGTTGTACGAATTGTGTTTATTGCATACATGTTTAAAATTATCATTATTAAACAGCGGTTTTATTTATTCTACCTTTATTAAAATTATCTTAGAAAGCGCCTTGTTATTTATATGTTCGCAAAATGTTTTGTAACTGTTACTTTATTTTGTGGCTAGCAGCTATGCGCATCCATCGAAACTATGAATATATCTTGATTGAAGAAAATTGGCTTTTAATTTATTTATATTATTAAATAAATGATCATAGCTTATTTATTAATTTGTTATTCGGGCATAAACAATGTTGGACATTATAAAAAAACTGTCTATGGCGTAATAAATAATGGGAGAATGCTACGACGATAAGGATACTCCAGTTAAGCACGACACTATAGTCAATTCCCATTTGCTGATTTATAGACGCTGGAGAGCATAACGCCTTTAATTATTTGAGTTATTTCTATCCCACCAAAAACACCCTGTAAAAAACTAGCCAAGTCTAGACTTGGCTTTGCATAGAGATTTCATTACTATTAATTGAGAAACAAGCAGCTCCATCGAGACTTGGCTAGTTTTTTACAGGGTGTTTTTGGTGGGATTTCACTTATTTTTGCAGAAAGCAATTTTTTACTTGATTACTTTAGGTTTAAGTTAAGGTAAGTTTTAAGTTATTTATGTTAAATAATACATGTATTTCCCTCTAAATTGCTTTTAATTTCATTGAAATGCTTTCTAGTAATAGATAGTCTAGAAAAAATGCTAGCATATAATAACAAGGCGCTTTCTAAGATATTTTTTGTAAAGGTAAAAGAAATAAATCCGCTGTCTAATAATGATAATTTTAAACATGTACGCAATAAACACAATTCGTACAACAGTTTAAATCCAAAAACAGGAGTGTTTATCTTTCCTGAGTACATATTCTGTGTGGCTTTGCCAGGGAGTATGCTCTGCAGCAGTGCCACAATCAATGTCTATTTTCATTTCCTAAGGCACGTACAGCCCATAACGGCATACGTACTTAAAATAATGTACTTAAAATAATGTACATCAAACGTACATAACGATGTACGTTTGACGTACATTATTTTAAGATATAAATGATCAGATTCTAAGGTGGTGGCTCTGCTGCAGAGTACCACACAAACATTGGGCTATTTCAATTATATGTTAAATAGTATCGAGAATGTAACTTTATTGTGAAATACCTTACATATTTAGGTCTAAATTTTCACGCGCTCATATCCACAAATACTTGAAAAAAGTTCAAAATAAAATTGGCTATATGCAAGTTTTTTTTACATATACATTTTACATTTAAGCGATGTTTACAAATTCCTTGATTTTCGATATAATTCAGTTTAAGCCAATATTTTATAATGTAAACTGAATGGATAAAAGCCAAATGTTTACAATAATCACGTACTTAAAAATGGCAGATAAACGAGTGGTCAGTGTTAACGTAAACTTGATGCTAAATGCTATATAAATGTCCACTCATGGGTTATATATAATGGTAAATTATAACTCATTTCATATTCAGTCCTGCGGCCTTATGGCGTAACTCTCTAGAGTTCATAGCGTGTGTCTATGGTTCATCTCATGCTCATACAATTTCATCGATTGCTGGTTATCACCGAAGTCTTCTAGGCTAAATTCAATGAGCTTGGGTTTGGCCTCCATTACGATGCTACTTGCGTGATACCAATTTGACAGATGAAGCTGGTGCAAGGTGTCAACCGTAAAAGTCTAAATGAAGTTCATAGCTCAGACGACTTACGCCATAAGGCTGCAGGTCTGAATTGACGGGCACGATGTACGGATTTATAGCATTGCGCTGCTGTGCTGCATAAAAGGTCACACTTGGTACAATTTTGACCTATATTAATGCTGATATACGAGTATACTCTATCAGCTGAGTAATGACGTAAAAGTCCACTTTTAAGCAACTTAGAGCATTACATAGTCAGGTCATAAGTTCTGTCACATGTGCAATATGAAATAATTTAGACATGTTTATTATTTATGTAAACATTTATATGAAGCAAAATGAACTTAATAAAACATAGATTCTTATGGTAATAAAGTTTATTCAAAATGACCCCCGCGATTTTGAATACAGGCCTTTATTCTGCGCGGCCAGTCGTATATGGCAGCACCAACGAGGTCCATGTCAATATCGGCGGCTGCCTTAATCAAGGATGCCTTGAGTGACTCCAAATCAGGATGAGGCTTTGAGCAGGCCTTTTCCTCCAAGTGTTGCCATATCTTGTAAACTAACGGACTCAAATCTGGACTGGAGGAGGGCCAGTCTTCGTGCCGGATGAAGTCGATTTCACGCGCCGCCAGCCAGTCTTGTGTGCTTTTTGCTTTATGAGCTGGCGCAGAATCTTTTTGGAATACCCAGTGCCTGTTATTAAACATGGTATGAGAAACAGGTTCCACAAGGTTCTTGAGGACTGTATTTTGATACACAACTTCATTCGTTTTTACGCCTTTCTCACAAAAATGTACCTCAGTTAAGCTCCAATAAGAGACTCCCAACCAAACCATGAGCGAGGATGGAAAATGACCTCGTTGGACACGCGGAATACGGTTGCTCGCTTCTTCACTGCTGTGAGCGTACACCTTATCATTTTGTTTGTTGTAGCTCTCTTCCACGGTGAAAATTTTTTCATCCGAAAAAAGAATTTCCCGATGCTTTTTTCCCGCGTACCGCTTCAACAAAGCGCGGCATCTCTTCAGTCTCAGGTCCATTAAACGAGCGTCCAAACGATGTCCTGTTTTTCTTCGATATGCCCTAAGCCCTAAGTCTTCATTTAACACCCTTTTCACCGTGGTCCTGCTTAACCCCATCTGAAGGGCCAACAGTTTCTGCTTACGTATGGGATTTCTTTGAATTCGCGCCTTCACAGCTTTTATCACTGCTGGAGTCCTAACAGAGCGAGGGCGACCACTTCTTGACCTGTCATCTACACTAGAGTCTTCATTGTATCGTTTTATGGTACGATAAACGAATCTTTTGGTTATATTCAAATTTTTCAGTAAGTCGAAAATCTGAATTGGCGCGTAACCGCAACGAAGCAACGCAATAACTGCGACACGGGCTTCTTTAAGTGTCCACTCCATATTAAAAAATGAGGAAAATTCTAAAAAGTACACATTTTTATTTTCATGAAAAATTCGAAATTCGAATTCAATAAACTTTTTTGTGGCCAGCGTTCTAAATTCAAAAGTTTTTATTGTGTGACAGAACTTATGACCTGACTGTGTATATATTTGTTAATAGACTTCACATCGTTTTTGTTTGTCGTTGTAAAATTTTCATTAGATAAAATAAGGTCAAGTATGCGACTATATTTATTTTCGAAGGTATTGTATTGGTGGGGACCACAGACATTCAACGCATCAATACAAACCGTAACATGGGAACTGGTTGAGTTGAATGGCTGAAGTCGACCATACTGTGATGACCATTTAACTCATATTAAAATCACCTACAATAACAAATATATTTTGGTTATTATGAGAGCTAAGACTAACTTATTACAATGAAAAAATTCTAGTTGAGTTTTAAAACTATTACCGTGGTTTTCGTAACAAAGATACGGAGAACACAAATTCAAAGTGTTTATTAATTTGTTGTTACGTCTTAAGGGTATTCAAACCAAAATTTCCTCGGCCAAGGATTGTCATCCAACATTAATATTCGAACATATGACCCATGTTTTAAGCTTTATTGCTATAAACGATTGTGATACCATTAAAAGTGACAGGTGAAATGGGCTGTTGCCGCAACAAGTTAATTGAATGTCCGGTACCTATAATTATGGCCTGGGACTTGCTCGGGTTAACCAGGAGTCTGAAGGACGAGGCCCAGTTATAGTAATTTACTAACCAGCAGCAAACAATCCGCGTAATTTAAGGCTAAGGTTTAGCCCGCGGACCCTCGAGTGTATTCTTAGTGAGATTTGAACATAATCTCAAGAATTTAAGAAATAGACGTTGTAGACCTCGTGCAGGTTGTACGTCAAATCACGATGTTTGTGTTTGCATGCGCTCGACGCCCCGCCGGGAGATTGCAACGTTAGTAGAATTAAGTAGAACAGTGTGTGTCCTTTGGCTTAGAACTTACTTCGTCGATGAATTTATTTTTTTTAAACATTTTTTTGTCGATAAAATAGGGACCTCTTTGACCCTATTTAGTGTGTCCAGTTTTTAAAGAATCACACTTTATATAGTATTGAGTTAATTTTGTGAGTTAAATATCACTATCAACATTCCATTTATGGTTGGTCTAGGTGTAAGTAAGGCGCTTATTAAAACCAGTTATTATCGCTAGATAGCTAGATATATTAGTAATTGAATTAATATTTAGATATAAATATATATTTAGAGTGTATTATAATTAGTTATACATAAGTATATGTTTTTTTTTACATAGCCTATATTGTGTCCCACTGCTGGAAAAAGGCCTCCCCATTTCGAGCCCACACATCTCTAGTCAGAGCTAGATTGACCCACTCTGGTTCGAACGTATCCAGGTCGTCCCGCCATCTCCTTCTGGGCCTTCCTCTGCGCCGGTGTCCGTCTATAGGCACCCATTCAGTGGCTATCCTCGCCCACCTGTCTGGGTGCATTCGACACACATGGCCTGCCCAGCTCTACTTCAGTTTTACGGTCTGCACACCTACATCTGCGATGCCAGTTATGGAGCGCAGTACAGTGTTCTTAACGCGGTCTATTCATTTTACACCTAAAATACTGCGCTCCATCGCTCGCTGGCAAACCTTGAGTTTGGATTTCTGTTGCTCGGTCAACGACCAAGTTTGTGCGCCGTAGGTTAGGATGGGCAGGATACACATGTCAACGAGTTTGCGCTTCAGGGATAGAGGAAGGCTGCCCTTCATTAGCTCTTTCATAGACCAGAAGCTCTTCCAGGAATTCGAAGTACATCTTTCGATTTCCTTGTCCTGCCTGTTTTCGAAGGATACTATCTGGCCCGAGTAGATGTACTCGTCGACATAGTGAATCTCCCGCCCATCAATAACTACCTTACGCTTTGCGCCGTTGGTCATCAGTTGAGTTTTTGACCAATTCATCATTAGTCCAACCTAAAGGCTTGCCGTGCTCAGTTCCTGTAGCAAAGTCTCCAGTTCCGCAGCTGATGAAGCAAACAGGACAATATCGTCGGCGAAGCGGAGGTTGTGTAGCCTTCTCTCGCCGACGACAATCCCCTTATTTTGCCATGATGCTGCCAAGGTTTTGAAGACCTCTTCAAGTGTGCTAGTGAACACTTTTAGGGAGAGCGGATCGCCTTGCTTCACACCTTTTTCTATTGTAAATGTGGGTCCTGGAAATTGAAGTTTAATGTCTGCTGTGCTATTGTTGTAAACGGATCTTAAAATGTTAACGTAGGTTGAGTCTATATTTTGGTCGAGCAAAGCTGTGAAAATTGAAGATTGTTTAAGACTGTCAAACGCTTTGGAATAGTCTACAATTGCAAGATAAAGTGGTTTGATAAACTCCTTGTGTTTTTCAATTATCTGGTTGAGTGTTTGAAGATGATCAGTAGTCTGGATCCTGCCTGCTTAGGAGATTAGTTACGGTCTAATTGACTTGATATCCGGAATTCTATCGTTTTCATAAATATTTTGTAAATGTGTGAAATTAAACTAATTGGTCTATAGTTTTTGATATCAGACTTATCACCTTTTTTGTGGAGTAAGATTATATTAGAGTGACAAAATCTTTTTGGAAGTTTGCCAGTGTAAAGAATAGAATTGCAAAGGTTTGCTAAGTGGGGTAGCAGAACCAGTTTTCCTAATTTTAGTGCTTCCGTCGTAAACTTATAAACTTATAAAAACATAAACTTATTTGATTTGATTTGTAATACTTCGACGTCGTAATTTTCCAGGACTTTTGCTATACTTCATACTCGACAAAGCTCGATGAATCTCAAGGCCAGTTATTGGAGAGATGGTATATGGAGTAGGACGTGGGTACTCTGCTACTGCTGTGGTTTTTGATGAATCTGCATAAAGGTTCTTGTAGAATTTTGTGGAAATATCCATAACTTTATCCCTGCTTCCCTGTTTCTTGCCTTGTTCGTCTACTAAGCTGGTGATCCATGTTTATGAATCCACCTATATGAATTATTTACCTGATATTATCAATCAAAGTTTCTTTTCCTGCTCTTCAAAAGGCGATGTTGACGATTTTCTGAGTGCAAAAAGCAACATCTCCGCTTCGGAGGAACCCCATTCTGCTAACATTAGGACTGTTTTCGGTGGTGGAGGAAAACTTAAACATCGTGCATATCAATGCTCAAAGCGTTCACTCCAGCTACCCGGACCTGCTCGAGGCTTTTAGTGACCAATGCGTGGACGGCATTCTTGTCTTCGAGTCATTCCTAAAGCCGTCGCTGTCATCTTCTTCGTACTCCATTCCAGGATACAGGCTTTACACGAACGACAGAGTCGGGAAAGCCGATGGCGGCGTCGCTATCTATCTGCGAGTGATAATCCCGTGCAAAGTGATCAGCGCGTCCCCTAGCCAGTACTTTATAGCCCCTCTCTTCGCATCGACTACTTCGACACATTAGAATCCCTCCTAAATGAACTCTCACCTCTGTATAACGATACCCTGATTCTCGGGGATTTCAACACCTGTCTCCTCAAAAACGATTCCCGTTCTACCAAACTCAAGTTTATAGTCGACTCCTTCAATCCGCATATTCTGCCTCTTGATGCCACGCATTTTTAACCTCACTGCTCTCCCTCTATCCTCGATATTATTGGGCAACTCAATTCTCCTTCCTCGTTTCACGACCTAAACTATCTTTCGTATAAGATCAGGCCTCTCAAGAGCAGAGCAAAATTTCTTAATATTCGTAACTTTAGGGATATTAACCTAGAGTCTCTTAGGTCGGATGCCCTGTCGTTCGACTGGTCCCCTGTAATATCCAGCGAGACCATGGACGAGAAAATCGACGATTTCAATTTCATAGGCCTGTCTCTACAGAAAGCATGCACCTATAAAAAAAGTGAGAGTGAAACACCTACCCACCCCTTGGCTTACAGATACTACTAGCGTCTAATGGCCAAGAGGAATAGAGCCAAGGGTAAATATCGTAAGAATCCCACAGATGACAATTTTCTTTCTTACAAAGGCTTCGCAAACGCTGCAACCGTCTCTGTCGTGATGCTAAACGTCGGCTCATCCACAAGAGTATTGAAAGTTACACACCAGCTCAGGTATGGAAGTTTCTAAAAACACTTGGCATAGGTAAGACTCAGGACTTTCATGCTGGTAATTTAGATCTCAACGGTGTCAACCAGTTCCTTTCTGCCCCACCTGTTGTGATGGATCCCATAGTTAAACAAGCCACTCTTCATAGCCTGCGCTCTAAGTCCTTACCCGACACAACACCATTCAACTTGAGCAATGTTGGAATTTATGCGGTCAAGAAGGCGGTACTAGCAGTCAGCTCGAAAGCTGTAGGTGACGATAAAATCTGCCTTAAAATTCTTTTAACAATCCTGGATGAACTACTGCTAGCTATTACACACGTTTTAAATTTTCCCTATTGAAGGGCATCTTCCCCACCATGTGGAAAAAAGCATTAGTCATCCCGCTCCCTAAAACTTCTAGTCCCACCTCTTTTAAAGAGTATCGTCCTATTTCAATACTACCCATCCTCTCCAAAGTCCTTGAATCCATTGTCCATACCCAGCTCTCTCATTACCTTCACTCAAACAATCTGTTGAACATGTACCAGTAAGGATTCAGACAGGGTCATAGCACCGTCACTGCTCTCCTGAAAGTCACAGATGACATCCAGGTAGCCATGGACTGCAAACAGCTTTCCGTGCTGGCTTTACTTGAATTCAGTAGTGCCTTCAACTTCGTAGGTTTTGACATTCTTGTTGAGCTTCTCAGATCTATGAACGTCTCCTCCTTCTTGCCAGCTGGTTTTGAGGGATCGGCAACAGCGTATCAGGTCGGAAGAGATAACCACTGAATGGTGTGACCTCTTTACAGACATCTCTCAAGGTGGTATTCTTTCTCCCCATCTATTCTCAATCTTTATTAACTCCATCTCCGACGTCCTGTCCTCCTCATATCATCTTTACGCTGATGATCTACATATTTATTGCCACTTCTCTCTTAACGATGCACACTCTGCCGTGGAGGCACTCAACGCTGATCTTGAGGGTGTAAGAAGTTGGGCTTCATCCTTCGGACTCCTGATCAACTCAAGCAAGTCCCAGGCCATGATTATAGATACCAGACAGTAGCGAATGGCCGAGTCGGCAGTGACCCTGCCTACGAATCCAAGGGTCCCGGGTTCGAGGCCCGGTTGAGTCAAATATTTGTTTGATGAGAAAGGATGTTTGTACCCTAGTCATGGTTGTTTATCTTCTAAGTATAATATTTATGTGTTATATATATAATATTATGTGCATCGTTGTCTAGTACCCCCGATACAGGGAATTCTAGTTTGGGGCTAGATCAATAAGTGTAAGTAATGTCCAAGGTATAAAAAAAGATATTCTCTGAACTTGTTGCAGCAACATCCCATTCCACCTGTCACTTTGAATGGTACCACAATCGTAAATAGCGATAAAGTTAAAAACCTGGGTCTTATCTTCGACAACCAGTTGTCCTAGTCATCGCATGTCAATGAAGTAAGTCGCAGACTACCTTTCTACCTTTCACTCTCTCAGGAGACTTCAGTACTTTTTGCCTCGACATACCAAAATCCCTCTTGCTCAATCCCTCCTTCTACCCCTCATCGATTACGCTGATGTCTGCTGGGTCAGTGCTAAAGAAGAAATACTCAACAAACTCGAACGACTTAAAAATCTCGGGATTCCGTTTATCTTCGGGCTGCGCAAATACGACCATGTGTCACAACATCAACCAGCATAACACCGCTTTCTATGAGATCGGGTTTAGACCCCGGGCCATTCGTTAGTGGAATGCACTCCCCTGCACCATCAGGGGTAGTCCTACTCTGAATATATTAAAACTTCGTGTAAAGAAGCATTCCTCTCTCTTTAGAGTTATAGGTAGTATGCATGTAAGTATTTATTAGTATAGTATAAACAATAGTAGTTGTAGTATATAATAAGTATTTAGTACATTATTATAGTTGTTATAAAATTTATTTTATATATTGTACATATAGGTCTACCCCTGCTCAGCAAACAACCTTTCCTATGTTAACCTGGTTTGCTGGAAGAGATCTCTTATTAGAGATAAGCTCGCCTTTGTACACTTTTTTAAGTAACTCTCGTTTTTTTGTATGATTTGTGTGCAATAAAGAAATTATGAATTTTGATTTGAAAAACAGGTTGGCATCGCAGGGTGACACAAACAGGTATTTGTAAGTTTTAGCTCGGTGAAACGGCAGCGTTTGTCGGACTTTGTTTCATTCTAGCTATGGGCCCCTAGTCTGAGTCCGGCCCTGGTGGAAGGTCGAACAGTGTATTGATAGCCGATGTCAAAATTCTTGATCATAGACTCGACTATATGGCCGTTGCTGGAAAGTGCAGTTTACTTCTGAATATTTGTGTTTGGTTCATGTTGACAGTTTAGTTGAAGAGTTTCAGTGTCATTGGTTTTAAGACTGATCCATGCTAAGCATCTGTTGCAGTGCTAGACATCTCTTTTGAGGATAAACTTGTTAGTTTTCTGCGATAGTAGATTGGAGTCAACTGCAAATTATACATTTAATTTCTTTTCATTTCATTTATTCATCGCTTACATGTGGTATACATACGTACAAGTACAAGATGTCAAGATTAAATGTAGTCCCAGAACATGCGCCCTGCAAGGGCATTGCAATATTATTCTTTTTTACTTAGGTCTAAGGTATCAAGGCATGGCTATTATATTCATATCAGTTATAGGTACACATTTTTTACAGATTTCACTTAATAAAATTATATAATACGAATAAATATAGGTAAGTAATCAATGATTGTAAAATTTTATTTTATTTTAAATTAAATTAAATTATTAAGGGCAAAGGTCATACTCATAAAACTCCTGAAGGCTGTAAAAGGCATTTTCTATCAAGAATTTCTTTAACATATCCTGAAACCTTTTAAAATTTTCTATTTCTTTTATAGTAGGCAGTAGGTGATTATATATTTTGACACACATATTATAAGGGCCTGTGTCTACTAATACTAGGTTAGAATCAGTTGCAGCTAATCTTGGGCGGGGTCTGAGATTTACAGGGTGCTCTCGAATAGGGAATATATGTTGGTTTTTCCTAACAAATAATGATAATACCAAAATATATATCGAAGTTAAGGTGAGAGTCATTTGGTCTATATGTGCCAATATTCTTATGCATTTTTTTTGTAAGATAAAGATTTTTTGTATGTCAACCCACTTGCCCCATAGTATGATGCCATATTAAAGCCGGGAATGTGCGTAGGCATAGTAAGCCTTCTTGGCGGTTTCTAAATCGGTAGCCTTTTTTATTTCAAATAGGGCGTAGGTAATAGGTAAAGGTAAATTTTGAGCTCAATTTGCTGATGTGTTGTTTCCAGTTTAGGTACGAGTCTATGTGAATTCCTAAGAGGCAGTAGGTATTAACACATTCAATTGGCTTATTTTTAAATGAAAAGTTTATCTCTAACGGTGTTCTTTGATATGGATGAAACTGAATTAGTTTAGTTTTATTTAGGTTTATGTCTAGATTATGGTCCTCAATTTACTATTGTATTGAATGTGGAGTGTAGATGGTTGTTTAGGATATGGGCGTCATTGTCTGGAATTAAAACTGAGGTGTCATCCGCGAACAGAGTGCATGAGTTATCTATTACTTTAGGAAGATCTTTTATATATATCAGAAACAGCAAGCACACTAGAGAACTGTCTTGTGGAATTGATTTGTGTTCAGACTTGACTTTGGCGATCTCACCTGTAAGGTGGTTGTGATGGTCTATTTCTACATGTTGTGTACGATTGTCTAAGTAAGATTCGAACCATTTGAGGGCTATGCCACGTACGCCGATACCTGATAGTTTTTGTAGCAAGATATTGTATAGCACCCGGTCATAAGCTTTGCTCATGTCGAGCAAAATGCCTATTCCGTTTTTTCCATCGTTTATTGCGTGTAAGACGTTATTTATGTATTTGAAAACGGTTAGTGTTGTCGACCTCGATTTCCTAAAGCCGTTTTGATTATCGTCAAAAACATTAAATTTTTCGCAAAAAGCATAGAGCTTGTTATACATAGCGGTTTCGAAAATCTTTGCAAATGAGGACAGAAGGGCGATTGGGCGATAGTTATCGGTATTTCGTTTAGAATATTTTTTGTGTAATGGTCTGTCTAATTATTGACTTTTTTAGCAAATCAGGAAAGCAGCCGGAATTAAACGATTGATTAATCTGTTATGTTAGTGGAGCGGCTAAGAATTGAGGGCACTTTTTTAATAGTGATGTAGGAATGTCGTCGATACCTGTGGTGTTTTTATTCTTAATTTTTTTTATAATTAGGTAGACTTCTTTTTTGGTTACAGGATGAATATAAAAGGAGTTTTTGAGCGGTGATATTACAGGTCGCCCAGGCGGTGGTGTCGTGGGATGTATGTGATTTGAGTTTTCGCTTATTGACCGGAAATAATTGTTAAAAGTGTTTGCAATTTTTTGTGGGTTGTTTATCAGGTTGTTTCCGTTCAGAAGTTCGATGTTGGCCCTGTTCATTTTCCGATGTTTGTTCGCAGTCTCTTTTACTACTTGCCACACAGTTTTACTTAAGTTTTTATATTTTTTAAGTCTTGTTATGTAGTGTAGTTTTCTAGATATAATGATTGCCTTTTTTAAAGTATTCGAATATTCTCTATAGTGATTTTTAAGAATTGAATTTTTTGTTTGTAATGTTAGGATTCTTAATAGGCGTTTATGCTGACATGATTTTCTGATGCCCTTGGTTATCCATGTTTTAGTGTTTTCCTTTTTCAGTTTTACTTTAACTTTTGGGATGCATTGGTTTAATTTTTGTTTTATTATGATGTGAAAATTGTTGAAGTTTTCGTTAACGTCTGCTGAGTCTACCAGAATATTACCCCAATTTATTTTACCTAGCTCTGAGATAAATAGTTGAGTATTTAACTCGCTAAAAGTTCTCTTATATGTATGCCATGTTTTTGGCTCTTGATGTGTGTTTGTGAGAGCTATGGGTATGGAAATTGTAACACCTCTATGGTCAGATAACCCGAATTCTGTAGTGGTTACTGTTGTATTGATTTGGCTGAAATTGGTGAAAACAAGGTCTATGCAAGTGCTTGTTTCTGATGTAATTCTAGTTGGTTCGTGATTTTTCAAGTGGAAATCGAAACTTCTGAAGAGGTCTATTAGTCTTAAGCGGGCTGGGGTCGCTACTAACATATTTACGTTGAAGTCACCACCTAATATAACGGTTTTCTTTTTGTATTTTTGTTGTACAGCCTGCAAGAGCTTTTCTAACGAATCATGAAAGAGATCTTTCTTTCTGGAGCTATTAGGCCAGTATATTATGATAATTATTATATAACACGAAGGAACTTCAATGCCACAGACTTCGAAAACCATTTCGGTAGACATTTTAGGTATATCGAGCAGTTCAACAAAATCTATGTTTTCCCTAACATATATACCCACACCTCCACGAATATGGTGCTTTCTACAAAAATAGGCAGCTGGTTTGTAACCTGTAATTTTCAAAAGATCTATCTCCTTTTCTGACAACCACGTTTCACTAACACATAAAATAGTATTTCCCTTAATGAAAGAGTCTGTCTCTATCAGAGGTATGTTGTGTTTTAAGCCTCCTACATTTTGATATAGTATACTTGAGCTAGTTACGAAAGTTATGGCTATTATCAATGGATGAGTTTGTATCTTGGAAGGTTGTCCTATCATTGACGTGATTTGTTGCTGAAGTTTTGTCGTCGGCGGGCATGGCTCTATTTGTGAGTGGTATTGTGTTGGATGTTGTATCCAGGTATGGCTTCCCGTTGATCAGGAGACGGTTGTTGCGGATGATCGCGTGTTTGCCTTCTTTCCGTGCCTCGCAGAGAGTTCTGATTAGGTTTTTCCTTTGTTTAAGCGACTCCTCATCTAAAAAAGTAGAGAGGCTCAAACCTGCAGTCCTAAAGTACTGCTTGTTGTCAATGATGTACTTAGCTATTCTCTTGCTTATCAGTTCAATAGCTACTGGTCTTCTGCTTCCTCTACGACCAAATCTAGGTAGATCTTCAATGTATCCGTCTATATTAACATCCAGGATGTCCCTAAATATATAGTTGATTCTTCTGAAGAGTTCGTTATCATCTTCCCAATTAGGTTGATCTGAACCGTGTAAGATTATTGTCTTTGTATGGTCACTTTTGGGAGCAATTTCCGATCTGGGCATTGTTGACGATGTACTGTTTCTTATTTATTCTTTCAGGGTAGACAGTTTTTCCTCTATTAAACTGATTCGACCTATTAAATTTCCAATTTGCTGGTTTGATTCATCTTGGTCTAATTTTAAAGTGCCAATGTTATTGTCTATTTCTATTTTTAAGTTTTTTATTGCAATTTGTATCTCTTGGTGTAACAGGGACTTAATTTCAGACTTAATTTCCTCGACTATTTTTGAGTTATTTTTCAATAGCTTGGTGTCGAGAAGCACACTTATTTTGCCGATTATCCCGGAATTTTCCATTTGTGAATCGAGTATGGTATCTTCAAATAAATTCTCGTCTATTATTCTTTCACATGATGATTCGTAGGTATCATCCAGAAAGCCTGGGAAACTCATGCTTTCCAAATTTTTCTTTTTTTTCTCTGCGCTGAGTAATATTTGCATTCGCGTCATCTAACTGTTTTTCAGGAATCGGTGCATAGGTGTGTCTAATGGGTGTATTGTCGTTGTTATTCCTGGGTTTTTTTGCAGATACAACTTGGACATTTCCATTCTCTTGGTTGTTGGTTGACAGGGTGGAAAGAAAGGTAATATATTTTTCACTTCTCATGCTCGAAAAAGTACTACTTTATGCAGGATCTAGGCGACATAAAGTTGAATTTTATGCTCTTGTGCATAAAAGTAGCTTTTTAAATGTGTCTACACTAAGGCAGTGACCATTTAGCCCATACAGCCAAAAACAATTAATTGTACATGGATAAAACTTGCTAATTTATAATATTTCCATCCCTATTTGCATTTTTGATTTAAAATAAGATAATACGAAAAAGAAACTAAATATCAAAACGTGTTTACCACAAAAAAAAAACATTATTCCAAAATAATTTAAGAATAGGCTGTATATTTTTTTTCTTTGCCCGAAAATTATGCAGGAAAATTAAAAAAAGTAAAGTAGCGGGAAAGAAGCCGTGAACTTTTCGTATTGAATTTTCTCAAATTATTGTTGAATTGGCTAAGTTTTAAAAATGTCAAGTGAAGAAGAAGAATACCGTCAATATGCCGGGAAAACCCATTTCATTCACCATTCAAAATTGTAGTAATTTTACTTTGAATTTTAATTAAAGAAATGTTAATACGTTATGTTACTGTTTTATTTTCTCGCAATCGAAGTGAAAAGCAGAGTTTATAACTCGTCCACAAAACCATTTTTATCCTCGACATTACTATCAGCCCTCGCCTTCGGCTCGGGCTGCTAAAAGTCTCGGATAAAAATGGTTCGTTTTGTGCACTTGTTGTAAAATCTACTATTTTCACTAACATTAGCACAGGTAAGGTCGTATTCTCTTTTGCAGATATGGCATTTCATTAGTTGTTTGTTGCCTATTTCTTGATTGCAGCTTGCACATATAGCCATTTTTGAGTTGTTTTTAGTTTCTTCGAGGTTCATGTAGTTGTGGTTCATCTCTAAAATCTCTAACTAGGCCTCAAAACAGCACAACGACTGTAGCGCCCTCTGTTGAGTTTTTGTGTAAGGTTGTTAACTATGTAGATCTTAGGGCACACGTTGTTCTTCAATTTTCCGCTTGATGTCGTTATGGCCTTTGTCACTAAATGTCGTTGGTGATTAGTTTTTGGTGTTTATTTTAGGTTGTTATTGTAACTTACTTTTTATTCCATATAATGACATGACGATTGCACTTAGTATAATTTTCCTTCCTATGTGTATTGTGCGTTCTCCTCTGTGCTGCGAAGATAGCCTCCTTAACCGTTTCGGCTATCAAGTATTGAATAACACTTGATGAAAAATTGGTATGTAAGTATTGCGGTGTAGATGCAGCGTGGAAGATAAGTGTGCTATGTCGGTAATGGACTTTGCACTGACGCGGTTTATCACTTATGTCCAGATTTTGCGTGTTTATTCACTGAATTTTATGTTTGTTTGAGTTTAATTTACATATTGGTAATGATATTTGAATGATTTTAGCTTGTTTGACTCCTTGGTTTTGTTCACTGCTGCACTGTCTATAACGTTGATTTAAAGTGTAATTTATCACATTTATATCACATTTATTATCATATTTTTATAGTATATGTATAGCATATCACTTGGTTTGCACTATTACACAAATGTTTACTATTTATTCGACTTGCTATTATTTTTTATTATTTTTTTTCACGGAGGTACATTTTGTACGATGTTTACGTTGCAGCGCCCTCTAGCGCTTGTGAGTCGGTACACGTCGGTAGAGGAAGTCGGTTTCATGACTGTGGTTGTGGTGGGGCTATGATCGTTGTAGTTGTAACAGAACTATTCAGACATGTTAAGATTAGACGTAGGCAGCTCCGATAATCTGCCAAACAGAACGGAGTCTTCTGATATGGCGTTAGAACAGTTTTGGCATGACAAATGCACATTTTTGTTTGCTTTTATATTATTTTTCATTAAGTCTGTTTTTATTCTCATAAAGTCTGTTTCAGCACTTTCTGCTACAATAAGTTCTGAGTAGAAACTGCCACTCGCTGACTCCGTCAACACTCTGAAAGAGATGTTGTGTATATCCACTTTCAGACCTGACATGGAATTTGCAACGATCTGACAGAACTCCTGTACCGAAATGACTGTGGAGTCAGGGTCATTGTCAGAATAATAATCTGACAGGCTTTCTATTGAAGAGATACTATCCCTTCTCTCCAACAATTCCCTGCTGTTGCTCAGAATAAAACTGTTAGCTTGTTTACTAATATTCAAGTTGCAATTGCTTCTAAAGTGAACAGTCATTGTTATATAAACTTTGCAGCTGCGCAATCGGGAGCGGAGGTTCTTAAAAATGTTCTTAATCAACATTATCACTTAGATTCAACCGATCTATCTTCCTTTTCAATACTGATTCTAGTAACAAGGCCATTTGTTTCGTAAGCGTTGAAAATAGTATCCATTTCACGGACGGTGAAGGGTAGTTCGGCTTTTTGGTAGAAATCGTTCATCACCTCAATGTCGTTTATCACTGTTTCGAGTAGATGTGACTTCTTAGTGAAGGTGCCTGGAGTCTGGTGTCTCAGGTAGGTGAAGTGAAGGTGCAGATGGTAGAACGAGGGTTGGTAATGGAAGTACATTCTTAGTTGGCTGGACTGTACGCCGTATTTGTCGAGGATGACTTTCTGGAAAGAAAGCAGAAATAAAACTGGTTAAAATAAACCGGTGGCGAATTGCGAACTTTCATAACCAATAAAAATCCTACACAGTATATTCGTAAACTGTAATAATTGTATATGGCATTTTTGCATATATTAAATACTGTTATCCAATCCAAATTAACATGATATTCATTTGTAGCTCAGAAGTAGCTCCGTGGTCTAATGGGTTTCACGCTTGCTTTTCAAACAGGAGATGCAGGTTTGTATTCCTGATCATGTACCAATGAGATAATTAATTTATCTCAATTAAATTATGCGGACCTTCTAACGGTGATGGAAAACATCGTGAGGAAACCTTCATTACGCCATAGCTGCGGCGATAGCCCCCTGTCACTCAAAATGGAGTATTGAATAACTGGCTCAAAGTCTGCCACCCTGTATGGGAAAAGGCGTGACGCTATGTTATGTTATGTTATTCATTTGTAAGATCCATACTATAGAACGAACGATCAATTGTCATTCATAAGACTGTCTCTAAAATATTGGTTCAGGTCTCAACCAGTCTTCATTCTTTCCTATCTTGTTCAAAAGCCATTGCCGTGGGCGGTCGTATCAAAATGTAGGTCTCAGTTTGTCAGCGTAATTTTCTATTTTTCATAAGTAATAATCCAATTACACTGGCCTGCAAAACTTATTAAATACTAAATTAAAGAAGTTAGAGATTTGAAATAAAAAATGCTTTCTTTGAAATTATAGTACAATTCTGAACTCTATATCGAGTCCTTTTTATTTCGAAAGTATATCTTGTTTACTTTAAAAGTAATTGCAATTTTGTCTTAACTATAGAAATTAAAGATTAAAAATAAATAACATTTTATAGCAAATTTAATCAGCATTCTCTGAAACTAAAGTACAATTTAAAATAAAAAATCGAGTCCTTTTTATTTCAGAAGTATATCTTGTGTACTTAAAAAGTTTTTGCAATTTCATAGTTTTACAGGCCAGTGTATAAGTATTCATCGTTTAACTTCATCATCACCAACCATCATCGTAGCCCTTTGGAAGGGCAACCGCCATATACTTCGCCGCCATATGTTCGCCATATACTTCGTAGCGTAGAATCACGTTCCAAATGTTAAATAATTCTGCATCCATCTGACAAAGCAGGTCATTTGAGTGCACACTTTTAAATTATTCGCTGTGGGGCTATGAAGTGTTAAGTGTAAATTAGTGTCCAATGGAGCGCAACACTGACAGCTAAACGTCGATAACCACAGAACAAATATTTCTCTCACGTCAACGGTAGTACCTTGTTTACGTTTGTATCAAGTATCAAAATTAATAAAATAATAATTGTCCTCATAAAGAACCTTATGATATCTGAAATGTCAGAATTCTACGGAATAAAAAATCAGAGTTTAGATGTTAGACTAATATAATATACCTTGGACACTATTTACACACATTGATTTAGCCCCAAACTAGGATTCCCTGTATCTTGGGTACTAGACAACGATACACATGATTATATAGATAAATATTATACTTAGATAGATAAACAACCATGGCTAGGGTACAAACATCCGTTCTCATCAAACGAATATTTGCTCCCACCGGGACTCGAACCCGGGACCCTTGGCTTCGTGACCCAGTTAGCAGTCACTGCCGACTCGGTCATTCGGGTCGTCAATTAATATCGGGCTTCGTACGCAGGGTCACTGCCGACTCGGCCATTCGGGTCGTCCGTAATAATAATAGAATTTCAGTTGTTGGTCAAAGTATCTCGTTTACAATTAGTGAATATAAGGTTGTGTTTTAAGGACAATTGTGTCGTATTGAATACTTTACATTTGTTGCATGACATGACATGTAATTACATTTGGTCGATTCAAGTGGTGTTTTATGTATTCAATGTGTGCAGTGCCCGTGTATTGGAGACCGTGCGCGGGCTACCTTGGTGCAGTATTTGATGGTCGGAACGAGACCCGATATAGCATTTGCTGTTGGTCTTGTGTCTACGCACCTTGAAAACCCCACAATGGAGGATGTGACCAGGGTCAAAATATACTGCGATATTTACAAGGAACTAGTGACTTGAGAAAAGTATTCAATAGAAATTGTTTAGAAAATAGAAAGAAGTATTATACTTTTTTTCTTACAACCCTCGTGTAATTATTTTTTTCGCTTCATTGTCTCTTCAAATCATTACATCATCAAACTGTTGTTGACACAAACATGTCCACAGAACACAATAACTTGTCATTTGTTTTTTTTCTCTATTTTTGCTTTTCACCTTTGCATGTTTTGATCCAAGTACATATTGTAACATTGAATTTTTGTCATGCATATATTTTATTTTCTTGTTTTATGTTTGGTACTGATGATTATGAGTTAAGATTATGACCCAGCATAACGTTTTAGTCCCGCAAATTGTGTTACTTTTAATCTTCCATCAATATCTATACAGTTACTATCTTCCATCTATACAGTTTTTGTGAGGTTTTATCTGTTAGGCAACTTTTTGTTATGAGTATAGTTTTGTTACAACATAAAAGTGTGCCCTTTCTAACTATTTGTAAACGTCGGAAGGACATCGTTTGTGACACCTTTGCAGCACATACAAGCTTTATGACAAGATTTTATAAATTTCTTGGCCCCTTCATCTATAATAAATTGAACAGACTACTCAATATTTATCATACAAATCATTTTCAATGCAAACAAATAGTTTTCAAATGGCTCCTAACTAAAACGTATGATGAAACTGAAAGTATTTTCTCAATCACGTCGTAACTTAAAACATGAAAAATAGAATGAAATTTAGTATAAAGTTATATATGTACACTAACATGCACTACCCACTACGCTGAAATACATACATACACTACACACACATACATCTTCTCTATCCACACACACAAACTTTCTCATCATGTTTTTCTGTAATTTCTTATTATTAGTTTTAATTTATATTTTTACCTTTTGCTAGGTTATCTACTTTTGATGTCGACAAGATAAAAAACTTGTTATGTACCGCTATGTTAATCTGCGGGAAGAGCGCTCTACTCATCCTAAAACACAGGGTTCACCCTTCTTTAGGGAGTAGTGACTCACCCATTGTTATAATTATTGTTATAACTATAACAAGTATTGTACCAATTTTTATGGAATAAAGCATTATCTTATCTTATCTTATCTTATCTTAAAGTCAAAGTCAAAGTCAAAGTACTTTATTACTGTAGATATTTACTTATACTTAGCAAACGTCATTTTTTGCCTCATCTCTACATTGGACCACTGTGGGAGAAGAAAGGCGTAGAAACCAAACAAAATCTACTCAGACTTCTTCAACATTATTCAGACAGAATTCAATAAAGTTTTTAAATTAAAGAAAGACAGTGAGTACAATGATAAATCTAAATTTAATAACTGGGCAACGTTTGGAATCAGTAAAAGAAGAGTTATTTTGTATAACCTTTATGATCAAAAAACCTATAACTTTGATCGAAAATTTCATGACTACGTTAAAAAATATTCCAAAACTTTCAAGTTGGTTTGTAGAACTGCAAAAACTTTACACATTAATAGAAAAATTCAAAATTCAAATAATAGAATGAAAACAGTTTGGCAAATAATAAACCGTGAAACTGGCAAAGTTATATATACCAAGGGACAATTATTTCTGCCCAAAAGATAGGTGATGATGTTGTTAAATCCAGCGCTGATGTTGCTCGAGCTTTTTAAACATTCTTTACTAATGTACCCTTACTCACAACAGATCGTCTGAATTCATCTCTATATGAAGCAGAGACTTTATTAAAAAATAACACTAGCGTCAGTAAGGTTTATTTAAAATTTCATCATGTATATCCCCAGGACATCGTTAAAACGTTTAGATTTCCTAACTTAAAAAATACGGAAGACCTGTGGGGTATATCAGTCAAAGTCATTGGTTCAGTTCAATAGTTCAATAGTTCAATAGTTCAATAGTATTTATTCATAAACAATAGTACAATTGTGTCTGAAATACATCGATTAAAACTAAAATATTATTTAAATGGTATAACAATTCTATACAAGTGAAATCATTATAAGCCAGAAATATAATAAAATGTAACTTAATTGAAATTAAATTAAATGATAGGTAGACAAACAAAATAACAAAACACTTTGACATGTCAAAATAAATTATTCAATACAAATACAAATCACATACCTGGCATAACAGTTATTAGTAATCATAAGTGAAGTACGTCTAATTAAACGTCAAAACTAAAATTAATCATGCGCATGTCACAATAAATAAATAAATTCATAAACACAAGGTATAAAATATCATGTCATAAATAAAAATTGTATAATGTTATTTTGATTGATTGCAGAATTCGTCAATACTGTATGTACTCATTTCCAATAAGAATGTTCTTGAAATTAAATTAAATGATAGGTAGACAAACAAAATAACAAAACACTTTGACATGTCAAAATAAATTATTCAATACAAATACAAATCACATACCTGGCATAACAGTTATTAGTAATCATAAGTGAAGTACGTCTAATTAAACGTCAAAACTAAAATTAATCTTTTTACTAAAATTTCTTGAACTTCGTAGTTTCAAGGGTATTGATGTCACTTCCCTTAAATCCGACGCCTCTTCCATAGATTGGTCCCTTGTTCTGGGAAGTGAGTCCGTTGATGATAAGGTCCAAAACTTTAACACGATTGTCCTGAGCTTGTTTGACAAACATGCTCCTGTCAAGAAGGTTAAAGTTAAACATCTCCCCGCTCCATGGCTTACTGATACCATTAAGGGTCTGATGGCTAAGAGAAACCGTGCCAAGACTAAATACAAAAAGGATCCGACCGAAGAAAATCTCTTAGCATACAAAAGTCTTCGTAATCGCTGCTCCCGTCTGTGTCGAGATGCCAAACGCCGTCATATATTTGAATGTATCGAAAACTACGCCCCTGCACAAGTTTGGAAATTTCTGAAGACCCTTGGTATTGGTAAGTCCCAGGACCTGACGGTTGGTAACATCGACCTTAACGGTCTCAATCATTTTTTTGCTGTCCCCCCCGTCCAGATGGATCCATCTGTCAAGGATGCCACACTCCGTAACTTGCTTTCCAGGACCGTCTCCTGCCACTCTTCTTTCAATCTGCGTCATGTTGGAATCGCTGCAGTCAGGAAAGCAGTGCTAGCAATCTCATCAAAAGCCGTCGGCGATGACAAAATCTGCTCTCAAATGTTGACAAGTGTTCTTGGAGAATTGCTGCCGGTTATCACTCACATAATTAATGCTTCACTCTCTGACTGTCACTTCCCTAGTCAGTGGAAACGTGCTCTCGTGATCCCTTTGCCTAAAACATCCAACCCAACTTCCTACAAAGAATATCGTCCTATTTCTATCCTGCCCATCCTTTCCAAAGTCCTTGAATCCATTGTACACACTCAACTATCCACCTATCTTTCCTCCATGAATCTCCTTAATTATTTCCAATCGGGTTTTAGGCCGGGTCACAGCACTACCACCGCTCTACTCAAAGTGACAGATGACATCCAACTTGCGATGGATCAGAAGAGGATGTCTGTGCTGGCACTGCTTGACTTCAGCAGCGCTTTCAACTGCGTGGATTTTGATATCCTGGTTGCGATCCTCCGTTCACTTAATGTCTCCTCTCATGCCGCCCGCTGGTTTGACTCCTATCTCAGAGATCGACAACAACGCATCAATTCTGAGGAAACATCCACCGATTGGTGCGATCTATTCACTGGGGTTCCTCAGGGTGGCATCCTTTCACCCCTTCTGTTCTCGGTTTTTATCAACTCAATCTCTGATGTACTTACTTCTTCATATCATCTTTATGCAGATGACCTCCAAATATACCGGCATTTCTCTCCGCGTGATGTGACTCCGGCTGTGGAGGCTCTGAATGCTGACCTCGAGAATATCAGGAAGTGGGCCCTCTCATATGGGCTTCTGGTCAACCCGAGAAAGTCGAAGGCCTTGATCTTGGGAACCCGATACTCTCTTAACCTGTTACAACTTCCAATCGCTCCTCTAATATTTGATGGAACCGTAATCAAATACAGCGATAAAGCTAAAAATCTCGGAATTGTATTCGATAACATGCTGTCTTGGTCGCCCCATGTCTCCGAGGTCAGCAGACGAGTCTTTGCATCGTTTCACTCTCTTCGGAAATTACAATACTTCCTTCCACGGCATACTAAAGTCACTCTAGCCCAGTCCCTTCTACTTCCTTTAATTGATTATGCCGATGCTTGCTGGGTGAGTGCGAACGAAGAACAACTGAATAAACTCGAACGACTTCAGAACCTCGGGATTCGGTTCATCTTCGGGCTGCGCAAGTATGACCACGTCTCGCAGTATCGCAAGGAACTGGGTTGGCTCCCGATTCGTCTTCGCCGTGATTTCCACATATTGACTTTACTTTTTAACATCTTGAGAAACCCCAGATATCCTTCCTACCTTCGTGAACGTTTTGAGTTCCTTTTCTGCAGAGGCAAGGAGCGGAGATCTCACACGGTGTCTCTTCTATGTATTCCGCAGCATAACACCGTCGCCTACGAGCACTCGTTCAGGCTGAGGGCCATTCGGCTGTGGAACGCACTTCCCTGCACTATAAGGGACAGTCCCACTCTTTTCTCCTTTAAGAATCGCTTGAAAGAGCACTTACTTTCTCTTTCATCATAGATATTGTATATATAAGTATGTAATTGTATTTATCTATTTATTATTATTATTTGTTTATTCTTATTTTATCTACTATTTCTTTGATTATATGTATTTTTATAGTAAGTATCATATTTTATTGGTATTTGGTACGTATTTAATTGCACTAGACTACCCTTTTCATTTTATATGTATCCTATCCAGATAGGTTTGCTGGAAGAAATCTCTGTTGAGAGATAAGCTCGCCTTTGCCTTTTAATTTCGTGTATAATTGTATTGGTGTAATGTTCTGTGCAATAAAGAATTGTGAATTAATCATGCGCATGTCACAATAAATAAATAAATTCATAAACACAAGGAATAAAATATCATGTCATAAATAAAAATTGTATAATGTTATTTTGATTGATTGTAGAATTCGTCAATACTGTATGGACTCATTTCCAATAAGAATGTTCTTAGCTTGTCCTTAAAACTGCTGTGCGTAACCATGAGCTTAAGCTCTGTCGGGAGCTGGTTAAATAACCTGAGTGACTGATAACCCGCTGAATGTCTTGCTACTTCTAACCTAGGTGCAGATACTATCGGAAAGTCCTTTCTACGCGAATTCGCTCGTGTATGTCTCTGTTCTTGGTTTTCTATTTTGTGAATATTCTTAACTAGAACATCCATCAGCACAAGCAAGTAAAGCGCCGGAACTGTCAGTATACCCAACCTGATGAAGTGCGGCCTGCACGATTCCGTCTGTTGGATACGAGCTATCGTGCGGATTGCCCTTTTTTGTAACACGAATGCTTTTAAAATATTATATTCATAGATATTTCCCCACAACTTGATGCTATAGCGCAACTTGGACTCAACCAGAGCATAATAAACCATTTTCAGGTGTCCTTCAGTTACTACGTCCCTAAGACTTCTCAGGGCATAGCACGCTGAGCCAATACTACCTTCCAGGGCAGTAAGTTCGGGCTTCCAGTTGAGAGAGGCATCAATATTAACACCCAAAAACCTAACTACATTGACTGTCGCCACTGCGTCCCCGTTTAGGGTAGCCTTTATTTTATCATTATTTCGTGCGGTGGTCTTGAATATGAGTAGATTAGTTTTAGTGGTGTTGATTTTCAGGTTATTGTTGGTAAACCAGGAATCAAACAATTTTAGAATAACATTAACTTTAGATTCGAGTGATGTTATATCCTTGTCTGAAACGACAGCATTTGTGTCATCCGCATAAACTACAAGTTGACTATCAGGTATTTCCCTACCAATATACTCAAACAGGTCGTTAGTGAAAACAATAAAGAAGATTGGACCTAAAATAGAACCCTGCGGCACTCCTCTAGTCAAATGAACTAATCTGGACCTTTTTATCATTTGACATCCACTATCAGTCGAGCACAGTTCAACAAACTGCTTCCTATTTTGAAGGTAAGATTTCATTAAATTCAGGCATTTCCCTCTTACACCATAATGTTCCAGCTTATCTATTAAAATGTCATGGTCAACAAAATCAAACGCCGAGCTCAAGTCTAGAAAAAGTGCAGCAACTTTCATTTTCTCGTCTAGTTTACCTACAACGTCATCTACCAATGTATCAATAGCATCAGATGTACCCAAACCTCTCCGATAACCGAACTGTCTGTCACTTAGTATTTTATAAATTACCAAGTGCGCTAGAAATCTTGCCTTGATAATTTTCTCAAATATCTTCGATAGGACTGGCAATAATGAAATAGGTCTGTAGTGGGACGGATTTTCTTTTGTTCCTTTTTTATGAACTGGCAATACACGGGCGATCTTAAATTGATCTGGGAAAATTGCTATATTTAAACAGTTATTAAAGAAAATTGTAAGTGGCTCTGCTAAAATATCAATGTTGTTTTTGATAACTGTGATTGGCATGTCATCGTAACCGCATGATGGCTTGCTTTCAAAAAGTTGGACTATCTTTTTGATTTCAGTTATACACGTCTGTCTAAAGTCCATCTCGCCTGTGACTCTCGGACAGTTAATTTTTAGCAGATCTACTGCTTGCTGAGAACCGTTTATAATTCCTACGGATTTAACCTCAAATTGGTCTGCGAAGACGTCTACTATTTCGATTGGTTTGTGAATTATTTTGTCATTTACTTTTAGCAATAACTTTTCTGTAACCGAGATCGTTTTCTTATTTCTGTGTTTGTTCACTACTTTCCACAAGGCTTTGGTAGAGCATTTTGCTTTATTTAGTTCCGACCGAACTGCAAGCTTTTTGGCTTGTGTTAGTACTCTCCTGTATATCTTAATATACTCACTGCGGTAATGCTTGATACTCTCGTTACAGCTATTCGTATTGGCTAAAACCCTCTTCATTTTACTTGAGACTTTTAGGCCTGGTGTAAGCCATTTAATTTTGCCTGACTTTCCTAACGCTATCTTTTTCTTCTTTTTTACAAAGCAACTATGGAAAATTTTACCAAAACTTGAAATAAAACCATTTATTCCTTTGTCATTTAGGTTTCCTCTTATAACTTCGGATCTAAACCGTTCATTATTGCTTTCTGAATACTGTCTGCGTTCTATTAGAAGAGTATGGTTTTCCTTGTGTGCTAAACTTAGATTCGGCAGTTTAAGGTTACAAAAGATTGCTGCATGACCATCTAAAATACCGTTATGATCCACATCTGTACCTTCAATATACTCTTCCGGCACATTTGTCAGAAAGTTGTCGAGGCATGATGCGCGAGCACCATTTCTGTTAAAGGTCGGTGTATCTATCAAATATCTAAAATTGTAGCATTTCAACATGGCCAAAAATTTGTTGAGTCTATTATTATCACTAAGGGTGTCCATGTTGAAATCCCCACAAATTATACAGGTTTTTGTGAAATGATGCTCTAAAAGCTTTGCTAGGCACACCATGAACTCATCATACGTGTCATAGTCCGGATTTCGATAGCAACAGATAATACACAAATTTGTATCTTTATCTCTGATACCACATACCTCGAAACACTTATCTTTACACAGTTTCTTACAAATTGCTATTTCGTCATAACCTTTTTGCGCATGTCCTAAAATAAGTGAACCACCCCGTTTCATTGATACTCTAGTATTATAAGCAGCCATCTTATAATTTTCTATTTGAAATAATGAAGCCATGTGTTCGTTTAGAAAGTGTTCAGTAATACCGATGTAATGACAATGTTCTTGAAAACTATCTATGTACATCTCTAATTCATCCTTTTTTTTGGTGATTCCACACACATTTTGATGAAAAATGTTAATTTTTGCCATATTACTAGCTTTTCTATCAGTGGAAAGGGTACTTGTAGAGGGTATACCTATACATTTATCTGATTTCTCGATGTTAGGAACGAAAAAACTGTGTGTTATTTGGTGTGAGGCTGGCTTTCGTCTTATTTGTAAAATAATATGGAATGGTGCCCATTTTGGGTAGATCTGATTGTGTGATTACTATTTTGTGATCTACAACGGCTTTCTTCTGAGTGTTGCTCTAGAAGAAGTAAGGAATGGTGCCCTTTTGCAAAATGGCTGGCTGGTGGGAGCAGGAATTATTGTTGTATATTGGGCTACTAATTGGTATGTTCCCCGCATGCAGATGTGGTGTGACACTTTGTTTGGTCTGTTTAGATTTTATTAAAAAGCTCCTATGATTTGTTTTATTAGTTATACGCAATATTTCCCTTAAAATCTGTCTACTTATAGTTAATCGTCTAGGGATTCTAGTCATACCACCTACATTGTTTTCTTGTTGTGTTAAGTCTACAAAGGTCGCATGGTCAAATTATGTGCACAAGAATTTGAACATTTTGTTCATCATTTTCTCATTAAGAAACCTAGTCCAACAGATTGTACCAAGTAAAACATTTGTCCTTAATAAACTCATGATGTGGTACAGATGCGACTGCATTTTGATAGGGTTTTTGTCATTTGTACCTAGAAGAAATACTACATAATCTTCTTCGGTATAGTCCCTACATATCTCCAAACAGGAAGATACCACCTGATCGGATGTTGCATTTGTCTTTATCAGTGATGTAACGGTGAAATCCTGTCCCAGAAGATCTTGAATATATTCTCTCATACCATGTCCTCTTTCATCTGCAAACAGCATAACCCTGTGCTTCCCATTGGTCCTTGGGGTTTCTGTACTTTTTAGGTTATCACTTCGTTTTAAATTTAGGTTTTCATCTTGATTAGGTTTAATTTCATACTCTTGTCTCGATTTTTGTTCTTCATGTTGTTTGGTTTTTAGGTCTATTTCTTCTATTTTTGCTGGTTCTGAGCGGTTTTGTGGATGATCTGTAAAATCTGTTCCAGTAATTCTAGTTATAGCCCCACACTTAGCTTATATATTCAATAAATGTGTTGACGATGGGCTTTCCCAGACCTCATGAAATTCAGTAAACTGATACCTCTGTTCAAGTCGGGAGATAAGGGCGATCCTTCAAATTTCAGACCAATATCTGTTCTTCCAACTCTCACACTTCAACCGTACAAAACAACTCCAAGCCAAACAATACGGTTTCACTAGGGGTAAATCGACAACGGATTTCCCTTATATCTCATATTTATTCTGCATGGAAGGCCGCACAGGATGCTATCGGAGTTTTTTGCGACCTGTCGAAGGCGCTTGATTGTGCTGATCATAATACGCTATTAATTATATTAAATCATTCGGAGTTAGAAATAAATCGTTGGATCTACTAAGATCATACCTAAGCAATAAAATTCAAAAGTTCACGGCGTAAAATCTGATGGATCGGGTGTTAAAATTGGCGTTCCACAAGGTTCCATATTAGGCCCTTTCTTATTCCTGGTATATATTAACGATCTGCCTTTTATGGTGGAGAAATTAACTGTCATAGTGTTGTTTGCTGATGATACTTGAAAGAAAGAAAGAAAGAAAGAAAAAAAGAAAGAAAAGTTTATTCACAGCTGACGGAGGCGCATACAGTCAACAAGTTCAACCGCATACCAAAACCGTTATCGCGATTCGCCTGCAGTGGGGACCCCACATAGATAAATTGGCTGGTAGATTAAGTTCTGCGGATTATGCTGTTAGGAACATCAGACAAAGCACGGATGTGGCTACATCTAGGCTAGTATATTTTAGTTACTTTCATAGTGTGATGTCCTATGGTATCTTGTTGTGGGGGAAAGCAGCGGATATTCAAACAATTTTTATTTTACAAAAAAGAGCTATTCGAGCAATTTATAATTTAAAACGAACAGACTCCTTAAGAGAGCTTTTTAAAGAAATTGACATACTAACTGTAGCTAGTCAATTTATTTTCGAAAATATAATGTATGTACGCAAGAACCTTACAACATTTTCCAAACTCAGCGATAGCTGTAATGTTAACCTAAGAAATAATCACAGACTATTTGCGCCCCGATTTAGACTCGCGAAGGTTAGCAATTCTTTCAAGGGTCAGTGCATCCTCTACTACAATAAGATACCTCTGGAGATTTTGTAATTGCCATTTGAGCAATTTAAAAAGCATGTTAAAGCGACTTTGTCGAAAAAAGGATATTATAATGTTCAAGATTACTTAAATGACAAGACTGTATGGGGTTAATCTGGCTCAACACAGACCTTGCTGTTAATAATTTTGTAATTATTTATTCCTGCTTATTATTCATAACAATTAAATTTTTCATATTTGTATTACTTAAGCACAACCTATTTTTAAAAGAGATCTAAAAGAGATCTGCCGCGGCAGGAAGTGCTGCAATCTCCGTAGGAATGACGTGAAGTGACGCAAATACTCGTCTGCTGAGATTAGAGAGAGAGAATAGATGAAATTCAAATTTATAAAAAAAATATACTATGCAATTTTCCATATGCCTGTAATTTGACAGAACTACAGAACAAATCTGTGCATAGAATGAATATTCATTTATTTAATTTGACGTGTCAACATGACCGGTCATGACGTGACCAGTTGTGCCAAATTTAAGGCGCTCGGGGTAGCTGCCCGCAGGAAGATAGTCTTCCGTCACCGATTGTGTTTCGGTTGTTTGGGGCCGCACACGCTGAGCGAGTGCTCGCGCGCGTTCCCCTGTGGGTGCTGTGGTGGCAAGCACCACATAGTGTTGTGCCTGAATCGGTCAGACCCTTCGGACGGTCACCAGGGCCGGACTCAGGTTGGTCGGCCACAGGGCCCAACCAGGGCCGGACCCAGTCCCCCTCCGGGCAACGGGAGTCACCAACGGGGTGACTGGGGTACCCGCGGACGGGACCCCCCCCGAGGAGAAGGGGGCAGCGCGGGGGGTAACATGCGGGATAGCCGGGGTTCGGTCGCCGCTGTCCACGGTCAGCGAGGACTTCGGGCCGCTGGCTCACCGCGTGTTACGGGCGGGAATCAGATGGCACCTATGAGTGGCGCGAAGGCAGGGAGCCCATCACCTTCTGCGCCACCCTGCCCGTCGCTCTGGGAGGCGAACAGGGAGGCGAACAGTCGGATGTCGCCCTCATTCCTAGAGCGCCCCAGGTTGGATCCGCTCTCCCCCATCCATCCACGGTGGCCACCGGGCACACCGTACACCGTCCGGTATGGTCGGATACCGGGACAGCGAGGGGCCTATTATCCGGGTTGGGACCCCTTGATGTACATACGGTCTGATATGCCGGTTGCATATCAGCAGCCGAGTTACTCCAAGGCCGACGGAGGTCTGAGCAGGTTCGAATCCCGCGGAGGTTCCCGCTAGGGACACGCCGCCCACTTACAGGGTGCCGCCACTCCACAGACGGTCATGCTCCCCACCGCCTCTGTGATAGCGTGGAGTTCGGACGGCAAAGCATGTGTGGGAACACGGAAGTCGGTTCCGTTAAGGGAGTATGTCGGATTACTCTCTCGTCACGGGTGGATTCATCGGCGAATCTGACGGTCACGGCATTAGTCATGCCTAATGTGATGGGCTCACACCCTCACGTACGGTTGTCGCCCTCGGTGCGACAGTTGGTCGCTGGGTTGTCACTGGCTGACCCGGAGTTCGATATTCCGGGCCCAGTAGACATTTTATTGGGTGTCGATGCCTTGGGATACCTGTTAGTGCCAGGTGTCCACGTGTTGCAGGCGACTGGTCTGGTTTCGGTCAACACCAAACTGGGCCATGCGGTAATGGGTCTGGTCATGCCGGCTGCCCCACGCCTAGCGACTGGTAGTCCCTTATTCGGTTCTGTACTCTCGGAGGTGATACAGAAGTTTTGGGAGGTGGAGGAACCACCTACGGTCCGCCGGTTGGACCCGGTTGAAGAAGAGTGTGAACAGTTTTATCGGAACAATACTGGTCGCCTTCGGTCAGGTCGATTTCTCACACGTCTTCCATTCCGAAGTGATCGCCCACCGCTGGGCAGTTCACACCATGCAGCCGAGACGCGGCTTCTGTCGATGGAACGACGCATAAAGCGTGACGGGATTTTCCGGCAGAAGTACGTCGACTTCATGCGGGAATACGAGTCGCTCGGCCACATGTCGGTTTCGGGTATCGACTGGAAGCGTGAAGACCACTGCTTCCTGCCTTATCACGCGGTCTTGAGGACCCCGGAGGGCAAAATACGGGTAGTGTTCGATGGATCGGCATCAACATCTAACGAACCTGAACATCATGAACCTGAACCAGTGTTTGCATTCAGGGCCGAAGTTGAACCATGACATCGCGGATGTTATCACACGGTTCCGTCGACACAATGTTGTGTTTGTAGCTGACATCCGGATGATGTTTAGACAGACGGTCATTCACCCTGACAATAGACGGTATCAGCTGATACTGTGGCGAGAGAGCCCAGATCAGCCCATCAAGGTGTACGAGCTGAACACCAACACGTACGGGCTACGGTCTAGTCCTTATTTGGCGATTCGCACTCTGCGGGAGTTAGCGGATCGAGAACGGTTAAATTTCCCTAGAGGAGCAGCAATCCTGGAGCAGGATCTCTACGTGGACGATATCTGTACCGGTGCAGATTCCGTAGAGGAGGCGCTCGCTCGTCGGGACGAGCTAGTTGAGCTCCTACGGGGTGGAGGTTACGAGCTCCGGAAATTGATGTCGAACTCTCCAGAGTTACTGTCTGGTCTTCCGGATGATTACCAGCAGGATCCCCACATTTTTGAAATCTAGGAAAATCCAAACATGTTGTCGGTATTAGGCGTCCAGTACCAGCCAGTGTCAGACATGTTTTCGTATCGGGTCGAGTTGGACTCCCCGAAGGTCTGGACGAAACGGAACGTCCTTTCAACGGTGGCTAGGACATTTGATCCAAACGGGTGGATGGTGAATTGTGGTCTGTTGAGCTGAAATGGGACGACCCGATCGGCGGGTCATTGAGCTCAGAGTGGGACTCGTTCTTTTCGATCCTCCCTGACATCAATCGGATTTCACTGCCACGGAGGTTGGTCCCCACCAAACGATACACCGCCACCCTGCATGGGTTTTGCGATGCCTCGGAGAAGGGCTACGGAGCTGCGGTATATCTGCGTACGGTCGACTCCTCGGGGGAGGTTGATGTGCGGTTGGTCATGGCCAAGAGCAAGGTTGCGCCGTTGCGCACTCGCCTGACCATTCCCAAATTAGAGCTTTCGGGAGCGGAACAGCTACGGAACGCCAGATTAGTGAAGGCATACCTGTGCGTCTTCGTGTGCTTGGCCACGAAGGCAGTCCACTTGGAGGTGGTCAGTGACCTCACTACAGAGGCATTTATCGCATGTCTAGATCGGTTCGTCTCACGAAGGGGCCTCCCGACATTAATGCGTTCGGACAACGGCACAAATTTTGTCGGAGCCAGGCGATATCTGCAGGAGGTCACTCAAATCCTGAACGGTAACCAGGACGCCATCGGTACGGCTTGCTCCCGACGAGGGATTGAATGGGTTTTCAGTCCGCCGGGATGTCCTCATTGGGGAGGAATTTTTGAGGCTGCGGTTAAATCGGCTAAGTCGCACCTGACGAGGATCATCGGTGAGACCTCTCTACGCTTTGAAGAGTATAGGTAGCTATGTAGGTGGTTGAGTGATGATGCTAGCCAATAACACGATAGATCACTGATAACTTTGTATTATTTATTTGAACACATAGACCTATTGTTTATGTACAGAATGATGCGGATAGCGTAGACACGGATGTTATTTATCACAAGGAAGAAAGTAAAGTTCAAAGAGATAGCAGGCGAAAGCAAAATAAGCAAATAAAATAGATCGCGAAGCAATAGCGAGTGGAGCGCAAGCGTACAAGTGACACAGGCTTCACGTCTGAGGTTAGAATCCGACTGGCGGGCGGGTGGCGATCGGTGACGGCGGCGCGCGCGCATCGAGGCTGCTCCTAGTGACGTCAACGACGAACAATAGGACCAGCTATACAGATGATCGCGCGCGGGTTCGCTTGTTAATTAAATAATATTTGTGAAAGTACAACAGAGTGGTGTATGAGATGAATGAATGTATTAGTGTGAGTTAATAGAATACGTAAATAAGTAAGAAATGAATTATAATAAATGTTATGTACAGTATAAATAAATTATAACGATAAACTACATATAAGGTTAAAATATAACGAGTCACCTACATCACTCCCCTCCAGAGACCGGCTAAGGGCGATAAAAATCTGGGAAATGAACTCTCCGACCTGAACGCGTAGTCCTAATGGGAGTGTCCTGTGACCGTGATTGTAAGGGCGGAGGTGGGGGGTGAGTGTCTGGCGGTACGGGGTCATATCGCGGTTGGGACAAATTGTCGTCTAGTATAAAGGCTGGTTTTAATCGGTCTATGCTCACTACGACGTCTTTGTTCCGCACACGTATCTTAAAAGTCTTTGCGCCTCTCTTAAGTACCTCGAATGGCCCAACGTAAGCTGGTTGAAATGAACCGCGTAACACTTCTTCCCTAAGAAATACGTGACTGCAGCTGGCTAAATCCTTAAACACGAAGGCTTTACGAGTGTTGGAATGGTGCTGAGGTGGGACTGGTCGTATGCGCTCGGCGAAGGACCTCATACGGGCTGAGAAATCGGTGATGTCGGTGGTGTAACCTGGGACGTTATGACCAAAAAATTCACCCGGTAGACGTAGGGGTTCACCGTACACCAGCTCTGCCGATGATACCTGAAGGTCTTCTTTTACAGCGCTCCTAATGCCTAAAAGTACCAGTGGCAATGACTCTGTCCAGTTGGCGTCGGCGTGACAGGTAATCGCTGCCTTCAACTGCCGATGAAATCTCTCCACCAAGCCATTACACTGTGGGTGATAAGCTGTTGTCCTACGGTGGTCGAAACCTATGGACTTTGACAGCTGCTCGAACAAAGCTGATGAAAATTGGGCCCCACGATCGGTAACGATCTCTTTGGGACAACCGTATCTGGATACCCAACAGCTGACAAACGCTTTGGCTACAGTTTCAGCGGTGATATCAATAATAGGTACAGCTTCCGGCCATCGCGTGAAGCGATCGACGGCCGTGAGGCAATACCTATAGCCACCAGCGGACGGTAGTGGACCGATCAGGTCTAAATGGACGTGTTGGAAACGCGCTGAAGGTAAGTCGTTTGTACCTAACGGTGAAGCAACGTGTCTGGTTACCTTCGTGCGCTGGCAGATCAAACACGCCTTAGCCCATTCACGGCAGTTTTTCCGTAATAGTGGCCAAACGAATCGTTGAGCAACGAGTTTGGCGGTAGCGTTGGCACCGGGGTGGCTAAGAGAGTGCAGACAGTCGTAAATCTGCTTACGCAGTTGTTTGGGAACGAAAGGCCTGGGTGTCGGTGTACTGACGTCGCAGTATAACATGGAACGACTCCCAGGTATGTTCATTTTGGTAAGACGAAGTGAAGTGTCACCTTTAAGATACTCAACGAGCTCTGGGTCTTGGTCTTGGAGATTGGCCATCACTTCGAGATCGACAGGCGACTGCAGTTCTTCTACGCGCGACAGTGTATCGGCAACCAAGTTGTCTTTGCCGGCAATGAAGACAATGTCTGTGGTGAATTGCGAGATGAAGTCGAGGTGTCTATACTGTCGTGGAGAGCAGTTAATTTTCCGTTCATGAAAAGCGTAACATAACGGTTTATGGTCAGTATAGATGGTGAAGTTGTGGGCCTCTAGCATATGCCTGAAATATTTAATACTCTCATAGATGGCAAGGAGCTCGCGGTCATATGGTGAGTATTTTGTTTGTGTTGGGCTCAACTTGCGAGAGAAAAATGCAAGGGGCTGCCAGTCTCCCTCCTTCAGCTGCTGTAGGACTCCACCTATCGCCGTATCGGAGGCGTCAGTGACCAGTCCTAACTTAGCTGACGAGTCGGGGTGTGCCAAAAGAGCTGCATCACATAAGCTCTTCTTACAAGCTTCGAATGCTTTGAGGGAATCCCCTTCTATATTGACTGGATGGGAAGCTTTGACCGACCCTGTAAGCAAGCCATTGAGCGGCGCTTGAATTTGGGCGGCATTTGGCAGAAATCGCCTGTAAAAATTCACCATCCCCAAGAATCGTCGGAGTTCTCGGACGGTTTTTGGGGGCGTGAACTCAGCAATGGCCTGTACCTTGCTTTCCAGTGGTTTAGTGCCCTTTTCGGAGATTGAATAGCCTAGAAACGTGATCTCTGACATCCCGAAGACACACTTGGCCGTGTTGACAAGTACACCATAGCTGCGCATGCGTTCGAAAAGCTGGTGCATGTGGTCTTCGTGCTCCTGTGGCGTTTTGCTGAAAATCAAGAAATCGTCGAGATACGGGTAGCAAAAGTCGAGACCACGAGTTAGTCCGTCGACAAACCTTTGAAAGGTTTGTGCCGCATTCCTAAGACCAAACGTCATGAAAGGAAATTCATAAAGTCCGAATGGTGTGGTTATAGCTGTCTTGGGTATGTCCTGTTCAGTAACAGGGATTTGGTTGTAGGCTTTAACCAAATCTACCACTGAAAATATAGTACAACCGGACAGACAGTGCGAAAAATCTTGTATATGTCTAACTGGGTATTGGTCAGGTATGGTACGTGCATTTAATTGCCTATAATCGCCACACGGGCGCCACCCGTGATCCTTCTTAGAAACAAGGTGGAGAGGCGACGACCAGGGACTGCCAGACGGACGTGCTGTCCCGTTAGTTATCATAGTTTCGAATTCTTGTTTCGCGATTTTTAACTTATCCGGGGCAAGACGGCGTGGGGAACATGATACAGGTGGACCCGGTGTAGTGCGTATGTGGTGTGTAGTGTTGTGTTTTGCAATACCCGGAGTACCAGCAGGACGTGTTATTTCCGGATATTCTGACAAAATTTTATCATACCTACCGTCACCACCAGTCGATACCTTTACGCTTAGCACAAGCGTGCTATTTATATCTAAACAGGCTACCGAACTGACATTGGTGAGGCCATCGATAACTTTTTGTTCGCTGACGTCGACTATAAGGCGGTAATGCGTTAAAAAATCTACACCTATGATTGCTTTTGTGACGTCAGCGATCACGAAGCGCCACGGAAAGTTGCGGCGTAGGCCTAAATTCAAATTAAGTTGAATATAGCCATACGTATCGATAGCCGAGCCATTGGCAGCAGTAAGTTGGTAAGTAGTTTTACAACGGCGCTCACGAAAAGCAGATACAGGGTAAACACAAATGTCACTTCCGGTGTCTATGAGGAACTGTGTCTGTGTAATACGGTCCGTGATGAATAGGCGACCTGTGGTTAGGTTGTGGCAGTCGGTCGTCGCCATCACTGACTGCTCGGCACATTTCCCGGTTTGTAGTCACATGGCTTGATACACTGACGCGCCTTGGATCCATATTTCGAGTGGTACCAGCAGATCGGGTACCTCTGGTAATTGGAAGTGGAACGGCGTGATGAGGAACGGCTGCGCTGGTCTCCACCTCGGCGCTCGATGCTGCGGGAGCGGTGCTGTGACTGCGTAGTAAGGGCGCTCACTTGTCGCGTCAACTCAGCTAATTGCCGCGTTAATTCCTCAATAGCTGATCCTGCTGCTGGCGATGATGATGTGGTTGCCGCCACCTGCTGCGATGGTGCTGCGATGTCATAGACGCGGTCGGCGAGTTCGGCGAGTGCGTCAATAGCTAACGTCGGCTGCGATGCGACGATTGGCTGTAGCGAGGTAGGTAGCCGGCTGGTCCAGATGGTCCGCATGAAGTCTGAAGGGATGTCGGGTCCGGCCAGGTGCTGCAGGTGCCGCAGGAACTGCGACGGCTTGCGGGTCCCGAGCTGCTCGTGAGTCAGCAGCTGCTTCACCTTGTTCTCCTTGGACACCGACAGCCGCTTGATGAGCTCGACCTTCAGCTTGGAGTAGTCGGGAGGGCCAGTAAGAACATCCTCAATCTCTGCAGCATACTGGCGGTCGAGAGTGGCCAATATGTGGTAAAATTTGGTAGCTTCATCTGTTACCTTCATAATTGTGAATTGCCCTTCCATCTGCGCGAACCATATCGCTGGCTTTTCGGGCCAGAATGGCGGTATCTTTAGGTGGAGTGGAGCTGGAGTCGCCGTCAGTGTGGAACAGGCGACCTTCATCTTCTGGTCTGGGGGCGACGACGCCATCTTGATAGGATGCCCCCCGCCGCCACGAGGCAAGACATTCACATTCCTTTGTGAATCTTCCGAGTCAGGTCCGCTCGAATCATCTGAGCTCATCGTGTTCTTTAAGAGGGGTCACCAGTATAGGTAGCTATGTAGGTGGTTGAGTGATGATGCTAGCCAATAACACGATAAATCACTGATAACTTTGTATTATTTATTTGAACACATAGACCTATTGTTTATGTACAGAATGATGCGGATAGCGTAGACACGGATGTTATTTATCACAAGGAAGAAAGTAAAGTTCAAAGAGATAGCAGGCGAAAGCAAAATAAGCAAATAAAATAGATCGCGAAGCAATAGCGAGTGGAGCGCAAGCGTACAAGTGACACAGGCTTCACGTCTGAGGTTAGAATCCGACTGGCGGGCGGGTGGCGATCGGTGACGGCGGCGCGCGCGCATCGAGGCTGCTCCTAGTGACGTCAACGACGAACAATAGGACCAGCTATACAGATGATCGCGCGCGGGTTCGCTTGTTAATTAAATAATATTTGTGAAAGTACAACAGAGTGGTGTATGAGATGAATGAATGTATTAGTGTGAGTTAATAGAATACGTAAATAAGTAAGAAATGAATTATAATAAATGTTATGTACAGTATAAATAAATTATAACGATAAACTACATATAAGGTTAAAATATAACGAGTCACCTACAAAGAGCTTGCGACGCTGTTCTGTAAAATTGAGATGACACTGAACTCGCGTCCGTTGTGCCCGCTCAGTTCGGATCCAAATGATTTGGTAGCGTTGACGCCGGGTCACTTCCTGATAGGTCAGCCCCTTAACGCCCTGCCAGAATACCCATTCGGTGATGTTATGTTAAGTCGGTTAACTAGGTCGCAGATGTTGCAGCAAATGGCTCAAGATTTTTGGAAACGGTGGTCCCTTGAGTACTTGCACATCTTGCAGCAGCGCCTTAAGTGGACTGACCGGACGAGCCCCCCTCAAGTCGGTGATTTGGTGCTGATTAAGGATGCGAACCTGCCATCATTGAGATGGAGACGAGGACGGATCGTCAAATTGTACACGGGTCGGGATGGCACGCCTCGATCAGCAGAAGTCAAGGTGGGGGACTCGGTCCTCAAGAGAGCGGTCGCAACACTTTCTCGCCTTCCTATTGATTAGGGACAGGTTCGGGCCTGTCCGGGCGGGTGACTGTTTAATATTTATGCTTCGGAACGCACCTCCTTTTTTTGCGCGACTCGGACCGCGAGTGATCGGAAACGGAACTAGCAGCTGTCACTTGTATAGAAACGAGATGACGAGTTAGAGGTTACTTTCCTGACTTGGAGAAAATGTCGGCATATGGCGTTCGGGCCTTGGCTGTATTTTAGTAGTAATAATTGTCCAACACAGGTGTCGGGCCTGGTCGGAATGTTAATTATAATAATCACGGAACAATCGTCGGGAAATAAGTAGATTCACGTCAGCGGAGTGAGTGCTTCGTGTTGTGAAGCTTGAAGTGGTTCGGTCCCCAATTCGTCGCGTTCGGCAGCGACGGCGACAGCATCGGGCTACGACGAGAGTAAGATTCGACTCCTCTCCCCCCACCCCTTGTGCTCCTTATCCCGTGTTCCTGCCTCGAATTGAGCTTTCGAATTCCGGTCCACGGCGTCAAAGGTCAGTACCACTTGTGATACTCCTGGTTAAAACCAACCCTACCAAGATTCCACGCCCGTTCGGTTGAGGCGTGGAATTTATCAAGAGATAAGCTCGCCTTTGATCATAAAATGTTTCGTTAACTTACTATGAAGATTTCTGTGCAATAAAGAATATGAGGATATGAGACAATTTTGGAAAAAGTGGACCCAAAGTTCATATAAAAATACCCATGGTCTTTTGACGATGTTTTTATAATTTTTTCTGCTGAGTTATTAAATATTTAGGTCAGGTTAGACCATTTTTATGTTCGGTTAAATACTACCGTTGTTGGTGACACTCATAATTTGGTTTAGGTACTCACTTGCCCCTCGTCCCGAATTCTCCGCAACAGCGGCAGGTGACTGGCATCCAGATCCCGAAGCGACTTAATGCCCCGCCGTCGTACTATCGCCAGCAAGTACAAAGTCTCCGGAGTCACTCCGTCCCACTTCGAGTCAGGAAGGAGAACAAAGCCATCCTTCTCGCACTTATTATCATAGACGATCCGGTCTTGCTCGCTCTTGCCTTCCAGTATGTTGAACACCCACTGGAATTAGAAAGATCAAACGTCTTACCACAAACAACTTTAACCATTGTTTAACACATGGCTACAAAAATCGTTAGCACAAAACTGCTTTTAGCGTTGTATTAGGGAAAGGCAGGACTATGACTGTGTTATCAATTTAGGCAACCGAGAAAGCTTGTTTAGTGAGTGTCTTGTTTGTCAAGATCGCGGAATAATTGATCAGCTGTTCTGCTGTGTTGGTTTAATTTCCTAAAAAGCGGTTTTTACTCCATTGCAGTCCAAGTTTTATCGTGAGGAAACCTTCATATCTCCATAGGACATCGTGAGGAAACCTCCATATTGGCCTCGATGGGCTATCCCCCTGTAAAATGGACTTGATTATCTAATAGTGGGCACAACTATGCCTCTGCCACCACATCCGAAAAAGCATCAAGCTATACAGGGTGGAATTTTGTGACACCACTTAATTATTGTAAACTGTGTACATAGTGAAATCCGTAATTGGCCTTATTTTAAGTTTATGTTACACCACCTGGAGGGCAAGTACCTACTCTAAATAATGGAGGTAGCAAATTTCCCTCAAAGGAAACATTCCTTTATTTTTGAAAAGAAACAAAACTGCATTCAAAGATTTTTAAAAATACGCTTGCCACAACCAGGAATCGAACCGGCTAAAATTCGAAAAAACATCACCTGTACTTTTATGGCGTCAATCGACAGGGTCAATCGTAAGGATCACATCTCTCTAACAAACATAGTAAATTAAATGAGAGGAAAATATGAAATCTTAAAACTTATTTTATTATTAACCTAAAAACATGTAAAAGCTAACTAATTAGTTGTTCGAATGAGGCAGATGAAACTTCTCCCAAGATTGCAGTGGCTTGTGGCTAGTCTGATTTCTATAGTGGGTGGGCTCACCGGTAGCAGATGTACAAATTGCACCCCATAGTACACTGTCTCTCAGTCGTCTGCCACAAATTTCATCATTGGATGATATACAGGGTGGAATTTTGTGACACCACCTGGAGGGCAAGTACTCTAAATAATGGAGGTAGCAAATTTCCCTCAAAGGTGCTACTCAACCATCCAGCCCGGTCGGTAAATCAACTCGAGATGGTGCAGGAGATAGGCGAGTTTGTGAAGCAGGTAAGCCGGATTTATACTATGGGATTTAATGTGTTATGTATTAAGATTCACGAAGCCAGTGGCGCTGGCGCCAGTGTGACTGGCAGCCAGTACTGGCCTCGTCTAAACCTAGCTAGACGAGTACTCTATTCACCCCAGCACTCAAAGCCAGCACTGGCTAGGCTTGATTTTATAAGGCCAATACAAGGTATATACAAGTCCAACACCAAGCCAGCCAGCACTGACCTTTGGTAAACCCAGCATTACATCTCAAGTTGTAAAATAAATATTGCTTGCCAGTCTTTCTAGGAGCCCGTTCATTAATATTTATTTTACATCATGAAATGTAATTTATATAACATTATATCCCATAGTTAAAAGCTGGCTCTATTCATTAAGGCCCCGCTCAACAAGCTGGAATGAAAGGAAATAAAATGGAGCAGTAATAACAAAACAATAACAAAACATAACATTTTTTTTTATTTGTTTAAAAAAAGTTTCATTCAATGTTATTTCACAGTTTCGTTAATAACGCCAATTCCTTGATATATTTTCTTTCCCCATTATTAATGTTTCTATCTGCAGTTTACACCACAATTCAAGTTCATTTTCTATCACACTCGTGGGTTTTTATTTCCATATTTGATTCAAGTATGTATGGCGGCTTTGCTGGTGCTGAAAAGACATGATTTTAATTTATATCAAAATATTAAGTCAGAGGTGGGCGAGACACATGGTTAGACAGGATGACTGACGGTAGACCAAATAAATAGGAAAAATAGAGGTGTACAAGAGTAAATATACGGCCATCCGCCAGGCATTGTCCAAAGATAGTATCAAGTGGTCAGATCTCTGCTTGCGGTTGGCACATAACCGTGGAGACTAGCGCTATAGAATATACTTGACTCACCAACTGAGAGGCCTATGCAACTAGGCGTGGGTTGATGTGTGCTGAGTGATGACGAAGATGATGATATTTCACCTTTTCTGTTTCGAAATCCTGGAAAATCAGGTGTTGTGTTGTTGCTCGTCATCACTACCCAGGGAAAGTTTAGGTCTACTAGCAACAAGTACTTACTAATAATTTATCCCCAACCCAAACGATAACAAAAAAACTGCCTGACTAGCTTTCAGTGACAGTTCATGAGTTCAGTGTTCCGTTTCGTTTCGCTGCTTATTTTTTAGTCATTTTTACTAAAAGTACTAAAATTATCGGTTTTTCTAAAAAATAAGGATATAGTGATACTTTACCTAACAATGTTCTATTACTTATAAATTTTTACGTATTTGGAATTAAATTTAGCGTAAAGTTATAAATCTAATTATGTAGCTATTTATTTTTAAGTTATTCGCTTTAAATGGAACTGATGAACGTTTTTGATATTAGATTAGATAAACGTTTATTGCATCAAATTAGCACACATACAAATTAAAAGTGATACGGAGGTGCAACTATAAAATTACTTAAATGATAGCAAAGTAATAAAAACAAAAACTCATAAGATTATAACTAAAACAATAAAACAAAAAGAAGAATATAGGTCGGTATGTAGGCGCGCTGCATTGACGCGAAAAGGTCAAAACTCAGTGTTTATTGCTCATATTGTGTTTAACGAACCCGGGAAATTAGGTCCTTTTAGGCTAATTGATGAACGAACGAAAGTAACTGAATGAATTAGCCATTCTTTAGTAAGATGCTCTCTAAACACTTTTTTGTGGTAACGAAATTTGGAAGCTTGCTTAACATTTGTATACTGGAAGATGATGATTTAGCTAAACAAGTGATAATACTCTGTTTTGTTATTTTTTTGTAGTAAGACGGCAAGAATTTAAAATTGCACACATACCGTGTCAAGTTTCCCTATTCAATCTGCTACCTACCAAAACTCCCTGCCAGATTTCGACAAACACAGGAAATACAAGTTTCACTTTACTCGTATTCTATTCACAGCTCAAGGGTTCTGAGATTGCACTGGGGTACCATCTTTTGATTGATAGTCTTAAAGAAACTTAAAAAAGGGCTTATGTAACTGAAACTTGTATTTATTTTGCGTGTGGTGCGGTGCGTGGTTTATGTCTGTGCTAAGGTAAGGTCTTTTAATTTTTGGATGTACGAACCGGCCATTCTTTGTCTTGTTTTTTGTTTTTTCAGTCAGGTAGAAGTCTGAATTCAGAACTTAGTTCTGTGATTTAATCTCTATATTCGTCTATCTGTAGTTATCGTTATTTGTTGCTTGTGAGATAATCTAATAAATAATCTCTTTTATCACTCCTAGCGTGGGTGATGGTCTAAGTATAAAGCGCATTTATTGGAAATTTAATTAGTTTACTTTTGAATTTAAAAATATTTATTAGTAATAGGTATGTATAATATTTTATATATGGATTTCTACCTGATCTTATTATTAAAAGCTCCTTTCGTGTTCTTATAGCGATGAAGATTTTTTGAGTGCAGAAATCAATGACTCCTCTATAAAGGAACCCCTATCCGTCAAAATTAAGACTGTCTTTGGTGGTGTGGAGGAAAATCTAAACATCGTACATATCACTGCACAATGCATTCATTCCAGCTATCTCGATCTGATTGAGGCTTTTAGTGACCAGTGCGTGGACGTTATTCTTGTCTACGAGTCGTTCCTCATTGCACGCATCCTCATTGTATTCTCTACCAGGTTACAGGCTGTACAGGAAGTGCAGAGTCGGGATTGCTGATGGGGGCGTCGCTATCTATCTACGTGCGGAAATTCCGTTCAAGGTGATCAGTGCGTCCCCTAGACAGTACTCCGAGTCTGCGGAATATCTCTTTCTCGAAATCCTTCTTCATCACAACAAGGACCTCATCGCATTCGATTATTTTGATTCTTTTGAATAACTCCTCAATGAACTGTCACTATGAAGATTTCCTCATTCTTGGTAATTTCCACACCTGTCTTTTTAATAACAATTCCAAGTTCTGCCAGACCCAAATCCATAGACGACTCCTTTAATTTGCTTATTGTGCCTCTTGATGCCACCCATTTCTAACCTTATTGCTCTCCCTCACTTCTCGATATTATGATCATTTCCATACTTACATTTCATACACGGTCAGCTGAATTCTCCTTTCTCTTATCCTGACCTAATCTATCTTTCTTACAAGATTAGGCTTCTCAAAAGTAAAGCAAAATTCCTTTATATCCGGAACTTTAAGGATATCGACCATGAGTCTCTTATGTTTGATGCCATGTCGATTGACTGGGCCCCTGTCACTACCAGCAAGACTGTTAATCTTACTGATAATAAAAACACCAATTTTAATTTTATGGTCCTGGGTGTCTATGACAAGCACGCACCTACAAAAAAATTGAGAGTTAAATACATCCCTGCCCCTTGGCTAATAGACACTATCAAGTGTCTAATGGCTAAGAGGTATAGAGCCAAGTGTAGATACCGCAAGAATCCGACAGATGACAATTTCCTCTCTTACAAATGTCTTCGCAATCCTCGCAACCATCTCTGTCGTGATGCTAAACTTCGGCACATCTATAAATGTGTTGAGAGCTATTCTCTAGCTCAGGTGTGGAAATTCCTGAGAAGGCTTGGTGTAGGCAAGTTCAGGGGCCTACATACTGGTAATGTAAATCTCAACGGTCTCAACCAGTTTCTTTCTGCCCCGCCTGTTGTGATGGATCCCACTGACAAACAAGCCTCGCTACAGAGCCTGCGCTCTAAATCCTTACCCAACACCATACGGTCAAGAATTAATGCGGTCAAGAAGGCGCTATTAGCAGTCAACTTGAAAACTGTAGGCGATGACAAAATTTGCCTTAAAATGCTACTGACAATTCTAGATGAACTATTACCAGTAATAACACACGTTATGAACTATTCTTTAGCTAATGGTGTCTTCCCAAAACTCCCGAAACCTCCAGTCCAACCTTTTTCAAAGAGGACTGTCCCATTTCAATCCTGCCCATCCTCTCCAAATTCCTTGAGACCATTATCCATAACCAGCTTTCCTATACCTCTCCTCAGACAATCTGCTAGACACGTTCCAGTCAGAATTCTGACCGGGTCGTAGCACCCTCACGGCTCTGCTGAAATTCACAGATGACATCCAACTAGCCATGGACCACAAACAGCTTTCCGTGTTGGTTTTACTTGATTTCAGTAGTGCCTTCAACAGCGTAGATTTTTGACATTCTCGTTGAGTTTTTCAGATCTCTAAACGTCTCTTCTTTCTCTACTAGCTGGTTCATCTTATTTCAGGGATCGGCAACAGCGTATCAGGTCGGAGGAGACATCGACTGAATGGTGTGACCTCTTTTCAGGCGTCCTTCAAGGTGGTATTATTTCCTCTTCTATTCTGGATTTCATACACTCCATCTCGGATATCCCGTCTTCCTCTACATCAGATTAAACTTAAAAATTGGGTATTATCTTCGACAACCAGCTGTCCTGGTCATCGCATGACAATGAGGTCAGTCGACGAGTATTTGCTACTTTTCATTCTTTGAGGAGACTTCAGTCCTTTTTGCCTCGACAAACCAAAATAACTTTCGCTCAGTCTATCCAAGTACGGTTCATCGATTATGCTGATGTCTGTTGGGTCAGTGCTAACGAAGAATACTGAACATACTCGATTGACTTCAAAACCTCAGGATTCGGTTTATCTTTGGGCTGCGCAAATACGACTATGCATCGCAAAGAGCTGAAGTGGCTGCCGATACGACTACGTCGGGATTCGTCGGGATCCACGCTATTCAACCTTCTTACGAGGCTGTTTTCCATTTCTTTCTTTGGAGAACTCACGCGGATTCAATGCTCAAAACCTCACAGGATAACTCCGCGCCCTATGAGCACGGGTTTAGATTCTGAGCCATTCGATTGTGAAATGCACTCCCCTGCACCATCAGGGATAGTCCTTCTCTCAATATATTGCAAAGTCGCGTAAAGAAGCATTACCTTTCTCTTTAGAAATATAGGTAGTATGTATGTATTTATTACTATAATATATATATATTTTCCTCAACGTAACATTGTCAAAAGCGTTAGTTGATAAATTAACATTTTTCTTTCTCGTTAGTTTGTCACCTATCGACAAATAGTAAACGTAGCTTACTGCTTACGACATGACGCGTTAGTTGATAAAGTAACGGTTAAAACCGTTAAATAGTTAACTGGTTTAAACTTGAATTGCAAACGAAATACTATGGCAAACACTTAAGCGAAGACTAGAGGGGGCGAGCGCAGCGAAGCCCCCGAATTTAATATTTATGTATGCACTCGTATATTAAGTGAATATTGTTTTACATTAGTAATTAAGGCATATTATATATTTAACCATATATTAGCTTTTTAGATATGTAGTAGCTAAATTATATTGTTGTACACTTGGTCTACCCCTGCTCAGCAATCGACCTTTCTCATCCTAATTTGGTATTCTGGAAGCGATACCTTTGTACACTATTGTTATGTAAGTCTTGTTGTCTATATATTATTTGTGTGCAACAAAGAAATTTTGAATTATGAACTCATTTGGTGTTTTCACACTCGAGTTACTGCACATGGGCACAATGCAATATTTATTCGTAATTTTAGTTTTTATTTGTGTTTAGTTTTTATAGTGCGAGTTGTTTACAGTAAGGCGCGCTCGAGCCGAATGAGTTCGAAAAATCCGATCACCTGACTCGTAAAGTGACGTCATCGCTGATCCTACATGCTGCGCTTTTTGGCAAATATCGTTTCGCGGCGAGTTGAACTTTGAGCTTTGTAACTCCGTCAATTATTAAGATATCAAAAAAATTAAAACACAAAATTTTTTTTTAATAGAAAAATAACTGCATTCACAGAAATTTCCTTTGGCCACACTCAAACTGAATATTTAGTTAGTTTTTATTACGTTTTATAACATTTATTTTATTTATTATTTCAAAGTACCTAATAAATATAAACTCTCAAAAATATTAGCGGAGTATATTAATAGAATAACGTTAAAAGATATTGATTAAATTTGTCTCCGAAAATGTACTCTAAAATTATAAAAAAAAATACAGAATATACAACTTAAGCCAAAAATTACAGAAAAACCTACCCGGAAATACCAAGGTTTAGGCACTAATAACTTTGTAAACAATATTTTGCTGTGTAAAATCCAAACGATTCACTTCACACCATCTCTAACAATGTACGGGTGCGAGTCCGTACCGTTCAACTTGACATCAGCTGTTTTTGTTGAACAGATTTATCAGAGACCTGCTTATGTTAAGAGTAATATGGCATGCACCCCTATTGGGAATTCGACTGTTCATCATACTTTGCATGCAACTTTGGAATCTGTTCCAAGTAATTTAAATTAGTTCATAAGACAATAGAGGAAATCTCTAGCATACACGATCCACTAAATATGTGAAAGTGTAAGCCCCACTTAAATATTACCCATCAAAACATCAAGGGGCTACCTGGCAAAGAACATGTATTAGAATTATTTCTAAAAAATTCTGACATCGATGTTATTTGATTTACAGAAAACTGGTTAAAGGAAAATATGATGTCTTTTAACATACATTATAAAAAAATTGTCAGTTGTTACAATAGAAAGACTGCTGATAGAGGTGGTTCTTTAATCTTAGTGAAACATATTATTAAGGTGAAACAACGGAAAGATATTGCGGCCATGGAATTTTGGAATATTTGAGAAAATTATGGGGGAAGCCCTCACTAAACTATGCAAACACAGTAAAAAATATATTTTTTGTTGCGATCTTAATGTAGATTTGTTTGTAGGAACAAAACAACGAAAAAACTATAAATAACTTTATTCAAATCGTTTAATTTATGTCATATATTTCTAGAGTCAACTAGATTTACACTTACCAGCCGAACTTGCTTGGACAACGTTTTTTCTGATTGTGCATTCACAAGTAAAAGTTTAATTAACTGCTTTCCTCCGATCACAGTGGTCAAACAGTTTCATTCCCAATTGCTAGTAAGTATAAGACTGGGCTTAAGGATAGGCCTATTAAATCCCATAGACTAGAGATTTCAATTCGTACATATACGAAAAACTTAGATAGGTATACATTTGCCAGTACCGGATTATAATGAACAGACTCCAAACAAAATCTACTCAGACTTCTTCAATATTATTCAAATTGAATTAAATAAAGTTTTTAAATTAAAGAAAGTCAGTGACTACAACGGTAAATCTAAATTCGATGAATGGGCAACTTTTGGAATTCGTAAAAGTAGAGTTATCTTCTATGACCTTTATGAACAAAAAACCTATAACTTTGATGGAAAATTTCATGACTATGTTAAAAAATATTTCAAAACTTTCAAGTTGGTTTGTATAACTGTAAAAACTTTAGTTTAATAGAAAAATACTAAATTCAAATAATAGAATGAAAACAGTTTGGCAAATAATAAACCGTGAAACTGGCAAAGGTATACCAAGGGACAATGATTTCTGCCTAAAGATAGGTAATGATGTTGTTAAATTCAACGCTGATGTTGCTCGAGCTTTCGAAACATTCTTCACCAATGTAACCTTATTCACAACAGAGCGTTTAAATTCATTTCCACATGTACCAGAGACTTTAAATTTCATCATGTTTATCCCCAGGATATTGTCAAAACGTTTAGATTCGTAACTTAAAAAATACTTAAGACCTGTTCGAGAATACGCAGTAAGTAGAACCAAATCACTCCGAACCAAGAAAAACAAATATAAAATTCAAACTTTTTAACGATTCTGTAACCGAAAAACAGTTAGCCAGTTTACATCAAATACACATCACTCGTATAAAATATGTATAGAATCGTATAAAATATTTATAGCCACATGTATATTTATGATAAATCGATTGAATACAGCTAGAATGGTAAATGAATTACACAATAAGACTATATTATTTTTTATTTTAAATAGGATAAATCCCACTCAGCTGTAGCCCTGTGTTGCGACAAGCTAAAAAAAAAAAGATAAAAATTAAAGTTTTTCTTTTCTTTCTTAAGTTTTTCCCTTGCTCTCATGCTTAACTTCTTTCGCTCATGTCGCCTTTTCTTTTTGTCATCTTTAATAAGTTCTTTCTGGTTCTCACCACATTCTGTGGACAAATGGAACAATGCACCTAAACCAAAGCAAAGAGCAGAGACAAAATAATGAAATAGGGAATAAGTGTAGTTCCAACAAGAAAGTTAGGTTAGTTTGTATTAGAAAATGAAAATAAATTTTATATAAAGAATATTTTTCTCCTGTCTATAACCCGCTATTATTAATAAGGAAGAGTGTGTTAATTGCTTCACAATGTTGTCTGTATGAGTTGGCGCATCAGTTCCGTTGCACTGTTATTATCGCAAAATAATGCATTGTTATTTATTTTACAGATAGCCATTAATGGGACAAGGTCTACGTGCCACACCTGTTATCACAGGATTAATCCAGGGTTACATTGTCAGCCTCAAGCCTGACCTAACCCTCATGTTGCTGAAATAATACCTGTTCCGGGTACCACTTGTGTCGCTTACTCATCACGGCGTTATATGATGAACAATTGCAGCAACTTGCAGCGCGCAAGTTCCTATTACCAGTATTACCAATAATATATATCTTTTAAGCTACCATCATTTGCATATACCTCAACTAACTAGGATTTGTCAATATCATTTAATGAACACATCGCTGGAAGACACGCCTCGTAGCGTTACAGGCCGTCAATCTTATTTTAGCGCTTATAGTTTTCAAAACATAGTAAATATGGATTCTCAGTTGCTAGAACAGAGGTTTATAAGTGCCGAAGATCAACATTTATGAACAGATCAACCACCTGTTAGAACAAGTACCGAGCTTATTTCGTAGATCTAACTCTGCCCGAACAAATCTGGGGATTTATCTATGCAAAATAAGAACCGGAGAACCTAGTATACGATTGAGTACTGTTTTTAATGTATCTAGGCTTTCTAATGTCAGAAAATTGAAATTAACGCTGGTAAAACCTATTGCATCAAATTATCTTCATTGTATTAAAAATTGAATATCACCCTATGTTTAAACATAACATTCTTACGACCAAGTTCTTAATAAAATAAGAACATTCCCTCTTACAGCCGTTTTCTATAAGATATCCCGGATAACAGATAGACCACTATCCACAGTAAGCGGTAACTTCCTATCTATCTATCTGTGTATTTTTTACAATACATATTCATTTTAAGTATAAGTGTGAGTGTGGCGAGCTTGTCTTTCCACCAGCAAACCTATCTTGCAAAAATTATACTACAATATTTTAAATCTAAAAGGTTTATTTATGTCAGCCAAGGCTCGTGCGGAGAAGCGAAAAAATACTGATGACTTGGCAGCCTCTCAAATCCTGCACAGTCAGGCCTTTGCAAAATACTTTGATCTAAAAACTTCGAAGCAAGCAGAGATGTCAGAACTCAAAGAAATAAAATTTTAATTAGAAATAGCAAAAATGGAACTAGAAAATGAAAAGTTAAAAATAGAAATTGAACAGTTAGGAAATAAAACAATTTAAGCCATTCAAACCAGCCGAACCATTTTGTATTGTATAATGCTTCCAAGATATAAAGCCTGATTTTCATTGATCCAGTAGCTGGATCCGATATCACTGGATTCCAGCACTGGATTGACACTGAATCAATGTAAACATGTTTCAGCGGACATTTCATTCAATTGAAATATGTTTACATTGGTCCAGTGTCAATTCAGTACTGGAATCCAGTGATACTGGATTCAGTTACTAGATCAATTAATATACTGTTAAGTGCGAGTAGGACTTTACATTATGATTTATTTTTAAAAAAGTCTATGTAATTTTGATTACCTTTATGATTAATGATAAATAAATATTTTACGATGATTATTATTAATTTTTCATTATTTCTATTTCATTTGAATTTGTCTTAAATAAATTGCACTAATCTTCAAATTAACACATTATTGATGCATCAGAAGGTCTTTAAAGTAACATCCAAATGCTATAGGGAATGATATAGGTTTTTGAGCTTAGTAGAAATAATAATTAATTTCCAGTTTACTTGTTTAATTTTTTTACGAGCTGAAAAAGGTAAAAATATTTTTTATCAAAACCACGTCCAAGGATTTTGCAGTTTTTCTCTAATTACGGGAACCTGAAATAAAATAAGAAAGTTTTATTTTATTAAAATTTTTATTCACCACTTAATAATTTATATCACCTAATAACATTCTTTTGGTTCCTTAATCATTTCTTTATTTGTTGATAATTTGCAGTACATAATGAGATAAGAAAAAGTAAGGAGTAGGTAGGTACCTGCTAAAATAATGATCTATCAACTCCTGTCGTTTCCTATTTGCTCGATTAGATTCTCCGTTGCTCTTCATCTTCCGTAACTTCTATTTCTGCATCAGCTCCTGCAGGGACAACCTCAGGTTCAACATCTGCCAAATTGTATTGTCGGCAAATATTATCCAGTACTGCAGTAGCTATTATAACAGCCTGGGCATTATCCAAAGCCAATCTAATTTTTAATGACAGGACTGGAAATCGCCTTTTCCAAACACCAAAGCACCTGCAAAGTGATTTATATATTTAAGGGTTCATAAAAGTTAAAAGATACTTTTGTAATTGAGCTTTTGTATAGTTATGAAACTGCAGCCTGTAGATACCTGTAGATAGCCTTTCTATTGTGTTTCGTGTCTTTATGTGGGCTTTTTTATAACGAACTTTATTTTGTGAATTGGGATTAATTAATGATGTTAATAGGTAGTATTGGCATGAGTAGGCGCTGTCACCCAACATCCATCTATTTTCAAGCAATCCGTCTTCACATTGAGCTGAAAATAAATCTCCTTGAAGTACTTGTACAAGTCCATTAAATATTCAATTAATCGTTTTGATAGATACTGTGTTACACCGAATAAAGTGATTATTTATCTTTCTATCACTATAATATCAATACCAACCCATGAGCTCCGAATTATTAAATATTGTTGCATCGTGAGTGGACCCGGGCCAACGAGCAACCACATTCAAGAAAATAGGATTTGCATTACATACACCTTGCACATTCAACGAATATAAACCTTTTCTGCTCCTAAATTATCCGCCAATCCTTGAATCTGCAAAGAAAAAAAAAATACAGTAAGCAGCAGTTATATATAAAGGCAAATTTTCATTGATCCAGTATCACTGGATTTCGGCATTGGATCAATGTAAAAGCTGGATAATGTACACTGCACTAGATTAAAACATGTTGACATTAATCCAGTGCCGGGAACCAGTGATACTGGATCAAGGAAAATCAGCCTTTAGTTTTAAATGACTACAAGCTTTATTAAAGTATAGCTACCTATATTAAAAGCTACACTCACCCGGTGATTGAATAGGAATGTGACAACCTTCTTTTGCACCGTGGACCTTGGGGAACTTCGCAATATCGTAAAATTCTTGATGAGTATGCTGGGTAACTAATACATACTGTGGATAAAGACTTGCAATAGCTTTCGATACACTAGAAACGATTCTACTAGCTGATGGTATTGAAACACCCACAAAATCAGCCACAGATAACAACATAGCCTAAGGCATAAAACCTCAAAGCAAGGAGAAGTTGGTGAAGTGGTGAAATTCCATGATTTCTGAAACAATGGTACCTAACTGAAACTGGTAAAATTGTGGTGTTAGGTAGTTGTTTAGTACGCTACAAAAGTTGTAGGTACCTTTTTGAGGTTTTAAGCCGTGGGTATATTTCAGAAGGTAACTCATTCACGAAAGTTTTCATGAAACCTATACATGAATTCAAAATCATCAAGTTCCACCATATAATTGACTCTTGGTTTGAACTGTCTTCTTCGTTGGATTACGTCGTGGTCCTCATCATCCCATTGTAGCAAAAGTTCCAGCGCTTCACGATCACTATCACTGCTACTGCTCAATGACATGGTTTAACGTGTTTTATTATCTGCAGAAATGCTCTACAAATAGAAAACCAAAAATGAAATTGCAAAAGTAACGATAGATAGCCAGCAAAACTGCCGAAATTCACCGATTGAGCAAAATGCTATCTCTGGTAGTTTGACATACCGACAGATAGCTGTAAAACTCATATTGAAACGCATTTATCCGACCACCCATAGATAAAGCTATCTCCAGTAAGCGGTAGGCCCTCCCACGGACAGATAGGATGACAAGATAAGGCTTTGCGATCGAGCCATCGTTATAGAAACGGAAAAACACCTCGATAGATAGGAATTGCTACTGGAGTAAGGCAAATCGATGAATAGATAGGATAAAGAAAACGGCCGTTAGACACATTGAAATCGAACTAAAGTAGGAGACGCAATAAGTATCGAGTAGGAAATGACGCAAGATAATGTGTATATATTCTACACTAGTCGCAGATCGTACCCAACCCTGTAGTAGCTATTTGACACAGATGACCTAATACAAGATTAAGATTAAATAAAATTTTGTATGGCCTAATTAATTGATGGGATATGGATAATTCTAATTTGATGGGAATTACAACAATATCATACCTGTAAACTAAACTGTTCTTTCTTGATGTGTGGCAGGGTATATTTGTTGTAGTAGTCCGCTGACTCGAGGATTACGTGTAGAGGATTATGCGAGGATTGCTGGCTGTATTTGGCTATGTGCTTCTTAGAGGCCGGATAGATAATTGTAGTCTTGACTCCTGTTGATTCAAAATCATAAATACAAGTAGGTGATGAAAATGAACAAGATGTTAGAAGTATTGAATCTATTATCAAGATATGGCTTATCATTGTGATTAATAGGAAAATTGGTCGGATTTTTAATCTTTTCCCCTTCATTTATATACCTATATAATGAGGTGTGCCCTAGATAGTTGGCAGTCACTTTTCATAACAAAATGCTTTTCCTTTTGCAGGGAACTGCGTAGTTAAAAAAAAGGATGACTATTGATAATTTCTGTGAAGGAAATGTAAAAATTGACGTACCGAAACGTCGATAGTCAATGTTATGATATAATATCAATATAAGTTCATTAATGTAAGTTCAGGGGCGAAATATGACCAATATGGCGCGAGATGCTATGACGTCATTCCGTTTAGTTAGCTACACCAATGTGCCCCTATATGTCACTTTTTGTGGGAAACTAAATAAAAGTTTGTTAGGACACAACGTTATAACGCAACCCGAAGCCAAAGCGAAGTCAAGCAGTGCGAGGCGACCCCATGTAGTGTGACAGACAGCACCGAATTGGTTGCTATAGGTCAGTTTCTGTTTGGAAACTAAAGATAGGTTTTTAGGTTACAACGTTATATAGAGTGTCCGGAAGGTAGGTGCAATTCTTTAACGGGATGAAATCAGACACAATTTCGAACATTTTAAGCCTTACATGTTAGTCATTTATTTTTATTTTTATAGCAACTTTTTTATTTTTTCGAAAAATACCCAAATTTTACTCATAATCGGTAATACAGCTCCAGTTAGAATTGGTACATAAGGAGTGGCAAATAATAGTCCTGATTATAGATCCTTTATTTCAGTTCAGTTACACGCACGGTATACATTGGCATAACACGAGTAGCGACAACTTACCTAAAACGCTGCGACGGAACGACTGATTTCAAAGCAGAGCGCATTCACTACCACTGTGACATATCGCTGATATAAGCAAGCCCCAGACTCATCCCCTTCTAAAAAACTTTTTTTTTTTTTATTATTACTTGACAGTTCACTGCACTGTACTTTGAAATGTTCACTACAATGCAAAAAGACCTAATACTATCTGTAATGTTTCTGCTGACTCTACGTTCTGAGCAACATTGTAATCATAAATACCAGTGCAAAACTGTATTCTGTATGATGAAATATACCTTTTGTTATTATTACATATCGTGTTTCATTTGATAAAACAATGCTTCCTAGATTCCTTTCTACTTCTAAGATTAGATTCTACTTGAAATGAAATAACATATTATAACTTGTTGAAATGAGTATCTCCTAAGCGTCATACTACGTGCACATTCTCACGAAGGTCCTACGTTGATACTCATTCCCACAATTACACATATGAAACACACTCAAAATTGTTATCAAAATTATTTTGGATTTGTCGCAGGCAATTTGTATGATTCCGCATTTTACAAACGGCGGCGTCGTCCGTTTACAAACGCGCGCTGCTGTGTAATATACCGAAGGTAAATTGACACTCCTTAATATTTTAAGTATTTTTGTTGTTCTTACATGTTCAACCTAACACGAAGGATAAAGGGGGGCTTCGCTTCGATCACCCCCTTTACTCTTCACCTAAACTACCGCAGTGTTTTGCCCTGATAATTTGCTATTTTAATTTCAATTTGTCAATTTGCCTTCGGCATATTTCATAGCAGCGCGCGTTTGTAAACGGACGACGCTGTTTGTAAAATGCGGAATCGTACGAATTGCCTGCAACATATCAAGTACGGAAGTTATAAAAAACTGAACTGAGAATACCCACTTAAGTCTAACACAAAATACCCATGCTTATACATTTCAATATTACATTGCGTGACACAAAAACAAACGTACACCTATTTATTTTTGTGTCCCCAACCTAACCATACATTGCGGTACATGTGTTTCGATACCCGACTTCACTATATTTACGAGTATCTGTCACCACACCATACGGTAACACAACAAAAATATAACTTAAGTGACTACTTCTTAATCACATTTTTTAATGCTGCATTCATGTCCTTTCTGAACAATTTTCTGAGATGATTCTTGTAAAGTCTGAAGGCCACATACAAATACATAAATACGACGCCCACTATCAGCACCAATAACAGCACAAAATTATTATTTACTTTAGCTTCTATATCAGTGACGCGCGCATTCACACTATTAGCTCCGTTTTTTTTCCTCATGCTTGCTCTGATCTCCACCCATTGTGTTCCAAAAAAATATTTTTTTCCGATACAATTGATGCGCTATGCGCGTAATTCTGATCAAGATTGCCTCAATAATGTTCATTTACTCCCGTACATATATATACATACTATTGACTGTTCTAGATAATGTTGCTGACCGCTGAGGTTAACATTTTTCTTACAATAACATTCTCATTTTAACACCTGACAATATTCGTAGTTACTTTCTATTCTTACGTTAACAAAACTTATGCCTACTTAATTAACGAAACGTAAGGGTGGCTTGATGACGTGGCCGCTACGCGTGCACAATGCTAGCGGGTACCAAGTCTGATGCTGGCTCGGAATTTGAGGGCGTAGGTGGTCTGGCATTGTCTGTTGGTTTGTCTATCCAGCCTATCCCCTAACTTTTGATTCTACCCTTGTGTTTCTGCCGATTGTTTCGTCGCCTTCCCTAATTAAATATGCCAGTTTAAGCCTATCTATTGAAACTTGCGTGAATCTTTTGGGCAACTGTAACGAATAATATTTGTCTATTTTACTTACCACTCTGTACGGTCCGTCATACGGTGGCTGTAAAGGCTTGCGTACGGCGTAATTTCTAATAAATACATAATCACATGATTTCAGGTCTGGATAAACAAACACGTCTCTAGAACTCGAGAGTGACTTGGGCTGGGGCCTATTCCGTGCAATTGCCTTACGCAGTGTCCTCGAGGTACTCGTATTCGTCTAACGATCTCTGTGGACTCTGTACACACATTTCTATCGGTGAATGATTGTCTGCCCATATATAGGTTCGGCGGCACTTATCCCTGAATTACTACGAATCGCTGTTATTAACCCAAGAAGCACAATTGGAAGTTTGTCCACCCACGAGGCCTGCGATAACCTTGCTCTCGAGGTGGTATGGGGTTGTTTTGTTCCTACTTACAACACACAAATGATGTGTGTGTAAGTGAACAAATGATTCTCGAATTGCCGGCCTTGGTCCGTGGTTATTACCCTGCAATTTTCAAATGGACAAATCCAGCTCACGTATAACGTTTTTGCAACTATCTCTGCCGTTATTATTTTCAGTAAAAACAGCTCAGGCCACCTGGTGAATCTGTCTATAATCGTCATTACATACCTGTACCCTTCCTGAGTTGTCTTTATCGGTCCTACTATGTCTACGTGAATATCTTCAAAACGTCCACAACTCTCAAACTGTGCTATCCCGGAGCTGGTATGGCACACTCGCTGACAGGCGATACAAGTGTTGGCCCAAATACCTACATCCTTATTCATACTTGGCCAAAAGTATGAACATTCTCCTAGGTGTTCTAATAACTGGGTGGCTTGCATCGAAAACTTGCTTCATCATTTTTTTTGGGATATATGGTCTAATATTTTTTGAGTTACTTCAAAATATACCTTGCTATGTGAGTTGGGCATGCTACATTGTTTTAATTCATAACTATTTGTATCATGCGCTTCATTTAGCAGTACATAATGTTATCTGAGTATCGGTTTCCTGCGCAAAATCGTATACAGTGGGGCATTCTATCGTTTCTACACGGGACAAAGTGTCAGCTACAATGTTGAGGTCGCCTTTTATATGTCGTATTTCCATTGAGAACTCACTTAAGTATGCTAATTTGTTGTCTGGCTTTTTAAATGCGATTGATAGCGGGTTATGGTCTGTAAAAATACCAATGGTCCTTCGACCATGTTCTGGAAATGTTGGATTGATAAGTATATCGCTAAAAGTGTCCTATCGTAGGTACTATATTTAGTCTGCGTACGGGAAAGTTTATTTGAGTAAAGTCCTAATGGTTTCCACGACTTATCATCGCACTACGATACAGGAGTCAGACGCATCAGACATCAGTGCTAAAGGAACGCCTGCAGCAGGACTAAGGATCTGTCTAAATAAAGCAGTCAGATAAATCACCAGATAATTTTATTTGGAAAAGGATAGATCAGGGTCGTGAGTAGTTGGCATTAATGATTGAACGTATTACACCCACAAGTGACTCGCCGAGTGGTTTAGGTCTCCTGCGGCGTCTCCAATCAATTTCAGTCTCGACTCCGGTGACTTGGTCTAAGGGCCTCGTAGTTCGTAGGTTAGCCGAGAGCTGGGCATTCAGCCGCAAGGCTTGAAAATTGGCCACCAAGGGCTTGCAAATTGGCCATCAAGGACTTTGACCCCGTAGAATGGGGATAGTATATACAGGATGGAATTTTGTGACACCACCTGGAGGGCAAGTACTCTAAATAATGGAAGAAGCAAATTTCCCTCAAAGGAAACATTCCTTTTTTTTTGACGTGATAACGTCTTTAAAATCGTTTTAGTCGGGTGACATGTTCAGAAACTTGTGTCACACCAAAACCTCACGAGCGCGATCGCAGGTATAACGAGAGAGAGACGGACCGATCTCCCGTCTCATCTCGAGCGCTGCCAGTCATTCCGTGAAACTTGTCACGCGGAATCCTCACGAGCGGAGGCTGGCATAGCGTTCGAGTGAGTGGACCGATCTTCCGTCTCTCTCACTCTAGCGGCATACAAACGAATGGAGATTTATCACGTAAACATCTCGATCGTAAACCTACTTTACAAACAACCATTTTTTTAAAGAAACAAAACTGCATTTAAAGATTTTGAAAAATACGCTTGCCACAACCAGGAATCGAACCGGCAAAAATTCGAAAAAAAATCACCCTGTACTTTTATGGCGTCAATCGACAGGATCAATCATAAGGATCACATCTCTCTAACAAACATAGTAAATTAAATGAAAGGGAAACCATGAAAGACAGGATAAGTCACTTTTATTCAAGGATCCATTAGATAGGTACCTTGTATTGTTCACAATATCATCTTTACGCGTGTTTGTAATGCAGACTCTTTTGGATGAGACCTATTTTTTTTGCGTGTGGCATAAATAAAAAAAAATTAAAATGGAACAGTTAAAATACGCAAATCGTGATAGTCTTTTGCTATTCACATTTGGTTGTTGTCAAATTGTTTGTCAGCTGCAGCATTACTAACCGTCAAAATGGCTTATCAAGAACAATTTGATTTAATGCATGTTTTTTTTAAATCGCCAAGATGGAGAGAGATATCGGGACCGACAAGTACCAACTCGATTCGTCTTGAGGCGAATGGTACAAAATTTGAAAAAAATTGGTAGTTACAAAAGTCATCGTCCACAGCTGCTAGAGCGCGAAAATTCCGATTTTGATGTAAGTGTGTTGACATATTTTGAAGCATATGCAAAGGTTTCAAGTGAGAAGCTGCCGAAGAAATTGGAACCACCCATACTCAGGTACTTAAAGTCTTGAAAAGGTATAAGTGGAAATGTTATCGTGATGGTCGGTTGGTTCAAAAATGACATCCTGGAGATCCTGAGCGACGACTACAATTTTGTCAAACCGTGCTAACAGAAGTTGCCCGTAGCCCAAATTTTTTGAGTGACATTGTGTGGTCTGACGAAACCAACTTTAGTAATAATGGCATGTACAACCGCCGCAATAACCATTATTGGTCTAGAGTAAATCCTGTTCGTGTTCATGAAACTAACAGTTAAGTAAGATTTTCTTTCAACGTTTGTGCGGTATAATGAGTAATATGGTTGTGTTAATCCACATTTATGAAGGGCATCTAAACTCGGTCAAATACCGAAACGAGTTGAATGTTTTACCCGAGGATGAGCGAAACCGTGTAATATTACAGCAAGATGGTGCTCCAGCCCATTAAAGCAGAATCACCGCAGCCTATCTTAATAACAATTTCAGGACCTGGATCGGTACAAACGGCACAATCCGATGGCCTGCAAGATCACCAGACCTCACCCCTCTGGATTTTTTTTATGGGGATATGTAAAAAATAAAGTTTACCTGAAATCCTATGCAACTGTGAACGACTTGAGGGCTGAGGTTCACAGTACAATTTTTCATATTCACCGCAACACGCTATTAAAGGCTACTGAAAAAAAGTTCCTTAGAAGAATAAATTTATGTATTCAACGAGAGGGAGCCCATTTCGAACAACTAATTAGTTAGCTTTTGCATGTTTTTAGGTTAATAATAAAATAAGTTTTAAGATTTCATGTTTTCCTTTCATTTAATTTACTATGTTTGTTAGAGAGATGTGATCCTTAAGATTGACCCTGTCGATTGACACCATAAAAGTACAGGATGATGTTTTTTCAAATTTTAGCCGGTTCGATTCCTGGTTGTGGCAAGCGTATTTTTCAAAATCTTTAATGCAGTTTTGTTTCTTTTTAAAAATAAAGGAATGTTTCCTTTGAGGGAAATTTGCTACCTCTATTATTTAGAGTACTTGCCCTCCAGGTGGTGACACAAAATTCCATCCTGTATATTAGTAGATTTTACACGCAAACAATGGCAACGACTTTCAGCCCAGACATCAGATAGAAATTCTCTTGCAGACTTCAGTTCAGTTCAGAACTCAGCTCCAGAAAGACCTCTTGTCAAAATAAAATAAAAGAAATCTGAGCTAAAGTTATTTAAAATGAGAAGCTATATATATACTTTTAAGATAATAAATTGACAGTTACTACTTAAAAATAAGCAAGACACTAAATTTACGCATCGTTACACGCCTTCTAATGGATGAGCTAGGGTGATAGCGTTTTTAAGGCTCACTTTGTTCGAATGCTTCACACGCTTTCTCCGTCCACGTTATTTTGGTCTTATCTCTTTTCTTAGTATTGTGCAGAAACTTGTTTAGTTCCTGCTGTTGTTCCACGGCTCTGGGCAGATGAGACCTGTAAAGATTAATCATTCCTTAGAATCTCCTCAGTTGTTCTTCTGGTTGTGGACGGGGGAATTCTATACTGGCCTCCACTTTATTTTGGAGGGGTTTGATACCCTCTCTCGATACCCCTAGGAACTCTACGTTATCTTTTACAAATTTCCACTTTGCCATATTGATGCTTAGCCCGCACTCGCTATACCTTTGGCAAACTATATTTAGGTGTATTCTATAGCATTCTTCACAATGACTTGATATAATAACGTCATCAATGTAACAGAATAGCTGCGATTTTTCGGTATTAGATTCCCTAGTAGCCTCGCACTTAATCTGTTCTATGTTCTATACTACGTCATTCATGAAACTTTGATATATCTGGGCTGCGTTACATAGGTCAAACGTCATTATAAGAAACTCGAACAGCCCAAAGGGGGTAATTATTGCCGTTTTTTTGACGTCCTAAGGATTGATGGGGATATTATGGAATGCCTTATTTGCATCTATATGCGAAAAAGTTTCTTACCTGAAAGTCCATATGTGAAGTCCCGCAGTCTTGGGATGGGGTAGCGAACTGGTTAGGTCACCGCGTTCAGCTGCCTGTAGTTGCCACAGGGTCGGATTTGCCCCTCCTTCTTGGGCACCACGTGAACCGGGCTTGCCCATTCACTCTTCGATGGACGGCAAATACGTAATTCTTGCATATTCCTAAACTCCTTTATCATACTGGGGGTAACCTTTATAATATAATACCTAGGACACTATTAACACACATTGATCTAGTCCCAAACTAGGATTCAGGCAGGCAGGGTCACTGCCGACCCGGCCATTCGGGTCGTAACCATTTCGCCTTTGCATGGAAAGGGGGGCTCTTTGTCTCAATGTAATGGTGTACCCCGTGTTTAGTGTCATATTTAAGGTTAAAAGGCTTGGTTATGTCGGGGTATTTAGCCAAAATTTTGCTACAGGGTTTCCGCTTTTGAAAGTTCTCACTGTAGTCCACCATCATAAGCCAGAATTCATGTTGTTTTTAAATCAGTAATTTTATCTCGCAGACATTTCCCACTTACATCTACTATCAACTTATGATGCTCTAAAAATCTGCTCCCATGATTTGTTTTCTTGCATTCGCAACTACCAACACCCATTTCAATGCTCTTCTTAATTTTAAATCGATTTCTAATGTTACCGTTCCGTACGTTTGTATCTCCGAACCGTTTGCCGCATATAGTTTATAATATACCACCAGTATCCACTAACCACGTATATACAGGATGATTTTCCCGCTGAGCGGTATTTCCTCCGTCTCCTGAGGCCGCTACTTCTAGTTTCCCGACGGTTATTTGTAAGTACAGGGTTTCTCACATCGGAAATATTCCGATAGAGCCAGTCCGGGCTCTCTGGAGTTCTATTAGGTGTTGGTGACCTGCCCCTTGTCGCTGACCTGCACCTGCTCGGGAACCTGTTTTGTGACCTACCTCGCATCTCGCCGCGAAGTGAAGTCACCTCCAGAACCAATTTGCTCACAGTTGTCACCATTTCTTGCATTGCGATCGTTGTTGCACTACTGCTAACCGAACCGCTCTCTCGTTCGTACTTTTTATGTTTTCTACTACCTTGTCTGCTATTTTCCCCAGGTTCTCTAACATTTGGTCCTGACTCGCTGTCAACACCACTCTCACTGACATCGGTAGTCGTGCTATCCATAGTCTATGAACCGTTTTATCGCTCAATTGGCATTTCCTTGCTAATGTCATCATCTTTCGTAGCAGCTGCGTGGGTTTTTGTGAGCCCAACTCCGTCTCACCGACCAGACGCTGAAACTGTCATTCTGGAGACTCTTCATGCACTTTGAGAAGCCTATTTCTGAGTGTATTATATTTCCCTTCTGCTGGTAGAGTAAACAGTATGTCTGAGTACTGTTGTTATGCGTCCCTACTTAGCTTTGACACTGCCAGTTGGTATTTGTAATCGTCACTGTATTGTTTCTGGGGGCTGACAATCGTCTCGAATTGGGCGAACCAAAAACGCGGTTGCTCCTGCCAGAGTTCGAGAATTCTAGCCGATACCGAAATTAAAATTTTTTCATATGGTTGCTCTTCGTTGCTGGGTCCGGCGTTGATTCCGGTTTTCTCTTGGCTCCCTCCTTTATTCATTTTTCCGCCTTGAAATCCGGTTAAGTGGTGGCGTCTTCACCGGGAGTCACCCGGCCCACTGTGTCGTTACAGGTAGGTGTATACTTGTCACTGCACTGCTTCGTGAAAAGTCTTGTCACTGCACTGCTTCGAGAAAAGTCAAGGGTCACCAATTTGGGAGTGTCAAATAATATTCACTTTGTCCTGATTATAGATCCTATATTTCAGTTCAGTTACACGCACGGTACACATTGGGATAATATGAGTAGAGACAAGTTACCTAGAATACAGCGACGGAACGACTGAATTCACAGCAGAGCGAACTCGCTACCTAATGACATAATGACATAAGCCCCTACAGCATCACCGTATCGAAGTTAAATTTGTTTTGTCCAATGTTTATTTCATCAAATACCTACCATGAAATTTAATCATCAGTGTTGACTGAGAGAAAACATAGAGACACTGTAACGTGAAAAATAATTGTAGAGTTGGAATAAAATACTTTGTTTGGGACTTCAATAAAATAACTTTCATCGTAAAACCTTTCTAATTACTCGTCTGGTTTTAGGCCTTTATTTTAACCTATCTTTTAATCCGGTATTTGGCTGAATCTCAGAATTAGGGGCTGTTGTGGGACAGCGTCATGCGCGTCGAACAAAATTCGCCTGTTTACCTGAGCTGTTATCGCAACCGGATTCTGCACTCAAAGGGACGGGGTTTCTCTAGTTGCTTAGCATCTGCTCTCATGACTGTGTGTGGTTATTATGAACTTCGTATTGAGTGCACCTACAGTACTTTAAATCGGACCTGGGAATTCATGCTTCCCAGTTTTTTAAATAATACCTAAAATAACTATAGACAGTTTAAGACTAAATAATATATCCAAGAGAAAATTTATCTTAAAATCATATTACTTTTCCCGTTATGTTTAAAATAGAGTGAAATTGTAGCAATGTATAGATAGCTATAGTCATAGATAGTAGATATGTAGATATGTAGATATTATGAAGACATTGTTTCTATTGTATCCAAAGTACTTACCGTCGAGTAGATAAGCGATCTCAACATGTCGCACTTAAATCTAGTGGTTTCAGCGCATGGTTACTGTGTTAACCAATGTAATTTATTTATTTATTGAATAAACAAAGTTAAAAAAAAAGCACAGTGTCAACTTGAGTCCGCTCCGGCGTCGAATTCCTTCACGTGTTGAATTAAATTGGACTTTTATTGGACACTATTGTGAAATGGCATTTAATAATGAAGAGTACGCCGACACTATCTTAGCGTTATCCAGATTGGATATTACCGAACTTCAGGGTGTTTCAAAACCACTTTCGTCGGCTTAGTGAAGTTGGCATTGGCAACAATCCGGTACGTGGAGTCAACCCTGGTCATGACGTAGAGATGGCCGAGGAAATACTGGAAGCTTTTAATGCGGATCCTACAACGAGCATCAGAAACGAGCTCGAAACCTTGGCCTTTCAAATTGAAATGTTTGGCGACGATTCATAAGGAAGGAAATTATCCCGGGGGTGCAGGGCTTAGAAGAAGGAGTCCCTGCAAGAATAATTCAATTTTGCCGCTTTTTGTTGAACATTGGCATCGATGAAAAAAGTTTAAAAGTATTCTGTGGACGGACGAGTCCAAATTTTCGAGGGAGAGTATCGATAACTTTCACAACCTCCATGAATGGGCTCCCAAGGACGCAAATCTGCATTGGAAGAAACAGAAATAATTTCAGAGGAGATTCTCTGTCAACGTTTGGGCCGGAGTAATCGGCAGAACTCTTATTGGTCCACATTACCTGCCAGACAGATTGGATGGACCCAAATACTTAGAGTTCCTACAGAATGATATCCCAGAACTTTTAGCGGAAGCTGTACTCTTAGAACAAGAAAGGCCAATATTTACCAACAAGATGGTTGTCTAGCACATTGGACTTTGGCTGAGAGGAACTTTTTGATGTTTGTTGGATCTGCAGAGACGCACCCTTTCCTTGGTCCCCTCGAACACTGGACCTAATTTAAATATATTTTTTCGGGCCGGGTCAAGGAGCTAGTGTACACAACCAAAATAAGAACGAAGGTGGAGTTAAAACGAAGAATAAATGAAGCATTTGCCTTCCTTTTTCATTTTCCTTTATTAAGGAAGAGATGACGCTGAAGGTGACCACTACCACCGTAACAAATAGGGCCTGTGCCTGTATCAGAAATGGCGGATCACATTTTGACTATCAAAATGAAATAATTTTGACAAATATTGTATTTTATGCAACATTAAAACTTGATTGAAATAACTTTGCTTTCTTCGACCTACTCCCTCAACTTGGCGTCTACGCCCTAACTCTTAGATTCAGCTAGTTACCAACCTAAACGATAGCTTAAATAAAGGGCTGAAATCATGTATGAAGGCATGTATTTAAAAAGGTTTGAACTACGAATGAAATTTTATTCAAGCCCCAAACAAAATATTTTATTGCAACTCAACAATTATTTTTCACGTTCCAATGTCTCTATTATTTCTCGCAGTCAACACAAATGAAATAAATGGTATTTGATCAAATAAACATTGGACAAAACTAACTAAATTTGAAACATTAATACCTATTTTAACTGGTGCTGTATTACCGATTATGTGTGAAATTTGGGTATTTTTCAAAAAAAATACAAAAGTTACAAATTTTTAAAAAGCGATACAAATTTTTAAAACGAACTACGACTTACGCTTAAAATGCTCAAAATGATGTCAGCTATCACCCCATTAAAGGATTGCACCTACCTTCCGGACACCTTTTTTAACAAAACAAGGAGCCGGGGCGAAGCGGAGCGGAGCGAAGTGATCCCTAGTCTGACACCAGAAAGATTATTGTAAGATTTGACAAAAATATACATAAACATCATATAAAACTACGAGAAATAAGTCAACATAACCTTAACATTTTTTTTTATCTCATAAACTACGATACATTTCCTCACAAAAAATACATAAGAGGGATATAGGAGCTTCCCCCTCCTCCCGCCCTCCTCCTACTCCATCTCCAATTCAGGGAAATCGATTCAAAAATATACCAAGGTCGGTTTGTGAATCTTTCTCCCTTCATTTAAATATGATGAGGTGTGCAATAGGTTGTCACGGCTAGCCTTTAGAAAGACCGCGGCCTTAGGGTAATAGTAATATTTATACAAAGTTTCAACCGTCGGAGTTAATTAGTTAAAGAGATATTAATTATTAAAGTTTCAAATATTTTTTATGAACGCTGCCATAACTAATTTAACGAGGTTCATACCTTCTTCTTATTTTATATTGCATTTAGTTCTTGCTGTGCTAAAAGCGTGTGTCAATACTTGGATCGACGGTTTTTTGTTTTTAAGTTTGTAAACCGTGTGCAATAACGAAACTTTTTTCAGAAATTCTATAGTCGCCATTTTGAATATTTGACAAGCTTGCTTGCCCTGCGCTCGAGTTGGATAGTCGCACGTCATAATGATGAGAAGCACTGGGAGCCGAGCGAACCGGGGCGGAGCGAGGCGACTCCCTCCCTTAAGTGGCACCATTGTCCCACTATACCCTCATGGTCCAGTTTCATAAAGCCAAGAATGTTGTGGAATTCATCCTTGGAATTATTCCATGTAAATGTAACTCTGCAAATAGTGTCAATGTCAAATATGCAAAAAGGCGACGACAGAATTTGTGAAAAAAGTTTCGTTATTGCACACGATTTACAAAATTTAAATTAAAAACCGTCAATCCAAGCATTGACACACGCTTTTAGCATAGCAAGAACCAAATGCAATATAAAATAAGATGCATTCATACCGCGTAAAATCAGTTATGACAGCGTTCATAAAAAAATATTGAAACTTTAATAATTAATATCTCGTTAACTAATTAACTCCGACGGTTAAAACTTTGTATATTTAATACTATTACCTCAAGGCCAGATAATCTATTAAGTTCAAGGTCACCTTGACCTTATGTTTTAAGGTCAGTGACCTCGAGGTCAATGAACGTTGATCGATGTCACTTGATTTTTCTGGGGAAAATGTGCGAAAATTCAAGTTCAAGGACAATAAACTTTGCATACATTTGACGTAAAAAAATCGGACAAATCTGTCGTTTCACCACCCTAATAGTTCCATATCCCCACCATGTCCAGAATGCTTGAAATGGCGATTAAAAAAATATAACTCGAAAACTAATAATTTCCGACGGTTCACGTATTTTGAAATCGTCTTAAAATACATAATGAATAGAAAAATCAGCATAAGCATCTGAAATCGCCGTCTTTCTAAAGTCCTTCCAAAATTTCTGTTAAGGTAACGTTAAAATTTACCTACGGAAATGTCAACAACACCATATACAGGAAAAAATTATGATGTATGTCAATATTATTGTCATTTTCGTACGTTAATGGGCGAAACATTACCAAAATGGCGCGAGATGCTATTTCGTCATTCCGTGCGCAATCCGTGAGCTCCCCCCTCTGCCTTCATCTCTTATTAAGGGAGAACGATCCAAAAAATTACCCAAAAAGCCTTGGGTATTGCAGGGCATTAAAAGTAGAATGACAAAACATAACCTCTAAACATGATAAGAATTTACTTTTTCTCACCATTCAGCGAAGGCTTAGGAAAACATTCATAATTGCCATAAATATCATTTTGGAAGAATGGTTGTAGCTCTGTGTCTGAGCTAAAATACCCTTTGCTGTCCAAGTCGTCCACTTTAAAAGCGTTTTTCTCAAGAATCACCAACGCAACACCACTTTGGTTTTTGAACTTTCCTAGCACACAAACTGATTTGCGATTAATATTGTTGCTCAATATCTTCTCCAGTACAAAGTTCCTTAGATGAGGCTGAAATTCCGTCACGCTGCTCTTATTTTCTGTTTCTATTTTTTTTTTTTTCGATAAAGGCTCATCAGAAACGTAGTTTTCACACTGAGCGTCGGACATTTTGTGACGTAGGCGCAGGGCCACAAAGTTACGATAATATCCGTAATTGCTAATATGTGGCAGAGCTGCCAACCAACATGTCAGTTGGCAAAAACATGGCTACGTTTTTTATACGCCGCTACCAAACAGATTTTGAAACGTAGCCAGTGTCGGTATTTTGGGGTGAATCAAAACATTGTGATCAAAGAGGATAGGAAAGGACTAGCATTGGTAGCGGTAATGGTGGGTTCATAGGGTCTAACATGGTGCTTGATCGTGTGAGCAATGTACATTCTCCATTTTAATAACAATTCTCCCTGTATTTACAACCATTATCCTGTGCTGAGTAAAACTTTTCAAAACTTTTGTCTGTCCTCTAAATAAATCCCTTACGGATCTTTTCCCTCGTTTCCAATAGAGGCTTTACAATATATTATCCTTTCTTGCGGCTCTTTGTATCTATCTCATATTTTTCAACCCGCTCAACCGCAGTTCATTGGGTTTCACCTTCACCGATGTTCTCTACTAGACTAATTAGTGGGAGATCTATCGGATCGCTCCCATAAAGAACCTTTTTTTTGCTAAGAGCTTCAACAACTTATTCTTCAAGTAATTCCAAGCATTTCTAACTCGGGCCAGATTTAAATAATCCTGCTGGGAGAGGTGAGGTGGGTAATAACCCCTCGTCTGTGGGAACGACCGAATAAGGTAAAACCAAAATTTTATTACTGACCATAAAAGTAACATAAACGTAACGTAAATTATTTTACGTTACCGTATCGTAAAAGTAACCTAAAAGCTTTATAAGGCTGCATGCCCATCAATGAGATAATTAAGCAACCAACTAAAACGAATAAGACTTAATTGCCAGGATTAAAATAATTGGTGGACTAGAAGTTATAGCTTTATTTTTGAACATATTGACATGGATATCTATTGTTAGTTACATAGTCAACTCATAAAAAGATAACTTAGGAGAATGTTTCATTTATAATTTTGTTTAATCAAATGACCACAAGAACATGTTGTTAGAAAAATAATATTAAGCAATTAAAGGATTTCTTTAACATCTTATTCACTAGGAAAAGTAACATACTCATTACAATCTACATCTGCTTAAGTTAAAAACATCACAATGTTCTTTAGAAATTATGGATATATACTTTTCTACCGATTTGAACATTTTTCTGTCTCCTTTTAACGATTTAAATTCTTGGACCAGTTTTTTGAAAATTTGTCGACTTCTTCGATCAGGCACAGGTATCGGTAAGTATGTTTTCCTTTTTTAGTATTAAAATTTGCCAAAATATATTTCACTACTTCTTCAGCAGAATCTTTTAAAAATTTGTCATCACTTTCAAATTTATTAAACTTGAATAATGCGGTTTCTTCATCCAGTTCCACCATTGCGACACTCTCATTTGATATAATTGACACTTTTGGTTTTTGTCTCTCTTCTTTTTGTTTATTCTTGTTTTCGTGTTGCATATACTTTTTTATTCTAAATCTGATATCTTTAAAAAAAGTGCTATCATCTGGGTCTAACTTATCTGTACCTATTTATTTTCATCATCTTAGAATAAATTATTTTTCTCCATTCTGTCTTCATCAACTGTGTCTAGTTTTTCTATCTCCATAATTTCTTTATCGTCTGGGTCTAGCTTTTCCATTTCCATTTTCCCTTCTATGTCTATGTCTATAGCTTTTCAATTTCTTTTTCTTCAACCTCTTTAATACATTTTTCCTAAGTTTATTCATTATATTCATTTACATTTTTCAACTCCAATATAGTTATTGATAATATCTTGGAATCCTGACGCTTAATGGGGTTCAGTTGTATGATGTTTTCTGTTTGCATTGATGTCAGCTATCGATTTATAAAGGTTTCAAATGTGGCCACCATTTTGTTTTTTTTTTTCAAAATGCTGGATAGTAATTATGCCAGGCTCCATACAAAAATCTTCAATTCCCCTTTGTCATCCGATGTACTGCAAGTTTCAACATTATGCAGTTAGCTTTCTAATGCTTTTGGTAGTGAACTTACCGAATCTTCGGCCGGCACCGGCTGCGGAGACACTACCCCGGGGTGTGCCTCCGCTTCCAGCAACGGCCGCCGATTCGGTAGTCGTAAACACTGCGATAGCTTAGGTACTAAAAACTTAGTATGTTTTGTTGTTCTTACATGTTCAATCTACAACGAAGGATAAAGGGGGCTTCGCTTCATTCACCCCCTCTACCCTTCACAGCTTTCTACAGCAATGTTTGCACAAATCTTAAATTCTCAAACGTAAATATTAAACAAAGAAGAAGAAAAATAACATAACAAACCTTTTAAATCACAAGTTGAAGTGTAACAATTTTCAAACACGCAAACAACACTCCGATCCTTTTTCTTTAGTCAACCAAAACAAAATGGTTGATGGTCAGAATTCTCACTACGACAGCTGCTGAAAGTGTTTCCAGTTTAAAAATAATTATTACTACTATATTCCGTTTATAATTTGTATAGAAATTCAGCAACATAAATAGAGTAACAGAAAAGTGCGAAAATCGAAGTCAACAGATAAAGCCTATAAAAATGGTCATTTCATAATGATCTTTATAAATTTTACTATAAAAACGTCATTCCAGTATCCTCACAACATGATATGAATTAGAAACATTAGTTTAAATAGCTCTGAAATTAAACTAGGAATACAAAAATATCTGGGTCCCTCACTGGACTGATTAAGAGCTGAAAATATCGCGACTTGAGATTGAACTGCAAAATATGGCTACTGCATACTCACAATCAGAAGCAGAACAAATAATGGAACTAGATAAAATAATAGCAGAGAGCAAAACAAATTTACAGAGCGTACTCGTGAAGGCGTTGTTGTACAATCACAACAATGCCTTCACGAGAACTGCCCGATATCTTAGGTCGAGCCTAACACCGCTCCCTTCGAGATTACCACCAGAGAGGTCACCATCATCACATCTCACACCGGTAACACACCACCGGTGGAGTTGGAGGCTGAAAATTTAGGTTTACAGTCAGACCTCCAAGATGCCCGAATAGAAAACCAGCATCTACGTGAACTTCTGGCAAACGCACTCTAATGTTATGTCAAAGAACAGAGTGAGTTAGATGAACTCAGAGCCGCAACGTCTGAGCTACTACAATAACAACGCCAGAACGCGGAATTGGTATAGGCATTCTAATTGAGGACGAGGAGGATGAGACCAGCAAGCAGGATGACACCAGCAAGGAGGATGAGCCCAGATCACAATTCTGGTCTTGACCTCCCTCGACGTGAGTCTTGCAATGCCCACTGCTGTCCCGACCAAGAAACAGCGTCGCCGTCGTCATCGAGGAGGCACCTCAGTTTCAGTTTCAGTTTAGTTTATTTCTGTACAATATACATTTTGTTGAAAATAATATAATCTTACTCTAATAATTATTATTATTATTCTTAGAAATACAAAGATTTAAGCAAAGTAGAGTTAATTATCGTTGACTCGTGTCTCTTGGCCTGTATGCTATGCCACGGCTCTTCATCTCTCTGATGACTCCGGCTGGCAGGCGACCTGACACGGATATTGCATACACTCCTTTGGTGAACCGGCTAATTCGCTGCCATTTGCAGACCCAGCTGTCTTCTGGACTCATCACTGCGATCATTCCATCAAAGTTGCTACTAGTACAGTCGTAGACATTGTCTTTGTTATTCTTCATGCGGAGGAACTCATCGCAGTTGTCACACCCATCATACTCAAACTGGTCAAAGGTCTGTCAGTGTCAGTTTTTTTTGAATAATAATAATTTACTAACTATAATATGCTATTCTAATTGTTATATCAATAAAGTTCAGTCAAACAAACACTTTTACAACAAAATAATCAATATTAATCAATTTTAATCATCCGTGAACTCGTTTAGTGAGTAATAACCCTTTTCCAACAGAAAGTACCTCAATTGCGTTTCAAATTTATTATAATTAGTGGTTAATTTTAACTCTATTGGTAGCCTATTAAACAATTTAACAGCCTGATAGCGGGCACTATGCTGCACAATGTTAAGGCGAGGACATAATTTCTATTCGAGGTCTTTTCTTCTTGAGCTAAGACGTACTTTTCGTTCAGCTTCCGATTCTATATTGTAAAGACGTTTCTTCAAGTCGCATAGTATTATGAATATGTACAGGCTAGGGACTGTCAATATTGCTAGTTCTGCAAAGTGAGGCTTACAGGATTCCCAATGTGGTGCTCGTACTATTATCCTAATTGCCCTTTTTTGAATCGTGAAAGCTGTTTTAATGTTATATTGGTAGCTGTTCCCCCACCATTTAATGCTGTACCTAAGTTTAGATTCCACAAGTGCATAGTATACAGTCTTCAACTGATCTTTTGTAAGTTCATCGCGTAGACTTCTAAGGGCATAGCAAGCTGAACTAATAAAGCCTTCTATAGCTTTTAATTCACATTTCCAGTTAGGCAGTGAGTCTATATGCACACCCAGGAACTTTACTTCATCTACTAGTGAAATTTGTGCACCATTAAGATATCTATCTATAGACTCTTTATTTTCGCTGTAGTCTTAAAGAGAATTGCCCCTGTTTTGGAGAAGTTAAGTTGGAGATTATTATTTGTAAACCAATTGGAGAACAGTGAAAGAGTGGCATTAACTATGGAACTAAGTTTGTCATTGCTATCAGCCGCAGCTATAGCGTTTGTGTCATCTGCAAAAATAACAAGTTCTACCTCATCAATAAAATTTATGAGATCATTAATAAAAGTTATAAACAGAACAGGGCACAAAATAGAACCGTGGAACGCCTCTTGTTATCTTCACTCTTTTAGACTGATAGGTTTTCTCACATCTTTCTATCACATTTTCCATCTGTATGAACTGAAACCGGTTTTGCAAATATGACTTCAATAGTGTCAACGATTTGCCCCTTACCCCATAGAAGTCTAATTTTTTCAATAGTAAGTTATGATCCACTGTATCAAATGCGGAGCTTAGGTCAAGGAATAAACCAGCAACTCTCTTTTTGTCATTTAATTTGGCAACAATTTCATCCAACAATGTATCAATGGCATCTGCTGTGCTTACTCCTTTCTGATAACCAAATTGCCTTTTATTTAGTACTTTATGTTTATTTAAATGTCTAACAAGTCTGGTCTTACTGAGTATTTCGAAGATTTTTGAAATAGTTGGTAACAAGGATATTGGTCTATTATTGTTTGGGTCTTTCTTGCTTCCTTTTTTTTTAAATTGGCAATACTTTGGCTATCTTAAGTTGATCCGGGAAAATTCCGGCCTTAGCACACATATTAAAAAAAATAAGCTAATGGTTCCGCTAATAGATCTATGTTATCCTCTTTATAGGCATATCGTCAAAACCACATGACCGCTTCGCTGGCATGTATTTAACCTCTCTTTCAATTTCTAGTGCGGTAACCTCTTTCCAGTCCATCTCTCCTTCTGTTCTTATAACATTTCTCTCTAAAAAGTTTATTGCTAGTTCTGTGTTTCCCATAGTTAGTGCACTACTGTTATCAATTTTTTCTGAAAAAACATCAACTATTTGTTGGGACTCATCAATTAATATATTTTATATTTTTAATTTAATTGTTTCTCTTATATTATTTATATTTGTACTTCGGTGTTTATTCACTACGTTCCATATATACTTTGCTGAATTTTTTGCGTAGATTATGTCAGATTGAATCGCCATCTTTTTTGCAGTTCTTACTATTTTTCTATAGAGTATTAGGTAACAATTTTATAACATACGACTGAGTCATCAGTAGTATTTTTATAAGCACAACATAAGACACGTTTCATTTTGCTAGATATTTTGATTCCTTTTGTTAGCCATTTAAGTTTTTGCTCAGTTCGTAAACTAACCTTTTTCCTTCTTTGTTTAAAACTTTGATTGAAGCATTTATACAGTTTCGTTAGGAAACTATTAATACCCTCAAGTTTCCAGTCTATATTGTTTAAGCTCTGTTTAAAGTTGTTGTTGTTACGAGCGCTGAACAATCTATTTTCTCCAAAAATTACATCTTCCCTACCTTTAACTTTACCCTGATCCAGCCGAACTTCCACTTCGCAGAATAATGCAGCGTGTCCATCTGATAGTCCATTATGATCCAGGTTGATATTTGATATGTGGTCTTGTGGCAGGTTGGTTAGAATGTTGTCGAGGCATGATTCTGCACCCCCACAAGCGTAAGTTACTTCACTAAAAAGAGGTCTGAAATTATAGCATTTCGATAGGCTCAAGAACTCCTTTTGATTTTTATTTTCAATCAGTAAATCAACATTGAAATCACCGCAAATGAGACACATTTTGCCCAAGGTGCTATCCATTAACTTTTCCAAGCATTCCATAAAAACGTCAAAATTATTTACCTTTGGGTTATTTCTATACACACAAAATACATACAAATTTGTCTCGATATCTCTAAAACCACATATCTCAAAATATTCCGTTTTATACAGAGATTCTCCTAATTTAAGAATTTCTGTCTTCCTATCTTTTAAACCTAATATCATAGATCCACCCCTTCTCATCTTCACCCTAGAGTTACCCGAAATTACAACATAATTTTGTAAACTAAATAACGCAAGCCGATCTTTTTTCAAAAAATGTTCAGTAATACATAAATATTGTGGTTTGTTATCTAATTCTTCCAAATATAACTCTAAGTCGTCTTTTTTTGTACTGATACCACATACATTTTGTAGAAAAATCAGTGTCTTTGATAGAACATACTCGCAGTCTTTAAACTCTTCTGTAGAAACATTAAAAGTACTAATATCACTGGCCTTATTAATTACGAAAAAACTCGTGATTTATGTTCTCTGTTTGGGTGGATGCTTCAGTATAATTACAGACAAAAGTCCGCAACACTTCAGTCTGCGTGTTTGCATGAACTCTCTTGGCAGAAATACTGATCACTCCGTCAGCACGCCCGCAATCATTCCGCATCCAATGCTCATTGTTGTATTTTGTATGCATTATATTTCTCCACAAACTTCTACACGTATTTAATTTATGTTTTCTATGCCTGTTGTCCTCTGAGCAGAAAACCTCTACAAGACAAGTGTTAGCGCATCCAGAGACAACGTTTCTATACAGAGTGTTTAGCATGCCTATGTTTAGATTTTTATTTCTATATGCCTCACCCAGCAATACATTGGTGTGTAATAGTTTTTCAAAGCAATTACTGAGAGTACATTTCAATTTAGTCTGATTTTTGTCGTTGGAGCCCATAAATATCACAACAAAGTCTGACTTAGTGAACTCCTTACATAAAAACTCACAATTATTCAGTATTTGTTCAGTGGTCGCATAAGGTTTCAGAATGGCTGACACTAAAAAGTTTTGTTTTAGACACTTTTGTAGTCGATGACGCATACCCCTTCCGTCTTCATCAGCAAGGATCAGTACTTTTTGTCTCAAACATCCCGATTTTCTATCGTCCAGCTTAACAGGTATATCGTTAGATGTTGCCGTCGGCGGTGTAATAATGACGGAGAGGTTAATTATCTCATTTTCTAAATTATTAGACGCTTTTGAACCAGTAGCGGCCTCTGTTTGCAAGGGACTGGAAGTATTGGTAACTCGCGGTTCGCTAATTGATTCATGTTGCATGATGTCTTCGATATTTTGTATGTAGTTTGGTTTGCACTCAATAGATGGCGCGATGATGGAGGCATATGAGTTTCCCTCGAAGGTCTTATCCTCGCAGCTCATCAGCGCGAGCGCCGCGCCGCTAAGTGACGCACGTGTCGCGCTGTCTGCTGAGTCGTGGGTCATGTTGTACGCTGCCACGAGGGCTGCGCCGCTCGCCGTTACGCGCGATGCACCGCTCGTTACCGCGAATGCCGTGCCACCCGCTGGAAGGTACATCGCACCGCACTCCAACACAAGTGTCCCGCCACTTACCTCCACCCGTGCTCAGAGAAGAACAATAGCAAAAAGAATTGTAGTTTATTCAGATAAGATAGTTGTAGATTTTGGTACGTTTTTGCATTATGGCCTTAAGCAAAAAGTGACAAATATTTGTTGTCCTAATAGTTCCTTTGAGAAAATTATAAAAGAGATAGCTGTAGGGAATTTTGGTGAACATACCACCATTGTTATTAGGGAAACCACTCAAATATAAGTCGGAGAGCATTAGATACCGGTATAGATGTACTGCTCAATTTATATATTAAGACGAGGTGCAAGTTTATTCCATGTAAATTTCCTTATTGTTCTAATTTATCGGGGAAACAAAATAAAAGTGTACATAGAATGAACATGCACCTATAAAATATAACGTGTCATCATAGTAGTTATAGACGCCGTATCCGCTTGGAATAGAAGACACCATCCTGCTCTACCCCGCTAGCGTTGTCTAGCTCGCACTATGCAAACGGTAGAATTAGTAAATGACACGAAGTTTCTTGGAATAACCATTGATAACAAATTGCAGTAGGGACCCCACATAGAAAAAATGGCTGGTAAATTAAGTTCTGTGGCTTACGCTGTTAGGAACATCAGACAAAACACGGATGTGGCTACATCTAGGCTAGTATATTTTAGTTACTTTCATAGTGTCATTTCCTATGGTATCTTGTTGTGGGGGAAAGCAGCGGATATTCAAACTATTTTTATTTTACAGAAAAGAGCTATTCGAGCAATTTATAATTTAAAACGCACAGACTCCTTAAGACAGCTTTTTAAAGAAATTGACATACTAACTGTAGCTAGTCAATTCATTTTCGAAAATATAATGTATGTACGCAAGAACCTTACGAACTTTCCAAACTTAGCGATAGCTGTAATGTTAACCTACGAAATAATCACAGACTACTTGCGCCCCGGTTTAGACTCGCGAAGGTTAGCAATTCTTTCAAGGGTCAATGCATTCTCTAATACAACAAGATACCCTCTGGAGATCTTGAAATTACCATTTGAGCAATTTAAAATCCATGTTAAAGCGACTTTGTCGAAAAAGGGATATTACAATGTTCAAGATTACTTAAATGATGGGTCTGTATGGGGTTAATCTGGCTCAACACAGACCTTGCTGTTAATAATTTTGTAATTATTTATTCCTGCTTATTAATTATGATAATGACTAAATATTATATTTTGTATTAGTTAAGCATAAGCAATTTTTAAAAAGAGTTCTAAAAATCAATCTGTGGGAATTTCTACGCCCTTCTTCTCCCACAGTGGTCCAATGTAGAGAAGTGACAAAAAATGACGATTGCTATGTATGTAAATATCTACAGTAATAAAGACATTTGGAATTCGGAATTTGGAATGCGCGATAGAAGACTACGAGCCACGACACCGTCCTGCTCTGCCCCGCTAGCGCTGTCTCGCTCGCACTATGCGCGCGTCGCCGCGACTCGTTTAAGTCTGTTAGAACTATATACCTAGTCGGTCCATAAGTTCTGTCACAAATATTTTGCCGCATAGTAAATAATACCAAGTTTTTATTTTATTTAATACTATATATGGTTTGATAGCTCTTTAAATACTGATAAATTAGAACGATTATTGGATTTAAATGCTTAAAGCCATATTACACAAATGCTAGTTTCTTCAGAGATTTTGCACTTTTTTACCCAATCAAAAATACGGACGTGATTCACATTATCTTTTTTCCATGACTCTTAAAACCTTTCAAACTTACGTGAGATTTTAGTCAGAACCCTCCCTGAACCCGTTACCTTCATTTTGAAGCATAAGATAACTAAGTCTGGGTAAAACTAATTTTCATATTCACATTTTAAGTAGTGTACTTGTTGCCCACAAGATCATTTTCTGAAAACGTAAAAAGTACGTAAAGTTCTCTTTGGGAGCAATTGGAACTGAAAGCTAACAGAAAATCAAAGGCTAGTTGTTAAGCATGGTCTAAAATCGAGGTTTCAGAATAAATTAAAAAAAACTTGCTGGTTATCTGGAACACTGATTTTTTATTAAATTTGTGGTAAGTGGTATTTTTGTCAGTTGCGGCGTGTTTTGGGTTCGCGATTGTCTCAAGTTATAAGGTTTTTTGTCATATTGCGATAATCGTACAAAATGTATTGTATTGCAATTTGAATCGTATAAAATAAGCTTTTTAATCATGTATAATACGAATAAGAAAAAGTTTATTGCTGAGTTTTATCTATCAAAAACCTTGTGACTGAACTTAAGGACCGACTAGGTATAAGTAGGAAGATTTGTAAGCAACGATGAGTCTGAACCGAGAATTGGAGCAATAAACATCTCAAGATCAAACGGAGTTTTCGTTCATACAATAGTGATGCTATATTATATTTCGACATGAATAATTTTATTCACAACTTCACTTTGACTTAGGATACTATGTACCTGTCTAATAAAACAAAATAACGAGTAGCTACATTGTTAACGTATAATATATGTGACACAGTTGTATATACTATAACGCAGTCGCCTTCAGTTTTAGTTAGTATTAGTACTAATAGTAGTGTTTTAAACTAGATTGATCGACAAAAGAGGACCCCTCAAAACATAAGAAAATTTAACCAAATAAGCAGGGGTTTTCTGGCAATCAAATGAAAAATACTAGAACAAACGGTAAGCCCCACTTAAATATTTCCCATCAAAACATGCAGGAGCTACCTGGCAAAGAACTTGTATCAGAATTATTTCTTAATAATTCTGACACCGATGTTATTTGTATTACAGAACACTGGTTAAAGGAAAATATGATGTCTTTTAACATAAATAATTACAAAATTGTCAGTTGTTACAATAGAAAGACTGCTGATAGAGGTGGTTCTTTAATCTTAGTAAAAAATAATATTAAGGTGAAACAACGGAAATTATTCTTGCGCTTACTGTAGAAAGACAAATAGAGGTGTTGAGTTGGATACCTCTATTTGTATTTGATAGCCATATTATTGTTTGTGTCTACAGACCTCCGAGAGATGAAAAAGGCCATGGCAATTTTTTAATTTTCGAGAAAATTATGGAGGAAGCCCTCATTAAACTTTGTAATAGCAGAAAAAAGTTAATTGTTTGTGGCGATTTTAATGTAGATTTTCTTGTAGATACAACATTGAAAGAACAATTAATAACTCTGTTCAAATCATTTAATTTATGTCATATATTTCTAGAGCCGACTAGAATTACACTTACCAGCCAAACTTGCTTAGATAACGTTTTTTGTGGCTGTGCATTTACAAGAAAAATGTAATTAACTGCTTACCCTCAAACAAACAGTTTCATTCCCAGTTGCTAGCAAAAATAGGACTGATCCATCATTTTATAGGCCTATTACATCCCATAGACTAGAGACGTATATGAAAAAGTTAGATATTTTGCCAGTACCGGATTTTGATGAACATAGCCCTAAAAAAATCTATTCTGACTTCTTCAACATTATTCATACAGAATACGATACAGTTTTTAAATTAAATAAAGTCTGTGCCAACAACGGTAAATCTAAATTTAATGACTGGGCAATATTTGGAATTCGTAAAATGTATCTTGTATGACCTTTAAGAACAAAAATATATTTGATATAAAATTTCATGACTATGCTAAAAATATTCCAAAACTTTCAAGTTGATTTGTAGAACTGCAAAAACTCATTAATAGAAAAATACAAAATTCAAATAATAGAATGAAAACGGTTTTGCAAATCATAAACCGTGAAACTGGCAAAGTTAAACCTAGGGACAATGATTTCTGCTTAAAGATATGTAATAATGTTATTAAATCCAACGCTGAGGTAGCTCGAGCTTTTTAAACATTCTTCACCAATGTTCCCTTATTCACAACAGAGTGTCTAAATTCATCTCGAAATGAAGCAGATACTTTATTAAAAACAGTAATAGCATCAGAAATGTAGATTTTAAATTTCATCATGTATATCCCCAGGATATTGTCGAAACGTATAAATTACTTAACTTAAAAAATACTGAAGACCTGTGGGGTATATCAGTCAAAGTAATTGGTTCAATTATACTAGTTATAGACCCACACCTAGCTTATATATTTAATAAATGTGTTGACAATGGAGCTTTCCCAGTCCTCATGAAACACAGTAAACTGATACCTCTGTTCAAGTCGGGAGACACGGTGAGCCTTCAAATTTCAGACCAATATCTGTTCGTCCAGCACTAAGTTTTTTTTAAAAAGAATACTGAATGCTCAATCAAATGCTCTTACACTTCAACAGTACAAAACAACTCCACGATAAACATTAAGTTTTCACTAGGGGTAAATCGACTACGGATGCAGGAATACTCTTCTATCTCATATTTATTCTGCATGGGAGGCTGCACAGGATATAATCGGAGTTTTTTGCGATCTGCCGAAGGCATTTGATTGTGTTGATCATAATACGCTACTAATTAAATTAAATCATAACGAAGTTAGAAATAAAGCGTTGGATCAACTAAGATCATACCTAAGCAATATAATTCATCAGGCAGAAGTCAACGGTGTTAAATCTGATGGATTGGGAGTAAAAATTGGCGTTACACAAGGTTCCACATAAGGCCCTTTCTTATTCCTGATATATATTAACGATCTGCCTTTCATGTTGGACAAATTGACTGATATAGTGTTGTTTGCTGATGACACTTCACTGGTATTCAAAATTGAAAGAGAAAAAGAAGATTTTGATGATGTTCATGGAGTATTGTCTTTAACCTTGAATTGGTTTACAGTTAAAAAATTATTGTTAAATGCTGGCAAAACCAAATGTATCAAATTATTACTTCCAAATGTCAGGCAAGTTGGGACCAGTTTGGTGTTAGACAGCAGCACGTTAGAATTAGAAAATGACACGAAGTTTCTTGGAAAAACCATTGATGGCAATTTTGCAGTGGGGACCCCACATAGATAAATTAGCTGGTAAATTAAGTTCTGCGGCTTACGCTGTTAGGAACGTCAGACAAAACATGGATATGCCTACATCTAGGCTAGTATATTTTATTTACTTTCATAGTGTCATGTCCTATGGTATCTTCTTGTGGGGGAAAGCAGCGGATATTCAAACTATTTTTATTTTACTGAAAAGCTATTCGAGAAATTTATAATTTAAAACGCACAGACTCCTTAAGAGAGCTTTTTAAAGAAATTGACATACTAACTGTAGCTAGTGAGTTTATTTTCGAAAACATAATGTATATACGCAAGAACCTTACAACATTTGCCAAACTTAGCGACTGTATGGGGTTAATCTGGCTCAACACAGACCTTGCGGTTAAAAGTTTTGTAATTATTTATTCCCACTTATTAATTATCATATGATGATATTATAAAATTTGTATTAGAGCAATTTTAAAAGAGATCTAAACATCAATCTGTGGTAGTTTCTACGCCAGTGCTTCTCCCACAGTGGTCCAATGTAGAGAAGTGGCAAAAAATGACGATTGCTTAGTATATGTAAATATCTACAGTAATAAAGACATTTGGGATTTGGAATTGGAATTTGACATTTAGTTTTGTATCAAGATTTTTTTTCCTATTTATATTTTTAAAATTTTTATCATCAATAGTCTTAATAGTCATGTTCTTTAAATAGCAACAGACGTAAAGAAAAATGGAAAAGTGTAACAAAATTTTGGTTTTACCCAATATCGGAATGTTACTTTTGCATTGTATGTGAGCTCTCCGATGATCGGAGCCAGTGAGCAGGTATCTCTTTCCAGCATATTTCAAAATGCACCTGAAGGATCAGGCTAGCTAGTAAATTAATAATTTTACGCACTTCGGATATTTGAATGCCAAACGATACTCAGTCAAAATAAAGACGCCACTTGATGCCAGTCACAACACGAGGTCGCGCGTATTTGATTTCAAAATTTGGAAATTGTGAAATTGTGAAAAAAAATTGTGAAAACGGATACTAAAAGTATTTTGCTTCTTTTTTAATAATGGAACGGTAGGTAAAGTTTGATCAAAACTATTACTAACGTCGATAACCATAGGATTATAATCCAAAAACTACGATCACGCGTTCTTTTCAAAGGATTTCGGTTTCCGTCAGATTTGAACAATGTTTAATAATAACACCGAGAGTGTCTTATTGTGATAATATATCTATCTAAGACACATACAGTGTTACAAAGAATAATTATTATTAAACATAGTTTAAACTCAAAACTAATGTCAAATCCCATAAAATTTTATCTTTAAATAAGTGTTGAAAACAGGAGTTTATTTTTTTGTAGTAAGCCATAATTTTGTATTTTCCCCGTCGTCATGCAAAACATGTACCGTATTACCACGAAAAATAATAAACAGCGCTTAACACCCAAACAAACGTCAAATCCCATACATTTTTATTTTTGAACAGTATTATTTTTTTGTGGTAAGGCCCGTATTCTTTGGGGAAAATAAGAAAATTCATAACAATGAATGAGGTGGAGTCGCATTCCGAAAATCGCCTTATTCACTGACCGTCTATATGTGAGGACTGAGTGACCAGACTCGGATTTTCGATTTAAGTTGCCAGGGGTTTAGTAAAAGTCTCCATATAATTGTGAAACCAAACTTGGTATTGTAAAAAAAAACTTAGAAGTTACAACTTTTAAAGTGTGGTCCCTCAGTCCTCACAGCGCATTTGCCAGCGCTCAGAAAATCACCAAATTAGGAATAGAATGTGATTTTAGCCTTTGGTAAAAAAAACTTACCAAACTTAATTACAAAACAACTTCAAAGTGTCAATAATTAATACTGCAGAACAATTTGACTGTGTTCACATAGCATATTTTCTAAATAGGTGAATAAATCAATACCAAAACAATTATCCACACTATTTTATACATATATTTAGTAAATCTTAGAAAAAAATACATGGAGGAATAACTCGGGCACAATTTTGGATAATAACATGATATATGTAGTCCCTCAGACCTGAACAATCCTGAGGGAAGCTCCAGGATAATATTTGTAGGGAGTGAAACGAAACACAGCTATCTGTTAAACTAGCATAATCGAAAGAGAGCGATCATTACAATAGTGGGTAGTCTTGAGAATATAAATATCCAGCTACCTACATACATACATCACACCTCCACCATAAACTAAGAAGCATTCCTTAATTCGTATCTCAATAGCCATATCATAAACCGTAATGAATGATGAACTTAGTATACCTACTACTGAGAAACGTAACTAATTTAATACGGATGTAATGACCTCAAACTAGTAACTTAGCTTGTTAGCCCTTTCTATTATCTCTGCGTGAGAGCAGAGCTCGAGGGCTGCATCTCCTATCTCCATCTTCTTCAGCATGAAACAAAACAAAGTCGTTCCTATCAACGCGTGTTACAAGGAGGTGACGGACGTGAGCCACGGCCAATGCATGTTTACTCCAGCTTGAAGTTATAATAAAGACATGATGAACGATACATTGATGTTCCATCCAAGAAAACCCTACTTTACACTTAGAATAACATGAGGTGCAAGAAACAATTGAAGTTAAGTTTGACTTCACTTAATAATTTTCAATACAATAATTCACTTTTAAAGCCATAATCTAATCTAGTAATTCCAATATACTATTTTTATATGAACACTTTATTATTTTTTCTAGTCAAATCAACACAAACTTGAACCCTGCGTTCATAGTCAGTCCACAATATCGTGCTATCATTTGTGCGAGGTGATTAAAAGGACAGCGGGCTGGTTCTACGATCCTATGTAGGGCGTAGCTCGGAGCCTATCTTATTCACACTTCACGCACTGTACTTTAACACTTGTAAATTAGACACTTTCACTAAAGCTCGACATTACGGCACAAACTAGACCTTGACGCTATTATTGAGGATAGCAAGAGCTACGGTGTTCTAAGTCGAAACAAATGGCCCGCGCACCGGGATGGTTTTGAACTATTATTGTTTTGAGTATTGTTTTTGTACTGCACTGAGCTGAGTAGGCGATAATCTGCTTATGCATCTAAAAAGCAACTCCTGGAAATAATTTAATTAAAGGAAATAATGATTAAGAAGTTATTTACAATTTAGTCCGTGGATTAACGAATGTAAAAATATTTGTTGTTCAAGTTCAACTTCAACTTCAAATGTCTTTATTACTGTAGATATTAACATAAACTTAGCAAACGTAATTTTTGCCTCTTCTCTACTTTGGACCACTGTGGGAGCAGAAGGGCAAATTAAACTCCCACAGATTGATTTTTAGGTCTATTGTAATAATAAATATCTGTGCAATAAAGAATATGAATTAATAAGCAAGAATAGAATATATTTTTTTAACAGCAAGTTCTATGTTGACTTAGATTGACCCCATACAGACCCGTCATTTAAGTAATCTTGAACATTATAATATCCCTACTTTGACAAAGTCGCTTTAACATATTTTTTTATAATAATTTTTCATTTCAAAACCTCTAGTAGAGAATGCACTGACCTTTGAAAAAATTGCTAACCATCGCAAGTCTAAAACGGGGCACAACTAGTCTTTGATTATTTCTTAGGTTAACATTAGAGCTATCAATAAGTTTGGAAAATGTTGAAAGGTTTACGCGTACAAACTTAAATTATAAATTAATAAAATTGCTTTTTTCTGTAAAAAAAATAAATAGTTTGAATATCCCCAACAGCAAAAATATAATAGCCTAGATGAAGCCACATCCGTGTTTTGACTGATGTACCTACAGCGTAAGCGGCAGAACTTAATATACCAACTGATTCATCTATGTGGGGACCCCACTTCAATATACTATCAATGATTATTAGAAGAAACTTCATATCATTTTAAAATTCTAACGTGTTGCTGTCTAACACTAAACTGGTCTCAACTTGCCTGACATTTGGAAGTGAGAATGGAACTTGGTAAAACCAGCGTTTAACAATACATTATTAACTGTGAACCAATTCAAGGTTAAAGGCCTCATTAACTTCATAAAAATCTTCTTTTTGTCTTTCAATTTTGAAGACCACTGAAGTATCATCAGCAAACAACAGTTTCTCCACCATGAAAGGCAGATCGTTAATATATACCAGGAATAAGAAAGGCCTAATCGGGAGTAAACATTGGCGTTCCACAAGGTTTGATGTTTAGTCCCGATCCATCAGATTTAACGCCGTTGGCTTCTGACTTTTGAATTCTATTGCTTAAGTAAGTATGATCTTAGCAGATCCAACGCTTTATTTCTTAAATCCTTAATAATTTAATTTCATAAGTAGCGTATCATGATCAATACAATCAAATGCTTTCGACATATTGTAAAAACTCCGATAGCATCCCATGCAGAATAAATTTGAGTTATAAGGGTAATATTTGCATCCGTAGTCGATTTATCCCTAGTGAAACCGTAATGTTGGGCGTGGAGTTGTTTTGTACGTTTGACGTGTGAGAGCATTTGATTGAGGATGATCTTTTCAAATAATTTTACTTAGTGCTGGAAGAACAGATACTGGTCTGAAATTATAGAATATGAACATAGAACGGCAGCGTTCCGTGGGAGCTTCAGATTTGCGGCGTCCAGGAGCTGGAATGATATCCCTCTCCCAGTCCGTGAAGCAACAAGTAGTTACAACATTCGGCGCAAGCTAAGGGTTTACCTGCTTAATAAGCAGAGACTACCATATTCCTGATAACCCTTCCGTTACCTTATGATCTTCCGACTGGACTGGTAATCGCATTTTCTAAATTTTCTTTTTGGTGATGTTGTCTTTCGTCGTCCTCTTTGGTATCTTGTTTATGTTCCGCTCTGCTGTGCCATTTTGAATATTGAATTAGTGTTTTGTTTTTATTTGTCTATGGTGGGATATATTTAGGTTTTATGTTTTAGTTTTAGTTTTTCGTTTTTAAAAATTGTTTATTTTTTATTGTACTGACCAATATGTACGTAAATTACTATATGTATTGTATTGACAGCATATATACAAGTATTATATCATATGAATATTTATTAATGTATCTACACACCATTGTATCACGCTTGGCGACGCTTGTGGGTCACCGCTGGCACTGACTGAAAACCAGCGCTAAGGCGTTTTCACCTTAGCATTATGCTGAGTCAGCTGCCATTTTGGTAACGGTTTTGGTATGCGGTTGAGCTTGTTGACTGTATGCGCCTCCATCAGCTGTGATTAAACGTTTGTTTCTTCTTCTTCTTCTTTAAATATTTGAAGGATCGCCCTTGTCTCATGATTTCAACAAAGTTATTAGTTTACTGTATTTCATAAGGTCTGGGAAAGCTCCATCGTAAACACATTTATTGAATATATAAGCTAAGTGTGGGGGTTTTAACCAGAATTACTGAACCAATGACTTTGACTGATACACCCTATAGGTCCTCGTTATATTTTAAGCTTAGTAATCTTAACATTTTGACAATGTCTTGGGTATATTATGTTAAGTGAAGCATGTATTCAATCTTATTGGTCTGTTAGTTACTGACCTACTTTGTGAAAGAGTTTCTATGCTTGTCACTTTGAGATTTACCTGTCAATAAAATTCAATGTGTACTTTCTACAACAATGGTTTATTTATTTATTAAAGTGGTAGCAGAGATTTAAAAAATATTTAAACCAATCGCAAAGTCATCCCAATAAGTTATTTTGGTGAAGAAACCAAGACTGTGTCAGCAGGACACAAGATTCGTGTAAAACTTAGTCTACAAGGGAAACGTCAAAATGGACAATTCTATCGTAGAAGCTGCCAAGGTTCGAATCGGGAACTTATCAGGGACCGATGACTTCAAGATGTGGAAATTCAAAGTTTCCATGGTGCTGAAGGGTGTACCAGGTGCTAAAGATTTGTTGGAAGATAGAAAATTCAGACCAGCAAGTTTGCAAGGTACGCCAACATCGGAGCAAATTGCGAAACATGGAAAGGAAGTACAAGAATTTGATAAACTAGATAGCATAGTTTCTGTCTTGATCACTACGAATTTGCCAAACGACATAGTAACAAAGATGATGCGCTTCGATAACGCTAAGGATATGTGGGATGAACTAAATCGGCTGTACGGAGGTTGTATCGTAGACAAATCCTACGAAATGTGTCAAACATTCTTCGGATACGAGAGGGATACCAAACATGACAAGGCTACACATATTTCAACGTTAAAGAGTCACTGGCACGAACTCAATGTAGCATTAGAAGAGACAAATGAGTTGCCAGCAGCAATATTGATCTATAAGATATTGGACAATTTACCGAATGAGTATTTGGGATTCAAGTCAAGCTGGAATCTAATGACGAAGACTGAGCGCACGATAGAGAACCTTACAACACAGTTATGCATACATGGAAAGGAAGTACAAGAATTTGATAAACTAGATAGCATAGTTTCTGTCTTGATCACTACGAATTTGCCAAACGACATAGTAACAAAGATGATGCGCTTCGATAACGCTAAGGATATGTGGGATGAACTAAATCGGCTGTACGGAGGTTGTATCGTAGACAAATCCTACGAAATGTGTCAAACATTCTTCGGATACGAGAGGGATACCAAACATGACAAGGCTACACATATTTCAACGTTAAAGAGTCACTGGCACGAACTCAATGTAGCATTAGAAGAGACAAATGAGTTGCCAGCAGCAATATTGATCTATAAGATATTGGACAATTTACCGAATGAGTATTTGGGATTCAAGTCAAGCTGGAATCTAATGACGAAGACTGAGCGCACGATAGAGAACCTTACAACACAGTTATGCGCACATGAGAAGATCCTAACAAAGCAACAAGCAGATATTAAGGCGGAAAGCAGCGCAGAAGGCAATAGTAGTGCAGAGGCATTATATGCGAAAGCAAGAAATAAAGGCAATAAGGATAAGACAAAGAAGAAAGACGTTCAAAGTCACAAATGCAACTATTGCGGAGAATCTGGACATTTTGTAAGAAAATATCAGAAATGGATCGCAGATGGCAGACCACCAAAGAAGTCGACTACCGTAGATATGAACCTAGCTATTTTATCAGTCGAAAACCTTGATGGTAAAGTCAGAGACACGACGAACTGGTATGTGAACAATGGGGCAACCAGCCACATAACAAACAGAGACGATCTCTTTGAGGACTTTAATTATTTCAAGGGTTCACACACGGTTACTGGAGCTAACGGACAGACAATCCCAGCAGTAGGGATGGGTTCTATTCGTGCAGAAGCTGAAGTAGATGGTCGAAGAGAGCAAATCCTTTTGAAGGATGTTTGGTACGTGCCTAGCATTAGCAGGAACATTTTTTCTGTCCTTGCCGCACACGACATCGCTAATAATAGCACCTTTGAATCGGATCCCACTACGTGCATAATGAAGATTAATGGCGAGACCAAGCTAATTGGCAACAGAGAGAAAGAGGGTGGGCTTTACCGTCTGAAACTGAAATGCGTGAAGCCAGCTACCCCAGATAAAAATGTTGAAGTAAATCTATTACAATTATACCATGAGCGGTTCGGTCATCAAAATAAAACACACGTGAAAAAGGTATTGGAGACAGATTTAAACATAAAGACTGAAGCAAAGACAGAACTCTGTGAAGGCTGTGTTTATGGGAAATCTCATAGATTGAAGTTCGGGACTAGGGAAAAAGCCACTCAACCTGGAGAATTGATTTGCAGTGATGTGTGTGGACCATTCCCCTGCTCGATCGGCAAGAATAAATACTTTGTTTTATTCAAGGACCTATACACGAAGTACCGCTGGGTATACGTAATGCGTCAAAAATCTGATGTCCACGAAAAATTACTACATTTTATAGCTGAAGCTAAGACAGCATGTATAAAAATAAAAGAAGTTTTAAGTGACAATGGTGGCGAGTTCGATAATGAAAGGGTTCGTGCTACACTAGCGAAAGAAGGTATCAAACAGAGGTTCACGATGCCTTATACCCCACAACAAAATCCCACTGAGAGGGAGAATAGAACTGTTGTGGAGATGGCGAGAGCCATGATGCACGCCCATGTGAAAATTCCAAATGGCTTGTGGGCTGAGCTGATTATGACGAGCGTGTACATTCTTAACAGGACAGGCCCAGGTCCTGAAGGAAAAACACCATATGAAGCATGGCATGGCAAGAAGCCAAGGATTAGTCACATGCGGATTATTGGAACCATTTGTTACCCGCACGTTCCAAAAGAAAAACGTAAGAAATTGGACAAAAAGGCTCAGAAAGGTATTCTCATTGGGTACGATTCTGAAGAGGGATATCGAATTTGGGACTGCGAAAATTTCAATCTGATAAGGTTCGAGACCTTACGTAGTTTTTGATGAAACTCTCTTATTGGAAGATGTCAAAAATCTGACCAGAACTGATCAAGAGCTTGAAAGCAAGACCAGAACTGAGGAAGATAGTTCAAGTCAGAAGTAAGAGCCAGATTGAACTTAAATTTCGGGGTTTTACGTTGAATTCTCAAACCCAATCGGATCTAAGTGTGGAAGAATTACCTGCAGTTGAAAATGATATAGAAATAGAAATTGTTTATTTTGCCTAAAGAAAAAAAAAAACAATACTGAGGAAAGTGAATGCGTAAGTAGGTATATAAGGCAAAAAAGGGAACAGTCTCAGCGTTTGCTACAAGCTAGTACAGTGCTAGCTTGCAGCGCTGGTTTTCAGACAGTCCCTGACTAAAATTAAGAAAACTAAAACTAACTTGGTAGATACTACCACTAAGACTAAAACTAAAACAATAACTGGGACTGAAACTAAAACTAAAACTACGACAATATGAAGGAATAAACTAAACAATATTATACATTAAATTAAATAAATAAAAAATAAAATAAAGCAGAGACGTAAGTAAATTAAATTCAAGGAACCAGCAAACAAAAAACAGCAGTTTCTGATATAAAATAAAGTGAAGTGAAGTGATTGATATAACTACATAGACATTTAAAGGAGATAAAAGATAAAAGAGAGAAAAGAGAAGAGAGATATCACTCAACACAACGTGAACGTGAAACACAAGCGAGTCTTATCGTGCATAATATTGAGCAGAATCTTTAATCTGTCTCTCCAGAAGGACCTTACGCAGTTTTATTTTGAAAGTTTGTCTCGATATTTTGCTACGCAGGGGAGGGGGCAGGTCGTTCCAGATTTTTGATGCAGCATATTTGAAACCGCCCTTAAAGCCAGCCGTCCTGTGCTTCGGTATTACCAACTTGTTCTGCGCTAAACCTCGAGTAAACATGTGATGGCAATCTTTTACTGATGTAAGCTTCGCCCATAGATACGCTGGGGTTTTGCTGTCTAGCACTTTAAACACTAGATAAGCCAAGTGTAGTTTCCGGCGTGCAGACATTTTAAGAGAGCACTTGTCATTGAGAAATGGTGTTATAAAGTTCCGTCTTGGAATCCCGAAACAAAATCGCACACAAGCATTTTGTACCCGTTGTATAGCGCGTTCCGTTTTAGCAAACAGTCTTGGACCATATACCACGTCACCATAGTTAAGTAGAGATAGTAAAAGACTTTCAGTCAGAAGTGACCGGACTTTTTCTGTCAGAAAGTTTCTAATTGTGTATAAAACTTTCAATCTATAGAAGGCGTTTCTGATTTTAAGCTGCACGTGTTGTTCGAATCGTAAATCACCGTCTATCACGAGACCAAGATTCCTAGCTGACAGTACTCTTTCAATGTCTTCACCATTTATTTGTATCCTCGGGCTTTGCTCTACTACCGAATTTCATTGGTGTTTTGTTCCTAAAACTAGAAATTTAGATTTTTGTGGATTGAGGACTAGTGCGTTTTCGTGTGACCATACCAAGATGCTTTTCAGGTCCTCGTTTATCATCTTAACAGCTTGTTCAGTATTTTGTGGTTTAAAAGAATGGTACAATTGGGTATCGTCTGCATATAAATGAACCTTGCAATTAGTAATCCTTTTGATGAGGTCAGCAGTGTATAAGATAAATAGTAAGGGACTGAGTATTGAGCCTTGAGGGCAGCCACGTGAAACTGAAATTAAATCTGATTGTGCCAGACTCCCATTCTCAACACTGGTTTCCACATATTGCTTACGACCAGTCAAATAAGACCTGAACCAATCACAGGAAGCCGATGACACTCCGTAATACATGATTTTGGCTAAGAGAAGTTCTGTGTTTATGCAGTCAAAGGCCCTTGAGAAATCAAGCAAGACAAGAATGCTACCATCTCCAGAGTCAGAAGCTGATATTATGTCATCCGTAACGGTGGCGAGAGCTGTTTCTGTGCCATGACCACCACGGAAACCAGATTGGACTACAGAAAGGATCTTTTCTGACTCAATGTAATCCGTCAATTGTCGGCATACTAATCCTTCCAGGATTTTAGATAGCATCGGTAAAATACTTATCGGCCGCAAATATTTAAATTATTCTATTGTACTGCTTTTAGGGATAGGTTTAATTCTAGCTATTTTCCAAGAAGACGGGAACACATTGGAGCTTATAGAATTATTTATAATGTGAGTAATTACTGGCAAAGTAGCCGATAAAGTCATTTGAATCATTTTCACATTTATACCATCATGACCTGACGCATTTGAATTCATTGCAGTAATGATTTTGTAAGTATAACTTTCTGTGCATCCCTTTAAACTGAATTCATTTTTGGTACCATATCTGTTAGATTTAAAGAAGTTAAGAGTATCCTTATCTACTGTTGGATTCCCGGGTGTATCAAGAAAAAAATCATTAATTTTATTGGCATCGTTTAAGTGTTGTGGTATGCATTGTTGAGAGGGCTTACCTATATCAGAAACTTGCTTTAAATTTTTCCACATCTTATTTGGATTGTTAACATTATTATTTACAAAGTATGAAAAATAGGCTACCTTTTCTTTTTTTATGGAGCTATTAACTAAGTTACGTAAATCTCTAAATTGTTGTTTATCACGTTCTAGTTTTGTCGATAGAGCCTTTCTCCACGCATTGTCCCTTAATGACATCATCAGCCTAATTACGTCAGTTAGCCATGGTCGCGGTTTGTGTTTTATGAGGATTCTTCTCAGTGGCACGTTTTTGTCAAATAAATTAATAAGTAGTTCATTGAAGTAGTCGACCATATCGCTAACGTCCTTTATCACCATAACGTCAGACCATGGTAGAGCATGTAAATCAATGTTGAAATGATTTTCGTCTATTTTATTCAAAGATCTGGTAAAAATATATGTGGGTTGTTCCTTGGGTTTCTGAATATCAAGTTCCGCAATGACCAAAGAATGGTCACTTAAGGCAGCATTGTGATGAACAGATATGTCTTTAAATAGGGAGGGAGAGTCTGTGACAATCAAGTCCAAGAGTGTGGCTGTATCGTCAGTGACCCTAGTGGGCTCCGTGACCATCTGCGACAGATTATGCTGGTTAAGGAAGGAGATGAATTCTGGAGCTGGGATTTTGGTGGGGTCTCTCAAATCAATATTAAAATCGGTCATAATACACAGGTAATCACAACTGCCAAACATGGTCAGGGACTCACTTAGGGCGTCTATTGCGCAGTGCCAACTGCCATGCGTCCTACTCCAGGTAGAGTTAGTTCAAGCCACATCTGCTCCAATTTGGAGGGTGGGTGTGGCTTTTTACGAATTCTTAGGCCTTTACGCACATAGAACCCTACTCCACCACCAGTGACACCATTTGGACGCGGTGCGAGGTACAAAACGTAACCCTGTATTCTAGGCGCATAGATTTCCTGGCCATCCTTAATCCACGTTTCATTAAGTGCTAGCAAGTCGGGTTTATGATTCTCAAATAGGATCCTTAGCTCATCTTGCCCTGTGTTAAGTGATCTCAAGTTTATAAGTCCAAACTTTAATAGAACATGTTTATTTTTGCCTTTTTATATCTGTAAAAACACTATGTTGATGTTTGAATGATTGATAGATGTTTGTTTGTTGGTTGCCTTTGTTATTGTTATAAATATTGTTATAAATAGGTACTATTATTATTGCCTGTATTGGATAAGTTAAGTGGTAGTTTTTGATCCTGGGGCTTATTACATACTCGTATTTTAAGTTTTGATATAATAATAGTCGAATAGTCACACTTGTCATTGTATACGCTAACCATATTGTCGCCATAAACATAAACACTGTAGACCTTAATGACCTCACAAATAAAACGCTAACGAAAAACACGTTCTAAATCCCATTCGACACGCAGTTGCAGTATGGGTGTGTTTTGCTCACGCCGAGCAAGGATGCGCCCCTCTTGGGTCCACACAAACCGATATTTATGTTTTTTTTGCAGCTCTCGTGCCTTACCGAACAGTATGCGGTTCGTCCTTGTGAGGCGTTCATTTATGAAGAGTTTCAGCGGATTATGAGCCGGGAGTCCCAGGTCCGCTGAAGTGGCACCTCGACGGACTCGCGAGCTCTTGATAAGCTCGTTCCGCAGCGCCCGCCGCGCCAGACGCACCGCGATAATGCGAGGTCGCGCCCTGCGACCTTTGTTGTCGCCGGCGGCGTCTTCAGCGTTGTCGCCGTCGTTACGAGTCTCCTTGTCGCCGTCACCACTGCCGAGTTGTCTGCGCGCCCCGACGCGCACAGCACTTATTACGTCATGCTCTCCAAGTTTCACACCCAACTTAATCGCCACTGCAGACACTACATGTTCTACCAACTCACCATCGAACTCGGGGACTCCAGATATATCTATGTCATTTATCATCGTGGCCTGATCTCGTTCATTTATCTCCATACGCAGCTTCTCCATGGATTGCTGGAGATCGGAATGCTGAGAACTTTTGATGATTGAAAGTTCGCTCCGAAGAACCTCATTCTCCTCTTTTAAGGTATCTATCCGTAGGTAAAGATAAAGATAAGATAAAGAATCATTTATTCAGGAACATAGGTAATATGTAGATCTAATCAATGACATTGAGCGATGGGTCTCTATGCTCTGCCATGGGAGGGCATATGAATATTATTTACATTATAAGTATTAATTACATTATAAACATTAAAAATTAGCGTAGAATTACTAATTACCTACATATATGACTATATTAGGCATCTGGCATATAATACATTGTCGCCATCTTTATAAAACATCACTGAGGTATTTATCGACACTGTAATAAACCTTGTTTGTTAGAAGACCCTTTATTTTCTTTTTAAATGTGTGTATATTTTGTATTTCTTTTACAGACTGTGGGAGTTTGTTATATATTCTAATAGCCATGACAAATATACTTTTATTAAAATAGGCTGACTTGTGGCACTCCATTTTGAGCATCATATGGTGACGCCTGCTTTTGACATTTTGAAAAAGATGCATATTACTTTTGACAAAAACCAAGGTTTCGTATATGTAAATAGACGGCATCGTAAGAATGTTGAGACTTTTGAAGTAGGGTTTACAACTGTCAGTTTGGACCAGCTTGCACATAGCCCTCAAACATTTCTTCTGCGCTTTAAAAATAGTCTCTCTACCCGTCGCATTTCCCCAGAAGATTATACCGTAGCGCACGGAAGACTCTACAAAACCATGATACGAGACAAGTACAGCATCAGTGTTCACAATTTTTGTAAGCATGTGTAACGCATACGCATATTGATTTAGCTTCTTTTGCAAGTGTTCGATGTGTGTCTTCCACGACATGTTGGAATCAATATGGAGACCTAAGAATTTTGTTGTCTCTGTACATTCAATTTGCTCATTCAAGTATTTAATATTCAATGCGTATTGCTGTCCGTGCCCTAGCCTATATTTCATTAGTTTAGTTTTTCCCAGATTAATTAAAAGATTGTTTTTTGTTAGCCATTCAATTATATGTGTTAAATTATTATTAATGTCATTTTCATATATGTCTAAGTTAATTAAATTTTTACCGATAAATGTCACTGTGCTGTCGTCAGCAAATAAAACTATTGGATGATTTATAGCTTTTGGGATGTCATTTATATATAAAATAAACAGTAAAGGTCCTAATACGGATCCCTGTGGAACACCATACTTAATTTCCTTTACGTCAGAAGAATACACTTGATCTGTTTTTGTCTTAGGGCAGATTTTGTTTATTTGTGTCAATTGTGACCGGTTACTCAAGTTTGTAGCGGTAACACTTTCCTTCAGAGTAGTGATCTGCACCATCAATGTATCCCTCATGCCTGCGAAGTCTGACTGCAGTTTGCCGATAACAGAGCTGAACTCCATCTTTAGGTCATCTGTTACTCTACCCAACTTTGAGTCAAGCTTAGTATCAAGTATTTCCACCCACCGGTCGGTCGAGTTTATGGAAGACCCGGCTGTAGGAGGCTTATAGTCCGGGGTCTTACACTTGGACTGATCGTTCGCTGCGGCGACTTCAGCGTTTCCGCTGAGCATACTATCATTCACGATTACAATATTTACTCTCGTTAGAGATGTTTACCGAGGCTGCAGTCTCATCTAGTGACATGTTCGTCTCGTCCCGTGGAGCTCCCAGTGAGGCTCGCGGCGTGTGCTCATCAGTTACTGCACCCTGACGCCGTCTTGTGATATTCTGACATTCCGGTGCTGGGCAGTGCCAAGATTTCTGGAAATTGTATAAATTGGCCAAATATTGCACGGAAGTTATATTCAGACAGGAGTAATGGTAACTTTCCTTGCATAGCTGGCACCTCAGTAGCTCAGCATTTCCGACAGACTCACCGCAAGCCACGCAACTGGGCATCTTGATTTAGTTGTTTGCTAGGTAAGTGTTTTCCTGATCGTCCGAAAGAGGCGCTGCAATCGATTTATTTATCGAGCTTCTGGTTATTTATATGGCAGTCGTCGTCAACACTCACAGTTGCGCCCTCTGTTGATGAAGATATTGAAGCAGATCAGCAGATAGAAAACAAAAAGTCATCCACTCGTAGCGGGAATCGAACCACGTCGCTACTTGTTGCAAGTTCAAACTCCGCTGCGTTAACCGTTGGGCTAGCGCCGCTTGTAGCAAGAGCGACGAAAACTCAGTACCAGTCGTAGTATGATTGATATTATAGAAAGACGGTCATTAATAAATTGTGGTTTGTTATTTAACCACCCGCGTTAAATGGTAATTTGCATTGTAATTGCACTTAAATCACTTGTTTTAACACTATTTAACACGTTTTGGACTGCAGTAAAAAGTTTCACAGTAAGCGCAGGTCCTTATACTTGAGTATAGCATATTTTAACACTGTTCATAATGCTTTAGACAGGTAAACAAGATTTTAATAAGTGGAGGAGAGTGAAATACGTGCGCTCTCTCTTATCTATTATTAAGTAATCTGAAAATGATAAGAAGCCTGAAACAGAGAATGAGCGATCAGAAGAAGTTGCTAACAATAATGAAGTTGGAGAAAACATAGTTGACAGTAGTGTAGAACAAACAGATGAGCAGATGGAACAGAACATTGAGCTTGAAAGGGAAGATGACATTGTAATGGAATCTGAACCTGATCAACTGAACGCTATTGAGGTAGAAAATGAGAGAGGGCTAACACTTCGTAGCCGTGCGAACCTTAGACAGCCAAGTCGATACAGGGACTATGTTTGCAATATTTGTCATGCCCAGACTACTACTGATCTAATAGAACCGACTACATTTAAGCAAGCTATACAAAGTGCTGAATCTGAAAAATGGATAAAAGCTATGGAAAACGAAATCAACTCTCTCAACGAGAACCATACGTGGGAAATGGTAGATTTGCCTAAGGGATGGAAAGCAATCCCTTGCAAATGGATTTACAAAGTTAAAACCAATCCTGATGGTACGGTTGATAAATATAAGGCTCGACTCGTAGTGAAGGGTTACTCGCAGAAAGAAGGAGTGGATTACTACGAAACATTTAGTCCTGTAGCAAAGACCAGCACTATAAGAGCACTTCTGAGTGTTTCTGCTCAAGAAAATCTGACGTTGTCCCAATTTGACGTTTCAACGGCTTTTCTGTATGGTACATTAAATGAAGAGACATATATGAAGCCACCTGAAGGGTTTAGTGATGATTCAGGAAAAGTATGTAAACTCATAAAGAGTTTATACGGTCTAAAGCAAGCACCAAGATGCTGGAACTACTGTATAACTGAGTACATACTAAAAATCGGATTCAAGCAAAGCCATAGTGATCCATGTCTCTTTATAAGAAACAAGGATAGTAACAAAAAGTCAATCCTAGCATTATATGTTTATGACGGATTGTTGGCGTCAGCATCGGAGTCTGAAACGCAAGATTTTCTTGATGAGCTGCGTCAGCACTTCAACATCACGACAAAACCTGGTTCATATTTCTTAGGCATCGAGATTGCCAGAAACGATGATGGATCGATTACCATAGACCAGAAAGGATATGCAAAGAAACTGTTGGAGCGATTCGGCATGCACGACTGCAAAGCTGCCGTAACATTTATTGTGAAAGACTCTGTTACTACAGAAAACGAGATGGAAAGTGATCCATTTACTACTACAGCGCCAACTACTTGTCTATACAAGTAGTTGGCGCACTCTCTTATCTAGCAGTTGGGACACGCCCTGATATCACATTCGCAGTGAGCGTAGTCTCCAGAACTTTAGATAACCCTTTGCCAGGAGATATAGCCAAAGTCAAAAGAATACTGCGCTATATCAAAGGCACACAACATTTTGGTATTACCTACCATTCATCTGACAAATCGAAATGCCTGAAAGGCTTCAGCGATGCAGATCATGGGGGGGATAACACAAGTGGACATTCAACTTCTGGAATGATTTGTCTCTACTCAGGAGGAGCTATTGCGTGGCAGAGTAAGAAGCAAACTTCAGTAGCCATATCCTCTACCGAAGCGGAAATAGTGGCCGCTAGCGAAGCAGCCCGAGAATTAATATGGCTTAAAAGAATTCTGAAGTTCATGTTGCCACTCAAAGATATCAGAACACTGTTATACCTAGACAGTGAGTCAGCTATTCGACTTGCACATGATCCTCCAGTGGAATGCCATCAAAGGACAAAGCATATAAGATTGAGGCACTTTATGAGAGAATGTGTCACGACAGGAGTTTTGTCAACTCTCAAAGTGAAAGGGGTCGACCAGGTGGCGGACTTCCTGACGAAGCCCTTATTCTGGCCACGACTTAAAGAGCTTGGCACAAGAGCTGGACTCAACATCACCAATAAGAAAAACGAGACGGGATGTTAAGTGAAGCATGTATTCAATCTTATTGGTCTGTTAGTTACTGACCTACTTTGTGAAAGAGTTTCTATGCTTGTCACTTTGAGATTTACCTGTCAATAAAATTCAATGTGTACTTTTTACAACAATGGTTTGTTTATTTATTAAAGTATACATGTATAAGGAGATTTTAAGCCACCTTACAAATACATTTCGCAGTTTAATTTGTAAATGAACTTTATTTCCCTCCGTGTAACTTAGTCTTTCATATCTATCCTATTCAAACTAAACAATCCCTAGGGTCGCAGTCGCGTTTGGCCAGACAAGTTTGATATTAAATCCCCCCGGCAGAACCTAAATAACAATCAGTCTACACTTGCTGATAGAGTTTGGTTTAAAAATATGATTTTGATACCTCCGCCACGGTCCCTGCCCTACCAGACGGATACCGAGGATATCACCTTAAGGATGGTTCCTCGTCCACATCACTCTTAGACGAAGTCCATGCAGCTCACGACGACTGCTCAGACCGGTGAATAAGGGACGCGCCGAAATTCCACAATGCAGCGACAGGATTACTCCACTTGCGGTAAAGCCAAGCCGTCCTACGAAAAGAAAAACAGTGTTAAAGACATTAGATGCAGGTCTTATTTGGTCAGAAGGACTCAACGTGGAAAAATCGCTTTGTCAGAACTGTAGAGGCAAACCTACAATTTAGTAGCTAATAGAATTGCTTAAATACACACTTTTCCAATAATAACAGGTATTTTACTTACAAGTACTTGTTAAAGTATTTCAATAAAGTATTGTTAGCGGCTTCGGCAGGCAGCCGTGGGGCGGGCAGCAGCGCGCCTATATAAAGCGAGGCGCAGACCGCGTGCGAGGCACTTGCCCAGTCGTCGTGAAAGATTCAACACCTCGCCATTATTGTTGTCACATTGTCCGATATCTTTATTCGTTTTGATAATTGTTATTAGAGTCCATTTCTGTTCAAATTATAATCAGTCAGTTTCAGTGTGTTTCTTTTTAAAAATCATCTCGGCCTCTGGTTTCTAACAGTATTTTATTCAAGAATCCTCACCAAAAAACAAGCTTATAATGCCGGTTCAGTTTCATTAAAATAACATACAACAGTTTTAAGATATTATTCAATGCAGATGATATTAGATGTAAGCAAATGATATTTTATGCAAGGTTGTTGTTTGAAGTATATTTTTCTTTACTTATACTGGTTTAATTTGATCATAGTTGCACCACAAATGATTCTATAGAGTATGTTGCTTGACTTAATTTAAGAATGTAAATCTGTTGTTTCCTGTATGATTTTGCTGAGGCAATAATAAAACCACACTATAATTTATCAAAATGTTAAGATGACTTTGTACACAAGGGTACCCAATATGTTGTGCTTTATAATTATCTCTTAACAAACACAGCCTGATGTAAGTTGATACAAATAGGTTGATACCTGGGATATGAGTTGTAGTTACCCTATGAAAACAGGTTGCAATCCACCATGAACACAATATACTTTTTAGGTTATGTTAAAGAACCAGAACATTCACTCAATTTAAATAGTCACCCCTATTAATTTTTAATAGTTACAAGAATTGTAAATCAACCATTAACACATCAGACTTTACTGACTTTATGTTCAGCTGTCACGTCAAATAGACATATTTTTCACAAAAATACCAACAATGTTTTCAAGACACTGGAAATACATTATTAGAAATAAAACTTGTAATAGTATTATGGCTTTTTCATTTTGCGCAATTCTAAACGGAGCCACAAGGCTACAAAGCTTTTGTTGTTTAGCTATAAACAACATTAAAAGTACAAGGATCGGTTTATGATAGGTAAATATAATATATCCAGCTTTAGGAGTAGGAAGGTTCTCGATTGTCGATGTCGATATTTTATATGAAGGGAGGAGAACATATCTAGTCATTCTCGTTGGGTTGGTAGCCATGTTTTTCACATTTGTTATATTAGTAGCAGCTTGGTAACCCCGTTGTGACGTTTGGTAAAGTTATTTTTTTTATATGGAAGTCCCGTCTCTTAAAACTTAGTTATTACTTTATCTGTGAAAAATACTTCATTTCAATATTATTTCCTTTAGACCCATTTATTTATCAACAAAATCCCTTGTTTTTATTAATCTTACCCTTATCCGAGAGCTGAATAACAAAATTATAGTGCAAATAGCTCAAGTAAGTAAATACCCCCCCATATGTCACAAGCTGACACCGAATGCCCGCTATGCCCCAGGAAATTCGAAACATGAGCTTCGAAACATTCAATCATTGCTCTTCGACGTTCTGGAGCTCTCGTCTGCTCATCCTGATGATACCATTGTTACGGAACTCATTGACAAATTAAAAAACCAATACGACAACCTGGTCAAAAATAAAAGAGCACAATTTTACACGAGCGCAATCACGTCCAGCATGAACGTGAGTAAAGCCATGTGGAACGTGATTAACAAAGAACGGGAAAAGCAACCGTACTTGTGTAGACTTCACGGATGTGGCCGTAGACTCAAACGGCATTAAATTTAGCAGCAAGCAAGCCGTGGTGGACGCGATGAACGCTCGGTTCGCCGGTGCCGCCGCCGCGTGCGGAGCCCCGGCTGCCGACGTGCCGCGCGCCTGTCGTGCCCTGCACGCTGCCCGCCCACCTGCCGACCGCTCCCTGAGACTGCGCCTGTTTACAGCGGACGAGGTACATCGCATCATATCCTTTCGGATTCCGCATAAGCCTACCAAGGATATCTACGAGACCTCGATGGAACTCGTCCACCTAGCTGTTAAACCGTTGGCACCAGTTCTCACTGAATTATTCAACGAACGCATTAGACGAGCCGTGTACCCAACAGCGCTAAAGAGGAGCAAAATCGCTCCTGTTCGATTCCAAATCGATATTCGATCGATGGTTTCTGAACGGCCATTTTTAATTTGACGTTAGCTGTCAACCTGGCAGTTTTGACAACGGACAGACGAAAGCCCACGCAATGTAAACGCGTTTTGGTTAGGGTATTGAAATTAAATCGCAGGCCATCTGGAATGTATTCGGGATTCCCTCAGGATTGTTAATATAGCTGAGTGTGTTGTTGTCTCTCGAACCAGATAAAGTTCGGATTCTCGTGCCCGATTTGTATTTACCACGTAGAAAATAACCTGTGTTGGAACACTGTGCTCATTGAAGCTGGCCCGCCAGTCATACCTGGTTGGCTGAAGAACCTGTCTACCAAGAAGAGCCTAGGGTGCACCCGGGCCTTGCAGAGAGACAGTTGACGGGACCGAAGCACAGACCAGGTTAGATCTACCCCACATAACTTCAGCTCAGTGAATCGCCGACGTTCATCACTTCTTGGCACCTGATCGTCACGCTACCTCGTAGCTCATGGGCCACTACGAGGTCATTAGGTGCTGAAAAGCCTGAACATTTTGGTAGCTAGAGCGTGGCTTCCTGAGATTTGCAGCCGTCAAGAGCTCCAGGAAGGCACGATTTGGAACTATCAATCTGTAGGTATAGGCGGTTATTAGGTAACTGGTTGTTCCTATATCCACATAGATTGGTAGTATTGTAAGCTATAAGTCTATTGCTGGTAGAAGACAGACAGATATTGAATTGAAATTTGCATTGAATTACCAGTTAGTCAATCTATTAGTGGTCTGGTAATGCTATTGAATGAATGTTTTGGTTAACATAGGTAGTTACATCTATTGATAGCAGGCTATTACATTGTTTTCAGTTTATAGCAATTTATAACTTGAACTAATATTGACTATCTGTGTGTGTTATAATGATAAAGGGAAACTGAATTGTATTTACAGAATTTATATAGATATAAAACTCGGTTCCTATTGTTTAAGGAAAACAACATTGTTTAAGTTGTGGTTTAGGGTTCCCTCGTTTGGGTTATAGACTGGAGGGTCCAATAAAATTGAGTTACTGCAAATTGTGAGTAAGTATCGTTCCGATCATGTCGTTATCTGAAATCCAGAAGGGTGTTTCTAAGGAACTCAGATGGTTTTCCTCCGCACACGGTCTGATAGACCGTTTAGATAGGCATGATGTGGTATTGGAGCGGTCTATGGACGTTAAGGAACGTTACAATAGGGTGCTCGAATTGTCCGCGCAGGCGGAATCAGTTGATGGTTGTGCACCTGACAGGCTGTCACGGTTGATAGGGGATGTCGACCAATGTATGGAGATGGCAGCTGCTATCACGCAGAAGACTGCGGACATACGTAGACAGCACGAGTCCAGCAATGATGGTGACATTGAAGCACGTCTGCCGCATCAGGGATCGGGGTCCAGGTTACCTGCCATAACTATGCCTACTTCATCAATCTGTTCGACAGTTTGGTGCACATGCGATCGGACATTACCAAGTCTGTCAAGATGGCTCAGCTGGTGGCAGCATTGAGGGGTGAGCCTAGGGAGCTGGTCGCTCATTTGACAGTTACGGAGGGTAACTATGAAACGGCCAGGCAATTGTTGGTCAGACGTTACCACAACAAACGGAGGTTGGCCGATGCCCAACTGAACCGTTTGTTTAGTATCCCGGTTGTGAACAAGGTCGGGGCCATACAGACGGAGGTTTTGAACCCATTGTTGTCCGTCACCAAGGCTCTAGAGAATCTTGGACTTCCGGTTGGTGAATGGTCGTACCTACTGTTGTACATTGTACTTTCCCGCCTACCCGCTGACGTGCAGACTCGTTTCGAACAGTCTCACGGGAGGTCGGCCGAGGACCTGCCCGCCTTCTCCGACTTGGTCGGATTTTTGAAAGAGGAGGCTCGACGGGCAGAGAATTTGGGGTCGACGGTCACCCATCCTTCGGAGCCACAGAGAGCTGCCGGGAGCGCTGTGAGTAGGGGCCCTCCGACGAGGAAGGACCGCACCAACCGGCAGTCGTATGGGACTGTGAGTGAATTGACCCCACATGGTGAGACCTGCCCATGTTGTAGGCAGATTGGCCATGCTGTGGCCAATTGCAATAAGTTCGGGGAACTTAGGGTTCAGGGACGGCGCCGGATGGCCAAGCAGCGGAGCTGGTGTTTCCTGTGCCTCGGGCCACACATGGCTAGGGACTGCACGCGCACACAAATGTGCGGATATTGTGGTGGGCCCCACAACAATCTGTTGTGCATGAACCGGTCCGGCCAACAGCCACCACAGGCCCTGTGGTGGCTGTTGGCCGGACCGGTACCCAGGGTGACACGACATGGGGCCCTGAGAATTCGTTTGCGACTCGGAGCGCAACTCAGGGGCCAACGTCCCCACGTGCACAGGGCAGTACTAGGGTGCAGGGCCGCACTCAGGATCATTACATGGGGGGCCCTGAGTTTTCGGTTGCGACTCAGCATCCGACTCAGCGGGACATTGGGTGTGTTGAGCAGGCCGTAACGGGCGGGTGGCATGGGACACCTTCGAGCTATGCGGGTGCGGTTCGGACGCCGCCTCAGTTGTCGCCCCGCTCGTCGCCTCGTCCTCGTCGGTCACATGTGATGTCCCCCCCGCTCATGGAGCAGCCACGGTTGAATTCACGCCCACCCCCCTTTACGGGGAATCGTAGGGTGGCAATGGAACCGGCGCGTGGGCCATTTGTACAATGGGACCCTCTGGCGTATAGCTGCATACCTGATCGGTTACAGGCAGAGTGGGGCCCCGGGGGCCCTCGCTAGGAATTTGCGGCCCAACCATTTGTTGCCCCCCAACCGGAGACGGTGGTGTTACCGATCGCCTCTGTGCTTGTTTGGGATTTGGCGGGCAACCCAACATACGTTCGCGCCCTATTAGATTCTGGAGCTCAGGGCTGCATTGTATCGAATGATTTAGCAAAATGGTTGGGCCTCAAGGTAAATAGGTATAATAAATCAATACGGGGCGTGGGGAATGTTACGGTTACGAATGTAGTTGGTCAATCGGTGATCACGTTCTCTCCACGTTATGACATTTTGACAAAACATCCGTGCAAGCTTTAGTAATGACGCATGTAATGGGCAGACACCCCTTGGTGAAGTTGAATCCGGCCGTTCGATTCCTGACATCAGGACTCAAGTTGGCGGATCCCGATTTTGACACTCCAGTCCCGGTCGACCTGCTACTGGGAGCAGACGTTCTGGGTAGGTTTCTGTTGTATGATCGGCGAGTTCTTCAGCCGGACGGGTTGATTGCTGTGGATACTAAGTTTGGTCACGTGATCATGGGTCCGGCATTGCCAATGGTTAGGCCTGCCGAGTCAGATGGCATACTTATTGGCTCAGCGTTGTCAGACGCTATCCAACGTTTCTGGGAGATAGAGGAACCTCCCACCGTTCGTCGAGTCGACGCAGACGAAGAAGAGTGCGAGTTGTTTTACCAGAATAGTACTGGTCGCCTTCGTTCTGGTCATTTTGTAACTCGACTGCCTTTCAGGGCCGATCGACCGCCACTAGGAGAATCTAGGAAGATGGCTGAGACGAGATTGATGTCGATGGAGAGTAGGATGGCAAGGGACGCCGTATTTAAACAAAAATACGTCGATTTCATGAGGGAGTATGAGTCGTTAGGATACATGTCGGTTTCGGGTGTGGACTGGAGATCTGAGGATCATTGTTTCCTTCCACACCATGCCGTCCTGCGAACCCCTACCGGCAAGATTCGAGTTGTTTTTGATGGGTCAGCACCTACCTCGAACGGGATGTCCCTGAATCAGTGTCTACATTCGGGACCCAAGTTGAGTCGTGATATTTCGGATATTCTCACGAGCTTTCGGAGACACCAGATTGTATTTGTCGCAGACATTCGGATGATGTTTAGACAAACGGTAATTCATCCGGCTGACAGAAGGTATCAGTTGATACTTTGGCGTGAGACCACGGCCGAGCCAGTCAAGGTCTATGAGTTAAACACGAACACGTATGGGTTACGGTCTAGCCCGTATTTGGCGATGCGTACCCTGCGGGAGTTGGCGTCGCGTGACCGTGTGAGCTATCCTAGAGCCGCCGCTATCCTGGAGCAAGATTTGTACGTCGATGACGTCTGCACAGGGGCAGCCAGTGTAGAGGAAGCTCTGGACCGACGTGACAAGCTCATTCAATTGCTGGAACGAGGCGGCTATGAACTACGCAAGTGGATGTCCAACTCCCCTGAGTTGATGTCTGGTCTCCAGATGAGTTTCAACAAGACCCGCACGTTTTTGAGAATCCTGACAACCCTAACATGTTGTCAGTGCTTGGAATTCAGTACCGGCCCGTTCATGATGAGTTTACCTATCGGGTGGTTTTAGAAACACCGAAGGCCTGGACGAAGCGGTCAGTACTGTCAACGATTGCGAGAACGTTCGACCCGAATGGATGGATTTCTCCAGTCACCTTTGCTCTCAAATGTTTTATGCAAAGGCTATGGGCAGCTCAGTTGACCTGGGACACCCACCTCTCAGGTGATTTGTTGACTGATTGGACGCGAATGTTCACCTCGCTATCGGACATAAATAATGTATCGCTGCCGAGGAAATTGGTCCCTGCTGAGGATTACAGGGCAACCCTTCACGGGTTTTGTGATGCCTCTGAACGAGGGTTTGCGGCAGCGGTTTATTTGCGAACCGTCACCTCCACCGGGGAGGTCGACGTGCGTTTGGTTTTGGCAAAAAGCAAGGTAGCGCCTATTCGGACAAGGATGACGATTCCAAAACTGGAACTGTCCGGGGCTGCTCTGTTGACCAAACTTTTGAATCACACTCTAACAGTGTTGCGTGGGTCAGTGGTTTTGGAGGATACGGTGTACGCGTGGACGGACAGCCAGATTGTTTTGTGCTGGCTGAAGGCTTCGGTCCATAACTTAGAGGTTTTTGTTGCGAACCGTGTCTCCCAGATTGTGTCATCTGAGGTCCCACTGACCTGGAAACATGTACCAGGAGAATTGAATCCATCTGATTGTGCATCCAGGGGATGTCGGGCTCCTGAACTCGTTAGACACCATTTGTGGTGGGGACCACCCTGGCTTGCCAAGAGAGTATCGGACTGGCCCCACAGCCATGTAGTAGTATCTTCGGATCATGGCCCCAGAACGGCCGTGCATGTTACCCAGAAGGCGGAGGACCCTGACGCCGGGTTTCTGCTGGACCGGTATAGCTCACTTGACAAGTTGATAAACGTGTCCACTTGGATTAGGAGATTCGCTCGAAATTGTCGTACTCCTCACGATCAGCGAACGTTGAACCCTATTCTGACTCCGGCAGAGCGAAACGAGTCGCTGTTGAATTTGGTCCGGTTGGTACAGTTCTCGAAGTTTGGGGCAGAATTGGAGATTATACGAAGTGTACGTTCGAAATTGAAGGGAGCCGTCGCGCGTCTCAACCCCTTTGTTGATTCGACCGGGTTACTTCGGGTAGGACGAAGATTGCGCAATGCGAATCTGTCGTATTCGGCTCGTCACCCACTTCTGCTCCCCAAGGGGGGACAGTTAGTTGAATTGCTAGTGACTGATCGTCATATTAAAAACGCGCATGCCGGCTGTAACGCGTTGTTGGCCACGCTCCAGCGGGAGTTTTGGATCTTATCTGCCCACCGTGCCATACGGAACATCGTGTTTCGGTGCATGCCTTGTTATCGACTTAAGGCTGCCACGATGCAACCTCTCATGGGGGACTTGCCCCCTGATCGTGTGAATGAGGTCAGACCGTTTTCAGGTGTTGGTACGGATTTTGCAGGACCGTTTATGGTGAAGAGTTCACGATTGCGTACCGCTAAGCAATACAAGGCGTACCTATGTGTGTTTGTTTGTTTATCCACCAAGGCGGTACATCTCGAGCTCGTTGCTGATCTCTCGACAGAGGCTTTAATTGCTTGTTTGGATAGGTTTGTTTCTCGAAGGGGACTTCCAACTTTGATCCGCTCTGATAACGGCACTAACTACATAGGTGCGGAACGATACTTACGAGAGATAGTCAACTTTTTGAATGTAAATAAAGTGGATATTGGAACGGCCCTCTCCCGTCGGGGTATACAGTGGACCTTCAGCCCACCGATTTGCCCCCACTTGGGTGGGATTTTTGAGGCCGTAGTTAAGTCAGCTAAGACGCACTTGGGGCGTATAGTAGGTCAGACCACGCTGACTTTTGAGGAGCTCGCGACATTGTTTAGTAAGATCGAGGCCGTTCTCAATTCGCGACCGTTGTGTCCGCTCAGCTCGGATCCAAATGACCTGGAGGCTCTGACCCCAGGCCATTTCTTGATAGGACAGCCACTTAACGCGTTGCCCGAGCACCCCTTCGAGGGAGCGAAATTGTATCGGTTGTCAAGGTATCAGATGTTGCAGCAGTTTACTCAGAATTTCTGGAAGCGTTGGTCGCTCGAGTATCTGCATATCTTACAACAGCGCCTTAAGTGGACTGACAAAACTAGCCCCCCTAGTGTTGGTGACCTCGTTCTGGTTAAGGATGCTAACCTACCGCCACTACGTTGGCGCAGGGGGCGCATTGTTAACTTGTTCCCTGGCAAAGACGGGACCCCCCGGTCTGCAGAGGTTCTAGTAGGAGGCTCGGTTCTAAAACGAACGGTAGCAACGTTGTCTCGGCTGCCCGTAGATTAGGGGACAGGTGGGTGCCTGTCCGGGCGGGTGATTGTTCGATTCCAAATTGATATTCGATCGATGGTTTCTGAACGGCCATTTTTAATTTGACGTTAGCTGTCAACCTGGCAGTTTTGACAACGGACAGACGAAAGCCCTCGCAATGTAAATGCGTTTTGGTTTGGGTATTGAAATTAAATCGCAGGCCATCTGGAATGTATTCGGGATTCCCTCAGGATTGTTAATATAGCTGAGTGTGTTGTTGTCTCTCGAACCAGATAAAGTTCGGATTTTCGTGCCCGATTTTTATTTACCACGTAGAACATAACCTGTGTTGGAACACTGTGCTCATTGAAGCTGGCCCGCCAGTCATACCTGGTTGGCTGAAGAACCTGTCTACCAAGAAGAGCCTAGGGTGCACCCGGGCCTTGCAGAGAGACAGTTGACGGGACCGAAACACAGACCAGGTTAGATCTACCCTACATAACTTCAGCTCGGTGAATCGCCGACGTTCATCACTTCTTGGCACCTGATCGTCACGCTACCTCGTAGCTCATGGGCCCCTACGAGGTGCTGAGAAGCCTGAACAGCTCCGATATTCAAGGGGAAAGGAAAGAGGGAGAATATCGATGGATACAGACCAGTGGCCGTAGTACCCACGGTGTCGAAGATCCTCGAAAATAGTCTCAGCGCCCGACTTCTTGAATTCCTCGCGTCGACTGATGCGCTGTCGGAGCGACAGTATGCGTACCGCGCGGGCCGCTCGACGACTGCACTGGCGCGGGAGGCGGTGCGCGGAGTGCTCGAGGCAAGAGAGAGGAAGTTCCAGGTCGCAGTTCTCTGCTGTGACCTCTCGAAAGCATTTGATGTTGCCGATCACGGCGTGCTCGCCGCTAAGCTCCGTCACTACGGTATAGTCGGGGGGCCTTTATGTCTACTAACAGACTTCCTACGAAAACGCTCGCAGATCGTCGTTGGTGATGGAGGGAGAACGAGATCAGAACCGGTGATGACACATATGGGGGTTGCTCAAGGCTCTTCGGTATCCAACATACTATTCTCATTCCTTCTGAATGACCTGCCACAAGCGATGACCTCCAGCGAATTAGTCATGTACGCAGATGATGTGGCAGGAATCATCACTGACAGGACAATTGGAGGCCTTGAACAAAGCCTAAACCATACTATCACTGGTTCCGTAACAACGGTCTCGTTCTCAACATAAAGAAAACTCACTTCCTCCACTTCGACCTATCAGGTCGCCGTCTCGTCCCACTGAACGTCCAAGTGGACGGAATGCGGGTCGATCAGGTGGAAGCGACAACGTTCCTGGGCTTCGAGCTGGACCGTGGACTCACATGGCGCGCTCACGTGGCGCGACTGAGCGCGCGACTCAGCGGCGCATGCTTTGCGCTGCGGCAGCTGGTGCGCACGGTGCCGCGCAGTGAAGCGCGCGTGCTACTTCGCCATGGTACACTCGCTGCTGCAGTATGGAGCCGAGCTGTGGGGGCGCGTGGCGGACTGGGAGAGAGCATTCAGGATACAAAAGCGAGCCGTGAGAGCGATAGTCCAGGTCCGCCGGGACGTGTCGGTAAAACCTCACTTTAAAGCGCTGCACATCTTGACGCTCCCGTCCATCGTCATACTCCAGGTGGCAGTGTATATGCACGAGAACATCCACTCTTTCCGCAGGCATCACGACATCCACGGACACCCGACCCGCAATGGTCACAGGCTCAGGACGGTTTCACACACCCTGGCCAAGTCATCGAAGTTGACTCACGTCATGGGTCCGACAGTATACAACCGCATACCAGAACATATTAAATCTGCGCCTAATTCCGCATGCTTCAAAAAGCGACTGAAACACTGGCTTGTCGAGCAAACCTTCTACTCATTCGCTGAGTTCGAAGCGACCAATATAAAATGTGATTCCAATTTAATGAAATGAATAACTAATTTAATTTAATACAATTCAAATTTAATGTAATACTTTATGGCAATTTTAATTTTAAATAATGGTATCTTAATTTATGGAATGCATTTTTATGTGTCTGCAATTTTTTATACAGATGTATATTAATCAATTTTTTATTTATAATCTGACATGTAATTGACACTTACCAATAAATATGTTTCAATTCAAGAAAAATGGGCTCCAGCGTCACATGAGATCAGCACACAACGATGCACTAAACCAATCGGCATCCTCTACTGTTACAACAACCACCGATGGGCAAACACCAATGTCACCATTGGAAGAAGCCTTCGGATCCCCATTCCTGAATGCCATCCGACCCAAGTCTGGCATCTGACAAAGGCATTGGGACAACGTCTGCAACCTTCATGGCAAGCTATATGACCTCCCATGCGGTACTGCCAGTAGAAAATTCGTACACACTCTGGCCGACGAAATTGAGCATCTAACCAAATCAACCTACCCCTCTGAACGCGTATTAACCTTTGCTGCAGTCAAACTGCAAAGAGACAAAAACGTTAGATACATGAAAGATATACTGAGACTACTCGATCGGCGCCAAAACTCTGGGCAGACGAACGTTTCGAGGAACTCATCACGGAATCCCTCAAAGCAGAAAAATCTATATGGAATACAAGAATCCGGAAACAAAACAACAACGACTAAGAAACAAAATCATTCACACGACTGATACTACATGGGAAAACGCGGGAAGCGCTCAACTGGCTCCTTAAAAAAGACACAAGCAAAGTTTTAAACCCAGATACTGAAGTTGACCCATCCGGTAAAACCGCCAGTGATGTGCTGAGAAAAAAGCACCTCCCGCCTGATACTCCAGATTTCGCTTTATTCACCCTCCCCAAAGACGTCACAAAACTCCCACCACTCCTTGAAGTCGAAATAACTTGTGACCATGTCGAAACAGTTGCCAGAAAACTACACGGGGCGGCGGAGGCCCCACTGGATGCACAGCCGAAAACTGGATAGATTTCCTACTCCGCTTCGGCCAAGCCAGCACCCATTTAAGAGAAGCCGTAGCGCAGCTCACAACTAAACTTAGCAACGAAACCATACCCTGGAGCCAAATACAAGCATTAATGTCAAGCCGACTTGTTGCTTTAGAAAAATGCCTTGACGTAAGACCTATCGGCATCGGCGAATGCCTACGAAGAATATTATCCAAATGCATGATCTTAGCAACAGGCTCTGAAGTCTACACACTACTACACTACTAGTCTACTTCACTAAACACCTCGCTGTAACTCTGGCGGACCGCTGGAACCGGACCCCTGCCACTATAATGGGCTGGCTACGAGCAAGAATTCAAACCGCCATCATCAGGGCTAGCAGCATGTGCACCCTCCATAGGTGGAATCGCACAGTCCTATATGAGGATGGGGCGGCAGTCCCACACGTACTGTCTTGAACTAGAATGAAGTATCTTATTTATATTCTCTGTACATATTTTCATGAATCTTTTGTTTAATAAACTTATTAACTTGAAATAAAAAAAAAACATTAACACATGTCATGTGATAAATTATCATCCTCAAGAAAACCACAGTTTTAAGATAATTATTATTTACCAATAGGGGTCACGTATCAGTTACTATAATAGGTATAGTAACTATATTTTATTTCTTATAGGTTCTTAGGTTCTATAGACAACTCTAAACAACGGTTAGGTATTATACAAAGAAAAGAAAATGAATTACCTAGCCAACCAGACCCCAAGCGAAATACCACAGTCTGATTAATGTACACGCAGCCTTCATGCAAAAACCTGTTCGGCGCCAATTTGGAAGGAGGTTTTAAGCCCCCCTACAAATAAAGTACGCAGTTTAACTTTTAAATAAACATTATTTACCTCCGTGAACGTAGTATCTATCATATATTAACAAACTCCAGGGTCGCAGTTGCGTTTGGTCAGACATTTTTGATATCAAATTCCAAGGCAGAACTATCTAACTAACAATCACGATGAATCCTTTCACTTCACGATTGAGTTAGGATAAAAATTATGATTTTGATACCTCCGCTACGGTCCCTGCCCTATCAGGCGGATATCGGGGACATCTCTTTAAGGATGCTTCCTCGTGCACAGCACTCTTATAAGGAGTCATCGCAGCTCACAACGCCTGCTGAGACCGGCGAACGAGGGTCGCGATTCCACGATGCAGCGACAGGATTATTCCTCTTGCGGTAAAGCCGACAAGCGGGAAATTGAAAGCCGTTGTAAAACACCTCCTGCGACAAGAATCACAGTGTTAGAGACATTAGATGAAGGTCTTATTGGGTCAGAAGGACCCAGCGTGGAAAAGTTGCTTTGTCAGCAATGTAGAGACAAACCTCGGAGAAATGTGAGTCTCGTGACGTCTTCGTGACCCGCTGTCAACTCTGAAGAGTTGTCAGGCTTGAACTCTCTACAGACATCAACAAACATTCACAACTCACGGCAAAAACACCCCACAAGCCTATTGGGATGGAACAGATCATCGAAAGAGGAACACGACATGTAACAACAATATACGATGCCGGTCTACATCAAAGCGCGGAATTATTCTATTGAAACTGACAGAAACTTACTGATTCAAAAACAAAAAAATTACTTGAGAACAGCCACGCCTGTCTTCCAAAAGAAAAGTGCAAAAAAATATCTATCGCCACTTTTCCCCCTGCGATTTAGTTTCATCCGTGGAGATATTGAATGCTAACCTCAAGAATGTAAAGGGCTGGGCCTCGTCCCACGGGCTGTTCGTAAACCCGATAAAATCGCAAGCAATGATTATAGATTTAGAACCAAGCACTCTCTTTCCTTACTACAGAAACCTATTTGTTCCTATAACTAATAATGTTCAATTGGGTATACAGCTAAGGCGAAAAACCTCGGTGTCATCTTTGATAGCCAGCTGTGTTGGTCTCCACATTTCCATTCCCTCAGGCGTCTGCAGAACTTCTTGCCACAGCAGACCAAAATTACCCTTGTACAATCTCTTCTCTTGCCGTCAACTATGCCGATTTTGCGATGCCTCGGGATTCGGTTTAATCTTTGGACTTCGCAAATTCGACCACGGTTTTCAATATTGCAAAGAGTTGGGGTGGCTACCGATTCGTCGTCCCCGGGACTCTCACATTCTTTATAATCTGTTCAATATCCTGAAAAATCCGAGCTACCCCAACTACCGTTTTGAGTATCTCTTTTCGGGAGATCGGCACCGGAGATCTCACACTGTCTCACTTTTAGCCACTCCGCGGCATAACAATGCTGCGTACAAACACTCTTTCAGGTTATGTGCGCACGGACTTTGGAACGCTCTTCCTTGGACTATAAGAGACAGTCCCACTCTTTTCTCTTTTAAGAAACGTATTAAAGAGCACTACCCCACTTCGTAAAAGTTATTGTATGTATTTATGTGTAAAGTGTATGAAGTATATTTCGGTACTTATTTAGTGGTTACTGTCTTTATTTTATAAGTATTTAATTTATTCCTTTGCATTTTATTTATACTAGTTATTGTGCACTGCCTACCTACCTTTTATAATAAAATTGCCTTTAAGGTCTTGGTTTGCTGGAAGAAATCTCTTTTTAGAGATAAGCTCGCCTTTGTACATACATTTTGTTTTCATGTAACTTGTAAAATATTTGTGTGCAATAAAGAATTATGAACTACATAATACGTTGTATGCCTATGTAGCTGTGACTAGGTACATATTAAAAATAATGGCCGCTGTCGATGTGGCATCCGCGTCCGGCGAGTTTTGCAAGCAGCGTCAAAATATTCGAGTCGCGTTTAAATAAGCCCACAAAAAAAAAACTACGAAACCAGCTTATAAAAATAAGGATATTACACATGATGGAATTTCAAATCTACATTACTGACGCAAGTGCTGTTTTTTAACAAAGTCTCTGCTTCATATGGAGATGAATCTAGCCGCTCTGTTGTGAGTAAGGGTACATTGGTTAAGAATATTTCGAAAGCTCGAGCTACCTCAGAGTTGGATTTAACAACATCATCACCAGCTATCTTTAAGCAGAAATCCTTATCCTTTGGTATAACATTGCCAGTCCAACGGTTTATTATTTGTATCATTCTATTGTTTGAATTTTGCATTTCTCTAATAATGTGTTAAGTTTTTGCAGTTTTACAAACCAACTTGAACGTTTTGGAATATTTTTTTACATAGTCATGGAATTTTCTATCAAACTCTCAAAATTCGCGAGCTTTGGTCACGGAAACACAGAATTTATTTATTTAATTTATTTATTTATTCCATCTTAGTGTACAACTTTACAGATAACAATCCAAGGCGTTATACACAGCACATATAAAATCTAAAAAAAACATGATAAAAATACAATTTGCACAATGTCTATAAAATAAAAATTAGAATAATGTCAACAAAATAAAATCACATCAATATCAGATAGAATTTCGATACAATCAAAAATACAATTTGCATATCACCCGACATAATGTCAATAAAATAAAATTAGATTAATGTCAATAAGATTAAATTAGATCAATGTCAGATAAAATTTCAATAGAATCAGTTTAAATTACAACATCACACAATCCTTTCACACATTCTTCTCACAGAACCTGCCACAATCTCGCACTATTATATGCCTCCATGAATCACCAAACAGGATCAGTCAGTGGTGCTGCAGCCAACAGAGCGTTGAGACTGTCCCGAGCCCTCACCAGCGGAGACTGCTGGCGCGCCACCGTGCGGTGCGTGCCGCCCGCTATCAGCTGGTGCCTGCGCCCATTCATTAGCCATTCAAGAAATCGCTCATTTATAAAAGAGCTTTTGTAGTGACCAAGACCATTGGATATCGATGCAGCAATAAATTCAGTACCGCCTACGATTTTATAGGTTTTGTATTTTTATTATTACAATTACAAGCTTTTATTTAGTTTCACCTGTCCCGTTGTCTGTCTGTCTGTCTGTCTGTTTGTCTGTCTGTCTGTAATCAAATCTTGCAAGTTAAATTTGATCCACTTCCCGGTTTTCGATTGAGCTGAAAATTTTCATGCATATATAAATCAGATGACAATGCAATATTATTATGACATAGAGCTGATCTGATGATGGAACTGGAAGGTGGCCATAGGAACTCAGTCATTAAACGACGCTACCTCATCGAGTTTGGGCTCGTTTAATTGGTCTTGTCGAGTATTTTGACACTAGATGGTAACCTGGGTCTGATGATGGAGCTGGAAGGTGACCCATAGGAACTCCATAATTAAACGACGCAACCCCATAGAGTTTGGGCTCATTTAATTTGTCTTGACGAGTAATATGATACTAGATGGTAACCAGGGTCTAATGATGGAGCTGGAAGGTGGCCCATAGAAACTCCATAATTAAACGAAGCAACCCCATCGAGTTTGGGCTAGTTTAATTTGTTTTGACGAGTACTTTGATACTAGATGTCCAACCCCAAAGCCGAGTTAAGTCTTTAGCAGGTCTTCAAATCGAAGAACTTGACTGCTCAAAGTTGACTTCGAAGAAACTTTGTAATGTTGATGCATTAAAACAAATGAATAGAATGAGAAGCGTTACAAATAAATAACTGGTGATTACATAACTAATTAAACATTATTTTACCTTACTACAAATATGTAAAAAAAAAATACATATATAAATAAATAAAATACATAAAAACTTTAAGTGCTCAAAGCAGCACATATTATGTGCGCCTACTACGGACTACATAACGGAAACACGCTACTACGTGCTACGAACTACGTCGCAGTAAATCTCGATTTAAAAATACTAAAAAGTTAAAAATAAAAATAAAGAAAAAAAAACTTTTTTAAAAACAAGCTTTTATTAAAAATCAACAAAAAAGTTTAAAATAAATTAACTCCAATAACAAATATATCACTTTATAAGTTCATTGTAACCTTTAACGATAATTAAGCTTCTTCGTCTATGACAAAATAATTACATACCGTACATAATTATATATTTTTAACATTAAAACCTTTACATTTTAATTGTTAAATCATCCCGTTTTTAACTCAGTCCAAATTTTATAAATAAAAGCGTGTTACATTGTGATAGCGAGAGTAAAAGAAGGTGCTAAATGTTCTTAATCATACCATCAAAAACAAAACTAATCAAAACAAACAAGAATAATCTGAATGTCTGCTGCGATATAGGGGGTACTTCGAATCTAGAATCGTTCCTGAGGATTGCAAATCGGGAAAAATAAGTTACCGGGGTTATTACGTATCTTGCAAATAGTAAGCAATCGACAAAAATTGCGCAATTTCTGCTGTCAAAAGTGACAATAGCAGAGTGTAGCCAACGGTCTACGGTGCTGCCTCTAGCGAACAATCGAAAAACTAAAAAGAGCATTGTTGTTGCAAGTAACAGAAAGCAGTGTTGCCGTTTTAGCCAGTTTGTGGCTAGATCTAGAGGATTTTCAACGGTTTTAGCCAAAAAAAAATCAATTTTAGCCACCAAAACGAATCTAGCTACATCTAGCTATTTTTGGTAAGTTTTTAGATTATTACTTTTGGAAGTCGAACGAGCAAGAATTTTAAAGAAATCTGTTTTAATCGCCTTTTACTGAGTAGGCAACACCACTGCGGTTGCAGAATTTTAGGTAATAAGCCGGAAATTAATTTACGGTTTGCAATACCTAATCGTTCTCTGCCTACTCAGAAAGAAGACTTCATTTTATCAGTACCTACCTATTCTGTTAACAGATTTTCAATCAACGAAACTGAGTTTTTTTACTGTGTGAAATCAGTCACGTAGGATGAGTTAATTATAATTGATTTTCCCTTTCACTGTGCTGTGTTGTTCTATAAAGTGAACATGCTTTTGTTAGGGGTAATATTGACCCTGTTACAAATACCTTTGCTCATAGCAGAATATAATGTGAGTACTGAGTATAACAAAAAGTATTGTCATATTTTGAAGACCTCTGTGGCGTAGCGGTTGTGGTCCTGGGTTTGATCCCCGACTGGGGATTAAAAAAATGCATCCCCTGGTCTTGGATGTTTCTATGTGTGTGATGTCGCTGTTTCTAGTTCCCACGACACAGGGTATCCTAGTGTGGGGCCAGAAGCAATGTATGTGCCTGTATGTAAATGTTTGTGTTTATTATGTTTTATTTAAATGTGTTATTGATATTTAGGAACTTTGGCGAACAATTTAGATCGGCTTGTTAACCTGAAATAAGGTCCCATCCGGAAGAAAGCATGAAAATGTAGCTTTTACAAGGTTTCACAAAAGTCATCGTCGCGCAGGCACCACGAGAGAGCACTGATCATGTACTCTGCACAGATAAAAAAATGGTTGTCTGTAAAGTCGGTTTACGGACGATATTTTTACGTGATAACGTCATAAGAACCGCTTAGGCCGATCGTGCCTCTCTATCGGTTGTTCCGCGCTCTCGCTTTCACGCTCGGCTCAGGCGGAACCTAATAATGAGTTATGCTCTTTCTTGCGTGCAGCCGGCGTTTTATAAGACGTCATCACGTCAAAAGGTCTATGTCAGTTGGTCCAAAAGTTAAAGCCATTTTTGTAAAACAATAGATAACGACAGCCTTTCACATTTATAGTCACTGACCACAAATTAAGCAATATTTTATTTAGTAACGTGATCAAATACACGTACTAATAATCACTTATTTATCAACAAACTGCAGTGATGCTTCGTTGTGCATTGAAAATAAATATGCTCAGTGTTCTGCTTAGCGGCATATTATGCATAGAGTCATGCGGTTGCCTAATTAAAATAAAACTATAAAATAATAAGGTTAGTAGCACAGAATTCAAAGTCAATTTGTGGTTAAATAGTAATGGTACGTCACATTGGTAAAAACATAAATGATTTCCGAAAATAATTATAAATTAGATAGACATATTATATTCATTTTTCATTCATAAAAACCTCAACGCCATAATAGCATTTTGAGACTGATAGCTTAAATAACTTACGCTTAAATTGTTAGATTCATACTTTTATGTCGTTAGGTATTTTATTGAATATTTTTGGGCCATACATAATATATTTTTATGCATGAGTGCGGTTTTTGCTTGCCTTAGGCGTAGCTTGTATTCATTTTGTACACGTACTGAGTTTTGTTTGCCGCATGAGACTTTGACAAAGGGATCGGGATTAGTTTTTACAAATATTGCTACCTCGTAAATGTAGAGGGATGGAAGGGTGAGTATTTTAAGGGTTTTTAAACTTACTGGTTCACAACTTTCATGACATTTAAGCTCACACATAGCCCTTACGCAGCGTTTCTGAGCCTTAAAGACAGATTCTTTACCGGTAGAGTTGCCCCAGAAAATAACAGCATACTGCAAGACCATAATACGCAGTCAATACTGTTTCTCTGTTCACAATCTTCGATAATCTGAACAGGAGAAACGCGGCTTTAACTTTTGGCAGACCTCGGTGATCAGCGCCTTCCAAGTTAGTTAGTTGTGGTCAATTCGCAAACCTATAAATTTCGTCCAACGACTTCCTCAAGGAGTTTCTCCTCATATTAGATACTGGGTTGGGTTGTTTTGTCTAGATTTGCCATTAATTTGTGTGTTCAAGTACCATTATTTGTGTAATCAAGTCAAGTCATGATTTCTTTCAAAGTGTCATTTGATCCTTGTACATAATTTTCATGGATATTGATGATTACTGTACTGTCATCAGCAAATAAAATCATAGGGTTAGGAATATTTTTCGGTAAATCATTTATATACATAATGAATAATATCGGTCCAAAGAGATTAACTTGAGGAACACCGCATGATATTTCCCTGTAGGGCGATATATGTTTTATCTCGGTTTTTGGTTTAGGACAGATTCTACTTATTTCCGTGCATTGTGACCTATTGCTTAGGCGTCATGACAACTTTATCAACCTATTAGGTCTATCACCAGTATCTTCTAATAAATCGTTTAATATCTAATAAATCTACAATATATCGGAAAACTGAGTGACTTTTTCTTCATTGGTTTACAAACTCAAAATGCCGTCCGATCATCCGTGCAAACTTTTACCTCAATCAATGCAGGATTTCATTATGATAATGCAAAGTAAGGATGGTTTGTTTGTCCCGACAACAAAATTAGATAATTTGCTGCATTCGCGCTTGTAGAGCTGCTTAGTTATCTGATTCGGTGTCATTCGGTGCGGTCTAATTTATATAGTAGTTTTGGTGTAGTTTATTGTCAAATGAAACCACGAACTTTTCATTGTAGAAAAATAAGACCGATATAGTGCATTGGACTGGGCGCACAGTAAATTAATTGATCTATATTTTTTATAGTGGTTCCGTTAGCCAGGCACATACATTTTTGAGGTAAGTATTATCTACGAGTTTTCCTTTCTTGAGCACATAAATTGCATAAAGTCAGTCGATAAAAACTTGATAATTATCTCTGCCGATTACATCCTGTTTGTCTCGAAATGTCTAGTATACAATATAGTTTTAAGCGGATAAACATATTACTATATCCCGTGCCGATACCTGTTTTGGAGTTTCAAATGAATTTTGTAATTAAATAACTATTCTTTCCTTTTACCTTATTAGGATTGGAGACACATCTGCGATTTCTGTGCTGCCGCGATTTGATGAACAATTTCGATTAATCAAACCAGAATAAATAAAGAATAAAGAATACGACTTTTTGATACGCTGTTGAGTTTTTATAGTAGTTTATGTGACTGATACTTAATGGAGGGCATTAAAACTCGAGAGTGGGTTTATGAAACGAGCCGAAGGCGAGTTACAGTTACATGTTACTTATATATCGAATGTGACATCAAAGTGAATAATGTATAAGTTAACTTATGATCTCAAGTAATGTAAGTAAGAAAGCATTTTTCTGATTCTGAAAATCTTATATAATAATATTCGACATTACTCAAAAAGTTACATGTTATGCCTATTTTATAAGTTTTAAAATAATCGGTAATTGTGCATAATTTAGGCACAGATTAGATAATAGATTTAGCCTCCAGTTCACTTGTCTTGGAAGAAATCGAATAAGAATGAAACTATTCACTTCCAGTCGTGAAATAGACGGTATAGTAAGGGAGCGGGGAAAGCCACAAATTAAAGTATATTTGAAGGTATCTGAAAGGTTTAGGTCCAATCCCCGGTTTTGTCAGTGTATTCTACACAAAAGTTATCCTATACTGGCTGTAAAGTAGTTCAGTTAGTTATTAAGGCTGCAATGCATAGTTACCCCTATAATCTTATGTGTGTAATATAAACCTCTTCTAAAAGTAAGTTTAACTTATCTAATAGTTTGAAAAAAGTAATTTTTGTTTCTCATTATTGTCAATAGTAAAGTTAGATAAGGATTATCTATAAACATGTTCTTGTCTCATTACATAAACAGACATGAATATCTTTTAAATGTCTTAATAACTAACTTAAATTTAACTACTAAAAAGACTACCACAAATGTGAATTCAAGATTACATTTTACAAACTCTTCATCTTAACTTTCAAAATTAATTAATCTGATTCACATGTTCAATTTCCTTAAACAAACTATAGAACTTAAAACACCTCAAAATGTTTAAAATGTTATAGTTCGTATATCGACCTTCAACATTAAACACACTTAATGTGAATTATTCTTCTGAGTAGTATTGCCATTCATAGCTATACAAGCAGATTTGGAGTCTGCCGTAAGTCTGACATGATTTTGCTAAAAAAGAACAGAATAACGTCAGAATTACAGCAGTCTGTTTCCGAACCTGCTTTTATGTTCACACTGAAATCACACTGAAAATAATAACATTCTTTGTCGTTACTTTATCATACTCTGACATCAACATAAACTGTATCATACGAAAATATTTTAACTTATATTTCTAAAATTGAAGGTTCACTCATTCATGATTAAAAATGTCCCTTTTCAATAATAATACGAACGAATGGGTCACTAGCGTTAGATGTTTTCTCATAACAGTCAAAAATTAAACAATTTTTGCAAATTCTCCATGCACCGAAACTACTTCACAAACCACAGAGTTTATTAATTTTGACAGAAATGACTCCTTTTCTGTACTGTTGTCTGGACGTTTAATATTGAAATTCACCACTGGATTTAATTTTTGTGCTCCGATAGAATGCAGTGTCGAATAATTGAAACATAACATTACAGTTTGGAGCGCAATCATGACAGTTAGCATAACCAGGACGTATTTGTAAGACTGCAACCAACTTTTGAAAATTTACTGAATCTTGACTTACTTTACTGAATACTGACCACCTGTCTCTGCAAGAACGTACTTAAAACTGGCTTTTTGTAGTGTAAAAAAGTCTTCCATGATCTCTTTCCAGACATTTAATTTGCAAGTTAAATCTGTAGACAAACTACATGTCTTAAGCATTTCAACTGATTACAAGGTTAAACTCCGTAAACAAACTGTAGCATTTTTTGTTTGATAGACAATTACAAAAATGGTATAATTTGTTTATTACACGTAACATTTTAAACACTTAGGTGTTTGATTAATAAACACTTCAAGTTGAGATGGAACCTGTTAAATTACGAATCCCTTTTTGGATTCTTTCGCTTCGACCCGTTATCAAGTCCCGCCAACCTGGGAGACCAGAATTGACCTGCAATTTCAAAATATTGCGTTTCTTCTCTCTCGAAGACCAGATTTCTTGGTTCATAGCTCTTTTGAATTCATTAAAAGCGAACTCTCTTTTTACAAATATTCAAAAACTCTATCTATGTTCAAGCTCATCTCATTCGTCCGAGATCGCTGAACGAAGCAGTCGTGTATCGGTGCTCTTGAGAATTCTACCATAACTCACTTCTACTGTTCACTCAACACTAAGCAGTATACTCTTACGCATTAGTGCTAGATCTCCGTACATTCGGCCGTGATTGCTTTTACGGACACTGGCCCGGCCAGCGAGAAACCAGTTCTGCGATCGTGCACAACTCGCCGCATTCCGTGAGTAAACGAGACAGACGCTACGTTATGTCTCGTTTCCCCTCCGCTACTCATCGACACGGTTTCAAACGCATTGGGTTCCGAATTTCGTCGCATCTGTTATTGACGGCCGTGGCGCAGTATGTACCGTCGCCGGCACTGTTGCACTAGTGGTGTCAAGTTCGTACCCGGGCGCCTGCATCGAAATAAATTTTTATTTTTTTTCTCTTTTTTTAAATCATTATTTATCTTTGTTTTATCACTGGTGCTGTACAAAGTATGCAGAGAACAACAAACAAGGGCAACGTGTCAACCATGGCCAGCACTTCAAGCGAGTTGCAACTCGTGCAAAGGCAAGCGTTCCTAATAACGCTTTGTTAACATGCTCATCATGCAAGAGATCATTTCACAGGACTTGTATCTAACAGAATGATGTCTTAGTTGCAAATCCGCAGACCTGGAATTGTCCTCTTTGTACTGATGGGGAAAGGCTACGTAGCGTGCTCTGCATCCAATGCTACGATGAGACCCCCGAAGCGGTTGGCCTCATCCTTCTCCCCCGAGTCAAACATTCAACCGTCCACCGTGATTAACCAAATTACCACATTAGAGAAATAGTCACTGATATTGTTAAAACACAAATGGAGTTTTTCGTGAGTCAGATCCAAAATTCAATGACAGTGGCCATCAACAAAGAATTGTCGTCCCTGCGCCAAGAAGTGGAAGATGTTAGGACGAGCATGACCTTTGTTAACTCTCAGTACAAGGACGCAATGAAAGCTATCCAGTCTTCCTCACAGGGCTTTACCGACCTAAAGGCTGAGAACGCCGAATTGCGTACCGCGGTGACTGAACTGAAGAATACAGTGAAGCAACTGGAACAACATGCCCGTTCTAACAATCTGGAGATCCAGTGTGTGCCGGAAAACAGGAACGAGAACACAAACACAATAGTATTGCAACTTAGCAGGGCCATAGACTGCACAATCACAGATAATGATATTCTCCATAGCTCTCGTGTAGCTAAGGCTGACCCAAGCAACCCTCGACCACGCTCCATCGTCGTCCAAATGAAATCACCTCGCTTACGGGACAGCTATCTGGCAGGCGTGCTGAAATTTAACAAGGATAATCCTAAGGATAAATTGAACACATCCCACCTCGGCATGGCTGGAGAACGGACCCCAATCTTCGTTGCCGAACACTTGTCACCCGCAAACAGAGCACTTCACGCAGCTGCTAGGCACAAGAGCAAGCAACTGGGATATCAATTTGTTTGGGTTAGGAATGGACGCATCTTCATGCGCAAAAATGTGGACTCAGCTAACGTCCTGATTAAGGACATGGACACTCTGCATAAGTTATCTTAGCTTAAAATGATTTCTCACTTATCCAAGTCTTAAATGGTTTATTTATCTCTTTACATTCAGTGACCTAAATATATACTATCAGAATGTTCGTGGCCTCAGATCAAAAACAAACACCTTTTTGCAAAATGTATCATGCTGTAATTATGACATCATAATCTTAACAGAGACTTGGCTAAATAGCGGAATACTGTGTAATGAATTATTTGATGATAGATTTGTCATATTTAGGAGAGACAGAGACTTAAGTATTAGTAGGAAAATGGACGGGGGTGGTGTTCTGATAGCCATAAATAAAAACTTAAAATCGAAACGAATGTTGGACTGGGAGAGTACCTGTGAGGACCTATGGGTAACAATTGAAATTAAAATGATACAAATAGCTCTATGCGCAGTTTATCTTCCGCAGCCTGTAAACACTGCATTGCTGGATTGCTTCTTGGCAAACTGTAATCGGGTATCTGAACTCATCCCGTCCAAAACTTGCATCTTGGGAGATTTCAATCTCGCTTTTATAAACTGGGACACTCACGGGACCAATAGATCTCATGACCATGCAATGCTTGCAAGACAGGAGTTACTAACTGACTTCATGTCCTTCAACAACCTAGTTCAAATAAATACGATCCTAAATACCAGTGGCAATATCTTAGATTTAATACTCAAAGATTTACCTGATTGCCGGGTCTCTTCAGCAACTGACATTTTATCTAAAGTAGATCCCTTACATCCTCTCATCGACGTTTACATGTCTTTCGCGAAACCGGAATACTTACCACAGAACAGCTCCCCAAGACATAACTTTTACAGGGCCGACTACACCGCTATCAATGATTTCCTAGGTGGTATTGATCGGGCGAATCAAATGGGTGCATCCGTGGATGTTAACGACATGGTAACCATCCTCTATAAAAATCTCCACGAGTGCATCGATAAATATGTCCCTTTTAAATAGCATAATAGGCAAAAATACCCCCCTTGGTTCAATAAAAGCCTTATCAACTTGCTGAGAGAAAAAAACAATATCAGACGACGCTTTAAGAAATTCAGTAACCCTCTAGACAAAATTTTGTTCGATATTGTAAAAAAGCGTTGCGAGAAACTAGCTAACGGCTGCTATAATGATTATCTCAACACCCTAGAAGATAATATAGCCAAAAATCTCAAACTTTTTTGGTCTTACGTCAAAAGTAAGAGCAATGGACAATGCTCCTACCCTTCCACTATGAGTAATGATAATAAAACTGCAACGTGTGGTAAAGAGGTTTGCGAACTATTTGCGTCATTCTTTTTATCTGTTTATAATACCAGTAACCATAACTCAGACCAAATTGACAACCGCGACCTGCACAGCGACAACTTTTCGAATCTGGAAATTAAACCCGACGAGATTCTTTCGAAACTTAAAAATCTCGACCCCAGCAAAGGACCTGGACCAGATCGTATCCCTCCATTAATAATTAGGGCCTGTGCACTCAGTCTAGTCAAACCCTTGCATGTCATCTTTAACCATTCATTAAGGTCAGGCACATTCCCATTAAAGTGGAAAACGGCCAAGGTTGTTCCAATATTTAAAGGTGGTGAGGTTTCATCGGAAAAGGATTACCGCCCAATCTCTCTATTGTGCACGTTTGCCAAAATATTAGAGTCCTTGATCTGCCCCCACATCCAGAGATACTGTAGGCAGGCTATAACAGACCACCAACACGGCTTGCTCGAATAAAGGTCTACATGTACCAATTTAGTCAGCTTCGAGAACACTCTTGTAGAAGCAGTAGATATGAACAAACAGGTTGACGTTATATATACTGACTTTTGCAAAGCGTTCGACAAGGTTTCCCATCAGGTCCTGTTGCACAAGCTTGGATTGTATGGATTTGTGGGCCCTATGTTGCGATGGCTAGAGTACTACTTAAAGGGTCGCACATTCTGTGTCGTTGTTAATGGGTTTTCATCAAGCTATAGCGATATAACATCAGGCGTTCCACAGGGATCGCACCTTGGCCCAATATTGTTCAACTTATTCATTAACGACCTCCCAAATTGCTTCCGACACACTACCGCATTCATGTATGCTGATGACCTAAAGATCGCGAGAGTCATCGACTCCCAGCAGGACTCGGCCCCATTGCAAGATGACCTCGACTCTCTGTCAGACTGGTGTCGTAAAAATGGAATGCAACAAAATGTAATTTCTCTGTAAGGTTCTTCACATAACACCCTAAAACTATATTTTACGAATTTAAATATACAGAGCTAAAAAAATTGTTGTGTTCACGAGTGGCGCCCTCGTAGGAGGTGAATATTGAATACCACCGGCGTTAGCTAACGCTACATTTCTGTTATGGGTTTTAAATTTTATTACTAGGGCATAAGGTTCAAAATCAAAACCCGTCCCAACTACCCTCGGTTTTTGAGAGATTAATAAAAATGTATGTTATGTACAGTCCGAGCCAATTTTATGTAGCTCTGAGATAGCTGAGACCTCTCTTTCTTGCAAAGGGTAAAGTTGTAAGAGAGAAAGAAAGAGAGAGAGAGAGAAAAGGAGGTGACAGCCAAATCAGAGACAAAGAAACTTGGCGCAAACTAAAAACTGTGCGCCAACTTTATTCGTCTCTGAGCGAAGGTGGGGTAGGGGAACCCCTCCTTCTTTCTCAAACTTTCCAAGAAATAGAGGTCACCCTTCACCTTAGAGACAGAGAAGTTTGCCACGGACTGTACTAATCAATCGACTTTCTGATTTCTTCGTGTATCGCAACGACATGCTCTCTCCACGTAGCGTGCCGTACATAGGCACCGCTGTCCTAATGAAGAGATACCTGGTCCACGAGGAGTTGGCGTGCACACTATCCGCCGAATCCCAATCATCCTCCGAATGTCCTGAACGTGGCAATCCTGAAAGGTGTGCAGTTCCCCGATACCATGGGTGAAGTCGTCTCTATACCACGGGACGCCACATCTTCTTATGCTACTGGTAGTTGAAGTGGAGGCCAACTTCACGCCGCTGCAAATATCTAGGGCGATAACCAACTCCAGCTCGACTCCATGCAGCCACCCAGTGGTGCCTCTACCTGCGAGGTGGTGGATGCACTGGCTGTGGACGTAACCATAACCATCACCACAGCCAATTTAAACAGCAATACCCTCAAGCCGCAACCTGTCTTGCAAGATGCAAGAAGCTGAGAAAGGAGCGGGATCTTTACTAACTCTGGCTTCACACGCGCTGTGAATCCGAAGGGAACTTAAACGACGACACAACCAAGCATGGTGAACGTGGAAGGAAGAGGCGCCGCCACCAACCTTCCTAGAGGACCACCGTGAACCACGAGCTTAACGCCGCCGTTGTACAACGCCTCTAGCATTTCCTGGCGAGCCTGGCACTACCGCTGTGTCTCCACGCTAGAAAAAATCCAGAAAAAAAGCAAAGGTATTTAGATAAAACATACAAAGTACCATAGTAAGTAAAAAGGGAGCCAAACCAGCAAAACTTTTATTTCATACATTTATTCAATGCAATGCAATACGGGGCCCGCGGGGGAACCCGCACCCTTCCGTCACATGCGTACAAAAGAGCGTGCAGAAGTCTGCACCTTTACCACCAACATATTGCAAATAATTAATACAGTCACTTTTGAGCCAGCAAGTCTTTTTATCAAAGCCTTTAGCATAATATTCACGATCACTGAATTCACAAAGTTGTTTAGATTATATTCAATTAGTATGTCATACTAATTGAATTAATTAAAATTAAAAAAATTAAAATTTATTTATTTGCCAATGAATACATTTTACATAAAATTATTACAATGATCCTCACACTAGGCTAGGCCTGTATCGTGAGGACCTAAAATACAGAAATTCCAATTATGTATGCAGCAATCAAATCATAATGTTTAAATACCTAAAAAATAATATGAAGACAATAAAAATAATAATTATGACGACATACAGATTAAAATAATATTATTTCATTATTATGCTTAATTCCATTAATATAATCAGAAATGTTAACATTTTAAAGTTTGATGGATAACATATAATCAAATCAACCGTTCTCTTTTGTATTAAATTTAATAAATCAACCGTTCTCTTAAGTGTGTGTATGTGTGTGTGTGTGTGTGTGTGTGTGCGTGTGTGTGTATGTGTGTGTGTGTGTTGGTTAAGTTCATGTCATTATCCTCATTAAATTTTCAGATTCTTCGTAAGTAAGTGTTAAAAAAGTTTTATACAGTACGGACTTTGCTTGATGTAGACTTAAGGTTGCAATATTATTAATTTTGTTTAATTTGTTATATATATACGGGAACAGAAATGATCGAAATCTCTTAGCGAATACTGTGGAAACGGTTGGTACAGGCAATTTAAAAACTCTTTTGTTTATAATGATACTGTAAGCAGGCGAGTTGATGAGCTCTCTATGCGTCACAGTGGCTGCTCTTAACATAAAAAGTCTTCGAACACTTAGCACTTGCGTGTCATTAAACAGAGATGTTGTAGGGTAGTGACGAGGCTTTCCCAGGGCCACTTTGAGAACAGATCTCTGAGCTCTTTCGAGAGTGATAAGGGTACTTTTGTTAGCACCCCCCCAGGCCAGTATACAATAATTAAGGATCGATTGACAGAGTGCCATGTAGACCAGTCTCAGCAAAGAACCGTCATTAGTAGCTTCTCGAAGCAGCCTCATTGTGTATATTAGTTTGCGTGTGCGACTGGACACAACTGAGATATGGCCTTTAAAGGAGAGGTTATTATCAATAGTTACACCCAAATATTTGAGCGAGTTCACTTTACTCACCTGCTGGCACACACATTCGTCTGTGATTGCGTCACAGGCTTCTATGCAAGAGCTGGTGTGAAATCTAATATTAAGCTGCGACGGAGGGGCCGACGCGGCTGTTTTATGGAAGAGCAAACAATGTGTCTTAGATGTATTGAGAGTGAGCAAATTTTCTTTTAGCCATATTGCAATCGAGGCTAAGCCTTTTTCCGAATTGTTTTGTGCTTCGCGCCATGTGATCCCATGAAAAATTACTGCTGTGTCATCAGCGTAACAAATTATGTCAGAGTTTTGCAAGGGGATCGAGGTTATGGCGTTAATGTACATATTAAATAAAGTTGGCCCCAATACGCTGCCCTGAGGGACACCGAAAGATACAGGTTTTACGCTACTTACATAGTTTCCTATTTTGACACATTGATTCCTGTTTGTTAGGTAGGAGGTGAACCAGTCTAGTGCAGTCCCGCGTATGCCAAAAAATTCCAACTTTCTTAGAAGGATAGGGATAATATAAACATACATATTAATTATCAGTTTTATGAAACTCGGTTGTTAGCAATGGTTTATCCCCCATTCCAGTTTTAGATGATTCCCTAAAGAAATTATTATTATTCTATCACAGGATCTATACGATGGATTAGAAGAACTACCTATACGTAGGTATATAACCATATAACTCACTTTTATACGCAGGGAACGTATAAAAGTGAGTTATATGGGTTTAATTTTCAAGCTGCCTTATCAGGGTCACTGACACTAAATGACGAATCATTACAAAGTACTTAGCAATAGCCGTTCTTCTTCTATAGAATCCCTAAATTTGTTTTGGACAACAAAGTCAAGGTCAAAATGTTTAATGCAACCAGTGGGTTGTCACTTCGCAGTTTAGGAACGTTTGGCCGGGCACCAATAGGATGCGGCGCAATCTGCAAGGGCGGGAAACCGAATCTGTAGGTGTTTAGCAATCATTGGACGTAGCGCAGGTGCGACCTAGATTGTGCTTTATTGCCGGGCAGCGAGAGAAGGTATTAATTTAAGTATCTTTTCGGGGTGATCTTTCTATACCGCTGGGTACTACCACTTATTCTGTGATGAAACAAATTGATATACATCTACAACACAAAAGATATCGCCACGGTTTTTCTCGTAGGGTGTGGCAGGGGCAAAGCTTTGCCCTCGTTTTATTATCACTGAGCGATGGAATAGTACTTTGCCAAGTACAACCCAGCAAGTCAACATGTAGAAGAGGTATGAAAAAATAAAAAGAGGTTAAATGCGAGATGGACACGCACATGAAGGTTTCCGTACCATCGTACAAAAAATCGAAAATCATTTCCCTTGTTGTGTGATATGAGGACATATCCTTTGATTTTTTTAAATGCACATTAACACATTAATTCAGTCAAACGGCCGTTGACACGCCCAAATATGATAAAATAGAGCATTTAAGCTCTTGTTAAATTTAGTTAAATTTGTTGTTAAATTTGAAAAAATTCGAGGATCTCTGGGGCATGTCAGTAAAAATGATTAGCTTGGTGATAGACGAACTTGCCCCTCATTTAGAAAAATCTTCAATAAATGTGTAGATGAGAGTACTTTCCCTGGTCTCATGAAACACAGCAGGCTAGTAACTTTATTTAAAAGCGGCTATAGGGATGACCCTACAAATTTCAGACCCGTTTCCGTTCTACCCGTATTGAGTAAAATATTTGAGAAGATCATATTGGGTCAGTTACTGGCGCACTTCAATGCGCATCAAATTCTCCATAGCCAACAGTTTGGATTTACAAAAGAGCGGTCGACGACAGATGCTGGAGTCATGTTAGTTAAACATATTTTTAATGCGTGGGAAGATCGTAGGGACGCTATAGGTGTTTTTTGTAACCTGTCCAAAGCATTTGACTGTGTAGACCACGAAACCTTGCTCTTAAAGTTAAAACACTACGGCATAAAAGGCAATAGCTCTAAGCTTATGAGATCGTATTCAGAAGGGAGGGTTCAAAAAGCTGAAATTAATAGGACAAAATTGTCGGGTTCTCAGGTGAAGATGGGAGTCCCACAGGGATCTATTCGGGGTCCGTTCCTTTAACTCGTGTATGTAAATGATTTGCCATTCATGGTACAAAACATCTCAGAGATAGCATTATTTGCAGAAGACACGTCACTAATTTTTGAAATTAGGAGACAGGAAAATGACTTACAGGAAACAAATAATGCTCTCTTGCGAGTACTAGACTGGTTTACTGCCAATAACTTGCTTCTGAATTCAAAAGAGACACAGTTCATAAAATTCACTTTCCCTAATGTAAAGAAAGTTGAGAGTAACATTGTATTGGGGTAAGACAAACTAAAACTAGCAGATGAAACTGTATTTCTCAGCATCACTATTGATGCCAAACTACAGTGGGGTCCCCATATTTTAAAATTAGCACATAGACTTAGATCCGCAGCATATGCGGTGAAAAGAATCAGGGAATTGACTGACGTTGCAACTGCTAGGCTTGTATATTTTAGTTATTTTCATAGAATTATGTCATACGGCATACTACTATGGGGAAGGGCTGCTGACATTGAGACCATCTTCATTTTGCAGAAGAGAGCGATCCGATTTATATATAAGCTATGTTATAGAAAATTTCTCAGAGATTTCTTCAAAGAAACCAACATCCTAACAGTTGCAAGTCAATATATCTATGAAAACATAATGTATGTGAGGAAAAATATCAGTAGCTTTAAAAACATTGATAGCTGCCACAGTGTGTAAACTAGAAATAAACATAAACTTTCTTTTCCAATGTTCACTCACAAAAGTTAGCAGTTCTTTTATGGGACACTGTATACGCTTCTACAATAAAATTCCGCAAGAAATACAAAACTTGACTGAAGCTCGATTAAAAAAATGTGTAAAGCACACTTTGTGCACTAAGGCATACTACAAAATTAATGACTTTTTACAAGACACCGACATCTGACATTAAACCAGTTCATTGCACCCTATATATTATGTGTTATGTAATAATTAGGCACCTACTTAATGTTATATTATGCTTTCTTGATTATGTTATGACGTCAAAAGTCAAAGTCAAAGTCAAAGTACTTTATTACTGTAGATATTTACATAAACGTCATTTTTTGCCTCTTCTTTACATTGGATCACTTTGGGAGAAGGAGGGCGTAGAAACTCCCACAGATTGATTTTTAGATCTCTTAAAAATATATTGTGCTTAACTAATACAAATCTGAAAAAAATTAATAGACGTTCTCAAGTCGAGTCTCAATTTTTGTGCTTTGTGCAATGAATAAAAATCTTTGAACTTGAACTTGAACTGGAAAAACAGTACGTACGAGTTAGACACGCACACGAGAGTTCCGTACCATCGTACAAGAAGAAACGAAAAAAAAAAGTCTCAAGTTGTATGAAGATAAGGACTAATACTTTAATTTTTAAAACGCACCATTAACATATCCATTTACATACATTGCTTCTGGCCCACAGTATAATTTTCTTTAGGCTTTATTTTCTTTCTTAGCCGGCATTCGAACCCGGGACCTCTCGCTCGGGAAGCACAGTCACGACCGCAACACCACATAGGTCATCAAAACGCGTGTAGTTTATTATCTCGTCAAAAATGTCGAACAGCTTGTAAAATTGAAGCCAAGTTCGACTTCATCATGAAAATAATTGCGATCTAAATGTGCCAAGTTCTGCAGATTATATTCAATTAGGTCAAAAAGTATGTCTTAGCCGTTCTACATTATCAAATATAAGTATAATGAAACGCAGTTAACAATTGTTTATGCCTCAGCTTAGTTTTGGAAGATTCCCAAAATATAAATTGTTATCATTCTTCACAGGACAATGGATTAGAAGAACTATACAACAGGGAACGTGTAAAAGTAAGCTATTAAGGTTTAGTTTACAAGCTGCCCTATAAAGGCGCCTGAGACCGCTTTAAGACTGGATTGCGAAGTATAACTAACTGAAAACTTTTCCAGACAGAATGGATTAATCGGCGGGCATACCCGGTTAGAACCCAAAACTCAGAGGTAGCTATGAGACTAAAATAAACACACAAACACCTTAACCTCTCGAATACCATCGGACTTTTCCGTTACAGGTTTTAAATTTTATTACCATGAAATAAGGTTCAAAATCGCGACCCGTCCCAACTACCTTTGGTTTTAGAGAGGTTAAGGCTGCTGTACCATCGTACCAGATAGCACTAGGTATAAAATAAACGCTTTCAGTACCGTACATGTGATAGAGGTAAAACTTATTTTAAATGGATCGTATCAATTCGAAAGTATAACGGACTTTCATCCTTGGCCGATTGTCTTGCTTGCACCATCAACGTGCTCGTGGTAAGACAATAGGTGGTACTATGATACAAAATAAAAACATGGGTGCGACTGTGTTTCTGCCACTCAATGTAGGAAAAGGCGGGGTGCTATGTTCTTCTTCTTCTTTACGTTTAATGGCGGTCTAACAACAAGTTAATATCGCCAATGTCAAGTGTCATCTCTCTTTTTTTTCACTTTTTTTTAGGGTGCTATGTTATTTTGTTTATATTTGTGTGTTTTATTGACAGATCACGGGCAAATTAGTTAAGCTCTGTATGCTTGCGGCTGAAACTGAATATTGCGTCAGTAAGACTTCTGCCGACCAGGTAGTGTTTTGAAAACGATTTATTCCTGATGAATTCGTTGGGATTCATTGGTTGGGATTAGATGGATTTATAAAACCTGCGACACGATAGTACGATAAAATAAAAAAACTCTCAAGTGCGAGTCTTACTAGTGCACGAAGGGTTCCGTACCACCGTACAATGTTAGGGATGGTGTGGAGTGAATAGTTTGGATTTTACGTAGCAAAATGTTCTTTGTAAAGTTATTGGTGCGGCTACTTTCACACTCTATGTACGTGACCAGGTGCATTCATAAGTTTGTATGTGGTATTGAAATAATTGTTGTATGGGAGCTCCCTTAATTATTTATTTTATTCTGTTTTTAGTATTTGTTGTCATAGCAGCAACAGAAATACAACATCGTTGTAAATTTCAACTGTCTATCACAGTTGATGAGACACAGCCTGATGAGATACAGCCTGGTGACATTCGGACAGACAGACAGCGGAGTCTTAGTAATAGGGTCCCGTTTGGCACGCTGCGGGTACGGAACCCTTAAAACAAACATTTGTATATCTCATGAACCGTGATAGTTAGACAGTTGAAATATTCACGGATGATGTCAGCGCTATAATAACACATACTAAAAAACAGAATAAAATAAATATTTAAGGGGGCTCCCATACAACAATCGTGTTTGTTTTTGCTCGATATTGATAATGGCAACTACCTGTCACGCTTGAAATAATCACAGAATATCTAGTTATTCTAAATAAAAATAAAACAAATATTTAAGGGAGGCTCCCATGCAACAGACATGTTTTTTTTTGCCGTTTTATAGATAATGGTACGGAACCCGTCGTGCGGGAGTCCGACTCGCATTTACCCGTTTTTTCATTGATCGCGGCACCGTCAATTAAATTGCATCACATGATCGTGCGTTGCAATCTCAATTCATTATTCTTATTCTTGCACTGTATTGTTAAATAGGAGAGTAGAATCATGTAAGAAAAACAAAAAAAATGGTCAAGCGCGATTCGTACTCACTCACGAAGGATCCCGTACCATCTTAGAGTGCAAAAATATCACATGCCTCTTGTTTGGAGTCCCCCTGTAACATAAAAAAAATCATGTAGGTCATTATCTGTAGATAGAAAAACACATTCTGTTAAATTTCAACTTTCTACCTACACCCCGCTGATCGACAGATGAACGGACAGCAGAGGCTTAGTAATAGGTCTCCGGTGGGCAATCATCCTTTGGGTAAAAAACCCTTATAAGCTTTGTTTAATAAATCATATTATGTAAATGTCGCTTTTTCTGTTCGGAACAGATTAAAAAACAATTCAAAGGTGACGACAAGAATGGTAAGGCCAAGGATGGAGATGACGAGGACAACCAAAACAATGGAGCAGTCCCCCAAAGCTCCGAAGTCGCATGGGACTATATAGACGGGAGTCCTAATCCTCAAAAAACTGTTACAGAAAAAAACAATGAAGCAGATCTCAATAATTCAAAAAAACCGAAAGGGTTAAACCCCAAAACAGAAGGTGAGCTAACACCCAGCTCCGAAGTCGCATGGGACTATATAGACGGGAATCCTAATACTCAAAAAACTGTTACAGAAAAAAACAAAGAAGCAGATCTCAATAATTCAAAAAAAACGAAAGGGTTAAACCCCAAAACAGAAGGTGAGCTAACACCCAGCTCCGAAGTCGCATGGGACTATATAGACGGGAATCCTAATACTCAAAAAAAAATAAACGACCAAAAAGGCATAGCAGTCCCCAATGATGGATAGCTTTATAAAAAGTCAGATAAACCAATAGAGATAAACCCCGAAACAGAAGATGAGCCCACACCAAGCTCCCAAGTCGGATGGGACCTAGTCCTTAAAAACTGTTACAGGCTTATAATAGAAGTGAAAACATAACTAAAAAATAAGAATAAAAATTGTACATTTTTAAGTTAATGCTTACCATATCTCAATTACTTATTCGTTATTACAACTTAAAGGCGATGGGAAAAACGTTGTATAGAGCAATGCTCCAGAAATGTACAAAGGTTAGGGGCATTGCCCTAGAACGAAACGACCGCTGAATCAGCTGCCGCAGAACGCAACGGCGCCCGTTACTAGGTAGAAACGCTGGGCGAAGGAGCCTTAAGGCTCATTCACACAGCGGTTCTACCTTGTAACGGCTGCCGGATTAGCCACCCGATGGGTCTTTACACTACTCTTGCCATCGCAGCGGCGACCGATTCGACGTCGCATCGGCCGCCGTTGCGTTCTGCGGCGACAGGTCGGGCGACCGTTGCTTTCTGCGGCGGCTGATCCGGCGGCCGATGCGTTAGCTGCGGCTTCCAGGGTCCTAGTCCTTCTACTGTACGAAAATCCTTCTGATCGGTGCCCGGTTTCATATCCTTAAGGCTCATTCTCATTCGTAAGTTTTGATAACTTCAGAAGTTATGATCAAAAAAGTGCCAAAAATGTCCTCCCCCCTATCTCCAAAACTACAGACTCTGAAATTATGATAAAGCTACAGAATAAACAACTTAAGCCGAAGATTACAGGAAAACTTACCCGGAATTGCCAAGGTTTTTTTTATCTGCTAACCACATTCAAACTTATAAATGAATCTGATTACGTACATGGAGTATGAAAGTAGTCGCATCATTAACTTTGTCTACAAAATTTTGATATCTAAAATACATTATGCCCTCTAGAGGCCGCCATATTAATTTGAGTGTGAAGTCACATAGCCTGTGAACAATAAAGATGCTTCTAAAGATACCTTATTTGTCAAATTCTGATAAGTAGTTAAGATGTTCTGGTGGAACAAATGAACATTCATACAACATACCGGTCAAACTCAAAGCCCTTCTTTTGGCTTCGCTGTATTCGGGTAAAAAAAGCAAACATAGCTTCATGCCTTTTCCCCTATGAAGTGGTAGAGGCACAGTTATTACAAACTATTCACTCCACAAATTTGTACGGGTGTACGAAATCCTTCGTGCACGAGTTCGACTCGCACTTTACCGGTTTTCTATAATGTGTTCAGGGTTCGTACATACTTGTGCCTAAGTACCCTGAAATGGGGTTAGTACATGTATGTACTGGGTGTGTAATGGCACAGAATACTTAAGTAATGGCGTACTGGTAGGTACATGTACGAGTACCTTTATGTCGTGTACATATAGGTACACATAAATCTGAGTGAGGTTCTTTAACACCCACGATTTTACTAAACAACTTAACCGATTTAGACGCAAGACGCCCGTCCAAAGTGTCTTTTAAAAAAAAGATTTTAATTCGCTGGAAAAGATTTATTAGATTCACAATAAAAATTACTAACAACCCTTATTTTAATTATACCGCGAGGCGAGCTATGCGCCTAAACCTAAACAACCCGATGATTTTTGTGTCTGAACTAACTAGAGACCAAGCGGCTTCCCCTTTTTATAGCCTCGGTCAAACCGCGGGGTGCATTGTGGAAAATTATAGTAAAAATGATGATTAATCAGTAATACGGAACAATACCTGGACATTACACCTCCCCCTTCAACCCAAAGATGAAGCGGAATTAAGATAAGGTTTAACATTAAACAATACATAAAAGAAGTAGTAAGTTCCTGTTACTGACATTAAGTTGAGAGTCTGCAATTTAATCTAATGACAAGATAGGTTTATCATCTTCATCACTAGTTGTCATATCTGAAAGCTCTATTGAACTTCTAAGTTTGGCGTTATGCCTTAGATTTCTTAGTATTACACTGATTCTATATCTGAATGCAACAACTTGAGTTTGGGTTGCAACAGAAGTATTTATAGACTTTATAACAAAAATACAAAATTATACACGTAATTATACAGTAGGTTAATTCTGAATAGTAGTGGCCATATTTACAATGTGTGATTCGCTTTCGGCTTTATTAATTTCCCTCTCTAAGTCATTTAACTGATGTGAAGCGTGTTTCAGCGAATCTAAATCTAGGTTTGACATCGAGATCAGAGTTAGCAAATGAAAGGACTTATTTAAAATATGTTTATTACAACAATCATCTTCGGTTATGATGAAATCTAATTTAATTTGATTTGAAAATGTAAAATTATGTACAGTGGTAGGCATACGTTGTGTGGTTTTAGATTAGCCAGTGCAATCTTCAGAAAGTTTCAGGATACCTGTGCCTGCAATTATAGAGTCTGACAGGATATCATTACTGTGGCTGGATTAAGTGAGCCCAATGCCATTGCCCACTTGTTTCAACAGAACTTTAGAGTGAAATCACTGTTGCCGCGCGAGCGTCGGGTGATAGATGCTGGGACCAGGGAAGAGGGGACACCCACCAAGTTTATGGCTAAGCAAGTGGAAACCATAATTAGAGAAATGGTGAGAGGAAAGTCTCCGGATCATGATGGTCTCAGAATCGAGCACCTTAAGCTGACAGGACCGCACTTGCCAAGAGTTCTCTCCTTATTTTTTATCTTATGTGTTAGTCATAGTTACCTACCACAGGCATTGATGTATACTGTTGTCGTACCGATCATAAAGAGTAAGACTGGGGACGCCTCTGACATATCCAATTACAGGCCTATATCCCTGGCTACAGTTGTTGCCAAGGTGCTGGACGGTTTGCTTGATAAGCAGTTGGCTGAACATGTAGAACTCCACGATGCTCAATTTGGCTTGAGGCCGGGTCTGTCGACGGAGAGTGCCATACTGTGCCTCAAGGAAACTGTGCAGTACTATACTGCTAGAAAAACGCCGGTATTCGCCTGTTTTTTGGATTAGTCAAGGGCGTTCGATCTTGTATCGTATGGTGTGCTATGGAGCAAGCTACGTGAGGATACAACGGTGCCGTCTGACATTGTATCGTTGTTTAGTTTTTGGTACGATCATCAGAGGAATAGCGTACTGTTAGGAGGCCTCTGGTGTCTGTCTTTTTAAAAAAAACTACAAAGTTCACCTAACTAGACTTTATTCTTCTCTTGAGAGATTACACACAAACAAGACTATGACTTCTTAAAAGCGGAGGCGACCGCTCCTCGCAAATGAACAAATCTAACTGAAAAATATTATTCAAGTAAATGGCAGGCCACCGAAATGGCTGACTCTGCAATAGAACGCCACGGAAAAATACGTAACATGGTGATCTGCTAGTTTAGCTTTTATTACATAGAAAATAGCGTGATAACAGCTCCCCCATTTTGATGAAGCTTCATCCCTTAAAATGAAGCGAAGTAAATACATAATAATAATTAAAATTACTAAAAGAGAAATTAGCAAATTACCGATTTCATTTTAAGAAGCCAGTACATTTTTATCAATTACATGGTTAAATATAATTCATAGAATAGAAAGGTATATTATCTTAATTATACAGACTAAAAGTTTAGGTTTCTCCTATATGAGTGTGTACACTCGGCTTTATTATAACTTGTATGAGGAGCTGGTAAAGATTTCATAGATCTCTTCTCATCTTCAGACGAAGAGATATCAGACATCTCTATAGAGCTAGTAATATTGGCTTTATGTTTTACCAGCTTTTTGTTATGACATTGGTTGAAAATCTGTAGACAGCATCCCGAATTTGATTTAGTACCACGGTATTTGTAACATTTATAAAGTTTGTATCCGACAAATAAGAATACCAAAATAATTAAAACATAAGTAAATGTAGAGTAATAGTGGGCATATCTAATGAAATGTGGTTCCGACTGTAATTTATTTATTTCGTTTTCTAAATTATTTAATTGATGAGATGCATATTTCAAGGACTCTAAGTTAATTTTGCTCAGATTGATAGGTGTTAAAAGAGGGAAGGTTTTGTTAAACACTTCTTTCTTACAGCAGTCATCTTGCGTGATGTCTAAAGTTATATCTAAAGGAGACTTTATCACGTTAGTATAAGACATAGTTGGTATAAATTGGATGGTCCTTGAAAATCCGATGCATTCTTCTGTTAGTTTAACAATACCAGTTCCAATGATAGAGTAGTCGATAATGTCGTCATTACATTTTATGGTGAGTTTGCTAGAATCTGACTGTACATAAATCCATCTATTATTACTAAGCTTTTGCCAAATATCAATCTGGCCTATAAGTAGTTTTGAATAACATTGAGCAGGTAATGATAGTGTCACCTCTGTAAGAAGCCTTGATTCACAATTAGGATTGCCTAAACTAGAAAATATTGAACCAAGTTCACATATAGAATAGTTACTACTAACAACTTTACATTTATCTAGATTACTAAACATAGCATAATGCATTCTGTTATCACTAAGTCCAATGTAGCTATAAGAAGGTTGAATGAGTGCGAAAGTACGGGTAACACGTGATTCATCATGTGGAGTAGGTAGAGGTATATTTTTATATACCATGAATGTTTCTGACGTTATCAGCGGGACTTGCAGGATAAAGACTATTTTGTTATTATAGTAATAGGAACTAAGTTTAAACGTATCAATGAGAGTACGGATATTGTTTACGCTAAGAGCGACTGGAAAGTCTAGACGTTTGTCTAGTTGGTTACAGATGTAGTGAATAATCCTTTCCTTTCGCATTTTCTCGGAAATGTTCGTTTTTGTCTTACTATTTCACTCGCACTCAGTACCCATCGAGACAACGTTGACATTGATAAATAAAGAATGCGATTTATTTGATACCTACACGTAATTTAATAATACAGTAATTCATAGACACATCGGCACCATTCGGGTGTTATCGTTGTTCCGAGTTTTGCCGATAGGAAAGGATTATTCACTACATCTGTACTATGCGTTGATAATGCATTGTACTGATTTAAGGGGCTCATCGCACTGGGATGTAATACATTAACCTTAGAAAATAAAACAGCGTTTAACGTAGTATCTAATAGATTAGATACAGAAAGTAGAGAACTCTCTATAATATTCAGTAAACTATTTATCCTAGAAATATAAAACAATTCGTTATCTATTTTGGTAATTTGAGATAAAATCCCATTCATGCTGTCGATTTGGGAGTTAATTTTAATTTCATTTTGGTTAAGTTTGTAAATGGTAGAATTAAAAGTATTTATGGTTGAGTTTACAACATGAATGTTATCCTTCATCAAGTGAAATAGTTCATTTTAGCTTTTCTTATATTTTCTGGCATCATCAGCGTCAAGAGATCCAAAGAAAAATTTCAGGATTTCTCCGCCAAATTCAAGAGATCGCTTCACCTTACTTTGGGGTTGATTCAAAATTAGGTGAGATAATGATTGCAGTTTAATTAAATTTGATTGTACTAAAACATCGATAGGGCTAAAAGCTTCCTTACACTGGATCAGATCCGATAATTGTATTTTGTTACACAGTTTTTCCGATTTTTGTAAAAGTGTTTCAATATTATCAAGATATGGTTGTAATGATATGAGGTCAATGTGTGTAATTACTTTCCAGTAGTCGTTGAAAAAATGTATCGATGTTAAAGGTTCAAAGTAAATTCCTGGGCTGTGAACTATTGGTGTGATTTTTGATTCAGCGCTACATCCGTATAGCAAGGCTCTGAAAATAAGGAGAATGGGCAAAGGTTATGTTAGGTTAGTTAGCAGGTTTAATTTCATTGGTATGGTACTTTACACGTCTGCGACCCACTTGTAAAGTGACGTTATGTTTGTTATGTACCTTAACAACTTTGTAAGGACCTTTCCATATAGGAGATAGAGCTTTGCGTAGCCTATGATGCTGCTTTAAGTAAACCGTGTCACCGGTTTTGTATTGCGAGTCGCGAGAATGTGCATCGTAGTAATTTTTGGACCTTTCTTTACTTGATATGATATTCTGAATAGCTTTTTCGCGACTGAAACGCATCCTGTATTGGAGGGCACGGATATATTCATTGTAGGTAGTGTTATTAGACGTATCGTATAAAGAGTTGGGAATAGATGGTTTATAGCCATATAGAAGTTCGTGTGGGGTAAATCCAGTAAAACAGTGAGGAGTGGTATTGTAGGCTAAAATAGCTGTAAATAGGTAGCAATGCCAGTCATTCTGGTTTTCATTGACAAATGATTTAAGGTACTCTTTTAGAGTAGCATGAGAGCGCTCAAGAGCTCCGTTAGTTTGTGGGTGATATGGAGTAGTAAAAAGGGCCTTAACCTTTAAAATTTCTGTTAGTTGTTTGAATAGGTCTGATGTGAAACAGGTGCCTAAATCCGTTAGTATGTGTTTTGGAAATCCGAAAAGGGATATGAAGTGCACTAAGTTACGTGCTATCTCTTCACTTGTTGCACTTACCATAGGGTAGGCGGTTGAGAATTTTGTGAGGTCATCTTGAAGTGTCAAGATGAACTTGAAATTTTGGAAGCCAGCGTCGGGTAAGGGACCTACGACGTCAAGAGCTAATCGTTCACACGGTCTAGTAGAAGTGGAAGTTATTTCCATAGGAGCCTTATTGGTTTGTTAATTTGAAAGAAAGAAAGAAAGAAAGAAAGAAAGAAACATTTATTATAAAGACAGTGAACACACTACAATTAAAACAAAGAAACAAAACACAGAGATAAATAGTTGCATTGACACATGATATAAAATGAAATGACAGTCGTGGTGTGTCACTGTCATTATAAATGGCGTCTGACTCAGCATTATGTTGAAGGCCAGGCCTTCAACGCTGATTTTCAGTCAGCGCCAAGTGTTACCTCGCGAGCGCCCCAGACCGCGGCGTGGTACAATCCATAAATACATAAATATAAAGAATATATAAAAAATAGGTAACAATAATGGTAAATATAGATATGGCTGTTATATATGACACACACAAAAAGTTAAATAAATAAACATGGCCCGCGCTTTTCAATGTCCCACTGGCAATGAGCGACCACAGACTCAAGTCTTATTGCGGCGTGAGGTTGGTACGGAGGGGAGGAGTAGTCTCTGCTGATCTAGCAAATGTGCCCTGAGTTTCCGCCCAAAGGCACACCTACTAGCCGCTTCACGGACTGGAGGGGGAATATCATTCCAACACTTAGATGCCGCAAATCTGAAACTCCCGCGGAAAGTTGCCGTTCGATGCGCCGGTGTAAGTATTCTGTGCTTGTGCACGCCACGTAGCCTGGTCGCCCATTTTATCTTGGTGTACAAGTAGGGTGGGGTTTGCGTGCATATTACACCAAAGAGTAGTTTGGCTAGGTGTAAATGCCGACGAGCTTCCATGTTCAGAAGTTTAGCTGCATCCAATTTGGCATAACATGCATTTTTTTACGTAGTCTTCGATATCAGACCGCATACTTTTCCAGTAGTAGGCAGCCTTGATTCTGTTGTACATTCGTTTCGAACCTGGGTGACCAGCGATAGTAGAATCGTGGTTTTCTTTGAGAATTTTGGGAACTTCGGCAGGCGTTGGATAAATCATTTTATTTTAATAGATATGTATCTTAATGTTTGTGTTGTGGAAAATGTGAGAGATCATGTTATAGACTTTTGTGTAAGCTAACTTAGAGAAGGGATCGGAGAAATCTGGTAATGCCAGGTCAGTTGTCTTCGGGTTGACTTCTAAAATTTGGTTTCTAAGTTTCATTAGCAAATTATATACATCCTTGAATTTTGTTTCCTCGTAGTGGTGAATTTTCGTGAATAGAAAGTAAAACATTTTACTATTCATATTCACGCTTTTTATCGTAAGTGGTTCGCGTTCTGAATCCAGTAGGTCAGTTGAATTGAGTTGAGACATTAGTTCTTCGCAATGAGGCATAGAGTAGTCAAAGTCCAATGAGACGGGACACGCGATTGATTTTAGCTTAGATAGTTGTAGAGCTTCGGTATGCTCTTCCATCACGGTATTTGGATTAGGGATTTTATTTGTGAATTGTTCCTTGAAGTACCTTTCATAGGGAGAGTTTAGTAAAGTTCGGGAATCAATGACATGTACGGGACAACGTGATAAAGCGTCAGCGTTAGAATTAAGACGACCTTGTTTATAAACTATTTCATAGTCATATTCTTCTAGTTTAAGGCGGCAGCGAATTAGTCGGCTGCCAGGATCCTTAACATTGAATAGCCAAAGTAAGGGCCGGTGGTCCGTTACGATTTTAAATTTGCGACCGAAAAGGTAAGGGCGGAAAGTTTTGACGGCATAAATTATGGCAAGAAGTTCCTTCTCAGTGGTCGAATAATTTCCTTCAGGTTTATTTAAGGTTCTGGAAGCATACGCTATAGGCTTGTCCTTGCCTATATCGCCTTGCGAAAGAACTGCACCCACGGCATAATTAGAAGCATCCGTTGTGATCAAAAACGGGGCATAAAAATCGGGGTATTGAAGGAGAGGCGCCGTGGTCAGTTTTTCTTTGAGAAGTTGAAAGCATTTTCTTGTTCTGAAGTCCAATCGAAGGGAATATCCTTTTTAAGGAGTGAAGTTAACGGCTTTGTTATTTTAGAAAAGTTTTCTATGAAACGTCGGTAATATCCGACAAGACCAAGGAATGATTTGATTTGTTTCACATTTGTTGGTACTGGAAAATCAGTGACAGCTTTAATTTTTTCAGGATTAGGACTGACTCCTTTGTCGGTAATTATGTGTCCTAAATAAGCGACTTCGCGCCTGAGAAATTCACATTTATCAGGTTGTAGTTTAAAATTAAATTGTCGCATTCTGTCGAAGACAAGTTGTAACTTGGTCTTATGAGAATCGAGGTCATGTGAGTATATGATACAGTCATCGAGGTAGACATAACAGTGAAGGCCCTGGAGGCCAGAAAGAGCAGTATTCATGAGACGCTGAAATGTAGAAGGGGCGTTTTTTAAACCGAAGGGCATCCTAGCAAATTCGTAGTGACCAGTCGCGCTAGAGTTAGTACTGACAGTAAATCCTGTTTTAAGAGATTGGAATTGGAATTGGAATTTTAAGGGATTGGAATATTGATATGCTTAAAATAAATAAATATTCTAAAGAACTGCTGTCAATACTCGATAACTTTAATATTATAAACTACATAAGTGTGCCAACCAGAGCTAATTCCTGTCTGGATCTCATTGCGATGAACGTTGCGCATACCCAGCCTAAGGTCCACTATTTGGCACTATCAGACCACGAAACCGGACAAAGTATAACTTTCAAAAGTGTCTGTACTAACAAATCCCTGTTGAAACCGACATACTGGTTTGAAAAAAGGCGTGAGTTTAGTACTGATAATGTCAGAAAGTTTACCGAAGCTTTATCCTCGCTGTCATTCGATCAATGTATGTGCGAACAAAAGGTTGATCAGGCATTCGGAAGTTTTCACGATCTACTAATTCTTTTCTTTGACCTATGCTTCCCTGAAATCCGAGTTAAAATAGTAAATAAACCAATCAAAAACAAATGGCTTAATAAAGGAATTAAACGTTGTTGCATAACAAAACGTAGACTTTACTCTCAATTGGGGTCATATAATTCCACTAACAAATCCATATTACACAAACAATACAAAAAATATACAAGGACATTGAAAAAATGTATATTACAATCACAAAAATTACAAAATACCACATATATAAAGAACTCAAAGAATATTTGCAAAGCCGCATGGCAGGTTATTAAAGACAATACAGACTCAAATATCAATAATAATGAAATTACAGAGATAAAAGTTGATCACAAAACATTCACAGAACCGAAAGAGATATCTGAGCTTTTTAACGATTTCTTCATAAAATTAACGAATTGTAGTAATAGTAGTCAAGCAAATATGACAAATAATACCTCTACAAACATATCTCAATCTATCTACTTAGCACCTGTGGATGAAAAAGAAGTTTTCTCCGTTATTAAGAATTTAAAAAATACAAACTCTACAGGATATGATGGTATCGGTACAAAACTATTAAAAATGTGCGCACAATTCCTTGCGAAACCAATAACACATATTATAAATTTAACATTTATAGAAGGAAAGTTTCCAATTTGCCTTAAACAATCTATTGTTAAACCCCTTCATAAAAAAGGAGATAAAAGTAACATGAATAACTATAGACCCGTTACCTTAATCCCTGTTATTTCTAAAATACTAGAGAGGGAGATGTATAAAAGGATATACAGCTTTGTTACACAACTTAATATACTACGAAAAGAACAATTTGGCTTTCGTAAGAATTCCTCTACAACCTTAGCATGCTTTGCTCTTATGAAAAACGTCGCCCAAAATCTGAACGATAAGAAGTCGGTAGCCTCAATATTCTTGGATATGAGCAAAGCTTTTGATTTCGTTTCACACCCAACTCTATTAGCCAAACTCTACAAGTATGGTATACGAGGTAACTGCTTAGAATGGGTTAAAAGCTATCTAATTAATAGGACTCAATGCGTTGAATTAAACAGAATCGTTGATGGAATGAAACAAACATCCCAATCAAACTACCGTGCAAACAATTATGGCGTACCACAAGGCAGCGTTTTAGGCCCATTATTATTCCTTTTATATATAAATGATTTACCTAATGTAACGAAGAATGACTGCGTCCTTTTTGCGGACGACACTACACTCCTTATTAAATGTAATAACAGAAATGTATTGGAATCTGAGATAAGTGAAGCCCTTAATGATATGGTAACATGGCTGGAAAACAACAACTTGAAAGTGAATAGCGAAAAAACCAAAATAATACAATTTCAGACTTCCTACTGTCACTCCGCACCAGAGGTATGAATAAACTTTAAAGGAACTAATATTGAAGTAGTCGACTCTACCTTATTTCTAGGAATAGTAATAGACAAACATTGTAATTGGAAAGCCCACATAGACAGAGTGTGTCTAAAACTAGATAGGTTTGTTTATGTGTTACGACGTACGAGAGATGTGGCAACGAACGATGCAACTCTATCGGCATACCACGGATACGTTTCGTCAGTACTACGGTATGGTTTAGTTATGTGGAGTAACTCCGTAGACTTTGACAGGGCGTTTAAAATCCAACAAAAAATGTATTCGAGCAATATGTGGTGCAGGATATCTAGATAGCTGTAAACCTTTATTTAAAAGAACACAGATACTTCCCCTGCCGTGCCTATATATATACGAAAAAAATACCCAGATATGTTTAAGAAAAACTCCGAAATGTTCAATGCTAGAGGCAGGCACAAAGATAATTTATATGTTCCACCACAAAGGTTGCAATTATTTTCCAATAGTGCCTATTGCATGGCAATAAAAATTTATAACAAAATCCCCAATGACATAAAATGCTTGACATTTAACATGTTTAAAAATAAATTATTTTATTATCTAATGGACAAATTATATTATAAGGTTAATGACATGTTTAATAATAATCAATTTGAATAATTTAATTTAATTATAACGGTTGCGCTACACATTTAAGTTTATAATATTTGCACACCAACTCCTAGATGGTAAATATGTTGATCCTCGCGCTTTACTGCTTATTTAAGATCATATGTACACATATTTATAGCAAATAAACTATTTGATTGATTGATTGATTGAGCATCTGAAGGACTCATCCTTATTTGATGAAACCCGCTCGCAAGGTCCAGAGTGCTGAAGTATTTGGAATGACCCAGTTGGTCGAGTATGTCAGTGATAAGTGGGAAAGGATAACTTTCAGAGACGGTGATGTCGTTTAAACGACGATAATCGATAACAATCCTCCATTTCTTTTTGCCCGAAGCATCCATATTTTTAGGCACTACCCAGACCGGAGCACTCCATGGTGAAGTAGAGGGGCGGATAATATTTTGATCAAGCATTTTTCGTACTTGGGAATCAACTTCTTCCTTGTGACAATCAGGAAACCGATATGATTTTACGTGAATAGGGGGAGAGTCTCCGGAATTTATAGTATGCTCGATTGCGTTAGTGTAGGTCAGAGGTTCACCATCAAGATGGAAGATATCAGTGTATTTTCGACAACATTCAAACAGAGATTTTTGTTCTTCATGGTTTAGGTGAGAACAGCGTAATTGATTTAAAACCTGTTTTATTCGATCAGAATTGGAGACAGAAATAGAGTTGATTTCTTGACAAGAGTCAAGTGTCGTTTATGATTTTTCAATGGATGTTAATTTTACGACATAATCTTTGACCTCGACGTCCGAGTTTGTAGTATTTAAAATTGAGATATTCACTTTACGATTCGGTTTAATAGACACTATGCATTTAGCGACATAAACACCTTCGCAATAAAGATGATCTAAAACGTGGGCCTCGTTATCTCGGTAGAGTTTGCATGAGTTATTTGATACTCCGCACTCGATAAAGGCTTCACTGCGAGCCGGTATAATATAAGTAGGTTGATTGTAAATAATAGGCAGGTGTTGATTGTGAATTTGGATACTTTTCGATTGGTAGTCAATATTTACTTTGAAATGTCCGAAAAAATCACTTCCGATTATTCCGTCATAATCTTCTAGGCATACGTCATCTTTTGTGACGTGAAATTTGAAATTAATTGAATCCGAAGGCAAACTGATAGACATTTGGAAGGTGCTTAGGCACCTTAATCGAAACATTAGTGTTTCGATTAAGATTCCAGAGTTGCTTATGCCCTTAATTTTTACGATTTCGCGAGAGAGTTCAGGGGTTTCTTTCAAACTTGAGTTTTTAATTATGCTGATGCTTGCACCAGTGTCTATCAGCAAACATAGTGGATTGGTTGCATATTTAGTTTGAAAATAAATGTGTGGTAGTGATATATTTTTATTGTATGTAGTAGTCTCGAGAATTGGAATAGAATCGGGAACAGGGTCGGACTTAATGACTTTAGGTTCACAAATATGACTTAGAATATTTTTTGACCCTTTTTTATGAGAACTCAGACTTTGCTGCGATATATCGATAGAGTGAAGTGAGATGTATTTTGACTTAAAGTACTCTTATTCGTTTCTTGATGAGTTTTGTGTAAAGTCGGGCTTATTTGAGAGATTGATTGAGTAGAACTCGACATTGTTTTTCGAGGTTTATTTTGAACATTATGGGGTTTAGCCACATGTGGTATTGAACTCTGTTGTATTGACAGAGTAGGACTCAGGGTATCCTGAGATGACCTCGGAATCTTGTTCCGGGATTTATTTTGAAAACTCTGGTTTTTAGCCAGAGTAGGACTCAGGGTTTTCTGAGATGACCCCGGAACCGTGTTCCGGGATTTATTTGGTGAACTCTGATTTTTAGGCAGAGTAGAACTCAGGTGATCCTGAGATGACCTCGGAATCGTGTTCCGGGATTTGTCTGGGAAACTCTGGTTTTTAGGCAGAGTAGGACTCAGGGTATCCTGAGATGACCTCGGAATCTTGTTCCGGGATTTATTTTGAAAACTCTGATTTTTAGGCAGAGTAGAACTCAGGTTATCCTGAGATGACCTCGGAATCGTGTTCCGGGATTTGCCTGGGAAACTCTGGTTTATAGGCAGAGTAGGACTCAGGGTATACTGAGGTGACCTCAGAACTGTAATCCGGGTTTTTTTTAACACTTGAGCGTATGATAATTTAGAAATTACCTCAGTGGGTTTAGTTTTTGTGCCACTTTGATGAAGCGATTTCGGTAGGCACACATCCGAAATCATTCTTGGTTTAAAGCTTCATCAGAAGGTTCGTCATATACATGGTGTACATTGGCCTGTGCATAAGTACCTTTTGTAGGTTCTTGACCCTGGGCTGAATGGGAATTTTTGTATTTTAGTATATAGCACTAGTCAATGGTGTGACCCTGCTTTTTGCAGTATCTACACTGTTTTGGACCTTGGGTTTGAATCTGAATTGGGCCTTGGATTGACGGTGTATGATCGTTGAATTTGGGAGGTTTCTATAGCACTCAGAAGAAGTATGCCCTTTCTTGTGACATACAGAGCATTGTTTTGCTCGGTAGGAATAGGAGGACGAGGACTTAGAGAGGTTGTGTAATTTTTCCTCTTCAACTTGTACCGGCAACAGGCTAAGGTCGTAGCCGCCGCTATCAGTAGCTATGATCGTCTATTCTATCTATCCCAAAATGAGAGGACCCGATTCGGCTGTAAGTTTTGTAAGTAAGAATGATAAGTCTGAATTTCTCGTTCGTCGAGAAATCCGTTAGGCGTACAATAGTCGAACGAAGTTTGGTTCAGAAGTTACAGTTTCTAGTTAGACAGAGAAAGCATATATGTCCGCGAGCCGGTAATTCGCATCAGTCAGCGGTGTATTGCGCCAAAACGATCGTTGTTATATTTTATGTGATGGCACCATCTGGTTTTTGTATATATGAGCGCATTGGAACATCTTTTGTTTTAGTTTTAGTTTTAGTTTTAGTGATCGATCACAGTTATAGTATAGATATCCGTCGTAGTTTTACGACGTGAGTACTCAATGATATTTCATGTGCTCGCTAGTAGCGGCTTGTGGTGGTTCCAATTATATATTTGGTTCACGGCAATAACGATCCGAAAAGACCGGTTTACACAATTGCGATTTGAGTTCCGAAATGGGTTCTGAACTAGCGGTTACCTCAAAAGGTCCGTAACGTTTTGAAACCTTCAACTCTGCGCAATTTGAGCTGGATGTTATCGAAACGCAAGCATTATTGTTTTAGGATATCTAACCCACACCATAGCGAAGTGCATAGTTCGATAAATACCGAACTATGAATTCCACTAGCCGCAGCACGTCCTGGGCTGAGCCAAATCATATATACCGACTCAACTTACACATTAGACATCCAGCGAAATTTACATTTAATTTAAAAATGCAACTTGAATCCAACCTGACTCAAGGCAATGCAAAACACCTACCCGGACCTAAACAATGAACTTTAGACTGTAAATTGATCTCTTCGCGCGTCCCCGACAACACTCAAATGTCAAAATATCAACAGGATATGTTATCTGTGTTGACACCGGTTTAACTTTGTTCTGAATTTGTTATTTCCATCCGCGGAACCTCATCGATCAAACAGTCTCCCTATGCCCTGACAACCTAGGTTTAGCCGCAACTAAACTCCTGTCTAGCCTAGTCGAAAACCTAGTGTTATACCACGTCCATTATCGACACCACTCGAAAATGGTTGAGTTTGATTTGAATGTGCTTGAATGTTTAACGACTGTGTGTGTGGGAATTTCAAAGCTCGCTAGTCGAAGCAATGAGGAGAGGATTAGCCCGCGAATATCCTAAGAGCCAATCCAGGAACCCTATGGTGAAGGAAAAAGGAATTTAGGGTCGCTCCAAGCCCAGACTCAGACTCAGATAAATTGACTTAAAAGTTCTTTCCTAACGACCCAAGGATAGTTTTGGAATTAGGGGTAGGTTGATATAAAGGTAGGAACCGAGGTATATCTCGGCGCTTCAGACACTCACGAAAACCCACTGAAACTTCGCAATCACCAATTCGTATAGTTCTGACGCGTAACACGGCAGACAAACTGTTTAGAACTCGTGAAGACGACCGTCACAGTAGCTAGACGCTGAGACTGAATGCCCTCCCCTCTCCAACTCTGGTATTTATATACCTCACATGTCTGAAAAAATGGCGTCCTTTGCGAATACGCTCTGCCCAAGCGAAGCTTCTTATCACTAACTACACAGGGTCCAATTTCAACCATGCCATGCAGATCCGCCGTTCTACAAATTGTGTGTACGCATATTCACTATGATCAACCGTAGGTGATCACTCAAATCATTTGGTACTGCCGATACACAGAATCTGTTGATCGCTGACCAATAAAAGCTTGTTGCGATTAATTAAGCATTACCCGACCGCTAGCTGCGCGTAGCAAAGACCTACCAGAATGATATTCAAACCAGCGGTGTCAGACCCTCCATCTCATACCTCAATCGCAATTGTATATTTGCAATCTACATAATAGCTTTCTCCGTATCGTTCCATAATAACCTTTCATTATTTAGTTATTCATAATTTTATTCAACGCGCAGCCAAATCGGCTCTGATCTCTACACATCTCGCAGGAATGCGACAAAAAAACTTGACCTGAACTGAAATTCCACGAATGAACCCACGCGTCTTTTTTTTGCGAACTTTGCCAGTAAGCAACGCAAAACCCCCAAACGTTATCTGAACCGATTCTCGTATTCAAAACAGCGCGGCGTTGGGCTAGCCCTCTATCACGCAGAATGAAGTATCTAATGTACCGACTCTCGTGTACCATTACAGCCCCCTCCCAGACCTTGAGACACTGTTTATCTCAGTTAACATGGCGCAAGGATCTCATTACCACTATGCTACCCATACTTTGTACATATCTACTCTATATGTTCGGACATCTCAAATCATGTACACCGACCGATGAATCTGTCAATTATGTATATAATATTTACACAACTCGATTGAGTTCTCAACAACGAAAATTTCCGCATGATTTTATGTTCTTTATTTGAACGCACAAAGGTCTTAAGTTTCACATAATCACCTATACGATAGACCTCTAACTTACGCCGTTTGTCCGCCTGTCGCTTACGTCGTTCACTAGAACTTTTAGAGTTTTCTATCGCTACATTCCGCACCTGTTCCGAATCTCGCACACTATGGCCTAATAACCATTCATCGCCTAATTCCTTGTCAATAGTTAACGGTTCCCGCCTACCAAACCCTAACTCATTAGGCGCAAAGCCTGTGCTTGTGTGTTCGATATTATTATAGCAATTCTGAATGTCCGGTAACACGTCTACCCAACTACGATTACTTCCGCCGCAATAAGTTCTAATCAGCCGACCTAGCTCGCGATTCACTCTTTCTACGCTATTAGAATTTGGACAATACACCGACGTATGAGTGACCCGAATCCCCAGCTGTTTGAGTCCAAATTCCCAAACTTTCGATATGAACTGTGGTCCTGAGTCCGTAATTATAGTTTCGATAGGTACTTCCCTATGAAATCTCTTTGTACAAGCGAGCACGCTCCTACCTGTCGCTTTTCGCATTGGATATAATTTTATTACTTTACTGTACACGTCTTGAATCACATATATATATTGATATCCGAATTTACCTACGGGCAATGGCCCATAAAGGTCCGAGAAAACTTTCTCACCCAACCTTTCCGCCAACACCGGTGTACAAGGACCAACGGTATTGTTAGTACTTGGTTTGACCTTTTGACATATGTCACAACTTCTTATCACCGCGCTTATCACCCTACTCATATGAAGAAAATAATATCTGTCCTTCATCAGTGCTAATATTTTATATCTGCCGTAGTGACCTATTTCTTCATGTATGTGTAAAATAAGTTCCTCCTGTAGTGATTTCGGAATTACTAGCAACTGTACGTTCCGCTTCGGCACGTGAAAATATAACGTATCACCTACTAGCTTATAATTTTCAAAACCTCTTGTCCCCGTATCTACTACATTACGTCTGATACAACCGCTAATTCGATTTAACCGCTCATCTTCGCTTTGTAATCTCGCAATGTCCCGTAAACTCGAAATAACACTTGCGGTATTCGATGCCTGAAACCAGAATATTCCCGGCTGAACATTTATACTGTCAGTCATACCTCCAGGTCCCGCTATTTGCCTGCTTAGCGTGTCGGCAATTTGATTATCAGTCCCTCGCACAAATTCTATGTCGTAATCGAATTGCTCTAAAAACATAATCCACCTCGTTACGCGTGCCCCTAATAAAGTCCACGATTTAATGAACGTCAAACTTTTATGATCAGTTCTAATAATAACTTTTTCTCCCCGCAAATATATCTCAAATCGCTTTAAAGTGTATATAACTGCATACATTTCCTGTTCACTGGTAGCCCATCTCGTCTGAGCACCCTTGAATGCCTGCGAACAGAACCCTATAATTCGTTCCTGGCCCGAATCATCTAATTGATAAACATAGCCCCCAATTCCTATAGCGCTGGCGTCACATTGAACATAATATGTTTTTCCCGCCAATGGCTGACTCAAAATTATAATTTCTGAGAATTGATTTTTTATCTCGTCAAAAGCACTTTGCATCTGCGCACTCCAGACGAACTTGACTCCAGACCGTAATAAATTGTACAAGGGCTGTGTCAACGTTCCAAAATTTTTTATAAACCTCCGAAAGTAATTTATGAACCCCAAAAACGCCCTCAATTGCCTGACAGTTCTGGGTGACGGATATAATTTAAGTGTTTCAATTTTGTCCGGGTCCATCTGCAAACCTTGTGTAGACAAAATATGCCCCAATAACTTGACCTTTTTTTGTGCGAACTCGCATTTTTTAAGTTTGCACGTGAAGCCCGCGTCTTTCAATTTACTCAGAACCGTGTCCACTTGAGACAAATGCTGTTCGAAGTCACCCTCAGTTAAAATTGCCAAATCGTCAACAAAATTTAAACAATATGACCTAACCTCTGGCCCTAGAATTAAGTCCATCGCCCTCGAAAATGAACCCACACTGGTTTTCAACCCCTGAGGTAAAACGTTGTAAACATAACTTCTGCCTTGATGTACAAAACCCGTGTATCGTTTAGATTCGTCTGATAATGGTATAGAAAAATACGCATCTTTGATATCAATAACTCCTATGTAATTTATCCGGCGCCCGGATTGCAATATCTCACTCATTAAAGGTGTGGTTTCAACCTCACCAACCATTCCCATGTTTAATTGTCGTGCATCTAGCAAAATACGGACCTCTCCTGATTTCTTTAATGTACAAGTCAATGGACTGCTGAAATCCGTAGATTGCCTGCTAATAATACCTATAAATTCCATTTCTTCCAATCGTTTTGTTACTTTATCGCGATATGCGAACGGTATGGGATAGCTTCGTTTTACGAAAGGCGTTTCATCTCTCATTTTTATCTCATGTATATATTTATTTGTCCGACCTATCCTATCGCCAAACAACTCTGCATGTTTATTTAACACCGGCAATAACTTTGTTTTGTGTTCTACAGGTATTGATGAATTATTCACATATTCCTCTATCATATTTCTAATGGTATCTTGGTTCTGTACTTCCACTGTACAACAGCAAAAATCCTGATTAGGGCCAGTACCTAATGGTATTTCACACATCCGCCCGGCGCTTCGTATAATTAGCCTCTTATTACCCTCACACATTAAACTGGCTCGCGTCTGTTGTATAAAATCAAACCCTAAAATTAAATCTTTAGGCACCCTTGTTAATACTAGCATTGGAGTATCGATAACGCATTCACCTATCGTTAATGGTAACGTTACTAATTTATCAACCTTTTCCTTACTGACTCCAAACGCACCTGTGATTCTCAAACTTGGAATCGGTATTTCCGTCGGTTTTCCCAATTGTCTGCATAATTCTTCGTATACTCTCCGACTTATTACACTGATTTCGCTCCCCGAATCAATCAAACTCCTTACAACAATATTCCCAATACGCACATCTATCTCAGGTAATGTCAAAGTACTACATAACTCGCGCCCACACTCAGTCGAATCGTCGTCTCTGAATATCGTATGTAAACGTCTGTCATTTCGATCTCTACAATTCGATCTAGATTTTTCCTCTAAACACACGGCATATCCGTGCGCTTTATGCGCTAGTAATTGAATAAATTCATTCACACCCACGTTCGAATCCAAATAACACAAATCATACAATCTATGCTTTTTTTCAATTTGATCGGCTGTCCACCCAAACCGTAATAAATATCTGAGCGCGAACGACCCGCGCGAGTCCACTAGTTTTTTGAATTCTGACTTATCGCATTATTCCTGTCACTTGAACTTTGCCCTGCCTCTGTATCTCCTGAACCCCTCTGAAACCCTATTGCCTTGAAGCTAGGCTGAGGCTGCCTGCCTCTACCGCGAAAATAACCGCGACCGCGCGTCCCAAATTCGTTTCGCGCCTTCGTTACCGCGTTATAATTATTACTACGACTTATTGCGTTATAACGTAACGTATTTACCCGCATAGCTCGATATTGCCCACGCATGTAGCTATCCCGCCTTACGTTATTCGTATTCATAGGTTCCGAACCATGTATCGCACTTAATCCTCCATCGACATTCCGTTCTAAATGCCGAAGGAATTCGACCGCATCCCGTATGGTCATAGTCTCCTTTCTAGCAAAAAACGCTACTTGAATATCACGCGGCAACTGTCTGAAAATCGTGTTGATTTTCTCCGTATCAGTAAACGGTATCGTAAGCTCATATATGCTATTCAATTGAGAGGCAAAGAATTCTTCCATACTTTGTCCTTTCTTAGAATCAAACTTCGCAGTAAGGAATCTTTGCTTAATTAATTCCTGTTCATTATCACCCCAGAATACCTCTCTGAAATCTTTTTCAAAATCAGAATAGGTTCGCCATGAGTCTCTGTATACGCTCATTCGAACTTTTGCAATTCCTACCAAACTATCCGTTGCCCATATCAAAGCCCTAGAACTATCTCCCGAGACTTTAATATAAGCCTTTAAATCTCTTAAGAAAATCATCGGATTTTCCGAACTTCGCCCATCGAATGTCGGCAACTTCTGTGTCATTTTCACAATGCATGATTGACGTTTTTCTACCGATTGTTCAAACGTCTCTAGTTCCTGTCTGTCAGTCTGTCTGTCCGAAGTCCTACTAGCATTGCTCGTGCTGGAACCCCGTTCCAAACTGTCTAATCTCTTCACTATTTCAGATAATAATTGCGTCACCTGCCCTGACGCCATTTCACTTGTGTGTGAAAGTGAATTTTGTGCTACCCGACTACCGTTTTTCCTAGGCCGGCCGGCCATTATTCCTATTAAACCGCCGTAGCTCGTCTGAAAACAATGCCCCTTTTTTGCTTATTTCTTATTTACAAACTGAACTGTTTAAAATCGTTTCTACGTTGTGTTATTTTTAAAAGTAACGCGTTAGACCTTGATTCTTTTAGAATATCTAGGAATATCTAGGTATCAGACTATCTAGGATATCCTTCCGTCTCGGCACCAGAAATCTGTACCGGCAACAGGCTAAGGTCGTAGCCGCCGCTATCAGTAGCTATGATCGTCTATTCTATCTATCCCAAAATGAGAGGACCCGATTCGGCTGTAAGTTTTGTAAGTAAGAATGATAAGTCTGAATTTCTCGTTCGTCGAGAAATCCGTTAGGCGTACAATAGTCGAACGAAGTTTGGTTCAGAAGTTACAGTTTCTAGTTAGACAGAGAAAGCATATATGTCCGCGAGCCGGTAATTCGCATCAGTCAGCGGTGTATTGCGCCAAAACGATCGTTGTTATATTTTATGTGATGGCACCATCTGGTTTTTGTATATATGAGCGCATTGGAACATCTTTTGTTTTAGTTTTAGTTTTAGTTTTAGTGATCGATCACAGTTATAGTATAGATATCCGTCGTAGTTTTACGACGTGAGTACTCAATGATATTTCATGTGCTCGCTAGTAGCGGCTTGTGGTGGTTCCAATTATATATTTGGTTCACGGCAATAACGATCCGAAAAGACCGGTTTACACAATTGCGATTTGAGTTCCGAAATGGGTTCTGAACTAGCGGTTACCTCAAAAGGTCCGTAACGTTTTGAAACCTTCAACTCTGCGCAATTTGAGCTGGATGTTATCGAAACGCAAGCATTATTGTTTTAGGATATCTAACCCACACCATAGCGAAGTGCATAGTTCGATAAATACCGAACTATGAATTCCACTAGCCGCAGCACGTCCTGGGCTGAGCCAAATCATATATACCGACTCAACTTACACATTAGACATCCAGCGAAATTTACATTTAATTTAAAAATGCAACTTGAATCCAACCTGACTCAAGGCAATGCAAAACACCTACCCGGACCTAAACAATGAACTTTAGACTGTAAATTGATCTCTTCGCGCGTCCCCGACAACACTCAAATGTCAAAATATCAACAGGATATGTTATCTGTGTTGACACCGGTTTAACTTTGTTCTGAATTTGTAATTTCCATCCGCGGAACCTCATCGATCAAACAGTCTCCCTATGCCCTGACAACCTAGGTTTAGCCGCAACTAAACTCCTGTCTAGCCTAGTCTAAAAACCTAGTGTTATACCACGTCCATTATCGACACCACTCGAAAATGGTTGAGTTTGATTTGAATGTGCTTGAATGTTTAACGACTGTGTGTGTGGGAATTTCAAAGCTCGCTAGTCGAAGGAATGAGGAGAGGATTAGCCCGCGAATATCCTAAGAGCCAATCCAGGAACCCTATGGTGAAGGAAAAAGGAATTTAGTGTCGCTCCAAGCCCAGACTCAGACTCAGATAAATTGACTTAAAAGTTCTTTCCTAACGACCCAAGGATAGTTTTGGAATTAGGGGTAGGTTGATATAAAGGTAGGAACCGAGGTATATCTCGGCGCTTCAGACACTCACGAAAACCCACTGAAACTTCGCAATCACCAATTCGTATAGTTCTGACGCGTAACACGGCAGACAAACTGTTTAGAACTCGTGAAGACGACCGTCACAGTAGCTAGACGCTGAGACTGAATGCCCTCCCCTCTCCAACTCTGGTATTTATATACCTCACATGTCTGAAAAAATGGCGTCCTTTGCGAATACGCTCTGCCCAAGCGAAGCTTCTTATCACTAACTACACAGGGTCCAATTTCAACCATGCCATGCAGATCCGCCGTTCTACAAATTGTGTGTACGCATATTCACTATGATCAACCGTAGGTGATCACTCAAATCATTTGGTACTGCCGATACACAGAATCTGTTGATCGCTGACCAATAAAAGCTTGTTGCGATTAATTAAGCATTACCCGACCGCTAGCTGCGCGTAGCAAAGACCTACCAGAATGATATTCAAACCAGCGGTGTCAGACCCTCCATCTCATACCTCAATCGCAATTGTATATTTGCAATCTACATAATAGCTTTCTCCGTATCGTTCCATAATAACCTTTCATTATTTAGTTATTCATAATTTTATTCAACGCGCAGCCAAATCGGCTCTGATCTCTACACATCTCGCAGGAATGCGACAAAAAAACTTGACCTGAACTGAAATTCCACGAATGAACCCACGCGTCTTTTTTTTGCGAACTTTGCCAGTAAGCAACGCAAAACCCCCAAACGTTATCTGAACCGATTCTCGTATTCAAAACAGCGCGGCGTTGGGCTAGCCCTCTATCACGCAGAATGAAGTATCTAATGTACCGACTCTCGTGTACCATTACAAACTGCGCATTGTATAGCCTCATTCAGTTTTGGAGGGTTGCGGCAACGCCTAACAAAAATGTGTTGAGGGCGAGGTCTTCCATGGCGGCTATGCGCCCCACGAGTTCGTCCGGTTGCTTACAATTACAATGAATGTCAGATTGCATGCGGGTCAAGATCCACTCTAACCTTAAAGAATATTGAGTTACGTCTTCTGACGGAAGTTGTTTACAGTTACGGAGGTCAACAAGTAAATGGGTGGCGTGCTTCTTTTCTCCAAATGTTGTTCGAAGGAAACTTTTGATTCCGTCCCATGAATCAAAATTTTTGAGGCTGCAAGCAACCTGAGCTTTGCTTTCCAGCTGGGATATTACATATTTGCACAGTACATTTGTCAACGACATAGCATTATCGCAGTTAGTGAGGAATGCTGGAAGGGATTCCTTGTCACCATTGTAAGGTTTTATGAATTTAGTCAGTACTGCAAGGGGAATTTCAGAGATTTTATCACTTTTAGGAGGCATTTTGTAAAGTAGGGTATCAGATAAATCAGCACTAGATCTAAAATGAGATTCAGAGGAAGAATGAGAAGTGTCAGATTCTGGAGATTCGAAATTGGTAGACTCTTCTGATGCAGTTTTAACGTCGGACATTAATTATTATTAAATATTGCTATGTTTAGTATTAGACGAAATGTTTGACAATATCGGTAAAATTAAGTTTATAAAATGTACGTAATTAGAACTAAGACACTGTAAAACGTATATATAAAAGTTCGTAAAAATGTTGTAAAATGAGGTTTTCCGATGTGCACTTTCACAGTATGTAAGAGTTTTGTGTATAAAATAGACTTTGTAAAACTCACAAATACACGACGATGCTGGTCTCGAGTTTCATTCTCGGCTCGGCGATAGTATCACGCGGCAGGTAGCGAGTCAGAAGTGTCCAGTGTCAGCGCTTGGGGCCAACACGGCGGCTACCGGCGTGTGAAAGTTCTTGCTGGAACCGGGCTGAAGAATGGTATGCGCCCGAGATGATAGTGGTTAGGTTGTTCGCTGGACACGTTGGATGGAGTGCCGTAGTAGTGTGCTGGATCGCGGGCTCACGCTCATAGGGCGGAGACTAACCGTCGGATCAGGTCTGTTAGGGTGTAGCTGATGCGGGCTCGACCTTGGGGCGAGTCTCACCGTCGATCAGGACAAACACTGGCCTGGGATTCGAGATTCCTTTAGATGTCTGTACGACCTCTTCGGAATCCCACTTCTGACACCAGTTTGTTAGGAGGCCTCTGGTGTCTGTCTTTTTAAAAAAATCTACAAAGTTCACGTAACTAGACTTTATTCTTCTCTTGAGAGATTACACACAAACAAGACTATGACTTCTTAAAAGCGGAGGCGACCGCTCCTCGCGAATGAACAAATCTTACTGAAAAATATTATTCAAATAAATGGCAGGCCACCAAAATGGCTGACTCTGCAATAGAATACGTAACATGGTGATCTGCTAGTTTAGCTTTTATTACATAGAAATTAGGGTTATAACAGTACGATGGGCTAGCGCTTACTCGGATGTGTTTGGGTTGGAGTGCGGGGTGAGGCAGGGGGGGTTGAGCTCGCCGCGGCTTTTTAACCTTTACATGAACCCACTAATCGGCGAGCTCGGCGGCACCAATGTCGGGTGTCATATTGAAGGTGTTTGTATGAACAACATCAGTTATGCCGATGACATGGTGCTGCTGAGCCCGTCGATTAGTGCTCTTAGGAAGCTTGTGTCTTTTTGTGAGTCCTATGCAGTGGCCCATGGGCTCAGGTATAATGCAAAAAAGAGTTAGCTTATGGTCTTCAAGTCTGGCTCTAAAACCTACCATAATATGCCTGAAGTCTCACTCTGTGGTACACCTCTGTGTAGGGTACAGAAGTTTAAATACCTGGGCCACTGGGTCACTGAGGATCTTAGGGACAATATGGACATAGAGAGGGAACGCAGGTCGCTAGCTGTCCGCTGTGATATGTTGGCCCGAAGGTTTGCAAGGTGTTCAAAAGCAGTCAAAATCACGCTTTTTAAAACATATTGTCAGTCATTTTACACCTGCAGCCTATGGGTCGACTTTTCGCAGCGGGCATATGGCGACCTGCGAGTCCAGTATAATAACGCATTCAAGGTTCTGCTGCGACTGCCGCGGTTTTGCAGTGCCTCTGGAATGTTTGCGGAGGTGCTTACGGATGACTTTTATGCTATAATGAGAAAACGGAGCGCCTCCATGATGGCGCGCCTCCGCGGCAGCACCAACAAGATCCTGAGTGTCTTCATAGACCGGTGGGACTCCCCAATGTTAAAACATTGGGTGCAGCTCCACACCAGGATTTAGATATTTAATTTATGTATTTGATTATTTTTTTTTGTTGTTGTCAAACCACTAACACTAGACTTTAAGATATTGTTACTAACACTATGGACTTTTGTCTGAAATAAATGAATATTATTATTATTATTATTATTACATTTCACAGTTAACTAATTAATTTTTGATTAGACAAATATCCATCTATTGTTAGTTAGTTTTTGCCAAATGTCTACATCTCCATAGATAAGTTTTGAATTACATTATTTTGGTAGTGACAGAGTTATTTCGGTAATGAGTCAAGTTTCACAAGATGCATTCGATAAACAAGAAAAGGTAGATACTGTAGGGATGGGCCTATGGGATGTAGTGAGAGACGTGTTGTTGGTTCAAAGACGGGCGTTTATTGACTAAGGATGGACACAGACATTGGTTATTATAGAGACGTACAGGCTTAAGGTGGTGACACACTACACCTTCCACCTTTTTTTTTTGAAAGAAAAAATTTGGTATCTTATTTTTTCTAACATTTTTATATTTGTCATATCTCATTTATGTCCTTTTCATAAAAAACTTCAATATCTGACCTAAAACATACCCTATATACAGTATGTATTACATGAACATAATATAATTACATAACCATCGTTTCAAAATCTAGCAAAATATATTGTCATCTCATAAACAATGTCTTTCAATCAAAGTCTTTAATATAATCTCCTTATCACTTCATATAGGTACTTTAATTAACGGGATCCGGATCCATATTTATTATTCACATTTAGTGAGTGCACTTTTATAGGAACTTTTTATACACATTAGTATTTATTTGATATAGTACTTTTTATAACAATACTTAAATACATAGACTACTAATACCTGGCTCCAGGTCTACCTGCCTGAGCCTGCTCGCGAGCTTATTAGGTCATCGATATCCAACTTTCTCACGAAGGAAACTCGTCCACATCATGATCGAAGAGGAAGGATTCGTGCCTTGTACCTTGTACCTTTTGACTTTGATGATTATACAATAACATATTGGACATGCCAATAGTCACGTATCGTACTAACACATAACTTAAACTCAATCCAAACGAATGGTTCGAGTTTTAAGAATCTCTGCAACATGTCGGATGATCAGTCCAACTGTTTATCGAAATCTTACCAAACGAAGTATTCCCAGCTAACTTACTTTCTCAGTGGCCATGAGTCAGTACTGATCAACTATCTATACATTCTCTTACATTGTTACTAGGAACAATCATATACTTATTTAAATTTCTTTCTAAACAATACCAACATTCTTTTACCAGACAATAATACAACTATCCTTTGTAGTAAGTAATTCAATATCTCGTCTTCGCCTTAAACACTGTCATAAAATCAATATGCTGAGATATCTTATAAACTTACACAACCACTCTTTTACTTAACTTACTTGCTTAGGGGAGCTAGGCGACATGCCATAGTCATACATAATATAATAATAATACATAAATAAATCTTCCCTTTAAATATTACTTATAGTTCTGATGAAACATCCTCAAATCGTATTTTTTTTCAAAATATCAATTACTAATAAAACTTATCATCACCCCATATTTCATTCTAATTAGGTAATGACTAACTACAGTCATACATAAACACCCATTCTATTTACTTTGAATTCATCAATCTTTCTTTCATAAAAAAATAAAAATTCTAACAACATCATTTCTGCACACGTTCATTCATACAGGTAGCCTTTGTTTATTTTATAAATTCTTCATCTTCCATTCAAACTATGAATTGATATTCCAAAATTTTACAAAATAGCCTTAAACCGAAACAGGGTTTTAATATTAAATTAAATCCGGAAAAAAAATTATGACAATAAAGTTCCACTTCTATTTAAATACTGACTTTATGACTACAACTAATTTAATTTCCAACCAAACAATCTCTTTATTTCGATCTCAAACTGAAAATTCGTAAACATCCTATTATCTATCTTGTTCTAATTTTTTAAAAACTTAAAAAAAATAGCAACTAATTTCGAAGTGACCACATTTGTTGGTCAGACTAAAATTCTATTGTTAACTTTCTTTATCGCAAACTGTTTCACTGCAGTAATACTGTGCACTGCTTATAGCAAACTTATATTGTAAGAATGAAATTGTGGTTCCGTAGTTCTAATTTTTTTTTACAGGCATTTTGCATGTTACTATAAACTGGTACCGTAACTAATCTGAACATTGTTCAAAAAGCTGAAATAAAAATGAAAATATTATTGGTTCTTCTAAAAGTACATCATTCATCTTATCTATTTATCTCTTACACGCCATCCTTATTATTTCAAACATCACGCTCTAGTTTCACTCACTATCATGCTTTATTTTAACATACGGTTCAATAATTCATTCCTCTGCTGAACCCTATAATCTCGAACAACATCCATCACCAAATACGGTTTCTAATAAAGTTATCTGAGTTATTAATTCATTATATTAGAATATCATCATTACTTTTACAGAAGTGCAGCTGTAATAAGAGCTGCTAGCTATCGTTACGATATATTCTCGTCAGAACTTCTAAACAATTTCTAGGTGGTCTCCTAATTTGGTTTTCTGTTGTTATCTGTATTGTATTACATCGCGTTACATGCATCACTGGTTTGAATTCTACACATTTGTTTATAACTGGAACTGAATATTTTTCTATAATACTCTATTTGTAATAATGAGAAATTATGACTTCTAAAATTTACCTAGAATATTTGTGTTTTGGTTACTTAAATGAAGAAAAATAGATAATTTACTGATGAATGGTTTAGAGATAACAAACAATAACAAAAATGAACTTTTATGTATATTTTGCATATTATAGGTAGGTATAATCACACAAATCACCACACGTCACACGTCTTTTACTAATTCATCCCACATTCATCATCGCCATCATCACCCTTTCATACAAATAATCATAATACTTCTTTTTATTCATCTTTTAAAATGAAATATCACTTGCTATATCGATTCTCGTCGTCTTCCTAAATCTATTCTATCATTCATTATCACTTTTGTCAAATAATATTTTATCAACTTTCACTCAAAGAACTTTCTTCTCTTTTTTAAGTAAATACCTACTTTTATTTAAATATGATATTCATTCTCTCAAACGTTAGATAAATCATTTAAAAATAATATAGTTCTTGACGTCAACCCTTTACAAATTAATCTGAAGTGTTTAAGTGACACCATATTCGGGGTAGTAAAGCACACTAATACAAAACAATATTAAATTCTTGAATATTAAATTTCTACTCATTCATTATTTTATTACATTTACAAATAAACGATTACTAAACTAAACTACTCAATCGTCACAAAAAAAAACAAATTAAATATCTTACGAAAATAACTAAACAAACAAAAAAAAATACATGTTGGTTACGACTCAAGCTCACGCAGATTTCGCGTTTTACCTGTCGTTCCTATTCGTCGCCTTGGTGCTGCAGCTCGCTCCGGGACACATCTCCCAGCTGCTCCTCATCGGACCCGTACATTGTACAGCGTACAATTTGTAACGGCATTAAAGGCTAAGGTCGAGCCACCGCTATCAGTAGCTATGATCGTCTATTCTACCTACCCCAAAATTAGATGTCCCGATTCAGCTGTAAAATTTGTAAGTTAAGAATGATAAGTCTGAATTTCTTGTTCGTTGAGAAGCTCGTTAGGCGTACAATAGTCGAACGGAAAATTGGTTCAGGAAGTTACGGTTTCAAGTTAGACAGAGAAAGCATATATGCTCGCAAGCCGGTATTTCGCATCAGTTAGCGGTGTATTGCGCCAGATCGATCGTTGTTGTATTTTGTGTAATGGTACCATTTATTTTTTGTATATATGGGCGCTTGGAACTTCTTTTAGTGGTCGACCACAATTTATAATATTTGTTTGGGATATCGTATAGATATCCGTCGTAGTTTTACGACGTGAGTACTCAATGATATTTCATGTGCTCGCTAGTAGCGGCTTGTGGTGGTTCCAATTATATATTTAGTTCACGGCAATAACGATCCGAATAGACCGGTTTACACAGTTGCGATTTGATTTTCCGAAATGGGTTTGAACTAGCGGTTACCTCAAAAGCTCCGTAACGTTTTGAAACCTTCAACTCTGCGCAATTTGAGCTGGATGTTATCGAAACGTTGTCATTAGCGCTTTAGGAGATCTAACCCTCACCATAGCGAAGTGCATAGTTCGGTAAATTCCGAACTATGAATTCCACTGACCTCAGCACGACCTCGGCCAAGCAAAATCATAAATATTTGACTCAGCCTACACATTAGACCTCCAGCGAAATTTACATTTAATTTAAAGATGCAACTTGAATCCAAACTGACCCAAGGCAAGGCAAAACAATCTACTCGGTCCTAAACAATGAACTTTAGACTGTAATTTGATCTCTTCGCGCGTCCCCGACAACACTCAAATGTCAAAATATCAACAGGATGAGTTATCTGTGTTGACACCGGTTTAACTTTGTTCTGAATTTGTTATTTCCATCCGCGGAACCTCATCGATCAAACAGTCTCCCTATGCCCTGCCAACCTAGGTTTAGCCGCAACTAAACTCCTGTCTAGCCTAGTCTAAAATCCTAGTGTTATACCACGTCCATTATCGACACCACTCGAAAATGGTTGAGTTTGATTTGAATGTGCTTGTATGTTTAATGACTGTGTGTGTGGGAATTTCAAATCTCGCTACTCGAAAGGAATGAGGAGAGGATTAGCCCGCGAATATCCTAAGAGCCAATCCAGGAACCCTATGGTGAAGGAAAAAGGAATTTAGGGTCGCTCCAAGCCCAGACTCAGACTCAGATCAGTTACCTACAAGTTCTTATCTAACGACCCAAGGATAGTTTTGGAATTTGGGGTAGGTTGATTTAAAGGATAGGAACCGAGGTATATCTCGGCGCTTCAGACACTCACGAAAAACCGCTGAAACACGCAATCACAATTCGTATAGTTCAGACGCGTAAGACGGCAGACAAAAACTGTTTAGAATCGTGAAAGACGACTGTCACAGTAGCTAGACGCTGAGACTGAATGCTCTCCCCTTCCCCGCAATCGTATTTATAGACCCCACATGTCTGAAAAAAAATGGCGTCCTTTGCGAACACGCGCTGCCCAAGCGAAGCTTCTTATCACTAACTACACAGGGTCTAATTTCAACCATGCCATGCAGATCCGCCGTTCTACAAATTGTGTGTACGCATATTCACTATGATCAACCGTAGGTTATCACTCAAGTCATTCGGTTTACATTGCCGATACACAAAATCTGTTGATCGCTGACCATAAAAGCTTGTTGCGATTAATTTAAGCCTTCCCGACCGCTAGCGCGCTAGACAAAGACCACTAGAATGATATTCAGACTCGTGGTGTCAAACTCGCCATCTCATACCAAACAAACGCAATTGTATATTTGCAGTCAACATAATAGCTTTCTCCGTATCGTTCCATAATAACCTTCCATTATTTAGTTATTCATAATTTATTCAGCGCGCAGCCAAATCGGCTCTGATCCCTACACATCTCGCAGGAATGCGACAAAAAAACCTGACCTGAACTCTGTTCCTGGAACCAACCCACGCGCTCGGCTCATTGTTTTTTGCTAACTTACCCTGAGCTACTCAAAACCCCAAACGTTATATGAACCGATTCTCGTATTCAAAACAGCGCGGCGATGGGCTAGCCCTCTGTCACGCAAAATGAAGTATCATATGTACTGACTCTCGTGTACCATTACAAATTCGCCCTGCGCCCTGCGTCACACATCATCTAGGCTTGCACAGATCACCCGGCACCCTGCAGGAATCCTCTTTATAATTTGGGTTTTTAGGTAATTTGGTTTTTAATTTGGTCACTGGTTCTGCTTTTGGTTCTAGTTTTATTTTGCGGTCTTCTTAATTTTGTAGTTATATAATTTTTATGTAATTTTAATCTACATTTAAATGTCCATTATTTTATCTATTTAAGTAGTTCCTTATATATTGAATCTATTAACAGTTTATTTATATGCATAAAGGTATAATTTTCTTACTGTAGTTATTTAGGTATAATTTTAGCATTTTTTGTCCATTTCACATTTTATTTCACATTTAGTCCAAAATATCATTTCACTTTACACGAAATATGCCATTCGGCGCAGCACTGCCTTTTAGGGCAGGCTATCCTGGCAAGGTCGCCATGTAGGGATGGGCCTATAGGATGTAGTGAGAGACGTGTTGTTGGTTCAAAGACGGGCGTTTATTGACTAAGGATGGACACAGACATTGGTTATTATTATTATAGAGACGTATAGGCTAAAGGTGGTAACACACTACAATACAGCAGGACAAATAGAATAATCAGACCTTATAATTTTACATTCATTGAGGTTATCTAACATAGCATAGTTCAGGTTATCTTCAGTAAGTGCAAGATAGGCTTTTGTAGGTTGGATAAGAGCAAATGTAATAGGATATTTTACGGTATGAGGAGTTGTTAAAGGAATGACTTTATAGGACATGTACTTTATCGAAGAGATAAGAGGGATTTCCATTATAAAAACAATCTTCCTGTTATAATAGTATGGAGTTAGTTTGGAAACATCAATAAAGGTATGCATATTTTCTATATTTAAAGAGACTGGGAAGTCTAGTCTTTTGTACATTAGGTGACTATTTTTAATAGTTCATTGTACAGATAAGTAGGACTTAAAATAGAAGTGTGTAGTACATTAACCTTAGCAAACAAGATAGAATTTAATATAGTATCTAATAGATTCGAAAGAGCCAGCAGTGAGCTTTCTACAATATTAACTAAATTATTAAGTCTAGTAAGTTAAACCAACTCGGCATTATTCCGGGTGGTTTGCGCTAAGATGTCATTAAGTTTATTTATCTGAGAGTTGAACTTATTTTCAATTACGTTTAACCTATAAATCGTAAAATTAAAATAATTAGTAGAGGACTTAGCTATTTTTATGTTGTCTTTCATGAGTTTGAAAAAGAGCTTTTCGCTATTCTGACAAATGTTTATACCGGCATCATACTTCCTAGCGTCGTCAGCGTCTAGGGTGCCGAAAAAGAACTTTAAGATTTCTCTGCCAAACTCTAAAGACCGTTTAGAGCGGTTTGGTACATTTTCAGTGGGTTACGACTTTCCAAAAGTCATTATAAGAATGTATTGTTATTGCAGGGTCAAAGTATAGACCAGGACTATGGACAATAGGTCCAATTTCGTATTCGGCGACAGCAGCATGACAAAGTAATAACCTGAAAAGAAAATGTATGCTTTCAAGTCACAGCGGCTTTCGTGTGTTATTTCACATGTTTTCTGTCTATGGCAAGGGTCACGTTTTGTTTTCCGTTAACCTTCACAATTTTATATGGACCTTTCCAAATTGGGGACAGCGCTTTTCGTAGTCGATGATGATGTTTAAGATAGACCATGTCAACTGTTTTATAAGTGACGTCATGAGTAGATTGATCATAGTGAGCTTTAGAAGAGTTTTTACTTTTTAGTATATGTTCAAGGGCTCTTTACCGACTGAACTTCATCCTATATTGCAGGGCTCGGACGTATTCGTCATATGTGAATGAATTATTGGTTTCATAGAGAGAACTAGGAATAGATGGTTTATGACCATAGAGTAGTTCGCACAGCGTGAACTGCATTGTAGTATGTGGAGTGGTATTATAGGCTAAAACGGCTGTGGCGAGGAAACAATGCCAATCATTTTTGATTGTCATTGACGGAGGATTTGAGATATTCTTTGAGAGTAGCATGACTACGTTCTAGGGCACCGTTTGTTTGTGGATGATAATGGGTAGAAAATAGGGGTTTAATTTTGAAGATTTCGGTGACCTGCCGAAACATTTCTGAGGTAAAACATGTTCCTAAATCTGTTAGGATAGTTTTTGGAATACCAAATAGTGACATGAAGTGAACAAGGTTTCGGGATTCTTCTTAACTTGTGGAGGAAATCATGGGTTATACACATGAAAACTTGGTCAGGTCGTACTGAAGAGTTAGGATAAAACGGAATTTTTGAAAGCCAGCGTCGGGTAGTCGACCGACAATGTCGAGAGCTAGACTTTCGAAGGGTCTAGTGGAGGTTGAAGTAATTTCCATAGAAGCTTTATTACAGGCACGAAGAGGTTTGTTTATTTCACAGAATTTGCAATTTTTAACATATCTTTCAATGTCTGCGCACATAGACTTCCAGTAGTATGCGGCTTTGATGAGATTAAACATTCGTTTAACTCCTGCATGACCCACGATAGTCGAGTCGTGGTTTGCCTTGAGAATTCGTGGAATTTCAGCTGGAGTAGGATAGAGAAGCTGATTCTTGTAAATGTGAATTTTAATGTTTGTTTTGTGGAATATATAAGCAATCAAGTTGTAAATTTTAGTATAGGCCAGTTTATGAAAGGGATCAGAGAAATCGGAATGACGATACCGGTTTCATTTGGATTTGCTTCGAGAATTTTATCTCTCAGCTTTTGCAATACGTTATAAATGATGCGTAAAGAGGTCTCATCGTAATGATGAACTTTTGTAAACAAGAAAAAGTATGTATTATCTTTATTTGCTGCCGACTATACGGTGCATGTTTCGTGTTCGGCGTTCAAGATAGCTGTGCTGTCATCTAGCTGACTTATCAATTTCTCGCAGAGGGGCATAGATGATTTGATTTTAGAGAGATGTAGAGCATCTGTATGGTCTTCGATTTTCGTATCAGAATCTGGTAGGGTTTAAGTAAATTGTTTTTTGAAATAGGCATCATATGTGAGGTTGTTAAGGAAGTTTTGGTCAATGACTTGAATGGGGATTTGAGATAACGCATCTGCGTTGGAATTGAGTTTACCCTGTTTGTATTTGATTTCGTAATCGTATTCTTCGAGTTTTATGCGCTAGCGAATGAGACGGCTGCCTGGATCTTTGACGTTGAAGAGCCACGTTAAGGGCTTCTGATCTGTGACAATTTTGAATTTGTAGCCGTATATATAAGGGCGAAATGTTTTTACAGCGTATATGATAGCCAAAAGCTCTTTTTCTATGGTAGAGTATTACCTTCTCATTTATTTAGAGTTCACGAGGCATAAGCTATCGGTTTGCCCTTACCAATAGGGCCCCGGGAGAACACTGCACCGATTGCATAGTTACTCGCATCGGCAGTGACGATGAAAGTTTGGCTGAAGTCTGGATACAGAAACAAAGGTGCTGAAATCAATTTTTCTTTTAGGGTTTGGAAGGCCTTATCTTGGTCGTGACACCAAACGAATTCAAGAAGCAGCAGCTTATCTATCCTACTCCAGCTGAAATTCCACAAATTCTCAAGGAAAACCACGATTCCACTATCGTGGGTCATGCAGGCGTTAAACGAATGTTTAATCTCATCAAAGCCGCATACTACTGGAAGTCTATGTGCGCAGACATTGAAAGATATATTAAAAATTGCAAATTCTATGAAATAAACATACCTCTTCGTGCCTGTAATAAAGCTTCTATGGAAATTACTTCAACCTCCACTAGACCCTTCGAAAGTCTAGCTCTCGACATTGTCGGTCCACTACCCGACGCTGGCTTCCAAAAATTCCGATTTATCCTAACTCTTCAGTACGACCTAACCAAGTTTTCATGTTTATATCCCATGATTTCCTCCACAAGTGAAGAAGTATCCCGAAACCTTGTTCACTTCATGTCACTATTTGGCATTCCCAAAACTATCCTAACAGATTTAGGAACATGTTTTACCTCCGAAATGTTTCGGCAGGTCACCGAAATCTTCAAAATTAAACCCCTATTTTCTACCCCTTATCATCCAAAAACAAACGGTGCCCTAGAACGTAGTCATGCTACTCTCAAAGAATATCTCAAATCCTCCGTCAATGACAATCAAAATGATTGGCATTGTTTCCTCGCCACAGCCGTTTTAGCCTAAAATACCACTCCACATACTACAACACAGTTCACGCCGTATGAACTACTCTATGGTCATAAACCATCTATTCCTAGTTCTCTCTATGAATCTAATAATTCAGTCACATATGACGAATACGTACGAGCCCTGCAATATAGGATGAAGTTCAGTCGGGAAAGAGCCCTTGAACATATACTAAAAAGTAAAAACACTTCTAAAGCTCACTATGATCTATCTACTCATGACGTCACTTATAAAACAGGTGACATGGTCTATCTTAAACATCATCATCGACTACGAAAAGCACTGTGCCCAATTTGGAAAGGTTCATATAAAATGGCAACAAATATAATGATCACCAAAATATTTTTTTCCTACCCAAAATGGATAAATGAACACCAAAAGTTGCAAAAAATATCAGGGCAAAATAATGCGGTAGCTTAGGTGAAGGATAAAGGGGGTGAGCGAAGCGAAGCCCCCTTTATCCTTCGTTTTAGGTTGAACATGAAAGAACAACAAAAATACTTAAAACATAAACTTAAGTACACAAAACATAAAAAGATTTTGGTGATGATTCATCCAAACACAATTTAGTTGACATTTATCCATGCTGGCAGTCATTTCAAATTTATTGGTAGTAAAATAGGTGCGTTTTTGGCACAGACTTAAATAGTAGGGACAGGGCACGGAGCGCTTGAAAGTGTCGCTACAAAAACAGTACAAAATCGGGAAAATTGGACTGTTTGCAATCAGTCGCGCTTTGACGGTAACAGCCGATTGACATATCGGCAGCAAAAACAAAAATGGTGACCTGCGACGTAAAAAGGTGTAAATCATACCCAAATCGCAAAACACAAAAACAGGGAGTGTCGTATCACAAGTAAATATTATATTTTCAATTACTATTGGCTTTAAATTGATTATCTATAAAATATTGTTCTCGAAAAAATCCTCAAACGAAAATCAACCATTCGACTGACGTAACTTTGTAGCGACGCGCGACGCACAGTGAAACTGCCCGCTTCCTATATTTGAAAAAACGATCCGATTTGGTTATTTTTCTATTCGTAATGTCATTAGATTACTATTCGTAATGTCATTTGGTTACCCCCCCCCCCCCCCCCCCCCCCCCCAACTAGCTCATAACTTTTTCTATGATTAGGTAGTTTCTTACTTATAAATTAAAATCAAGATCTTAAATTCCAAGTCACGCTACTAATGTGTATCTGTGAGCTAACATCCTCTTTCATAATTTAACGGCAAAGACAAAAATTAATATGCCTATTTAATTATGTTTCAACTTTTTATTAATTAAACATGAGCTAATTGCGTGAGACCTCGCCCCTTAAGTAAAATTTTAGGTAGATATATTTTATTTCTACTCCTAATCACCGATTAAAAGTCACTGGGTATTTGAGAGTTATCCGTAGATCAACTTTCCTAATATTGTGTCTATACACCACAAATCGGAACGTGACCGACCGTGACGCCGTTACAATTTTTCGTACTGTCTTGGTTCCGACGAATTCCGACAGGGGCGCTATTTTTCTTAGCCTCAAAATGGTAAGAAATTTAGTACGGGAAGGCCTATCCTTAGTATATATATCGATGGTTTTTGGTAATCGTTTAAACATAAGCCATATAAAATCGTGAAGGTTAACGGAAAACATAACGTGACCCTAGCCATAGGCAGAAAACATGTGAAATATCACACCAACTTGATCAACACGCTGTGAATTGAAAGCATACATTTTCTTTTCAGGTTATTACTATGTCATGTTGCTATCGCCGAATACGAAATTGGACCTATTGTCCATAGTCCTGGTCTATACTTTGACCCTGCAACAACAATACATTTTTATAACGACTTATGGAAAGTCGTAACCCATGTGGATATCGTCTTAGTTGAACCACATCTAAATACCATAGTATACAATACTAAAAACATCTCTTCTATGCAATAAAATTCAACCCTACGAAAATATTGATTGAATCTAATTACGTCAAAGCAAACTCGTTATCTCATATTATCTCTGAAAATGTACCAAACCGCTCTAAACGGTCTTTAGAGTTTGGCAGAGAAATCATAAAGTTCTTTTTCGGCACCCTAGATGCTGACGACGCTAGGAAGTATGATGCCGCTATCAACACTTGTCAGAATAGCGAAAAAGAGTTTTTCAAACTCATGAAAGACACATATAGTTTTAAGTCCTCTATTAATTATTTTAATTCTACGATTTAAAGGTTAAAAGTAAATGAAAAGAAGTTAAACTCTCAGATAAATAAACTTAATGACACCTTAGCGCAAACCACCCGGACTAATGCCGAGTTGGTTCAACTTACTAGACTTAATAATTTAGTTAATATTATAGAAAGCTCACTGCTAGCTCTTTCGAATCTATTAGATACTATATTAAATGCTATCTTGTTTGCTTAGGTTAATGTACTACACCCTTCTATTTTAAGTCCTACTTATCTGTACAATGAACTATTAAAAAATAGTCACCTTAAGAACAAAAGACTAGACTTCCCAGTCTCTTTAAATATAGAAAATATACATAAGTACATTGATTGATGTTTATAAACTAACTTCATACTATTATAACAGGAAGATTGTTTTTATAATGGAAATCTCTCTTATCTCTTCCATAAAGTATATGTCCTATAAGGTCATTCCTTTACCAACTCCTCATACCGTAAAATATCCTATAATATTTGCACTTATCCAACCTACAAAAGCCTATCTTGCACTTACTGAAGATAACCTGAACTATGCTATGTTAGATAACCTCAATGAATGTAAAATTATAAGGTCTGATTATTCTATTTGTCCTGCTGTATTTACCTTTTCTTGTTTATCGAATCCATCTTGTGAAACTAGACATTACCCAAATAACTTTGTCATTACCAAAAGAATGTAATTCAAAACTTATCTATGGAGATGTAGACATTTGGCAAAAACTAACTAACAATAGATGGATATTTGTCCAATCAAAAATTAATAAGTTAACTGTGAAATGTAATAATAATAATAATAATAATAATAATAATTAATAATAGATTTAGATTCCCTGAAACACGCTTCACATCAGTTAAATGACTTAGAGAGGGAAATTAATAAAGCCGAAAGCGAATCACACATTGTAAAATATGGCCACTACATACTATTCCGGATTAACCTACTTTATAATTACGTGTATAATTTTGTATTTTTGTTATAAAGTCTATAAATACTTCTATTGCAACCCAAACTCAAGTTGTTGCATTCAGCTACACTCAGTGTAATACTAAGAAATCTGTAAGACATAACGCCAAACTGAGAAGTTCAATAGAGCTTTCAGGTATGACCACTAGTGACGAAGATGATAAACCTATCAGATCATTAGGTTATATTGTAGACTCTCAACTTAATGTCAGTAACAGGAACGTAGCTCATAATTAGGATAAGTTATGCACCGTATAAGCAAAGTCAACACCCGACCCCCGGTTTCATGGGAAGCGCAAAGCTTTTCTGTCGTACTGTTATGTCCAGGTATTGTTCCGTAGTACGATTAATCATCATTTTTACTATAATTTTCCACAATGCACCACGCAGTTTGACCGACGCTATAAAAAGGGGAAGCCGCATGGGCTCCAGTTAGTTCAGACACAAAATTCATCGGGTTGCTTAGGTTTAGGCACATAGCTCGCCTCGCGGTATAATTAAAATAAGGGTTGTTAGTAATTGGTACTGTGATCAGTGGTCGCGGATTGAAAATGTTGAGCTGGTCGGTATCCCTGAACATGACGGCGAGTCCCTGCCCGATGTTGTGATGAAGCTGGCTGCATACATCGGAACCCCGCTGCAACTGCGCGATGTGGAATTTGCCCATCGAGTCCAAGCCAAGCGAAACCCCGCGCCATCGTCGTACGTCTCCGTGAACGAGCGACCAAGGATGCCCTGGTGAATGCAGCTCGTAAATCCCGTGGGATGACCACCAAGAACCTGGGACTGGAAGGCGAACCCGCGAAACTACATGTCAATGAGCACCTAACAGTCGCAAATAAGAATTTACTCAGCAAGTGTAGAAAACGTGCAACCGAAAAAGGGTATACCTTCGTTTGGACAAAAAACTGCCGTGTGTATGTCCGGCACAGCGAAAATATGCCTTATATTCAGATATCGAAGGAGTCCGACCTCGAAAAAATTGTTTAATTAAGTTGAATTCCTACAATTTCAGTAACATAATAAGCCCAATTGTTTAGTACACAAACTTATGCCTTACCTACACTCACTCACACACTCACACTCTCAGTGAAACCCACACTCCCCATATCGCATACCTCTCCCTCTCACAAGAACGAGACTGAACCAACTACTAATCCTAGGAAACCTGGAACGCGACTTACAGGCTGCACTCGTATCGCTATACATATAGCATGTAGCATATTTGTACTACCTATATATAGAACTAAGAGCTACTACAACTATAACGTAGTATTTACAAGTGTGGAATGCGGTTTTCCCTTGTTTGTGGGCAAGTGTTCAAATTTTTATCAATCGAACTTTGCACCGAAACGACAACCACACTGTTGGGATGCAAATACTATATTTACGTATCCGCTCTCTATACATCCCCAGTTTACAATCACTGCTATAAAATTGTACAGAAATGGCTACTAATAACTTGCGTATCTACTACCAGAACGTTCGTGGCCTTAACACGAAAACTTTGGAGTTTTATGAAAGTGTTGTAAGCTCTTCTCACGACATTATACTTATTACAGAGACATGGATGCAGGACGGTGTACTCGACTCGGAGTTGACTAATGATAAGTACTAATGATAATGACTAATGATAAGTTGACTAATGATAAGTACAGCATTTTTCGACGAGATCGCGGATCTAGGGCTGGAGGTATTTTCATGCTTTGCGCCGCGTGCCTCAACGCTCGCTTACGTACTGACTGGCAACGCGACGATCTCGATGTTGAATGCATGTGGGTAACTAATCCTTTGGCTCACAACGCGATCTTCATATCGCGTTGGTTTACATACCGCCGGACTCGAAGAAACATAAAAAACACGCTCAACGTATTTCAAAGTTTACTGAGTGGATGACTAAATTTGTTACTAAGTACCCTGAAGACTATCATTTGATAGCAGGTGATCTTAACTTGAGTATGGTTCAATGGGAAACCGGTGAACCTCTACACATTAGACGTGGAACTGTTGAGTTGCAAAACTCGGCACTTGAATTTACACACTGCACAAATCTACTAGGTCTGCGTCAATACAACCGTTTTATTAATGTATCTGGTAATACTATAGACCTTATTTTTTCTAATTTCACTTTAGAGGTTACAAAGTGTCATGACCCGATGATTAAGGAGGACTTAGCTCACACCACGTTATGCGCTAATGCGAATGAAATCACCGTACCTCCACTATCCAAGATTCCCCGACGCAAGTACCTATTCCGAAAAGCCGACTATACAAATATAAATGGTACACTACTTGGTAATGACTGGACACAGATTCTCAATCATGGAACAGTAGACGATGCAGTTTCAGTTTTATACAATAAATTAAATAGCGTGATTGAGGAGAACGTGCCTATAGTGATTACTAAAACATCGAACAGGTACCCGATATGGTATAGTCGAGCACTTGTCTGTGTTATCAAAGAAAAAACCAAAGCACATTCACATTGGAAACTTTATAACAACCCAAATGATTATGCCACATTCTCTCTTCTTAGAAAACGCCAAAAAGTTATGCAAGCCGAAAACTATAACTCTTATATAAAAAGGTCACAAGCTACTATTAAGAAGGATCCCAAACAATTGTGGACATGCATAAAATCTAAAAGAAAAAGTGCTTTTGGGTTCCCAAGTACTATGTATACAGGTAGCGATAAAGTTAGCGGGGAGCAGGAGATATGTGAGGCCTTCAGTGACTTCTTTGAGAAAATGTTTATGACACCATCTGATGTTTACCCTCCTGCTGACGCTCAAACCACGTATTTGAACTCGATCAACACACTTACTTTCTCCAATCAACTTATCTCTAGATTTATAGACAACATTGACCCTAACAAAGGTCCTGGTAATGACGGTATACCGGCTGGCTTTATTAAACGATGTAAGGACTCATTGTCGCAGCCCCTCAGTATTATTTTTACTCGCTCGGTGCATGAAGGTGTATTTCCTTCAAGGTGGAAGGAGGCCCTCATAGTTCCGGTTCATAAGAAAGACTCTAAATTACACGTGGAACACTACAGGCCGATGTCAATCTTAAACACATTCGGAAAACTCTTTGAAAAAGTCATCCTTGATAATATTTATCCTGTGCTAATGCAAGGTATCCCAGAGGAGCAGCACGGCTTTATTAGGGGTCGATCTACCACGTCAAATCTAGCTGTGTTTGTCAGTGATGTGCTTCGTGGTATGAGCTCCCATGGACAGGTTGATGTGGTCTACACTGACTTTGAAAAGGCCTTTGACAGAGTGGACCACATCATCCTGCTACGGAAATTACAGGCGCTAGGTATACACGGGGATCTTCTTAGATGGATGGAGTCATACGTCTCTAAGCGTAGACAGGCCGTGGTTGTTGGTGGGTACAGATCTAACTACATTTACGTACCATCTGGCGTTCCTCAAGGCTCCTTGCTTGGTCCTCTATTATATGCAGCATATCTCTTCGACATAAACCAATGCTTTAAGCATGCTAGATTTTTACTTTATGCAGATGACAAAAAGATATATATGAATGTTAAAACTTCTCTTGATACCCAACATCTACAAGAGGATCTTAACCGTCTAGGTGAATATTACGACCGGAACAGGATAGGTGTAAACACAACCAAGTGTTTACACGTAAGTTTTACAAGAAAAACCAAAACAGTTCTGTTTGACTACCAACTGAACAATGTAACCGTAAATAAAGGCAAAACTGTTAGGGACCTCGGCATCATACTTGACTCTAAAATGACATTCTCGGCTCACTTTGAAACTATTATAAAGAAAGCATACAGGAATCTTGGTTTTGTAACGCGTGCTTGTAAGGAATTCACTGACCCCGCCTGCATAAAGATTATTTATTTCGCCTACGTTCGTAGTGTACTTGAATACTGTAGCCCTGTTTGGAATCCACAATACATAACTAACATAAAAGAGATCGAGTCTATGCAACAGAAGTTCCTCAAGTTTCTTAACTACCGCACACATACGCCAATTTCGGACTACGCAGATTCATGCAAACACCACAATATACTTACGCTAACCGAGCGCCGTGTTGTGGCCGATATGTCGCTCCTGCATGACGTATGCTCTGGTGCTCTGGACTGCCCCCGTTTAGTTACTGAAATGCTAAAACTGTCTGTACCGTCGACACGGACCAGACACACTAAGCTATTTTCTGTTCCCTTCTCTCGCACTAATTATGCATCAAACTGTACGTGTATCAGGCTACCTCATATGTACAACAAATTCTTCTCTGGCTTAGACCCATTCTGCAAAAGTAAACCTACTTTCAAGCGGATGGTTACTTTGAATTTAACTATTGAATTCAGAGTTGATCTGATCTGTAAAAACTTACTAACATAAATTTTTAAATTACAGCAAAAAGTAGCAAAAAGTAGCTCCATGTCAACCTTACCTTACTGCATCGCCACTTGATTTCCAGTATCTCATTGAGTTAGTCGCTTATTAGTTTTTGGTCTCAGCTTCACAAACCTACAATTTATGAACCATACCTATCAAATCATCCCCCCCCCCCCCCTCCCCCCACGCACACACACAAACAATGTATTTATTCAATTATATATTTACAAGTATACAACACCAAATAACAAACACAACCTACACACACATGACATAAGTAAGGCACTCATGCTGCTGTTTTGGTTATTTACCTTTATCTTTATCTTCTTCTTCTTTTTGATTTCCTATTTGTTTATATAATGAAATCCTTAATTGGCCTCATTCAAAGATCATTTTTTTAGATTACATGTAAGCACGGCTGTGGATTTTTGTTGATGTAATAAAATAAAATAAAAAATAAAAATCTAATAAATCCTTGCCAGCGTATTAAAATCTTTAAAAAAATACACTTAGGAAGGGCCGCCTAACAGTTTTGGTGTCAGAAGTGGGATGCTGTAAGAGGTTTCCGATAAACCCTGGCATGTCGCAACCCTCTGGTCACCCGTTCGCGAAAAGTGTTTCGTTTTGTGGCTGACGGTAAGCCTTAACCCCCTCGTGGTTAAGCCCGCACTGCTCACTCCAGACCTTGTGCTCGACGTTAAGCCTCAACCCCTTCGTGGTTGAGTCCGCATCACGCCAGCGCAACCAGCCTAGCAGCCAATTTCCCTGGGACGAAGGTAAGCCTCCGCTATTTTGCGTGAGGCCGCATCCGTCACCGGTCTCGACTCCGCTTCACCTACTCTATTTCCAGCATCTGTCTGAGGAAGGCAGTCGGTCCTCACACTTTCAAAATCATCGAGTAAAATCTAAAACAAGTGCAGTGAATACCTAAAATAAAAGTGAAGTGTAAAAATCATACTATAAAACCCAGTCTTGTAATCTCCGTCTCATATTCGCGTAAACCCTGGAACACTACTCCAAGCGATTCTTGGAATCAAAAACTATAATTAAAACTCTAAAACTAATCTTAAGGCGAACTTACTTACTTATAATATCAGATGAGTCGACAGAGTAGAGACTCTGTCGACTCATCTGATATTATAAGTAATTTTATTTCTGTTTGTATTGTCTATTCATTGCTATTGATTATTTTTTCTATATCTCAATCTTTACTCTCTGAACCCCAACGTCTAAATCACTATTTCAAAATGTCTACTGAAGTGAAAAGCACGGAAGAAAAACAGTATAAAATGGATAGTTGACACCGGCGCAAGTCTCAGTATAATAAAGCATTTATGTTTCACAAAGAAGCTCAAACTCTCGTCTGAAATCATCAAACTCAAAGGCGTATCCAAAGATAAGGATGCCTATACCGAAACTCTTGGCACAATCAATTTACAATTTCATATACACAAAAACGCTCTTTCATTCAAATTTCACGTCATAAATGACAACAACATCGATTTCGCTTACGACGGAATCATCGGAAATGATTTCTTAACATTTCAATGCTACAGTCGATTATAACACTAATCTCTTATCTCTTAAAGGTCACAATCTCCAAATCGAATTCAATGCACCTTTTTATATCATACCAGCCCGCTTCGAGCAAGTCATTGAATGCAATGTCCCAAATGACATCAATGAGTTGTCTCATCTCAGAGAAGTTCTCGTCCTAGATCACAATATTTCTGACGGTGTGTATGTATCTAATTGCTTCATAAAACTGAAACCCAATCGAAGGGTCAATGTCTCTATCCTAAACACCACCGAATCACCAATTTGAATAACTGATTGCAAGGTAAAACTTTCTCGTTCGGGAAACACTCCGAGTTAGAATGGCCTTGTTTGTTGCATATGCTTTGTAGAGAGACGACCTTTTCTTCGTCGCAGGCTAGAGAGATAGCATTGTTTAGTAAGGAGGGATTTCTGCATCTTAGTACAGTCGAGACGTTGGGGTGTAAGCCCAGAATAAATGCATTTAACGCGAGATCCTCCATTGCAGATATTCTACCGAGTAGTTGGTTCCGGCAGTGGGTGCTAGTCCCTTAGAGCTTAAAATTAGTAACCCTTCGTAATACAGAGATGGCGCTAGCAGTAACGATTGTAGTTTATCGCTATGGTTTCAGTCAACACACTTCTAGATGGCACCACAGGATGCTCATTTCAAGCAGATTAGTTACTCTTCTTATCCCATAGATGGCGGGACTTTGCAACTGTGAAAGTGCGCCTTCATCGCTGTATCTGTGATCGCTAGCACCCCTAATAACGAACCACAGATACAAACATATTATACACAGACGCCTGCCTGTGACAGATACACTCTCTACTCTATTTAGTTTGTGGATAGTGGATACATTCAACAACAACATCAATCTACGCTTTATTATTAGTATTAATTCTGGCTAGGATCACGGACACAAAACATCGCGCTCGACTTTTACCGTGTTACCACAAAAAATGTTAAACAGCGTTTTACCTCAAAACAAACGTAGAATCCCATACGTTTTTGTTTTTAAACAAGACAGTGTTGAACAGTAGTTCATTTTTTTGTGGTATGGTCCTTAATGTTTAAATTACCTCAGTGTTCGCATGACGTCATTAATCATGTTATATCGTTTTATTACAGACAATAGCGCTCACAGAACCACTAGTATTAATACTTCTGTGTTCTAGTAATTAAGTAATTATATACATATGTAAATATATAAATAAAAGCTTTTAATAAACACACGTGTTTGTTTTTCATACTCAGGGTCATATAGTTTAATATGAGTACAATATTAGTATATGTGGTAATATAATAGTACCTACCCACCTACTTTGTTTATTTTTCTTTCATATTATACCTGCCTATATAGTTACGTGGTTTTAATGGTCTGCCACACGGCACACGGCACACGGCAGAAGAGGTTGCTGCTGTATAGTGTTATAGTATCTGTGCTGCCTGCAAGCTGACGCAAGTAGAATCTGCAGGGTTTTTGTCCGAAGGCCCGCGATTTTCAACCTTATAGCTTGGTAAAAGGGTTCAAAACTGGTCAAGAGTCTGCTTGTACGGGCGATGAGGAGGCGAACTTTCGAGGGATCATTCAAGTATTACGTAAGCATAATTTTAGTAGTTTTGTTTCTTCTATTCATATACACCACACACATCATTTGCGGAAGACAAATTATAAACGTCGTATCGTTTATATTTTTATTATTAACATTTAAACGATATTTTTATTGTTTTTTTACTCAAACAAAAAATGAAGTAAAATATTGCTGACGTAATCACCATCCAGACTCCCCCGGCCCCCTTACATTAAAATATGCTAAGTAATGATCCTTCCCCAACCACATCTTGGTGCTTACGTAATACTTGGATGACCCCTGAGGTTGTAGTGAGCTTGCTGCATCAGAGAAGAGAATTTGCGCAGTCCCAGCCGTCTTCTGAAATCTGGCAACGTAGCCGCGTTGATTGGGCCGCCATTTAGCGACTTTGTCGCTAGAAATGGCGACTATTGCTTAAGTCCTAGACAAAAAAAATGTATTTACATCCATTAAATGCCTGTTTGCATGTATTTTCCATTTTTATTTGTCTGTTAGCATTATTTTGTGCAATATTCTAAAATTTTTATTTTATATTTGCAAATTATTCATACATTTTTAGGGTTGATTACAGTCGTATTCAAAAATTACTGGACCCTACCTCAACGATAGCTATTGCAGGGAATTAGCTTTTAGAACTGTAGCTTTTAGAACTGTAGCATTTACATGTGATTCTGACATCTAGGAATATCAATGATTCATCTTGCGTATTTTCGTGGCGTGGCTAGGCGACATGGAATTTTTGGAGTTGGAAACACTGTTTCGAATCGATGCGATTGACAAGCATGACGCTGCTCACGCTCAGCCTTCTCTATTTAATTATAATTACAAGCCATCCATGGATGAGCAGAGAAGTATGGCAACGCCGCGGCGTGTGGTCCGGTACAAACAACAAAGTTCTATTTCCAAGTCCAAGTCGAATACTGATGCTGAGATTCGGTGTCCGGTATTCGGAAGCCATCGTCTTTTCTAAAGGGTCCAGGTCGTAGGCAGAAGTCGAAAAAGGTGAAGGAAACTAGTAGGTAGGTAAACGAGGAGCACATAAATCCAAATCCACTACATAGTCAGCCATTGAGTTTTAGAGTAAGTTGGTCTTTGGATTTGGAGTAATTACATTTGCATAAAATAGAGTTGACTGATTGTACATTTTAGGTAGGTAGTATCTAATAAGCAATACCTACAGAGCAATACCTATTGACATTGACTTGACAAGAAAGGAACCAGCTGCACTAGCGCCATCTCGTGGCATCCGCAGTAGGTAATTAAAGTTCCTAGCGCCATCTCGTGGTATTTGCAATATTGCGATGGTGCTGCACCTAGCGATATAGGCCTCGAACTAAAGATGCTTCCGTAGCATCTCTGTTTACGCCGGTGACATTTTTTGTTCTACGTTGTCCATCTGTACTGTATAGTATTATAGTATCTGTGGTTCCGGTCAGCACAGGTCGTTACTATGTACGCCTGAATTTTTGTCAGTCATGACTCGACGCGGAGACCGAACTGGGTGACTGTTTCACTTGAGAGTTCTGTTTTGCAGTTCAATGAGGAGATGGGACAGATGTTTCTTTTCACCGAATGTATGTCCTTAGAAAGCGCCTTAGCTCGTCCCAAGTTCTAAAATCTTTGAGGCTGCATGCTGTGGCAGCTTTTCCCTGCAGTTGGGAAAGAATGAATTAACACAGAATTGGCCTTTGATCCGTAATGCACACATCCACTGCATTTTGGCAGCTAGTCAGGAAGGCGGGGAGATATTCTCTATCACCATTAAATGGTTTCACGAATTTACCTAAAAACATTAGATCTATTTTATCCTGTTTTTCTTCCGTCCTTTTTACTTCAGTAGACATTTTGAAATAGTGATTTAGACGTTGGGGTTCACAGAGTCAAGATTGAGATATTGAAAAAATAATCAATAACAATGAATAGACAATACAAACAGAAATAAAATTACTTATAATATCAGATGAGTCGACATAGTAGAGTAGTTCGCCTTAAGATTCGTTTTAGAGTTTTAATTATAGTTTTTGATTCCAAAAATCGCTGGAGTAGTGGTCCACGGTTTACGCGAATATGAGACGGAGATTACAAGACTTTGTGTTTTATAGTTTGATTTTTACACTTCATTTTTATTTTTGGTATTCACTGCACTTGTTTTAGATTTTACTCTATGATTTTGAAGATGTCAGGACCGACTGCCTTCCTCATACAGATGCTGGAAATAGAGTAGATGAAGCGGAGTTGAGACCGGTGATGGATGCGGGCTCACGCAAAATAGCGGAGGCTTACCGTCGAATCAGGGAAATTGGCTGCTAGGCTGGTTGCGCTGGCGTGATGCGGACTCAACCACGAGGAGGTTGAGGCTTAATGTCGACCACAAGGTCTGGAGTGAGCAGTGCTGGTTTAACCACGAGGGGGTAAGGCTTACCGTCGGCCACAAAACTGAACACTTTTCACGAACGGGTGACCAGAGGGTTGCGAGATGCCAGGGTTTATCGGAAACCTCTTACAGCATCCCACTTCTGACACCAAAACTGTCAGGCGGCCCGTCCTAAGGGTATTTTTTTAAAAGATTTTAATTCGCTGGAAAGGATTTATTAGATTCACAGTACCAATCACGCCTCGCGGTGTAATTAATATAAGGGTTGTTACCCTTATTTTAATTATACCGCGAGGCGAGCTATGCGCCTAAACCTAAGCAACCCGATGAATTTTGTGTCTGAACTAACTGGAGCCCATGCGGCTTCCCCTTTTTATAGCGTCGGTCAAACCGCGTGGTGCGTTGTAGTAAAAATGATGATTAATCATACTACGGAACAATACCTGGACATAACAGTACGACAGAAAAGCTTTGCGCTTTCCATGAAACCGGGGGTCGGGTGTTAACTGTGCTTATACGGTGCACACGCATTACAATTAGCGACAAACCGAACAACATCTTGTTACATGCCTGGCCAGAAGTAGCGGAGTTTCAGCCTTTTATAAGTTTTCGCCATACCTAGATGGGCTGCTGTAGGAGCCGAATGAATAGCGTGGATTATCTCATCGCGGAAATCCATCCTCCTTCCATTCGAATTCGGGTATTAAAATATAATTTTTGTATACCGATATAGGCAACCGTCTTTTAATTGAAAATTAGGCACCGACCCTGTTTTGGCCTCACATTTCTTATATAAACTTAAGTAACACGCAGCCGCAATGGTGCTGGTATGGACTGCTCTTGATAAGGCGTCCGGCATTTTCCGAACCACGAAGGTGCACGACTACGAAATTATAAGGAGAAAGAACCCCATCTCTAGAGTCGTCCTGTACGATGTTTAAGGTTAAGGAACTATTTTAAACTCGAGTGGTCCGTTATTATTTTAAATTGACGGTCCCTTTTGAGATACGACCTAAAATGTTCAACAACATTGCCGACAGCTAGGGCTTCTCTCTCAGTGGCTGAGTAGTTCCTTTCCTGCGGCGTAAGTAAACGACTATAGTACGCCAGGGGGTGCTCTTTACCGTCAAAGGCCTGAGTCAAGGTTCCGCCAATTCCAAAGTCTGACGCGTCGCAATGTACCGCGAATGGTTTGGAGAAGTCTGGAGAGGTTAGAACAGGTGCAGTTGTCGTCTACCTTCTAGCTACCTTCAGTTCATTGAAAGCTCTGTCAACTTCAGGTGACCAACGAAAAGGTGGAGCCTTTCCGAGTTGAAGTTGATTGGTTAAAAGGCCCTGCTATGTTGCTGAAGTTCTTAATGAAACGACGGTAGTACGATGCGGTGCCAAGAAAACGTTTGACATCTTTTCGAGACATCGGTATAGGGAAGTCAATAATTACTTTGACTTTGTCGGGAGCTGTGCGTAAACCGTATTTATCCACCACGAAGCCTAAATATTTAAGTTGCCTGCGAAAGAAGTTACATTTTGATAAATTTATAGTAAGCTTAGCGTAGCGAAGACGTTCCAGTACTGTGCGTAATAAGGTAAGATGCTCAGTGAACGACTCGGAAACTATTATGATGTCATCTAGGTAAATAAAGATACTACCACTGTACTCCGGACCAAATAGGATGTCCATCAGGTGTTGCTGTTTCGCCGAAGCACATTGCACAATCATTTTGAAATGGAATAAGCCACGAGCAGAAACTGTAAAGGCGGTATTCTCCTTGGATGCCTGTGAATTTGCCAGAAGTCTGATTTTAAGTCTAACGATGATAAAAATTTGGCATTTCCGAATTGGTCAAGTATCTGGTTAATTAAGGTAAAAGGTTTCGTGTTTCTAAACCTCATTCAATTTCCTACTGTCTAGGTAGAATCTTTAGGTGCCATAGTTACCGGATTATTCCATGGGCTGCTGTTTGTTTCGACAACACCCAGTTCAAGCATTTCATCGAGGTGCCTGTTCAACTCAGCAAGCTGAGAAGGAGATAGCATGTAATAGCGCTGTTTTGTGGGTCTCGCATCACCCGTATCGATATTATGGGTAAGCAGATGGGTCCTCCCTAAACCTTTCTCTTCAGAGGAAATTGTTTTAAATTCCTTAAGAATATTCTCAGCCTGAAGTTGATCTTCGTATCACTAACAGTGACGGGTAAGAACACATAGCCCGATATAGGTGAAGAAAAACCATTCGCTGTTACTAGGCGACTCACATCGTTTGATTTATGAATATTAACTAAGTTCTCAAAGTACTTTTGTTTATCACCACTTTGCCAGAGGCAATTATAAGGAGGGCGACATCTTCGGGAGTTAAGTAAAGGGCTTGAGATGCGCGCAAATACTAGACTAATTTATTATAGGAAATACTATACGCTTACGGTCCTTATTTACCGCCTTTTACGCTTCGGTCAAAATGTGTCCGCGTGACAGACTGGGGTATTTTGCATCGGTCAAAATGTGTCCGCGTGATAGTCTAGCGGATATACAACTTACTACAAAACTACGTGATGAATATAAATATACCTTATCTGTGACGGTCGTCAACTTATCTTAACATTACGTGGAAATATGACTAACATAGTCGACCAGCACAGGTACTCCCCCCTTTAAAAAATAAATTAATGTACTTATAACAATGAACAAAAATCTAAGTTAGAATCAAACAATAACCTTAAATGAATCGAAATAACTTAAAAAATGTGTATACCATAACAAACTTATATCAACTGCAATAATAACTAGTAGGATTTTAATAAACATAAATGAGATAGTAATTGTGCATACTTCAACTTAATCTAAAGGTAAATCTTACACGAATTAGAAAAATAAAGGAACTACGGTTATGTGAATTCGACATAAGTTTAAAGAATTACTTAATATTTACCTACAGGCAAGTCTTGTATCTGGCCGCACACAACATAAAATAAAAACTGGAAAACAGAAAAACACTAGGAAAATGGGGCTTCGCGGTTAGTAAACTAATCTAACCTATAACTTGGAAAAGATCCGCAGGAGAGTCGTCTGATGCTGCAGCAGCCCATGTTACACCATGTACATCGCACGTCGTTGGAGTTGTAATCACTGTTTGTTTATAATTGCGACCGTACCTACACAAGGATGATTGTGCTGAATCAGCGTCAGTATTAAATCTGTAACCTTGGCTGTAGGCAGTCAATGATATCGTACGTCATATGTACGTGCGTGCTCTTCACTCTTGAGTGAATATTAAGTTGTCGATTGGTGAAATTTGTGTGCCTAAAAACCTTGAGATTTGGCAACATAGGGCACATCTTGTACACCAATCGTTTATACAGTCAGGTCATAAGTTCTGTCACATGTGCAATATGAAATAATTTAGACATGTTTATTATTTATGTAAACATTTATATAGCAAAATGAACTTAATAAAACATAGATTCTTATATGGTAATGAAGTTTATTCAAAATGACCCCCGCGATTTTGAATACAGGCCTTTATTCTGCGCGGCCAGTCGTCTATCGCAGCACGAACGAGGTCCATGTCAATATCGGCGGTTGCCTTAATCAAGGATGCCTTGAGTGACTCCAAATCAGGATGAGGCTTTGAGCAGGCCTTTTCCTCCAAGTGTTGCCATATCTTGTAAACTAACGGACTCAAATCTGGACTGGAGGAGGGCCAGTCTTCGTGCCGGATGAAGTCGATTTCACGCGCCGCCAGCCAGTCTTGTGTGCTTTTCGCTCTATGAGCTAGCGCAGAATATTGTTGGAATACCCAGTGCCTGTTATTAAACATGATATGAGAAACAGGTTCCACAAGGTTCTTGAGGACTGTATTTTGATACACAACTGCATTCGTTTTTACGCCTTTCTCACAAAAATGGACCTCAGTTAAGCCCCAATAAGAGACTCCCAACCAAACCATGAGCGAGGATGGAAAATGACCTCGTTGGACACCCGGAATACGGTTGCTCTCTTCTTAACTGCTGTGTGCGTACACCTTATCATTTTGTTTGTTGTAGCTCTCTTCCACGGTGAAAATTTTTTCATCCGAAAAAAGAATTTCCCGATGATTTTTTCCCGCGTACCGCTTCAACAACGCGCGGCATCTCTTCAGTCTCAGGTCCATTAACCTTACAATCCCCCAAGCCTTATATGACGCTCGCCTCGAGTACCGTCCGTCCCCCAAGCGTCATATGACGCTCTCGCTCCCGCGCTTTTTTAAACCGGTATATTTTGGCCAATTTTTGTCATGTTGGTACTGTTAAAGATTTTGCAGACGCTCAATAAGACAAAGTCTATAATTCGATACAATTGTCTATGAACATTCATAGAAAAAAATATTCCAAACGTGCCTCAAAAAAAACACTTTTTCGATTTCCGTATTTTTGGAAAATTTCAAACGCTGAAATATTGAACAGTTTATATAAGAACACACTAATGTTTTTATTGTTTTGAAAGGGTAATGTTATTTAGATTACGTAGGTATCAAATAACATGTATATGTTGTTGATGTTTTTCTCATGTCTGCTAGATTTGTCGAGAAGGACCATTTTCATAGATGTCTGTGATTCTCATGTCGGTACAATAATAAAGGAAGGTCACTGTGACATTAGTTTTGCATTGACTAAGAGAGGGTTTCATTAGCTACTCATATTTAGCACTCTCATAGTTCTAAGAGTTACCATTTCAACATAATCACTTGATACGTCAGTCAAGTGTCGCGCGCCGCGCGGGCTTAAGTGTGCCTGGGGGACGAGCTGTGTCGGCGCCAAGTGGCTGGGGGTGCGAGGGGTTAAACGAGCGTCCAAACGATGTCCTGTTTTTCTTCGATATGCCCTAAGCCCTAAGTCTTCATTTAACACCCTTTTCACCGTGGTCCTGCTTAACCCCATCTGAAGGGCCAACAGTTTCTGCTTACGTATGGGCTTTCTTTGAATTCGCGCCTTCACAGCTTTTATCACTGCTGGAGTCCTAACAGAGCGAGGGCGACCACTTCTTGACCTGTCATCTACACTAGAGTCTTCATTGTATCGTTTTATGGTACGATAAACGAATCTTTTGGTTATATTCAAATTTTTCAGTAAGTCAAAAATCTGAATTGGCGCGTAACCGCAACGATGCAACGCAATAACTGCGATACGGTCTTCTTTAAGTTTCCACTCCATATTTAAAAATGAGGGAAATTCTAAAAAGTACACATTTTTATTTTCATGAAAAATTCGAAATTCGAATTCAATAAACTTTTTTGTGGCCAGCGTTCTAAATTCAAAAGTTTTTATTGTGTGACAGAACTTATGACCTGAATGCGTATATAATTATCTCTCTCTCTCTCTTCAGTGATTTGATTATTCTTCGTGCGATGTTCTTCCTGGATGATTTCAATATTCGTTGAATTAGGTATATCGATGATGTTTCAATACTCTTCTGGGGGCTGGAACGGCTTCCTATGTCTTGAACTTGAAAAGCGCTTGCTGTGAATGAATTTGCCGACGCGTTCGTTTCTGCTGGTGCGAGCTCCATTTTGATAAATCAGCAGTCTGCTGACTATCGGTTCATTGTTCTTGCGGTATCTTGAGTTCGATGCGGGAAATCTTCAGTTGAAATTATTTATCTTTTGGCTTCTGGTCCGTTTTCAAATCTAGTCCGGTCATGGCTTGCTTGATGTCGTCTTGGTTAGGGTGGGGTCTTGATTATGGGGTTCTGCAGCGTGGTTTGAAATAGGTATGCAAACCGAAGTCGGGGCTCGGCGATGTTGGACGAAGTGCTTCTTGCTTGCACTTCTAAGGTGGCAGCACACGGAGTTTTCTTCGCGGCTGGGTCCATGCTGCTATTACCGAAGGTTGCTGATGTTCAGAAGTCGGGTCACCACTTTGCCAGAGGCAATTATAAGGAGAGCGACATATTCGGGAGTAAAGTAAAAGGCTTGAGATGCGCGCAAATACTAGACTAATTTATTATAGAAAATACTATACGCTTATATACAACTTTCTACAAAACTACGTGATGAATATAAATATACCTTATCTGTGACGGTCGTCAACTTATCTTAACATTAACTTCAGAAGCAAACACTCGACTTGGCAAATGCTAGCTAAGTAGACACGTATACAATTACAATTGTTTACAACAGCTTGACTTTAAATAACAGGATGTAACATAAAACATAACGAGTAATGTAACTTGAGAATTAATTCTTTGTTCTAATAGGTATTCTCATTACAAACTTTACTTGTTATTTTTACACGTACATTAATGTTTCGCAATTCGTAATATGAAATAAAAAAAAATGTATAAAATAATTTTCTCTTTCTCTGTACCTACCTAAGTAACTACTCAGAACTTCTAAATAGGTATAGAAAGTAACACATAATGCTTAACTTTACTTGACACACTTGACTTTACTGGATAGGTATAGAAGGTAACACATAATGCTTTACTCTCAAAATATTATATTTAACTAATACACATCTGCACTACGTTGAGGCGCCTATGGTATGGTATGCACATTTACCACCGGCGGCGGCGGCTGTTTCCAACCTGCGCCAACTGCTTCCTTCTTTAACCATTTCTTTACACTAGTCTTCACGTGTTTGGTTAATATATATACTAGGAATGTCACGCACATTATGCCAATCACCAACAGGGATATCTCCAACGTATTCACTTTGCCTTCAATGGTTGAGTTTTCCACCTTTTGGGAAAGTGCAACATTATTTTGTTGCTGGGGTTTACTGTTATGTCCTCCCATAATGAATCGACTGTAAATAACGATAGTAAGTAGGTACTTGATCTCCTGTCTCCAATAGCGTAATGATTAATCAATATGAAAAAATATTTAAAGTTAATTTACATTGCTTCGTTTGCAACTCCAAAGTGCACTACTCTATGAATGACTAAGCAATCCAGTAACCTACATACTACCTTTTACATTAATTACCAGTACACTTGTTTCGTACAGATATGTAGATGCACTTAAAACACAAACAACTTGAAAAATGTATTATTATTAAACTAAACTAATTTTAGGATGCAATTGACACCATACCACAATACTATGTAACATATGTAACATGTACTTCATAAATCTCACAGGTTGCCTGACTATCCTACCAGAGCGTGTGGTACGCGTTGCATCGCTTACCTTTTTACAAGTTACTGTAGTTGAGTCCTTGCCCAAACTAGGTATATTTAACTTAGAGCTAACACTACTTTTATTTTGGTCTGGCGACTGTTGTCGTGGATTGAAATTATCGTTGAAAATATAAGCTGGCTTAAGCCGATCTATCGACACATTTACCTGTTTACCTTTAATTTGTAGTTCGAACCATTTTTCTGACCTATTTAACACTAGATAAGGGCCATCGTATGGAGGTTGTAATGACTTCTTAACTAAATCAACCCGCACGAAAACGTGCGAACAGATACTTAAATCAGGGTGTATAAATATATGCCTTGTATCTCTTTGTTTAGTAGGTCTCGGTTTCAGATTTCTGATAACATCCCTCAACCTATCCACGAACTCATATGAATCATTAATTCCCGTACTTGATTTATCATAGAAATCTCCGGGCAACCTAATTGTTTTACCGAACGTTAATTCCGCTGCACTAACGCCAGTGTCGCTGCGTGGCATCGCTCGTAGTCCGTACAGCACCGTGGGTAACTCATCCGTCCACTTACCTGATTCCCCGCGAGCCATGGGTGCTGCTTTCAATGATCGGTGCCACCTTTCGACCGTTCCATTAGATTGCGGATGATAAGGTGTTGTACGTAATTTTTCCACCCCTAAGTAATTAAGTAATTCCCTAAATAGGCAGCTTTCCCATTGCTTCCCCTGATCTGTCGTAATTTTTATTGGCGATCCGTAGTGAGTTATCCAATCTACGTATAGAAACTTCGCCACCGCTGCTGCATATATATCTTTCATGGGGACCGCTTCTGGCCACCCTGTCGCTCTGTCTACCATGGTTAATAAATACCTATAACCGTCCTCCGACGTGGGTAAAGGCCCAACTATATCTACGTGTACATGTTCGAATCGACCACATTTATAGTAACTTCCCAAACCAGACACGTTGTGACGTACTACTTTCGATTTTTGGCAATTTATACAGGTTTTGGTCCATCTACCTATTTCTGTATTCATCCCCGGCCAAAATATTTAGCGGTCACTAATTTCCTAGTTGTTCGTATGCCTGGGTATGATAACCTATGTACCATTTCAACGGCTAATTTCCTGAATTGTTCAGGTAAATAAGGACGCATAGTACCTGTGGATATCTCACATATAATTTCTTTATCGCAATTAAGAACAGTAAACTTCTTTAGGTTCCAGCGGTTCTCAACTAATAATTTACCTAACTCACTATCTGTTACCTGCGCACCCGCTAGTTCTGCGAAATCAATAGCCGTGGGACACGATATGGTTTCCAAACGTGACAATGCGTCGGCTTCCACGTTGTCCTGACCCGGTACGTATCGAATGTCGGTGGTAAACTCACTGATAAACATTAATTGTCTTACCCGTCTCGGTGTTTCTACGTCGCTTGCCTTTTTTGTAAAAGCATACAGTAACGGTTTGTGGTCTGTGAAAATGCTGAAAGACTGTCCTTCTACCATATATCGGAAATGTTGAACCGCTAAATAAATAGCTAATAACTCCCGGTCATATGTGCTATACTTTTGTTGTGTCTCACTAAGCTTCTTAGAAAAGTATCCCAATGGTTTCCATTGACCACCCACCTTAGTTTGTAGAACCGCTCCCACACATCCGTTAGCCGCGTCAGCCATAATAGCTAATTCAGCGTTCGCAACTGGATACTGTAGCATCGTGGCGGACTGTAGGCATGACTTACATTTCTCGAACGCTGCGTCTGCACATTCTGTCCACTTGATGAGTGATTTGTCCCTCTTTTTAGCCCCGTTTAAATATCTATGTAATTCCTTTTGATATTCAGCAGCTCTAGGTAGACTGGCCCTATAAAAATTAATCATACCTAAAAAACGCCTAAGATCATTGACTGTCTTAGGCTTTGGGTATTCTAAGATACTTTGAATTTTATGTTTCAGTGGGGAAATGCCCTCCTGGGAAATTTCATAGCCTAAAAATTCTATTTTAGTTTTCCCAAATTCACATTTCCCCAAGTTGATAGTTATCCCAAACTTATTTAATCTCTCGAAAATTAGTTTAAGGTGAATCTCATGTTGCTCTTCCGACTCGCTTGCTATTAAAACATCATCAATATAACAAAAATGAAATCCATAATTATTATTATCCTTGTTGTGCTCGTTGTTTGCTAAACCTTGAAAAACAGAGTTATTTACGAACCTTTGGAACGTCTGTGCCGCGTTACACAAACCGAAACTCATGCGAGTGAACTCGTACAAGCCGAAAGGTGTAGTTATAGCGGTTTTCTCTGTATCCTCGGGCGCGACCAATATGTTGTGGTACGTCCTGTTAAGGTCAATTCTGCTGTTAATTTTCTTACCACTAAGTATATAGGTAAAATCATGCAATCGTGGGATGGGGTACCTATCAGGCTTCGTTACGGCGTTTAGGGCCCTGTAATATCCACAAGGACGCAGACTTCCGTCCTTTTTGGGGACGACATGGAGAGGACTTGCCCAGGCGCTCTTAGAAGGTCTGCAGATACCCAGTTCCTGCATGCGCCTGAATTCTTCCTTCACCTTTACATACCTGTCTGGTGCTAATGGTCTAGCTCTAGCGAAAACGGGTGGTCCGGTCGTCTCTATGTGATGCACTACCGAGTGTGGGGGATTCTCTTTAAATGACATAGGTTTAGTAATCTCAGGGTATTGCAGTAGTAGCCTGTGGTAAGTACATGAATTATCTATCGTAGTCAATGATGGTTCAATCCACGACACAATCGACCCTACTACACATAAACTGGTTGTTTGGTCCAATAGTTTACGACCGCTTACATCTACTAACAGCTTATGATGTGACAAGAAATCAGCACCTAAAATGGGTTGTTTTACATCGGCTATAATGAATGTCCAAGTGTATGGCCTTCTTAGCTTTAAATCAATTACAATTAGTTTTAGTGCCATATGTATTAATCTTAGTACCATTAGCGGCAAACAAATTACAACTTTCACTGCGTTTCCTCTGCACACGTAGTTGGCCAACTGGCAGCACGGACACGTTGGCTCCCGTGTCTATGAGGAAACGCATACCTGTATTCCTGTCGCACACTGTAAGGCGGTTGGATGCTGTGCAGTTGCCCGCCGTCGGTGGTTGCACAGCAGCTAGTTTTTTGATGAGGCCTGATCCGCTGACTTCCAGCTGCAGGGTTGCACACATTTAGTCGCCTTCGTCCCGAAACGGAAATGATAATAACACTTCCAATCTGGGCTACTTCTGCTCGGTGTGGGTGTTTGACTGCGACCCGGTATACCTCGCTCCCGTGAAGTGCCGCGGTGCGAATCTCTAGACCTGTGTTTGGCCATCTCCAGACCTCTTAATCTTCGGCTGATCTTTGCCAGTTCACCCATTATGACATCCGACTGGCTCGCCCTCATGGATGTGGTCTGTACAGCTGCTACCTGTGAACTCCCTGTGCTCTCCATCACCTTATCCGCGATTTTTGACAGGACGTTTAGGTCTCCACTATCCGTAACCGTCAGGATGGCCCTGACTGACGTTGGCAGGTGTGACTGCCACAGCATCCGCAGAGTTTCGTCTGGAACTTTATCCCTCGCAAGCGTTTGCATCCGCCTGAGTAGCTGTGACGGCTTCTGGTCCCCGAGCTCCATTTCACTAATTAGTTTTTGCACTTGACGATTCGCTGTCTCTTCATAAATGGCTAATAGTCTGTCTTTCAAAGCCGTATATTTATTTGCTTCCGGCGGCTGGGTGAGGATGTCCGTGACCTGCATGATTGTCTCCTTTTCCAGCTTAGTGATGACAAGATCGAATTTCGCCATGTCGCTCAATTTTTGCTGGTTTATGGTGGCCTCCAGCCTGACAAACCAAACGCGTGGTTGGTCTGTCCAAAACTGCGGCACGCGACTCGCCAATGTGATCTGCTCCAACATCCCTGGTAGTGGCGGAGGAGCCTGTGGAGGCGGTGCGCTTTGCTGCTGCGGCTGGTTGTTCGCCATGTCACTGTTAAATTTGAAAAATGTTCACTTTGTCGGGGTCACCACTTTAATGTTCGTATGCCTGCTGTATTAATTAAACACTTTAATTGTAATAAAGTCAGTTTTTATTTTATACTTAGTCACAATACAGATATGCACAGATGTTATGTTGGCAGAATGACACGACCGTCTAGTCTAGCTCTTACATGGGACTGATGTCTTTACAAAACTGCTGACGCTGTCAAACATTGTGTCCCTACACGTGGAAAAATGAATAACATAGTCGACCGGCACAACCACCAATAATCAACAGTTCCAAACCAGAATCCAGGAGGCCGGTATAGGTTACATCGTAAATTTTTACTTTAAGGTAAGGACGCAAGTCATAACCATTGACTAAACTATTTAATTTTAAAATTGCATCGTAGCTTTCAAAGAATGACCGTATTGTCGACAACCAGAACTGCCACTCGTCCTGAACTGCCTTATTCGATGGGCGGTATTGTAAGGCAGATCTGGGTGGTGGTTGTTTTTTATTAATCGTACTATTTAATTTTGGTGAGATGGTCGTCCTTAGCGTTGGTCCGCAACCCGACTAGGAGAAGGAAAACTCCAAAATCACACCCGGGACGTAGTTTCCGTTAGGTGCAACCTGTGGCAACTGCAACTGTTGGCATCAGGGTAGGGTGTCAACATAGGGCGGCGGCGGACGAGTGGCTTGTACACCAACGGCGGCGCCCATAGGCCGAGTCAGTAGGCTACTACCCATCTGCCAACCCGCACTGGACGAGCGTGGTGGGTTAAATTCCACCTTTCCCCAATATGAATCCCCACAACTCAAGGCCCATGCCCCTAGGCAGCTACGGTAGCCCTGGCTACGACGGTGTGCCAAGTGTCTCCGGAGCAGGGGGTGCTAAGAATCCGCGTCAAATGACCACGGCTACGAAAACGGATTCCGAAAACAAATTAAAAAACTTATGATGTAAAAACCTTAAGTTCAGAGAATAGATTGATAGAGCTCGAAAATGCATTAGAATATATATCATGGGACATTATTGGAATATCAGAGGTGAGGAGAGATGGCGAGGATACACTGGAACGGAAAGACAACATCTTCTTCTATTCTGGGAAAACAGGAGGCCAGTCTGGAGTAGGCTTTCTAGTCGCTAAACGTTGGATTAATAATATCTTAGAGTTCAAGGCCTACTCCGACCGAAAAGCCGTGCTGAAATTCCGAGATACAGAAGATAAAGTACTAACTGTCGTCCAAACCTACGCAGAACACGCAGACGAGGAAATTGAATCTTTCTACGATCTCCTTTATACAGCGTGCAATGAAAATCGAGGACAATGGACCACAGTTATAGGCGACTTCAACACAAAGATTGTCCCAAGGCTTGACAAAGACAACTGTCGCATACAGGGTCCGCATAGCCTCGGCACCCGGAAGGCACACGCCTCACCAGAGTCAGAGTCAGAGTCATTTTTTTATTGAATATAAATAAATAAATTATCTTATTCAACGTCAAAATTATACTTACTTATAACTAAAAGTAAATATATTTTTTTTTAGATAAAAAAAGACTACACCGTTTCGGAAGGTGGGCCTCGGGGTTAAGAAGAAACGGCAAGAAACTCCCCCATACTTTTTTTTTAAAAGTGACTTTACAACAGGTACTGGTTTCGGTGTAAGGAAATTCGCCGGCGAGTGATAGACTTGATCCATCGCCCCTCGTCGAATTTCTGTGCGCTGAGATGGTATGGACCATTATGGACCATGCAGTTTTGTCATCTAAGTATTCCTTAATACTATAATAGGATTTTCTTATCAGCTCATTTTTAACATAGTTTTTGAACCTCTTTTCAGGAAGGATCAATGATTCCTGTGGTATTTTATTGTAGAAGCGAATACAGTGCCCCATGAATGATGTGCCTACTTTACTTAGTCTAAATAATGGTAGTGCTAACCTATTTCTATTTCTAGTGTTAATTGTATGGCTATCACCTACAATTTTAAATAAAGCTATGTTTAACGCCTGCTTCTATTGAGCAGTGTATTAATAATGACATGTACTCCTTGGAATCTGTTCCAAGCTCTTTAAATTAACCCATAGGACAACAGAGAGTAACTCTGGCAGTAATATTAATATTTGTATAAATATACCTTCATCTTGCCCATTAAATCAAGTTACTAGTAATGAAAAATGTAAAAGTAAGAATATTTTAAACGTGGTTCATCAAAATATACAGGGCATGTTAAGTAAAGAACTGGAAATTGAGTTATTCATGAACTGTAATAATATTGATATTTTATGTATAACAGAGCACTTTTTAAAGAGTTATCAGTTCATGTTCAACTTTAACAACCACCACGTTGCTAGTTCGTTCAACAGAAAAACAGCTGATCGCGGTGGCTCCTTAATACTTGTAAATAATAGTTTTAAATATAAGGAACGAGTTGACATAGTGAGCCTGTCTGTTGAGCGTACCATGGAAATAGCCTGTATTGAACTTGAACAACTTATTGTAATGAGCGTATACAGACCACCAGATTCATCCTTTGATTTATTCGAAAAGAAAATGGATGAAGTGTTGATTAAAATCAGCGATAAAAACAATTTTTTTATAATTTGTGGTGATTTTAATGTTAATCTGTTAGAGGATAATAATATTTGTACTAGATTAAAATCTTTATTTTTATGTCACAACATGAACTATCTGTTGTTGGAGCCTACTAGAATTACTGCAACATCTGCTACCTGCATTGACAATATATTTACTAACATTACGCCCATTTTCAAATCGGTCATCAATAAATTAACCTCTGGTCACTCTGGTCAGATAGGTATATTCAATATTAAAATAAAAAAGGACCAAAAAGAGGATATTACATGTGTGCCCGTTAGTGACACTCGGCTTGAACACTACAGGAATAATATTTTAGATAAACTATGGGAAATACCATACAGTGACGATCCAAATTTGTTGTACAACTCAGTATTTAACCTTGTCAAAAATGAATATGATACGGTATTTAAATCAAAAACTATAAAAGTTAATAACAAAGCTTTGTTTAGTGATTGGGCGACAGTTGGAATTCATAGGAGCAGACGAAGATTATATGAACTCTATGAAGAGAAATCATATAACAAAAATACGGCCTTTCTAGATTATGTTCGTAGTTATTCAAAAATGTTTAAACGCGTTTGTGCCGTAGCTAAATCTAATTTCATTAAAAACAAAATTGAATCTAGTAGGAATGTAATGAAAACGACTTGGCAAATTATAAACAGAGAGACTGGAAAGGCCAAAGCTACACATAATAACTTCAAGCTTAAGATAGATAATCAATTGCTAAGTACAGACCTAGAAGTAGCAAAAGCTTTCGAAAATTTCTTTACGGACATTCCAGTTTCAACAACCAAGTCTTTAAATTCATCTCCCGCTGCTGCTGAATCTATACTTAAACAAAACTTTGAGGAATGTAAAACAGATTTTAAATTTAGGCACGTAAATAATGAAGACATTGTAAAAGCGTTTAAATCCCTGGAAATGAAAAAGACAGCTGACGCCCATGGTCAATCAGTAAAAATTATTAGTTCCATTGTAGATTGTATTGCACCTCACCTTTGTTGTATATTTAATCAATGTGTGTTTCCTGACTTGATGAAACTAAGTAAAGTTATACCTTTATTCAAAGCTGGTAGTACATCAGACCCCACCAATTTTAGACCCATATCGATACTACCAACGCATAGCAAAATATTTGAAAAACTCATACTTAATCAATTGCAAAGTCATTAGGTGTTATCTCAATAATTTAATTCATATTGCTCAGTTTGGTTTCACAAAGGGTCGTTCAACAGCCGATGCTGGTGTTGAACTAATCGACAATATTTTTGATACCTGGGAAGACGCAATGGATGCAATAGGTGTCTTCTGCGATCTATCCAAGGCTTTTGATTGCGTCCATCATGACACTCTTGTCAGGAAGTTACGCCATTATGGTGTAAAAGATCAGGCACTTGGCCTTCTGGAGTCATATCTAACAGATAGGGTTCAGATGGTCGATGTTAATGGGAAAAGATCACCTGGGTCTTCAATAAGTATGGGCATACCGCAGGGTTCAATTCTTGGTCCTTTCTTGTTTTTAGTATATATTAATGATTTACCTTACCTTTTTAAAGCAAAACATGGGTTAGTATTGTTTGCCGATGATACTTCTTTGATATTTAAAGTTAAAAGACAGCAATCAAATTATGACGAGGTAAACAATGCTATCTCTAGTATAGTGAACTGGTTTACTGTTAACAATTTATTACTTAATGAAAAGAAAACTAAATGTATTAAATTCGTGTTACCCAATGTGAACCCGGTAACTACAGACATATTTAAAAAAGGACAGAGATTGGACCTTGTGCAGACGCCAAACTACAATGGGATCCTCATATAAATAAATTGTCGAACAGACTGAGTTCGGCAGCGTTCGCAGTTAAAAAAATTAGAGCTCTTACCGACGTAGACACCGCTAGACTAGTCTACTTTAGTTACTTTCATAGTCTAATGACCTATGGTATTTTATTGTGGGGTCACGCTGCGAATGCTAATAGTATATTTATTCTGCAGAAACGGGCTGTTCGTGCAATTTATAGATTAGGGCCTAGAGTGTCACTGAGGGAAAATTTTAAAGAAATCAATATTCTGACATTTGTGTCTCAATATATCTATGACAATTTTGTGTATGTAAAAAGAAATATAACTAATTTTCAGAAGTACAGTGATATACACAATTTTAATACTAGAAATAAAGACAAGTTGGTTGCTTATGTAAGCCGACTACATAAAATTAGTAATTCTTTTAAAGGCAATTGTATACGCTATTACAATAAGGTCCCTACTGATATTAAAAACTTACCTTTAGACAAGTTTAAAATAATAATAAAACAGAAATTGTATAAAAAAGGTTACTATAGGATATCTGATTACTTAGAGGACAGATGTCCATGGGAATAGATTGTTTGAGTAACAGGCTGTTTCGATATATAATTAGCATTCATTTTGTAATTTGACAATATTTTATTTAAAAAAGGAAACGCAAAAGATGCGACGACTGTGGAGTTTCTTCGGTGAGCTCTTCTCCACAGATTCCGCCATTGTGTTAGTGAACTCACCCAAAAAAATGTAATGACGGATCTAAGTGATGTAACAACATCCTATGGAAATAAATGATTTTTGATTTTGTTTTTTTTTTTTATTTTGTTTTTTCTTACATGCATGATATTCTCGTATATATATTGACAGGTAACCGTAAGTATATTTATTTCTTTGAATTTTTCTCTTAATGATTCTCTAGCATCTAATTGATATATGGCCCTGATCGCCCTTTTTTTAAGACAAATATCGTATTTATATCTGCTGCTCTCCCCCAGAGCAATATTCCATAAGACATACATAGTCAGGTCATAAGTTCTGTCACATGTGCAATATGAAATAATTTAGACATGTTTATTATTTATGTAAACATATAAATGTTTTGCTATATAAATAGCAAAATGAACTTAATAAAACATAGATTCTTATGGTAATAAAGTTTATTCAAAATGACCCCCGCGATTTTGAATACAGGCCTTTATTCTGCGCGGCCAGTCGTCTATCGCAGCACGAACGAGGTCCATGTCAATATCGGCGGCTGCCTTAATCAAGGATGCCTTGAGTGACTCCAAATCAGGATGAGGCTTTGCACAAGGTTCTTGAGGACTGTATTTTGATACACAACTGCATTCGTTTTTACGCCTTTTAAGCCCCAATAAGAGACTCCCAACCAAACCATGAGCGAGGATGGAAAATGACCTGGTTGGACACGCGGAATACGGTTGCTCGCTTCTTCACTGCTGTGTGCGTACACCTTATCATTTTGTTTGTTGTAGCTCTCTTCCACGGTGAAAATTTTTTCCTCCGAAAAAAGAATTTCCCGATGCTTTTTCCCGCGTACCGCTTCAACAAAGCGCGGCATCTCTTCAGTATCAGGTCCATTAAACGAGCGTCCAAACGATGTCCTGTTTTTCTTCGATATGCCCTAAGCCCTAAGTCTTCGTTTAACACCCTTTTCACCGTGGTCCTGCTTAACCCCATCTGAAGGGCCAACAGTTTCTGCTTACGTATGGGATTTCTTTGAATTCGCGCCTTCACAGCTTTTATCACTGCTGGAGTCCTAACAGAGGGAGGGCGACCACTTCTTGACCTGTCATCTACACTAGAGTCTTCATTGTATCGTTTTATGGTACGATAAACGAATCTTTTGGTTATATTCAAATTTTTCAGTAAGTCGAAAATCTGAATTGGCGCGTAACCGCAACGATGCAACGCAATAACTGCGACACGGTCGTCTTTAAGTGTCCACTCCATATTTAAAAATGAGGAAAATTCTAAAAAGTACACATTTTTATTTTCATGAAAAATTCGAAATTCGAATTCAATAAACTTTTTTGTGGCCAGCGTTCTAAATTCAAAAGTTTTTATTGTGTGACAGAACTTATGACCTGACTGTGTAATACTGTGAAAATAACTAAAGTAAACCAATCTGGCAGCACCCGCTTTGCCCTGGGTATAATAAAGTTAAACAATCAAAACCAAAACTGAAGAAACTAACATCAGAAACACTGCTACTAATTGATCAAAGACAGAACTACAAAAACGATAAAACCTGTGAAAATTATAGATTGTTAGATAAAAAAGTAAAAAGATTGATTAGGCATGATATTAGGCAATACAATACAAAATTAGACTAAACAGCTTAACCCTTTACTGCATACTAACCCATATATGGTTTCATAGGTTTTGAACTTTATTACCAAGCAATAAGGTTGAAAATTACGATCCATTCCGGGTCAGACCATGCATTAAGGGGTTAAGAATATAACAAATCTCTCAGAATTGCCAGAAAAGGAATTATACAGAATAAATCGTGGATAAAATGCTTAAAAGATACGAATGAAAATAAACATAGACTCAAAGATTCTGAACATCTGCACTGTGTTCCAGAATAGTCAATTCAATAGACCCAGAACCTGCTTCAGCCTTCTGTTGCCCTGATGATATTTCACCAATCACAGGCTATGAAGTTCACTGTGCCTTGCGCACAATGAAGTTTTACAAAAGCCCAGGCCACGATGGCATATCAACAGAAGTGCTGAAGTTAGGTGAACCCATTTTACTCCCTCATATCACGAATTTTTTCAACGCTCTCATGCATACCAGGCGATTTCCAGACAGCTTATGCCATTCTGAGATTATACTTCTTTTCAAAAAGAGAGATCAGATATTGACAACTACCGTCCTATCAGCCTAATATCATACCTGTATAAGGTAAGGCTTTTATTAAAGTGATACAGCGTCACATATCTGGGCTACTCGACCACGCTCAACCACCTGAGCAGGCTGGTTTTCGTCCCGGAATGTCAACCAAAGACCGTCTGCAAGCTTTAAACCAAATTATACAGAAGTACCAAGAATATAGCCTCCCATTTTACGTTGCTTTCGTCGACTTTTCTAAGGCATTTTCCGTACATCAATATTTAGAGCCCTCCATAATCAAGACATTAACTTTTTCTACATTACCTTATCAAAGAAATATGTAATAGCAGTACCACATCCATTAAACTTCAAACTCCAGGTCCTTTATTCCCGATTGAAAGAGGCGTCAAGCAGGGCGATCCTCTCTCCCCTAAACTTTTCACCAGCGTGATGGAAGAAGTTTTCAAGAAAATAGAGCCAGATTGGGAGAGCGTGGGTATAGACGTCGGCGACGAGAAGCTGACGAACCTTCGCTTCGCCGACGATATAGTCCTGTTCTCTAATACGGATTCTGAGCTATAATTTATGCTGCAACAACTCAGCCAAGCAAGCCTCGGGGTTGGAATTAGCATGAATATATCGAAGACCAAGGTCATGTGTAACAGCAAGGAGCATACTGTAGACGTGGATGGGATGGAATTGCATATGTCCAGGAATGTATATATCTAGGCCAAATAAGCTCTTTCCAGGCTCGACAAGACAAGAAAGTTGAAAGATGTCGAAAATGCCTGGAAGAGCTTATGGTCTATGAAAGAGCTCATGAAGGGAGCACTTCCGTTGTCCCTCAAACGCAAGCTCATAGACATGTGAATTCTCCCCATCCTTACCTACGGAGCCCAAACCTAGTCTTTGACTGACGCACAAAGGTTTAAACTCGGGATTTGCTCAAGAAGCATCCTCGGAGTACGGATTTAGACAGAGTCCGGAATACGCATTTGCGCTCAAAAACCAAAATGATAGATGTAGCTCAAAAGGCGGACCAATTGAAGTGAGACTGGGCCGGCCACGTTGCTCGAATGCACCCGGACCTGTGGGCCAAAAGAGCCACGCAATGGGCTCCCGGTGCAAAGAGAAAGCGTGGCCGACCCAAGAAAAGATGGAGTGATGAATTGGGTCTCCTGGTGGGAGACCGCTCAAGACCGCCAGGAAGAAGGGGAGGGAGGCCTTTGCCCAGCAGTGGGACATACAACGGCTTGTAATAAATAAATAATAATAAATAAATAACTATTATAGCGAGTGGTACCATCTCTCGGTACCCTCGGTCAACCCGCGGCCTACCACCCCGACGTTTCTCGCCTTCGGGACCTTTCGGCGGTGTTCGGGAGTCTTCGTGTGCGCACGCCCCCGCTCCCGCCAGAGCAGTTGTACGGTAGACTTGTTTAAAGACTGGATGCGTGCTTACCCGAGGATTCCCTTGCGCCGTCAAATCGTCCAGTGTATTTGTGAAACTGTCTTGTCTTTGTGCCCGAACTGTGTAACCCGTGTTGTAACGTCACGTACAGACAATTACAAGAAGTTAAACGGAGAGAACTCTTTTCTTGCCTTCGGCGTCCCACACGCACACACCACATCTGAGGAATTTCCTCGAACCCCATAGCCTAGGTGAGGCATCCGTGCCACCAAACGCTATCCTATTTATTTATTACCGGGTACAGGCTCTATCGGAATGATAGGACAGGTAAGGCTGGTGGCGGTGTTGCTTCGTTCCGACATTTCTTGCAAATTCATCAGCCACTCACCTAGTCTGTACTCTGGATACGCTGAACACCTCTTTCTCGAGTTATGCCTGCATCACAATAAGGTCCTTCTGGGTGTCTTCTATAGCCCTTCTCTCCTCATCGACTACTTTGACTCTTTTGAAAGCATCCTTAATGATCTATCTCCTCTTTACAGTGACACAGTTATCCTAGGTGATTTCAATACCTGTTTACTTAAAAATGATGTTCGCTCAGCCAAACTTCTATCATCAGCTCCCTGAATTTAAATATTCTTCCCTTGAGTGCAACTCACTTCCAGCCCCACTGCACCCCCTCTCTTCTAGATCTTATGATTGTTTCTAACATATCCAAGGTTGCTACGCATGGCCAACTTAACGCCCCCTTCTCCTTTCACGATTTGATTTATCTCTAATTCAAGTTAAGGCCTCCCAAGCGCGCAGCAAAATTCCTGGATATTCGCAGTTTCAAGGGTATGGATCTCAGCTCCCTTAAGACACCGCTTCTATAGACTGGTCTCCTGTCGTCTGTAGTGAGACCGTTGATGAGAAAGTCCAGCATTTCAACTCGATTGTCTTAAGTTTGTTCGACAAACATGCTCCTGTCAAAAAGGTTAGGGTCAAACATCTCCTGCGCCTTGGATTACCGACACCATCAAGGGTCTGATGGCCCAGAGAAACCGTGCCAAATGTAGATATAAGAAGGATCCGACGGACGAGAATCTCCTTATATACAAACGTCTCCGTAATCGGTGCACCCGTCTTTGTCGAGATGCCAAACGCCGCCACATCTACGAGAGTATCGAGAGCTACACTCCTGCACAGGTTTGGAAGTTCCTGAACACCCTCGGTGTTGGTAAGTCCCAGGACGCAGTTGCCGGTAGTGTCGACCTCAACGGTCTCAACAAAATCTTTGCTGTCTCCCCTGTCGTGATGGACCCCTGTGTCAAGGATACCTTCCAAACTTGCGTACCAGAACGACATCCAGTTGCTTACCTTTCAACCTCAGGTCTGTCGGAGTTGGCGCAGTAAAGAAAGCTATTCTAGAAATCTCGTCCAAGGCTGTAGGTGATGACAAGATCTGCTCTCAGATGCTATTCAATGTACTCGATAATGTTTTACCACCCATAACGCATATAATTAACGCGTCGCTGACCGAGTACTGCTTCCCAAGCCAGTGGAAAAGAGCATTAGTGATACCCCTACCTAAATCGTCTAACTCCTCCTCCTTCAAAGAATTCCGTCCCATTTCCATCCTACCAATCCTTTCCAAACTCCTTGAATCAATTGTCCACTCCTAGCTGTCCTCGTACTTTTCCTCCAAGGATTTACTGAACCCTTTTCAGTCTGGTTTTAGGCCAGGGCATAGCACCACCACCGCACTGCTCAAGGTTACTGACGATATCCAACTGGCAATGGATAAGAAGCAGCTCACAGTCCTGACTCTCCTTGACTTTGGCAACGCCTTCAACTGCGTCGACTTTGATATACTTATTGAAATCATAATATCACTAAATATCTCTTCACACTCGGCTCGCTAGTTTGACTCCTACCTGAGAGACCGACAGCAGCGCATCAAGTCTGAAGAGGTCACTACGGAATGGTGCAAGCTCTCTACAGGTGTTCCGCAGGGTGGCATCCTTTCTCCTCTTCTTTTCTCAGTTTTCATCCATTCCATCTCGGATTTATTGTCTTTTGTATCATCCTTATGCAGATGACCTTCAAATTTATCGGCATTTTCCCCTGTGTGATCTGACTTCAACTGTAGAGGCTTTTAATGCTGACCTCGACAACATCAGGAAATGGGCTCTTTCGTATGGGCTATTAGTCAACCCGGATAAGTCTCAGGCGATGATACTGGGTACACGGCACTTACTAATTTGTTGCAGAATAGGTCAGTTGCTCCCGTGCTTTATGACGGTACCATTGTCAAGTACAGCGAGAATGCCAAAAATCTTGGCGTTGTTTTTGACACTCTTTTATCCTGGTCGCCTCATGTTTGTGAGGTCAGCAGACGAGTCTTTGCTTCCTTTCATTCCCTTCGGCGTTTGCAGTACTTATTACCTAGGCAGACTAAAATCATGCTAGTTCAGACCCTTCTTCTGCCTTTAATTGACTACGCCGATGTTTGCTGGGCCAGCGCGAACGAAGATCTACTGAACAAACTCGAGCGACTTCAAAATCTCGGGATTCGGTTTATCTTCGGTCTCCGCAAGTACGATCACGTGTCCCAATATCGCAGGAAATTAGGCTGGCTCCCGATCCGACTTCGTCGTGATATGCACATTCTCTCCTTCCTCTTCAATATTTTGAGAAATCCGCGCTATCCCGCATATCTTCGTGAACATTTTGAATTTCTTTTCTCTGGGGATAGACTTCGGAGATCTTACACGGTGTCACTTTTGTCAATTCCTCAGCACAACACTGTTGCTTACGAGCACTCGTTTAGGATAAGGGCAATATCTACGTATATGGAATGCACTTCCTTGCGCTATTAGGGATTGCACATTCTTGTTCTCTTTTAAGAAAAAGTTGAAACAGCATTTCCTCTCTTCCGCATAGTGGGTATCTTATAGTATGTATGTGTATCTATGTAGTTATTGTATTCTATTAATTTATTTTATAGTATGTGTAGGATGTATTGTGATTTATCTGATAGTATATTGACTTTATTTCTTTCTTTTAACTCTTAATTGTTCACTAGGACTACCTCTCTATAAATATTTTTTCCTTTCCTCACAGGTTAGCTGTAAGAAATTTCTTTTTAGAAATAAGCTCACCTTTGCATATTGTTCGTTATATTTTTTCCATTGTGTTTTCTGTGCAATAAATAATAATAATAATTATTATTATTAATAATTATTTATTAATTTTAACTAGTAGGTAATGGATAGTCTTAACGGGCGTAAGTACTTGTAGTGAAGTAGTGTTAGAATGTTGCGAAATTGGGTTCCGGACTGTTTTTTTCATGGGATAACTTTCATCATTTGGGTAAATTTCGTTATTATAGTTTCATCTCTTTGGGTTTAAATTAGGGGAAGCATTTAAGTTGGAACTTGCCGTTGGGTAAATTGTATTATCTGGGTAATTGACTTTATTATGGTTGTAGTCTATACGAGTTGAGTGGGGTAACATATTTGGGTGAAAATTGTTCGTTGGGTAAAGATTATTTGGGTAAAAATTATTATTTTGGTAAATTTAATTATTTGGATAAATGGGGGTATTTTGTTCTCGGGAGGTAGCAGCAGGATTGGGGTGGGATGTGGAGTTAGTGGGTGGGTAGGGGATTGGGGTTTGTGTGTAAATGGAAGTAGTCGTAGCTGGGCAAGTATGCTTATTATTGTCAATGGTAGAAGTTATTACTGGGTATCTTAAATTGTTAGTTTTCTCCGATGTTGTATGGTTTTTATTTAAGGTAGTATACGTGTTATTTTTATATTTAGTTGTTGGTAAAAAAAAAAACTAGTTTTGTATTTTATTTTAAGTTTAGTTCGATCCGGGTCGATCATACCCTCACTCGGAATCATTAGTTTTTTGCTTGATTTTGTCCGGAGGCACATTTAGGACAAGGTTAGGCTGTTACGTTATGCTCGACACAGCGGTAGCAGACCTGCCTAGGGGCTGCACTGCAATACCTTTGGGCACAGATTACTAAATAGTTACCTTTGGGTATAGCCATCCACGCGGCAATGCACGCAGAAGCACGAAGGGGCCCTTGCCGAGGAAACATTTTTTGAAGTGGCTGGTTAAGTTCGTTAATAGATTTTATATGGAATAAAGCTACATAGTTGTTTTGAATAAAAAGGCCTTATATTTTGTAGCAATATACTAAGTTTCTTATGCTCAGAGATACTATAGATTCATCAAGCCCTTGCATCCTTGACCTAATTTCAACTAAAAGGCGTTCATTGTAATCAACCGGTAAATAGTCGCGGAGCAACAATTTTTTAAGATCCGTCCAGCAATGGACCTGATCACAAATTCCGTCAAACCACGAGGTCGCTTCGTCTGTGAACTGAACAGTTCTCATGCTGTGCGGAACGATGCTGCGTCTGAGATCTCTCGAGAAGCACGTACCTGTTCCAACCTTCGCAGGAACACCTTAATGCAGAACTTGCCGTTGTATTTCAGATCTAATTTATTTACCGTATTATAACGCATGGCTGTAGGTGTAGGTGGAATAGATGAAGTGGCCTCGGGGTTAATGTCCGGAGTCAATGTACTTTTGAAATTATCTAAAATATTATCTAAACGCAAAAGTAACTTATCCAACTGTCCTTGTAATTCGAGGTGACTCGTGGATTCGGATTCGGAAGACGATAGGCGTGTTAGAGGGTGATAGAGGTGATGGGCAATTGCCTGCACACGGTTAAGCCGTGTGCAGGCAATCACCTCTTACCTTTAAAGAAGTGTGACGTTGTACCGAAGTTTGCAATAAATCCTTTAGCTCCTCCATTTTAGATGCGACAACTTGAAGTTCCTTACTGACGTCGCCCTCGTAATCCGCGACCTCATCAGTTGGTATCTTGGTATTCAGCTTCCTAACCTAACACCGCAGGTCCATGACAGTAGCAAGCGGGACGCTAAGTCGTACTTTTACCACATTCTCAAGTTCATATTTTTTTAATAAGTTAAATGCAATAGGATGTTCCTCCAATGTCGAACTCGGCATAATTATTATTTAAGTAATGTGTGAGAAATAAATTGTATTATTAGAGTCGGTGACAGCGAACATCAGTGTGTTTTCAAATTAATTTTGAATATATTATGGTTATATTTGTTGTTGGTAGCGAACCACTGAGTAGTTATATATGTTGAAGTTAATTTAATTTGTTACAAAAAGTTAAAGGTATTTGAAGTTAAAGTTCATTGAATTTAAGGTTTTTATATAAAAGGTTTAAAAAATACAGGAAAAAAACCTGAGGCCTTATGTGGAATACCTCCTATGCAATATGACCGGAAATCTCAAGCATCCACACCGGAACACAACAGTGCAAGCACCGCTGCTTACTGGTGGGTTTAAATGGTGAGACCGTGGTAATGACCCGGGCGGACCGTGCATAAAGGTCCTACCACTTGGAATAATATTAGTGTAGCGATATCGTCGAACATTAATGTTACCAATTACAAATAATAATTATACCTTAATTCAAGTATTAACAACAATAATTATATAAATTATGTTCGACACAGTTATATATAGATATTGTATTAAAGATAACTAATTATTATTAAAAGTTCCCCTATTGCCGGCAGCTTTTGTCACAATTATCACAAGGTAAGATATAAACCGGGTAAAGTAAAAACAAAATGATGTAGAACTAACCACTTAAGCACTACCTAGCTCCATCGACCACTAGTTCCTTCTCAAAGAGGGAATTAGTAAAACAACAACACTGTAATCGGGCGCCACTGAAATACTTTAATGTTTTTTCCCCTATCTGGGTATAAAGAAAGTTAACTACAAAGTTACCTGTACACTTTATTTAAACGAACATCAAAACTATTAAAATGTACTAAATAGATTGAGGGGTCGTGTTGTTGTCTTGGTCGATGACGCTAGTACTTATTCTTAGCAGTAAACGGTTAACGGTAAACGGTAAATTTAGATGGCTCAGCTGCGGGTGTGGTCGAGCCAAGTTGCCAGAGGCGAGCGGCTATGCTCGCACGTTGACACCTCGACGGATGAACTGGCGCGGCGAGTAGGTGTAAGCGACGAGTACGCAGGCAATTGATAGGTGGAGAGGGTTAATTTAGGAAAATGGGAAAGAAAGAATGAAAAAAAGAAAGAAAGAATGGGAAAGCCGAATAAACGCTGTAGAAATGAGGTCTTTGAGGAGTATATGTGGAGGAACATTGAAAGATAGATTGAAGAATGAAGTTATAGCGGAACGCAGTGGATTGAAAGAAGATATAGTGAAAAGGATAGAGAAAGGTCAGCTTAGATGGTTTTGTCACGTTGAAAGGATGATTGAAAGGAGATTGACGAAACAGATTTATACAGCGGGTGTGAAAGGAGCCGTCGGGCGGGGACGCCCAAGAAGGTAAAGACCAAATCGGCGATTTGTTAGTGAAGGGGCAAATACGAAGTACCTGTAACCGGCGAGCTTGCATGAAGAGACTTATGAATGTTGAGGAAGCGAGAGATGTATGCCAGGATCTCACTCATATTCCCAAATAAAAGAGAGACACCACGAAAGGAACTATGGATATATTTTATACCTGCTTGGTTTGGCGCGAACGTCGGATTGAAAAAGAAAGAAAATGGTCTGCCTTTTGAATATCAGAGGCCTGAACGTTTGCCTCATCGATTTTCTTGGTTTTCATAAGAAATTCAAACATCAGTCCAAGAGGCAGACATGTGCGCATAAAATAGCACACTTTTTTTTTACATTTTTTGGAGCACTGTCAATATACAATGCAGAGGCAACATGCTGGCAGACTATTTTTCCGTGGTCCTTCTCATTGTTTTTAATCGAAAAATTCAAATCTGCCAAGTGTGCACTTCATATACAGACTAGCAGCGCCACCATGGTGGCAGACAAGGTCCTTGATGTTTCTTAGGGTATTATTATCACTATTAATAAGTCTGCCATGTGTGCTGATTATATCGAAATTTTGCTCGCCAGCTCCCTAACTATTCGTTTAGTTATGTTGTTTGTGTCCATAACACAGAAATAGAGGCTTCGCAGCGGGGCTTCATCGACAATGCCTTTTTAGTACTCCTCTCGATCACCGTTCAAAATTCGTGACGCACGATTCTTATGAAAATAAGTTAACACTAGGCCTGGCTCACACTGGGCAAATAAATTTACTCATACCTGAAATCTAAACACACTTTCAGCATGGATCTGTACACTAAACTAAGTGAAAACATGGAAAAGATTGTTGACACTATCAACACCCGGATGTCGCGGTACAAGGAGCTTTGAGAGGCGTCCACCGTGTCAATGTCCAGCAGTCCTCCTGCAGCCTTATGGCGTTAGTCGTCTGAGCTATGAACTTCATATAGACTTTTACGTTTGACACAATATGCTGCGCTCGCAGATGGAACTACTACTTCGTTTGTTTTGAGGTAAAACTATGTGTAACAGTTTTTGTAGTAAGTGCACACTTATCTACCCGTTTTAAATACCTAATATTATTGTTACACTAATTCGGTGCTATTTTGAATGTCACTACTGGCTAGCTGTGCAATACCGATAAAGGTTATTTGCTTTCTTTGACCGGACGGTCGGTGTTAATGACCCGCGCGTTGCTATCCGAAAGAGAGGATTAATTTAGTGGTTTATTTTGCTATATTTCTGGACAAAAGTTGAAAAAATACATTTGTGAACTATTGTGGTTGGTTTACACATACATTTGTAAACCAATAGTAAGTTATTAGTGACTTTTTATAACGGAAATCTGAATCAGTTGACGCTCAGTGACTCAGCTGTGTGTGTGTGCAGGCAACTTCCGCCTTTGTGCGCTATCCCGAGAACTCATTTTTCTATGTGTGTCTCCCTGCGGCGGCCGGTTCAACGACAGTTATACGCTTATCATAGAATCGACAGAGCGCAAACGGTGCAAGTAGGTTGTGTCTCTCGGAGACATTTGGGCTAAAATCACCAAGAGCACCATATTTTGCCATGAAGTGCATTGGCTGTAATCAAAATATAGCTCGCACTGAGCTGCTTGTGTGTAGTGTCTGTAAAGGTACATACCATCATGGGTGTGTAAACATGACTAGCGCACAGTTTACCACAGACTATGCACATCTCAAACTCAACTGGCGTTGTCCTAAGACAATCTGCACTGGTGTTAGCATGCGGCGAGCGAGAAATTATAATACTCCAATAGGCAAGAGAGCACCGACAATGCAGTCTGAGACGTCTGTGCAGAAAGAGCGGGAAACCAGAAAAACCAACACTGACGAGTGCCCTGCAGTGCCGACCGTACCCCTGCCAGTACCCTCTTGCCTATGCAGCTATCCTCTTCAGAGTCCACTCCAGCTGATGTAATATCGTTGGACAAAATTTGAGGTGCTGTTTGACCGAAAAATGGAGCAAATGAAGTCTACGCTTACTGAGATTATGAAGGTTGAGATCGCTCATGCCATGAGCTCGTTATCGGCTGAGTTACGAGTGCTGAATTCTAAGTTGTCCTCGCTCGACTCAAGAATCAATAAAGTTGAGAGCGAAAATTTAACCTTGCGGTGCGAGTTGGAGGAGCTGAAAGGACAGTTGAAACCGTCGGCTGTGGCTGAGCTTCAAGAAACTGTAATGGAGCTGAAGGCGGAAGTGAAACAGCGCGACCAGCAGGCTCTGCTTAATGACGTTGAACTCAAATGTGTTCCGGAGTACGAGAGCGAATCTGTTCTCCACATCGTGACTGCTGCGGCGATGAAGCTCGGTGTGAAGATAGACGAGCGAGACGTGGTCAGCGCGACGCGCGTCGGAGCCCCTCGCGTGGAGGGTGCGCCGGCAACAGCGGCAGCGGTGGTGGCGAGCGGCACGCCCCGGAAGGACAGGCCTCGGCCTATCGTCGTGCGGCTGGCACGGCGCTCCGTTCGCGACGAGCTGCTGAAGGGCGCGAAGGTGCGGCGTGGCACCACCACCGACGGTCTCGGCCTACCGCCTCACTTGGCGCAGAAAATGCACGTCAATGAGCGGCTCACGAGAGAAAACCGAGTCCTGTTTGCCAAAGCCCGTGAATTGGGGAAGCAGGGTTGGCAATTTATCTGGACTAGGGATGGTCTTGTGCAAGCCAGAGAGTCCAAGTCAGCCAAAATCCAATACATCAGATGCGATGCTGATTTAAAGCGTGTTTTTGGCGATATCCCATGCTCTAACACAAAGTAACGAGCTTACCATATTGTTGCTTTCACAGAGTTGTTTACTTTGCATTATCTCAAATAGTATTTTTATTTTTTACATCACTACCGTACATGTACTTTTCTGTCAATGTCCTTCGTTTCACAAACATTCTTCCATTTTACTCATAGCCATCACTGTTAACTGTAATAAGTCACTTAGTTATGTAGTCGCCGACTCAACTATTTCCTTTGTATTTACTTTTTCACTGTATTGTACCGACGACACCATGTGGTCGTGTGCGTACGCGGCAGCGAATAGGCTTGTGACTCAAGCAAAACTGGTTTCAGGACAAGTTAGGCAGCTCATCAACAACACTTGTATTATTTTGATATGCACACTCAAATCACGCTTACAATGTTATGTTACTTATTTATACTTCACGACCTTATCATATTATATATCTGACTTTTACCGATTTGCGCAGGATTCTTTTAACTATCAAAGACGTGAGCTAACCAATAAACATATCAAAATTTCATTATGGAACGCGGGATCTTTGAACACTGGGCACGATGAGCTCACAGTGGCTTTGCTGCAGAGATCACCCGATATTTTAGCGGTGAACGAGACTTGGCTTAGGGACGGCGAGGTGGGGCGAGCGCCGGCGATACCGGGATACAGATTGCGTCATGTGGCCCGCCCGCTTGATATCAGGCGCGCCCGAAAGCTAGGGTCTACCCTCATCCGCCATCAGAGTCTAAAGTTGAGCAAATGTGGCTTTCCTTAAATATAAATTCAACTAAAATTATTATTATATACAGTGGATGAAAGTAGACGACTTTCTAGATGCACTCTCAGACTCCATTGCAACTTTTTCGAGATTTGATCGTATCGTAGTTACTGGCGATTTCAATATTGATTTATGTGATTATGACAACATTATGACACGTAAGTTGCAGCAGTTTCTCGAGTACCACACAGTTTACCAGTTTCGTGTGTACACGAAACTGGTAAACTGTGTGGCCGAGCCAACACATTTTACCGATAATAGCGCAACTCTGATTGATCTTGTCTGCACCAACGCACATGTAGCTAGAGTCTCCGTTGAGCATATGCCAGATCTCGGTGCACATGCTTTCGTTACAGTAGAGTTAAAGTTAAAAAGGGATAAATATCCACCGTGTAAGATTACGTACAGACCTCTAAAAGATATTGATATACCGTGTTTCAACTACTATTTAAAAAAAAACAATTGGGACGCTATCTTGGAACATACAAATGTTGATCTTATGTTAGAGGCTTTTGAAGTATGCATTCTTGAGTTGTTTGACAAATTTGCCCCTTTAAAAACCATGATTATGAAGAATAAACCCATGCCATGGTTGACCAGCAATGTCAGGTACATGATGAGGCTTCGTAACAAGGCTCACGACCTTTATAAGCAGTCAAAACTAGAATCTCGTCGGCAAGAATATAAGTCACTAAAACATTTAGTTAATGCTAGTTAATTTGCGGAGAAGAAAGCATTTTCCGACGAAAACATTAATAAAAACTTCCATAACCCTAAATTATTGTGGAAAAAACTTAGAGATACTAAATTACCTAACTTCAAGAAAATTAATGATATTCCTGATAATATTGCCACACCTGACGAAATGAATTTGCACTTTTTAAATATTCCAGGGGTCAACTCTGTTAATATCTCAGATCTTACTTTCTTGGAGTTTCACAGGCATGGCCCTGCTGTCTTTCAGCTTCAACCAGTTAATGAGCATGATGTTAGTAAAATAATTTGCAAGATGAGTTCTAACGCTTGTGGTGCTGATCACATTACAATGAGCATGATACTATTGACTTTACCGCAAACTCTTAAAATTATCACCAATATTGTAGACAAGTCTCTTACTACTGCCACTTTCCCCACGCACTGGAAGAACGCTGTCGTACGACCGATCTCAAAAAATAATGATCCACAAAGTGTATCCGATTTGCGTCCTATTAGCATACTTCCGTATTTATCTAAGATTCTCGAAAAGATTGTTTATAACCAGGTCATCTCATTTGCGGAAAAAAACCATATGTTACCCAAGCTACAGTCAGGTTTTAGGAAGAACCGGAGTACCACGACTGCCCTGCTTGATGTCGTAGATAATATACTCGCGGCTCAAGATACCGGATGGCACTATACTAACCCTCCTAGATTTCTCTAGGGCTTTTGACTCAATTAATTTGTGTATGATGCTCTCTAAGCTTAGTTATTATGGGTTTGACACAGATGCGGTGAGATGGTTCGAATGTTACCTTACGAGTCGTACACAGCAGGTGGTTTTAAGGAAGAATGATGGTTCCTGTGACGAATCGCAAATCGCCACAACTGTTAGGGGTATCCCCCAAGGTACGATATTGGGGCCTTTGTTATTTATTATTTACAGTGCTGCCATCATAAAATGCATTACCATTTGGAAATATCACATTAATGCAGATGACTTGCAAATTTATACAGATATAAATAAAGACAATTTTATTGATAATGTTCGACATATTAATAATGATTTGGATAGGGTGGGCGCCTGGGCAGTTGGGAACGCTTTGGTACTGAACCCTACAAGTCAAAATATATGATTTTAGGATCTAAAAATCAAATCGAGACAATTACAAACCTAAACCCACAAATTTCAATCGCGGGTGTCTTGATTGAACATGTAAATGAAGCTCGCAACCTTGGGCTTATCATGGATCAAGAGCTTCGTTTTGAAAAGCATGTTCTTGAGATGGTCAAGAACTGCTTCTATAGACTTAGTATATTATATAAGATAAGATGCTTTCTAAGCGAGCAAATGCGTATCACGCTGTGCGAGTCCTTGGTCTTGTCAAAGTTAAATTATGGAATTTCAGTTTATGGACCCGGTCTTTTCAAACGAACTCAACGGCTGTTGCAAAGGGTGCAAAATGCTTGTGCCAGGTTATGTATCGATATTCCTTCACGCGGCCACGTAACACCCTTCCTTAACAATGCCAACATTCTTAAGATAGCCGGCAGACGGGACATATATCTGGCCTCGCTCCTATTTGGGGTGATAAAGCGCGAAACACCCGATTATCTTCATGAAAAACTTACCTGGAAACATTCACACCATCACCAGCCTAGGAGCTCCTCGAGTCTACTTTTGATCCCCCGTCACGGGTCTGCTGCTTTTCGGGGCAGTTTCAGATATTTGGCAACGAAGTGCTGGAACAATCTGCCGCCACCAATCCGTGATCTAAAATCTATAGCTCATTTTAAAATTTAGTGTAAAAATCATTTTTACAGCTCCAAAAAACAAATGTTTGACTCAGTTCCGATGAGCTCTCGCGTTAGTCGTGTAGTTGGCAAAATAATGTCACCCTGTCATCGTCTTAAGTCGGATGACACTTATATAATTTAGTTTTTCGTATTTATGTACTTTATACTTACACGAAGCACACAATTATTTCGTTTATTTATTAATTTATTTCTCTCTTTACATATTGACATATTATTTAATAAAGTAGGTTATTTAACGCCCACGATATTTAGGTACCGACAGAATATCAGCGTTGCAGGACTTGCTGCAAGTCCTGTAACACATGCTGAGTCGGAACCCATTCGCTGTTGCGGTACACACCGCATGGGGTATTTGGCCATTTTGGTATATTTTTTTTCCGTGTACTTACAACCATGATTATTTAATTTAGCATTTTTATTTTCTCTGTGTAGATACTTATAATGCCTATATGGCCTAAACTTGTGTGATGTGTATTGTTACAGTCAATAAATTGATATTCAATTCAATTCAATTCAATTATGTAACCACCTCACGTAATCATGTCTACGCAAAATAAACATATTTGATGAATGAAATGACCATTGTACAAAATAGGAAACATTTATTTTGCTAAGTTCAAAGTTCAAACACATTGAAAAAAATGTTTAAAAAATATAATGAGAAAAGTTTTACTGTAAAGTTGTACCAGGAAACATTAGGAATATGTTTGATGCCGCACAAAATTCGAATTTCTGTTTTATTGCTTCAGGTAGCTGATTGTAAACCCGTTGGTATTACGAAATGGCTCAGGCACCACGTTAGACATCGTTAGTAGATGTTCGCGGCCACTACAGAACATTTGCTTCGATACTTCGCTTGATACAACTGCTGGGTCGTCCAGCCAACTCTGAACTTCCTCATTTGAATTATCAGCAACTTTATACAACAATTTTGTGAGAAAACTCGATCTCAGAGTCACATCTGACTCGGAGGAGTTCTGTAGAACTTGAAGAGCCTTGTCCATGACCCAGATGAGGAGATACTGAGTATGTGTCGGTGTCATAATGCAAGACAGAACAATCTTGCACATGATTGTGTATTGATATCCAATGTCAAAATTCTTGATTATAGATTCGACTGTGTATATGAAATCGTTGGTGGAAATTTCATCATACTGCAGTTTACTTTTGAATATTTGAGTTTGATTCATGTTGACAGTTGAATTGAAGAGTTTCACAGTGTCGTTGGTTTTGAGACCTAGCCATGCTAAGCATCTGTTGCAGTGGTAGACATCTCTTTTGAGGTTAAACTTGTTAGTGTACTGCGATAGTAGACTGGAGTCTACTACAAAGTATGTTAGTCGGTAGAGGAAGTCGGTTTTATTCGGTGTTATGACTGTTGTTGTGGTTGGGCTATGATCACTGTGGTTGTGGCAGAACCATTCGGACATGTCCAGATTAGACGTTGGCAGCTCCAATACTCTGCCAAACTGAATGGAGCCTTCTGATATGGCGTTAGAGCAGTTTTGGCATGACAACACCACATTTTCGTTTGCCTTTATATTAATTTTCATCAAGTCGGTTTTTATTGGCTTAGCTTCAGCACTTTCCGCTGGAAGTAGCTCTGAGTAGAAACTGCCACTCGCTGACTCCGTCAACACTCTGAATGAGATGTTGTGTCTATCCACTTTCAGACCTGACATGGAATTTGGAACAATCTGACAGAACTCCTGTACCGAAATGACGGTGGACTCAGAGTCATCGTCAGAATAACAATCTGAGAGGCTTTCTATTGAAGAGATACTATCCCTTCTCTTCAACAACTCACTGTAGTAGCTCAACACAATACTGTTAGCTTGAATACTAATCTTCAAGTTGCAATTGCTTCTTATGTCAACAGTCGTCGCAATATAAACGTTGCAGCTGCGCAATCGCGAGCGGAGCTCCATAAAAATGTTCTTAATCAACATTATCACATAGATTCAACCTATCTATCTTCCTTTACACTATTGATTCTTGCAACTAGGCCATTTGTTTCGTAAACGTTGAAAATAGTATCCATTTCACGGACGGTGAAGGGTAGTTCGGCTTTTTGGTAGAAATCGTTCATCATCTCAATGTCGTTTATCACTGTATCAAGTAGATGTGACTTCTCAGTGAAGATGCCTGGAGCCTCGTGTCTGAGGTAGGTGAAGTGAATGTGAAGATGGTAGAATGAGGGTTGGTAGTGGAGGTACACTCGTAGTTGGCTGGACTGCACACCGTATTTGTCAAGAATGGCTTTCTGAAACGAAGGCAGAAATTAAACTGGTTAAATACCAATAGAAACCCCAGACAGTACTTACAGCTGTAAACTATAATAAGTATGAACGGAATTTTTGCATATAAAAATAGAAGGAAATAATAACCAAAAAACTCTTAATCTTTGGTTATTAGCTAATTATTTTGAAGAAATAATAAACCCGTCGTCAAAAATTATAAATGTAAACTTACTAGTCTCAAATTTGATTATCAACCCCTCGATCCCCAATGCCATGTCATTACAGGTTTCCAATTTTATTACGGGGCGCGACGGTCGCTTAACCGTTAAGCGACGGTTAAGCAGCAAATTGAAAAGACTGCTTCAGTTTGGGCCCACTTTTCCAACATTGTCCAACAGTAGTGAAACTTATGTCAGGGTGTACTCCATTTCATATTATGGTAGCTAAGTATAAATACAGCGCGAACATGGTATTTCGGTAAGTTTTTTATTCATAAATATACATATTACTCATTAATTTTCCAACATTGTCAATATTGTCCAGCAGTACTGAAACTCATGTCATATGAAAGCTTTTAGGGTATACTTCGTTTCATATAACAGAAGCTAAGTTCAAATCCAGCGCAAACGTGGTGTTCTAGTATGTATAAAAAAAACATATTTTTTATTATTATTCATTAACTTTTTCAACAAAGTCAACATTGCCCAACAGTTATGAAACTTATACCATATTAAACCTCTTGGGGTGTACTTCGTTTCATATCATAGCAGCTCAGTTAAAATCTAGCCTGAAAATAGTGTTATGGTATGTTTTGAAAAAGGACATACTTGTTTATTTAGATAGCAAAATGTGAGTGTTTATAAGTTTTATACATATGGATAACTTCATAAATCTCCACTATAAGTGCGGACGGCCCTAGGCCATAGGCCGTGGCCGCGCCGCCGCCTATACTATTAAACGAGGAATGTTTGTACGTATATATATATACAGTCAGGTCATAAGTTCTGCAACACAATAAAAACTTTTGAATTTAGAACGCTGGCCACATAAAAGTTTATTGAATTCGAATTTCGAATTTTTCATGAAAATAAAAATGTGTACTTTTTAGAATTTTCCTCATTTTTAAATATGGAGTGGACACTTAAAAAAGACCGTGTCGCAGTTATTGCGTTGCATCGTTGCGGTTACGCGCCAATTCAGATTTTCGACTTACTGAAAAATTTGAATATAACCAAAAGATTCGTTTATCGTACCATAAAACGATACAATGAAGACTCTAGTGTAGATGACAGGTCAAGAAGTGGTCGCCCTCGCTCTGTTAGGACTCCAGCAGTGATAAAAGCTGTGAAGGCGCGAATTCAAAGAAATCCCATAAGTAAGCAGAAACTGTTCGCCCTTCAGATGGGGTTAAGCAGGACCACGGTAAAAAGGGTGTTAAATGAAGACTTAGGGCTTAGGGCATATCGAAGAAAAACAGGACATCGTTTGGACGCTCGTTTAATGGACCTGAGACTGAAGAGATGCCGCGCTTTGTTGAAGCGGTACGCGGGAAAAAGCATCGGGAAATTCTTTTTTCGGATGAAAAACTTTTCACCGTGGAAGAGAGCTACAACAAACAAAATGATAAGGTGTACGCACACAGCAGTGAAGAAGCGAGCAACCGTATTCCGCGTGTCCAACGAGGTCATTTTCCATCCTCGCTCATGGTTTGGTTAGGAGTCTCTTATTGGGGCTTAACTGAGGTACATTTTTGTCAGAAAGGCGTAAAAACGAATGCATTTGTGTATCAAAATACAGTCCTCAAGAACCTTGTGGAACCTGTTTCTCATACCATGTTTAACCCCTCGCACCCCCAGCCACTTGGCGCCGACACAGCTCGTCCCCCAGGCACACTTAAGCCCGCGCGGCGCGCGACACTTGACTGACGTATCAAGTGATTATGTTGAAATGGTAACTCTTAGAACTATGAGAGTGCTAAATATGAGTAGCTAATGAAACCCTCTCTTAGTCAATGCAAAACTAATGTCACAGTGACCTTCCTTTGTTATTGTACCGACATGAGAATCACAGACATCTATGAAAATGGTCCTTCTCGACACAAATCTAGCAGACATGAGAAAAACATCAACAACATATACATGTTATTTGATACCTACGTAATCTAAATAACATTACCCTTTCAAAACAATAAAAACATTAGTGTGTTCTTATATAAACTGTTCAATATTTCAGCGTTTGAAATTTTCCAAAAAAAAGTCCTCGAAAAAGTGTTTTTTTTGAGGCACGTTTGGAATATTTTTTTCTATGAATGACCATAGACAATTGTATCGGATTATAGACTTTGTCTTATTGAGCGTCTGGAAAATCTTTAACAGTACCAACATGACAAAAATTGGCCAAAATATACCGGTTTAAAAAAGCGCGGGAGCGAGAGCGTCATATGACGCTTGGGGGACGGACGGTACTCGAGGCGAGCGTCATATGAGGCTTGGGGGATTGTAAGGTTAATAACAGGCACTGGGTATTCCAACAAGATTCTGCGCCAGCTCATAGAGCGAAAAGCACACAAGACTGGCTGGCGGCGCGTGAAATCGACTTCTGAAGACTGGCCCTCCTCCAGTCCAGATTTGAGTCCGTTAGATTACAAGATATGGCAACACTTGGAGGAAAAGGCCTGCTCAAAGCCTCATCCTGATTTGGAGTCACTCAAGGCATCCTTGATTAAGGCAGCCGCCGATATTGACATGGACCTCGTTCGTGCTGCGATAGACAACTGGCCGCGCAGAATAAAGGCCTGTATTCAAAATCGCGGGGGTCATTTTGAATAAACTTTATTACCATAAGAATCTATGTTTTATTAAGTTCATTTTGCTATATAAATGTTTACATAAATAATAAACATGTCTAAATTATTTCATATTGCACATGTGACAGAACTTATGACCTGACTATGTATATACACACACCGGCACAATTAGCGGAACAGAAAAAAAAGGAGAAAAAAGAGGGAATTTAGAACAATGAATAAAATTTTTAAACAATATATTATTTAAAATGAAACAACAATTAAATTAACATGTTTTGACATTCATTTGTAACACCATACTTAAAGTTTCATTAAAATAAAAATTAAATTAAACAAAATGCATTTTTCTTCGATTTTTTTATTATAGAGAAACAGCAGAAAATTCAAGATTTTCCAAAGGTTAACAACAATTTCAATGACTGTTCAATATCGAGTGTTTCCTCCTCGTGCTCTGATGAGGGTTTCCGTCCGTCTGGGCATGCTGCGGATGATGTTATCAATGGTTTCTTGGGGCAACCTCTGCCATTCTTCAAGTAATGCGTTTCGCAACTCGTTGAGGTTATTTGGAGGTGGCATTCTTGACTTTACACTCCTCTTTAGCAAGTCCCAGATGTGTTCTATAGGGTTCATATCGGGGGACCGTGCTGGCCACTCCATCACCGTTATACCAACATGGTTTAGGTATGTCTGTACTGTGCGGGCACTGTGAGCCCGAGCATTATCCTGCATTAGAATGAAGTTGTTACCAATAAAGGGGGCAAATGGCACAACATGTTCTTCTAAAATCTCCCTGATATACCGATCAGCATTCAGATTCCCGCCATCGACCACTACTACCTCCGTACAAGCTCCTAAACATATTCCTCCCCAGGCCATAACTGAACCGCCGCCATATGCCACTTTCAAAATTAGACTGGATATACCGTTCTCCTTTGCGTCTCCATACTCGCTGCCTTCCATCAATTTGATTTAACATAACTCTGCATTCATCAGTAAAAAGAACCTGTCCACAGTCGTCGAAGTCCCAATCACGATGTTCACGACCAAAGTGTAGACGGTTTGTGCGATGATGTCTCTCAAGTTTTGGGGCTTTGGCGGGCACATACGAGCCTATACCCACTTCTTCGAATCTTCTACGAACTGTCCGCTAACTCATCCTTACTGCTCGTACCTCTTCCAGAACATTTCGAGCCTGCACCGCCGTTAGTCTCGTGTTCCATCGGACTTGAAGTTGGAGAAAACGGTCATCCCTCCTTGAAGTACACCTTTTTCGGCCTTCTCACTAGAGTATTCGTCAATCTGTATCGTTGGATGCTACGATGAATCGTTGATAACGATCGACGAAGGCTTCTGGCAATCGCTCTGTAGGTTTGCCCATTTCTCCTCATTTGATCTGCCCTAATGATTTCTGATGGCGTTAAATCAGGCATACTTAGATGCTCGTAAATTATCAATATGCGAAAAAACTCAAAAGCCTCAAAAAACTGCAATCCAAAGCTTTTCAAATGGAATGAACGAACCTTCTAAAAACGGTCAAGCGATCGAAAAAAATGAATCAATGAAAATTAAAACGAAAGAATGAAAAAAATGGCAGTCGCTTAGTATTCCATTTTTAAATTAAAACCCAAATTTAAAAAAAGCTTGTTTAGCCGGCCAGTAACACGCAAAAATGCGTAAATACTCCCTTTTTTTCTGTTCCACTAATTTTGCCGGTGTGTGTATATATATATATGTAAAGCCAAACCAAGAATATAAAATCATCGCCATGTTGCGGAAAACCTATGAAACAATTTTATTCAACTTGCAACACTTTCTTTAAAAAGTATTTAATGTCATCTGTCGATTGCGACCCGAATGGCCGAGTCGGCAGTGTCCCTGCCTACGAAGCCAAGGGTCCCGGGTTCGAGTCCCGGTGGGGGCAAATATGTGTTTGATGAGAACGGATGTTTGTACCCTAGTCATGGTTTTTTATCTATTTAAGTATAATATTTATCTATCTAAGTATGTGTATCGTTGTCTAGTACCCAAGATACAGGGAATCCTAGTTTGGAGCTAGATCAATGTGTGTAAATAGTGTCCAAGGTATATTATATTATATTATTGCTGTCAAAGTGGGGCGTCGATTGTGCATGGTATATTTCTTGTGTTTTGTGAGTGGAAATGCCGAAAACTATTAACAGTGGCTTAAGAAAAGTTATTCACAATCTATCGAAATATTTGTTGGATAGAAAGTCTGATGGATTGGACTCTATTCCTCTAAATAACATCACCAGCCTTGTTGTCACCATGACTGGTAGGTACGTCATATAGTATGTGCAATGTGAATTGGCTAATTTGTTAGTATAGTAACTACACATTTATAAGTAAAATATTTTGTTGTATTTTATAAATATCCCGATCTTCCGTAATGAAAATATAAAACGAAGGTGGGACGTCAGCTGTATTTTCTACGCCTAAGAAAAATAAACCTAAAACCAAAAAGAATATCAATCTGAATGATTTTGATTTATGTGCAATTAGCCATAAAATACATGAATTCATTCGTACTTCATTCCGGACAGCATACATGCTGTCCGGAATGAAGTACGACCGAGTCTGTGTTTGAAACGGCTGCTTGCAACTCTTAAAGAATCCATACATTTTGTTGGTGGAAGAGAATCTCTTCGTTTACTCTTACACAGATTAGGTTATAAATGTAAAAAATGTATAAATCAAAGGACAGTACTTATGGAGCGACATGATATAGTGGCATGGAGACACACAGGTACCTACATGAAGTCAAAAACGTAAGAAAGAGTGGAATTCCTGTGCCATACCTTGATGAAAGTTAAACTTTTGGCTTCGACAATCTTGATAGCTATGATAACGCAATGAATCAGGATGATAACAATGATTAATCAGGAGCGCTAGGCGAACAAAAGTGTCAGGTTCTTAAAGGAATACAAATAGAAATCGTGGACACCATACTTCTTGCAGTTAATGGTTCTTCTGAAGTCAAATGCTCCTTCGTCGATGGCTCAGGTGGTACTGGTAAAATGTATATATACAAACCGCTATACTACATGCTGACTGGCAGAGGCTGCAACGTAAAGTGTATGGCATTTACCGGTATTGCTTCAATACTACCTACTCACGTCCGAACTTCTCATAAAACATTCGGTCTAAAAGTACCACGTATTAAACCAGGATCGGCTAAAGCAAGGGAATTAGCACAAATAGATATTTTCCTTATGGACGAAGCGCCTATGCTTCCCAAATATTGATTGAATAACATGGACCAACTTCTGCGCAGCATTGCAAATCCAAATCACCTTTTGGAGGGAGAGTAATATATTTGGTGGAGATTTTCGTCAATGTCTTCCTGTATAGCCGCGGGCTAACAGAAATGAGTTATTGGATCTTTCTATTAAAAATGTGAGTGTTCTTTGGTTTATTTTCAAAATATATTCTCTTGAATTGCAAATCTCCTTGCAAAATATTTGCAAGAAGATCTGCAATAAGGAAACGGAGAATTACCAACCAACTCTATGAAAGAAATAGAACTACCACTAAATATACTTTCAAATGGTAATCTTATTGAAGAAGTATTTGGAAACTGCATTGAGACTGCGAATTATGAAGGGATGAAAGATAGAGCTACACTTGCGCCACTTAACAAAGATGTCGATAGAATAAATAGTGACATTATCGCATAATTACCAGGAGAATACAAAGTCTATCATAGTTACGATTCAGTAAAAGATCAATCAGAAGGAGGACTTCAATTCACAACTAAATTCCTGAATTCGATCAATATATATGTCAATAGAATAAATAGTGACATTATCTCCTAATTACCAGGAGAATATAAAGTCTATCATAGTTACGATTCAGTAAAAGATCAATCAGAAGGAGGACTTCAATTCACAACTGAATTCCTGAATTCGATCAATATATCTGATTTTCCACCGCATGATCTGAGCCTAAAAAATAATTGTATTATTATGGTACTACGTAATTTGGATGTATCAAAAGGCTTATTAAATGCAGTGGAACGAGCTTAGTCGTCACAAAGCTAAAATAATAACTGGTGAACAGTCCGGCAAAGAGGTGCACATCCTGAGGATCACTGTTGATTCGACAAAAGAATAACTCGGATGTACAATGCAGCGACACCAGTTTCCTGTAAGAACTGCTTTTGCTATGACAGTGCACAAATCACAAGGTCAAACGTTCGAGGTTGTTGGTGCTGATCTCAAAACATGTTTATGCATGGAATGCTGTATGTGGCATTTTCAAGAGTTAAAAGGCCAAGTGCTTTAAATGTATTATTACCACAAGAATACACGCCACACCCGAAATATAGGGCGGAAAGAAATTTTAAATAATCTACAGAATCTATGAATTTTGAATACCTATATTTAATTATTTGTAAAATTCAAATAAATGGAAACATTCGATGAGCGTTGCTACCTACTATGTAATCGTTGAAATGTAATTTTAGTTATGTATACGTTGTTGTTTTAGTGTTAAGTCTAGAATAAACCAACTATTTACAAATAAATTTTATTTTATTCCACCTATCATTCACCAGTCAATCCAGCCAGTGCTCAATCCGCTGCTGACATATTAAAATCAAGAACCTCAGTTAAACTTAGTAAGTATTATAATATCTGTGGTAAAACTAAGTAGGTACCTATTTGAAAAAATGTAAACAACATAATTTATAAAGTAAAACTCTGCATAATTTTTAACCACCGAGCAGGGCTCAGATCCCAGATATTAAACCCTTAAAAACAAACAGTAATATGATAACATATTCCACTTCCTACTATGAAAGTTATTTTCAAATCAATAGCGAATCACTTTCTTAAACAATTATATATTATGATATGAGTTTCATAACTGATAGATAAGTTGTCTATGTTGAAAAAATGAATGAATAATATTTATAGTTATGTTTTTTTTAAACTTACGAAAACACCATGTTTGTATTTTATTTTAACTTAGCTGCGATAGTATGAAACGAAGTACACCCCATGAACAACAACTGTTGGACAATGTTGGAACGGTGAATGAATAATATTTATATTTATGTTTTTTTTTAAACTTACCAAAACACCATATACACAGTCAGGTCATAAGTTCTGTCACACAATAAAAACGTTTGAATTTAGAACGCTGGCCACAAAAAAGTTTATTGAATTCGAATTTCGAATTTTTCATGAAAATAAAATGTGTACTTTTTAGAATTTTCCTCATTTTTAAATATGGAGTGGACACTTAAAGAAGACCGTGTCGCAGTTATTACGTTGCATCGTTGCGGTTACGCGCCAATTCAGATTTTCGACTTACTGAAAAATTCGAATATAACCAAAAGATTCGTTTATCGTACCATAAAACGATACAATGAAGACTCTAGTGTAGATGACAGGTCAAGAAGTGGTCGCCCTCCCTCTGTTAGGACTCCAGCAGTGATAAAAGCTGTGAAGGCGCGAATTCAAAGAAATCCCATACGTAAGCAGAAACTGTTGGCCCTTCAGATGGGGTTAAGCAGGACCACGGTGAAAAGGGTGTTAAATGAAGACTTAGGGCTTAGGGCATATCGAAGAAAAACAGGACATCGTTTGGACGCTCGTTTAATGGACCTGAGACTGAAGAGATGCCGCGCTTTGTTGAAGCGGTACGCGGGAAAAAAGCATCGGGAAATTCTTTTTTCGGATGAAAAAATTTTCACCGTGGAAGAGAGCTACAACAAACAAATTGATAAGGTGTACGCACACAGCAGTGAAGAAGCGAGCAACCGTATTCCGCGTGTCCAACGAAGTCATTTTCCATCCTCGCTCATGGTTTGGTTGGGAGTCTCTTATTGGGGCTTAAAGGCGTAAAAACGAATGCAGTTGTGTATCAAAATACAGTCCTCAAGAACCTTGTGGAACCTGTTTCTCATACCATGTTTAATAACAGGCACTGGGTATTCCAACAAGATTCTGCGCCAGCTCATAGAGCGAAAAGCACACAAGACTGGCTGGCGGCGCGTGAAATCGACTTCATCCGGCACGAAGACTGGCCCTCCTCCAGTCCAGATTTGAGTCCGTTAGATTACAAGATATGGCAACACTTGGAGGAAAAGGCCTGCTCAAAGCCTCATCCTGATTTGGAGTCACTCAAGGCATCCTTGATTAAGGCAGCCGCCGATATTGACATGGACCTCGTTCGTGCAGCGATAGACGACTGGCCGCGCAGAATAAAGGCCTGTATTCATAATCGCGGGGGTCATTTTGAATAAACTTTAGGTATTACCATAAGAATCTATGTTTTATTAAGTTCATTTTGCTATATAAATGTTTACATAAATAATAAACATGTCTAAATTATTTCATATAGCACATGTGACAGAACTTATGACCTGACTATGTATAAGCTGAATTTGAACTTAGCTGCTATAATGTGAAGTACACTCCAAGAGCTTTCATATGACATGAGTTTCATTACTGTTAGACAATGTGACGATGCTCGAAAAGTAGGCTTCGTCCAATCTCATCCCCTACCTACTCTAACTCAATGTATAGCTAGAATGCGCTGTAATATACGATGTATAATGAGTCTGTAGTGTGTAAAAGAAGCCACCTTTATTGTATGTGCATGTACTTATATACCTAACTTATTGCTAGCACAGCACTTACTTACAGTATGTTGTAGTAAGCTCTAACAACTAGCCTATTGCATGTACGACAATACTACACCTCCCCTTTTACTCCCTTCACCCTCGGGGTAGCGAAAGAAAAATAATTTCTGAACAAGAAACTATTTTTCAAACCTAAATGGTATGATCGTACCTACATTACAATATTATAAAATCCTACTCTACCTAACTGCATTGCATAAAAGTACAAGGCAGAGCTATTGTAAAAATGCTGACAAGTTACCTAGAGTTAGACTGCTGTACGTTAGTGACAATTTATTGAATAAATGAATGACCTAGATAATTGCTAGTGTCTTGAAATTTAATTTTGAACGAAATAGGTACATTTTATTTGCCTATAAGATTCAAACAGAAATTTAAAAACTGAATTACATGTAATAATTTGACATTTATTTTCCCGGAAAAAATAATGTTACTAACTGAAAAGAACAATTTATCACAACTTTAATACTTATAATTTTGGAAAAATTATAATAGAACACTTTTCATATTGAAAACGAATAAACCTTTTACTCTTTAATCTCTATCTTTATTTATCTTTTCTCATCAAATTTTCATTCTTTAATCTTAACATAATATAATTTCAAACATAACATGTACGCACCGAGTGATCCTTCAATTTATTTTCTCGACTTTAATAATTAATTAACACAAAATTAACTTTTTCACTAAACTTTTCCTGTTGCTAGGTAATTATAACATTTCACATTTAACACATCAAAACAATTATTTACTTGAAAATACTAATAGAAGCTACCTACCTAGTGTCAAAAAATAAGAAAAAATGTATCAAATTAAACAAATAAAACAGAATATCAATTTATAGTGAGTATGTTCTACTGAAACTTCTTATCGTGGTATCGGTACTATTCATTCCCAAACGTATTTTTCTAATAATCATTTCATACATACTTTTACTCTTTTGATATTTATGTATGAGTTTCCTGTAGTTTTCAGTCAATTACTCTGGTTACCAACAAGAAATACTCTGGGAAGTAAGATTTATCGTAACTCCTGGTTAATTAATCCTTTTGTCAGTCAAATCTCTTTAATCTTTCGTGTCCTCTATCATTAATTCTATTCTTGTATACTATTTGTACTAATGCCTTACTAAGCCAAGGAGTCCTCTGCTCCTGGCAACTATCACTGAGATATCTCCTAATAATTAAGTCTTTCACCGAGGGCACAACACAGTCCAAACACTGAGTAAGAACATAATTCTCCTAAACTATACAACTTGTGGGCATGGTCACCCTACATATTGGCATATCAGGCCACTTATTTTGTGCACCTGTAATATGGGAATAGCGCTGCTACAATTTAAGACAATGGCCTCCAATCTGTCTGTATGACTAGAAGGAATAGCCCCCTATCTCCTATAAATTAATAAAGAAGTACCGATCCATAATAATTCGCAACATAAATATACCATGTACTAACGTAATTCATTTACTTTTAACTCTCTTCATTAAATTATCATGAGGCCGTCAATATTCCCTGACCTAGAAATTATTTTGCAGTCATTCAACTCGGAATGCACTGTATTAGCAACGCTTACCCGTAGGTAGGTATGCTATTCTTAGACTTTATTTTACATTTGTTAATTATTAGAACGTGAATTGGATCTTAATTATGACTTTACTAAATATTTACTTTGACTTTACTTTTGTGACACTAGATATTACAATTACATAATTTATGTATTTCGATAAAACCTTGCAAATTATAATCCTAATCCTGCCTGCAACAATTAATCAATTTAACTCACAGTAACAACATTTCGTCGAAGTAGGTCGCTCGTTGCTAGTCATCAACGCGTGGATGGTGATGACGACAGCTGGGCGGACGTGACGCACGTTGATACTGGCTGGACACCGCACGAAGATGCACGTAGCTGGTCATCTTCTTGAGTTGGACCGGGATAACTCTGGATACCTCGTCCGGTCGCAGTTATTTTTCTTGTTAAAATATTAATTATAGGATCCACTCGTGCCAATTTTCTTATTCGTATCTCCGTTGACCTCGTCCGGTCCCTCGTACCATATGGAGGTGTAACGGCCGGGGTGGGGTCGGCCGATAAATAATACCGATGAGGTGGTGGTCCTTCTCTTGGTCTTGGTATTACAATGGCCGTGGTTATTCCTCTTCCGTGTCCTCTTGTCGGTGTTGTCGATGCTGCCGGTGTTGGAGCTGCTGCTGACGCTGGTGTTGGAGCTGCTGCTGACGCTGGTGTTGGAGCTGCTGCTGACGCTGGTGTTGGTGCTGCTGCTGACGCTGGTGTTGGTGCTGCTGCTGACGCTGGTGTTGGAGCTGCTGCTGACGCTGGTGTTGGTGCTGCTGCTGACGCTAGTGTTGGAGCTGCTGCTGACGCTGGTGTTGGTGCCGGTGCAGGTTCTGTTCTATACCTTGTGTTCACTATCACGTATTCCCTTGCTGTTGGTTGGTCGCGTTCACTTGTTGTCTCCGTAGTTGTCAGCCAGAAGTCTCTGCCGTGCCGTTTCTCCCTTGATTACCTCGACCGGAGTTCCGATCGTAATAACGGCGTTCGCGGTCTCCTGTACCCGACGCTGCCCCCTTGAGATCGTAACCCTCAGGCTCTTAACCATCTTCACTGGCCCCGCCAGTTCATCTTGCACTCCCTCCACGGTGAAGGTAATGGTCGCCATTTTAGTTTATTATATTTTTTCTTCCTTGATAACTTTTTTGATTTCCTGTTCTTGCGCTGGTCTGCCGGAGTACTCGTGATCAGAAGAGTCTTGTGGTTTGAGGCAAGGTCGCCATGTAATATACGATGCATAATGATAGTCTGTAGGGTGTAAAAGAAGCCACCTTTATTGTATGTGCATGTACTTATATACCTAACTTATTGCTAGCACAGCACTTACTTACAGTATGTTGTAGTAAGCTCTAACAACTAGCCTATTGCATGTACGACCATACTACAGCGCAAAAGTACTGATGGTAAGAAAAAATATTGATGATTTGTTATTTATTTTTATTCAGTCATTTTACGTGGAATAAAATTATCAGTAGGTAGGTAGGTAATATGAGTGTCTCTAATAAGATAGAATCCACATTAACAAGCAACCTAGGTATAATATGCTGGTGTAAAAGTTAAAATCACAGATCGAGTACAATAATCAAAACTTTAATTAGGTTGTAATATGCTGTTACTTTAAGTTGTAGTATTATAGATCTATTTATAAAGGTCTACCTTTAGAGTGATTGGTACTAGTTGTTTATCTACTTTTGTTTTTAGTACGTACAGATGTTCTATTTCACGATGAAGGTTTGACTTTGGTTGTTGTTATACTTTGTCCACTCTATTAATGGTCTTTATTGCGTAAATAATAAGCAATATTTCATAATTTCTTTATTGCACACAAATCAAACAAAAAACAAGAGTTACATAAAAAAGTGTACAAAGGCGAGCTTATCTCTAATAAGAGATCTCTTCCAGCAAACCAGGCAAACAAGGGAAAAGTTGATGGTTGAGCAGGGGTAGACCTATGTGTACAATATATAAAATAATAAATTAAATAAATTAAATAATAACTATAATAATATACTAAATACTTATTATATACTACAAATACTATTTTATACACTATACTAATACATACTTACATGCATACTACCTATAACTCTAAAGGGAGAGGTAATGTCTCTTCACACGACTTTTAAAGATATTCAGATTAGGACTGTCCCTGATGGTGCAGGGGAGTGCATTCCACAACCGAATGGCCCGGGCTCTAAACCCGTTCTCATAGTAAGCGGTGTTATGCTGTGGAGTTGTGAGCATGGAAACTGCGTGAGTTCTCCGAGGTCTGCTGGAAGAAAGAAATTGAAAACTGTCTCGTAGGAAAGTTGGGTAGCGTGGATTACGTAAAATGTTGTAGAGGAAATTGAGGATGTGTGAATCCCGACGAAGACGAATCGGCAGCCACTTCAACTCCCTGCGATGTTGTGACACATGGTCGTATTTGCGCAGCCCGAAGATAAACCGAATCCCGAGATTTTGAAGTCGTTCGAGTTTGTTCAGTAGTTCTTCGTTAGCACTGACCCAGCAGACATCAGCGTAATCGATGAGGGGTAGAATGAGAGATTGAGCAAGAGTGATTTTGGTATGTCGAGGCAAAAAGTACTGAAGTCTCCTAAGAGAGTGAAAGGTAGAAAATACTCGGCGACTTACCTCATTGACATGCGATGACCAGGACAACTGGTTGTCGAAGATTAGACCCAGGTTTTTAACTTTATCGCTATATACGATTGTGGTACCATTAAAAGTGACAGATGGAATGGGATGTTGCTGCAACAAGTTAAGAGAATGTCTAGTACCTATTATCATGGCCTGGGACTTGCTCGGGTTGACCAGGAGTCCGAAGGATGAAGCCCAACTTCTTATTCCCTCAAGATCAGCGTTGAGTGCCTCCACAGCAGAGTGTGCATCGTTGAGAGAGAAGTGGCGATAAATCTGGAGATCATCAGCGTAAAGATGATATGAGGAGGACAGGACGTCCGAGATGGTGTTGATAAAGATCGAGAATAGAAGAGGAGAAAGAATACCACCTTGAGGGACGCCTGTAGAGAGATCACACCATTCAGTGGATATCTCTTCCGACCTGATACGCTGTTGCCGATCCCTCAAATAAGAGTCGAACCAGCTAGCAGAGAAGGAGGAGACGTTCAGAGATCTGAGAAGCTCAACGAGAATGTCAAAATCTACGCAGTTGAAGGCACTACTGAAGTCAAGTAAAGCAAGCACGGAAAGCTGTTTGCGGTCCATGGCTACCTGGATATCATCTGTGACTTTCATGAGAGCCGTGACGGTGCTATGACCCGGTCTGAATCCTGACTGGTACATGTTCAGCAGATTGTTTGAGAGAAGGTAAGAAGAGAGCTGGGTATGGACAATGGATTCAAGGACTTTGGAGAGGATGGGTAGGATTGAAATAGGTCGATACTCTTTAAAAGAGGTGGGACTGGAAGTTTTAGGGAGCGGGATGACTAATGCTTTTTTCCACATGGTGGGGAAGATGCCATTCGATAGGGAAAAATTTATAACATGTGTAATAGCTGGCAGTAGTTCATCCAGGATTGTTAAAAGCATTTTAAGGCAGATTTTATCATCACCTACGGCTTTAGAGCTCACTGCTAGTACCGCCTTCTTGACCGCATATATTTCAACATTGCTCAAGTTGAATGGTGTGGTGTCGGGTAAGGACTTAGAGCGCAGGCTCTGAAGAGTGGCTTGTTTGACAATGGGATCCATCACAACAGGTGGGGTAGAAAGGAACTGGTTGAGACCGTTGAGATCTACATTACCAGCATGAAAGTCCTGAGTCTTACCTATGCCAAGTGTTTTTAGAAACTTCCACACCTGAGCTGGTGTATAACTTTCAATACTCTCGTGGATGTGCCGACGCTTAGCATCACGACAGAGACGGTTGCAGCGGTTGCGAAGACATTTGTAAGAAAGAAAATTGTCATCTGTCGGATTCTTACGGTATTTACACTTGGCTCTGTTCCTCTTGGCCATTAGACGCTTAATAGTATCTGTTAGCCAAGGGGCGGGTAGGTGTTTCACTCTCACTTTTTTTATAGGTGCATGCTTGTCGTAGAGACCTAGGACTATGATATTGAACTTGTTGATTTTCTCGTCCATGGTCTCGCTGGATATTACAGGGAACCAGTCGATCGACAAGGCATCCGACCTAAGAGACTCTAGGTTAATATCCCTAAAGTTACGAATATTAAGAAATTTTGCCCTGCTCTTGAGAGGCCTGATCTTATACGAAAGATAGATAAGGTCGTGAAACGAGAAAGGAGAGTTGAGTTGACCATGTACAGCAACCTTATCCAAGTTGGAGACGATCATAATATCGAGGAGAGAGGGAGAGCAGTGAGGTTGGAAATGCGTGGCATCAAGAGGCAGAATATGCAGATTGAAAGAGTTGACTATAAACTTGAGTTTGGTAGAACGGGAGTCGTTTTTGAGGAGACAGGTGTTGAAATCACCTAGAATGAGGGTATCGTTATACAGAGGTGAGAGTTCATTAAGGAGGGATTCTAATGTGTCGAAGTAGTCGATGCGAAGAGAGGGGCTATAAAGAACACCGAGGAGGACCTTACTATGGTGAAGAGTTATTTCGAGAAAGAGATGTTCAGCAGACTCGGAGTACTGGCTAGGGGACGCGCTGATCACCTTGCACGGGATTTCCACTCGCAGATAGATAGCGACGCCCCCATCGGCTTTCCCGACTCTGTCGTTCCTGTAAAGCCTGTATCCTGGAATGGAGTATGAAGAAGATGACAGCGATGGCTTTAGGAACGACTCAGAGACAAGAATGCCGTCCACGCATTGGTCACTAAAAGCCTCGAGCAGGTCCGGATAGCTGGAGTGAATACTTTGAGCATTGATATGCACGATGTTTAGGTTATCCTCCACACCACCGAAAACAGTCCTAATGTTAGCAGAAAGGGGTTCCTCCGAAGCGGAGGTGTTGCTTTCTGCACTCACAAAATCGTCAACATCGTCGTTTGAAGAGCATGAAAAGAAACTTTGATTGATAATATCAGGTAAATAATTCATATATATATATATATATATAACTAATTATAATACACTCTAAATATATATTTATATATAAATATTTATTCAATTAATATGTAGTTATCTAGCGTTATTAACTGGTTTGAATAAGCGCCTTACTTACACCTAGACCAACCATAAATGGAATGTTGATAGTTATATTTATCTTACAAAATTAACTCAATACTACATATATTACATCAAAAGAACAAGCACAAACTAAAGACTCTGCAAACATACGAATTCAAAGTGGTAAGGTGTGTACTTGACACGAGTCAGATTGTATAAGCTAAATTCGGAACGGACACATTTTACACAAATTAATACTTAACATGAACACAACAAAGTGACAGCTGACAGAGATAAGGAAAAAAAAAAAAAGGAATGATTTGGGTTTGTTGTGCCGATTCACGAAAGGAAAAAAATATACACTGAACTTTGGACTGTAAATATTGTCGACTACCTCACAGTTCATAGTGGGAAGCAAATGTTGGAACACATTCAACTACACAAAGAGTGGAGATTGCTGATATGTGGTGAATGTGCGATGGCCCAACCTCACTTCTTCTGAGCACTCTTCCTAGTCGTGACGCCCTTTTTCGAAACAGCAGCTGCGCCCGCAGCTGGCTTCATACCTTGTTCTGCTGGCGTCGCAGGGCTGTCCTTACTCGGGTGCTTTGAGGTCAACGGCTGCAGGTCACCCCAGCACTCCACCCTGTGACGAGACTTGTCTGGCAGCAGCACAATGATCTTGCCTTCGGATGTCCATGCGTTGCTCATTCCAAAGTGTTTGCGCGCTGCTGTGAATACTTCCTGGCGTGACTTAGTCAGGAATTCGGTGACTGTGATGCCTGAACCTTTCAGCGCCTTCTTGAGTCTCCAAACCTCATTGCGGGCCGCCAACGTCGTGAAGCGAACTAGCAGAGGCCGGCATTTCGCCCCCTTAGCACCCAGACGATGTGTGACACTGATGGCACCAATGCAGTCGACGGATGCCTTGAGGCGGTCAGCCATCACTTTCTTCAGGACAGCTTCCGGCTGCTCATCAGTTACCTCTGGCACTCCATGCACCAGCAGTACCTTCCGCCTTGATGCAGTCTCGTGCCGGTCCAGCCCCAATGTCAGTAGCTGCATCTGCGACTGAAGCAACCCGAGGCACTTCCATATGAGAGACCTGAAGTCGGAAAACTCACTCGCCAAGCTGCTGATGTTCTTGGGAGAGGGAGCAGGTGTGGATGCTTGCAGCTCCTGCTCATACCTCTCCATCCGTTCCCTAAATGACTTCACAATAGCATCCATGTTCTTAGAGAGCTCTGCATATAGGTCCATTGTTGCACTTGTTCTTTGATGATTAATAATAATGTAAGATATCAATTGATTGTGTGATTTGGAGAGTCTAGGTAAGTTTAATTAAATTAATTGTGCATTTGTTGATTGTTTTTATTATTAAATTAATTTAAAATCGGGAGCTACAAAATTTTACTGTTGTCACATAGAACTACCCTCAAGAAAAAAACGATCAATATTTATCATTGCAAACGTCAAAAATTTATAGGTTTTGAGCTGTCAAAAAAACATTAATAGAGTGGACAAAGTATAGCCGTGCACATACATACATAAATACTTTTTTGCTATGAACTCTTTACATATGAATAGTTTTAATTAACTAAAATTTTGCACAATTATCTATCAAAATTTCTCGTACAAGGGTTATAAGAACAGTAACTATCCTACCAACACATTGTCGAATTCTATTGTGGAAGGATTTGTGTATGAGCTTTAACTTTCTTGTTTCTTGTCTATACCTATGTACTATTCTATTTTGTAAATATGCTAGCTAATGTTTACTTTCAATGTCCTACAATCCTATCATTACTGTATACATTACTATATATACACTACACTAACCCTAGAAACCGCTGAGAACTTGCCTAACTAGCTTAAATTGTCTATTTTTACTTGGTCTATTGAGTGTTATAACTATTTAATTTTGCCAACCCCTTCCGGTTGGACGAATTCTATGATTCTAATATATCTAATAGCACACTTGTCTCTAGGCACTGCATGCCGTCACTGGTATGGGATGCTAACCTTACGTCATTGATGTTGAGCTGACAGTAGTAGCAAATTACTGTGGCAAACAATTTATGTCTATATATAAATATATATTTTCTCAATAGACCAATCTTTGTCATCTCTTTCAGTTAGGTTTGGGTGACTATGCTGACTAATATGTCACCCTGTTTGGAATGTTGTGTCTACACTTTCTTTATTTGTGTAGACGCTGGAGTAAACTTGGAGTGATGTTGATGTCTGATAGTTATGTGAATGTGTGACATATGTGCAGAGCCTGACTGTTATTTTTTAGTAGACTCAGCGGATTTTTCTACACGGGGGGGGGGGGGGTACTGTAACATGCTTTTATTATAATTTACTTTAAGTTGTAGTTAATGTAAATAGAACCTTTATAGTGATTGATACTGGTTGATTATCTACTTTATTTTAAGTATGTAACTATTTTGAATATTTTAAAATAAGATCTTTACAACTCATTTTTAGGGTTCTGTACCTAAAGGGTGCCAATCGGGACCCTAAGACTTCCCTTCTGTCTGTCTATCTGACTGTCCGTCTGTCACCAGGCTGTATCTCATAAACCTTGATAGTTAGATAGTTGAAATGTTCACAGATGATGAATTACTGTTGCCGCTATCACAACACATACTAAAAAATAAAATAAAATCAACATTTCCCATACAACAAACGTAATTTTTTTGCTCGATATTGATAGCAAAAAAATTAAAAACAGGTAGACACTTGAAATATTCACAGAATATCTACATAGTTATATATTCACTTTAATAACAAAAAATTAAATTAAAATAAAACAAATATTTGAGGGGTCTCTCATACAACAGACATGATTTTTTTGCCGTTTTTATTGATTGGCCGGTTTTTTCCATCTTCAACTCCATTCTTCTCTTGATCTACGATCCTAGAGGACTTACTTTTATTTTGTCATACCTTTTTATATTCAAGCAGTTTTGTTCGTATATCTGTTTGTTAATGTTCAACAAGTAACGAATGCTATCTTATGTGATTAACCCGGATTTAGGGTAAATATCTGTTTAATTTGCAGTTATTCTTTGGTGTCTGTACATATTTGTCTTCTTTCTCTCCCTACAGTCTGATCTGTTATGTCTGATTGCAATTCCTACGATGGTTAGGTTTCTTCGCGGCTCCCCGATGTGTCGTCGAGCCTGGACGTCGAAGATAGATGCATTGCAGTCACCCACTATTTTTCGGTACTCAGACTCCTGTTATTTACAGGGTTCATTCGCCTATCCCGCTACCGGCCCCTTCTTACTGCCGGCCAGGACTATCCACTCTACCCTACCACTACCTGCACCATGACCCGTTGAACCCGTCCCATCATACCGAATCCTGCTTCTGAAGATGTGCCAGGAGTCATACTCCAGATTCTGGAGATTTTGAAATTGCCATTTGAGCAATTTAAAAACCATGTAAGAGTGACATTGTCAAGAGGGATATTACAATGTTCAAGATTACTTAAATGACGGGACTGTATGGGGTTAATCTAACTCAACACGGAACTTGCTATTAATAATTTTGTAATTATTTATTCCTGCATAATTAATATTGTGAGAATTATATAACTGAAACACAACCAATTTTTATAAGAGATCTAAAAACCAATCTGCGGGCACAGACTTGAATAGTAGGGACAGGGCACGGAGCGCTTGAAAGTGTCGCTACAAAAACAGTACAAAATCGGGAAAATTGGACTGTTTGCAATCAGTCGCGCTTGGACGGTGACAGCCGATTGACATATCGGCAGCAAAAACAAAAATGGTGACCTGCGACGTAAAAAGGTGTAAATCATACCCAAATCGCAAAACACAAAAACAGGGAGTGTCGTATCACAAGTAAGTATTATATTTTCAATTACTATTGGCTTTAAATTGATTATCTATAAAATATTGTTCTCGAAAAAATCCTCAATCGAAAATCAACCATTCGACTGACGTTACTTTGTAGCGACGCGCGACGCACAGTGAAACTGCCCGCTTCCTATATTTGAAATACGATCCGATTTGGTTATTTTTCTATTCGTAATGTCAAGATTACTATTCGTAATGTCATTAGATTACTATTCGTAATGTCATTTGGTCCCCCCCCCCTATTTCAGTCAGTTAGAGTTTGTATCTGTGAGCTTACATCCTCTTTCATAATTTAACGGCAAAGACAAAAATTAATATGCCTATTTAATTATGTTTCAACTTTTTATTAATTAAACATGAGGTAATTGCGAGAGACCTCGCCCCTTAAGTAAAATTTTAGCTAGATATATTTTATTTCTACTCCTAATCACCGATTAAAAGTCACCGGGTATTTGAGAGTTATCCGTAGATCAACTTTCCTAATATTGTGTCTATACACCACAAATCGGAACGTGACCGACCGTGACGCCGTTACAATTTTTCGTACTGTCTTGGTTCCGACGAATTCCGACAGGGGCGCTATTTTTCTTAGCCTCAAAATGGTAAGAAATTTAGTACGGGAAGGCCTATCCTTAGTATTTATATCGATGTCTGCGGGAGTTTCTACACCTTTCTTCTCCCACAGTGTTCCAATGTAGAGAAAAGGCAAACAATGACGATTGCTAAGTATATGTAGATATCTACAGTAATAAAGATATTTGATTGATTGATTAGATTAGTCAAGTCATTCTTAAGAGTTCACAACCCACGCCTAGCCACCCTTAATAAATTCTGTAAATAATGTAAATTTCTCCCTTTTATTTGTTAGGCTCTACTAAACCATGTTAGCATCAACGGTACAACTTCGCAAAGGCTTCGTAAAGAAGCGTTTTCGAACGAGTTTCGAATTTTAAAAAATCCACCTGGGAACCCAATATCAATAATTTTGAGGTTAGAAAGTGGTAAAAGAATTGTTTTCTACCTAATAGCACTTCTACGATAAACTGAACCCTTGAAACTGATATGCATAAACTTATGAACACACCATTTTCGCGCTAGATTTGAACTTAGTAGCCATAATGTAAAACAAAATAAACCCCAAGAGCTTTAAAATGACATGAGTTGTATTACTGTTGGACAATTTTGGAAAAAGTGGACCCAGAGTTCATACAAAATACCGATGGTCCTTTGGCGATGTTTTTATTAATTCTGCTGCTGAGTTAAAAAAAATAAACCTATAACGGATCTTTGGGTATCCAGGGTACCCAAAGTCAATCTACATGTTGGGTTAGTAAAACTTTTTTGATGTTTTGTACCATTGGTGACAATCATAATTTGGTTTACTCACTTGCCCCTCGTCTCGAATTCTCTTCAACAGCGGCAGATGACTAGCATCCAGATCCCGAAGAGACTTGATGCCCCGACGTCGTACTATCGCCAGCAAGTACAATGTCTCCGTGGTCAATCCGTCCCACTTCAAGTCGGGAAGGAGGACAAACCCATCCCTCTCGCACTTGTTGTCATAGACAATCCGGTCTTGCTCGCTCTTGCCTTCCAATATGTTGAACACCCACTGGAATTAGAAAGATCAATTTTTTTAAATAACATACATAGCGTCAAGTTTTCCCCCTTAAGGGGTGGCAGAGGCACGGTTGTGCCTAAATTTAGTCAGTTATTCGCTACTCCATTTTGCTTGACCAGGGGCTAGCTCATCGCGGCAGCTATGGAGATTGATGGATTCCTCACGATCTTTTCCATCACCGTTAGAACTTCCGTCCGTATAGTGTACCTAAGATAAATTACTTATCTCATTAGTACATGGTACGAGCCTGCATCTCCTGCGTGAGAAGACCGCGTACCAACCAACCAATACCAACTAGACCACACAAAGAGCTATTCTTTTAGAATTTCTCGAAGAATTAAAATTAATTTTATTGTAATGGCGATGGTGAACATCCAGAGGAAACCTATATGTCTTCATAGCTGCGGTGATTGGCCAGCCCCACTCTGTATGGGATAAGACATTACACATTGTATCTGTCGTTAGCATATTGTAGAATTGACCATATTATCATGGAGTGGCCAACCATGGTTGAATTACAACTTTCATTGAAAAACACTGCGGTGTATTTGGTGAAGACTAAAGGTGGCGAGCGCAGTGAAGCCACCAAATAGCCTTTATATGTTAGTATAATATGTATATCAGGCGACACCTAGTCTGACACCAGAAAGGTTATTGTAAGATTTATCATAAATATACACAAACATAATTTAAAATTAGGAGAATTAAGTCCTCAAAATTTTTCAAAATTAAATAATTTTGCTCCAAAACTATGTTTTCTCACAAAAAACTATACTAGTGGTATGGGGGCGCTAGAAGAATGCTGGAAGGAAAAGGTCAACTATGGTGAAACAAAGAAAAAGAACTCGGAGAGCTATGAGGTTAGCCCTTTCAATGGACGATGAAGATAGATAGCTGGGATGAGTATTGAAGGGTCAGGAATTAATATAGCAAAACAAGACATAGAGAAAGTAGGAAAATCTGGCGCCTGTACAGCACATATTCAGATGCGGCTCGGCTGGTGAAACTACTAGGAAGCGACAAAACATGCCAACTAGGAAGTTTGAAAATAGATGGAAAACATATAATCTGAACCCCAAACAGTGTTGAAAACCATGTTGGAGACACACTTCCCGGGCTGCAAAGAATATAAAGAGAGCAACATATCGGATCCTCAGGAAACATGGAAGAATCCACCAGATATAATAAAATAAGAAAACATAGAATGGGCCATAAATTCATTTGCACTATTCAAATCTGCGGGGCCAGATGGAATTTTTACTGTGCTTCTACAAAAGGCCTACAGATTTATTAGCAACAATCTAGCAGAACTATTTAGGAGTAGCACTAGCACTTGAATATAAACCCATCCTGATTGGAGGAGAGTAAAAGCAGCTTTCATACCAAAACCAGGAAATAAATCTTACCAGGAAGCTAAGTCGTTCTGGTGTATAAGTCTTTCCTCCTTTGTATTGAAATCACTAGAGAAAATAGTATACAGACCCTTAAGAATAAACCTCAATGAAAGTGCCTCTCCCCTACATAGCAATCAGCATGCAAGGGAAATCAACAGAAACAGCTCTAGACAACCTAACAATAAAGGTGGAAAGAGCACTAGAAAATAAAGAGTTTGCCCTGGGATGTTTCTTTGATGTAGGGGGAGCTTTCGACAGGGAAAACTTCCAAGCAATAGAAGAATCCCTTAAGCGGGACGGAATACATGAACAGTTAGCAAAATGGGTGGTAGCTATGCTCAAAAACAGGGTGATCACTGCATATCTTGCTGGGACTACTAGCTATTCAATCGGAGCAAATAGAGGTTTCCTACAAGGTGGATGCTTATCTTTACTGATCTGGTGTCTTCTTATAGACTCCCTTATAACTCGCGTTGCCAACATGAACATATACCTACAGGTATATTCAGATGATGGGACTATTCTACTGTATTGTTGTATTGTATTGTACTGTACTGGGATAGAGGACCAATCACCCGCCTGTGGTTCAGAGGGCGTCCCACCTCATAATCATCATGGGGGAGCTCCCCCCTCCCACCCCTCCAATTAATACATCGCAGTCAGCAAATGCTACAGATGTCCTCAATGAAAAACTCAGCGTTGTGAATGCTATATCTTTGGATGGGCTGTTTTGGAGAGAACTTCTACAAAATTCGCAGATAGTGTCATTTTTAACCACTTTTTCATACATTGCAAAAAGGCAACAAATATAATGATCACCAAAATATTTTTTTCCTACCCAAAATGGATAAATTGAACACCAAAGTTGCAAAAAATATCAGGGCAAAATACTGCGGTAGCTTAGGTGAAGGGTAAGGTATATAATACATACATAAACATAAGTACACAAAACATAAAAAGAAGTTTGGTGATCATTTATCCAAACACAATGTGGTGGACATTTATCCATTCTGGCAGTCATTTCGAATTTATAGGTAGTAAAATATGTGCGTTTTTGGAAATCGTTTAAACATAAGCCTTGCAAAAATAGCAAGGAGCAAAGGAGACAAAAAAGTTGTTCTGTCTAGCTTGCTCCTTCAGTTAACAGATTTAGCATTCAACTTTTATAGCATTTGTGTTACAATTAAAGTGTCCAAAACTTAATCTGTTAACATCCGCAATAGAGTTTACAAAGAATGATACAAAAAAATACCCAATGTATAACTGCAATATCATACCTGTAAATTAAACTGTTCTTTCTTTATGTGTGGCAGGGTATACTTGTTATAATAGTCCGCTGACTCACGGATTATGTGTATCTGTTGCTGGCTGAATTTGGCTATGTGCTTCTCAGAGGCCGGATAGATAATTGTGGTCTTCACTCCTGTTGATACAAAAACCAGACAATCAGGTGATGTAAATGAACAAGATGTTAGAAATTTTATCAAGATATGGCTTGTCATTGTAATTTAAAGGTAGTTATTATTGTAACCATTGGTTTCATGCATTATAGTGAATTTAGCCTTCAACTTAATTGAATTATGACTCATTCATAACAAATAAGCCTTGGGTATTGCAGGGTATTGAAAGTAAGATGAGAAAACATAACCTCTAAATATGGCAAGATTTTACTTTCACTTACCGTTCAGCGAAGGCCTGGGGAAACATTCATAATTGCCATAAATATCATTCTGGAAGAATGCTCGAAGCTCTGTGTCTGAGCTAAAATACCCTTGGCTGTCCAAATCATCTACCTTGAAAGCGTTTTTCTCAAGAATCACCAACGCAACACCACTTTGGTCTTTGAACTTTCCTAGCACACAGACAGTTTTGCGATTAGTATTGTTGCTCAATATCTTCTCCAGCACAAATTCCTTTAGTTGAGGCTGATATATAGTCACGTTGCTCTCATTTTCGGATTCTACTTTACTTTTCTTTGAACAAGGCTCATCAGAAACGTCGTTTCCGCACTGAGCGTCGGACATTTTGTGACGTACGTAGTCAGGTCAAGAGGCAGGGCTGCCAACCAACCAACATCAAAGTTTGACAAAAACAAGGCTACGGTTTTTTTTAATACGCTGCTATAAAACAGATTTTGAAACGTAGCCAGTGTCGGTATTTTGGGGTGAATCAAAACATTGTGGTAATAAAGGATAGGTACATATAGCACTGGTGGCGGTAATAGTAAGTGCACAGGGTCTCAATCTACATTCTGCATTGTAATAATAATTCTCTCTGTATTTACAACCCATTCTAATCTGTTGAGTGATACTTAAGAATCAAACGAACTTACCTTGTGATGTTTGATATTTAATTATGCGAGTATCTTGACCGAAGATGATTACTATTACATGCAGCAGTACACGAGATTTTGCTGTCCTATAACACCTTTAAAGTCAAAAAATAAATTAAGATTTTACATATATTCCCCACATTCATCATTTTCCTCCGCTCGCTGGCAACCCTGCCACCCGCTCACGCGGCTTCATTATTTTAGAGATTTAAGTTTTTTCAACGATTCCGGGTCTTATAGGGTGGGAGGGACCGTAATCATCTTCGGTCAAGATACTCGCATAATTAGATATCAAACATCACAAGGTAAGTTCGTTTGATGCTTAATTATACATCGTATCTCTCCCGAAGATGATTACTATTACATGCAGATGTTTAGAGAAGCGTTGAAAAACTGGTTGTAAAAGAAAGTTCTTCAATATAAGTTACAAAAAAGGGAAATGTATTTGCCATCCCACAAAAAAGAACTTAAATTAATTAACAAATTAATTTTTTAACTGCTATTAGCTTTGAAAAACAGCATTAACAAAATCATTCCTATTACAGGTAGTTACATCTCTGTTATAGTATTTATAGAACACATGTGATGACTGAGACCAGCCCGCAGCTTTCCTCACCACTTCCAGGTTGACGCCCGCGCGGTGCGCCGCCGACGTCGACGCATGGCGAGTACTGTGCGCACCGTACAATGATATGTCAATACCGCTATCTTTAAGGATCTTTTTTACCCAGTGGCCCAAAGTCTGAGATCCGACTTTCTTGTGGGGTTTCTGATAGCTTATAAAGAGATATTTATCTATGGAGGAGCGGATCCCCCTTCTGCCGTCCTAACGAAGAGTGCAATAACTCGGTCTAAGCTACTTTTGAGAAAAACGCGTTTAAACTTTTCTATCTTGTTTTGATTGTATCTCCATAAGTATGCATGCTATCGACTTGAAACTTTGACTGGAATATAAATAACATGGAAAAGATTATTATGTAGTACCCTGTTTTTTTTAATTAAGGCAATAAGTTAATTAAAAACTGGCATTTGCACTTATGTTTAGGATAACACAGTAAAATAATATATATTTCCTAGACATAACCGCAATCTCCTACTTATTACACTTATTCTAAGGAAAGCATGGTATTGCATTTTTATGAAGTAAGAGTAAGTTAGCTTCTCTATATGTACTAATCTTAAGTGCAATAACTACCGTAGTTATTGCGGTTTTGCTAGGTGAAATATTGCAGTTAACCTTAGTTATTGCGGTTTTATTTTAGGTGAAACATTCTAGTTTGTTAGATTAATCCGTTTAATTTGCAATGTATGTGTTTGAATCAAGTTTAAATAAAATAAAAAACATTGCCAATTTATAAAAATATGTTTATTGTTTTTCAATCGACATTGAAATTAACATCTGAGAGATCATACCAAAAATAATTATAATTGTAATTGTAATATTCAACATATATCTTTAAAAATCAAATACGACACAGGACATAATAACTACTTCTAGTAACTTAAGATTAATAATCATTATTATCACGGTAAAAATTGTCTTTAAAATCACATACTTAAATTACTATTATTATAATAATTTATTGCCTACAAGTAAAGTTTTCTCACAGCACAGACTAAGGCACACTAAGAGATCAGTAAAGTTGTTTTTATCAGTCGGGCATATAAAGCTACCTGTTAATTGTAATTGTAATATTCAACATAAATCTTAAAAAATCAAATACGACACAGGACATAATAACTACTTCTAGTAACTTATAATTAATAATCATTATTATCACGGTAAAAATTGTCTTTAAAATCACATACTTAAATTACTATTATTATAATAATTTATTGCCTACAAGTAAAGTTTTCTCACAGCACAGACTAAGGCACACTAAGAGATCAGTAAAGTTGTTTTTATCAGTCGGGCATATAAAGCTATCTGTTGTATGAAATATTTAATCGATGTTTGAAGGCTGGGTACTTTCTGGTAAATTTAACCAAAAGTTTCTTCGTGTTTTAGGCATCAAAGGCACCAATGTATTTACTATTTTTTGTTTTCGATCTTGGGTGATTCCTCGTGATGAACTCCTGGCCACAACATTTGGGAAACATGCATTTCTTTTTATTTTGACTTGAAGGAAATCAAGTTCTTTCCAAACATCCGCATCATGACTTTCTTTGTATTTTATAACGTATTCTCCTCTTTGGGCCTTTACTGCCATGATATCATTTAGATATACTCTCGGTGACATATTTTTCCGCTTATGTTGTGAGGAATGATCTTCGTATTGGTAAAAGTCAGATACCGACATTACTTTTACAGCATTCTTTTTTGAATTGGAGTTATGTACGGCATCTACGAAGTCATTAAAGTCGTAAACTTTATTTTTCTTTTTTAAAGACATTTCCACTTGGTGGTGGAAATTGTCTGCTGACATGTAACTGTGCCCAGGTTCAAAATATTTCGTTGTTATGGTTTCAGCAGACACAAGGTCAGAGTTGATGATATTGACCAGAAAACATAAGAACGCCCAATTTTTGTTTTGGGCCGAACAGTTGTCGACCCATAGCACAAAGTGTTTCACATGACGTTGATATATAAAGAATGACCTGTAGGCCGATATTATTTCTTCTTGGTGACGCCCAGCGACTTTTTCATTCCAGAGTACTGCATAGGGAACATTTGAACCACTGACACCTCCAAGTGGAACAAAGCTTTCGTTGAAAGCAATGATACGTTGACAAAAAAATCCAGATTTATATTGCTCCATTCTGGGAAGCATTATCACTTTCTGCAAGTCCACAGAAAAGTAAACACACTCATTAGAAGGTTCATCTATATCATTTTTATATTCTTTTCTGGTTTCTCTGTACCGCACCTTATGTTTTTCGTATGCAGTGTTTTGATTACAAATCTCACAACCGTCTTGAGCACAACTTTCTTGAGAACATGCTTCCTGTGATTTAAACAAGGCGCATACTTCACATTCTTCATTTCCGAGATGGGCAAAGGATATATTCATATCGGTTACGACTTTGCGATATGTCTCCAGAGAAACTACAAAATCGGGATTTGTTTTTTTGAAGGATTCATGCATCATTGTAATATTTATGTCACTTGGGAGATATAGTCTATTGGGGGCGTGTTCACGACGGTAGTGCGAAATCGTCGGATTGAAAGTGTTAATATGGTCTTTGATGACTTCTTTGTCTATGATATCTGTGCGTTTATAAGTTCCTCTTTTATCTTTTTGGTCATCAATGTCTTTGCTGAGTGCCGTGTAGATGTGTCTGCCATTTGTAGAGTTGTATCCTAGCGTGGTTAAGAAAAAGGTTTTACAAACTTGAACTTTTTCCCGATTGTTGTTATGAAAATAATATGTATAAGAAACATCTCGCTTTCTTTTTGTGTTTTCGTTCTGTGTTGAGCGTGTCTTAATATTTTGGGGCTCTACGTAGGCTTTGATGAAAAGGCCTCTCGATTCCCAGCACAAGTTACGGTATTTTTCATGTATTTGTTTTCTTGTTTCTTCGTTAATTAGGGTTACGCACTTTTTGCGGCAATTTTGACATGGTGGTTTCAGTAATAATTTGTTATCATCCGTTTCTTTCTTTTCCATCTTCCGGTCAGAAAGTAGTTTGATGAATTTACGCCTTTTCCGTGGCAAGCCTGATTTAGTGAATTCTTTTTCACTCACATGTAATTCAGATGGTATTTCAATATCATAATTTTCATTTGCCGTTTCTATTATATCAGTCTCTTCCGTTTGAATCCGTGAACATTCCCTCTCTAAATATCCTATTTCTGTGTCAATATCGCCTCTTTCATGTGCTGCCTCTATAATTTCATTATCTTCCGTTTGACTCTTCGTACTTTTATTCTTTGTATTTTTTTTTTCTATTTCAGCATCGCCTCTTTTACGTAAAGTCTTATCAGTCTCATCAATTTGAATTTGTGTCTCCATATTTTCAATTTCTATCATTTCAATAATTTCCATAACATCAGATCCAGCATTGAAACATCCAGTCGTGTTGTCATTTCCACCACCAGCATCACCAGACGTCTGCAGGCCATTGTGATGTATTTCAGCATTAACTATGATGCTAATTGATCTTGTTTCATCACAATCGTTTGATGAATCTGAGTTATAATCCACAGAATTGGGATTATAATCCTTATCTTTCACGCTATCATCGGAGTCGCCAAATTCATTGGTAGTGTGACATTTCATTTCACCGGAGGATGGAAGGTCTTCATAACATATCAAAGATAGACAAGTGCGTGGTGGTGTTTCCTCATGAACATCAAATGGCGTTAGGTCCAGGTCATGAACCACTTTATAAGAATTGACGTATTCATTTTCATTCTCAAATACTGTTGGGAAATCTTTGTAATCGAAAGCACGTGACCACATCAAGCCCTTATCATATTCTGACGCAATAGCACTTTTTACAGCATGTGTATCAAACGTATGTCTTGATAACTGTAGTTGTGGACTTACGATGGCAGCTTCAGCCGGAGGTATCGATGGTTCTGTAGATTTGTTTTTTGAAAGCGCCAGAGCAATAATTTTTTCTCTTCTCGACATTATGTTACCTGTAATAAAAAATCAGGTTAGATTCGAGAGAAGTAATAAAAAAAAGATGTTAAAATAGAAATAGCAAATATAAAGAATAAATGTACGAAGATCCAAACGGAAGATAATGAAATAAATCGAAATATTTCCTATATATATTTATATCTCTAGTGAGATGAATGCGGAAGTCTCGTGTGTTGAGATGGAAAAATATATAATTGTTAGTGTGTATAGGCGGGGCGATGGACTGAGTCAGTACATCTCTCTTCGCTGTATTTCCTTAGACTTAAGTAGAAATACATAAATTTGTATTTTTAAGGCCCTACATACTTTAAAAGAGGTACGGGGGAGTTTCTTGCCCTTCTTTGCTCCATCCCTAAGCCCACAACTTCCGAACGGGCGGTAGTATATCAAAAATATTAATACTATGTTGACGTTGACTAAGCAATCTGTATAATTTTATAGTCAATAAAAAAAATGAACTTGAACTTGAACTTATAATTATATATTATTTTCATAACAACAATCGGAAAAAAATTCAGGTTTGTTAACCCTTTTTCTTAGCCACGCTAGGATCAGCGCATAAAATGGCAGGCACATCTACACGGCACTCAGCAAAGACAATGACCAAAAAGATATTGCAAGCGTTCGACGCGCGAGTCGCTCGGCTCGCGCGCAGGTAGGCGAAACGCGGGCATTAACGCGGTGCTAAGAACTCTAGTATCTCGACTCGCGCGCAGCTAAAACCCGCCGCGAGTCAAAACGCGTCCCTAAATAGGGTTTAAGTCACAGATATCGAGAGATAGGCCCTTAGCGCTAAGCTTGTATCGGAACCTGTGTCGCCGAACACTAGGAACACGCACACATCTACACCAACTCCTACATCAATCTCTCCGCTTTTATTGGTCAGTGCGATGTCATGCAGACTCATGCGCCTGTCGACCGAACACACGCACACTACAGCAGGTACACTAGTAGGCGTGTAACAGTTCACCTCCGTACCACGATGCATCTTTACTTTCGTATTTAAATGAGTGTTCAATTTCCATTGCGTGTTAGCTTGGCAATACGCAGTGAATTTAAGATACAAAACAAGCAATGGATAATACACCTAGCGAGAACCACATGACATTGTCACTTTTATGATCAATACGTGACGTGACGAATTTTTCGTGAATGATTTATTTTCGCAATAATGTTTATTTCTTGTGTTTTAAGAAGAAATATTAGTTGGAATGAGACTAACAAGTGATAATAGTACTGTGCCGTTCTTGGAGTTCACATTCCCACTTTTATTTTTGCATGTAAGTATTGCACACAGCGGAAATGAATTCTCCGCTGCGGTCGCCCGGCGGCTATTGAACATTTTTAATGAACTGACTGTCTTGTTAGGGTTTGTTCGCACATGCCACGCCCCTTAACCTATCTCTCGATATCTGTGGTTTAAGTAAATTAATACGTAACTTACCGCGCCAAATTCGTCGCGAAGCAGGGAGGTCGGTCGTCCGACATGCGTCCGGCTCGATGTCACTGTGGCCGCGGAATGACGCACGCAAAATTCTCTTTACCCCCCTTCCCCGCAAGTAGGTCCGTTGCTAAGCATAAGCGCGATAACTTTGACACTTATTGCAAAATTATGTGGAACTGTTAGGTTGTTTTGCTCTATCTTCCTAGAGTTAAATGCAATATCTTTATTTATTTCCTTTAATTAGGTAGACTTTTAATTTTTTAATACTAAGTATCCTTAACATAAATGCAATAACTTAAAGTTATTGCAGTTATGATTAGTAAATGGCCATATTCATGAACTTCGTGGTGATAACTAAAAATGCAATAACTTTACTTACTGCATTTATGTCTAGTAAATTAGGAGAGCACAAGAGGAATTTCACCAACAATAAAAGCAATAAATACACTTATAGCAGTTATAACAAGTAAATGAGGAAAATTTTTCAGGAGATTTAGATATTAGAAAAGCAATATCTATACTTATTACATTTATGGCTAGTGATGTTGCATAACCTTACATGAATCTAAGCATAACTTGAGTTATGCCGTTTTTTGTAAGGAAATCATCAATCATTGCGTTAGATATTGCAGTTATGCTTAATAAAAAAGTTGTTTACGCTGTAGATACAACAAAATTGTCTAAGAAGCAAATATAGATCTCGTTCTGCCAACTACGAATCTGTATCTAACTCAGTTTGGCCAAAAACTCCAGTTATTGCACTCTTCGTTAGGACGGCAGCCTTGATCTCTCAATGTAGGACTTTAGGGCCCGGGCCGGACAAACTTGAGGACTCTCTAATACATATGGCAAGACAACGAGTGGCTGGAAAGCTCCGGGCCTCGAGGTTTTAATCAATTCATCAATTTTAATTAGGATCTTTTCACTTTCATAAATAATATTATCTATCTTGATAAGACTAAGTGTCTGCATTCGCTGTGCCGATGCAAGAGCAATTAGTGACACTGTCTTAAATGACAACTGTTGAAGAGAAATACTCTCATTTGGATAGAGACCGGCTAAATAGCCTAACACAATATTTGGATCCCATGTCGTGCTATACTTAGGCACTGGAGGGGTTAAGCGGTAAACGCCTTTGAAAAAACGAGATAAACAATCATTTGAGGACATTTTTTCACCTAATACTAAAGCTACTGCGGACCGAATACAGTTAAAACTACTAAAACTAGTTCCAGCATTAAATTTCTCAGTAAGGAATTCCATAAATTACAATTTGCTTCATAAAAAACGATATTATTTGTAAAACAAAATTGCCACCAGGCCTTAAGTGACGAATCATATTGCCTCAAAGAATTTGGGGCGAGTGATGCCAATACAATGTCTACAGAATTGCACGGAACCCCGCGTTGCATCAGCGCCTGCTTGATAATCTCCCGGCCACCAGGACAAGGCTGCTGTGCAGAGGATGCACATCCCTGAAAGGGGAGTGCAATAGCTGTACATTGGGCTCAAAAAAGATTTCTTCCTAAACCAATAACCTAGACCATAACGGAAACCATGGCTGGGTAGGCCAATAGGGCACTACCACAATTCCTTCTGCTTTATCGGACTTAATTTTATGCAAAACTTTGGACACTAAGCTGAATGGTGGAAAAGCATAAAATCGTAAATCTTTCCAATTAAAGGTAAAAGCGTCTACAATTTCCGAATTAGGATCTAACTTCCATGACACATATATTACACATTTACTATTTTGTGCCGAAGCAAATAAGTCAAAATCTGGAACACCTAGCATGTATGTGATTTTACTAAAAGCGTAATTCGCCAACTCCCATTCGGTATCGACATTTGTCAGACGGGATGCACGATCGGCTAGCACATTCATGGAAAATTTAATATAAGAAGCGAACATGAATATGTTTCTTGCCTCACACCACTGCCATATGTCCCGAGCTATGTTGTTTAAGTGGGTAAGTTGTACCCCGCCCATGCGGTTGATGTAAGCAATAGCAGTGGTGTTATCTATTCCTAATAAAATGTTGCAATTCCTCATTTGGGAAGCGAATGTCTTGAGCCCGAAGAACGCTGCTAATAACTCCAGAGTATTAATGTGTAACGATGCCTGCTCGGCTTTCCAGTGGCCGTTAGCACTGGTTCCGTTACATGCCAAACCCCAACCCGTGGTCGAAGCGTCACTAAATATTTCCGACGAATACTCGTTAGTTTGGAACGGACAACAAGAGGATTCGATGTTATCTATCCACCATAATAAGTCAGATTTTAGATTTTCTGGAATAAGCATTTGCCTGTTATAATTGTCTTTATAACCAAGAGCCAAAAAATTTTCACGTTCCAATAACTTAGTATAGATAGACCCACCCGTACTTTACAGCTGGGCAAGCAGATGTGAACAGGCCTAGGAACTGAGCAAATTGCCTCACCGAACATTTCTTCAACTTAAGAAATTTACTGGCCGTCTCTTTTATCCGTAATTTTTTATCCATGGGTAACGTTAAGACTAACCTCCTCGAATCAAAGATGAACCCTAGAAATGTGCAGGTTGTGTCCGGGCAGAGGTTACTTTTCTCTTCGTTGATAACGAAACCAAGTCTAATTAATAAATATTTTGTTACCAACGCATTTTCCATACACTCACTAGCATCGCTGCCTATGCACAAAAAATCATCAAGGTATACCGTGGATAGATATCTATCCTAATGATCGCAGGTAGTGAAGCGCTGGTTTTATTAGCTTCGTAAAAACGAAGGGCGCAGTGCATAATCCAAATGGTAGAACATTGAACTCGAATAAATTCGAATTCCACACGAAACGAAGCCAAATTCTGTCACTTTTTCGAATCGATGATAGGAAATATGCATCCTTAATGTCAATAGTTTTCATATAGGCTTTATAGTCTAATAGTTTTAAGGCCGTCCTATAGTCCTCCATTTGAAAGTGACTCACATCTATGCACTTATTTAATTCCTTCAGATTTAGTATAAAGCGATGTTTGCCATTAGCTTTTGGAATTGTAAATATCGGTGAAATCAACTGTTATTTTGCTGGAGTACAAGGCGATATGAACCCCGACTCTAATAAACCCATAATGCAGCTATCAATTACCTCCTTTTCACAATCTGAAAATGATCTATTGCACATACTACGGCGTTGACATGGTACGGCCTTAAAAGGAATTTCGTATCCTTTTATCCAGGATAAAATAGTTTTATCGTTAGTTAACTTTAACCATTCATGAAAAAAGTAACGAAGTCTGCCCGCAATAGGTATGCTGGACATGCATACCTCTGACAAATTAGAACTGCAAGTAGTCAGCGCCTTCTTGTCTGGTAATGCCGGTAGGCTGGTCCCTGCCTGCTAGGTCCCGGCGGCCGCTGGTCGCGCGGCGGCGGCGGTAGCGGCAGGTAGCGCTGCGCTGGCGGCGGCGGCGGCGGTCGCCGAGATGGCCCGGAGTTCGCTCGCGGATCGGCGACATAGCTCCGTGGGGGGCCCCTCGCGTTAAATCAGTATGGCGCGTCACGCCAGATGGGCTTGGCTGCGGCTGTTGCGGCTGGTGTCTGTACCTCAGTTCGGAACTTGTTCTATCGATCGCTTTTGCCGATCGCATTGTTCGGACAGGTCGGAGCCAAACAAAAATTCTCCAATTCTGGTATTTTTAAGTACATCTCTCATGGCCTTGACTAAGGTATTCATGATTGCATACCTCCTGGATGCTGATTCCCGATAATGTATATCGCAGAGCAATCTACCTGCATCGCTTATGGGTTTTAATACCTCTTGCGGGATCTTATCAGTAAGGGATAAAGCCAGGTTCAGAGCATGACCAATCGCTGCGAGACAAGTGCTCATCTGGTTTTGTTTTTTTCCCATTTCCCATTATCCTTTTTAAGGTTTTGGTCCGTTCGAGCTGATTTTACCTCAAGGTTCAGCTTAGGAGCCCTCATCAGAGGGCAGTTTTCAGCAGGGAGATAAGTTTTTGCCAGGACCTGTTTATCCTCATTTGGTGAACCATTAGTAAGGATATGTTGCCACCTTGATGCTAGATCTTTGTGCAAGTTTTCGCACAAAGATCTAGTAACGGAAACCATGGCTGGGTAGGCCAATAGGGCACTACCACAATTCCTTCTGCTTTATCGGACTTAATTTTATGCAAAACTTTGGACACTAAGCTGAATGGTGGAAAAGCATAAAATCGTAAATCTTTCCAATTAAAGGTAAAAGCGTCTACAATTTCCGAATTAGGATCTAACTTCCATGACACATATATTACACATTTACTATTTTGTGCCGAAGCAAATAAGTCAAAATCTGGAACACCTAGCATGTATGTGATTTTACTAAAAGCGTAATTCGCCAACTCCCATTCGGTATCGACATTTGTCAGACGGGATGCACGATCGGCTAGCACATTCATGGAAAATTTAATATAAGAAGCGAACATGAATATGTTTCTTGCCTCACACCACTGCCATATGTCCCGAGCTATGTTGTTTAAGTGGGTAAGTTGTACCCCGCCCATGCGGTTGATGTAAGCAATAGCAGTGGTGTTATCTATTCCTAATAAAATGTTGCAATTCCTCATTTGGGAAGCGAATGTCTTGAGCCCGAAGAACGCTGCTAATAACTCCAGAGTATTAATGTGTAACGATGCCTGCTCGGCTTTCCAGTGGCCGTTAGCACTGGTTCCGTTACATGCCAAACCCCAACCCGTGGTCGAAGCGTCACTAAATATTTCCGACGAATACTCGTTAGTTTGGAACGGACAACAAGAGGATTCGATGTTATCTATCCACCATAATAAGTCAGATTTTAGATTTTCTGGAATAAGCATTTGCCTGTTATAATTGTCTTTATAACCAAGAGCCAAAAAATTTTCACGTTCCAATAACTTAGTATAGATAGACCCACCCGTACTTTACAGCTGGGCAAGCAGATGTGAACAGGCCTAGGAACTGAGCAAATTGCCTCACCGAACATTTCTTCAACTTAAGAAATTTACTGGCCGTCTCTTTTATCCGTAATTTTTTATCCATGGGTAACGTTAAGACTAACCTCCTCGAATCAAAGATGAACCCTAGAAATGTGCAGGTTGTGTCCGGGCAGAGGTTACTTTTCTCTTCGTTGATAACGAAACCAAGTCTAATTAATAAATATTTTGTTACCAACGCATTTTCCATACACTCACTAGCATCGCTGCCTATGCACAAAAAATCATCAAGGTATACCGTGGATAGATATCTATCCTAATGATCGCAGGTAGTGAAGCGCTGGTTTTATTAGCTTCGTAAAAACGAAGGGCGCAGTGCATAATCCAAATGGTAGAACATTGAACTCGAATAAATTCGAATTCCACACGAAACGAAGCCAAATTCTGTCACTTTTTCGAATCGATGATAGGAAATATGCATCCTTAATGTCAATAGTTTTCATATAGGCTTTATAGTCTAATAGTTTTAAGGCCGTCCTATAGTCCTCCATTTGAAAGTGACTCACATCTATGCACTTATTTAATTCCTTCAGATTTAGTATAAAGCGATGTTTGCCATTAGCTTTTGGAATTGTAAATATCGGTGAAATCAACTGTTATTTTGCTGGAGTACAAGGCGATATGAACCCCGACTCTAATAAACCCATAATGCAGCTATCAATTACCTCCTTTTCACAATCTGAAAATGATCTATTGCACATACTACGGCGTTGACATGGTACGGCCTTAAAAGGAATTTCGTATCCTTTTATCCAGGATAAAATAGTTTTATCGTTAGTTAACTTTAACCATTCATGAAAAAAGTAACGAAGTCTGCCCGCAATAGGTATGCTGGACATGCATACCTCTGACAAATTAGAACTGCAAGTAGTCAGCGCCTTCTTGTCTGGTAATGCCGGTAGGCTGGTCCCTGCCTGCTAGGTCCCGGCGGCCGCTGGTCGCGCGGCGGCGGCGGTAGCGGCAGGTAGCGCTGCGCTGGCGGCGGCGGCGGCGGTCGCCGAGATGGCCCGGAGTTCGCTCGCGGATCGGCGACATAGCTCCGTGGGGGGCCCCTCGCGTTAAATCAGTATGGCGCGTCACGCCAGATGGGCTTGGCTGCGGCTGTTGCGGCTGGTGTCTGTACCTCAGTTCGGAACTTGTTCTATCGATCGCTTTTGCCGATCGCATTGTTCGGACAGGTCGGAGCCAAACAAAAATTCTCCAATTCTGGTATTTTTAAGTACATCTCTCATGGCCTTGACTAAGGTATTCATGATTGCATACCTCCTGGATGCTGATTCCCGATAATGTATATCGCAGAGCAATCTACCTGCATCGCTTATGGGTTTTAATACCTCTTGCGGGATCTTATCAGTAAGGGATAAAGCCAGGTTCAGAGCATGACCAATCGCTGCGAGACAAGTGCTCATCTGGTTTTGTTTTTTTCCCATTTCCCATTATCCTTTTTAAGGTTTTGGTCCGTTCGAGCTGATTTTACCTCAAGGTTCAGCTTAGGAGCCCTCATCAGAGGGCAGTTTTCAGCAGGGAGATAAGTTTTTGCCAGGACCTGTTTATCCTCATTTGGTGAACCATTAGTAAGGATATGTTGCCACCTTGATGCTAGATCTTTGTGCAAGTTTTCGCCGAAACTTTTTCCAGCGTAGGGTCTGAACCCAGTAAAGCCAAAATATCTTGGTCCAGTTCTATGTCACCTCGGGTTGGATCACCTTCCACCTGAACATCGGTACTTGGGACCTCATCTGAAAGGATTGCGAGAACAGACCATAGTTACTGACAATTACACATTCAAGTGTGAGCATAAAAGTTTAGATGTGAGCGCCGCCTTATCCACACACGATATACGTCGGGATAAAAATCGTCAGACCAAGGTTCGACTACGAAACACAATCCACACACGATATACGCCGGGACGTGATACAGTTTCGTCGAAAAAGACGACCTTATTACCTTTCCATACGATATACGTAGAAAAGTTATTAATAAAAATTTGAGGGTAGGTATTTGTGAACAGACCTAACTGGAATTTATTGATTAACAAGAATCTTCAATACACCGAAATTTACCTAATATTTCTAGTTCACTCATTAGACCGAGTTCCGGCGTTAGTTCCTTGACTGGGACCTGGTCTAAAACTTCTCGGTCATCCGATGACGACGAAGAAATCCTTCGTTGATTCTTCACCATCTTTTTCACTTTCTTCATGATTGACTCCATTAAATCACTGCTCCTATCCTTAGAACGCTTTCTTTTACCCATGATGTTGGCCAGTGTCCACTTATTTTGTTCGTAACACTAATTAAAATTAAAAATACAAAATACGGTGTGATTCGGACAACACAAAATCGCGTAATGAAGCGGCGTGAGCGGGTGGCAGGGTTGCCAGCGAGCGGAGGAAAATGATGAATGAGGGGAATATATGTAAAATCTTAATTTATTTTTTGACTTTAAAGGTATGTAATGATATATTTTAAGGCATGTAATAGTAATCATCTTCGGGAGAGATACGATATATAATTTTAAAATTGTTCGCTGCCCTCTAATAAATCCCTTACCGACCTTGTCTCCCATTTCCACTAAAGGATTTACAATATTTTTATGAACCAGAGGCCGAGATGATTTTTAAAAAAGAAACACGACTGAACCCAAACTATTATAATTTGAACAAAAATGGACTCTAATAATAATTATCAAAAGGAAAAAAATATCAGACAGTGCGACAACAAAAATGGCGAGGTGTTGAGTCTTTGACGACCGCTGAGCAAGTGCGTGTGTGGCGCGCGGTCTGCGCTTTGATTTAAATAGCAACGCTGCCGCCTGCCCTACCGCCCTTGTCTGAAGCCATTAACACGCCTCTCACGCAGAACAGGCGTTGAGCAGGGCCCAGATGCTGGTCCAGGCTGACCTGGTGCAGACCAGGGACCCGTTTGATCAGTCTCGAACACCGCTTGGATCAACTTCTTCATCAGTCGGATCGGAAATCACACATAAGTAGGTAAGCAACATTACAAATTACAGTGTTTGCGAGCAGTTTTACCCGTGTTAGTTTATTTAGGTTTTGTTTAGTTGCCCATAGTCACACAATAAATGAAGTGAAAATAGATTAGTTGACACAAAGTCATTTATGCTTTTATTCAGCGATCTGACTCCGACTCGTAGAAGTTGAAGCACAGTCTTGTAGCTCATGGGGAACAGGCACAGCGGCGGCGCTTGGCAGGAAAGTGATGCTGGCAGCAGAAGTACTGGTCTGCTGGTCGTCATCAGCAAGCAACCTGGCGTTAGCAGACAGCTCATCGGGCCCCAAAATCTTCTGGTTGGCAGCTAAAGCAGGCTCCTGATCCACGTTGACTGCATCAAGATAAATAAAGTGTGTCTGGGAGACAGTTTGCAACATGTTCCCCAGACGGCACAGCCGATAAGCAGTTCGCAACAATGCTTCACATAACACACACATTTGATAGACACTTCACAACATGCCTACCAAACGTTCAACACAAACGTTACATCTCAAAGACAGAAGTCATAAGCATCCCTGTTAAACAGTTCGCAACAATGCTTAACAGACTTACCAAGACAAACAAAGTGTGTCTGAGAGACAGTTTACCACATGTCCCCCAGGCACATCTGATAGTCATTTTGCAACATGCCTACCAGGTGGCCACGACAAACACCGCACGTCCAAAAGACAGTTCGAAACAATGTCTTTTGACGGTACAGTTGATAAGCAGTTCGCAACAATGCTCAACAGAACACACATATTTGAAAGACAGTCCACAACATTTCAGGAGATCGCTCCCCGTGCTACGGAACGATATACTCCGCAGCTTAACTTCCCGTAGGAGCCGGCCAGGTATTGCATCACGCAGTGCCCATGCGGCAGCAACTTCATAACTCGGTATGGGCCGCCCATACCATAGTCGAGCTCTCCAGTCCCTTGTAAACGAGAACAAGCTAAATTTTTACATAGAACTCATTAAAGTTCTTCCTTGGTTCCTTGGCAATAGGTAAAAAAAGTACCAAACAAATAACATTTCAGGTTCCTTATCTAAAAACCAAAGTTTTAATTTTCTGAGTGAATATGTTCAGCAGTGGACAGGATCATGCTGATGAAGAAGAAGAAGGTGAATTACAAAGGCGTTGTGATTAGCTATAACTAAGAAGAATTATGCTCATTGAATTTTGACAATTTGGCATATCGTCACCAATTTTCATTATGAAAATAGAACTTTGCTAAGAGACTGATCATTAAATTGATATAAAAGTGAAATATGCGATAAGATTGATCATTAAATTGACGTTACAGAAAAATACGCAATAAGACTGATTGAATTGATGTCATGGTAAAATCAGCAGTATAAGACTGATCATGAAATTGATGTTAAAGTAAAAAAAGCAATAAGACTGATAATTAAATTGATGTTACTGTAAAAAAAGCAGTAGGTAAGATTGATAATTAAATTGATATAACTGCAAAATAAGCAGTTAGACTGATCATTAAATTGATGTAACAGTAAAATAAGGAGTATGAGACTGATCATTTCATTGAAAACTAATCATTGTGGTCACCGAGGCAGCAACTGCTGTCCATTTAATTGGAAAATTGGTTTAAAGGAAAGCAGTTTCTAACTGAGCGTTTGATATCAAAACAGTAAACTGATCATTTGATATCAAAACGGTAAAAGCAGCACAAGCTGATGTCTGTTTAGTGTCTAGATAGCAGATTGCATATAATGATGTGAATAATTAAATTGATTGGTTACCGATACTGGCCCCAAATCAGCCCCCTTAGTCAGAAACACAAATTGACTGAAAACTATCGAAATACTATATATAAGCAGTGAACGATTATACCATAGAAGACGCCCATCGAACATATTGTCAGTCTAAAATGGTACAAAAAAGAGCACGGACCTTCACTTGACTAACAAGTAAAATTTAACCAATGAAATTATCACAAATCGTAAATGGTGTAATGGTACACAAGAGTCAGTTCATTTAATACTTCATTTTGCGTGACAGAGGGCTAGCCCATCGCCGCACTGTAAAGGTACACACATTGAATACAAGAGTCAGTTCCTTTAACGCTTGGGTGATTGAGTGATTCGAAGTAAGTTGGCCAGAAAGGGGCCTGAGAACGTGGTTGGTTCGGAGAAGAGAGGTCGGGTTAGGTTTTTTGTCGCATTCCTGCGAAATTTGTAGGGGTCAGAGCCGATTTGGCTGCGCGCTGAATAAATTATGAATAACTAAATAATGGAAGGTTTATGGAACTATACGGAGAAAGCTAATGTGTTGACTGCAAATATACAATAGCGATTGATTATTACGTTGTGGTGAGTCTGACATCACGGGTTTGCGTATCACTCCAGTGATCTTTGTCATAGACGCTAGCGGTCGGGCAGGCTTAATTAATTGCAACAACTTATATAGCCAGCGATCGTCAAATTTTGTGTATCGGCAATACCAAATGACTTGAGTGATAACCGATGGTTGATTAGAAACTATGCGTACACAAAATTGTAGAACAGCGGGCGTGCATGGCATGGTTGATTGAAATTAGACCCTGTGTAGTTAGAATTAAGAAGCTAGCGCTTGGCCAGATTGTGTCACGCAAAGGACGCCATCTCAGACATGTGGGGCCTATAAATACGAGCGCGTGGGTGGGAAAGTCATTCAGTCCTTACGTCAAACCACTGGGGTACACGTGTCTTCCGGTAATCTGTACAGTTCAGTCTGCCGTTTTACGCGTCTGGAACTGGAAGATTTGTGATTGCGTGCTACAGTGGATTTTCGTGTGTGTCTGAAGCGCCGAGATATACCTCGGTTCCTATCCTTTAAATCAACCTACCCCAGATTCCAAAACTATCCTTGGGTCGTTATATAAGAACTTGTAGGTAATTTGATCTGAGTCTGAGTCTGGGCTTGGAGCGACCCTAATTTCCTTTTTCCTTCACCATAGGGTTCCTGGATTAGCTCTTAGGATATTCGCGGGCTAATTCTTTCCTCATTCCCTTCGTGTAGCGAGTTTTGAAATTCCCACACACACAAGTCGTTAAACATACAAGCACATTCAATTCACACACAACCAGCTTCGAGTGGTGTCGATGATGGACGTGGTATGACACTAGGATTTTAGACTAGGCTAGACAGGAGTTTAGTTGAGGCTAAACCTAGGTTGTCAAGGCATAGGGAGACTGTTTGATCGATGGGGTTCCGCGGATGAAAATAACAAATTCAGAACAAAATATAAACGTTGTCAACTCAGATAACCTATCCTGTTGATATCTTTGACATTTGAGTGTTGTCGGGGACGCGCGAAGAGATCAAATTACAGTCTAAAGTTCATTGTTTAGGGACGGATAGAAAATTTTGCCTTGCCTTGGATCATTTTGATTCAAGTTGCGTCTTTAAATTAAATGTCAATTTCGCTGGAGATCTAACGTGTAGATTGTGTCACGCATTTATTTTACTGGGCTCAGTCGAGGCGAGTTGAGGTTAACAAGGTACATAAATCGGTATTTTCCGAAGTATGTAACTCGTTGTGGAGAGGGTTAGATCTCCAAAAGCACTAAAGAAAATGTTTCGATAACATCCAGCTCGAATTACGCAGAGTTGAAGGTTTCAAAACGTTACGGACCTTTTGAGGAAACCGCTAGTTCAGACCCATTTCGGAAAATCAAATCGCAATTGTGTGAACCCGGTCTATTTGGATCGTTATTGCCGTGAACTAATTAAATATAATTGGAGCCATTAAAGCCGCTACTAGCGAGCACATGAAATATCATTGAGTACTCACGTCGTAACACTACGACGAATAACCATACGATATCCCAAACAAATATTATAAATTGTGGTCGACCACTTAAAAAGAAGCTCCATGCGCCCATATATATATACAAAAATAAATGGTACCATTACACAAAATATAACAAAGATCGATCTGGCGCAAAACACCGCTAACTGATGCGAAATGCCGGCTTGCGGGCATACATGCTTTCTCTGTTTAACTTGAAACTCTAACTTCCTGAACCAATCTTTCGTTCGACTATTGTACGCCTAACGAATTTCTCAACAAACGAGATATTCAGACTTATCATTCTTAACTCGCAATTTTCACAGCTGAATCGGGACATCTAAGTTGGGGGTAGATAGAATAGACGATCATAGCTTATGATAGCGGTGGCTCGACCTTAGCTATTTATGCCGTTACAATGGCTCCTGATTGGTCTTCATGCAACACTAGGCCAGCCGTGACAGGCTGAAATACAGTGACAGATACGCAGTGCTTCACTCACTGTCATCGTCGCGTCATCGTTGGTTGGCTTTATGCGATAATGAACCAGCAAAATTATACTTGTGTAAAATAGTTCTACAGAACGACTTTGCTAAGCTGAAAATATTATGTTTTCAAATAAATTGTAAATCACTATTTTCCAAAGATAAAAAAACGTAAATTCTAATCAATTATTAGGTATCTCCGAAACGGTTAGAGAGCTAAAATACTATCATTCATTGGGATTTCACTAAAAGGCTAGACGAGATTTTTTGGTTCCATTAAAACGAATAAAAATTAGGAAAAATGTGTACTCATTTAAGTAAAATATTTTTATTTTTCACAGTTTACACACAATTTTCAAGTTCAAGTAAGTCAAGTTGAAAAATAAATACTAAACAATGTTTGCCAGCAAGTTCTGAAAAGAAACATTATTAAAGAATCCAAATATTTATAAATATGCTATTACGGAAGAACAGCAGCAGGTGAACTCATTAAAGGTATACATATAATATCATTTGTAAGATATTTTGTTTAACCTCTCAGTATCCGAACGCATCAATAGCTGCAAAGTCAAAATACCGTTGGTTACCACGCGCAGCTATTGATGCGCGGTGTTTACAAACCGGTATTTTGGTACAATTTTAATGCATAATGTTGGCATGCTTGGCAAGTGTAAATGCGGCATTAGTCAAACTCTACCATGAACATATTTTTCTGTGGTCTTTTGTTGAAAAAAATATTCAGACTGGAAAAAACAAAATCACTTTTTCTCTCGCGCGATTTTTGACTCATCTTTTCTGAGCTTTTATGGTGAATATTGAATTGTTTCTATAAGAACATACTAATGTTTTTATTGTTTTGAAAAGGTTATCTTGTGTAGATTACGTAGATATCAAACAACATGTACATTTGTTGATGTTTTTCTCATGTCGGCTAGATTTGTGTCGAGAGGGAACATTTTCATAGAAGTCGGTGATTCTCATGTCGGTACAAAAATAAACTATCTGCGGCGATGGGCTAGCCCTCTGTAAAGCAAAAATGGAGTATTGAATTAACAGCTAAACGTGAGCAAAGATGCACCTCTGCCACCCCGTATGAAAAGAGGCGAGACGCTACATTATTATTTTCAAACTTAATTAACAGAACAATAACAATGAATTGTCAACATAATGTAACCTAATATAGCATCACGCCTTTTCTCATATGCGGTGGCAGTTACGTGCATTCAATTACCTGCTTCATTTGGCATAACACCATCCCCCTAGATAAAATGTGATTTATTATTTTTTTGGTTTTACTGAATTTGTCGACGTACTTGCACGTGAAAAGTGATCCCACTGTCCCTAAGGCAACGATATGTATGGTTCTTACACCACTTCACAGCACATGCAGGCATTTTGAATTAAAATAATCTTGTTATAAAGAGCCCGGTGAGCCATATACACTCGCATGCGTCAAGGACCGGACTGAAACCTCCCTGGGTTGAGCATTTACGCCCCGCCTATTTGGGTTGACTTCTCGTTGCGTCAAAATACAGCGTAAGGTATGTTTCTATGGTATAATCGTTCACTGTATATAAGCTAACCATCAGGAAAGGAGGAAAATATATATATATATATAAGGTGACTTTAAATTATCGATCAAAAAGTTAGGGTTATTTCAGGTGCATTTCAAACAATGTGAAATCATCGTTAATTTTTTTTTGTTATAACTATGATACGATGTCATTTTAATTAATTCTGTACCCGATATTTATACAAATGTTGTCAATCCCTGAAAAATTAATTTCACACGTTTACACTGTAAACGAATACAGGCCATTGAGTATCTCTCTCACTCTTCAGTCACCCAATAGGCACTATCTTATTCTCGCACGCGCACGCACACACAGCACTCACTCAGTCACGCAGTACGTGCCGCTACATCGACACGACACGGCGCGCGACGGACGGCGGCGGCGGCTGCGGCTAGGACACCCGACACGAGTCACGCACACACACTCATGCACACTCCGCCGCGCCGCGCCGCGGTCAGTGAACTCACTCTGCGCGCCCGCATTCGACGTATACCTACCTAGAAGTCCTAGAACGCAAGTGCTAGTCTTGCCTTGCAGTATCATGTCATCCATCAGCAACGAGAACCAAAACTGGGTGTCTTGTCTATCACTCAAAACCAAGACTTCACCTACCAACTACACGGGTCAGAGTGTCGATTAGGGGGCGGAAGAAATTGTATTGTAATGTCTAGCTATGCAGATATCCTAGATTACCGTAGTAGGTACGTACTATCACCAAAAGTCACGCCTATACACGCCACGGGATTATTTTTCAAATTAAATAGGCTAGATTTTGGCTGATGATACCTACCTTTCCTCTCTGTGAATTTAAAATAAACTTCATTGGTTTAGTAGGTAATCGAGTGTTTGTTTCATTTTATATGAAATAAAGTTGGTAAAGTCACTGTCAACCGCCGCCGCTCATTATCAAAGGAAAGCCGCCAAAGGAGTCAGTAACACCTACACAGGTGTACGACTTTCCGAAAGGGGCGGGGCGGCTTTTCTTTGAAATTCTGCATTTTCGAATTTTTTGATTAGTTTATTTAGAATCTTCATACTAGGTGTTTGTGTAGTGAAAATGGCTGTACGATACATCCCCCAGGAGGGGTTGGATATGGTGGTGTGCTATCGAATGGGAGGGGTGAACCTTAATGGGGCATGGCGCATGTGGGAGCACCTTCATCCTCAGATGCCGACCCTGGCCCGGACGACCATACATACTGAGCGGGGTGCGGAATTTTAGGGAGTTTGGGAATTTTCGATTTTCGTTTGTGTGAGTGTGGCCCGAATCCACAGAGAGCAATAAAAAATGAAAGCGCGCGCATGAATTTGTTTGCGCGCTCAATTTTGATTGTCCGCTGTGTATTCGGGCCTGTGTCATGGGCAGGGGTTCCCCGGCGGCGGCGTACGTTCGGCCGGCCGACCCACACCAGGCACGTTTGCCGCTCGTTTGACGCGCTGTCAACCTTGAGACGTCAGAGTAAAATAAGCTCTCGGGCGTAGAAATGCGGCGCAATCTAGCTTGCACGAGATTCACTAGGCATTTAACATTGCTTGGACTAGCGCACTAGGTAGGAATCCTAGTTTGATATTCTTGATTCATCCACAAACTGGCCATCACATCGTAATCATCTTTGTGGTACTTATTATTTGGTGGGCAGAAATGAGAGAAACAGATGATGAACTGATGACGGACATCCAGCGAAAGCACAGCCAGCCACACAGTCCACGCGCAGCTAGCTTGTTTGAAGTGCCGCCGCTCTGTCGGCAGACAGACAGCGCGGTGTGGGGGGGGGGGCACGGCCAGCCAGCCGACCGGCCGCGCGTACGCTTGTGTGAGTATAAACTCACATCACGAAATAGCGATGTTTATTATTGGACTAGCGCAGGTGCGAGCTAGATTGCACTTTATTGCCGCGCAGCCAGAGTAGCTATTTATTTAAGTGTTTGTCTGGGAGTGTGCGTGTCGGAAGTAGTCGGAACCACAGGGGCTATGAACATTTTTATATTGCTTATTGCTAATCATACTAAACGGATTTATTTTTTTAAAAATAACAATAAATCAGAAAAATAATCTAAGTACCAAAACTTCATTATAATAATGGGTACTAAAATACCCTAACTTTGTGATCAATATTTTAAAGTCACCCTATATATATAGTATATAAGCTAACTCTTACTTTTTTAGGGTTCCGTAACTTAAAGGGAAAAAAGAACCCTTATAGGATCACTTCGTTGTTCGTCTGTCCGTCTGTCCGTCTATCCGTTTGTCCGTGTGTCCGTCTGTCCGTGAGTCAAGACCTCTTTATCGGGAACGCGTAGAGGGTTCAAAGTAGAGGGTTCCGTTTATGCTGTAAAGAAGTAGGATTTTCATAGTACTCGCAAGGGAACCAAGACCTATACGGTATTTTCCGTTGACCTAAAATCATGAAGTTCGGCACAGAGCTAGGTCTTTTAGGACAAATAAAGGGAAAAAATTTAAACTGTAAATTTTTGTCCGTTATTTTTGACTAACTGTCTGTAGTACTGGTCTGTATACGCGTTTCTTGATAGTATGTATGTAGGCAATGCAACTTTTTCGGTCACTTGATTTAGGCTTACCTATCATTCAACCTATTATATTATATTATATAGGGATACTACGGTAGGAGTCAACCTACCGAACGAAGCTGAATAAACTGAACTTGACAGCTTTCAATAACAGGTTACGTTCAGCCAGTACCTTCACAACCTTTTTACTGAATCTTCTTTCAGTAGTTGCGTACATCTACCACCTGAGATCATGGAGTCTCTTTGCATAACATATAAAATACTCTAAGACCAAAAAGCAGGCCGCCTACAGCGCTATCTGTTGGATTTGAAAAACCCTGATCTGAAAGAATCCCAGTATATTTGAAAGATCACATGACGTGCTTTTTAAGACGTGACCTTACCACAGAGGAAGAAAGGACCAGAGACAATATAACCACGCCTTCGTAGGTAACCTACTACAAGCATACTGCGCATGTGTGAGTGAGCACTGGCCGCTGTGTCGCGTACGCGCCGCCACTGGATAAAACCGGTTAACGCTCGTTCAGCCAGTGCCCAAAAGGAGGGCCTTCACAAACCGCGTCTTATTTGTTGTCACCTACCTTATCGAATTGTTTTATGTGGTATTAACTGTAAATAGTTATTAAAGTGTTTAAGTATACGTTTTGGACTTTCAAAATGGTGTAATGTAATGTTTGTATGAATAATGATAGAAACAGAAAAGACATTTCATATTTTAACTATACCAAGGAGTCTACTAGGTGGTAAATGAATACCAGAATAGGTATACCTATTTAAAATGTTGAAGTAGGTAGCACAAACCGTGTTATTTAGTTAGGTAGTTGTTAGTATTATTTATTACCCTACAAATAATTTGCTGTTGTTTTCAAATCGTTTACTTTCGTTAAAACAGTTTGCATTCACAAACTTAATTGTTTTATGTGAAATTATAAAGTAGGTATAGTAAAGTGTATCGCAATTGCAGCTCTGGGCTACCCCTTTATGGGAATATAACCGTGAGTATATGAATGTTGGGTCGAGGTGTAGGTAAGGGGGACCAGTTTTTTTTAAGTGTATTTGCCTTTTTAGAATTGTAATTTTATTAAAAAAAAAACTGCTTACATTTATTCCGCTATCGCGCAGGGTCGGTCTTTGCCATAAGTTTAGGTCATATATGTTTTCATCGTGCACCTCTCCCTTCTCGAGATAATGCGTCGTAATATTTTTATCGATATATCACTGTAAATAATGGCCCTAGGGAAAACACACATACGACATAAAATTATGGCCGCAAGGCACCCTACACGATATCACAATATTAGTATGTTGTTGTTCTAATATTGATGTTCCATGATGAGTAGTTGAGATTATAAGTGGATGACCTCATGTGACGAACTGTATTAGATACCTAAGTATTTCTAAGGCATACCGCCCTAAGAATAAGATAATAAAATTGCTCGGTCAAGAAAAGCTCGTAACAGTTTGTTAATTTTATTTTTTCTCTTTTGCCAACCCTACTAATATAGGTATGAATTTTGCAGGCTCCTTAGAAACTTTCTCTCTGTTCCTATTTATTCCTCTGTGACCTTACCTCAGATGAATGAAACTCTGCGTCCAACTACGCTAGCACCACCAAGCGGCCACGGTGACGGAAAAAATCATGAAATAACCTTAATAACTCCATAGCTGAGGCGATGGGCTAGACTCTTGTTACGCAGAACACAACTAAGCCTCTGCCACCAAGTAAGGACAAAGGAGTGGCGCTACGTTTGTCCCACACGGTTTTCCAAAAAGCTAAAGTGTGTGCTAACATATGACGTCATGTGAGTTTATTTGGCTCCAGGCGAGCTGTGACCTTTTTTACTCGTATAAGGTAAGGTGGCGTGAGAGAGAGAGAGGTAACAGCTGGCTCAAAGCCAAAGAAATTTGGCGCAAGCTGTAGCTCCGCACACCAAGTTGCGTTTGGTACTTAAAATTTTGATTAAAATGGTTCAGGCATGACCATCGCAGATAAATTTATTAGATGTTTTTTATGCGTCGCTTTTTTGTCTTATTTCCCCACGAATCACGATGAGTCTCTTCGGAGTGCTGCTAATTTCTGTCGTGGTATATGTAAGTTATTATCTGTTATCTGCCTTACTTACTTGGAAGAGGCATATTAATAGCAACTTATTCCTTATTCCCGGATACGCAGCCGACAACTTAACGTTTGACGGACACTAAAATAAGTCATCTAGTGATTTTAGAACAATCTCTGGCTGCCACCGTCTCTCGCTCAGGAACATTAATTTCTGCGGCAATCTGTGCATTATCGCGTAGGACACAGACCATCTCGCTGCGACTTTGGAAATTTACCCATGAATAATGAATTTATAGGACCCGAATCATTGGAGTATGGGCTAACAAGACTATACGCCTGTAGAATTTCCTTAGATGTTTCCTAAATGAGTTCGAAAGTCATGTGATTGATTTTAATTTCACCAATTTTGATGAGGGTAAGTGGGGTATAAAGAACGCCTAATCTTAACTTCAATAATGGCGTTAAAAATATTTCCGAATTTTTGAAGAACTAAAAATAGGCCACGCCTCCTTCTCGTCTCCCCCTGTCACATAATTGTCGTGCTATGCCATGTGCTCTGGGTCACCGACTGTTAATTATTCGCTCTATCTACAGCCTTCAATGTGAAAGTATTATGCTGGTTGGCAGCCGAATAGTGGGGTACCCAAACTTATGCCAGGAAATTGACAACATTGTTCATCGTATGGGGCACTATTATTTGCAGACGTAGATTACATGGTCTAGTCATTATTTACAATCTCTATAGGCCTGCCTTTAATATTGGAAGAGTTCGTTCGATTTATCCAGCATTCCTTCATCAGATCCTGAACAAATGTCAATAGAACCGTTGGAAGGTAAACATTCCAAACTAAAAATAATCCAAATCGGTTCATCGGTCTTTGAGAAATCGGGGCATAATCATAAAAAACCGGTCAAGTGCGAGTCTAAATCGCGCACGAAGGGTTCCGTACCACCGTTCAATGGAAGCGATGGTGTGGAGTGAATAGTTTGGATTTTACACAGCAAAATATTGTTTACAAAGTTATTGGTGCGGTTACTTTCACACTCCATGTACGTAACCAGGTGCATCCATAAGTTTGTATGTGGTATTGAAAGAATTGTTGTATGGGAGCCCCCTTAAATATTTCTTTTATCCTGTTTTTTAGTATTTGTTGTTATAGCGGCAACATAAATACATAATCTGTGAAAATTTCAACTCTCTAGCTAGCTAGGTTCTTGAGATACAGCCTGGTGACAGACGGACGGACGGACGGACGGACGGACAGCGGAGTCTTAGTAATAGGGTCCCGTTTGGAACCCTTCGAGTACGGAACCCTAAAAAAACAACATAAAAGATACCTTTGTTAAATTCTATTAAAAATAAGACTTTGTTTGACTTATATAATCGCGATATCTCATTCTGGCACTAGCCTAGTTTCCAAAATGTTTTTTTTTGGTTCGAAGACACGAGATTTCATATTATGATAATATTTCTGCAGTAGGTCCCTCAAATAACAGAGAGGCAGGTAATAACAGGTAAATGACCTAAATTCTTCCTGCTGCTAATTTAGATTGGCATACCTACTTACCGTTCCTGCGCCCAGAGATGTAACCGGTGTCCACCGAGAGAGTAAAACAAACAAATGTGTGTGATTAAGAATATCTAAATTTAAAACCTTTGCGAGAAATGTGAGTTCAAAGTGCGAAAATATCAACATGAAATACCTTCATCGACATTTGATCTACTTTATAAAAATAAATAGTATTCGTCTCCCAATTCTATAAAGACAAATAATTTTTTGAAAAAAAAACATGGTTTTACGTAAATCCTATCGCTATATATGTATATTTTTATCTACGTACAGTTTAGTAAATTATATACTTCTTTATTCACAGTATAATTATCAGTTACTATATGCAAGTAAGTAGTTAAAAAATCAGTTCTAACCTTGCCGCTTTTGCACCGCGAATTTCAACACTGATGTAGCTACTGTTTGATACAAATTATCTGCCATGAATATATAATATATCCTAGGCTAGTTTTTAGATTGACCACGGTCAAAACCCTGCTCCATCATAAATTACACCACCCTAAAATACTTGACACGGCCGATTCTCTACGCATACAGAACAGACGACACTTGTCGCGATGCCGAGAGCCTGACAACTGATGGCTCCTTTGCTTCGCCTCGCATTTAGGCTGAAGAGCGGGGAACTCATCCACCTCCTGTGAAATACAGACAGATGACACCGATAACCTCGGCGTCATCTGCAGTGGCCACTCATAATGATAGACTATTGTCATAACAAGCCTATACTTTGAGCAGCATCTTATGATAACACACTCTCACAAGTACACAGCTTTTCAAACATATTCCGTCATACCACAAAACACTTTAAATTTTACTTTATATTAACTTTGTAATCATGTGTTAAACCATTGTTTTACACATGATTACAAAAATCGTTACCGCGGAACCGCTTTTAGCGTTGTATTAGGGATAGACATGGCCTATATTATGTAATCAATTTAGGCAATCGAGAAAGCTTGTTTAGTGAGTGGCTTGTCTGTCAAGATGGCGGAATTATTGATCAGCTGTTCTGCTGTGTTGGTTTTTTTTTACGAAAAAGTGGTTTTTGCACCATAAAAGTCCTAGTTTTATCGCGAGGAAACCTCCATAGTGGCAGTGATGGCCTATCTCCCTGTCATGCAAAATTCTCTTGATTATCTAAAAGTGGGCACAATTGTGCCTCTGTCACCCCGTATCGAAAACGCATAAAGCTATATATCATCCGATGATGAAATTTGTGGTAGGCTGCTGGGAGACAGTGTACTATGGGGTGCAATTTGTACATCTGCTACCGGTGTGCCCATCCACTATAAAAACCATACTAGCCGCAAGCCACAGCAATATTGCGAGAAGTTTCATCTGCCTCAGATCTACTCAACCATCCAGGCCGGTTGCTCAAGCTTCTTTAATATCGCCAATTCCTTGATTTTCTATTTCCATTATTAATGTTTTTATCAGGTTTACACCACAATTCATGTTCATCTTCTATTAAACTTGAGGGTTTTTATTTTTATATTTAACTCAAGTAAGTATGGCGGCTTTGCTGGTGCTAAAAAGACAATATTTCAATTAATTTATACCAAAATACTAAGGTAGTGGTGAACGAAACACTTGCTTAAAGGGGATAACGGATAGTGGACCGTAGCAATAGGTAACACCACTATGCGGTCAATGCAAAATTGCATTGGTGTCGATAGCAGGACGCGCTACAGCTGCTGATTATGTGCAAGTGTTTCAGGATAGTATGCTGCCAACTGTGCCATTTGTCCATATCCAGCTGCTAATATGCCATAATTATCATTTGTCCAAGATAACTGTCCAAGATGCTGTCAACTGTGCGATATGTCCATATCCAGCTGCTGATATGCCACAATTATCATTTGTGCAAGATAACTATCCTGTGCATCGGGCTGGAGCAGTGTGTGACTGGTTTGGTAAACACACCGACATAGCCGTGATTCCATGGCCTGCAAAGTCACCGGATTTGAATCCGATCGAAAATTTATGGGTTTTGATGGTACAATGACAATAGACATGCGGAAGGAAAGGACTCCAGAGGAATTGCAAGCGCATGTATGGAAGTGTGGGAAAATTTAAGAGGGACTGACATTTGTTCTAATATAGTTAGTTCAATGCTGTTTGCAGTTATAGATGACGAGATAACGGGGGAGTTAAAACTCCATGATTGTGTATGTAGTAAGGATGTGTAAATGTGTGTCTGCATGGGAGGATGTACCTATGTGTGTGATGGTGGGTTTTTGTGTGTATGTACGCATATTTATTTAATGATTCTAGATTTAATATCTTGTTTCGTGTATCATTCCTGAGTTTGTGTTAAAATATGGATTTGTATCTGAAATAAATTGATAAATAAAAAATAAAAAAAATAAAAACTAAATATTAAATGAGGGTATTTTTGTACTTAGGCACTATTGTGCCACTGATAACACATGGCCATCGCGTGAGGCTATTTTATGTTGTGTTATATTTTAGTAAAGCTTTTTTCAATCATATTAAGTGAAAAAAAACGCCATCACATAAAATTAAATGACAAAGTAGTATATCTCTTTTGGTTGGCTAGCTTCAACTATCTTTTGATAATGAAATCGAATACTTAAGCTATAACTAACCTTACGAAATAGATATAAATATTATTGAGAAATATTATAATTGAAAGCAACGTTTTATAATGTTAAACATGAAATATTATTAAAAGTATTTTTATTCATATGTATTAGGATACAACTGTGCCACTGCCACCCCGTATGTTATGTTATATTATATTATGTATAAGCAAAAAAACTTTTTTAAATCCTTACAACCGGAAAAAGCACAGGGTGCATGGCATAATTTAAGGTATTCTTATCATCACGAATACTAAAGCTACACCCTAACCTTACGAATTAGTTAGAAATGTGTTTTTGATATTGTTACTACGTGAAACTGTAAACAACATTATTTAATGTAAAATATAAAATAAAGGAAGGACTTTAGCGGTTGGCCTACTTTTCTTGACCTTGAGGGGGGAGGGGGGAGGGGGAGGGGGTAGATGCCCCCCCTACTACTCGCCCCCGCGGAAATGCCTAGTTGCTGAGATATGATTATTTAAAGTTTTGAGGTTATGTTGTTAAAATAAAACAAAATTTAGACTGACCTTGATCTTTAGGTGGGGGGAGGGGGAAGGGGGTAGATGCCGCCCCCCTACTACTCCCCCCCCCGCGCGGAAATGCCTAGTTGCTTTCTTCGAAAGGGTAATTTTTCTGCCTCGACACCTTTCTCCTTCACAAATGCTCCATAATGCTATCATCAAAATTTACATGAAAAGTAGCCACAATAACCTACTCTAGCCAATCGTTTTTGTTTGCATACGCTCCGCTCCGCTCCGTTCCGGTTTAGCGTCTTCAACGTTCTAACCTAATCTATAACCCGATTGAAAAGTAGCTACAATAACCTACTCTAGCCAGTTGTATTTGGTTGTAAATATCAAGAGAACAAGAAAATAGAACATTCGCGAAACTACTAGAAAACGGAATGGCGTCATGAACGCGGCCATTTTGGTTGGCCGCCCAACCAACAAAATGCGTTCCGTTTTAAACAAAAATTACAACTTTTTTTTAATCAAAAGTGATATTTTACGAAAAAATACTAAATTCACTTTGATTGACGTAAAATAAATAAACAAACATAAATTGCAAGTTAAATGAACGTTTTTATTAAAACAGGTATTATTAAAAAACGATTCCACATTTCCTCCTTTTTTTAGAGAATTCTCATCTTTTCAAATATGCGTACAACGAAATGTAGGTAATGTATTTTGACCACAGACAAGATTTAAACATATTATTTGCGTTGCGTTACATCATTTTACAAAGTATTTTCAGATTTTCAAAAAATCATATCTTAAAAACTGTTTAATTCCGCAACCTGAAACTTTCAGGAAGATGATCAAATGACCCCAACATGATGCTAAAAAAGTTTGGACGCCCTAGCGAGTAGGTCATCCGCTAAAGGTGAGCCGTTAATAGAGTCGTACTCCACAAAACAGATAAAAAAAGAGTCGCAATTGATCTGAGGATTCGAACCTGGGTCATAGTGTCCTGAACTTAGTGCGCTCACTGTGAGACCACTAGACTCTCTTATTGATATGACGAAATAAATAGTCTGTCAACTTAAGGTTGATATTTATTTGTGTCGATATGTCAATGTTTGTGTGTGATTTGCCTGTACGCCATATTAGTCTTTAATAATAATAATAATAATAATTTTATTTCGGATCACAAAGGTTCCATAGTTTGTTAGTAATAAAAATGACAATTAAATGATAAAACTCAATTAAAATTAAAATGAGGTCCTAAATTAAATCAATCTTAAATTAAATCAACCAAAAATAAATTAAATTAAACTAAATCAAATAAAATTAAATAACAATAACCAATGTTATATTAAATCAAATAAAATAAAAATTTAAATGTGACTGACACAGTTACAATTGCAATTCAATTCAATACATTCAGGAGGCCGTGATTCAATTCAATTCAATTTCTTTATTTCAAGTTATAGACCCATACATTACAAAATTAAAATTACAATTAAATTAAACACAAGTCATATACACAAATTAATAAATTAAATAAATTACTAAATTAAATTAAATTAGATTAGATTCAAATTAGAATTAATGAAAAATTAAGAATAAGGAATGGGATTCCACACTGCTAGGACAGACAGGTGTGCAGACGTTCCCAGTGCCCCAGCAGCGGTGAATCCCATCTGTCCGCAAACGTGCACAGAATGGAGTTGGGACTACCACAGATGCGAGCCTTTAACGAGGCGCAGCGTTTTCTAATTATTATCTTATCTTAATCTTTAAGCTTAAGAAATTTTGCAGTTGACCGTATAAGAGGGAAGATAGGGCATTGTCCGACGATATTATGAAGTCAACATCTCCATGTATGCGGTTGGCAAAGAAATTTGGAGACTGGCGCTATAGAAGAGACTTGACGGTCAGAGTGTCCATAAGGGGGCACCCCTACATCGACACTCTGATCGACTTGACTCACTAACCAAGAGGCCTATACACAGAAGTGGGTTGTAGTGTGCTGACAACGATAATGACGATTGTTTACCATTTCGGTTTCAAAATTCTGGAAAATTAGGTGTTGTTTTATTGGTCGTCATCACTACTCAGGGTAAGTGCAGGGCGGGCAGTAGGATCTAAGAATTTACTTTCCTGAGCAAAGGATAAATAATAATATCCACAACCAAAACCAACAAATTGTCTGACGAGCTTTTAGTGACAATTCCATGTGTCGTTCCGTCCCGTTTCGCTACTTAGTCTTTAGTCGTGTTTGATAAAAGTACTAAAATTAACAGGTTTTATACACAAAAATAAGGATTTAGTTATATTTTACCTTACCTTGTTCTATTAATTGGTTTGGAATTTCATTAAGCATAAAATTTTCCATCAAATTATTTATTAATTCTTATGTTATTCGCGTAAAATGGAACTATGAACGTTTTTTTTATATATTTTTTCATATTGTGTTGTACGGCCCTAGAAATTCAATCCTTTTAGGCCAATTGATGAACGAACGAAATTAACTGAATAATTTAGCCGTTCTTTAGTAAGATACTCACTAAACACTTTTTTGTGGTTACGAAATTTAGAAGCTTGCTTAAAATTTGTTTACTGATAGATGATGATTTAGCTAAACTAGTGATAATACTGTATTTTCATTATTTTTTAAAGTAAGAGGGATTGTCTTTCATGCTCTTGACCTGCTGTTATACCTTAATCATCTGCTAGAACCAGCAGGGCTGTTGGCGTCCCCCTGAACCTCTGCCTACATCATCGGCCGGCATCATTCGCATAATTTCTTATAAGGCTCTGGACCTACTGATCTACCTCTCAATCATCGGCTAGAACCAGCAGGGCTCCCTTGACCCTCTGCCTACATCATCAGCCGGGTGGGGCATCACTTGCATCATTTCTCATAAGGCTCTGGACATGCTGATCTACCTCTTAATCATCAGCTGGAATCAGCAGGACGCTTGTCGACCCAATAACACTCTGCCTACATCATAGGCCGGGGGGACACCGCTCGCATAATTTCTCATACGGCTCTGGACCTGCTGACCTACCTCTCTATCATCATCTAGTACCAGCAGGGCTCTTGTCAACCCCCTGACCCTCAGTCTACGCATTGACTTGAAATAAAAACTATTGTTTGTGTGTTTGACTATGTAATGTCTCAATTGTGATAATTTTGTTCCCGTAGACCCTCATTGATTGGTGTAAGGAGAAATAAAAATCGATTTGATCGACTGCTCAGTTGGACGATGCCTTATTTCTACAAAGTCTTGAAAAGCAATGTAACGTTTCATCGAGAAACGTTAGTTAGGTAGTTTTGAAATAAAACTATCACCCAACAATTTCCAGGTCTCTTCAGCATCAGGACGTCAGCACTCCTCAATACAAAGCCTGCTCAGCCTCTTACTAAACGAGAAGGCTCCACCAACGGTTATTCTGCTGAAGTCAGCTCGAGATGAAAAGGTGCATCAGCAGTTAGCTGATGAAAATGCGAAGAAAGAGGATAAGCATTATTGGCTGGAGTACCTTAAAACGGTAAGTTTAGCCCCGATAGATTAAACCCGAGTTCTATACATATTGTCTATGGATTCTATGGAAAGTTATTATGAGATTAATGGCAAGTCGGCCGTAGAGCAGAAGACCTAACGATCTTTCACTTTAGTTGGTCATCATAGCCATTAACAGCCTCAGTGGCTGGCTAATAACGATTTTCATTTCTATTTGTTCCTAGCTTTTGTTGTATTTCCAAAAACGCACCGCACCTATTTTACTACCAATAAAATCGAAATGACTGCCAGAATGGATAAAAGATCACCAAATTGTGTTTCATGAAATACTGTATAAATAAAGCAATTTTTCTATTAACTATATGACAGCCACTAAAGTTAATTTTAGACCAAAAAAAATAATATGATTGCTAATTACATGTCACGAATATTTTATATCCCGACGTACAATTTTATAATCTTTGCTTAGACAAAAAGTTAATTCTCAAAGCTTATTTTTAATAACAATTACTTATTATATTGCGTATTCCAAACAAATCATACTATATTATTAATAGCACATCAAAAATACTGATTTGCACACCAAAAAAGGATCAACAAAAACACTTTTTTATGTTTTAAATATTTTATGTGCACTTAAGTTAATGTTTTAAGTATTTTTTTTTGTTCTTACATGTTCAACCTAATACGAAGAATAAAAGTTCTTCGCTTCGCTCACACCCTCTGCCCTTCACCTGAGCTACCGCTGTATTTTGTCATGATATTTGCTGTGCAAATCAGTATTTTTGATGTGCAGTATAATATTTCCCAAAGTATATATGTATTTGCGGTAATGATGTTACTTTTTTAGTAAAATAACTTTTGGTGATCATTTAATTTGTAGCCTTTGTTTATTATGGCGTCCGTGAAATTAATACGTATCGGAAGTGGATTTGGCAGTTTTTCCTCGAATGGGCAACCAAAGGCTTTTTGATTTGGCAACCCTCCCCGAATGGGTCTCAGACACCCAAGTGCCGGTCTCCCAGCCGGGGGCTGCGCGCGGCTCTGCCTCAACGCCGCGCGCGAGGACGGCAGAAAGCAGGGTCCCATGCCAGCCAGACCTGAACTCCATACCAGGCAGCACAGGACCGAAGGTTAAAGTCAAAGTCAAAGTACTTTATTACAAGTTAGGTTTATTTAACTGAATTATTATTACAGTAAAAATTACAATAAAAATAAATCGAAGTTCAGCATCCTTCAACTGCTTTGTCAAAAACATAAATATGTAAAATGTCACACACACAAACACATAAACACATACATATTCTCACGCCTATTTCCCGGAAGAGGGGTAAGCAGAGACCAAAGACCTCCACCTGCTACGATCCTGGCATACATCTCTCACAAACACACTAAGAAAATAAAGCGCCCTGGACCATATAAGATGCAAAGGTCCCCATCAGGCTGGCGGCGTCCCCACGCTGCACTGCGAGGGAGATCCTCTGCATAGGATAGGACCCGGAGCGGCGGCCATAGCTTTATTACTGTAGAAATTTACATATACTTAGTAAACGTCATTGGACCACTGTGGGAGGAAAAGGGCGTAGAAACTCCCACAGATTGATTTTTAGATCTATTAGATTAATAAGCAGCAACCCCTTACAGTCCCGTCATTTAGGTAATCTCGTCATTTAGGAATTTGGAATTTGGTCGGTAGAATATTCAAGCCCTTGCTTCCAACTCCAACCCTGTTAGGATATTCCCAAGATTTTTTGAATGGTCACCATAATCATAAATTGTTTATTGAGAAAGTTTTTAATATTGGTTAAATGCAATTAAATCGTGTGCAGCAACATTGGGCTTTCAATTGATTACATATTACCAGGTTAAGGTACATTCGTAGAGTACTTCCATTTAAAAGAACTGTTTGAAAGCAATGCCACTTTTAAAAGTAGTTTTAAATTCTGTCATACTTTATGTGAGTAACGTAGGTTATATTTAACTTCTGTGATGGAAAATATCGAGTGAAAACCTTCATACCTATAAGCTATGTTTCTTTTTGTCTCCAGGATACATCAGCCTCATCAGGAAGACTCCAATCTTCACTGCAAACCCTTCTCGATCTCCTGTCGCCTGTGTTGTATCCTGTGAAATTATCAACCAATAGAATTAAGCCGAAAACTTCTTATTTAAGCGATGAAAGTGATAGCGAAGATAAACGGAATAGGCATTACTGGGTGGATTACCTTGTAAGGGTGAGTTCGTAATTTCTGTAAATGTGTGATGTGATATTTTGATGTTTTATAGATAAATAATGAACAAAGGCCAGGAGCACAGTTTATGTCACGGTGTTTTATTGTAGTCTTCTTGTACTTCTGATATTTATATATTCTTCTGCTTCTCCAGCATCTCATGTTTAATCCAAGTAGGTTTTTATTTTAATTTTAGCCCTTTTACTTTGACCATCCAGCAATCTATTTAGATATTTAAGCAACGTTATTTTTCTTATTTGTCAAACAACACGACGGTTACTTAAATACACTTAGAAGCCCCGTTTGCCTTAAAACTTTGTTCGAATGATGGTCCGAATATTTTAAACTTTACAGTTTTGTAGATTTTATAGCTTTGTATTAAAGCCTCTTATAGAGTTTATTTCCTCAACTTCACAGTCACAAAAGAGCTCAGTGAGAGACCAGGGCGTCGACGAAACGCCAAGTAATATTCTAAATGCGCTGCGTCAACGATGTCAGAAAGTAGACCAATGCGCCCAAAAATGCCCTCCGAAGAAGAAGCAGACCTGTCAGCAAACCTGCTCAGACATTTTGGATAAAGAGGACTACTGTCAGAAGCCCGTGACCAAAGACCCGTGCCGTCCGAAATGCGGACGTACTATGCCACCGTACCATAAGAGGATATAAAAATATAGCGGTCACGATTACTAGCCCGTTTTATTTTAGAAAAGGATTAATTATTAGGTTTTTTGCTAATAGTGGATGAAAAATGATAATTTAATACATCACGAGCTTGTTGTATGTAAAGGACTGAAATGACAAAAGGATAAGGATGTGTAATCGACACAACGTGAAAACGTGTCGATTACTATTCAATTATTTATTGGACTTCGAGAACTTGCCATTTATATCAGCAGGTATCTCGGATAGTATGCTGCTATGCAGCACTAAAATATACATTACATACAGTCTACGCCTGCGCCAAGTTCATTGGCTCTGAGCGAGCTGTGACCTCTCTTTCTCATCTAGGGTAAGGTGGGCTGAGAGACGCTGAGAGAAGGAAAGAATGGTGACAGCTCGCTGAAAGCCGAAGAAACTTTGCGCGTACTTTACTAATAGATAAATATCACTTTATCCTTCTTTCTGATTGGTTATTTTCTTAATAGACACGTCTCGGACACTAATTTTTTACTGTGGAATTATTAATTAAGGCCGACGAAGACTAAAATGATTTACCGAAAAACCATTTGTAGAACTAGGTTTCACAATTACCTTAAGTTTATCAACAAATCAGCTTTTACTTTCCGATTCTAAACATATTCTTCACTTAGCGAATTAAATATTTAGGAGCCTACAAATAATTTGGATAAAATTAAAAATATATTAGGTCCTTACATATGAAATTGGCGTTTTGTATGGAGAAATTGAAGTTAGCTCAATTTTCAGTACAAACATTTTTGTATTTTTTTTAGGAATGACATCCTAATTTCATAAACTTTGTGTGTCTGAATGAGACAACATTTAGCTAACAGAAAATTTTATATAATTTTTGAAGTGTCAGCTGTAAAAAAATATTACGAATATTATCATGAAAATGGATGACATTTAGGAGGCACTGATTTTGAAGATAAAATTTTAGTTATCAAACTGAAAATTAAAAGAAAATTTAATAAGTAGATGTAAAATATTGAAATTAATTTTAAAACAATAAAAAAAAACTGGAAATAGATATTGAATTACTCGAATTATGAACTCCTGAATCTGGTAGAAAAATTCGCCAATTTCATAGGTAAGCACCCAATATTATATTTAACTGTAGGAAAACTTAATTCAAAATAAAGACTACTTAACCCATTTTTTTTCATGCTTAAATTGCTAAAGTTGCAGTAGATCTAAAAACTATTTAGATTTAAAGAAAGAAATAACTTAAGTTTTTACTTTATTGTCTTATTCAATTAAATAAATTACTTAATTGTCTTTATTTTTTCTCTGCTCCTTCACCCGTTTGACTCTTTTCCCGCTTGTAGCTTTTCGCCAACGAGAAGAAAACTACAGAAAATTGATGAATAGTGTGCCTGAAAGTGCTGCAAAAATGCCCTGCAATGACTGCGATGTATCAAATTTATTAACTTCGCCATTACCGCCATCAAATATTTATATATATATATATATACCTAGTCGGTCCATAAGTTCTGTCACAAATATTTTGCCGCATAGTAAATAATACCAAGTTTTATTTTATTTAATACTATAGATGGTTTGATAGCTCATTAAATACTGATAAATTAGAACGATTATTGGATTTAAATGCTTAAAGCCATATTACACAAATGCTAGTTTCTTCAGAGATTTTGCACTTTTTTACCTAATCAAAAATACGGACGTGATTCACTTTATCTTTTTTCCATGACTCTTAAAACCTTTCAAACTTACGTGAGATTTTAGTCAGAACCCTCCCTGAACCCGTTACCTTCATTTTGAAGCATAAGATAACTAAGTCTGGGTAAAACTAATTTTCATATTCACATTTTACGTAGTGTACTTGTTGCCCACAAGATCATTTTTATACGTTTTTCTGAAAACGTAAAAAGTACGTAAAGTTCTCTTTGGGAGCAGTTGGAACTGAAAGGAACAGAAAAACAAATGCTAGTTGTTAAGCATGTTCTAAAATCGAGGTTTCAGAATAAATAAAAAAAACCTTGTTGGTTATCTGGAACACTGTTTTTTATTAAATTTGTGGTAAGTGGTATTTTTGTCAGATGCGGCGTGTTTTGGGTTCTCGATTGTCTCAAGTTATAAGGTTTTTTGTCATATTGCGATAATCGTACAAAATGACTATTGTATTGCAATTTGATTCGTATAAAATAAGCTTTTTAATCATGTATAATACGAATAAGAAAAAGTTTATTGCTGAGTTTTATCTATCAAAAACCTTGTGACAGAACTTAAGGACCGACTAGGTATATATCGAAATCCTCATCAACTTTTGTGTCAGTATGCCAAATCACATTGTTTTTCATGTTCTTCTGCATTATATATATAATTAAAATGCAGAATATATATATATATATATATAAGGTGACTTTAAATTATCGATCAAAAAGTTAGGGTTATTTCAGGTGCATTTCAAACGATGTGAAATCATCGTTAATTTTTTTTTTGTTATATCTATGACACGATGTCATTTTAATTAATTCTGTACCCGATATTTATACAAATGTTGTCAATCCCTGAAAAATTAATTTTACACGTTTACACTGTAAACGAATACAGGCCATTGAGTATCTCTCTCACTCTTCAGTCACCCAATAGGCACTATCTTATTCTCGCACGCGCACGCACACACAGCACTCACTCACTCACGCAGTACGTGCCGCTACATCGACACGACACGGCGCGCGACGACGGACGGCGGTGGCGGCTGCGGCTAGGACACCCGACACGAGTCACGCACACACACTCATGCACACTCCACCAGTCGTGACTCAGCCCTAGCCGCCTTCACACGCCGCCGCCGGTGCGGCGGCGCCGCGGTCAGTGACCTCACTCTGCGCGCCCGCATTCGACATATACCTACCTAGAAGTCCTAGAACGCAAGTGCTAGTCTTGCCTTGCAGTATCATGTCATCCATCAGCAACGAGAACCAAAACCAAGACTTCACCTACCAACTACACGAAAATTTGCTCTGCAGCTCGTGATTTGGCATTTTAGCGATATCTGCGCATCCTGCTTAGAACTCCGCGATGAGATTCGTGTATACTGAACTAACCCCCAGTTTCTGAAGACTGGTCAAATGTAACAGGCGTCTAAGAAGCGGCTCGTATTGGCAGAAATTGGGTATTCGCACTTGGCATTGGCAGAAATGAGTGTAACAAGAGATTAACAAGTTCTCACAGCTGATTTTCCTTTCGATAACCGGACGTCAAAGAATGAAATCCGCCGACAAACTGTTGATGGTTAATTACCTACTAGTATCTAGTGGTCAACAAATCTCATTGAATAAAACTCGAATGAGCATTGAATTAAACTTTGTGGTTTTGTGAGTGAAAAAGTTTAGGTCTGTTAATTGTATTGTAATGTCTAGCTATGCAGATATCCTAGATTACCGTAGTAGGTACGTACTATCACCAAAAGTCACGCCTATACACGCCACGGGATTATTTTTCAAATTAAATAGGCTAGATTTTGTCTGATGATACCTACTTTTCCGTTTAGTAGGTAATCGAGTGTTTGTTTCATTTTATCTGAAAATGGGTTGGTTGGTACCCACCTAGTCACCGTCAATCGCCGCCGCTCATTATCAAAGGAAAGCCGCCAAAGGAGTCAGTAACACCTACACAGGTGTACGACTGTACGAAAGGGGCGGCTTTTCTTTGAAATTCTGCATTTTCGAATTTTTTGATTAGTTTATTTAGAATCTTCATACTAGGTGTTTGTGTAGTGAAAATGTCTGTACGATACACGATAGTATTTTCTTATGTTCTTCTACTGGTGACTCTGACAGTGCGGGAAGCGGGCCGGCGGCGGTCGCGTCACTTACCAGCAGCTTGGAACGCGTGTTCATGCAGTCGGAGTTGAACTTCAATGTCGTACATATTACAATACGATTAAAATCGGTTAACGATTGGGCCAACCTCGGAAATTTTCGTGAATTCCTCATCTCTCACATAGACTTATCAATTTACAGGCATGATCTTTAATTATATTACTCGTTGTCTTATTGAATACAATACAAGAACGACATGAGCAACAAAACCTCCTTTGTAGCTCAAAACTAACACAACCTTTATATTGAAATAAGAAAAATTATTGACTATTTTGAGAGTCTTAGTCAAGAAATGTCAAGTGTCAATAAAAACAGTGTGACGAATATGATACATTTATGTTTATGAACGCTAATTTCATTCGTGAAAATATTCGATTCTATCAAATTTTATCAAAATTAACTTACAATAGTTGTGCATCATGGCTTTAACAAATTTAAAGCGTGGTAAAAAAAAATGTTGCTTAATCTCGTGAAATTGTAAATAATGTATAAAGCAATTTTAGAAAAGAAGCTAATTTATTTAAAAATAAAGTAAATATCATCAAAAAATTTGGACAGGGTTTGTGAAGCAACCGGAGTTTCGAAAAGCAGCGTGTTAAAAATTTTGAAGGAAAACGACAAGCTCTCAGATCAGTCACCTAAAGATCAACAATCCAAAGAAGTGCCCGGCAAAAATATCGTTTAAAAATGGATGATTTTGATTATTGCGTGATACGACGAATGATATATAACTTTCATGAAAGATTTAAAGAGCTTCCTACGATGCGATCACTACACAAAAAACTAAAAGAGGAAATGGGATTCAAAGGCTCAATTTCATCTCTGTGAAATATAATCCGAGACATGGAATTCTGATTTAGAAAAACCGACAGTAACAGGAGAATTTTGATGGAAAAACATGACGTCCGTTTAAAAAGAATAAAATCTTTGAGAGAAATCCAACAATACCTACCGGCTACCGGTAAAAATATTGTTTATACTGATGAATTATATATTCATACAACGCACACTAAAGCCAAAAGCTGGACGGACGCAGCAATAAAAATCTGAAGCAACCTATATCAAAGGGTCAAAGATTTATTATTGTTCACGGAGGTAATAAAAAAGGCTTTGTACCTGGAGCTCTTTTACTAGATCAGTCCGCGGATCCCGATGGCGATTACCACAAGGAAATGAATGCTGAGAAGTATGAGAACTGGTTAAGAACAGCGTTGTTGTTATAGATAACGCTTCTTACCACAGCAAATTTGTTGAAAGACCACTTAATAGCTATACTCGAAAAGCGGACATGATGGAATGGTTAACAAGACACGATATTCCTTTAACACCTGATAACAAAAAAACCGGAACTGTATAGCGTAATACAACGCCACAAAGAACACTTCAGCGTTTTTCGAGTGGATAAAGTTTTGGTTGAAAATGGACATACAGCAATACGACTGCCTCCATATGACCCAGATTTTAATCCTGTTTAATATTTATGCTTCGGAAACGCACCGGTTTTTTGTTGCGCGAATCGATCGCGAGTAATCGGCACATCACTAGCGGAAACGGACCGCAGATGTCACTCGTACCGGAACGAGATGTAAAATTGGAGGTTATCTTGGATTCTCTTAGTCTTGTCTCATCGGTGAGAACTAACATGGCTACCATAGCGTCGGGCTATTGATTGTAATTCGGTGTAACAATCGTATCACACAGGCATCGGGCCTGTTCGGGGTGTAAATCTACCACATCGTCGGGAAATAAGTAGATTCAAGTCAGCGGTCAAGTGAATTGTGTTGTGAAGCACATAGTCGTATCGGCGACTCCACGTGACGGCAGACAGCACGCCGTCGGCAGCGCCAGGCAGCGACGATACTGGTTCGGTCCCATCTCCCATTCCAAAACTGTCTCCTCTCCCGCATTCCTGTCTCGAATCGAGCTACCACGATCTCCTGTCTACGGTGACAAGGTCAGTAAAAAATTTGATTCGATTTTTTTCTCTCACGTGCGGGCAAAGGCACACCCGCCTCAGGATTCCACGCCGTTCGGTAGGCGTGGAAATTAATCATTTTGGTAGCAGGAGCGCGGTTTCCTAGTGGGAATTCATCGATTCACGGTTGTAGGGCTGCCTTTGTCACATTGTAGTTGGGAGAAAAGAATATCTCAGATTGGCTCAAGTCGGCAATGAGTCTGTGGTCGGTATACCACGATTAAAGTTCATTTTCGGTAAGTGAAAGTATAATTGCCAATTTAGTTAACAGTTGTTATAAATTTGTAGTTGGAAACTACTGTTACCAGCGCATAAAGGATTGAACAGTCATTCTGCGAAGTAACTAGATTGTATTACTTGCGATAGAACGTCGGGTTCTATAGTCCTACAGTGTTATTTCGGTTTACACAGCAGGGTCGGGCTATTTAAGGGGTATTAAGCTGATTTGCTGACCTCAAAGGAAGTGTGGTTCATAAGAAGCCACTTATTATTTTGTATTGTTTTCATAATCAAGTTTTGTGGGTTATTTTTGTATTGTGTTTTATGGTGGCATTCTCTAGTTGATTTAGAGTATATATTTGTGGGGTGTGTGTCCACAGGGCGACCATGTTAAATATTGTTTGGGATTTAATTGTTTAGTGGTTGCCTTGGGTTTTACAACTTGGTTTTGATTTCTGTGCCCAGCGCTGACGGGAAGGTGCTGGTCTCTGGCTGTGCTTAGTTCGGTAATGAAGCATAGGACCAGAAACAATTGAATTGGTAACCATGGCACCTTCACCCTTGATGGTGCTGCGGTATGGCGTCCGTGAGGAGATGAGATGGCTCGCCCATACTCACAAGTATGTGGAGCGACCTGACATGGACGATGTCCTGCTCGGGCGTGTGGAGGGCGCAATGACGCGCGTCGGGAGGGTGTGTCGGCTGCCTGCGGAGGCTGAAGCCCTCGGGCTTACGGATGAGGCCTCGGTGGCTGCAGTGAAGCAGCTCTGCGCGGATGCTGACCAAGCGATGGAGTGCTTGGGCGACATCGAGCGTCGCGCCGAAAAAATTAAGGGGTCGCGTCGGGATGACCGCGGGGAGGGTAGCGGAGACCCGCCCCCTAAGGGTGTGGTTGGACGGCTTCCACACCTGGAGATTCCGGCCTTCGGTGGGGCAATTGATGAGTGGCCGGCATTCATCAATTTGTTCGATAGCCTGGTCCACGGTCGGGACGACCTGGACAGCGCCTACAAGTTGGCCCAGCTATTGATGGCACTGCGGGGTGAACCGAAGGAGTTGGTCGGTCACCTAACGGTTACGGCGGGCAATTATGAGATTGCCCGGGTCATATTGTTTGACCGCTACCAACACAAACGGCGGTTGGTTGATGCGCAGTTGGGGAAGCTGTTCAGCATCCCAAGAGTAACCCGGGATGTTGACATCCGGGTACAGGTGCTCAACCCTGTGCTGGTGGCCACTAAGGCCCTTCAGAACCTTGGTCTGCCGGTAGACCAATGGTCATATATTGTGTCATACATGGATTTGTCACGGTTGCCTGCAGCTGTTCAAAGTCGGTTTGAACAGCTGCATGGGGGCAGTAGCTCAGAACTGCCCACGCTCGTCCAATTAACGGAGTTTTTGGAGGGTGAATGCAGGCGATGCGACACCATGGATTCCCGCAACCCGCGCTGATGCGGGAGGAGCCGCGCCGCCCACCCCCACGGGGGGGGTGGGCGGTCAAAACAATTTGGCGTTTTGAGTGCCGCGCCGTCGGGTGACGGCTGTGTGCACTGCGACAGTGCCGGTCATGAGGTGACCAGTTGCGCCAACTTTAAGGCGCTCGGTGTGGCTGCCCGCAGGAAGGTGGTCTTCCGCCACCGATTGTGTTTCGGTTATTTGGGGCCGCACCCGCTGAGCGAGTGCTCACGGGCGTCCCCCTGTGAGTGCTGCGATGGCAGGCACCACGTCGTGTTGTGCCTGAACCGGTCAGGCCCTTCGGACAGTCACCAGGGCCGGACTCAGGTTGGTCGGTCACAGGGCCCAACCAGGGCCGGACCCAGTCCCCCTCCGGGCAACGGGAGTCACCAACGGGGTGACTGGGGTACCCGCGGACGGGACCCCCCCCCCCGAGGGGAAGGGGGCAGCGCGGGGGGTAACAGGCGGGATAGCCGGGGTTCGGTCGCAGCTATCCAGGGTCAGCGAGGACTTCGGGCCGCTGGCTCATCGCGTGTTACGGGCGGGTGTCAGATGGCACCTATGAGTGGCGCGAAGGCTGGGAGCCCACCACCTTCTGCGCCACCCTGCCAATCGCTCTGGGAGGCGAACAGGGAAGCGAACAGTCGGATGTCGCCCCATTCCCAGAGCGCCCCAGGTTGGATCCGCTCTCCCCCCTCCATCCACGGTGGCCACCGGGCACACCGTTCGCAGTCCGGTATGGTCGGGTACCGGGACAGCGAGGGGCCTATTATGCGGGTTGGGACCCCCTAATGTACATGCGGTCTGATATGCCACCGGTGGCATATCAGCAGCCGAGTTACCAGGCCGACGGAGGTCTGAGCGGGTTCGGATCCCGCGGAGGTTCCCGCTAGGGACACGCCGCCCACTTACATTGTGCCGCCACTCCACAGACGGTCATGCTCCCCACCGCCTCGGTGATAGCGTGGAGTTCGGACGGCAAATCTTGTGTGGCACGAGCACTATTGGACTCGGGGGCCCAGGGGTGCTTAGTCTCGTGCAACCTTGTAAGACGGTTGGGCATTTCGGTAAGGGAGTACCCACATTCCATTCGGGGAATTGGGAACACGGAAGTCGGTTCCGTTAAGGGAGTATGTCGGATTACTCTCTCGTCACGGGTGGATTCATCGGTGAATCTGACGGTCACGGTATTAGTCATGCTAATGTGATGGGCTCACACCCTCACGTACGGTTGTCGCCCTCGGTGCGACAATTGGTCGCTGGGTTGTCACTGGCTGACCCGGAGTTCGATATTCCGGGCCCAGTAGACATTTTATTGGGTGTCGATGCCTTGGGATACCTGTTAGTGCCAGGTGTCCACGTGTTGCAGGCAACTGGTCTGGTTTCGGTAAACACCAGACTGGGCCATGCGGTAATGGGTCCGGTCATGCCAGCTGCCCCTCGCCTAGCGACTCGTAGTCCCTTATTCGGTTCTGTACTCTCGGAGGTGATACAGAAGTTTTGGGAGGTGGAGGAACCACCTTCGGTCCGCCGGTTGGACCCGTTGAAGAAGAGTGTGAACAGTTTTATCGGAACAATACTGGTCGCCTTCGGTCAGGTCGATTTCTCACACGTCTTCCATTTCGGAGTGATCGCCCACCGCTGGGCAGTTCACACCATGCAGCCGAGACGCGGCTTCTGTCGATGGAACGACGCATGAAGCGTGACGGGATTTTCCGGCAGAAGTACGTCGTCTTCATGCGGGAATACGAGTCGCTCGGCCACATGTCGGTTTTGGGTATCGACTGGAAGCGTGAAGACCACTGCTTCCTGCCTCATCACGCGGTCTTGAGGACCCCGGAGGGCAAAATACGGGTAGTGTTCGATGGATCGGCATCAACATCTAACGGCATGAACCTGAACCAGTGTTTGCATTCAGGGCCGAAGTTGAATCATGACATCGCGGATGTTATCACACGGTTCCGTCGACACAATGTTGTGTTTGTAGCTGACATCCGGATGATGTTTAGACAGACGGTCATTCACCCTGACGATAGACGGTATCAGCTGATACTGTGGCGAGAGAGCCCAGATCAGCCCATCAGGGTGTACGAGCTGAACACCAACACGTACGGGCTACGGTCTAGTCCTTATTTGGCGATTCGCACTCTTCGGGAGTTAGCGGATCGAGAACGGTTAAACTTCCCTAGAGGAGCAGCGATCCTGGAACTGTACCGGTGCAGATTCAGTAGAGGAGGCGCTCGCTCGACGGGACGAGCTAGTTGAGCTCTTACGGGGTGGAGGTTACGAGCTCCGGAAATGGATGTCGAACTCTCCAGAGTTACTGACTGGTCTTCCGGATGACTACCAGCAGGTTCCCCACGTTTTTGAAAATTTGGAAAACCCAAATATGTTGTCGGTATTATGCGTCCAGTACCAGCCGGTGTCAGACATGTTTTCGTATCGGGTCGAGTTGGACTCCCCGAAGGTCTGGACGAAACGGAACGTCCTTTCAACGGTGGCTAGGACATTTGATCCAAACGGGTGGATCACCCCGGTAACATTTCAGCTCAAGTGTTTTATGCAGCAATTGTGGTCTGCTGAGCTGAAATGGGACGACCCGATCGGCGGGTCATTGAGCTCAGAGTGGGACTCGTTCTTTTCGACCCTCCCTGGCATCAATCGGATTTCACTGCCACGGAGGTTGGTCCCCACCAAACGATACACCGCCACCCTGCATGGATTTTGCGATGCCTCGGAGAAGGGCTACGGAGCTGCGGTGTATCTGCGTACGGTCGACTCCTCGGGGGAGGTTGATGTGCGGTTGGTCATGGCCAAGAGCAAGGTTGCGCCGTTGCGCACTCGCCTGACCATTCCCAAGTTAGAGCTTTCGGGAGCGGCTCTCCTGACTCGTCTGCTCAACCACACGATGACGGTTCTTCGTGGGTCAATAGCGTTGGAAGATACGGTCTACGCTTGGACGGACAGCCAGATCGTGTTATGCTGGCTGAAGGCTTCAGTTCACAAGCTGGAGATTTTTGTGGCGAATCGGGTTTCGCAGATTTTGACTTCGGAGGTTCCCTTAATCTGGAGACATGTTCCAGGGGAAATGAACCCAGCAGACTGTGCGTCTCGTGGGTGTCACGCTCCGGAGTTGGTTGGACATTCCTTGTGGTGGGGTCCAAAATGGTTGACTCAAGCCGAATCGGATTGGCCAATGAGTCCACGCGTTACCTCGGCGAACGGCGCCTTGACAGTCGGTGTCTGCACGACGCAACCAGAGCCGGAAGAGGAGTTCAGCCTGCTGGAACGGTACAGCTCGCTCGACAAGCTGGTCAATGTGACCGCCTGGATCTGCCGATTTGCGCGGAATTGTCGGAATTCTGAGGCGCAACGAGTGCGGACACAGGTCCTGACACCACGGGAACGGAACCATGCGTTGTTCGCATTGGTACGGAACGTGCAGACGGTGCACTTTAAGTCCGAATTGGACATTCTGAGACGCGGACGCGTCCAACTGAAGGGAGCTGTGGCTCGGCTCAACCTGTTTATTGACACTCAAGGATTGCTGAGGGTAGGAGGTCGGCTGCGGAATGCCAACCTGCCTTATGCGGCTCGCCACCCGTTGTTACTCCCTAGGAAAGGGAAGTTGGTCGAACTGTTGATACAGGATCGACACATTCGGAATGGGCATGTCGGATGCCACGCCTTGATGGCGTTTCTCCAGCGCGAGTTCTGGATTCTATCAGGAAGACGCTTAGTGCGTAGCGTCGTATTTCGGTGCCTGCCTTGTTATCGGGCCAAGGCGGCTACGATGCAGCCCCAGATGGGCGATTTGCCCTCGGATAGGGTTAACGAAATCCGGCCCTTTGCGGGTGTCGGAACGGATTTCGCGGGACCATTCATGGTCAAGTCTTCACAGCTACGGAACGCCAGATTAGTGAAGGCATACCTGTGCGTCTTCGTGTGCTTGGCCACGAAGGCAGTCCACTTGGAGGTGGTCAGTGACCTCACTACGGAGGCATTTATCGCATGTCTGGATCGGTTCGTCTCACGAAGGGGCCTCCCGACATTAATCCGTTCGGACAACGGCACAAATTTTGTCGGAGCCAGGCGATATCTGCAGGAGGTCACTCAATTCCTGAACGGTAACCAGGACGCCATCGGTACGGCTTGCTCCCGACGAGGGATTGAATGGGTTTTCAGTCCGCCGGGATGTCCTCATTGGGGAGGAATTTTTGAGGCTGCGGTTAAATCGGCTAAGTCGCACCTGACGAGGATCATCGGTGAGACCTCTATACGCTTTGAAGAGCTTGCGACGCTGTTCTGTAAAATTGAAATGACACTGAACTCGCGTCCGTTGTGCCCGCTCAGTTCGGATCCAAATGATTTGGAAGCGTTGACGCCGGGTCACTTCCTGATAGGTCAGCCCCTTAACGCCCTGCCAGAATACCCATTCGGTGATGTTAAGTTAAGTCGGTTAACTAGGTGGCAGATGTTGCAGCAGATGGCTCAAGATTTTTGGAAACGGTGGTCCCTTGCAGCAGGTTATCTTGGATTCTATTAGTCTTGTCTCATCGGTGAGAACTAACATGGCTACCATAGCGTCGGGCTATTGATTGTAATTCGGTGTAATAATCGTATCACACAGGCATCGGGCCTGTTCGGGTTGTAAATCTACCACATCGTCGGGAAATAAGTAGATTCACGTCAGCGGTCAAGTGAATTGTGTTGTGAAGCACATAGTCGTATCGGCGACTCCACGTGACGGCAGTCAGCACGCCGTCGGCAGCGCCAGGCAGCGACGATACTGGTTCGGTCCCATCTCCCATTCCAAAACTGTCTCCTCTCCCGCATTCCTGTCTCGAATCGAGCTACCACGATCTCCTGTCTACGGTGACAAGGTCAGTAAAAAATTTGATTCGATTCTTTTCTCTCACGTGCGGGCAAAGGCACACCCGCCTCAGGATTCCACGCCGTTCGGTAGGCGTTGAAATTAATCAAATTCCATAGAAAATATATGGGCACAGTTAAAAGGCTATGTCGCCTCCAAAAATGTCGAAATGAATAAAACGTCAGTGAAAAAACTGCTTATGGAAAAAAAAAAAATGTTAGGACCCGAAGAATGGACGAAAGTCTGTAATCATGCAATAAATTTTAAAGATGTGTTCTTAACAGAAGAAGAGAAATTAGATGTGTTTAGCGAGCGTTTTATAATTAATGTAAATGATTCAGATAGTGATAGTGAGGAGGAGGAGGAGGAGGAGGTTCTAAATTCGACGTGAATGTTTTTTTGTATGTATGTATGTTATAAGATTTCTAGAAGACACGTGAACTGATTTACAAAATTATTTTTGTATTTGATAGGGTACACTTCCGAGATGGTCTCATGTATAGATTTTATAGATGTATAGACGTTATTAATGTTCAAATGCATGTCGCTTCTGCATATTATATTTCTTAGATCTACCTGTTAGTAATGTCATCTTGGCAGGTACTATACATTGCGTTTATCTACACACGTATCATAAACCCTCTTTACTGCGTTCAAAAACCGCACGTTACGATCAGCATTATGTTAAACTACTTGGTAAAAACTCGTTTCGTATCTGGAAATCTACACATAATGGTCATTATGTGTAGTTTTTTTTACATATAATGACATTCAAATTTCGAACGCCGACGCCCACCCACGTGCCGTCCCTAGTTTGTCTGTGAAGTTGGTACTGACCTTCAAATTTCGAACGCCGACGCCCGCCTGCGGGAATTTGGTACTAAAGAACAAGCTAAACAATTGCAGAACCACAATGCCGGTCAAACATGCGGTTCCTGAACACATCAAAGAGAGCTTATGATATGTGTGTAGATAAACTAGTGTATGTAACTGTACATAATTAGGCATTATGCAGCAGTCACATAAACTACTATTATGATACTTCAAATTGAATGCTACCTAAAAGACATCGCGGTAATGTATTTCGTGTCATTTCCGTCGCCGATTTAGGCGATGATATACGAGAAAAGCCGAATCATTAACTGATTTAAATCGTATTGTTACGCCCAAAGGATTCGTGTTAGCTATGCTGAACTCCTTGAAGCTTTCAGCGATCAGAGGATACATAGAGTTCTTAACTCAGAATCCTTTCTCAAAACGTCTCTTCCTTCCTCCATGTATTCTCTGCCAGGGTTCAGGCTCTATCGCAACGATAGGACGGGTAAAGCTGATGGCGGCGTTGCTATCTACTTACATTCTGACATTTCTTGCAAAGTCATCAGTCACTCGCTTAGCCTGTGCTCTGGTTCGGCTGAGCATCTCTTCCTTGAGATCAGCTTGCATCACCACAATATTCTTCTGGGTATATATTATAGCCCCTCACTCCGCATCGATTACTTTAAATCTTTTGAAAAGCTACTAAATGACTTGACTCCTTTCTATAGAGACTCTATCATACTCGGTGATTTAACGCCTGTCTTCTATTGGCTCCGCCAAATTGAATCTATTCTAAATTCCTTTGACTTGCATATTCAACCACACTATACACCCTCTCTTCTCGATCTCATGATCATATCCAACACAGTTAACACTGGCTTCCCATGGCCAGCTTACTGCCCCCTTTTCCTATCACGACCTGGTTATCTTTCATACAAAGTCAGGCCCCCTAAGCGCAAAGCCAAATTTCTTGATATGCGGAGCTTCGAAGGCATACACCTCGATTCTCTTAAATCCGATGCCTCATCTGTTGATTGGATCCCTGTCATGACTAGCGAGACCGTTGATGTCAAAATCCTGAAGTGTAATTCAATTGCCCTTGGGCTGTTCGACAAGCCAATGAAAAAGGTCAGAGTCAAACATCTCCTGCCCCATGGTTGACCAACTCCATCAAGCGTTTAATGGCAAAAAGAAACCGTGTGAAAGGGCGATACAAGAGAGATCCAACCAACGAAAATCTTCTAACTCCCAAACGCCTCCGTAACCTGTGCAACTGCATGTGCCGCGATGCCAAGCGACGCCACATCCATGAGCGTATAGAGATGTACACCCCAGCTCAGGTCTGGAAGTTCCTTAAAACCCTTGGCATTGGCAAGTCCCAGGAATCCTCTTCAGGTAATGTCGATCCCAACGGTATCAACCAGTTTTTCTCTTCTCCCCCGTCATTATGTACCCGGCCGCAAAGGAGGCAACCCTACGTCGTCTACGGTTGAGGGCTGCAGTCTGCACCTCACCGTTCAAATTCAGCTTTATTGGCATCAGTGTTGTTAGAAAGGCAGCACTAGCTATCACTTTCAAAGTTGCTGGTGGCGACAACGTCAGCCATCAAATGCGGCGAGGGCGACGCGATAGGACGTCCCCATAAAAACGAAGAGCGAGTAAGAGCACGCATAAATTCAATTCAAATTTAATGTGTCTTTCTACCGCTCCAAGTAGTGAAAGTTATATAGATAACTTTTTCCTTTTAATGTATTTCCTATAAATTGAGGTTTTTTGCCATTTTTATAAGGGAAAAACAATATTTAATACCCCGAAATAAGAGCATTCATTTTAAGGCATCAGCCTTATTTCACGAAATTAAAGAAATCATGCATCGTGTTTATTTGCTAATTAACTAAAGAGTTATATCTTATTTATTGAATGTTATCTTTGATTCTGATGCTGTTTAGTCCAAGAATATGAAATCTTATAACGTTCTATGTTTTATCCACAATAAATCTTATTTTCTTTTGGAAACTTTTGAAAAAAGTGTTGGTTTCTTAGAAAGCCTAAAAAGTTATTGTCTATTTTAATTAAGAAAAAAGTACTCTTAATGTATTACTGTTTACTTTGATCTTATATATACTAAAGTAAATTTCATCGTTAATTGATTAAGCTACCTGCAATTGTTTCGTGATGCAATTTTTATGGGTTTAAATTAGGTTACAAGGACACTATCAAATCTCCCAATTTCGGGGTACGAATTTTAGATATCCTCGAAATTAGGTTCTATCAGACCTTTATTTCGTGTGTATGCCTTGAAATAAGAAAATTCATATAACCTAATTTCGATTGATATTATCATCCTAAGGAGATGTTCAAGTGTAACATAACATAAGCGAATCAAAGGTAAGTATTTTGTGGGCGTTTCTTAAATTGGTCAAATGTTGCTACGGTCGCATTTGTACTTGTTGTTACATTTTTATTTTTCGTGTTTTTATGTGCAGTAAAGTGGGTATTGGATTTGATTTGATATGACTGAATTGGCTAAACCATTATTTATCTGCAGTTTTATGAGTTTTTAGAACTCATATTTGGAGTTCCGTACCCAAAGGGTAAAACGCGACCCTATTACTAAGAATCCGCTGTCCGTCCGAACGTCGGTCCGTCTGTCACCAGGCTGTATCTCATGAACCGTGATAGTAAGACGGTGGAAATTTTCACAGATGATGTATTTATGTTGCCGCTATAACAAGAAATAATAAAAACAGAATAAAATAATTTATTTATCTGTAAACCACACTCAAACTTATGAATGCACCTGCATATGTAAATGGAATGTGAAAATAGCCGCACCTATAATTTTGTTAACAACATTTTGATATGTAAAATCCAAACTATTCACTCCACACCATCCCTACCATTGTACGGTAGTACGGAACCCTCCGTGCGCGAGTTAGACTCGCACTTAACTGTTTTTTATATTTATTTTTCTGCCAAGTTGTACCCGCCAAAGTAATTATGAAACTTGCACTTTGGCCCTTTTATCTTCCAAAATTTTATTAATTGACAACCTTTAAAACTCCTCAGGTCGATTCTCACTTGAATGAGTTTAGTTTGAACTATACTGCTACAAAACTGATTTCGTAAATAGAATAAGAGCTATTGCAGTTAAGGTTGTCAATAAATTTTAGTTGGAGTACGCGTCAGTGCCGCTCACACTCTCAAATAGTTAGAGAGCCGGTACTGGTGAAAGACAGAAGAACTTTTGTTAGGGACATCAATCTAAACAACTTTCTGCCTACCAACTGCGCCATGTCAAGGAATTAGGAGGGATACAACATCAAAACGCTCTCGATAAGCGCCGATCTTTATTCAGTATTCACACAGTGACACAACCGACTTGTTCAGAGCAACATTATTTTCACTCCCCTCTACAAATCAGCTGTGCACTCGGCCCGAAATGTATTGAGATGACAAAAAATAAGTTGCTCTGATCATATCGGTATTAACCAGAAAGTTGTTCAGAATGTGATCCCTAACAACTCCTTCAGCTTTTAACCTCCTTTTGTTTGTATAGTCTAAACATAGAATATGAAACATCATAAGTATGTAGTCTAATGTATGTGGAGGCACATTACGTCGGACGCAAAAGCGTCGTCGACCTATCGAAATTGTATGGCGGCCTAAAATTCCAATAAAACCTTCCACTTAATTTCTATGACAATAATTGTGAGGTGGTGCCTGTGCAGTAAACGTGACTACTTTAAAAGCGTCCAGTAATTAAAAAAATCTTTCTTTCACGTAGTTCATAGCAATATCACATTCCACATGCGGAACCTCGAATAGAGGAGATCTACTCTAAATTCAGTCACGTAAACATGTAACGTTGGCACCCAACAAATACAATGAAATGTTAACTTACTCATTGCAACTTGTTGCATGAACTCCTTTCAAAATACACTTGAACAAGATAAGCGTAATAAAAAGTTACGAAAAGATCAAGTATAATCAGTGCAGCTGGAGAAACTTTTAATACTAAAATGTATTAAATAGGTCCTTACCAAAACTGTTTAAAGTAGAAGTAAAGTATAATACAAGGTGACATTTAATTAGCCGACCATATTTTGGGGAATGTAAAAACTATCATTCCCCAAAATATGGTTCAAATTTATTTCATTTACGACCATATGTTTCTTGGGGAAAGTTGTTCATAATAATGGGTTAATTGTAGTTAATGGTAAATTCATTATTATGAACAACTTTCCCCAAGAAACATATGGTCGTAAATGAAATAAATTTTTCGGCCTCTGATAGTAACTTGTAATCAGCTGATCGGGTACTGAGGGACGAAAAATATTTTCGTTTGCGACACTAGGTTTCTTTGGGAAAGTTGTTCAAAATGATCGGTGCTATCAATCCCCAAAATATGGTCAGCTAATTAAATGTCATCTTGTATTTCTTTACTAGCATGGCATAACATTAATCTTGTATTCACTGTCCTAAGTAGCCTTACAAAGATAATATTGTGTTAAGTTTAATTTCTTTGGGAAAAATAATATTTAACGCCATTTTGCACTCTGTGTAAAATGGTTTAATAAATTTTCTTTACACCACATCATTAAAAAGAGGAGCTTATGTAGAGTTTTATTTATGACGCAGTGATTCTTACTTTGTTAGTAATCAAAGAAGTTGAAATATCCAAAGAAATTCTTATATTGAGCACTATCTAGTCACCATTTCTTTCATTTGTAAATCAAACATTCCGTATTAATCTGATCTTTTCGGGATTTTTGTCAAAGCAATTTCTATCGATTTTGCTTATAAAACTAGCATGCGATTCAAGTTTCTCATATATAATACGGCATAATTCAGACATATCACATATTTCTATATTCGCCATTTTTATAATCCTGTCGAAGGTTTGCGTTAAAGTCGTAAGTCATTATCATCTTTAGTACAATTACAAAGAGTACAAAAGGTTTAAATATTACTTCTCTAAGTTACGATCGAATCCCGCAAGTGCAATATTCATAGACTTAATCCTTTGAGTGATAATGTATAAATACTAGAGAAGCTAGCTCGAAAAAAATATGTGCCCGGCCTCTTGACGAGAGCGGGCGTGTCAGTTGTCATAGATAAAAATCTTTGCGCTCAGTTGCGACATGCCGAAGACGTACTGTCTCCTTTGCCCAAAAGTATACCTATCGAGTAAATCCTGCCTATACTGGTTGCATACTTTTAAGCGCAGGCGACCTATAATGTGTATTTGGGAATAAAATAAAAGAGAATAATTAATTAATTGCGGTAGTAAAACATGAGCGGTATTTCTGCTTAAGGGTCTACCTGTCACTGCTCTGAAATTTATCCTTAACATCTTGGGCTTGCTGGAAGAAATCTCTTGTTAGAGGTAAGCTTGCCTTTGTAAATGTATTTTACATAAGTTTGTAATGTGAATTTTCATGTGCAATAAAAATTTACAAAATATATGACCTGCATAACACGTTGGTATTCGGAAATGACACATCTGCATGTAAAAATCTTGTTTCTCTTTGATTTTCAAAGAGAAAACATGGCTGTCGCTTTGTTGATTATTGTAATTCATAAAATATTATTGAATTTGCGTATTTTACTGATAATACAGGGTATTAATATGAAAAGTTATTCCTCGGCTTTTTTGGTTTGTACGGTGTAGTTTTTACAGTACCGCAGAGCATATGACGGCATTATTTAGTTTCTTACTCTCTCGCTTCGCACAGACTGAATTGGTCTTGAGTGAATTCACTCTACTTATAGCTGCAAGAAAGTCAGTTAGTGCGCCTACTCTAGTATTTATACATTACATATTTATTACTCAAAGTCTTAACCAGGCTTTTTAGATATCTTCAATGCTATTTCATCGTCTTAAGTCATTCTTCAAGATATATCTAAACCCGGTGTTCAAAACTCTGTTAAAACTACATTCTTAAGTAAGGTTAAATTTTATGAAATTGATAAATATATGAGTCTGTTATTATTTTTATAAAAATATGATTTAACAACTGATAAAAGCTTATTTAAAAATGTTTGCTGATTTATTTATTTGTAATTATAACACATACATAATAATATATAGGAGCGACCACCGCATATGGCTTGTAATCATTTTTATGTGATTTCATGAGGCATTCGACATATGCCTCATGAAATCACATACTTTGAAATACGACTTTTCCCATACGGGGTGGTGGATGCACAATTGTGCCCACTTTGAGCCAGGTATTCAATACTCCATTTTGCGTGACAGGGGGCTAGCTAATCGCCGCAGCTATGGAGTAATAAAGGTTTTATCACGGTGTTTCCATCACCGTTAGAACGTCCGCATATTGTACTTAAGATAAATCAATTATCTCATTGGTACATGGTCAAGAATCAAACCTGCGTCTCCTGTGTGAGAAGCAAGCGTGAAACCCATTAGACCACGGAGCTCTTGCTCAATATATATTCAAACAAAAATGCAAATATTTACGACGAAAGATATAATAGATACAATATATCGTAAATCAAACAATAATAATCATTTACCCCGAAATTGTAATTAAATTCTCAATCCCGCAAACAGGATATTGATGTAAAATCAAAATTGATTAAAAAGTCATCGAGCCGTTTTACGCTCTGGGGAAATTATTCGTAACCTATTTTTACACGAGGAAATCATTTCGATCCGAAGTCTCGGTAAATCAGTGTGGTACCAAAGAGTCAAAATGGAGATGTCTTTGGTGTTTCTGATGAAATGCCTCGCCCTAGTTGTGGTAAGTTTTTTTAGAACATGCATGATCATCTCATGCTCATCACGAGCATCATCATAAATTAGAATTTTATTTCAATAAATAAATATTTCTCTTATGTTTTGCGTTTGGTACTCTTTTCAATTTTAAGGGCCTTACCAGGTTCACGTCATTCTGCTTGTGTCACCTCTTAAACTCGGGAAATGAAAGCCCCAGTATGGAATTCAAGCGGCACTTTTAGACGACCTCTGTGGCTGGAGGCTCTACCTCCCAAGCGAGAGTTTCCGGGTTCGAATCCCCACTGGAGAGGAAGAAATGATAAATCCTAGATCCTGTGTGTTTAAATGAGTGTGACGTTGTTGTTTCTGGTTCCCACTACACAGGGTATCCTAGTTTGGGACCAGAAACATGAATTGTGCCTGTATATAAATATTTATGTTTATGTTTACTTTGGATTAACAGCAGTCTGTGTATTCAGCCAATAAAATTCTTTGCAATCAGAAAAGTGGTGCTTATGAATGCGTTATCTTGCCTAAATTCTCTGGTATAAATATTACTTAGTACACGCATTTTCCCATTCGTGGTAACAGAGGCTCAGATGCCTCCACAGCCAGTTGGCTAAAAACTCTAGTCCCCGTCATGCAAAATGTACTATTGATTTATGGGGTCACTGCCTCATTTATTGACATAATATGTGAGATATGATTTTTTCCTAAAAACCACCGTTTTCCACCGTTTTTAATGTTCGTTTCTACTGCTTCCACTCAGATCTCATCAGCCTCCTCTAATAGTGACTACAGCGGAGTCCTCAGCAAGCTATACCGAAGTGCACTGAAGGCGCACAAACCACTTGTAGTGGTACTAGACCGTAGTGTCAACAATCACAAGTCCGAGTCCGTTGACGATGTTTTAAGCGATGTTGTGGGACTGCTGTCTGAGGTAATTTTCCTCATGATTATCATTATTATCATCATCATCATCATGATGATCACCACCGTTACAATTAACATCATCATCATCATTATTATCATCATTATCATTATCATCATCATCATTATGATCACCACCGTTATCATTAACATCATCATCATCAAGCTGTCAGTGAACCTACTGTTGTGTTCAGTTTTCTCAGTTCTGTCTCCTCACCATATTTAACTGGATCCTGTGCAATCCTGGCTATCGTAGACATATATGCCATAATTTACCCTTGTTTCTGGTAAATAACCATTTTAGATAACCAGTAGTTGAAAGGGTAAAATAATTACTGGAACCGTATCATTACCACTATTGTGAGCGCTTATACTTCCATACAAAAAGCGTTTTCCACCCCAAAAACTTGTGCGATTTCCACAATGTTTTACATGATTTAGATATTACATATAAAAAACTAGGCCCGTCCGATTTTTTTTATGTGCGCAAACATCCATAAAAAATTCGGCAATGTTTGTTAACCCTTAAACCTTGTCGGCCTTATTAATAAGCCAGTCAGCCCATTGCATAAAACGTGGGAAGTGGGGGCATTTATTTCATTGATATTTATTCCATAATGTACATTAATCTAATCTAATCTTATTTTATTTTATATTATTTAATTTGATTGTAATCAATATCGGGCTCTGGAAAATATATATATAAAAGAAGTTATTCACTATGTAATTTCCACAGTGTTTTGTCTTGCTTTGACATTTGAAAAATAACACTGTATAAATTAAGCAGTGAATAAATTTTTTTATTGGTAAGGCCGTGTGTGTTTTTTTGACAACTAGGCCGGTACGTTTTGATTTTTAAGAAATGTTAATAATAATTAAGAAATTCTTTAGTAAATCCAACTAATGTTATAAATGTCAAAGTAGCGATGTTTAGATGATTGAATGTTTGGATGTTTGGATGTTTGTGCCACAGTTACGCTAAAACGACTGGACGGATTTGAATGAAATTTATCACAGAGATACTATATGAGCTAGATTAACATATATAATACTTTTTAACCAACTGTACCAGAAGGAAGGTAACGTTACGCAGACGGAACACGCAGATGAAGTTGCGAGCATCAGCTAGTATATAATATTTCTTAACCTAAAAATTCACTTTTTTGACATAAAGCCACTTCAGAATTTGATCTATTTTTAACCTATTAAACCTGAATTTCAATAAAATAAAACATATAGTCTTAGTTTAGGATGTGTGCAAACGAATGAGACCAAATTTGTTTCATTTTATGAAAGTTTTTATGGCAGTAAAATGTTATCGCCAGAAAGCATACTTCTAACGAAAATGTAGGCAATTACGCGCCGGCAACTCTATCGCACGATTCGGGTCGAGACGTAGAGTTAGTGTCTATGGGGTATGCTGTGTATAGGTACTGACGTTAATATTCTCGCTTAGTGTCAGGAAACAATTGACAACATTTCAAAATATTAACCCCCTAATTTTAATAGCTAATTCGAAAGTTGGTCGAGAGCTTAATTATGGGATTTTCATTTTACCATTTTTAAAAATAATATATATAAAATATATATATATATATATAATATATATATATATATATATATATAATACTTTATTGCATAAAACAGTGATAACAAACAAATATAAAGGAAAGAACATGTATAAAGGCGAGCTTATCTCTAACAAGAGATTTCTTCCAGCAAACCTAGAGTGGAGAGGAAAAAAATAAACTAAAGGTAGAACTATATGCACAACAATAAAAATTATTTATCATATTTAAATAAATTTTTAAGTCTTGAGTTTTTGAAAAAATTTGATGTTGGCTTAATGGACCATGTTACCTTTGCCAGAACATAGAAAAATGTCATTGTCAAGGCTTCGTCATTGGCTGTCCCAGAAAAAAAAAAAAGGCTGCGTTCGGTTTGAACGTCTCACTTGACATCCGGCATGTGCCCACCTTACATGCTATCTCTTTTGCAGGCATAGAACTTGTACAGTTCTTCTGTTAGTTTTATGCGGGTGTGGGTGGACGATGAAACAAATCGAACGCACGGTTATGCTAAATACGATACAGGTTAGATGTTATGGTGACATTGACAGCTAGTGTCAGCTAGTATTTTTTTTAATGCTAGGCAAAGGTATTTGTAGTTCTTCTGCCTAAATCCTCGATGTCTGAATTATTTTCAAAGTATCTTTAAAAGGAATGAATAGAAATAGTAATTTGTGTCACAAGGGAGCAAAATTATGTATTTACGGCGAGGGCGGTATATTGAATCCAGAGTGAAGGGAAGGATTCTACGATAGAATCCTGAGCGTAGCGAGAGATTCATTCAAGCGTTAACGCCCATGACGAAAATAATTTTGCTCCTCAGTGACACATACAACTTTTCACACCGACTATGAGGAAACTTTAAATTAAATGCTCTAAAAAATTAAATAACTATACTTTGAATTCCACTTTCACCACTTTTACAGTAATCGAACAACGTAAACAAAACTTTTTTTTTATAATGGTGGATTGTGAAGGATTAGGGAAAGGTTACCACAGATAAAATATTCCTGTGTACTTTTACTATTGTGTAAAAATTATCGAATCGAATATTACCATGGTTTCGGATATCAATATTCATTATATCACAATAACAGTCATCGATAGTTTTGATTTCAGTAAAACACATAATTTATTGTGACATTTTTTTTAATATTACGGATAATTCATAATTTTTCATATAACGTTGTTAAAGTTAAAACTTGAAACATGTTTGTTTTTAATCAACTACGTCATTGTAGTCGATTGTAATGTAATTTAATAATTACATTTGATTATTTTAATTTGTGTTCAATAGGTACAATCGAACCAACTGAATCATGACCCACTTGCCTGTTAATTCGTTTGAAACTTTCAAACTTGTAAGATCTATCAAAATGTCAGTGTCTAATCAAATGATAACAAGTTCGTTACCAAGGAAATAAACCTACAAGCGATTTTAGACCTACTTGCATTTAAGGGGTTTAGCAAAATAAGCTTATGGTGGGTCATGATTCAAATGGTTCGATAGTACATTGCGTAAATGCTACATGCCAATGAATAAATTAAAAAAGTAGCTTTAACAGAAAAGTAGTGAAAAGGTGTGAAAATATATTTTTCACACCTTTCATTCGGAAAAGTAAGTTTTGCTCCACGACGAGAGGGAGCAAAATGCTACTTTTCTGTTCAAGCTACTTTTTTAATTTATTCATTGGCATGTCTGTAGCGTTTACGCAATGTACCTATTGAACACAGATTAAAATAATCGAATGTAATTATGATATTACATTACAATCGACAACGATGACGTAGTCGATTAAAAACGAACATGTTTCAAGTTATAACTTCAACAACGTTATATGAAAATTTATGAATTTTTCGTAATATTAAAAAAAATGTCACAATAAATTATTTGTTTTACTGAAATCAAAACTATCGTTGACTGTTATTGTGATATAATGAATATTGATTTTCGAAACCATTGTAATATTCGATTCGATTATTTTTACACATTGGTAAAAGTACACAGGAATATATCCTTCACAATCCACCATTATAAAAAAAAAGTTTTGTTTCCGTTGTTCAAATTCTGTAAAAGTGGTGAAAGTATAATTCAAACTAAAGTTTTTTTTAGAGCATTTAATTTAAGTTTTCCTCATAGTCGGTGTGAAAAGTTGTATGTGTCACTCAGGAGCAAAATTATTTTCGTCATGGGCGTTAACGCTTGAATCCTTCGTTACGCTCAGGATTCTAACTTAGAATCCCTCGCTACGCACGATTCTATCGTAGAATCCTTCCCTTCACTCTGGATTCAATGTACCGCCCTCGCCGTAAATACATCATTTTGCTCCCTTGTGACACAAATAACTATTAAATGTGTTTCGTATTATGCATTCAAATGTATCTCAATGGATATGAAATCTTTTTAACTAAACAAAAATGAAATGTTGTCAATTGTCGATGTCGATAGATAAAAGTAATTAATATATCTAAACTAATATCATAAACCGGTAATTTGTGAATATTCTATGTTTGTTAGAGACCCTCTATGGAAATACTAGATCGATGTTTAACATATTTTCATTTTGCATCGCAGGAAAATATTAGGTTCCCGCGGGAAACAATTACACGTGATCCTGATTCTCATTGTTGCAAATACGAACACTTCAAACGAGGCTTCAGAAAAGTAGCATTCCCATTGCAGCGAGTAGGCGGGAAAAAAGTAGTTGGTAATAAAATAAAATAAAATAGGATTAGATGCTCTTATATTATCTATGCAAAGTATATACAGGATGTCCCAAAAGTCTTACGTAACAGTGACACCGAAAGAGTGTTTGGCATCTGAGACAAGGCTGCTTAATGAAAGCACTTGTAGCATCCTTAGTGAAAGTTGCATGTTATTCGAGAAATCTTGAGCTTAAAGTTTTTAATGGAAAACCCCATTTTTTATATTGTTATTGCTAGCCATATTTATTTAGGAAGACAAAAGGGTTCTTTTGTCGACACCTTAAGTAGAATAAAGTAACTTGAGACTTCGTCTTAGCTTAAATCTGAAGTATACGTAACCGGAAAACTATATTAGGAATTCCATGCAGAGTAAATTAAGAGGATACTGAACCAAAAGCGAACTCTAGAAAAAACAAACCTTTTCCTAACTTTCATATTCCTTGGTATCCGAGGGTCAATGAATTCTGCCAATAAGCATAGTAAATAAAATTATTCCAGTTTCGCCTGCATTTGTCGAGTCTAAAACTGGCCATCGCGCTTAATTTTCTCATATACCTACCAATCCTTGAGGGGTTCATGCGACGAAATATCAATATTGTCTTCCAGTTATCTGTAGCTGGCCCTGTACGTGATAAAAGTAAAGTGATTTAAAGTAATCTAAGCCCGTCACGTATAAATCAAAATGTGATTGTTTTGGATGGCATCAAGAGTGGAGTGAGTCATCGCCGATAAGTCCACTGGGACTTGCTCCTAAATAATGCTGGGTATGATTTGTATACAATCCACACGAGGAAACCTGTAAATTAGTTACTGTGTTAAATTCCCAGGTCACAATAAACACAATTTACCTACACAGTTAAAAACAGAAAAGTCCTACGAGTGAAAAACCTACCTCTTAGGTACTTACAGTGTACAACAGTTTTATAAGTATAAGGGTAGGTATCAACCCGTTGGTGTCGTTATTATACCCATTATTATAACGACGAAGTATAAACATAAAGCATTAGTCAATACTTAAGTTTTTTTACTTATCATTACTATTGCTCACAAAAAGTGGACACAATTTGCTCCTGCCACTTCAAATGGAAAAAAGCGTAATTGTATCTAATGTCACAGTGAATTGTGACAAATATTCATAACAAATTCTGGTTGTAAAGAATCACTCTATTCAAAATATACAGCCTCTCATTCTATTTAGAATGAATGAGAACACCACAACCAAACTGTACATGGCAACATTATTTCAAGAAGTGACGTTTGATGTTGTTAATTTACTTCGTCGTTATAATAATAAGGGTAAAGATATTTGCGCGATCAATTCATTTGCGTTGTGTTACACTATAAGCATAGATTCATCGAAAAGTAAACGAATGTCATAGAAATAAACGAGTAAGAGACTAACCCGCTCAGTATTCGGCGGATTACATTATAAATTAATTTTAATATAAATTGAGTAACTGGGCAGAGGAATCTTGAATTAACCTAATGTGGTAGAGGCATAATTATGCCAAAGTTTAGTCAGATATTAAGCAGTTAATCTGCAAATAATAGAAATTTAAACATTTACCACGTCGAGGCCTTCAAGTTCCCAAACTCCATGTATACTTACAATGGGCTTACTTTCTGCTGCCTGCTAAATCTTGATTTGTTTGATTAGCCTGCCTACATAATCGTTTATAGGTGGAATATTTAGCGTATCCGTGGAGTAGCCATGGCGATATTTATAGAAATAACTGAAACCGTTACATCTATGGGAAGTTGTTCCTAATTACAGACCATAGTATAGTGGTATGTGTTCCAAATAGATGCACTGATAAGGTGATCCCTCAACATGGAAACTATAAGAAATCCAAAACCTCTACACACTTTTATTAAAATACAACTTGGGTTCTATTTAAACCAACATAATTTAAAAGAAAGTTAATCCAACAATAAAATACTGGTCGTATAACAATCCGGCAGTGTTATTACCACAAATTACAGTCGAGAAAAAAGGTTCTCGTACAATCCTCTTTTATACACGACTAACTAACTTAATTTAAAAGAAAGATAATCCAACAATAAAATACTCGTCGTATAACATTCCGGCAGTGTTATTACCACAAATTACAGTCGAGAAAAAAGGTCCCCGTACAATCCTCTTTTATACACGACTAACTAACTGTTCCCTCCGCTAAGACGCTTCACGCCAATCCTTACTGATTCTTCGTATATTTTGTCTGCTGGAAATATCTCAATTACATAGAAATTATACATGCTTCTAAGAAAATATCTAATGAATAAAATTCTATATGGGTTTTTGTTCATAAAACTGTCTGAATTGTATTAATGAAACTTTTCTATCCATTATACCCATGCCGGATATGACGTACATTTTCATTCAATGCAAAAGGAAATTCAACTAAAGTAAAGCTAGATTTTTCATTACATTGGCACAATTAAATATTTGACATTATTTACTATTACTTACTGCGTTCTGTTTATTGTTTGAAAAATTATTTATACAACATTCTACTTTACAGTTTACAACCACTAACGCCATATTCTTGATTATCATATAAGTAGCCGCCACATAGACGTCCCTGCTTCTTGATCTCGAGCCTGCATAGATGGCGTTGATTTACTTAATATTTCTAAGAAAATGAATGAAGAGCTTTATTAGCAAGAAGAGGTATAGCACTGGAAAAATGTCCAGGCGTTCACCCTATTGGCATAGGTGAAATACTATAACGCATCATTGCAAAAGCCATGGCGACTGCAACAGGGCTAGATGATCAACTAGCATGTGGCTCTGATCAGCTATGTGCAGGTATGAAATCGGGTATTGAACGAGGGATTCATGCCATGACCAAATGTTTTAATGAAGGTGAAGATGATGAAGGCCTCCTACTAATAGATGCCGCGAATGCCTTCAACGCGCTGAGTCGCCCAATCGCTCTCTGGAATGCTAGAATCTACTGGCCGCGCTGTACAATATTTCTTTTCAACACATATAGAGGTTACGCAGTCATTTGCCTATCAGGCTCAAACGATTTCATCTTAAGCAAGGAAGGAACAACACAGGGCGATCCATTAGCAATGCTAATGTAGTCGGAATTCTACCCCTGATCCAAAGCTGCAAAGACCCTGGAAAATATGTACAAAACTGGTATTCTGATGATTCCGCCTGTTTTGGTAAACGAAAAAACGTAAAAGAATGGCTAGAAACACCGATGAAACTAGGTCCAAAATAAGGTTATTTCTCAGAACCTTCAAAAAGCTGTATCATAGTCAAAAATAAATCAACCGAAGAAGCTCACAGACAGGGAACCTTGGAGTGAAGACTATATTTTCACACTGGTTTTTGGGTGGCGTCATCGGAGACGAGAATGGAAGAAAAGAATACATCAAAAAAAAGGTTAACGAATGGATTGAATGTATAAGACTACTATCAAAAGCTAGTAAAAACCAGCCAAAACTTGTACATACTGCCTTTACAAAATAGCTCCAATGCGAATGGAAATACTTACAAACAGTCATGGATAACACTTGTGAGGAATTTCACACTTTAAAACAAACCATCATGACAACAATAATACCATCAATCTTAGACAGAGAAATAACGTCACTAGAACATGAACTATTCAGCCTACCGGTGAAACTTGGCGGGCTAAGCATTAACGACCCAATGAATAACAACGACTGTTATAAAACATCGATATAATCAAATAGAATACTAACGCACGCCATCATATCTGACGAAAATCTAGACTTACTAGCCCATAAAACTCATGCTACAAATACTACCAAAGAAGAAAAACTATCGCGGCAAAGGAGAGACGCTGAAAAAAATAATGTCATAATATGTAAACTACCAAATAAAATGAAAAGATGTCTCCAAAAAGTCGTTGAAACGAACTCTTCACAATGGCTAACTATCATCCCGACCACCGCAAATAATACTGATCTCACAGCTACCCAGTTTAGGGATGCTTTAGCTATTAGATATGCCCACGAACCTGCAAACCTCCTTCAGGCCTGCGACGGATGCGGAGAGAGTAATTTCGACCTAAACCACGCATTAAACTGCAAGAAAGGAGGATTAATAAAAAAAGGACATGATCAACACAGAGATGATTGTAAAAATTGGGCCGAACTAGCCTGGGGAACTAGCACAATAGAACCCATAATGCAAGATGAAAATATAAATCAACCAGCACTTATCACCTGCAAGGAAAGCGTTCTTCGACTTTCGCATAGTAAATGCTGACGCTTCCTCTTACAGCAACCTCACCTGGCAAAAAACAGCACAGAGACATAGCCGAGAGAAACACACAAAATACGACCGAGCAGCTGAAGACCTAAGAGCTTCATTCATCCCACTAGTTATTTCATGCAATGGAGCTCTAAGAACTGAATATAACAGTTTTTTTTAAAAAAAAACGCATCAAAGCTTAACGGGAAATGGGGAAAACCGTATTCTCAAATAGTGTACTGGCTGAAAGTGAAAATACAAATCTCAGTTATAAGAGCAGTTTCCATGAGAGTAAGAGGCACGAGAAAAAATGTCAGGGCCTTTCAATGCGAAGATGGAGCTTTATTACTTTGGTGACAGCACGATCTCATGAGTGACAGCAGAAATACCTACATAGGTTTTATTTATATTTACTATATACTTTACACATTATATTATATTATATGCTTCCTTGTTGTGTCGTGTCGTATCTTCTAATTTCTGTTTGGTGTATTATTTGTATTGAATGTAAAAGGATCACCTAGCCTCAGAAGATTAGAATTCGAAATATTTTGGAAAGCCGTGTAATCTTCATAAAATGAGAATTCTTAAGTTTTTATAGTCTAACGATTTTCATTCAAAATTATACACAACATGTCGTTCATATGATGCCCATTCATTAGTTATTGCATGAATTTAATTGATTGATTAATAATCACTTGATTATTCCTATCCACTTCGATCCGAGTACTAATCAATCGTCCATCCTGACAATATTTGCGTCCAAGCAAACAAAAAAAATGCCTATTTTTGACATTCAAATTGCAGGATATACAACCGTCACACCACCATGATAACCAATGATATGAGTATACAATTATCAAACAGGTGACTACTAATCATTAGATATGCAATTGTAACATCAGTGACGGCCAATACATATACAATAATCACACCAGTGACGGCCAATAGATAGGTACAAAATCTTCACACCAGTGACGGCCAATAGATAGATACACAATCGTCACACCAGTGATGGCCAATAGATAGATACACGATCGTCATACCAGTGACGGCCAATACTTAGATAAACAATCGTCACACCAGTGACGATTAATAGTGACGGCCAACAGATAAATGTACAAAAGTCACACCAGTGACGGCCAATAATTGGATTTACGATTATCACAACTGATAGCCAATAGTTTGATAGACGATCACACCTGTGACGGCCAATAATAAATGATTAAATTGTCAAAATTCTGTAACGGCCCATGACCAGTACGATCATCGCAAATAAAATAATATGAACAGAAAATTATCGCGAGTACTAAGAATAATGTAAATGTATGTTTTAAGCGGTAAAACCATTGGCGGCATTCACGGTGTTATTAATGCCCCAGAAAACTTTACACAAACAAGCATTCCATTCTTACTCATCAGATATTTTCTGTCTGAATCTGATGACACTGTTTATTGATTCTATGGGGGTTCTATCGAACCGTTTAATTTGACCGTTCGAGCGTGGCGAGGCAATCGCATTTTTTACGTGCTTTATTCGATTATCAATGCAATAATTATCAAAGGGTTTTCTCATAAAAGCGCTGTAATAAATCAGGAGGAAGGACTGAGGTAACAATTTCAGAGGCAAGATTGTCTCTTATTTTAAGGGTTCAATCTGCTTTTTGAGGTTTAAAAGGGAATCGGCAGGAGTTTCCGAACGGATTCGCAATTCATATTCAAGTTCTGCTTTTTCCAAGTGTATACCTAGTGTATACCTTCAAGGGACAAGCCATTGCACTGAAGTAAGGTATCTAGCTAGCTAACTATGAATTTATATCAACCTATGCGGTAATATCTACCTAAGTAGTAATCGAGAAACTAATCGTACCAACCTCACCCCGCAATAAGACTTGAGTCTGTGGTCGCTCATTGCCAGTGGGACCAAAAACCCAACACTTAAATTTAGTGAAAAGATGGATTGAAAAGCGCGGGCCATGTTTATTTATTTAACTTTTTGTATGTATCATATATAACAGCCATATCTATATTTACCATTATTGTTACCTATTTTTTATATATTCTTTATATTTATGTATTTATGGATTGTATCACGCCGCGGTCTGGGGCGCTCGCGAGGTAACACTTGGCGCTGACTGAAAATCAGCGTTGAAGGCCTGGCCTTCAACATAATGCTAAGTCAGACGCCATTTATAATGACAGTGACACACCACGACTGTCATTTCATTTTATATCATGTGTTTTGTTTCTTTGTTGTAATTGTAGTGTGTTCACTGTCCTTATAATAAATGTTTCTTTCTTTTCTTTTCTTTCTTTCTTTCAGAAAGGGAAAAATCTACGTCGAAAGAGTTATCCAAAGAGATCAGATTTAGTCACTAGTGAGTTTTAGTATCTAAGATAATGGATAAACTTGCGTAAAATAAAAACCCGTTGAGCGCCAAACGTCACGTTACAAAGGGTTGGTGTGAATAACCTGTTGTAACGGAAGCATAATAAAAGAAATTTTGAGAGTAGGTCCTAAAATAAATGAAAGAGAGAAATTAGAATTAGTCTGATTTATTAACACAAGTTTTCCTACCTGTATAAAATTATCCTACCTACCTTTTTACAAGAAAATCTAATGATTGATCCCTGGGTGTCGTTCGGCGTAGGTCGGCGTCGAAGTATAATCCGGATCCAGGTTTTGTGGAAAAGCGGTTATTCGGTGTAAGCTGTGTGGCTTGTAATTAGGGTAACCGGATCGCGTCTTCTGAAAAGCCCGTGGGTGGCGTTGTGCCCCACGGGCTTTTCAGAATTTCGAACCGCTTGAAAAGCCAGAGTGCTAGAGTGCGACGCTGCGTTGTACCTACCATACGGGGGTTTCCAGCGCTAACATTGACAATCCATCGTCTAAATAGCCCGTGGGGTACAACGCTGTGACCCATGCATGCACTAGGCGTGAAAGAGAGAGTGGATTAGCGCACCAAGCGTGTGCGGTGCAAGGTCACAACTTCTCACCGGTGATTTGTAGTAATTTTGTTTTCATGGAGTTATTGTTAGTATCGTAACAGAGATGTGCGAAACAATAAACTACCTGTTATTATTCTCGGATGAGGATTTTGAGTTGATTAGATTTGACGATGACAATAGTGGAGTACAAATTTTCTCGTGCGGGTTTCGGTGGAAACTGAAAAGTGAATGTTACGAAAAACGGTGTGATAAGTTAATCAAAATAACTAGATAACGAAGAGACGATATTCTAACCCAATGCGATACGTTTTCAGGAAAGAATATGTGTTTCAACATGCACATATCAACAACAACAACCTATAATTTCACCATTATTTTTATGCTTCACTTGTTTTTGTTTATATAGCTCTACCTACTTCCTGTACCTATTTCTTATCTTTTAAAGGTAAACTACGATAAATTGGCGCGTAAATGACAGTAAAAATTTATCGTACGAACAATCACCCAGGGTTCATTTTCGTAATTAGATAGAGATTTGCAATTTTCACAGAATGTCCTATTGCCGCTATAGGTAGCACCAAATAATGAACTAGGTAGGTAGGTAGGTAGGTAAACGAGATTTTTTAATTTAAGGGCGGCAGACCAATACAAAGCGATGTGTTTTAATAGCACCTACCAAATCACCATTACTTAACTACCTACCTAAAATAGCGTCACGCCTTTTTCCATATATGGGGTGGCAGAGGCTCAATTGTACCCCCTTTTAGCCTGTTATTCATTACTGCAAACGCTGCCAATCACAACGTCTAAAATTTTCAAGATCTAGTTTCGAATTCAAGATTGGATCAGGCATGATATTATTTTCCTTTAACATAAAATAACATAGCGTCACACCTTTTCCCTACGGGGTGGCACAGGCACAATTTTGCCCACTTTTAGCCAGTTTACCGTCACTCGATTTTGCAGGACAAGATGCTAGCCCATCGCCACAGCTTTACATTTATTTTAGGACCTAATCTCAAATTTTTTTTTATTAAGCTACCGTTACAACAGGTTATTCACACCAAACCTTTGTAACGTGACGTTTGGCGCTCAACGGGTTGTTATTTTACACAAGTTTTTCCATTATCTAGATACTAAAACTCACTAGTAGCTAAATATTATCTCTTTGGCTAACTCTTTCACGTAGATTTATTTTTTTCCCTTTCTCGATTATTACTTATGTAGATATTACCGCATAGGTTGATATAAATTCATAAGTAGCTAGCTAGATACCTTACTTCAGTGCAATGGTTTGTCCCTTGAAGGATACACTAGGTATACACTTGAAAAAAGCGGAACTTGAATATGAGTTGCGAATCCGTTCTCTGCAGAGATCGAAACTTATATGGCTACTCCTATAGTGATCCACGGCTTTAGCGGCTGTTTTCGTTTCGGGTTTTTTGTCACTGTAGTGTTATCAGTAATAACAATTTGAAGGTCCTTAACTATAATTAGCGCTGCCATATTGACATCATCAATACCGTAATAAGTTGCTTAATCATATTTTCTAAGACCAATTTCGATACCTTCCTTTTTAATGTGTTCCTTTTCGTATAGGAGTTTTTTTATGTCACAGGTTAGTGGTAGTAAGTAGTAGCAAAATTGGATTGTGATCTGAAGATGAATTTATTAAATACAAGCACCTTTTCCCATGAGTAGTAATATTAACACCTTGTCTAAAACCACAAGTTGCCATCAGATCAAGAAGTTCGTATGGGGTAAACTCAGTAGTACAATGAGGGGTAGTATTATACGAAAACCAAAACTGTTATCTATTTACTGCCAATATGGTAGAAAATAGATAATAGTTTTGGTTTTCGTTGACGAAGGATTTTAGGTGTTCCTTCAGTGTAGCATGTGAGCGTTCTAGTGCTCCGTTGGACTGTCGGTGGTAAGGAGTAGTAAATAGAGACTTGATTTTCAGGATTTCAATAAGCTGGTTGAACAATTCTGAGGTAAAGCAAGTACCTAAATCGGTGAGTATTGTTTTGGGAAATCCAAAAAAGACATAAAATGTACGAGCTTTCTAGCTATCTCGTCACTTGTCGCAGTGACCATGGGATATGCGCTTGAAAATTTAGTTAAATCATCCTGTAATGTTAAGATGAATCTAAAGTTTTGGAAACCCGCTTCGGGTAGGGGACCTACTATATCGAGAGCCAATCGTTCAAATGGTCTCGTAGAGGTTGACGTAATCTCCATAGGGGCTTTATTTGATTTTCGTAAAGGCTTATTGACCTGACAAAGTTTACACTTCTTAACATAATCCTCAATATCAGAACGCATGACTTTCCAGTAATAGGCAGCTTTTATTCTATTGTACATCCGCTTTGACCTTGGGTGACTAACGATAGTAGAATTGTGGTTTTCCTTTAATATTTTTGGGACCTTGACAGGAGTCGGGTAGATCAATTGATTTAAGTAGATATGCATTTTGATGTTAGTGTTATAAAAAATTCGTTCACACTTGTCTGGCTGCAGTTTCAAGTTGAATTCACGCAGTCGGTCGAACACTAGCTTTAGCTTGGTCATGTGGGAATCAAGGTCATGAAAGTATATGATACAGTCATCTAAATAAACATAGCAGTGGAGACCTTGAAGTCCTGAAAGCGCCGTATTCATAAGGCGTTGGAAAGTAGCAGGGGCATTTTTCAACCCGAAAGGCATTCTGACAAACTCGTAGTGGCCCAGAGCTACTAGAGTCGGTAGTCACAGTAAATCCAGTTTTTTGGGCGTCGACTGAGCCCATTTTAATTTGGTGAAATCCGCTCGCGAGATCCAAAGTACTGAAGTACTTGGAATGTCCTAATTGGTCAAGAATGTCGGTGATAAGAGGCAGTGGATAGCTTTCTGAAATAGTGACGTTGTTTAAGCGACGGTAATCGATGACGATTCTCCACTTCTTCTTGCCTGAAGCGTCCATTTTCTTTGAGACAACCCACACAGGGACACTCCATGGTGAAACAGAAGGACGGATTATATTTTGGTCAAGCATTTTCTGGACTTGAGTGTCGACTTCCTCTTTATAACACTTAGGGAAGCAATATGATTTGACGTGAATAGGCTGTGCATTACCGGAATTAATAGAATGCTAGATAGCATAAGTAAAAGATAGAGGATTTATTACCTTCAAGATGGAAAATGTCAGGGTACTGGGAACAGCACTTAAATAGTGACCTTTTCTCTTCATCATTGAGATGAGAACAGCGTATTGGACTTAGCACTCTATTTAATCAATCCGATTCAGAAGTAGTTATCGAATTTATTTTGTGACAAGGCTCAGTGAGGTACTTCTGTTCAGTTCAGTTCAGTTCTTTATTGCCATAAATTACACGTTTATAAAGATCTTATGATAAAAACAATAATGAGTCAGTGTAATTTTACTCATAAGAGTGTAGCAACTTACTATACAAGGATTTAAATACTAACAAGGCAATTATAATATAATTTACACAGTCACAAAATCATAAAAGAATAAAAACTACACACGATTATTTGAATTTTAATATCTTAAATAATGTCATTTTGTGGAATTCTATTTCGTTATCTTATTATTAATTAATTATAATTATAATATTCATATAAGTCATATGGACACATTTCTAATAGATATTTATTAAGTTTATTTAAAAAGGAGATTCCAGATAAAGCTTTGATATCTTCAGGCAGCTTATTGTAAATTTTTATTGCGGTCACCTTTGTGCTACGTGTGTGCGACACTGTTCTGCTCAACGGAATTTTTAAATTCAGTTTGTGTTTATTATTCAGCCTTTCGATTACACCAGGCGGCCTCTGGGGAAACTTTTTAGGATAGCGCCTGACCAACTTGCATAACTCTGTTATGTAGAGTGCTGTAATGGTATGAATCTTAAGTTTTTTAAAAGAACAGCGGCATGAATCCATACTGGACTTAAGATCGTCAAGAATACGGATTGCCCTTTTTTGTAATGTGAAGATCTTTTTAATTTCAATACAACCCCCCCATACCGCTAAACCATATATTATCCTAGACTGGAAGAACGCAAAGTAAGCCTGTAGAGCAGCTGTTTTTGTCGATATCCTCCTCAAAGACCGCAATGCGTAGCAGAAACTACTGAGTCTACCTTCAAGAACTTCAACGTGTCGTTTCCAATTTAAGTTACAGTCTGTATGGATTCCTAAGAATTTGGCATACGGAACCGATTCTATTTTTTTGCCGTTTACTTGAATGTCAAGGTGTGGCAAATGGGTGTTGTAGTTTTTAAAATACATGAGTTTCGTTTTGCTAACATTTGTACTCAGATTTAAAGAATTAAACCAATTTACAACAACGCCGATCGTTGTATTAATTTCTTTGGCTAAATCTTCACACTCGCTACGTTCAAATTTAAAAAACACAGAGAAGTCGTCCGCAAAAATTACAATTTTATTGTTTACTAAAAGCGGAAGGTTATTGATATATATTAACAACAAAATTGGGCCCAATATACTACCCTGTGGCACTCCTATTTTAGTTTCGCGGCAGCTTGACTCTACATTTTTTAAGATCATTTTTTCTCCCATGGTTGGTAACAAGACACTCTGTTTTCGCTCGCTTAGGTATGAAACAAACCAATCATTAACCGGGCCCCGTATGCCGTAGCGGTTTAAAATCTCCACCAGAATTACATGACTTACGTTTTCGAAAGCCTTTGATAGGTCAAGGAGAACTGTCATGACGTTTGAGTTTCTATTTAAGGCTTCAGCAACATAGTCTGTCATGTCGAAAATAGCGTCTATGGTGGAAATGTCTTTTTGAAATCCGAATTGTTCTTTTGCCAATATATTTTCCGCGCACAGATAAAGACTTAACTTTTCTGCCATAACTTTTTCGAACAGTTTTGACAAAACTGGGAGCAACGATATGGGTCTGTAGTTTGTGACATCCAGTAGGTCGTCTTTTTATGTATCGGTATTATCTGAGCCTTTTTTAGTCTTGATGGAAAGACGCCTTCTCTTAGCGACAAATTTATGAGGTAGAGGAGTGGGATCGCTATGGCATCATATATATGCTTTATGACGCTAGCCGATATAGCATCATAGCCACTTGATTTCTTATTTTTAAGGTTACTCACGTGTTTGTGAAGTCCGCCGATCTGAATTTCATTTACGAACATAGATCTATGGTGGAAATCGGGTAATTTTATTTGAGAATTTCCCCTTGGCATTTCAGACAAATCTGTGAAGTGGTGGTTGAATAAATTTGCTGCTTCATTATTACAATTTGCTGTTTTTTTTCTATCCGTTAGACCCCTGTAATCTCGAATATCTAAATCTTTTCTCCCTTTTATATTCAAGTTTATTAGGTTCCAGGTGGCTTTTAATTTATCGTGAGAGACTAAAATCATTTTTTCGTTTGCAAGTATCTTTGACATCTCTATGACTCGCCCTAAAATAGTAGAGTATAACTTATAATGCTCGAGCTGCTGAATATTTTTGGATTGCTTAGCTTTAACGAAGAGATCTCTTTTAGTCTTGCTTGACTTTCTAATGCCTGGGGTGAGCCAGTCTTTTTTTGTTTTGTTTTTGGAGGCGTAACCTCTTACTTTAATTAAAGGAAAACAAAAGTCGAAAGCTTCCAATAAAACATCATGAAAGATGTTGAAGCTCTTTTCTAAGTCAGGCTCAGCAAATACTCTATCCCATGATGTTTGCTGTACGCTTTCTTTCAGTTTTTCAAGGTTAGAGATCATAACATTTCTTACTTGTATGAAGTATTTTGTAGGGCCCTTTTTTGTGGAAGGTTGAGCGAAGCGTTCTGAAGTGTATGGTCTGATAATCCTAATTCTATAACACGTGTGTCTCCTAAGTCTGTATTGGAAATCATGTTATCAATACAGGTTTGGCTGTGGCTGGTAATGCGGGTTGGCTCTTTTATATAAAGCTTTACATTGTACGACTGTAGTACCCCGATAAACTCCCTAGCCTCAACTGACTCTACAAGGGTGTTGATATTAAAGTCACCACATATTATGATTTTACGTTCCTTGTATTAAATTACATAAGTTAAGACGTTTTCAAGATATTGATGGAAATTATCATCTTTTTCTGTCTTGGGTCTGTATAAACTAATTACATAGTATCCATACAAGTCGATCCCACATATTTCACAGATGTAAGGAATGGAATAGTCTTTTAGCTTTTTTAAGTCAGTATAGCGATTTCCTACCTTTACATATATGCAACAGCCACCTTTACTGGTTCTATTTTTGCGACAGAAGCTGTATGCTAATTTAAACCCAGCTATAATAATCCTCTCTAAATCTTCCTGGACTCTATGATGCTCAGTTATACATAAAACTTCAACACTTTTTTCATTGCTGAGCCATATCTCCAGTAAAGACACCTTTGCAGCGTTTAAACTCTGAATATTTAAATGTACAATTTTTCTAAGTTGTTGCTAATCATTGTGACTGTTTACAAAAAAAACCTGGCTTTTTACGGGAGAGTTTGGAGTTGAAGTTGGGTTCGAACTCTCTTCTATTTGGCTGTTTACCGGATATGTAGAAGTTACAACATCTACGCAGGTTTGAGTCTCTACGCTAATACACACGGGTCTCCCAGACGCTACATCCCGCGTTTGAGAATTTGAAGTTGAATTGGGGTTCGAACTCTCTTCTGTTTGGCAGTTTACAGAGTATGTAGGAGTTACATCTACGCAAGTTTGAATCTCTACGCTAATATACATAGGTCTCACAGGCGCTACATCCCGCATTTGATTGAATTCAGAATATTTTTGGCTGTAGCAGAGTCTTAGAATATCCCTCAAAAGGAATTTACATGCGAGTTCCTTAGAGAGTATAGTACGACTTCTATTTTCAGAGTCCCATATATCAATGTAGATGCTGTGTGAAAAGCGTGAGCTTAGCAGTCTGAGAGTGCTGTTTACTTTATTTTCATTTAAATACCTGTTTTTGTCAACATTACATAGAATGACATTTGTGTTTGCTAGTTGGTTTAGGTTGTAATATAGTAGAGATTTTAATTTTAAGGGATCTTTATCATTTTTTCCCGCTATTATTATAACAATATCGCAGACTGTAAGGTCTTTACAGAGAGAGTTACATGAGTTTAGCACTTGATCTAGAGTGGCATTTGGTTTTATGATAGACTCTACCTGAAATTCGCTACCAAGTGTTTTTGATAGTATTTTATTCATACCTCTACCGGTTTCATCTGACAGTAACATAACTCTCCGTTTTGGTTTTCGGCTGGACTCTTTGGTTTTTATCAATTTGTCTTGAATTTTGTTGGCTGTGTCCTCTATTTTCAAGTCTTTGGTCTTCTCTGGCTCACTCGTACTTGACATTTTATTCTTGTTGGTCGGGATGTTGTTGTCGACTCGTACAGATGCGAGATCACTAGACGTCTGCCTCGGTTCATCCATGGTATCTGCTATATGGTCCATCTGTGCTACCACTCTACTTGTGAGTTCTCTTGGTGATTTGCGAGGGTACCCCATTTGGATCAGACTGGGTTTGGTACTGATTCTGCGATATTGTGGAGAGTAAAATTTTGGGGATGACGTGTGTGTAGATGGCGCTGGTTCACCAAAACCGAAAGCTTTAAATATCTCGATCTTTTTCTTGCAGTCTGCTAATGTCTTCTTCAAAGAGCTAACTTCCAGGTTGAGACTGTCAACTTCATTATTTGCCACCTCGAGATCCGAGAGGAGTCGGCTATTCTCTTCTCGGAGATCACTAAGCTCTTGGTTGTTATCTATCGCATTTGGTAAGCTTTGACAGCTAAGATCTAAAAGCGACTTTGGGCTTTGATTTCCTGTATCGGAAATTATCTGCCGTGGCCGTCTCAATGTGACATTTTTACTAGCCAAATGTGTTGAGCAAGGCGTACTGTTGCTGCTGTTTTCAGTGTCTTGTACAAGTTTTTTTTTTGCTTGGTATCCTGGCACTTCTGGCAAGTGAACTTCCTCTTTAGTTCCACAGTGTTCGAGAGGTATTTTGCACTTGAGATGTTGACACAATAATGGTGGTATGCGTCACGACAGAGAGTACATGTGAGTAGTTCAGTGGGGTAAACAAATCTTACGCATGCCTTACACTTCATATTGTGGGTTAGCTAGCGACCTCTGGTGGTTCAATCTTTGGTCAAGTCCATCTATGCTCTAATGGCACAACCTCTGTTTGGATGTTCCATCAGAAGATGTCGCCAGGGTAGCATGTAGTGAGGAAAAAGTCGGTTTTAGAAAAGTCCACCACCCGGGATCGAACCCTGTCTTCTTGAGTTTTAGCAAAAACTCGAGTCGCCGACACGCCGGCTTAACCGCTGAGCCACAAGCGATGCTCTGCCCTGTGGTGAAAATCTTAAGTCCACTGGGGAGACTCTGTTGGGTTATGCATGCAGTATCTGCATGATTCAACTTCTCCTTTGTTCCAAGACTTGGACTTTGTACACTGGTTCACGCAATTTGAGAAGATAACGATTTTTATAATCTGTTTTTGTCACATAATTGCCTACACAGTGAATAATGATAAAATTGGTTTTGATACATTTTTGAGGCACTCTTGTTTCTTTATATAGGTATAACTTTCAATTTGTTCTGTTAAAGTAACCGTCACTCCACTATTGTTTTGCTGTTTTCTTGATAAGTTCACTGGTTTTTATCACTGTTTTTATCACTAATTGTGAAATTTACCAATGGTTTTCATGATGTGTAGGAATGTTGCACTAGTTTTCTTGTCTATGATTTATTTTAAGATTTTTAGTTGAGGAGCTGTCTAACTCAATGTTTGTGCTGCGGTGGCGCCCTCTCAACTGTTCGAATGGTGTTAGTTTCTCATAATAGTCTTATACTTGAGTCAGTGGTGTTTAAAACAGAGACATTAACTTTTGCATTAGATTTAATTGAGACGATGCAATTAGCAACATAAACACCATTGTATAAGACATGATCTATTTGATAAAGCTCGGGCGAGTAATTTGATACTGCGCATTCGATAACGGCCTCAGAGCGGGCCGGGATAATGTAAGTTGGCTGATTATAAACAATAGGTAGAGATTGGCCTTTAATTAGCAAAGTTTTTATAAGTGGTGGTAAATTTTTACTTTAAAATGACTAAAGAAATTACTGCCGATGATTCCGTCATAGCATTCCAAACTAATATCATCGTTTGTGACATGAAATTTGTAATTCAATGATTCTTGGGGTATGTTAATTACTATCTTCCTAAAGGTTCCTAATGTCTTAATTAAAGATTCAGTATTATTTATGCCTTTGAGTCTTACAATTTCGTGTGAAAGGTGTGGAGTTTCTCTGAGACTTGAGTTTTTGACGATACTGATGCTCGTACCTGTATCTACGAGGAAACACAGTGGTTCCGTAGAATGGCTAGTTTGTAAATAAATGTGTGGCAGGGACACCTTTTTGGTATAAGTCTCAAAGATTGGAATAGAATCGGTAGCATGATTTAATTCAGTGCAGTTAGTAGAAGGGTTCAGTGACCTTTGTTTTGAGGACCTCGGTTTATTTTGCCGGGATATAGAAGTGGAATAGTTTGACTTGTTACGAGATGTATTTTTTGACTTAGTAAAATTAGTAGGATCGAATTTTCTCAAAGTGTGTTTTGATTTAAAATAGCATGACTCGACGTGTTTTCGCATTCCGGCTCGTGAGGTGTGGATTTAGGAAAACTCTTGTCTTTAGATATAGGTAGACTCAGTGATTTTTCTTTAGAACTCAGAGAATTTAGGGAACCCAGTGTAGGCTGAGATGAACTCAGATTTTTCCGATGTGTGTGACTCGACGTGCTTTCGCATTATGGCACGTGAGGTGTGGACTTAGCTAAACTCTTGCCTTTAGGCAGAGATGAACTCAGTGAACTCAGTGGATGCTGATATGAACTCGTATTTTAACGAGATGTGTGACTCAGGATCGTTGCCCGAGGTGAATTTAAGTTTTGAGACTTAGTAGGGATTGAGTCAAAATCAGAGGGCTTATTAATGCCGTTTTTAAAGCACGATTTCGGCAGGCACTGATCCAAAATCATTCGCTGTTTAAATCAAGGTCTTGGTCTTCACGCGTTACTTGCACGTTTACATAAGTTAAGTTAGAGTGTGGCATTTGACCTTTGTTGTTATTTTGCCGATTTTTGTATTAGAGTTTACGGCACTCCACACCCCTACGGCATGACCAAGGTTCTTACAGTATTTATACTGCTTGACATTTGCATTAGTTGAACCTTGAGATGTACCTTGGGTTTGGGCAGAATTTATGTTAAAGGACCTTTGTGTGTTATGTGAGTGAGGCTTTTTATTTTATAACACTCAGAGGATGTGTGCCATAATTTATTGCATGTAGATCACTGTTATTGGGAGCGATGTGAGGATGTTGAGTTTTGTTTTAAGTTGTACAGTTTTTCCTCTTCAATAGCGTGCTGTACCGCTTCATTTAAATATGAGGGGTTTCTGCATCGCACAATATTAGAAATTGAGCTACTTAGGCCAAACATGAAGGTATTGAGCGCTATACGGCCAAGAAGTTCTTTGGAATCTTTGCAATTGTTGTGAATGTCGGACTGTATCCTGTATCCTAGTTAGTATTACTCAATACGCAGTGAATATTTGGTGACATCTTCTGAAAAAAGTTGTCTGCAATTTTGCAAGTCAACCAAAAGATGTGTTGCATGCTTTTTCTCCCCTAAAGTTGATTTGAGAAAGGGTTTATTTAGTTATATCCTCTCATTTTGTGAAGCTTTTTAAGCTACAGGCTACTTGAGCCTTACCCTCTAATTGAGAGAGTATATATTTGCAGAGCACGCATTGTTGCTCGGGGGTAGCTAGGAACATGGCATTGTCACAGTTTGTTAAGAAAGCAGGGAGTGACTCCTTGTCACCATTATAGCTTTTGATGAATTTAGTGAGAACACCAAGAGTGACAGACATTTTGGTTTTAGAGGTTTTTTCAGGTGTTGAATGAGAAGATTCAGCGGTTTCGGCTGCTGAAGATTCACTTTCTTCTGATATTAGACTGACGTCTTCGGTTTCAGTTTTAAGTTTCGACATTTATCGAACTGTGAGATGTTAGAAAAGTGTAGTATACAATTAAAAATCACACACAAGTAAAAAAATATAAAATGTAAAATAGCATAAAAATATAGTAAAACCTTGTAAAAATATCACTGAAACACTTAATGTAAACTTTGGATGTACGGTGTAGTGGCCGCATGTCTTGAAGATGTTATAGGAAGTTATGTTTAAGCTCTGGTAGCTATGATGGGTTCTTGTAGTTGTTGTAGTTAGTTAGAGAAAGATCACCAAAGTTCAGTAAAGCACTATATTGTGACTTAATAACACGAAATACAGATAAATTAGGCAAGTATTTCTTGGTAGATGTTAACCCGATCAAGATCGTATTGCTACTACTTGTTTTTGTATAGGTAATAACGCGTGCTAAGTGCAACGCTAACAAATTAAAAGTAGGTCGTTATTAATTATGTACAAACTGTACATCTTGGAAGCCCTAAGAAAAGATAAAAGTATGATAAGAAAGATTTGCCTTAACAATAAAATTAATCAAAATTTAAAACTAAATTGTCTGCACCGAGAATAAAGTCCCGCCGCGCTGCATCCGCTCGAGGCGTCATCGGTCTCGGATTGCCCCGTGTTGGTTTTTGCTGATTCTGCAGTTCTGTGCTTATCGTTGATAGCTCGATTTTCTCGCGCCGCTCTCTGACTGCATTATGTTTTCTCGTAGATTTTGGAAGGCAGCGAGTCTTCGCCACGCACACGATGCCGATGATGATGAGGACGGTGACCATCGAGTAGCCAACTACGTAGTGGTGCAGATCATGTCTTGTTAAGTTGGCGAGCAGGCTATTTTCCTTTCTCTTCTGAAATTCAACCTGTTTTCTGAGTTTCTTCATGTCAGCATTTTCGCTCGTAAGTTGATAAGGCACCTTAGGATAGGTCAGGCTCACTATGTTGTTTACAGTAGAGTTTATTGTTGCTTCCGGAATGTTATAGTTTATGGTTGCATTACTTTTGTATTTGTTGTGTGCGAAGATGCTTTGATCATCGCACTGTAGCACACACCCCTGTGATATTGTTATGATAGCGGCAGATGTGAGCGTGTATGATGCGATGTCTTCGTTGCAGATAGTCCGTATAGTGCATATCCCGCAGCATGTTGCCAGCCAGCTGTTCGGTTGGTGTAACTCGATCCACTCTGTCTGGCATGACGCTGGTTTAACTTCACAGGGCAAGGTCGTTGTGTGACCAATTAACTTTGCTTCGCACGGAGTTTTGTAAATGTTGTTATGAAGATTGTAGATCGGCACATTCTGTTGACAGATGTAGGTCTTGATTGTGTACAGTACAGGAGCGTAAATTTTCATCAGTTATCGACATGTAGGTATTCTTTTTGAAGTCTGTTGCTAGGTATGGTGTTCTCGGTTGGATTATGACTATTTTAGCGCCCATCTTGATCGGCAGTGGAATGATCCGATATAGAGCGTAGTCCCCTTCCTCCACCAATTGTATTTGGATTTGAAACAGAAAATAATTCGTTGTGACCCTAGCTCTGACCTTCAAAAGCTTGTATAATTCCTTGATGCTCTTCGTGACATCAGTGTCGCCCGGGATTGACAGGGTCTTCGGTAGTTGTTCGTTTATGTTTTTCAGTTGTTCCATTAACTTAATAGGTGTAATCAAATGAACGTCAATGTGTCCTTGGTACACGTCAGTGAGTGTATTGAAAATTATTTCTTGTATTTTTTTCAAGTTGTTAATAAGCATGTAGGCTGACAGGGATGCCGAGCTGAAGTAGGTTGTCGCCATTACGACTTCTAACTCTTCTTTAATTGTTGCAAAGTTAATGTTGGTTTGATTGATAAAGCCGTCGATCATGTTGAACTGTTGTTGTATATTATTTTCATTTTTCTTGAGTAAGTCGTTTTGGAGTTCCACTATGGAGGTCTGATTTTTTATAAGTTGTAATAAGTATTTTTCGTTTTCTTGCACCGATTGAATATCATCTTGATATTTTTCCACAAATCGCTGATCCAGCACCCCAAACAGGCTGTTTGCGACGTAGCCTACTCCGTCGACCAGTCCTCGTTTCTTCCTTCTCTCGCCTAGATGGGCATGTGGAGACAGTAGCACAGTATTGAATGTTTTAAGTTCTTTGTTCTCGTAGTAAAGTTGATCCAAAGTCGTTTTGCAGTATTTTGGGTCCGATTTTTGGCAGAAATTGTTAATGTCGTTGAGATATCCTTCCATTCATCGAATTCCATCCCAGTAGTTAGTTAAATTATAATACATGACTAATGTCCATTCATCGTGTAACTCGAAGCGCTCCTAGCTTATCGTAGTAAATCGGCCGCTCGGGTTCCACCTTGGTTATTTGGGTTTTTGTTGAAGTTGCGTACGTTCCAGTGACGAATGTAAACATTAATAGCATCGTCGTCAGAACAGAGAAAGCCGTGTAGACCTTTTGAACCTTTCTTTGGGTTTTCATGTTATTGCTGTTCGGGTCCACATGTTTTTTGTCGTACTTTGTTCTGTCTTCATTATTTTCCGATTCGGTAGGCAATAATGATAGTTTTGTTACGGGTCTTTTGATCGTTTCAGTCTGAGTTTTTAAAGTTGTTACGCGTACGTAGCCATCAGCGCCGGGGTTAACCTCCATCACACGTCCCATTGCCCATTTTGCGGGGGGGAGGTTGTCTTCCTTAACCAAGACAACGTCTCCTATCTTGATGTTTTTGTTAGGCTTGTTCCACTTGCATCTAGTTTGAAGTTGATTTAGATAATCGTTTGACCAGTTTTTCCAAAACTGTTGTGCCATATGTTCAGTTAATTGCCAGCGGCGCCGTATGCCGATGCTCCTGATTTCCGTATAATCCGATGACGGTGGTGTCAACGTTGCACCACCGGTGAGGAAGTGCCCGGGTGTCAGGCAGTTGTAAAATTCCACTGGATCTTAAGTTAAGGGGCACAGTGGCCTTGAGTTAAGGCATGCTTCGATTTTCGTTAGCAAAGTTAGGAACTCTTCATAGGTTAATTTCTGTTCCCCAAGTACTCGGCAAAGATGGTGTTTTATGGATTTGACCGCAGTCTCCCATAGTTCTCCAGCTGTCGGCCATGACGGTGCTTTAAACCGCCAAGTCACCTCAATTTTACTGATTTCGTTGAAGAATTTTTCAGTCATCATCTTCTTAAAGTCGACGAACTCTTGTCGAAGCACCCTTGAAGCTCCAATAAAGTTGGTTCCGTAGTCTGAATATACACATTTCAGCGTCCCGCGCCTAGCGCACATTCTCTGGAATGCGGCGAGGAATGTTTCCGTACTGAGATCGGATACAAGTTCAAGGTGTACAGCCTTCGTGGCCAACACACAAAGACTGCAATGTAGCCCTTGGATGTTTTCACTCCTCTTCGCTTGTTTAGTTTGATGTCAATGCTGCCCGTAAAGTCCACGCTGGTGTGCGTAAATGGCTTCGATGGGGTGATGCGTTGCTTCGGTAAGTCTCCCATCAGTTGATAATTTTCATGAGGACCGAAGCGACGACAGCGAACACAGTTGTGCAAGAATGATTTGACGGCTCTATTGCCCCCGATTATCCGGTACCGCTGCCGTATGTATGTTAGTGCGAGCCGCGCTCCGCCATGCAATGTCGAAAGATGCGCGTGCTCGATCATAAGTTTTGTAAATCTTCCGTTGCGTGAGAGAATTACAGGATTTTTCATGCCTCCTTGTAATATTGATTTGTTCAGTCGACCTCCCACACGCATAATGTTGTTCTCGTCCATGTAAGGGTTAAGTTTATTGATGTTGCTTTTTGAAGGTAAAGGTTTATTGTTCTGAAGTAGCTTGTATTCTACCTCAAATTCCTTTGCCTGCACGTATTTAATTATCAGTTCATTCGTTTTGGTCAATTCGTTTGTTGTTATGTGAGGTATTTGTTGACTTGCAGTAGATTGCGTTTTTGTGACGAAGCGCAAAATCCAGGCAAAGACTCGGCGAACTCGGGTCAAATTAATGTTATTCACCAGTAATGTTTCTATAAAATGCTCGGGTTTTTTATTGATAGTTATTATGTTGCTGTTATGTTTCCCGCTTTCTTTGCTTTCTGTTAAGTTTGTATAGAGGCATTGTTGAGACGATGTTGATGTTTCTTGTAGGGTATATTCGGGGTCCTTTAGGAACTCTGGGCCCTGCCACCAAAGGCTAAAGTTGAGTAGTTTACTTGGTTATAAACCTCTGGATACACAATCAGCTGGGTTGAGCTCCGATTTTACGTATTGCCATGTGTTAGCTGGCAATATAAGTTTTATTTTATTGACTCTGTTTGCTACGTAGGTTTCCCACCGCGATGATTCACCTTGTATCCATGCTAGCACCACTTGTGAGTCGCACCACGCTCGTTTGATTATGTTGTAGCCGGCGAGAGCTGTTTGAACTTTTTTCATTACTTCCGCTAGCAGGAGAGCGCCACATAGTTCCATTGTTGGTAGGTTTATTTTCTGTGATATTGGCGCCACACGAGTTCTTGCGATCAGTAGGGTTAAAACAAACTCTCCGTGTTCATTTAGGACTCGGCTGTAGACAACGAAGGAGTATGCTTTTTCACTTGCGTTGCTAAATCCCAATAGCTCGGAGTTGTTATTTAATCCGGCATATTTAATCTGGGAATTCGCATTTCCGGAATTATTGGTATTTCACCTTTCAGTTTAAGCCATTCTGTTTTAACTTCCATTGGTAGCTCTTCATCCCATCTCAGGTTACTTATCCATAGTTTTTGAAAGATAAGCTTGGCAGTTAGTGTAACGGGAGATAGCCAGCCCAACGGGTCATAAAGTTTGGAAATCTCTGATAGGAGTGTTCGTTTTGTTAGTTTTTAGGTTTGTTGGAGTGGCCAGTTAAACTTGAATGTGTCCGCTTCCGGGTTCCAGTTTAGACCAAGGGTTTTCTGTGATTCTTCGTATTTAAATTCAAAGTTGTTTTTTGTCGAAATTTGCTCTTTAGTTAGTTCCTCTAGCAGAGCAGGGTGATTTCCGCTCCACTTTCTTAGGTTCATGCCGCCTCTTTGTAGCAACATGATGAGTGATTTTTGTAGCTTTTTAGTTTCTTCCAGAGACGAATGACCACTGATCAGGTCGTCCATGTAGACTATTGAGTCAAGGTCACTGCTGCACCTGGATATGGTACCATGTCTCCATCATCACTAGCTAATTGTTTCAAAGTTCTCATCGGCAGCCATGAAGCACACTTAGTACCGTAGGTTAAAGTATGTAATTTGTAATCTGGCATGTTTTCTGTTGGCGAGGCTCTCCAGATGATTTCCGTCAGGTCTCGTTGTTCTTCCTGAATCCAGAGGCAACGGTACATTTTTTAATGTCCGCTGTGAAGGCATAGCGGTAAGTTCTCCACTTCAAAATCAATGCTTGAATGTCTTTTTGTAGGTTCGGACTTCGAATTCTCTAGCAGGCTGTTGAGGCTGTAGCCGCTAGATGTCTTCTGAGATGCGTTAAACACTGTTCGAAGTTTGGTTGTAGTTGTACTTTCTCTCAAAACTCCATGATGTGGGAGAAAACACTGAAGAGCTTATGTTGTGATCTGTGATGGCGCCATGTGACCTAAATCTTCGTATTCTTTCATGAAATCTCGATACATGGTCGCTAGTTGTTGTTTTATCTCCAGTCTCTTTTCAAGTTGAAGAAATTGTGAGATGGCTATGTTTTTTGAATTGCCAAGTTTTCTCTCAAAATCCGAACATAAGGGCATCTGAACAATGTATTGTCCTTGAGAATTACGCTGATCATTCTTCTTGTAAAACTCTTCACATTGCTCTTCCTTTGGCGTATCCGGTTGCTGCTGGGAGATGTCGTCGGTTTCCCAAAAGCATGTTTGTTCTTCTAGGTTAATCAAAGTTACATAAGAGCAGTATGATTTAGTTATGCTGCCACATAATATCCACCCCAACTGTGTTTGTTGTGCAATAGGGGCTGATTGATTGCCTTTCAGTAAGCCGTCCAGAATTATTTCAGCGTACACTCCTACCCCAAGTAAGAAATCTATGTTTTGAGAAATGTTATACTCCGGATCGGCGAGTTTTAAGTTGCTTAAATGAGGCCAGTTAGCCTTGGGGAATGACACGTTCGGTAAGTTGTTAGTTACTTTTTTCATAATCAGCGCTTGAGTTTCAAACGTGTAATCTGAGTTAATTGATTTACAGTTTATTTGAAGACTTCCTTTGCCTTCCCCTGAAGATGATCCAATTCCATTGACGCTAGCATTAAATTTCTTTCGGGGTAGTTTTAGAAGATGGGCCGCCCTTTCCGAGATCAGGTTTACTTGTGCTCCTTGATCCAGAAGTCCGCGAAGATTTTGGTAAGTTCTGTCAATAGATTTAATATTCAATTGAACTGTTGTTAACAAAATCCCTTTATCGTTAGTTGGTGCGTGATTTGAAGCATTTGCTTGACCCGAATTGGAAGATTGCTGAGTTGAGATGTTTATGTTTGCAGTTGTTTTCTTTGCGTAATGAAGCATCGTATGATGTTTCAAATTGCACTCTTTGCATGTTTTCGCTGATTTGCAAGCGTCCGAGCCATGGCTAAAAAGATAGTTTTTGCATAAACGAAGTTTCGCAATTGTGCCGTTTCTTTTCGCTGTATCCATGTCGACGAAATTCGGACATTGCATCAAAACATGATTTTCGTTGCATAAAGGACATTGTCCATAAGTTGTATGACAGATTTCGTTAAATGTTGGTTTGTAGTCAAAATGTTTTTTTTCTTGAGTTTGTTTATTCGACGGAGTGGAGAAGGGCTTCGTTGAGTTTTCTTATCTTGTGCTTTTCTTTGCTTCAAAGGCGAGAAATGCTCCCTCCAAATATTTAAAAAATTCTTCATGTTTCGGAATCGCTCGTTGATCATCCCGAGTCTTCACATAGTCCTCATAGGAAGTTTTTGCGACATCAAATATACAATAATGGGGTCCCATCTTTGTATGTCTAGGCCGATATTCACGAAACCGTTGACAGCTTCGTTTATGACGTCATGCATCCTTTTTAAGTTGAACGCGTCGCGTTGTTGTATGTTGGGCAAATGCATTATGGTGTTGATGAAGGTCACAAATTGCAGACGACGATTGTCGTAACTTTGCACTAAAAGTGCCCAGCATGAATCGTAGTTATCCGCGCTGATCGATAGGTGTTGAACAATCCTCTCAGCTTCACCATGAAGTTTCGTCTTTAAATGCTGCATCTTTTGCGCCTTGTTTATAGTGGGTTTGTTGTGGATTGTTTCCGTAAATAGATCTTTAAAAGAAATCCACTGTCTGTAGTCTCCTTTAAATTCCGGTATGTCGACTCGCGGCGCAGAGTGCTGATAGTGCATTGTTGAATGTAGTTTGTTTTTTAGTTGTTTGCGTAATTGTTCATAATCCTGTTCGCCTTTCAGGAAAAGACAGTTGTATGCCTCACACTGGACCCCCGCCAGACTTGCCTCAATCTCACAGTGCAGTTTGTCGACAGGTTCCCATTTCGACTTTAAGATGGCTAAACAATCTTCCAGTTCCCATTTTTCAGTGATGGACTGAAAATCGATTTTCGCCATGGCGCGATCAAGCGCTTTGATGTAAATTTCTTGCTTGAACATAAGTAAGTTGATGTTGTTTTCATTAGCCTCTGGGATCCCCGCCAAATCAAAGTTGATTTTGTAGTCGGTAGGGGTTGGTTTTAACCCTTGAAGAGCTTGCAGTTTCTTCAAAATGTCATCTTTCGTTTTTTCATACATTTTCTTAGTCATAGCATAGACGTCATCGGTAAAGTACTTGATGTTCTTTTCAGGAACCGTGGCCTCAATTGTTCCATGCCTTTCTTCAAACTCCTGCCAGTAGTCTTCGAATTTGGAGAGCGTATTTCTTTAGGTAGTCCTTAGTCTTCCTTGATGAGCCGTCCTTCCCATAAATTATGCATCCTTGTTTGAATTTGTTAAAAAGTTCTAGTTGTAAAGTTAGATGTTCCCTGATGTTCCTCAAGTTTGAACGCTCAGGGATTCGGTGAAGTTTAGTTGTCCTCCTTTCCCGTACTGCAGTTCACAGTAACGAAAAAAGGTAAAGTTGTTATTGTTTGTTCACTTTCACGTCCTGCAGTTCACAGTAACGCGAAAAGGTAAAGTTGTTATTGTTTGTTCACTTTCACGTCCTGCAGTTCACAGTAACGCGAAAAGGTAAAGTTGTTGTTGATTGAAGTAAGTAGTTTCGGTTCAGAGCTCGCTGGATGATGGATGCAAGTGATCACGGCCGTGAATCTCAATTCCCTCCGTCCCTGCACCGATGTTTATGACTTCTCACTTCAATTCGCTGATTCCGTGGAGGCCGAAAGAACCGATCCGTTATCAGTGATGAATAGAAGGAACAAAGAGTCACTTAGTTTGTGGCACTTGCTTCTCGATGCTCGAAGGACCATAAAAATGTACGGTGTAGTGGCCGCACGTCTTGAAGATGTTATAGGAAGTTATGTTTAAGCTCTGGTAGCTATGATGGGTTCTTGTAGTTGTTGTAGTTAGTTAGAGAAAGATCACAAAAGTTCAGTAAAGCACTATATTGTCACTTAATAACACGAAATACAGATAAATTAAGCAAGTCTTTCTTGGTAGATGTTAACCCGATCAAGATCGTATTGCTACTACTTGTTTTTGCATAGGTAATAACGTCATGCTAACTGCAACGCTAACAAATTAAAAGTAAGTCGTTATTAATTATGTACAAACTGTACATTGCATTTTCACTCATAAGAACACTGTGATGAAGATCTCGAGTTTCATTCTCACGGTAGTGTCACGCGCAGGTAGTATGTGTGCAGGCGGGCGGCGCGCAGGAAAGTAGGCGCTAATGCAAGGCGCTTGAGGATGTCCAATGAATTGCAGAGTTTGCAACGCTGCTGTTGCTATCGCCAGCAGATAACGTGAAGGCGGCAGTTGGCGGTGTGGAATTTTCCACAAAACAGAGTTTGTATGAAGACTGCCGTGGAGGAATTTTTCCTTGGATGTTGGTGGTTGAGTTAGTTAAGTGTCATCATCTACAGATGATTGTAATGATACGGGCTCGCGCTGATGCTGAGGCTGACCGTCGACCAGGTTGTTGAAGCAGTTCGTGTGTGAATATCGCGGGTTTACGCTACGGAGAGGAGACTAACCGTCGGATCACTAGGTGCTAGGATGTGACCTGGGGTCGAGTCTTACTGTCGATCAATTTGACAAAATGTGGCCACGGATTTTGATGACAGAGTCTCAATTAATAAGACCTTCCTGTCATCCTACTTCTGTCACCAGTTGTTTGGCGGCCTGGGTCGTTTGTCTTTAAAAAAAAACACAAAGTCACTAACACTAATAATTATTGATCTCAGAGAGAATTACACAAATTTTATAGCTTCTCAATTTTGAGGGAGCGTAATGCTTTCCCGCTTTTCGCGAGTGACATAATCTAACTGGCCAAATTACAAAAGAGTAAGAAACGACAAAGTCTGAAAATGATGATCAACAGTAATTAACACGGAAAAATACAGCCATGTGGGAAATATGCTATATTAAGCTTTTACTACATATTAATAAGGGTTATAACAGTACGCAAAATACTAACATCGAGTAAATACCTTTCACCTGCGCTATATTTGGAGCATACTCGGCATAACATGGAGTGACCATATCACAAACGAGAAAGTGCTCAAGTCCGCAACTTTGCACTGCAGCTCCGCCATACTAAAGCAGAGACGGGTGCGGGTACTCGAACATATGCATCGTAAGGAGCATACGTTTGCCTCGGCAAACTCTACTGAGTGAAGTCGCGCACGCAAAAAGACCAGTCGGTTGACCCCTGTTGCGTTTTAAGGAGTGTGTCAAGCGCAAAATATCTGTGTTTCAAATCGAAGCCAACAGGTGGGAAGACGTCGCCGCTGTCCAAGAAACTTGGAGAAGAGTCATCGCGGAATGTCCCACAGCACACAACAGGGCTTGGATCGATGCTCTGGCTGTAAAAAGAGCGAAATGATATGCTCCAAACACTCTTAAACAGTCCGCACGCACCACCAGCATCAGCTGTGACACAACATATGTGCCATGCGTGTGGACGTGCCTGCCGCTCCAAGATCGCACTGTTTAGTCACGACCAATCTAACACCTCGAACGCTGCTTAAAACATCTGTTTAAGATGTTACTGGCCATAATTGATTGAGTTGCGTCAGAATTAGTCTTCGGTATGTATTCCGAAAAGTATTCGAGAAGGAGGTTTACAACTATATTTACCCAATTATTTCTCGTGGTGTCCATAGCAATACCTGTTTTTCAAAGTTTACCATGTACCATGAGTTATCTTGCGGGATTCTTAGACTTTGTTCTCCATAAAATGGACAAGCGGCAACAGTTTGATGTGGTCTATACGGATTTTGAGAAGGCTTTTGACCGCGTAGACTACATCATCCTATTGCGCAAATTATTTCATCTAGGGATTCAGGGTGACCGTCACCGTTATATTACTTATTATGTTTCTAACAAAAGTCAGGCTGTGATTGTTGTTTGATTGTTGTGATATAACTCAAACTTTATTGATAACCCGTCGGGTGTACCTCAAGGTTCTCACTCAGGTCCTTTAGTCTACAACGCATACCTCTATGGTGATGACTGAGTGACTGCAGTAGTCTTCTCAGAAGCAATCCACTCAGGTTTGTTGTGAAATTATATCCCCTTGGAAGCATTCTGCTGTAGTTCATATCCAGGAACGATACATTATTGTACTTACTGCATATATATCTAAGTTCATAGTTCAGTTTTCGTTCTTGAAATTTATTGTTGTAGGGTATTTCGCAAACGATTACATGAACGGCTTTGTTTAGGTGTTACCACACTATCAAGCTAGATGTGAATAGGAATGGATCAGATTAAAGAATACTACCCATTAGTACCACATAGTCGTCTTTGTTGAGTGTGGAGATTTCCAATTTTTCTGCAGTAGTTAAGTCGCTGAGTCTTGCAATTTGATTAAAAAACTCGTGACCAGGTATTTAGATCCAACTAATGTTTGAATAACGTTGCTAATACCTCTTGTCTGCTTGTTGATCAACGATCAATAAAATTCTCCGTCTGCGTGTTTCGGCATCATCGAGGTTCTTGTGTAAGCCCTTTATATGTTTAACATTTTCAGAGCTTTGAATATCATTATCTTGAATTTGGTGTACTTGAAGGGTCTTCTTTATTTGCTTTGTCAGATTTGTCATTTCAACCTAGGTTACTTGATCTCGTTTCTTCAATTCCTTGTTATTCATTTCTACCTCAGCTGCATCTGCGTGTATCTTGTGTGTCGTCGATATTTGTATTTCTGCTGTTGGCGTTATGGTCACGTCGGGATTATAAGACTGAATGTTTGGTGTGATGTCTTCTTTCTCTCTTTCTTCGAGGTGTTTCCAGGGTCGCAGTCATTCGAGCTACTTGAGATTGTCACTTTTCGGCTAAATACAGACCTGTTGTTTTTTTTTCTAGCAGTTAATGGGGCAATGACGGTAACTGTGAATTAAAATGCCTTTTAATTGTCAATAATTTTATAGCACCTCGCTAGTACGTCTTTCAGTCGCTCACTCTTAAGATTTAGGTTCTGTATTTCATTTTCTGCAACAAGAAATCATGTCTTATCCTATCTAGATATTTTATGTCAGGGTTGTTCTGGCTATCATTAATTGTGGTGTATGGTAGGCTCACATTCAAATTCTCAAACGGTGATGATGTGGGGATATCACTGACGGAGTGTGATCTATGTTGTTTTCTTATTGTGACATGGTCCGGTGTTACAGACATAATTACGGTGGTATAAATGTCTTGTTTTAGTCAATGTTTCCGAATAACAAATAAATACAAAACACAAAATGATGACCATAAATAAAAAATAAAAAGACAACTACTGCCGCAAGGTACCGAACCCGAATCTCGTACATGGTAGAAAGATCTCTTCGCAATGCAGTATCACTGTCTTATGACCGTGTTGCAAAACATGTGTACCCAAGCTATCCTGTGACCTTGATGTAATGTTAAGTGAAGGTGAACGATCGTCGGTCGCCCTTAACGGACTTCGCACTAGCACATTCACCACAACAATGAATGTAGTTTGTGAGAAGCAATTAAGTTGCAGCTGTTAAATTTATTTCTGTTTAGTTGAGTATTGTTCATTATTGATATTTTTAATTTTTCAATGTTTTATTTTTTTATCCTTTTGTTTAAATGGCATTTTATCACATAAGTCACCGGATCAAATACATTTGATATAGGTTTATTTATAGTTTTACACTTAGTCCATACAAAAACGCTGAATCTTGTTCTTTTTTCAGCTTGTTTGTATTTTTAACTCAGTACATTACCGGAGCAATATATTTAACGATCTTTACGTAGCAGCGCCCTCTGATGAGTCGCAATCTTCCTCCTACTGAAGTGGAGCTGTCGAGGTAAAAGTATCGATGTCGTCCAATTTCTCAATTTCTGGACTTCGTCCAATTTCATCCCCAGTTCAAACTCGCCCGGTCCTTACATATTTACCTATATGTGTAGCTAGATGCGCAAAAGTACTGGTGGTTAGAAAAGTAACTGATGAATTGTTATTTATTTTTATTTAGTCATTATACGTGGTATAAAATTATGAGTAGTAGGTGTTTTTAGATAACTATTTTTTTTAAATATATAAGATAAAAACAACATCCAACACTTAATAAATAACATAGTTATTATACGCTCGTTCAAAAGAACAATACGCCCCCTGCACCAGCAGTAAGTTAGCATCCTCAACCAGCACGAGGTCTCAATTACTAGGGGGACCAGATTTGTCAGTCCACTTAAGACGCCGTTGCAAGATGTGCAGATACTCAAGCAATCAACACTTTCAGTAGTCATGAGTAAACTGCTGCAATATCTGATAACTTGAAAACCGATACAAGGGGTGCACGAGTAGCGCGTTAAGTGGCTATCCTATCAAGTGATCTTACAAAACCAATTTGTGAGTTCTTCAAAAGTCAGCACGGCCTGATCTACTATACGCCCTAAATGCGACCTAGCTGAATTAACGACGGTTTAAAAATCCCGCCCCAGTTTTAATATCCACCTTATTAACATTCAAAAAAATTGCTAACTCTCGTAAGTATCTTTCTGCACCTATAAGCTGGCAGTCCCCTTGTAACGGAATTAAAGGCTAAGGTCAAGCCACCGCTATCAGTAGCTATGATCGTCTATTCTATCTACCCCAAAAAGAGATGTCCCGATTCAGCTGTAAAAATTGTAAGTTAAGAATGATAAGTCTGAATTTCTCGTTCGTTGAGAAGTTCGTTAGGCGTACAATAGTCGAACGGAAGATTGGTTCAGGAAGCTAGAGTTTCGAGTTAGACAGAGAAAGCATATATGGCCGCAAGCCGGAGCTTCGCATCAGTTAGCGGTGTATTGCGCCAGATCGATCGTTGTTGTATTTTGTGTGATGGTACCATTTATTTGTTGTATATATGGGCGCTTGGAACTTCTTTTAGTGGTCGACCAAAATTTATAATATTTGTTTGGGATATCGTATAGATATCCGTCGTAGTGTTACGACGTGAGTACTCAATGATATTTCATGTGCTCGCTAGTAGCGGCTTGTGGTGGTTCCAATTAGATATTTAGTTCACGGCAATAACGATCCGAATAGACCGGTTTACACAATTGCGATTTGATTTGCCGAAATGGGTTTGAACTAGCGGTTACCTCAAAAGGTCCGTAACGTTTTGAAACCTTCAACTCTGCGCAATTTGAGCTGGATGTTATCGAAACGTTGTCATTAGCGCTTTTGGAGATCTAACCCTCACCATAGCGAAGTGCATAGTTCGGTAAATACCGAACTATGAATTCCACTGACCTCAGCACGTCCTCGACCGAGCCCAATCATATATATTTGACTCAGCCTACACATTAGACCTCCAGCGAAATTTACATTTAATTTAAAGATGCAACTTGAATCCAAACTGATCCAAGGCAAAGCAAAACAATCTACCCGGTCCTAAACAATGAACTTCAGACTGTAATTTGATCTCTTCGCGGGTCCCCGACAACACTCAAATGTCAAAATATCAACAGGATAGGTTATCTGTGTTGACACCGGTTTAACTTTGTTCTGAATTTGTTATTTCCATCCGCGGAACCTCATCGATGAAACAGTCTCCCTATGCCCTGCTAACCTAGGTTTAGCCGCAACTAAAGTCCTGTCTAGCCTAGTCTAAAATCCTAGTGTTATACCACGTCCATTATCGATACCACTCGAAAATGATTGAGTTTGATTTGAATGTGCTTGTATGTTTAATGACTTTGTGTGTGGGAATTTCAAAACTCGCTACTCGAATGGAATGAGGAGAGGATTAGCCCGCGAATATCCTAAGAGCCAATCCAGGAACCCTATGGTGAAGGAAAAAGGAATTTAGGGTCGCTCCAAGCCCAGACTCAGACTCAGATCAATTACCTACAAGTTCTTATCTAACGACCCAAGGATAGTTTTGGAATTTGGGGTAGGTTGATTTAAAGGGTAGGAACCGAGGTATATCTCGGCGCTTCAGACACTCACGAAAATCCACTGAAACACGCAATCACAATTCGTCCAGTTCTGACGCGTAAAACGGCAGACTAAAACTGTTTAGAATTGCTGAAAGACGACTGTCACAGTAGCTTGACGCTGAGACTGAATGGCTTCCCCTTCCCACGCAATCGTATTTATACACCCCACATGTCTGGAAAAAAAATGGCGTCCTTTGCGAACACGCGCTGCCCAAGCGAAAGCTTCTTATCACTAACAACACAGGGTCTAATTTCAACGATGCCATGCAGATCCGCCGTTCTACAAATTGTGTGTACGCATAGTTTCTAATCAACCATTGGCTATCACTCAAATCATTTGGTATCGCCGATACACAGAATTTGTCGATCGCTGGCTATAAAAGCGGTTTTGATTAATTAAGCCTTCCCGACCGCTAGCGCGCTAGACAAAGACCACTAGAATGAGATTCAAACCCGTGGTGTCAAACTCGCCATATCATACCAAACAAACGCAATTGTATATTTGCAGTCAACATAATAGCTTTCTCCGTATCGTTCTATAATAACCTTCCATTATTTAGTTATTCATAATTTATTCAGCGCGCAGCCAAATCGGCTCTGATCCCTACACATTTCGCAGGAATGCGCAAAAAAAACCTGACCTGTAACCTTCCTCGAACCATCCCACGCGCTCGGCTCATTATTTTTGCCTCCTTACTCGAGCTACTCAAAACCCAAACGTTAAATGAATCGACTCTTGTATTCAAATACAGCGCGGCGATGGGCTAGCCCTCTGTCACGCAAAATGAAGTATCAAATGTACTGACTCTCGTGTACCATTACAGCCCCCTCCCAGACCTTGAGACACTGTTTATCTCAGTTAAACATGGCGCAAGGATCTCATTACCACTATGCTACCCATGCTTTGTCCATATCTACTCTATATGTACGGACATCTCAAATCATGTACACTGACCGATGAATCTGTCAATTATGTATATAATATTTACACAACTCGATTGAGCTCTCTCCTGTCTTATCTTATTTATCTATCTAACTTTACAACCTCGCTTACCCGCAACTTATCCTAATTCGTATTACTATATATATATATATATATATATTTATATATTTTTGTTTTTGTTCCTTTCTAAACCAGGCAAAATCCTTAAATCTACAAAGTAGTTTCTCAAATTTACAGCTTACAGCTTAATTATATAACTTTTATACACTATCTTATTTATCTACGCCCTTATTCGTCCTCACATAATACCTAGCTATATTTATGGTATTGTAGTTACCCAATATCTCATTTGAAACCGGATCCACTAAAGTATAACAGTTCGGATATACCACTGGCCCTTTATACATAAGGCCCTTTATACAACAATGAAAATTTCCGCACGATTTTATGTTCTTTATTTGAACGCACAAACGTCTTAAGTTTCACATAATCACCTTTACGAAAGACTTTTAACTTACGCCGTTTGTCTGCCTGTCGTTTACGTCGTTCACTAGAACTTTTAGAGTTTTCTATCGCTACATTCCGCACCTATTCCGTATCTCGCACACTATGACCTAATAACCATTCATCGCCTAATTCCTTGTCAATAGTTAACGGTTCCCGCCTACCAAACGCCAGCTCATCAGGCGCAAAGCCTGTGCTTGTGTGTTCGATATTATTGTAGCAATATTGAATGTCCGGTAACACTTCGACCCAACTTCGATTACTTCCGCCGCAATAAGTTCTAATTAGTCGACCTAGCTCGCGATTCACTCTTTCTACGCTATTAGAATTTGGACAATACACCGACGTATGAGTGACCCGAATCCCTAGGTGTTTGAGACCAAATTCCCAAAATTTCGATATGAACTGTGGTCCTGAGTCCGTAATTATAGTTTCGATAGGTATTTCCCTATGAAATCTCTTTGTACAAGCGAGCACGCTCCTACCTGTCGCTTTACGCATTGGATATAATCTTATTACCTTACTGTACACGTCTTGAATCACATATATACAGGGTGTTAACGGGGTCATGATTCAAACCTATCGGTCCTAACTCGAAGAATTAATGCGATTTCAAGTATAGGGCAAATTTTTAAAAAATTACAGCCTTTTTTAAACTAATCAACAATTTATTTATCCCAGTTAATAACTCAGATTATGGTTACCCTATTAATTCATGATAAAACCTTTTCAATAAACAAATGATTAGATGAGTAAGTAGTAGGTAATTGTCAACCGTCACGTCAAGTCTTGTCAAGTGCGTAGGGTGACCATAATAATTAATAAATAGGGAATCATTTTTAGTTTTATTTTACGTGCGAAAAAAGTGCTAATTTATGCACTCCAATCTACAGCGTTGTATTCCTAATTAAGTGCCAAGTCTATTTTCTCTTTCTTGCTACACGACCCCGTTAACACCCTGTATATTGATATCCGAATTTACCTACGGGCAATGGCCCATAAAGGTCCGAGAAAACTTTCTCACCCAACCTTTCCGCCAACATCGGGGTACAAGGACCAACGGTATTGTTAGTACTTGGTTTGACCTTTTGACATATGTCACAACTTCTTATCACCGGTGCTAATCACCCTACTCATATGAAGAAAATAATATCTGTCCTTCATCAGTGCTAATATTTTATATCTGCCGTTTCTTCATGTATGTGTAATATAAATTCCCCCTGTAATGCCTCCGGAATTACTAACAACTGTACGTTCCGCTTCGGCACGTGAAAATATAACGTATCACCTACTAGCTTATAATTATCAAACCCTCTCGTTTCCGTATCTACCACTCTACGTCTGATACAACCGCTAATTCGATTTAACCGCTCATCTTCGCTTTGTAATCTCGCAATGTCCCGTAAACTTGAAATAACACTTGCGGTATTCGATGCCTGAAACCAGAATATTCCCGGCTGAACATTTATACTGTCATTCATACCTCCAGGTCCCGCTATTTGCCTGCTTAGCGTGTCGGCAATTTGATTATCAATCCCTCGCACAAATTCTATGTTATAATCGAATTGCTCTTAAAACATAATCCATCTAGTTACGCGTACCCCCAATAAAGTCCACGACTTAATGAACGTCAAATTTTTATGATCAGTTCTAATAATAACTTTTTCTCCCCGCAAATATATCTCAAATCGCTTTAAAGTATATATAACTGCATACATTTCCTGTTCGCTGACAGCCCATCTTGTTTGCGCTCCCTTAAATGCCTGCGAACAAAACCCTATAATTCGTTCCTGGCCCAAATCATCTAATTGATAAACATAGCCCCCAATTACTATAGCGCTGGCGTTGCATTGAACATAATTCGTCTTTCCCGCCAATGGCTGACTCAAAATTATACTTTCTGAGAATTGTTTTTTTATCTCGTCAAAAGCACTCTGCACCTGCGCACTCCAGACGAACTTGACTCCAGACCGTAATAAATTGTATAAGGGCTGTGTTAACGTTCCAAATTTTTTTATAAACCTCCGAAAGTAATTTACGAACCCCAAAAACGCCCTCAATTGCCTGACAGTTCTGGGTGACGGATATAATTAAGTGTTTCAATTTTGTCCTGGTCCATCTGCAAACCTTGTGTAGACAAAATATGCCCCAATAACTTGACTTTTTTTGTGCGAACTCGCATTTTTTTAGTTTGCATGTGAAGCCCGCGTCTTTCAATTTACTCAGAACCGTGTCCACTTGAGACAAATGCTGATCGAAGTCACTCTCAGTTAAAATCACCAAATCGTCAACAAAATTTAAACAATATGACCTAACCTCTGGCCCTAAGATTAAGTCCATCGCCCTAGAAAATGAACCCACACTGGTTTTCAACCCCTGAGGTAAAACGTTGTAAACATAACTTCTGCCTTGATATACAAAACCCGTGTATCGTTTAGATTCGTCTGATAATGGTATAGAAAAATACGCATCTTTGATATCAATAATCGCTATGTAATTTATCCGGCGACCCGACTGCAATATCTCACTCATTAAAGGTGTAGTTTCAACTTCCCCAACCATTCCCGTGTTTAATTGGCGCGCATCTAGCAATATACAGACCTCCCCTGACTTGTTCAGTGCACAAGTCAATGGACTGCTGAAATCCGTAGATTGCCTGCTAATAATACCTATCTGTTCCATTTCTTTCAATCGTTTTGTTACTTTATCGCGATATGCGAATGGTACGGGATAGCTTCGTTTTACGAAAGGCGTTTCATCTCTCATTTTTATCTCATGTATATATTTATTTGTCCGACCTACCCTATGGCTAAACAACTCTGCATGTTTATTTAACACCGGTAATAACTTTGTTTTGTGTTCAACAGGTATTGATGAATTATTCACATATTCCTCTATCATATTTCTACTGGTATCTTGGTTCTGCGATTCCATTGTACAACAGCAAGAATCCTGATTAGGGCCAGTACCTAATGGTATTTCACACATCCGCCCGGCGCTTCGTATAATTAGCCTCTTATTACCCTCACACATTAAACTGGCTCGCGTCTGTTGTATAAAATCAAACCCTAAAATTAAATCTTTAGGCACCCTTGTTAATACTAGCATTGGAGTATCGATAACGCATTCACCTATTGTTAATGGAAACGTAACTAACTTATCAACCTTTTCTTTACTGACCCCAAACGCACCTGTGATTCTCAAACTTGGGATCGGTATTTCCGTCGGTTTTCCCAATTGCCTGCATACTTCATCGTACACTCTCCGACTAATTACACTGATTTCGCTGCCCGAATCAATCAAACTCCTTACAACAATATTCCCAATACGCACATCTATCTCAGGTAATGTCAAGGCACTACATAAATCGCGCCCACACTCAGTCGAATCGTCGTCTCTGAATATCGTATGTAAACGTTTGTCATTGTGGCCTATACAATCCAATCTCGATTTTTCTTCTAAACACACGGCATATCCGTGCGCTTTATGCGCTAGTAATTGAATAAATTCATTCACAACCACGTTCGAATCCAAATTACACAAATCATACAGTCTATGCTTTTTTTCAATTTGATCGGCTGTCCATCCAAACCGTAATAAATATCTGAGCAGGAACGACCCGCGCGAGTCCACTAGTTTTTTGAATTCTGATTTATCGCATTATTCCTGTCACTTGAACTTTGCCCTGCCTCTGTATTATCTGAACTATCATTGCCCCTTTGGAACCCTATTGCCTTGAAACTAGCCTGAGGCTGTCTACCTCTACCGCGAAGATAACCGCGAGCGCGCGTCCCAAATTCGTTTCGTGCCTTTTTTCCCGCGTTATAATTATTCCTACGACTCACCGCGTTTTATCGCATCGTATTTACTCGCAAAGCACGATATTGCCCTCGCATGTAGCTATTCCGCCTTACGTTGTTCGTATTCATTGTCTCCGAACTCTGCAACGCACTTAATTCCCCATCGACATTCCGTTCTAAATGCCGAAGGAACTCGACCGCATCTCGTATAGTCATTGGTTCCTTTCTAGCAAAAAACGCTACCTGAATATCGCGCGGCAACTGTCTGAAAATCATGTTGATCTTCTCCGTATCAGTAAACGGTATCGTAAGCTCATAAATGCTATTCAATTGAGAGGCAAATAATTCTTCCATACTTTGACCTTTCTTGGAATCGAACTTCGCAGTTAGGAATCTTTGTTTAATTAATTCCTGTTCATTATCACCCCAGAATACCTCTCTGAAATCTTTTTCAAAATCCGAATAAGTTCGCCATGAGTCTCTGTATATGCTCATTCGAACTTTTGCAATTCCTACCAAACTATCCGTTGCCCATATCAAAGCCCTCGAAGTATCTCCCGAGACTTTAATATAAGCCTTTAAATCTCTTAAGAAAATCATCGGATTTTCCGAACTTCGCCCATCGAATGTTGGCAACTTCTGTGTCATTTTCACTATGCATGATTGACGTTTTTCTACCGATTGTTCAAACGTCTCTAGTTCCTGTCTGTCCGTCTGTCTGTTCGAAGTCCTGCTAGCATTGCTCGCGCTCGAACCCCTTTCCAAACTGTCTAATCTGCTCATTATTTCAGATAACAATTGAGTCACCTGTCCTGACGCCATCTCATTATTTAAAACACTTGTCTACGAAAGTGAGTCGTCTTTGACAACGTGACTAACGTTATTTTTTGCCCGGCCCATTTCCTGAACACTAAACCGTCGTAGCTCGTCCGAAGAATTGTGAAAACAATGCCCCTTTTTTTGTTCTTACTTACAAAACTGAACTGTTTAAAATCGTTTCTACGTTGTGTTATTTTTAAAAGTAACGCGTTAGACCTTGATTCTTTTAGAATATCTAGGTATCAGAATATCTAGGATATCCTTCGGTCTCGGCACCAGAAAATCTGTAACGGCATTAAAGGCTAAGGTCGAGCCACCGCTATCAGTAGCTATGATCGTCTATTCTATCTACCCCAAAAAGAGATGTCCCGATTCAGCTGTAAAAATTGTAAGTTAAGAATGATAAGTCTGAATTTCTCGTTCGTTGAGAAGTTCGTTAGGCGTACAATAGTCGAACGGAAGATTGGTTCAGGAAGCTAGAGTTTCGAGTTAGACAGAGAAAGCATATATGGCTGCAGGCCGGAGCTTCGCATCAGTTAGCGGTGTATTGCGCCAGATCGATCGTTGTTGTATTTTGTGTGATGGTACCATTTATTTATTTGTTGTATATATGGGTGCTTGGAACTTCTTTTAGTGGTCGACCACAATTTATAATATTTGTTTGGGATATCGTATAGATATCCGTCGTAGTGTTACGACGTGAGTACTCAATGATATTTCAAGTGCTCGCTAGTAGCGGCTTGTGGTGGTTCCAATTAGATATTTAGTTCACGGCAATAACGATCCGAATAGACCGGTTTACACAATTGCGATTTGATTTGCCGAAATGGGTTTGAACTAGCGGTTACCTCAAAAGGTCCGTAACGTTTTGAAACCTTCAACTCTGCGCAATTTGAGCTGGATTTTATCGAAACGTTGTCATTAGAGCTTTTGGAGATCTAACCCTCACCATAGCGAAGTGCATAGTTCGGTAAATACCGAACTATGAATTCCACTGACCTCAGCACGTCCTCGACCGAGCCCAATCATATATATTTGACTCAGCCTACACATTAGACCTCCAGCGAAATTTACATTTAATTTAAAGATGCAACTTAAATCCATACTGATCCAAGGCAAAGCAAAACAATCTACCCGGTCCTAAACAATGAACTTCAGACTGTAATTTGATCTCTTCGCGGGTCCGCGACAACACTCAAATGTCAAAATATCAACAGGATAGGTTATCTGTGTTGACACCGGTTTAACTTAGTTCTGAATTTGTTATTTCCATCCGCGGAACCTCATCGATCAAACAGTCTCCCTATGCCCTGCCAACCTAGGTTTAGCCGCAACTAAACTCCTGTCTAGCCTAGTCTAAAATCCTAGTGTTATACCACGTCCATTATCGACACCACTCGAAAATGGTTGAGTTTGATTTGAATGTGCTTGTATGTTTAATGACTGTGTGTGTGGGAATTTCAAAACTCGCTACTCGAAAGGAATGAGGAGAGGATTAGCCCGCGAATATCCTAAGAGCCAATCCAGGAACCCTATGGTGAAGGAAAAAGGAATTTAGGGTCGCTACAAGCCCAGACTCAGACTCAGATCAATTACCTACAAGTTCTTATATAACGACCCAAGGATAGTTTTGGAATTTGGGGTAGGTTGATTTAAAGGGTAGGAACCGAGGTATATCTCGGCGCTTCAGACACTCACGAAAATCCACTGAAACACGCAATCACAATTCGTCCATTTCTGACGCGTAAAACGGCAGACCAAAACTGTTTAGAATTGCTGAAAGACGATTGTCACAGTAGCTTGACGCTGAGACTGAATGGTTTCCCCTTCCCACGCAATCGTATTTATACACCCCACATGTCTGGAAAAAAAATGGCGTCCTTAGCGAACACGCGCTGCCCAAGCGAAAGCTTCTTATCACTAACTACACAGGGTCTAATTTCAACCATGCCATGCAGATCCGCCGTTCTACAAATTGTGTGTACGCATAGTTTCTAATCAACCATTGGCTTTCACTCAAATCATTTGGTATCGCCGATACACAGAATTTGTCGATCGCTGGCTATAAAAGCGGTTTTGATTAATTAAGCCTTCCCGACCGCTAGCGCGCTAGACAAAGACCACTAGAATGATATTCAAACCCGTGGTGTTAAACTCGCCATATCATACCAAACAAACGCAATTGTATATTTGCAGTCAACATAATAGCTTTCTCCGTATCGTTCTATAATAACCTTCCATTATTTAGTTATTCATAATTTATTCAGCGCGCAGCCAAATCGGCTCTGATCCCTACACATTCCGCAGGAATGCGCCAAAAAAACCTGACCTGTAACCTTCCTCGAACCATCCCACGCGCTCGGCTCATTATTTTTGCCTCCTTACTCGAGCTACTCAAAACCCAAACGTTAAATGAATCGACTCTTGTATTCAAATACAGCGCGGCGATGGGCTAGCCCTCTGTCACGCAAAATGAAGTATCAAATGTACTGACTCTCGTGTACCATTACACCCTTCGGAAAACAAATCTATCCAAACAATAAAGAAAGATCTCGTTGGATAGATATAAACATGCCGAAATACAATGCTCCGTTAGGCCAGACAAAAACCAAACTCCCAATGGAATGTGGCCAACGATGTGTTACAGCCTGCATGAGCATTCCTAATAAGCTGATCAATCACCAGCAACTTAGCTGCCCCCCCTTATGAAGCAGTAATAGGCGACGAGCCAAATACGGCAGATTTGCATTGCGTAATCTTCCTCGTACTCCTAGTGGATACACAGAGATCGACTTTTCAAAGAGCTAAAAAGGTCCAGAAGAATACTCGCATCAGTTTCCTGATTCTTCTGGTTCACATACACGGCTGCTCGGGTACTATAGTCCGGAGATACTACTACATGGCTATGGGGCAGTCAAATTCCTTCTTGGTAAGCCAAGGCAGACCCCACGACAAATAATGCTCGAAAATTCAGGAGCCCGACACCCCCTGGATGCACCATCAGACGGGTTCAACTCTCTTGGAGCCTGTCTCCAGGTTAATGGAACCTCAGGAGACCGAATCTGAGAGAATCGCAATATAATCCTCCAAGGTATGGACCGAAGCCTTCAGCCAGTTTTTTTTTTACAATACAATCTGGTTGTCAGTCCAATCATGCAACGTATCCTATACGTAAAGTCGTTCGACACAATACAACACTGGACACTAGAGTCAAAAGGGTGCGAACGCATGTTGTGTTTCCTGCCGAACCCCAAACAAGCACAGATGCGATGGGCCATACCGCTGTCTCCGGTTGGGGAGCAACACTTGGTTGGGCCATGAATTCCTAGCGGGGGCTCCCGGGGACCTACGCTGCCTGGTCCTATCGAGCAGGCAGGTTGCTATACGCGAGTAGGTCCCAAATCACTCCATATAGCCAACGGAGAAGGAGAGCGGATGTTCAGCCACGAACACTCCATGAGCAGGGGCGATAACTAACGAAAGTGGAGGCGGTGACGAGCGGGGTAACACCCGAGGTGGAGGCCTTACCGTGCGTGCAAAGCTCGAGGGTGTCCACTGTCAGCCGCACGTGACGGACCGATCCACATAGACAAGCATCCTAGTAGGTCGGAGAACCACCTACAATGTTTTGAACAAAGTTTCCGTTATCACCCTGAGTACATCCCTGAACGGGTAACCCTACCCAATCCTGCCTCTGAGTCCAACCCTGTGCATGTGGTCTTATTCCCCTTTGATTCGGGTACCGAGTCGCAACCAAAAACTCAGGACCCCCTATGGGATCATTCTTAGTGCGGCCCTGTACCCTAGTACCCCTGAGCACGCGGCGAAATTGATCCTTGTCTTGCGTACCGTTTAAAACCCAAAAACTCAGGGCACCCCATGGCATGACTCTGAGTATAGCCCTGAGCGCGATCGTGAACGCCCTGTGCGTCCCTGTTCGTGCTGTTGGCCAGACCGATGCGTACACATTAACTCTTTATGCGGCCTGTTAAAAAATTCGCAAGAACGAGTATGCGTACTAATCTCTCGCTAAATGCGGACCCAAGCATTTGAAACACCAGCCTCGTTGCTGGGTTATTTGAGGCCGCCCCTGAAGTCTTGGCACGTCATGGCCAATATGCCTACAACATGGGCAGGCTTAATTAAAGAGGTTCAATGAGCCAACTGTTCCAAACAACCTTTCACCTCTCTCCTCTGCGGAAAACTCATACTCACAGCGCCCCGAGGGGCGGCCATCTGTGGTTCAAGGGAGGGGATAATTAATAGCCGCAATTGCTCTGCCCTACGGCACTCTTTCTCTAAAGACTCGACCAGGTCGTTATAGGAGGGCAAGTCGTCTGCCTGTTTCCCGTGCGACTGTCCAAATCTAGTCTGCACATCCATTGGGAGGCCAATGGATGTGCAGGCTATATTTTAAAAAGAGAGAAAACAATATACAATAGTAAGTATGACCATTTGCCTACTGGTAACCCTGAGTTTTCCAAGACCTTGGTGACAGACAATACCGGATTAAAAACTTCCCCTTGTATGGTGCTAATCCCTGTCGCCGTTGAAATTTGGAACAATCGCTTTATCTGAGCGTCAACTTATCAGCGCTTATTGTGGTATTGCCTTATCAATAACTGGCCGGCTATTTGATATGAACTCCTTAGTTTTTGACAGCTGTAACTATTTTAGAAAGATGTCAATATTTTTAATATTAACTCTTTTAGCCAACCGGTGTAGTAGTTTAACAGGAATATTAAAATAACAAATAAAACCAAATTACCGGGTTTATTAACAGTTATATTTTTTTCTCTTACAACTTTGCTTGTATTTGTCTGGTAATTGGTAAACAATGGTAATTTTCCCTCTCGGTGTAGCAGCAAATTTTATAATAGGGTAATTATTATTTCGGTAGCGTAGCCGCTAAGAATTCATTATGAAATCCGTTCAAGCTGCTTTTTGGGTGATGTTTGTAGTAATCTTTTTTATTTTGTTACAGTTGCAACGAGAAGGACACCAAAGCTATTCACTGAGCCATAAACAGAATCAGTTATTATCGCTTGTATCCAATCTCCTAAGCCACAGCAGCAGACACGGCCAGAGTAGTAACGATAGAAATCACCACGACATCTCATTTCAAAGTGCGAGATCAGACTCACAATACAAAAAACAACTGTCAGAGGCAGTAAGCAATGTTTTAAAACGTGCCCAAAATGTAGATAGGGAAAGGAAAAACACGCATGTTGAAACCGAACAACCTTCATCTGAAAATGACGATAACCACCAAAGTCTGGCTTTAAGTCTATTCAAGTCAGATAAATCTGAATCACTTGAAGAGGATGATAATGAACACCATCAGGTATTTAGTCTATATAAAGCACCTCAATTCCGTGAAGAAGATAAAGAGAGTCAACATGGTCAATCCTTAAACTCTTTTCAAGGAGTCAGGCTAGAATCACTCGAGGAAGACAATGATCAACATAGTCAAATATTAAGTCTAATGAAGGGCTTATCTAAACCTGGATCACTCGAAGAAGAAAATGATCAGAGTGAATACTCAAAAAGAGAAGTACGGCCTTTATATCTCGAGGAAGAAGATGATAATCAACAGAGTCAATATCTATTCAAAGGTGAAAAGCCAGTCGCTCTCGAGAAAGACACTAAACAAGTTAAGAATAAAATTATGAAGCTATTAAAGGCTGTCAACCCCGTGGCGTATGAAGAAAACAGTAATTTAAAGAAATACAAAAATAATATTTTTCCTCTCAGCAATGACCTCAATAAACAAAAAATATTGAGCAAAGTCTTGAATGTCTTGAGAGCGGAAGAAAATTCTGTACCAGCCAAAGGCGAACAGCAATCGCGGAATGATAAGAATATCCTCAATGTTCTCCATAAGACTGCACCCAAAAAGAAATCGGAAGCATCTCTCTTAAAATCCCTTCTCACTTTGAGAGCAAGCTTGGTTTGTGGCCAGCAACAAAACTGCCAGAGGAATTGCCCGCTGAAGAAAAAAGCGAATAATGATCAGTGCAAGCAAATGTGCAAACAGAAGTTTAATTGTGCAAAGACTCCTCTCACCCTCTCTCTTGGCGCCTGTGGTGATGGTGGTGATGACAATTGCAACCAGGAGCAAGGCAGTACCAAAGGACCGCCTGAATTAGAAGAAGAAGAGGAAAGCCCAACCTGCAACACGTGCTAAGTTTCAGTAAAATGGCCAAAATTCGGGGGATATTTGTGGTTTCATTTTATTTTCAGCAAACCATGTCTGGATAGTATAGGTTTTCTTTAGCGAGGGAAGACCTTAGGAAGGGTAGCTATCTACCTTTCTTAAGGTCTTCGCTGTGTGTGAGTTTTTTCAAGTGCACATATAGGACGAAACACTTTAATTATATACCCTGTGGTTGGTGAAAACACTTAGTGCCAACAACAAACTGAGTGGAAGACAGTTTCTTTCCCTATTCTACGAAACACATTTAAATTAATTTTTATATACAAATCATTTCATCAACTAAAATGAGTTTAATCAACACAATAAAAAGATAAAGACATATGTGCAGAGCTAAAAACCCATTGGGTCTTTCCAAGTAATGACTTAATACAAAGAGTACAATAAAATTCTATATCTAATATTTATGGATGACACTAAGGCTTAAGATTTCCTTAAGAGTGCCTTTGGAAAAAATTCATAGAGCAAGGAGTCCAACAAAAATGAATGCGTATTGGATACAATGTACAGAAATTCTTACGCAAAGTCAAATCAAAACAAATTAAAATTTCTGTATTACTGTCACTGTGTGACAAGAAGGGCGAAGAAACTCCCACAGATCTATAAATCTCTTTTAAAAATTGGTTGTGTCGAATTATTACAAATATGACAATATTATAAATAATAAGCAGGAATAAATTATATAAAAATATTTACAGTGAGTTCTGTGTTTAGTTAGATTAACCCATATAGTCCCGTCATTGTAATAATGGGTAACATTGAATTGTAATATCCCTATTACGACAAAGTCGCTTAAACATGGTTTTTAAATTGCTTAAATGGAAATTTCAAAATATCGATAGGTATTTTGCTGTAGTAGAGACTGCGATGACCCTTGAAAAAATTGCAAACTTTCACGAGTCTTAACCGGAACCCAACTAGTCTGTGATTATTTCATAGGTTACTAATATAATCGCTGTAAAAAAAAGCTGTAATCAGCTATCACTAAATTTGGAAAGTGTTGTGAGGTTCTTGCGTACACATGTTATATTTTCGATAGTTAGTGACTTCTATGTTATTTATCTATCTAGTCTATCCAATATAACAGCCAACTTGACATATTTTAATCTTAGCCTGTTAGTGAGGGGATATTGCTCATAAAAATCGATAAATCAAAAGAATCGATACACCCCTTAAACATTTGTGAATCGGAAAGTTTTCTAACATTTAATTTTTGATTCTTTAGTTACCTACCCACTCAAACGTCCACGGCACATCCGTGATTCCAGCGTTTCGGTACCGAACGACATACTGCGTTCGAAATCCGTAATTCCGGCGTTTCGGTACGGAACGACGACGGAACATTTGTGTGTAGCGTAGAGATGTCAGGCCGATATTTAACCGATTGGTTAAATACCAACTGCACACATTTTTCCGCACATGTACAGGTAAACCCGTTTGGGTTAAATGCATTTTATATAGAAAGAAAGAAAGAAAGAAAGAAAGAAAGAAAGAAAGAATGAAAGAAAGAAAGAAAGAAAGAAAGAAAGAAAGAAAGAAAGAAAGAAAGAAAGAAAGAAAGAAAGAAAGAAAAAAGAAAGATACATTTATTCACAAACACACAGGACACACATATTAAACAAAAAATAAAAAAAAAAAACAGATAAAACATGAAACAATCGTGTCTCTGCGGCAGTGAACCGGACACTGGCTCATCATTATACTGATATGTCAGACACCTACAGCGCTGATTTTCAGCCAGCACCGTCGGTGACTCACGGAAACGCCATACTAAAGGAATATTAAACTACCCAAATTATTGGGACAGGCGAAAGAGAAATAAACATAAATACTAAGTGAGATATTAATGTAAACACTACCTAGATGCAGCTTCATTAATATAATATTTACAGTAAACATTAAAAACAAAACTAGATAAAAAAATAAATGCAATTGGCATATTTATTGTTGTCACCATGCTGGGGTTTAGGATGATTTCTGGAGCGTCAACAAGCTAAGCACCCCTTGGATAGTAGGAGGGATATCATTCCAGCACTAAGACGCCGCATACTTGAAACTACCTCTGAAAGCAGCGGTTCGGTGCATAGGTATAATAGCCATTGCCTTGAACCTGCGCCCACTTTTGGACCAAACCAGTTTATTAAAAAGGTTGGTGAGGGTTTTGTGTCTTACCACCCCTTAAATAGCAGAGTGGCCAAGTGCAGGCGCCGGCGTGCAGGCATGTTGAGCAAGTTAGTGGCGTTCAAGTATGGAGTGATGTGGGACCGGGGAGGGACTCTGAAACAAAAACAAGCACATGCGTTCTGCACTCGTTGTATGAGCCTCTTGGAACGATCAGTAATGCACCCGTCATACACGACATCACAATAATTTAACCTAGATAATATAAGTGATTCACATAGGACAAAACACAAATCGACACTAAGGTAATCTCGTATATTATATAGAACTTTAAAGCGATAAAAGCAGTTACTCACAACATTTAGTATGTGGTTCTCAAAGTGGAAATTCCCGTCCATTAAAAGGCCGAGGTTGGTTGCTTCTAACACCCGTTCTATTGGTTCGCCCATGAAGGCGACATTCCCGGAAGTCAATATCTAACCGATTTAACTGCACAATAGGCACAGTAGCAAGCATTTAACCTTTGGGTTTAACGGTTAATTTACAACTTTAGTGTGGCGGGCCTTAGACAGGCAGAAAGGTACTCTGCGGTGATGGTGGTTGTCAAAGTATCAAAGGAGTTTCATTGATCTGAGGTCGAAGTATGTTTTTGGAAGGACAAAGGGATTTTTTACAAGATTTGCAAAGACACCGTGGACACCGTCGCTGTCGCAGGACATCTGTTGGGTCTTTAGTAAACAAGCTCCTCGCGGCTGGGTTTTTTTTCCACTCAACTTACTCGTGCTATGGTAACTCTTGTAGTAGAAAATGGGGGATAATGGTGATTCAAATCAAGGGGATAACGTGAATAATTCGTCTTACGGTGCAAACCAAACTACAAATATTATCGTGAGTGCAATACAGGATGAAGGTACTGGTAATCTGAGTCCAATCCAATTATTAGAGAATGAAAAAGAGGCCGTGATATGGACAAAACAGAGTGGACAACAGTGAGCAAAAGTGGTAAGAAGTTGGAAAGTAATAGCTGCCTTAATGACAAAACAACCTACATAGAAGCAAATAATATAACTGAGATTTGTATGACAGGGAAAGGCAAATTACCTAAACAGATCGGATTGGCGAGGATTTTCAAGACAGAAAAGATTGAAGTACCAGAACGAGGAGAATGTATTTCAAGTGTATGTATGTTCATGTAGGACCATTTCGTTAGGAAGCGCTTCAGCCCAACGGCTAGACGGATTTTAACAAGAGCGGTGTCGTTGGATTCCTAGAGAACATAGGAGTGTTTGACATTTAGATGCAGGAACCATCTGTAAAATTTAAAGACGGTATTAAACACTAACGTCTGACTTTAGCGACACTCAAGTCAGCCTTTAGTGACACAAAAGTCAGACTTAAGTGTTAATGTCGTCTTTAATGTTTAAAGATCATTTCCGCAACTGACAGATATGCCCTATATTTAAGTCAAAATTCAATAAGTGGGATTTGAGATGGCAAAATGTGGTTTACATTAGTTATTGGTGCGGCTACTTTCATACTCCATGTGGGTAAATGGGTAGCATTCATAATATTGTATGTGGTATTGAAGGAAATTTTAGTTGGGTTATTTATTTTTATAATATTACTACTTGTTTAGTTTTTGCATTGGAATTTATTCTCCAGACTGTACACACTAATTCAATTTAAAAAGTATATATCTAATATCTGTGCGTACATACCATTATTTTGGTGCTTGTTATAAAAAACAATTTCAATAAAAAACGAAACAAGTGGAAATATTATAAAAATAAATCACTCGACTACATTTTCTTAAAATACCACATACACACTTACGAATGCCACCTGTTTACCCAATGGAGTCCAAGCCAAAGAGGATAAGTCCATACCCACCCACGTGTGCATAAAACAAGCCGGTTCCATAGCCTCCACAATAAAAAACTGTCATACATAAATTTATCACAACACAAGTCTAAAGATTGACCGTAGAGGTTGCGGTCTGATACGTAGTATCTTATATGATACGTAGTATCTTATTATATTAGGTCCTTACATATGAAATTGGCATTTCGCCGTACTGGCTACTTTGATCTCAAATATCTCCTCTATGGTTAGGAATTCCAAATTCATATTTATACAACTATTTACTCATGTATTTGTGTTACTAAAATTATAATTCATTTGTTTTTTCCTCAATTGTTTTTTTTTTGCGTCACTCAGCTTACAAAATGGAAAACTTGAAATATCGCGTTATTTACGACTATGAGTTCTACCGTGGCACCAGTGCTGCAGAAACGGCTCGAAGGATTAATGATGTGTATGGCGACGGTGCCGCAATAGAAAACACAGTGCGTTTTTGGTTCCAACGTTTTCGTTTTGGAAATTTCGACCTGCAGAACAATCCCGTGGACGGCCGGAGACCAAAGTTGATAATGAAGAATTGAAGGCTATTGTGGAAGCGGATCCATCGCAAATCACGTCTGAGTTAGCTGCAGGCTGCGGCGTTAGTGATAAAACTGTTTTAATCCACTTGAAGCAAATTGGGAAGGTGAAAAAGCTTGAAAGGTGGGTACCTCACGAACTGAGTGAAGCAAATCAACAAACACGCTATGACTGCTGCCATTGCATTACTCACCCGGCACAATAATGAAAGGATTTTAAATCGAATCATTACCTATGATGAAAAGTGGATCCTGTACGATAATCGGAAGCGCTCATCACAATGGCTGAACCCTGCCGAACTAGCCAAACCATGCCCCAAGCGAAAATTGACTCCAAAAAAGTTACTTGTGAGCGTTTGGTGGACTATTGCTGGTGTCGTTCACTACAGCTTTCTTAAATCTGGCCAGACGATTAGGCAGATGTCTATTGTCAGCAACTGCAAATCATGATGGAAAAGCTAGCTACTAAATAACAGAGGCTGGTCAATCGCTCTAGGCCACTGCTGCTTCGTGATAACCCTAGACCATACACTGCACAACAGATGGCTACCATATTAGAGGAGCTTCAATTGGAACAGATTACCATTTTTTTTTTCGAAATTTGGAACTTCTTGAAAGGGAAAAAAACAACTCCCATGGGGCAGTCCAAACCGCCTTCAAAGATTTTATTGATTCCCGTCCGAATGTTTTTTTTAGTAAAGGGATCGAAGAACTACCTATGAGATGGCAAAAATGTATAGATAGCAATGATACATACTTTGATTAAATAAATATATTATATTTAAAAAAAAACGACTTTATGTTCCCCCCATGCAAAACGCCAACGAGGTTTTTTCTCAGAAATTACCCATAGATGGTAATAAGAGTGGTATTGTTATAATCAGGGAGCCAGCCCCTACCAGATTTAACCCCTTTTACTCCCCTTCTCCTGCGAAACGATTCTAGACCCTAGCCGAATTTTCCTTATCAGATCCTGAGCTCCGGCTAGTAGGTTCCTCTGACACAAATAATATCTCTTGTGTATGTGGAGCTGAATTCCAATGAAAATATGAAGGTACTGCATGTTTTTTCAAGGTGTTTTTATAATCTGGAAAAACAATAAGACATTATTTTTCTGGGAGGTGCTTATTGTTGCATTGCATATTTTATGTATATTTTATTTATGCGAGCGAATATGTCAGCCGTCAGCCAGAGAGCACAACTACATCAGAGCCAGAGGTATGTTATTTTTTGTAGCTTCTAAGATGATGATCTAGCTATCTGTCTATAGGTGATGTAGATCTAGAGTACCTTATGCCATAAAAATTTCACGAACTTACGGGGCTGCTAGTATGAATCCATGTAATCGGAGTTTTTGAAATGTAATAGGCATATTTGAATGCAATGTCTGTTTTGAAATGTCTTCCCTTGTTTCACTGCTTTTATCCAAAGAGATCTTTGAGGTTCTTGTTTTGGAAAGCTATGACACCCATTATTCTTGCATCCAAGCACAACACAAACACGACCCATCTTCTTTTTGTCGGTGTCCACTGACCAGAAGGTATCCAGCCAGTCCAGTTATTTAATTTAAACGTAAAATTTGAGTCCAATCTTCCAATTTGAACAAAACTTGAATGACGACGTCTTTCGTTCCCAAAGAGATCACTCGGAAAAAAACACCCGGTGTTCCCCATTCAATTCACAGATTAAAATCTCACCATAAAGCACTGCAAGTATTGCTCTGTGGTCTGCACCTCAGGTCTGCACAATGGCAATCTGAGTCTATGCGAGAAAAAAAAAGTGATTTGCCCAGCGCCATCTATTGGATTATGCGGAAGCAGTGCTCAGAAAATACCTTTGTAAGTATGTCTGTGGCAGCGTTGGATTTCGTACTATAATTATAGTATTTATACTATAATTTCATGCTTCGTACTATATACTATCCATAACTAAGGATAGTACAACAAAGTACTACAATTTTAGTTATAGTCTGTAGTTAGCCGTTTTTCCATCCGGTCTGGCATGCGGCACCGGATGCCGGTGCCGTGCCGGCGGCGTATGGAAAAACGCCTATTGTCTTTTGACGGGAATTCCCGTGAACTTATTCTTTCGATACTCATTTGTTCGAACAACAACTTTGCATATTGCCTTTTAAGCTTTTCGCAATAGAGTCCATAGTACTGCGAGTTATATATTATTCTGTTGGTACGACTGTGCAATAAAGTAGCCTCGTCTCGCATCTGCCCGAGTGCATGCGTTTGCATGAGTGCTTTAATTTATTTCATTCTCATTCGTTATTGAAACGAATAAGTGATAATAATTAATTGTTTGCGAGTTTTTGTGTAGATTATAACGTCTGTTGTGCTCAATTATTATGGAAAGTGGCAGTGACGGCCAAGAAAATGACGAAAGACCGGGAGTATCCACGCCAAAGAAGAATTGTCTGAGTAGAGGTGATATGGTAGAAAAACAAAAACATCGTCTACAAAAGTATAGGCCGGATTGGGAAAGGACCACAGGTTCACTAAATGGCTCACCCAAGACCCTAAAAATATTCATAAAGCAAGGTGCAAAGTTTGTGATGATTCAATAGTTGCAGAAAAACACATAATCACAAAACACAGTGAAGGTCAGAAACATCTAAAAAATATGTCTGTTATACGAGGCACCCAAAACGTATCGAGTTTTTTTGAGGCAAAAACTTCTTCGAAACAGGAACCTAGCACAACAAAATTAGCTAGAATTGCAGAAATGAAGTTATCTGTTTTTTTTGCCGAACACAACATAGCATTAAATGTCTCAGACCACCTAGGCAAGGTTTTGAAAGAATGCATACCGGACTCTAAAGTAATAAAAGAGATGAATTTCACTTGGAAAAAGAATGCTAAAATAGTTTATAAAGCCATTGGTCCCAGCCATAAAGCGAATTTAGCCAAGAAACTTGAAACATCAAAGTTTAGTGTAATGACGGATGAATCAACGGATATTTCGACCAATAAAGCCTCATGTGTAGTTGTCCGTTATTTTGACGAAGATGAAGGAAGAATAAAAAGTAAATTTTGGAACCTCCATAATTTATTCAGTGGTGACAACCATAACGAAGCGAATGAAGGAGCAACTGCAAACAATATTTACAGTAAATTAATTGAGTCATTTACTAGACATAACATACCACTTGAAAATATTGTTGGATTTGGATCCGACGGATGCAATGTCATGATGGGCTCGGAAAACTCAGTGGCCAGTAGATTCAAAGAAGAGTGCTCCGGAATAATAATAATGAAATGTACTTGCCATGCCATTAATCTTTGTGCCAGCGCAGCGTGCCAAAAATTACCCAACAGATGCGAGGAGCTAGCAAGAGGCATATTTCGTTTTCTAAAGATGAGCTCTAAACGTTGTGCGCAACTGGTTCAATTTCAAACATTTTTGGAATTAAAACTACAGAAAATGTTACATCCATCCCTAACATGGTGGCTTTCGCTTGTTCAAGTTGTAAAAAGAATTTTGGACAATTGGGAAGCTCTTAAGCTCTATTTCACCGACATGGCACTATCAGAGCGTTTGATATCTGGTCAAATAATTATTGATTTGCTAAGAGACCCATACATGAAGCTTTATTACGAATTTATGACATGGGCACTGCCTAAATTCACTAACTTGAATTTACATTTCCAGTCTCAAGAAGTAGTTGTGACTGAATTAGCCCACAAAATTAAAGAGCTCTACAAAGATTTCCTGTTTTGCTTCATGCAAAGAAATTACGTCAATCGCACCGAAATATGTGACATTGATCCTGCAGACACTGCATGGCAATTACCAGACGAACAGATGTACCTTGGAATAGCAGTTGCTTCAAAAATTGGCACACCAGAGATTAAAGCAGATATCGTCAGACGTAAAGAATTTCTTAGCAGATGCAAAGATTTTTTGGTGGAATCTGCTCAACAGATCAGAAAGAGATATGATTTTAATAGCAAGCCACTGCTTTTAATTTCAGTTCTGAGTCCCGTGAAAGCACTTAGTCAACGTGAACGAGAGATTACCCCATCGATTTTACCAATTGCTTCTGCCTTTCCCAGAGTTACTGATATAACAAATATTGATAAGATACAATTGCTTGATAACCAGTGGCGTGCATTAGCTTCAGCGATACTACCGGAAGAAATCAAATCTGAACAAAAAACTGATGTATTTTGGAATAAACTATATAAGCGGCATGATTTGACAGAACATAGGCCATTTAAAGAATTATCAAAATTCGGCCTAGATTGCTTAGTACTTCCACGTGCTAATGCCGATTGCGAAAGAATATTCAGCAAAGTAAACCTAACGAAGACTAAGATACGAAACAAACTGGCAACACAATCTATAGACGCCATTTTGTTGTCTTGTGACGCTGTCAAAGAAGGTAGTAAAAGTGAAAATTGCACTGATTTTATTCCTTCTCAGGATATGTTAACAAGATTAAACTCTCATCAGGTTGAAACACACATTCAAGAGCTGATAAACTTAGAGGAGGAGTAAATTTTGCCTTATCTGATATTGATTTTAAATATTTTAAACATTGTTAAATTAGTATTAAAGCGTACTATATTTTTTGACAAAATACTATCCTTTTTGTATTTTTGTGCTATCCCTTTCAACGTACCCAAATCCAACAATGTCTGTGGGTCTCCTTAGAGAAGCGAGAGTCCTACACGGCTTCCAGCAAGTAACCAAGGAGTTTTTCATCCAAACAAAAAGTAAACATACTTTAGTAGCGACGTTTAAAAAACTGACGTGAAAACTACATAGGCCTCACTCAGATGAATGAAACTCTTTGTCAACTTACTCTGCGGTTAAAGCATGAAGCAGTTCGTTTTGTTTATAATTTATTTTGTGATCATAAAATGCTCTACATCCAGTACGTAAAAGCTAAAATAAATTTGCTCGGACTCTTGGCACTAACATATAAACACCTCGTGTCTTCGACAACTTTTTTCAAATGGTAATAACCAGTCTTTGAGTACTAGAAAATGTCTCAAATAAAGATATCAGGGTATCATAGCAAATAAAAACCCCAACCCCAAATGAGTACGAACACTCTTCGTACGATTAAGGCGAATAACTTCTGACAAATAACTTACGGCACCGTTGAAAAATGCGTCAGGAAAGCAGCACTAAGAAGTCTAAAGCAGAAAGCAATACGGATTCAAGGATATCAGAGGTTAGTGGAACGGCACCATTCTTGGTGCCATTTTACCACAAAAAGAGACCACATCATGACCTCCTAGATTCACTACCACGTAATAGTCTCATCATCAGTCTCGTTAGTGGAGGAACCCAATCGCAGTCGCTTTTAATTTTGATCATTATCAAAGAAACAATTATACACATGTGAATGATGATGATGATACACCGGCATACATACTTTGCTTCTGGCCCCATAATGGGATATCCCTGTGTCGTGGAAACCAGAAGCAACGACGTCACAAACATTATAACCATTTCATTTCATTTCATTTCATTTATTAATTTGCAAACATGTACAAAACAATAGTGGTCTTAAAATACAGCAGTAGGTGAGTACATGTACCCTGTTAGGGCATCACAAACAGCAGTGCAGGTTTCACATTGTTAAAAACGTTAATTGTAATAAAGTAGTGCATGCAATTTAAATGTCGACTTTGAGATTAATTTATAATAACATTTACAATATAGGTATGGGTACATTCAATACAATTTTCACATAGTCATACAAAATTACGATAGATCAAAATTAAATGGTTTGGGAAAAGTATAATTGTAAAATGTCAAGAAAATATTATGTTACATTATTTATCAAATTTATCATTAAGGAATTCATTGACGGAATAATAACATTTGGATACAAGAAACTTTTTTAATTGGTTGTAAAAAGGTTTGAAACTAGATTCAGCTTTGATAGAATTGGGTATTTTGTTATAAATTTTGGCAGTTTTGTAATAAGGTCCGTTTTTAACTATTTGCATATTTGATTTTGGCAGTTATAGTAGGTGATTTCGCCTTGCGCTAGTACAGAGATCATATTGGCACAGATTTTTCCTAACAAAGACTGATGCCTCAAGTATGAATATAGCCGGCAACGGTAGAATTTTTTCTTTTATCATCCAAGACCTAGGGTTTATCTTTCTTTCCAGTGCTGGATTCAAACCCGGGACCTCCACCGCTACGCTCACGAGCCTAGATGCCTTAACGAAACTGTTTAGTTACTGTTCAACAGTTTCAAATCATCTGTTACAGATGCTGTAGGCCTTATCATAATTCCAGATGGACGAAGCACCGTCCAACATGTCTCTGTGCAAGGACGTGTCTTCATTCCTGGAGCAGCAGCAGAGCCACAGCGACCGTGGTTACGATTTCTACCCAGGCACCGAAAGCATAAACTATGACTACAGGGCTGAGAGACAGAATGATAATGCCACCAAGTATGTACTCCCTGATCTACTCAGAGTCGTTTAACTATCCATAAAGGACAACTTAATGGACGATTTACTGGAAAACCATCACTTAAGTCGACTTTATTGTACGATTTCTGCCTTCCGAAGTTATGTCCGATGGTTGTAGGCGGAGCTTTTATGCTTTTATACCTATTTAATAAACGGCAACATCCAGGTGCAACTGGGCCTCTGCCTATCCGTATGGAAAAAAGACTTTGTTTATATTTATCAAATGATTAACTTAGATCCCGAAATCTAGAGACCTTAATTTACTTTTCATTAATCTTGAGTAATCAGCAGCAGTGGCTCAAGCAGGAATAATTACCAGAGTGGAAATGTTTTCCAGTTCAGGTACAAACTAACCTCACGTAAGAGTCACTGACAGCTCGATCCGCATACTTTTTCGACGCGAAACCGATTGAATCAGAGCAATTTTTCATTATTTGCAATCTCCATTCATTTTGGTCCGGGTGGCCGATCGAAATAAATCGCTTTCGTAGTGAAAGTTGTTCAGAATGATGTACTTGTAAAATAACTTTTCATCAGCCTCATCCAGTCAACAGCCCACTTGATCAAGGGTTGTGTGGGCGCAGGGTTCTTGTGCATGCACGAAGCTTTCATGTACGGCGGTCTGTGGACGTCTCTAGGACTGTGTGTGGTCTTGGGACTCACTGTCTGGTATTGTATGATGGTAAGTTATTCTCTCGTTTTTTAACTACATTGCAAAATGTCTTCTTACAATTTTCCAATGGAGTATTTAATTATTTTAATTACTGGCCTAATGTGGCAACAACTGTGCGTCTGCCAGCCCATATGTAAAAGGCGTGGAACTATGTATTTTTCTTGTTTTTGTTGTTTCGCAATGTGGGGCACATGGATATTCCTCCCTATTCCAAATTCAGTGTGGTTTGTGTCTAATCTGGTGCAAGTCTGGCTGGCTGTATATTGTATGTCATCGGGCTATCACGGGGCAATCTTCAAGTTTTTGCTTCCAAACAGAATTTTATGGATGGACTAATTAGGTGGATTGCTTATCCTCGTAACTATCAATTCTCACTGTATTGTATAAAATAATCCTTAGCATTAAAGTCCAGACTCGAAAAACATCTATTTTATATAAATAATCGGCGATCAATACGTTCTACACTTTTCTATTGCTACTGGATGTAACACAGTGGTGTAGCTTGATTGACGAAACTTTTGTGTCGCTAATATAATATCTATGCTTCAGAATTTCAGATGTTATCATTTCATGTTCAGATGTTGGTGAAATCAGCCCAGAAAATGTACGTGAGGTTAAGAGTGCCAAGACTGTCATATCCCGACCTTGCCGAGGTTGCCCTAGCCACTGGCCCTTTCGTGTCTCTCAGGAAATATAAAAAGGTTTTTAGGTAACTTAACTAAGCAAAGCTCGCATTTAAACATACATTTTGTATAAAACTAGTTAAATAACTTTTATTGTGTGCCATAAACAAATTAGTTGACATGAGTAAGGCACAGCTAATGAAAATATCTTCATTCGAAATAATCATCATCAACCCACGGACTATGTACAAATTTCAGATTTGTTCCTTTACAAACTTTACAAGCCACGTACATTGCTTCTGGTCCCACACTAGGATAACCTGTGTCGTAGGAACCAGTAACAGCGATAAAACACACAAATAAACATCCAAGGCCTGGTTTGTTTTTCTTTATCCCCAGCCGGGTATCGAACCCGGGACCTCTCGAATGGTATGCAGAGCCACAACTGCAGCGATACAGAGATCGTCCATCAACGAGTATTAGACCTACGTATACGCCGCTCAACTCGATCATTGTTCACCGGAAATCCTCGCTATATTGTCTGAGCACCTAGTGGTCTGTCAACTAATCTTTGGTCTCCTCTTCTCTAATAATTTTGTAATTTCATCATAAGTACTAGGTTTCTGAATAATAACTCTCCAAAATAAGGCCAACTAATCCTTTATCAATTGGCTAAACGTACAGACAACTGTGGCTCCGCCACCCCATATGGAGCAAGGCGTGGCGCTATTTATGTATAATTCTTGTTATTCTCCCCAAGGTATACCGTAGACACCTGCCTCTTCCTAGAAATGCTCGGTACCTGCTGTGTGTACCAGGTAGTGGTAGCTACCGCACTGAAGCAAGGCATCGAGGGCATTTGGCACAACCATAACAGGTGGGGCATCAGGATATATATCCTGATAGTGATGGCGCCGCTGCTAGGATTGTGCCTGATACGGAAGATGAAGAAGCTGGCCTATCTGTCTGCTGCAGCGGATATTGCTGTCTGTAAGCCACGTAATTAATATTTTCTTAAACCTTGGCTGTATGAATAAAGAAAAGTCTCACGTCGTTGGAAGGAATGCCTCATTTTTAACATTCGCCAATATCAAAAATGATCATCTGCCTTCCAATACTAAAACGTGCATAACCTTTATACATTCGGAACCATTCACATTTGGGGTAAATCACATGTTTCACACTAGGTTTCGCCTCACGTGCGAGAGGTTCCAGGTCAGAATCCTGAATGGGAAGGATGATAAAACCCCGGAGGTTTTGAATGAAGACAGCCATCCGGGTATATGGGGTTAGCCCGACGCACCATATGTGCCTTTATTTAAATGTAAATATTGTTTCCAGTGATATGTGTCTTCATCACCATATACTACAGTGTGGTCCAAATAGTCAAAGTGGGGAAACTGAGGCGCGGCTGGAACGACGTGTACGGAATGTTTCGGTTCGGGGGGATGTGCATTTACTCCATCCAAGGCGCCACGGTAATCCTGCCGATCGAGAATCACATGAAATCGCCGAGGCATTTCAGAATTGTCTTGCAGTTTGGTGAGATTTTTTAAGAGAAACTTCGTAGGCGATTCGAAAATCAACTACCTAGGTGTTTTATGGACTCGTTACATATACGTCATTTCATTAACTAGATACTTTTTTGGGTAACTTATTCTTGGAACGGTGGCATTTTGAGAAACACCCTTGCATAGTGTCACGCTTTTTCTCATATAGGGTCGCAGAGGCATAGATGTAGCCAGTTATTCAGTATTGTATTCCATTCGTAGTTCATAATTTATTTATTGCACACTAACACCGAAAAAGTAATATAGGTAACTTATAAATAGTGTAAAAGAGCAAGCTTATCTCTAATAAGAGATCTCTTCTAGCGAACAAAGTAAAAATGAGATTGTAAGTTGATTGTGGAGCATGGGTAGACCCTTATACAAAATAAAACATAATTTACCTAATACTTATAATTATAATATGTCATCATCACCATCATCATATCAGCCCGTATCATCCCACTGTTGGGAATAGGCCTCCCCCAAAGCACGCCACTCGCATCTGTCCCCCGCCAGTCTGGTCCAATGTCTACCAGCCACCTTGACAATGTCATCTGAACATTGGGCCGGTGACCTGCCCGATGCTCTTCTCACACAGATTCCGCCATTGTGTTAGTGAACTCACCCAAAAAAATGTAATGACGGATCTAAGTGATGTAACAACATCCTATGGAAATAAATGATTTTTGATTTTGATTTTTTGATTTTGCTCTTTTCCCTGTTCGTGGCCGCCACTTTGTTGCTGCCTTGGTCCACCCTTCTGACCAAATGTCCCGCCAATCGCCACTTGAGACTCGCGATCCGCGAATCTATATAATATTATGTAACACTACTTAATATAAACTACATCAATATCAATATACTTTATTGCACGGTAAATAATGAGTAAAAATACAAGAACACCTATCATAACAAAGGCGATATTATCTCTAAAAGGAGATTTCATCCAGAAAACCTAGGCAGACAGGATAGTCTATTGCTACAAACACGCAAACCTACACAAACACAATAATATACGATACAATAATATAATAAAATATAATATGTAATACTTTACACTCGAAAAGAAAGGTAGTGCTTTTTTACGCGACCTAAACATATTGAGGGTTGGATGTGGATAATTCCTACTTAGACGCATTAGCATCATCATCATATTCGGTTCACATTAAGCAACTGCTGGGCATAGGCCTCTTATTTACAGCGCATATCTTCGCTTGAACAACTTTATTCTAGGATTTGATCAATTCTGGTTCAATAAAGGTTCTAAGCCGGAAGCACAAATATTCGACAGTTCAAATTCGAGTTAAGATGAAATCAACCATTGTGCATAAGAGTCATTGATATATCAATCCGCAAGCTTTGTCGAAGTGAAATCATTCATGTTTCCAGCTGCGTTTTGGGTTCGAGCCCCAGAAACGGAAACAGTGAAAATATTGGCGCCAGAGCTAGAATCTACAGCCCTAGTGTGGGGCCAGGGCAATGTCTACGTGTGTTTCAGGCATGATTATAACAGTATTACTGGTGATGATGGTGGGATTCCTCGGTTATTGGGCGTGGGGGGAAGAATGTGTGACGCCGATCACGGCTCACATGCCAAAAAACGAATCGTGAGTACCTCTGCTACATTTGCGAATGTGGATAATTATCTTCCGTCATTCTCGTATGGGATGGTATAGGCACAGACTTGCAACTCTTGCAAACACGCAAAGTTATAAAAATCCTAATTTCAACAATGTGTGTGAGCTTGAGCACTTCAATATTATAAAGCTCCTGTTAGTAGGTGCATACATAACTGTATTTGGTGACACACGTGCCGCGTTGCTATATAAATATGACAGGCGTAAGCAGTTTCGTCGATGTCTACGAGGATGTCCATTTGGGGACATCGACGATTAATTAATGAAGTATTGATAATAATAGAATGACAACTGACCTTACATAGCTATAGTTTCATGTCCGTTCACTGTAACTCAACACACATTTTTCCCGATACAACGACCTGACGACAAGACAATAACCGAAAAACACTTCTGTTTTCAGCCTCCCGATAATACTACAGTTTTTGCTGGTAGTAGTGTTAAGTGTGACTTTCTCTATATATTTCTGGGTGCCGTTTCGGGCTCTTTGGCGGTATCTTAGCAGGTTACATCGGAGGTGAGTGAAATATAATAATTAAATAAAACACATAGGAACTAGTGGCTCTGTGAGCTGTAGACCCCGCGCGTTTCACAGGAAAATTGCGTTTTTCATCCCCCCGTATCACATCCCTGACCGACCCCTCGAAGTTTTAAAAGCATTTCCTTTTAATACCACACATTTATTACCACACACTCTTATAAATGCACCTTGTTACTTAGACAAACAACTTTGTGAACTACATTTTGTGATCCAAAATCCAATCTATTGACCTTTCACTAAAATTATACAGCTTCTTAAACTCACAGTCTCCACAAATCCAACGACACCTAATTTGTCAAAATCTGTCGAGCCGTTTGGTTTAGCTGTTTAGCGGATTGTTTTTAGATTTTCAAAAATTCCGGCATTTTGAAAAAATTTCAAAAATTGAATCGACAAAAAATCTATAGAACTATCAAACTTGCTCACAAAAAGTCACGAGAATCAGTTGAGAAATGCGGCCTTTAGAGAGAGGAGAATATCCGGACATACGAAAGCATTTTTGCCCAATCCTGAAAAGGAGACGCTTAGTCGCTTTTCTCGCTCGGTAAATAAATTTAAAAATATAATTAATGTGCCCCACTGAGGGGCATAGTCCTCTAATTGGAGTTCGAGCCATACCCCGCTGCACTGTCTCAGTGCGGGTCGATGGAAAGACGTCGGGCTAGTGGCTAACACGACTGTCACAAGTTTTAAAGCTGCCCGGGCCGAGCCTTATGACTAAAAAAATGTATAAATATAGACACCTGACTCTTCCTAGAAATGCTCGTTACATGCTGTGTGTACCAGGTAGTGGTAGCCACCGCACTGAAGCAAGGCATCGAGGGCATTTGGCACAACCATAACAGGTGGGGCATCAGGATATACATCCTGATAGTGATGGCGCCGCTGCTAAGCTGCCTGGGCCTAGCCTTAAGATTAAAAAAAATGTATACATATTTATAATTTCAGACGGCGTGGTGTTTGGGAGCAAGTATATCGCTCGATACACGTCCTGCTGATCACGTGCTTCGCTTTAGCATTCCCTAAAGCAGACAATCTGATGTTATTTGTAAGTGATAGACTAAAGGCGGATTCGTGTCATCATCATCATCATCACGCTTGTTCAGCTCACATCGACCCAGAGCTCTGTAGCACCAATCGTCACCCCTGGGCGAGCCGCATCCACTGAGAGCCCGTCGACACTACAATCGTGTTACTTTATTATACCCCATGCGTATGTTTGTTTCATCATACAATAATATATTCTTTATTGAGCATTGGACTCAACACATTAATAAAAAACCTTAAATAAAAGACTTACGAAGACGCTTTAAAAAGCGATCACTTCCGGCAAATCTTGAACAAAAACATACTAAAAATTCAATACATATAATAATAGATAATAATTCAGATAGCCCATTATTGTACCCACTGAGGGGCCTTTCGCGGGTATGAGTAAGATTGAGCCATATTCCACCACACTGACTGAGTGCGGGTTGGTGAAGCAAACAATTTAATAGATAAGTTAATTTGTATTAAATTTTTGTAGGCATTTATAATTTTATCTACACACGTATCAAAAACCCTCTTTACTGCGTCCAAAAACCGCACGTTAAGACCAGCATAATATTATACTGCTTCATAAAAACTAATTTGTCATCTTAATATTGATACATTATGACCATAATGTATAAATTTTCGACAAATTATGACAGTCAAATTTAGAACGCCGTCGCCCGCCTGCGTGCCGCCCCTAGTTTGTCTGTGAAGTTGGTACTACTGAACACTAAACAAGTGCAGAGCAATTATTAATGCCACCATGCCGGTCGAACATGCGGTTCTTAAACACATCAAAGACAGCTTATGATATGTGTGTAGATAAACTAGTATATGTAACTATACACAACTAGGCATTAAAACTCTCGATTGATATTATTATGAAACCCACTCTCGAGTTTTAATGCCCTCCATTATGTATCAGTCACATAAACTACTATTATTTCATTTGCAGATGGGCAGTTTTTTCATGGCTTTCACTGGGTTCATATTTCCAGCTTTGATCGAAAGTTTGGTCACCTGGAGAGAGCACAAGGAGGGACGAGTTCGGTTAGTAAACGCATATCTTAACATTTTTAACCCCAAACTTATCGATTTGCTTATCGCATGAGCATGAGCAAGCCTAAGCCCTACCTTACTTTAGGCTTGCTCAATTTTTTAATAGTTTTGGACTTTATTACCAAGCCTTAAAATTGAAATTTGCTGGGAATATATTTTCCCCCGCCAGTTAAAGGGATACATCGTATGGAGCAGTCTATTCCGAATATGGTAATACACGGATTATGTAATTTTCTTCTGCTTTTTCAGATGGACGCTGTACAAAAATATTGCAATAACAATAGCAGCTTTATGTTTTTGTTTCACTGCTTTATATTCTACATGGTAAAATAACTATTATTTGTATACTGCTCTGTCTATAAACTAATCTCAATTAACAAATTGTCTTTTCATTGTACAATATTATATACATAAGGTTAAATAAAGCCCTCTTGAATCATTTAATTAATTATGTCATCTGCTGAAAAAAAATACTGTCATATTGTAATTTTATACACGGCGCGTCCACACTGGAGGAGCAGTGGCTAGGAGCCGCGGCGGACCTTAGTGTGTGGTGTATTAGAGTAAATTAGGTGGTGTATTTTTCCTTGCTGTCTTTGCCTGATTGCGAAGCAGCGATGAATAAAAGCACGATCTTCGATCGAACATAATATATTAGCCGAAGCACAGTGATGGGACAGTTCTTAGCATACACGTTACAGTCAATTTAGAGGAACACTAGTGAGGATGTAGTTAGATATAGGTAAAGCACAGTCTTTAGCTGAAAGAAAGAAACCTAGATTTGGTTTTACGAGAATGGTGTGCGGCGTGCGCCTATCACTACCATAAATTATTCACTGGGCGTTAATGTACTCCGAGTTCTTTTTTTCGTAGGAGACGAAAAGCCTGTATTATTTCCAGGTCGAGAAGCACTTTCAGAAGGTCTATGGCCAGATGCAGTCGTTCTTGTCAAAGGACCAGGATCACCAGCACTCGTACGTGCCAAAGGCACAGTCTTCGAAAGTACATTAGTGGGTTCTGGATCGGTATCCATTGTGACAAAGCCGAGGTAAACACTGCCCAGCCGCCAGTAAAACGCAGTAATGACCATTTTGGGTCAAATGAAGTTATATACAGATTCTTGAGCAGCGATTTTCGCGCTATTTTTCTTTTCTACCCGTTTCATCCTAGGACGTTTAGAAATGGTGCCCAAAAACGACACAAACGCAGTAAGAACCGTAACATCTGGGCTAGGATTCCGGTACACAATGACAGCTTCATGAAAATTACATGTTTTTTTAAGGTCATTATGGTGAAAATTAAGTCAATCGGTAAGCACAATAATTTAGTGAATCAACAAAGGGAATCGGATTACAAAATCGTCAGATTGAATATCTAAAGTTGACCGTAATCGTAATGTAATTGTCATGGAGCTGTTATTGTGTACCGGAATTTGGCCCCTGGTGTAATACCAGTAAAAATGCAGCGCGATGTGCAGTAATTGCTTAGGTGTTGATTAGACCACAGACTAGCATGCAGTTCGAGCTCCGATTCTGTATTTTAGTCTTACTCAACATTCTAACAACAATTATATATTTTTTTTAATACTAGCTACAACGCAGTTCAAGCTTAAATATTACAGCTGAACGCCATACAATTTTCATGTTTCTGGATTTTAGTCTGTTAAACACATAATTTATTGCGCAGTAAAGGGCCGGGAAATTGATTTGTTTGATTTATTAGGCAATTCATTATTGCATACAATAAGTAAGTATCCAAGAAAATTTGCATTCACGCTGTCAAAAAAATGCAACGACAAAATTTAATATATTCCAATTAATAGTATTTATTTTATTTTTTTCAAACTTTAAACGCGTTTTTCTCAGAAGTGCTTTTTGGTCATTACTGCGTTTTACTGGCGGGCGGGCAGAACAGGTGAGCAGATATCGAAAACCAGGTAACCAGTGAAAGTCACATACAGAACAGGAATCAGTACGAAGATAGGCGACATCGGCAACATTTTGGAGCGGACCGATCACAGAAGTAATTATCAATTTGACAGAGCAATCGTTTCTATTAAACATCGTTCAGGTGTCAGGTGTATGAAAATCGTTAATGCCCACTTTTCATCGCCAAACCATTATACAACATTTTTTTAATCGCGTTTCGTTTCATCCTTGCTAAATGAATCATATAGTCCACAGATCACACGGTTATTATTTTTAAGGAATAATAAATCAAACCAAAACGTGACTATAAGTACAATTTAATACTCAAACAAGTGGTATTATTATGAAAACCAACCACCCGACTGCATTTTTTGTCAATACCACATACAATGTGTGTTTTTAGACCACTGTGCGTCGTCGTCGCGTTATTATAATTGAGTGGTCATTGTGCTAGCTGAATCGGGCCCGATCAAGCCCACGAATTACAACTGAGTTATAAAACAATAAATAAAACATAATATACGCAATATACAATACCTATAAAACATAAGCTTTATTCATAACACATCAAAGACGATAATGTCAAGTCAAAAGCACCATGTATGTTTTAGAAGAAGAAGACAACTAAGTATGACTCGCTTGATGACCGACGAGACGCTCGCGACTACTTACTCAAAGCTGTATAACATATGGAATATTGCATCAAACAAAAACAGTCACTAACGAGAACATTTTGTGGACTAGTTTTCCTATAGCAAAATCGGGTCTCGTCTCAAAATGAAAATCATGCTGGCTGAAATCAGCGCTGTAGGTGTCTGACATCTCAGCATAATGCTGAGCCAGTGTCCATTTCACTGCCGCAGAGACACACTTGTTATCTGTTTTTTGTTTATTTTTTGTTTAATATGCGTGTCCTGTGTGTTTGTGAATAAATGTTTCTTTCTTTCTTTCTTTCTTTCTTTCTTTCTTTCTTTCTTTCTTTCTTTCTTTCTTTCTTTCTTTCTTTCTTTCTTTCTCATCATTGAAAAAAAGCGGCCAAGTGCGTGTCGGACTTGCGCACGAAGGGTTCCTATCCATATCCGGCATATTCCGTATCCATAAAAACGGCAAAAAACACGTATGTATGTTGTATGGGAGCCCCCTTAAATAGTAATTTTATTTTAATTAATTACTTATTTATTACTTATTTATTAATTACTTATTTAGCGCTTACCTGTTGCCGTTATTAATATCGAGCAAAAAGGAGAAAAAAAATTGTTCTAGTGCGAGTCGAACTCGCCCACGATCCGTACCATCGTACAATGGCAGGGATGGTGTGGAGCGAATATTTTGTATTTTACATCGCAAAATATCGTTTAAAAAGTTATTGGTGTGGCTTTACACTCCATGTACGGAACCAGGTTGTCTAGTACCTAAGATATAGGGAATCCTATTTTGGGGCTTGATCAATGTATGTAAATAGTGTCAAAGGTATTATTATAATTATTTCTCTCTTCCTTTTCTTTAGGATCTACTCTCAAAATTATCTTCAATAGGCTTACGCTACGGGGGTTTATTCACCCCAACCCTTCGCAACATGGCAGTTTTGGTGCTCAACGGGTCTTATTTTACACAAGTTTTTCTTTTCTCAAAATTCTAAAAACTCACTCTCACTAGTGACTATATCTGATCTCTTTGGCTAACTCTTTCGACCTAGGTTTAATTTTCTCTCTTTCTTGATTACTACCTTAGCTATAGTTATAACCGCATAGTCAGGTATTACTTTATATTTAAGCAGGCACCTTACTTTAGTGTAAGGTATCTCAATCGAACAATGCTGAACTCGAATATGAGGTGAAAATCCGTTTGGAAACTCCTGCTGATTCCCTCTTAAACCTCAAAAAGCATCTTGAACTTTCTTTGTAACTTGAGTTCTTCCTCCAGATGAAGATATAGAACAGTCTGAAGCTACCTTGTCTTACCTAGAAGGAAAAATCTGTCAACTTGAACTGAAATCTTCTTCCCTACCTTCTAAAAAGGTTGAGGCTTATCTTACTCACCTCTATTATCGGCTGGCACGAACAGACAAAAACTCAGAGCCCACACTCGAAGAGTGGCTTCTCACATCACGATCAAAACTCTCTTCTCTGGATAAAAGATATGAAAACCTCCTTTTTGTACTAGCTGAGTCGTCTACTGTCACTCAAAACATTCAAGTCGCTCAAAACCACAGTCAAAACACTATTCCTGTGAACACATCTGTTGTTAACTCAAAGCCGACACTACCCTATCACTACAACTACTCCTCCTTCAAACAGTCATTCAAATTATACATAATAAAGTAATAACTGAACTCAAAAGGATTTCTTATGTTGGCACTACTTGCCCAAATCCATTCTAATAAAAATTAGTGAATTTTTAACTCTCCACTAACAAAGAACTTCAATAATTTAGGTTCTAAAAGTATTGATACCCCGACTTGTGATTTTGGTGAGCTTACTCACCAAAATCACATGATATTAGTCATGACTATGACTACATACTCATGACTACTATCAACTCACGTACCCAAGGCGCATCTGAGAACATCATCATTTATGTTTCCATCATGTTCGGAATGTTCTCTCTCTCAACAAACTCAGCGACGAAGAGCAACTAAAAAATTTATTTAGGAACATTCACCCCAGTTACTCCATGTTCGTTGCACTAAATAATGTAACTTCCATTGACGCACTCATCTCTGCCTGCCAAAGTTATGAACGCATTTTGGACAGAGACCGTCTTTTCCAGGAACCAAAACTAGCTGACAATCATCTAGTAAAATAATTTTACCATACATCAACTGCTCCTTCATACTCTCAGTTCATTGATAGTTCTAACTTTAAACCACTTTCTACTACTAAACCAATATATACCCCTTAATTTATTCCCCAGTACCAACAACTTAATTCTAATAATTTTGTATGTTTTCGTTGCCGAATGATCACTCTTTATGATCTTTTTCTCAACAACTCTTTCCCATTTGTTTTAAATGTGGTCCTAAAGGTTTCCAACTTTAAGATTGTCCTTATTGTAATAAACCGTCTCACAAATCTACTCCTACAAATCGAAAAAACGAATTAATCACGACTTAGAAAACTTCTCTAACTTCAATCTCAAAAAATGGCGGAATTGGCTCACTAGCCTTCGAAATTTATTTCAACACTATAAAACTTCTTCAATCCTCTACAAAAAAGAAAGAGATTTCAAATGGACTTTCTTAAAAATACTCTTAAAGAATTCCACATTCTTCGGATTATTGGATGGTGGATAGTTCAATTACTAAACTTGGTAATAATGTTCATCTAGTATTCTTAACATTGGGTTACACACTATCTAAGTCGTGTTCTATCTCTGTTGCTACTGCGGAAAAACATAAAACCAATTCTCTTGGTCATATTGATTTACCTTTAACTTTCAATAACCAGACTCACGTTATTAGATGTTACGTTTTCTCTGATTCTCAATTAAACTTGGTGTAGACTTTTGGAACCAAGAATATTTCCTTATGGCCCTCACATAGGAATATTTATAACATATAAAAACTATCCTTGAGTTATTGAAAGGCTTAGTCGAAAATAAAATAGATAAACATTGTCGACAAAATTTTGTTTAAATTGTCACTAGATTTACCAATGGCGCCCTCTTTTAGGTAAGAACTTATTTCACTAGAATAATCGACCTGTAAACCCGTCGGCACTAGAACCCCACATCTACCACGCCTAGTCGGTAAGAAAATATTAATTAACGAGTTATGTTGTGTCATCGAGTTAAAAAATATTAATTACCGAGTTATCTCGTTACAATATATTAGGTAGCTACGTATCCTACGATAACTTTTATACTTAAGAGGAAAACTTATTCTTTTTTTCTCTCTTTCAATTTCTTTAGGACCTATTCTCAAAATTATCTTCATTAGGCTTGCATTACCGGGTGTTATTCACCCCAACCCTTCGTAACGTGACAACCTATTGTTCAAATGCTCTTCAGGCACTGACCATTTATAATCTATTGATAATACCTATCATACTTATTTGTAATCGACATAGTAACTGTCTCTTATCATAAATGTTATCTTATTGAGGTGATGAGAGTTTTATTGTTTTGAAAATTACTGCGTTAATAGATAATTAAGGCTTGCTGACGACTCGGACACAAATTACTCAGCCACTGTATCCATTTGACACATTTTAATTTCAATACTTTTTTAGTGACGATTCGGGCACCATCATAATATTGATGCTGTTCTGTACAGTCAGATTTGTATCTGACTTCAAAGCTTCAAAGTATTATTTGTAGAAAAACATAACTACCAAAACTATACTGGCAATTACTGAACACTGGTTGACCACTGATCGAATAAATTGTATATGTCACCGGAAAATAATACGATCCGCAAGTTTATAAATTTCTTAATTTTTTTCCGCAAGTTTATAAATATACTAACCTAACCTAACCTAACCTAACATAACCTAACCTAACCTAGCCTAATATAATCTAGAAGGAAGTTTATAAATTTCCTAGGAAATTTATAAACTTGCGGATCGTATTATTTTCCGGTGACACATACATATAATGGATTCACTTTGTTATCTAGTTACTGTCGCAAGAACAGCATGGTGGGTCATGCATATTCATTAAAGACAACATTAAAGCAACTGAAAACTTAGAAATATGTAACATGTCAGTTGAGCAATTTTGTGAAGTATCCGCTATAGAACTATTAGAATATAAGACTTTAATTGTTTGCATTTATAGGACTAATCTTGTATGCGTTACTGAATTTTTAGGGATACTAGATCGGCTTCTTTACAAGATAAATGACATAGGTATGGATTGTGTAATTGTAGGCGATACCAATATAAACACAATGACCACAAGCTCGGAGCAAAAACAACTAAGTGAGGTTTTGATGTCGCATAATTTCAGAAATGAAGTTGACTTCCCAACCCGTGTGACCGCAACGACTGCTACCAGTCTCGATCATCTTTATAGCAACACCTCATCCGGCACCGTCATACCGTGTCCTGTCATAACTCACCTGAGCGACCACCTTGCCGTGCGCGCTGCACTTACCTGCATCGCGTATGTGCAGCAGCCACGCATGCGCCGCGAATGCGACAACACCCGCGCCGCCTGCGCAGCCTTACAAGCGGCATTCGAAAGGATAGACTGGTCCCTTGTCTACCACCAAAACAAGCAGCGATGAGCCATCCATTAAAACATTATAATTAATAAATATGAAATCTGCTTTCCTTATAAACTAAAACCGAATGTATCATATAAAAATAGATGGATAACAAAAGACATATATGACATGAAATCTTTAATTTTTAATATAACCTCCTGAGACCCAGGGTGAAAAATTATACCGGATCGTGTTGATCTTTGGTTTGGGGGTTATTTAAAATATTTATAGTAAGGGAAAAATAATAAAAAAAAACCTGCCCCCCTCAACTTGCCTAATTAGGGGGTATCATAGATGATACTCTGGGCTCGAATGATACCAAAATGTGACTTGCATTATCATTTATTCAGAATTATTTTTTGCAATGTGAAACTCATAAAAACAGTTTCTGTTAACACTGAAACATAGGAAAATATTACATGCAGAACATTTTACAAAAGTGAGTTGGTTGCAAGTCTTCGATCGACATTTGGATCGGCTGTTTTGATTTCCTTTTGCACAAACTGGTAAGTGTTTTGCTTCCTTTATTCGTTTGGACGTGTGAGGAATCGGTTCTACAAGTCTTCGCCTCCTGGAAGAGGACGCAGGTAAAGCATCTTGTAGTTCTGCAAGATGCAGTGGTAATGGACTTTGACGGGGGCTGTTGCGCGTGATGCGATCAATGCTCGGACTTGAGCATTGTATCATGGACGTTGGCATTGTTCCACCGTAAATCAGATGTTTAGCTAAATCCATTTTAAAGTCCAGGTATTGCATTACTTGCTTCCGCGGGAGCCCACTTTTAACAGCATCATGTCGATATTCTATCCAAGATGACGCCGCAGCAAAATCAAAGAAGTGAAAAATGGCTCTCACTGGCCACTTGCCAGTTCTTCCACGCATAGGATATTTTCCTATAATTCTGTCTAACAGATCTATTCCTCCCATGTAACTATTATATTTTTTATGGCTACGGGCTGTGACACGTCAAGGTACCGTTGATCTATCTTACTCCAGCGCCGACAGGTTCCAAGAGGTTGGACTGCGTTTTTTGTGGATGCAACATGAATCGGCTTACTGTCTAGCCACTTCACTACAGCAATCTTTTGGTCTTGCCTAACCACGCAGTCGTAGCTACCTCTCCCCGTATGTTGAAGCTGTCTATCTGTTTTTAGTACAGCTTTTTTCCTATTCTTCTTCTGGTTAGGACGTGAGTATTCAGGAACTCGGTTTTTCATGAGGGTACCAGTGGCATTCATGTTTCTTTCTACCAAATTGTCCAAAAGAGGAACAGAAGTGAAATAACGGTCAATATAGATAGATGTCTTCTGTGGCAAAGTATCGGAAAGTTTTAGCACAATACGACCTCCTAAGTCTATCTTCTCTGGCATAGGATGTAACGCAGAATCAATAGACGTGCCTTTTCCCTGGTAGAGGTACAAATCCAGAGGAAGCCCATCAGGGTTCGCCATTATAAAGACCTTAATTCCTTCAGGATTTGGCTTTCCTCTAACTACCTGCTTCTGCTTGCATTTACCCGTAAAAGGAATTATTTGTTCATCAATGGCTACACACTTTTCTCTTTTATTTTCTCTGCAGGCCCCTCAATTTGTAACACTATAGGACGTACCTTCCAAAACCTGTCTATCTCTTTCATAGCAGCAGAAACGTTATGGTCATCCACAACTTTAATGTTTGATCGGATGTTGAAATATCTATTACGTGTGATTGTCTCAGTTATGAGCTTAGCTCTTGTTTCTACTGCCCAAAACAATCTTATCCTCGGAAGGCCAAGAATACCTATAGCCATTGAACAACCAATAAATGATCGTACCTCTTCAGATGTCGTATTTAGTGACTTGCCAGTTCGGTTAATGCTAGATACGTTTGTACAAGTTGAAATTGTATCAAAAAATGTGGGATGAATGTACCTGGAGAAGTATTCATGAGAACTTTTCAATGAAGGCTGCTCTTCTAAGGGTGGATCAGTTTCTAGCGTATTATCAAAGTTATCTGAACGGTTCCATAATAGAGGCCAGTTAACTGCTCTTCCACTAGCAGAACCACGAGACGGCTGAGCAAGGCTAGAAAGGGGCTCTTCATCGGAAGCTTCCCATTCACTTTCAGGTTCACGGGGCACCACATCTTCGGCAATAGGTTCCACATCGATCTGCAAATCTTCTTCCAGTTCATGTTCGTCAAAATCTTCACAATCGGAGACATCTAGGTTCGCGAGGTAGTCTGATATTTGGTAATCTCTCAAACCTGAAATCGTAGAATTTTATGAGTTCAGTGCCCAAAGTATCATGTATGATATCGATAAAATACGGTTGATATTAGTAACTAATTAGCAAACTTTTATCACAAATTTCACTTATTGCACACAATAGATATGATCTAACAGTAACAAGAAAAAAAACACGTAAAACCTTGTAAAAACAAACAATTACCTCGTTGGTTCCCAGCCATGTTGTCGTGCACAAAAATAATAGCATTCAAATGATCATAAACAACTGTGAAAACTATCCAATCGCGCCATAGCCACCGATGAATGACGCGCCGTACTATCTTATTTACTAACCAAGAAATAGTTCCAGTATATGCGGGTAGATGACGCAGAAATAAAATTCTATGTGCAAGTAACATAGGTGATACCGGGGGTCTCAGGAGGATAAATCTCCTAATAATACAGACATCCAAAACAAAATAATAGATCTACAAATGCAATACCTTTGCATCTGATATGGTCCGGGGCGCTTTATTTTCTTAGTGTGTGCGTGTGTGTGTGTGTGTGTGTGTGTTTTTGCATATTTAAGTTTTGTACAAAGCAGTTGACCGATTCTGTACATTGATTTATTTTCATTATAATTTAGTTACAATGGAATATTCTATATGGACATCATATTTAAAAATGATAATATCGTAAAATCAATGTGGCGAATGGTTAGCATGGAGTCTGGAAAAAAGAAAACTCATGCTGACTTTACCAAAACAAAAAAAATCCTGGTAGTGACAATTTGATTGCAAACAAGAGCTGGTAAACCACCTCAATGTGCAATTCGCATCCGCAGCCGCCGTGTGCGGAGCCCCGCGAGCCAACTTGGAATGCACTTGCGCAGCGCTTAAAGCCGCGCGGCCACCGGCCGACCTAATAATAAATTCACGCCTAAAGAAGTCTTTGAAATTGACCGCGTTGAACAGATGTGGTTGTCTTCAAACTTGAAATCCACACGGTTGGTAATTGGTACGGCTTACCGCCCCCAATGGTTAAATGTGGGCTTATTTTTTGATGCGCTCACTGAATCAATTACCTCATTTACTCGCTATGATAAAATAATTTTGGTGGGTGATTTAAATATTGATACTCTAGATACAAATGACGGCAAAACGTAAAGATTGGATCTATTTTTAAAATCAACCAATTTGGTAAATCACGTGTCGGAACCCACTCACTTTACGAATGACAGTGCAACACTAATAGACTTGATATGCACAGATTCTCTATTAGTAGAGAGGGTCAATGTTTATCACGCACCTGATTTGGGACGTCATGCCATGTAACCGGGGAGTTCAAGATAAGGAAGGAGAAATTGCCAAAAAAAATGATAACATATCGACCCCTAAAAGCGGTGGATATTGTTGATTTTTATAAGGACCTTGACTCCTGCATCTGGGATAAGATATCCAACTTACAATGTGTAGATAACATGGTAAATACATTTAATGATATAATTTTAAGTTTATTCGATCATCATGCTCCTGAGAAAACAGTAGTTTTACTTAATAAGCCAATGCCTTGAATAACTAGTAATTTAAGGTACATTATGAAACTTCGAGATGAGGCACACAGTAAATATCGCAAGTAAAAGTTGAATCACAGAGGGAACAGTATAAAGCTCTCAAAAATTTAGTAAATGTCACAATATTCAATGAAAAGAGGGCTTACATTAATCAGCAAATAAATCAGAATATTAACAATCCAAAAGATTTATGGAAAAACTTAAAACAGACAGTGAGTGACTCATAATTTAAAAAATTGCGTTGACATACCCGAACATCTGAGTAACCCAGATGATATAAATAATATTTTTTCAAAAATACCATTCCAAAATGATATAAAACTGTCAAAACTATCGTATTTTAATTACATATATTTAATAGTTTAGCAAAATTCAAATTAAACACTGTTACTGACATAACAATTGCAAAAATTATCCTTTCTATTAATACAAATGCAAAAAGTATAGATGCTATTATCATGGATATGATCCTAATGACCTTCCCTTCCACTCTTTATATAATAACCACAATAGTAAATAAATCCATTACGTCCTCCAAATTCCCGGAACTTTGGAAAACAGCACTGGTCAGACCCATACCTAAGCATAATAATCCAGTCAGTGTCAACGACCTGAGACCAATTAGTATATTGCGGTACTTATTTGTCGAAAATCCTGGAACGGGCCGTGTACAACCAGGTCATGCATTACTGCTAAGCTAACAGCATTTTACCATTGCATGCACCAGTCGGGATTCGGAAAGGGACGTAATACTTCCACAGCACTACTAGATGTGTTGGATAATGTGCTTGGAGCACAAGATGCTGGCGAAAGCACTATATCGGCGCTTCTGGACTTCTCGAGAGCATTTGACTGCATCAACACCTCTCTGTTATTTTCTAAGATCTCATACTATGGTTTTGACATTGAGTCGGTCAAATGGTTTAATAGCTACCTCCAAAATCGGCACCAACGCTTGATCCTTCGCAGGTCTGATGGCTTGTGTAATTCTTCAAGCTGCATTCCGATGGACAGGGGAGTTCCCCAGGGATCCACACTGGGGCCTCTCCTGTTCATTATATACTGTGCTAATAATATCTCATTGCAAATTTCATATCTATGCTGACGACATCCAACTTTATCACTCACTAACTGTCGATACATTTAAACCACCATAGACAAGATAAATTATGATCTTGATTTTATCTCCAAAATGATCGTCGAAAAAGTAACTTGTGATGAAACCTTTGAAGTCCAAATATATGAATCTGGGGTCAAAAGCACAAATCCAGAAAGCATTACTACTAAATCCGGTATTGTTAGTCGATGGAATTCCTATCGAACGAGTCACTGAGGCACATAATTTGGGAATAACGATGGACGATAGACTGACATTTGAAAAACATACAATTGAACTGGTGCTTTTACAGGTTAAAAGTTATTTACGGCGTTAGACAGTTCCTAAGTATGGACATGCATGTCAGTTTATGCGAAACATTAATTTTGTCCAAACTAAATTATTGCTTAGCGGTCTACGGCTCATGTTTGTACAAAAAAACACTACGTCTTCTGCAACGCGTTCAAAATGCTTGTGCCCGTTTTTGCTACCCTATACCGCCGCGGTCGCACGTCACACCTTATCTCAACAAGGGCAATATCTTAAAAATAGATGTTCGTCTAAACCTGCACCTGGCAACCCTATTATTTGGTGTACTGAAGTCTGGAAATCCTGAGTACCTGTACGCTAAAATCAAATGGCGACGGGACGGCAGAGGCAGAACCTGTACAGCCCCTTTATCCGTCCTACACCACAGAACTGCAGCATTTCGTGGTAGCTTTGGCGATATGGCCACGAAATACTGGAACAACATACCACCTCCTATTAGGAATCAAAATACAAAATCGTCCTTTAAAAGACACTACAAATTACATCTTTTGCAATTGCAGAGGCCAGCCTAAAGTTTAGTTTTAGTGCGGGTAAAGGGGTTAATTTTCTCAATATCTCTCTCTTACCATTTCTTTTTTTATTTCGTTCTTTCGGACCATGTACCTCTCAGTTGCTAAAAATGTCACAGTGTCCTGCCTGATCCTGCATTCTATTCTTGCTTCTTCAATATCTTCAATTTTATTAAAAATATATATATACACTCACAACACATAATACTCTTTGTAAATACCTACTCTATAGTGCATACATGACATATAGCCACTCTGTGTAATACGTATACTGCCAGCCAAACTCCTATAAGTACTTTTAATAAAAATAAACGGAAACCATACGTGTCATAGCACGTCACATATTTGTTGTGAGCTTCCACTCAAACCATGAAATGGGTCCTGGCAGGACATGAAATGGGTCCTGGCGGTACACTCGCTGCTGCAGTACGGAGCCGAGCTGTGGGGGCGCGCGGCAGACTGGGAGAGAGCATTCAGGATGCAAAAGCGAGCCGTGAGAGCGATAGTCCAGGTCCGCCGGGACGTGTCGGTAAAACCTCACTTTAAAGCGCTGCACATCTTGACGCTCCCGTCCATCGTCATACTCCAGGTGGCCGTGTACATGCACAAGAACATCCACTCTTTCCGCAGGCAACACGACATCCACGGACACGCGACCCGCAACGGTCACAGGCTCAGGACGGTTTCACACACCCTGGCCAAGTCATCGAAGTTGACTCACGTCATGGGTCCGACAGTATACAACCGCCTACCAGAACATATTAAATCTGCGCCTAATTCCGCATGCTTCAAAAAGCGACTGAAACACTGGCTTGTCGAGCAAACCTTCTACTCATTCGCTGAGTTCGAAGCGACCAATATAAAATGTGATTCCAATTTAATGAAATGAAAAACTAATTTAATTTAATACAATTCAAATTTAATGTAATACTTTATGGCAATTTTAATTTTAAATAATGGTATCTTAATTTATGGAATGCATTTTTATGTGTCTGACATTTTTTATACAGATGTATATTAATCATTTTTTTATTTATAATCTGACATGTAATTGACACTTACCAATAAATATGTTTCAATGTTTCAATGTTTCAATTACCAGCGTTGCAGATAATTCATTTGCAACATATGCTGAGCCAGGTCCTATTCACTGTGGAGTATACACATAGATAGTTAACTAAATATAATTTTCAATAATTTCTTAAACTGTATGTAAACTGTATCTGTGTGTATCTTATCAGTGAATAAACGGATTCTTATCTTATCTTATCTAAATAATAAAAAAACGAGTCGCAGTAAAACCTACTCGCGATATCGATATTTCAACAGCGCTGATAAATTTGACCGATCCAACATTAGCTTCACCGTTATCAGTACTTTTCAAAATCTGCTTGCGGAATGGTCTATACCCTGATGCATTAAAGGAAATAAAAATGTCTCCCCTATATAAAAGCAAAGGTAAAAAATGCGATAATAGTTATTACCGTCCGATTGCAATAATACCTGCTATGGCAAATATTTAAAAAAATGGCTTAAGCACTCGATTGGTACAATACTTGATCAATACACTCCCCGAGCGCCAGTATGCATATCGTCAGGGCCACTCAACAACTATGCTCGCCCGTGAGGTCGTGCATCGCATTCTGAGCGCTCGTGAACATCAAATGTAGGAAGCCGTCTTGTTTTGTGACCTCTCCAAAGCTTTGACGTCGCAGACCATGATGTGCTCGGAATGAAGCTAATGTATCATGGAATCGATGGCCCAGCATTAAATCTAATAACGAACTTTTTGAAAAATCGTACTCAATATGTTTTAGGGTCCGGAGGTAACCTAAGATCCGACGGAACCATGACAGACATGGGTGTACCTCAAGGCTCTTCACTGTCAAACCTTGCCTTCTCTCCTCCTGAATGACTTGCCGAAGGTTACCACTGACGGTGAATTGTTGATGTTCGCAGATGATAAAGCAGCTGTATTCACGGGCAAAACTCTTGACTAACTAGAGTTCACACTCAATAAAGTCGCAAACCAATTATGGCACTGGTTTAAAAAAACGGTCTCGCACTCAATCTAACAAAGACTCAAGTGATGAATTTTGACCTTTCCGGACGCAAGAGAGCGACTTGATATATGCGTCGAGGAAACGATAATTGAACAAGTCTCCTCCGAATCATTTCTCGGTTTTGTCATAGACCTGGGAGCATCATATACAAAAGCTGTGCAGTAAATTAGGTAGCGCCTGTTTTGCGCTCAGTAGTCTATCGTCAATACTTCCTAAAGAACAGGTTTGGACCTGCTACTTCGCCACAGTGCAGTCAGTCCTGTCATACGGAATCGAGTTCTGGGGGCGCGCTGCTGACTGGGAGCGTATCTTCAGACTTCAGAAATTGAGCCGTACGACTGATTGCGCGTGTGGACCGGGACACATTCGCCAGACCGCACTTTGTGGCGCTTGGAATAATGACATTGCCATCCCTACTCATTTTTCAAGTTGCTACTCATTTGAGAGTCAATTTTGATAGTTTACCTAAACGTGGTGACCATAACAGTCACACTACAAGAGGTGCAGATAAAGTGGCCAATGTCCCTCATAAATTAGAAAAAATGGCCAAAACAATACAGGTGATGGGTCCGAACGTGTACAATTACTACCGGACGACATTACTCATGCACCGAGCTTCCTAAACTTTAAAATTAAATTAAAAAAGTTGCTTGTCAAGAAGTCATTCTACTCCTATGAAGAATTCATAAATTTCAAGGAACGACGAACATAAGTACAGTCCTTATTAATGAAGTGACAAATGTTCTCTTAATCTAATTTTATTTTGTACATATATTAATATTATGAATTTTGCTTGACATGTATGTATTTTACCAATAAATGATGTATTATGTCTTATAAATTGCTCGGTGGACGTATACTAATCTAAGTCAAATTAGACGAATGTTTCAAAAAAACAAAATCAGTACAGCATAAAAACCAACATCTTAAAAACTTGAATCCGTCATTCAAAAGTTACATTTAGTACAAAAATTAACATCTTCAAAAACTAACATCCGTCATTCAAAACGTATATTTTGTGCACCATTGTGCCTGCCCACTTTGAACCAGTTATTAAATACTCCATTTTTTTGCGTGTCAGGAGGCTAGCTCGCCGCAGCTATGGATTAATGAAGGTTTCTTCACAATGTTTTCCATATATAATGTAAGATAAATTAATTATCTCATTGGTACTTGGTCAGGAATCGAATCTGCATCTCCTATATGAGAGAGAGTACGTGAAACCCATTAGACGACGGAGCTCATAGAAAAATTTACATCTTATTCATAGCTTTTGGTTTGCAAATACTGCAATTATTACTTTGGCAATATACTTTATTTCTATTTTTTAAGTCCTTAAATTTTCTCTTACGATGGTACGGAACTCTCTGTCTGCGAGTCCGAATATCATCTTGCAATAGCTACCTACCATCTGAGTTTCCTATCCAATGCAGCAGGCGACATCATAGAAAGGAAAGCGCAACTTTAATGCTCTGTGTCTGCTTTTAACACACTTGTAACAAACAAAATTGCTGTAACACTTACATCTTAACATCTTAAAACGTTTTGTTATATGCATGAACCAAGCGAATCATGAAACTTCATGCATAGAAGTCAGTCTCATACGAGAGTGATGCCGAAAGAAATTAGATATTCAAAAACTACAAATTTTATTCTTTATTATTACTATCTATTTTTCCACATTCTTCGGATTATTGGATGGTGGTAGTTCAATCATTATACTTGGTAATAATTTTCATCTAGTATTCTTAAAATTTAAACCATCCATTTACCGTGTTAGGATGTACATGTAAGAACAACAAAAAATACTTAAAACATAAACTTAAGTACACAATAGTAGTTTATGTGACTGCTACATAATGGAGGGCATTAATGTAATGTGGCAGCCAGCAGCAGGGACAGCACACACAAATTGAAACTCAGTAAAAATAAGTTAAGAAAATATGTCAAAATTAATAAGTTTATAAAAAAAAAAAAAATGCAAAAAAAACAAGAAAAGGTTGTTACAAAGCTTCATAATAAAAGAAGGGTTTTAGATAAACTGGAGCTGTGTCCTGCTCAGCTTAATTATAATCAGATTAGCTATGAGGACAACATGCATGAGCTAAGATGCAAACTTGACCAGGCAGAGCGCTCCCTGGGGCACTACATTAGCCTCTATGACAAAACCAGAGTGGAAACCAGGGAACTGAATCTAGCTATGGATGCAGTTCTCAGTAGCCAGGTTAGCCTAGAAACTAAAATATTGGAGAGCTGCTGTTGTGTGCCGGACTGTGCTCCGTCAGCTACTTCCCTTTTGGATGTTAGCACTTCATATCCAGGTATAAAAACAATTATGTACAGTGATGAACCAATATGGGCCAATATGGGAAACCATGGGAAAAAATATGGGCCAATTATTAAATATGTATATGGAGCATACGGTACTAAATAATTGTTTACCCAACTGTAATCTGCATGATATTATGCAAAAAGTAGATAATGTTACATATAGTGATGACTGTTATTTAATCATATGCCTCGGTAATAGGGGTAATGTGAACAAGTCTGACTTAATTAAATATTTAGACAAGCTCTGTTCTTTAAAAGTAAAACAAATTGTTATGTTCACATTACCTTACAGCGACAGCCTGCCACAATCAGAAAACAACCTTAGATATAAGCTGAATATGACCTTGCATACTATGCATTGTTAGTAGAAATAAATATTATTTGACTAAAGGTAAATATTACCTTCCTAGTTATTATAAAAGACAAGTAGCAAATTCGCTGTCCTATTATTTTAATATAACAGCCAAAAATTTGGCTACACATAATGCCTCTATTGAGCATTATACTGATGTTTCAAACAAAACCTTGGAAGCTTTTCCAAGTCATTTAAATTAGATACAACGACAATAGAGGAGGTCTCTAGCCCGTCAAATAATATTTATAAAGTACATAATAAAAACAGAAAAATTCAATATTGTAAAATAAATGCAAAGTTTACTAATCTGGTCCACCAAAATATTCAAGGTATTAGCAGTAAATTATTAGAGTTGGAATTGTACATGAACTCTTTTAATATTGATATTTTATGTCTAACAGAACATTGGCTAAAAAGCCATGAGATCATGTTCAATTTCAGTAACCACCAGGTTGGTAGTTCTTTTTGCAGATCACATGCTTTTTGTGGAGGCTCTCTAATATTTCTAAATAAACACATAAAGTTCAAAAATCGTAATGACATAGTATGTTTATCAGTTGAAAGCCACATTGAAGTAGCATGTGTTGAATTGGAGTGCATAATTGTAATAAGCGTTTACAGCCCACCATCAGGTTCATTTGATGTTTTTGAAAAAGTCATGGATGACATATTATTTAAAGTATCAAAATTTAATAAAACTCTTATGATATGTGGAGACTTCAATGTAAATTTATTAGAAACTTACTCCCTTAGTACGAGACTAACTAACTTATTTAATTCTCACAACTTAAAGCCACTTTTCATGGAACCTACTCGAATAACTGAAACCTCAGCAAATTGTATAGACAATATATTTGCTTATCCAAATGAAAAAATTGTACTTAAAAAATTATAAGTAATTTAAAGTCAGACCATTTAGGTCAATACATTAAACTAGAAATTCAACTTAAAAAAAGTTCTACAAGAAAGATACAATACATACCTGTGACTGCACATCGGTTTGAAAGGTTTAAATTGAATTGGGATAGCAAACTACCTATCAATTACTCTAATAATAACCCTAATGAGTCAAATTATATTTTTTTTTACAAATTCAGCAATGCGTTCAATGCAGTATTTACTACCAGATCGATTGTGGTCTCAGACAAACTAACTAAGTAAAAAAGTACTCAAAAATCTTTAAAAAAGTTTGTCAAATTGCAAAATCAAATTATATCAGATCTAAAATAAGGAAAAGTGATAACAAAATTAAATCAACTTGGGATATAATTAAAAGTGAGACTGGAAAGGTCAGTATTAAAAACAATGAATATGAATTAAAAATTAATGATATTACTTTCAAAAATGATATTGATGTAGCTAAAGCGTTTGATTTTTTTTACTGACATCCCAATCTCTGCTACAAAGTCTTTAGACTCTTCCAAAGTAGTCGCTGAATCTTTGCTAAAAGACTATGTACCAAGATGTGAAAATCAATTCTCGTTTAATTATGTAGATGATAAAGATATTATTAAAGCCTTTAAATCAATAAATGTTAAGAAAACTGCAGACCTCTGGGATATATTTAATGCATCTATTGAATCTGGCGTGTTTCCTGATTTAATTAAACACAGTAAAATAGTACCTTTGTATAAATCGGGTAGTACATCTGACCCTTCTAACTTCAGACCGATATCGGTATTGCCTACATTTAGTAAAGTATTTGGAAAAGTTATTTTAAATCAACTTCTTACACATTTCAACACCAACAACATGCTCCACTGTAAACAATTTGGTTTTACACAAGGCAAATCAACTACTGATGCCGGTATTGAGTTAATATCACATATATATGATGCCTGGGAGGAGTCGCATGATGCTCTAGGAGTATTTTGCGATTTGTCTAAGGCTTTTGATTGCGTTGACCATGGGACATTGATCAGGAAATTACATCACTATGGAATTAGGGATAACTCTTTAGATCTTCTCTCTTCTTATCTAAATAACATTATACAGAGCGTTGACATTAAATAAAACGATCTCCAGGGTCTGTTGTTACTATGGGTGTACCGCAGGGTTCCATTCTCAGGCCATTCCTGTTTTTGGTTTATATTAATGACCTGCCACATCTTGTCAGAGATAATCATGAGATTGTACTGTTTGCAGATGACACTTCACTTTTGTTTAAAATGAAACGACGCAGTTTGAACTTGGACGATGTGAATAATGCAATCTCAAAGGTAGTCAATTGGTTTAGTGCTTATAATCTTTTACTGAACAATAACAAAACTAAATGTATTCGGTTTATACTTCCCAATGTTAAACAAGTCTCGGCTAATGTTAATGTTAAAGGTGAAAATTTACAAATTGTAGATAGCACGGTATTCCTAGGAATCATCTTAGATAATAAGCTTCAGTGGGGCCCACACATAGATAAGCTATCAAAAAAACTCAGTTCCGCAGTTTATGCAGTTAAAAAATCCGTCTTTTTACGGACGTCGAAACAGCTAGACTAGTTTACTTCAGCTACTTCCATAGCATTATGTCTTACGGCATACTGCTGTGGGGGAACGCTGCAGACATTAACATAATATTTGTGCTGCAAAAGAGGGCTGTTCGTGCAATCTACAATGTGGGTCCCAGAGAGTCACTGCGTTGTAAATTTAAGCAAATTAACATTATGACAGTGCCGTGTCAGTATATTTATGAAAACCTAATGTGCGTCCACAAAAATATTGATAAATTTCCTAAGAATAGCGACAGGCAAAATGTCAACACTATAAATAGGAATAAACTAGCTATACTTACTACTAGGCTCCATAAGGTTAATGTATCTTTTAAAGGGCAATGTATTCGATTTTACAACAAAATACCGACTAAGTTACAAGATTTGTCTGTAAATAAGTTTAAAAATGTTGTTAAAAATCACTTATGTAAAAAAACAAAATATCAGATTATGTAGAAGACAAGAAAGCTTGGGAAGGTGTTTGCTCCAATTCTGTAAAAAATAACGTATAAAGCTGGAGGTTTCTAGTCGCCTCTTTGCCTCCAGCATCTAAAACATTGAGGTGACGGAATTCAAATTGAGTTCTATATTTCCCTGTACCTTAAAAATGTGTTAGTTTAAGATTTGACATTCTCCAAATGTTACCTATGTGTTTCTTATGGAAATAAACTCTTTTTGATTTTGATTTTGATTTTGATTAATACTCGAGAGTGGGTTTATTTATTTATTTATGTATTTATTTGTAATATGTTTCACAGCATAAGTAATTAATTCGATAAAAATAACACTGATATAAATGGGTAATGCCAATTACGAAACATATCCTTTATAAATTATGATTAGAATTTTTAGATCATAAAACATATGTATAAAAGGTAATTTTACATTATATATAATAAGGTATGTGTTTGTGCGTGCGTGCGTTTGTATATGTGTATGTGTGTGTGTGTGTGTGTGTGTGTGTGTGTGTGTAAGAGAGAGAGAGGGTATGTAATATGTGTGTGGATATGAGGTGTTTCTATGTCATATGAGAGAGTTCAATTTCCTTGAATAAATGTTGTTGATTGTTATTTATTTTTGATGATCAATTATCTAATTTGATTGACCTTATCTTCGCACAAACCTGTGATATAAATTGAGTCTGGTTCAGGTAAAAGACATCGGCCCCCGCAAAGTGTTTCTCGTACATATCAATGCTCCTATTTAGCGGTGAATTGGAGGCATAGTTGGTGCGCGCGCGCTCGTACCCTAGCAGCGCTGGTGTGTGGCGACGCGACCGCGCCGGGGCAATGCGCAGCAGCACTGACCTCACCAGCCACTCATTGTCCAGTCTGTTGTTGATGACGTAATGAAGAAGTTTCTGATCTGACAGCATCCTCCTGCTCTCCAGGGAAGCCATAGAATGTCGAGTAAGGCCCTCATCATAGTCCACCGAAGACCCGTCATATCTGATCTGCAGTTGCCTCATGAACGCTTTCTGAACCGACTCAATTCTGATTTTATGCAACTGGTAGGTTGGTGACCATACCGGCGACGCATATTCCAGCACACTGCAAACGTAGGCGAAATAAAGTTATTTAAAAGCAAGTGGTGAACGCAGCGGCCTCGTCACACGATTTACGAATCCAAGCATTTAAAAGCTTTCGCTATGATATGTTCGTAATGAGGTATGAATAAAAGTTTAGAGTCCATTATAACCCCAAGATCCCTAACCTTGGAGACACGTTCAATGGGGTGGTCATTTAGAATATATTGGTGTGTTAGATTAGATGTTTTTCTAGTAAACGTGATTAGTTGACACTTTTTGGGATTTAGATCTAAGCTGTTGAGACTACAGTACTCGCAAAGACGGTCCAGATCTTCCTGCAATCTGTGGCAATCTAAGGAACTTGATACGGGCATAAATATCTTGGTGTCGTCGGCATACATAAGGCAACTGGTGGATAAACACGATGCCATATCATACAGACAGACATTGAATAGAAGTGGCCCCAGATGGGATCCTTGAGGAACGCCTGAGGGGATTGGAGCAAATCGCGAGCAATGGCAGCCAATTCGGACAGCTTGACAACGGTTACGGAGGTAAGACTCAAACCATCTGAGCAGATCTCCATGTACACCGACTTGTTCCAGCTTATAAAGGATGATGTCATGCCTCAGCCGATCGAAACACTTAGAGTAATCTGTGTATATAGTATCGACCTGGTAGCCCTTATCCATAAAACCGGTCACTGATCCTACGAATTCTGCCAAATTGGATGTAGTAGATCTTTTACGCATAAAGCCATGCTGGGCTGGAGGAATACTACGCGCTAAAATGGGATACACCTGATCGTGGACTATAAGTTCCAGCAGTTTACTAAAAACTGGCAGTATTGAGACCGGGCGATATTGTTCTGCTTTGGTTTTTGGACCACCTTTGTGTATGGGTACAATATAAGCCATTTTCCAACGTGTGGGGAAACACCTCTCGTCTAGTGACCTCCGGAACAGCATACACAAAGGGACGGCGAGTTAATTGGCACAATTTCTAATGAAAATCGGTGGGATCCGGTCGTGCCCTGCGCCCTTATTAGTGTCAATGTTTTTGAGGTACTTAAGGACAAGATTGCTCGTTAATTCAATGGCACCCACACAGCTCAGTTCATTTGTGCCGCCAGAAGGTGGTTAAGAGCGGTGGTTCGAGTCCACATACACAGACAAAAAATATTCTAGAAAGATCTCACAAGCCTCCTGAGCACTGTTAGCCGTTTTGGCGCCATACGAGATCTGCGCCGGGAAACCATGATCACGGCGCATGTCCTTAGCGAAGCGCCAAAACAGTTTGGGGTTGCGGACTAAAGCCTCATTGGTTTTTAGTACAAATTTATTCCAACATTGTCGCTGAAGCTTCTTGTGCCGCTTCCTCAGCAACGAAAAAGATTCGTAGTCGAGAGGGTTACCAAATATTTTCCATTTATTGTGAAATTTGTCTTTTTCTGCAACTATATTAATAAGCAATTTGGAATACCAGACCGGATAGCCCTCGGGATTTCCATAAGTATATGGAACATATTTATCTATAAGCGTATTCAAAATTTTGTAAAAAGTATCCATGGCTTCAGTAAGTGTACATTTGTTTAAAATAGTAGACCAATCTTTAGTGGCGAGTTCGTTGCGGATAGCTGTGTAATCAGCCTTTTTAAATCTATACATTTTAATGGGGTGATAGCGTAACAATGGTATGCCAACGTTTGGGAGCTCGATGTCGAGGGCGGGATGATGAGGCATATCTTCGCGAGTGAAAGGGTCACTCGCACGCACCACAGAAGCATCAGTGTTACTAAAAATTAAGTCCAAGAGCCTGTTATTTCCATTCAGCACATTACTACATTGGGTCAGGTCGGACAGACAAATATCGTCAATAAACCGCTGCTGACTTTCTCTAATGGTACCATACGGAGTGAGACCATAACCAGCGGTACGCGGTCTCCATGATATGTCTGGTAAGTTAAAATCACCCAGCAGTAGGTAGTCATTATCCGGACAGCAGTGGCGAATGTATGCGGAAAGGTTGACCAAAAGTGCGTCATGCTTAACGCCAGAACCTGGTAAATAGATACAAATAATATGTAGATCTTTATTAGCACGAACCGATGACTTGGTCACCACGACATGAACAATTTCCAGTTGAGCATACTCATGCGCATGTGTGGGTGACGGTAGTACACGGGCGGCGGATAATTCACGCCGCGTGAGTAGCATTACCCCGCCGCCCCCGAGTAACTCCCCGCTGACACCACCTCCCCGCTGACGCAACACCTCGCTCGTCGGGCGGTCAGCACGGTGGACGTCATAACGAGGCTCGCTCACCTCAGAGTCTAACACTCCATCTAACAGATTAGTTTCGCAGATGCCGACCACATGATAATCGTTTCTGATAACGCGAGAATTCTGAAAATATATCTTTAGGCCTTTTCAACATGAGATACAATCAGAGCTTTATTCTGCTTGCCTATTAGGCAACAATGTAAGCGCAAGATATGTGATATAATGAGATAGTACGAAGATTGGTCCAATTTGATGAACGTAAGCATAGGAACTCGGGTGTGTTGGTAATGTGCATGTGTGTATGTTGTGAATAGCATATAATATGTAGGTAGGTGTGTTGTTAAATGTGATTTAGGTTCATAGGTACCGGGTGATGGGATGATAGATTTGTAGATACAGACTGATTGAGGACTCATGTAACAGTAAGCGTCGAGGCCGATGCTGCTGTGTTTGTGCGCTGAGTTGGTGCTTTGCTTGAGGGTTTTATGTGTGACAGTTGGGAGACGTTTTCGATGCGTATGGCCGGGTAGTTGTCGTCTTGACGTAAAAATATCTTCGCATTGCGAGTCCATGAGTAACGAAACCCCGCTTCTTTGCCTTTCGCTTTAGCCTGTTTCAGCAAGTTCTTGTTCTCGGCGGTTAGGTGTTCATTCACGTTTATCTTCTGACTCTCTCCAGTAAACCCGATGTCCAGGGTGGTGATGCCGCGCTGCTTACGGACTGCACTGATAATCTCGTCCTTTTTGAGAGACGAATGTAGTTTGGCAATTATTGGCCTAGGGTGGTCGTTGTTATTGCGCGTGGCTATTCGAAAAGCGGAGACTATATCTTCCGTCCTCAGCTCCAAGCCAACGGCCTTTGCGATCGACACGACGATGCTTGAAGTAACCTCGGACTTGCGCTCTGGTACACCGAAAATCTCCAAGTTGTTGAGACGGCCCCTTTGTTCCAATCGATTTATTGTGGATTTTAGGTCGGTCGTCGAGCAGGTAATTTCGGTGACGTCGCTCTTTACCTTTTCCACTTCGTTCAGCAAGCCCTCGAGTTTAAAAATTCGGGCCTCAAGTTTATCAACACGGTCGGATGTGAAGTCAGCTGATTCGACCAAGCCTTGGAATTTATTGGCCAGTATATCCACGTTGTCCGTTAGATTCGAGATAAGCTTCATAGACTTATCTACTTTACTTTCTATTATTGTGCGATGACTCTTGAGTTGGTCCAATAGATCATCTTTGAATTTGTTCCATTGTTCAGCCTGTTTCTGTGATGCACTTATTCGTCGAAAAGGCGTTAACCGACTTTAACGCCTTTTCGACGAGTAAGTGCATCTGGTCCAGTAATAAATCATTTGAAGGTGAGGCAGTGGAGGTGTTGTTTACGATAGTGGGAAAGGCAATAGCGGCCCTCGCCACGGCCACAGGTTGAGCGCGGCTGCCAATGTCAGCTGATGTGCCTTTATCTTGACCTTGGGCTAGTCCGGCCCCGGTGCTCATTGCCACCGCCGCCGCCGGCGGCGAGCCACTCGCAATCGCGTTAGGCCCCGTCTCACTGCAACACTTTCCGACCCAGCTATTCTTCTTTGCAGCCCTCATCTTCCTAAATACGTTTTCGTTGATAGCTGCACAGTTGAAATGAAACAGCAACTTGCACGACGAACAACTGATGCCTTCATTGACGTAGATAGGCGATTGACACTTTGAGCACTGCATTTCAGCTACCGATAATACCGGTCAATTTCATTTATAAGAATTTTATTCCGAGTGTGCCTCGTACCTGGTGATGTGATGTGATGAGTGGAAGTGATCCTGTGTCTGATAATAATATCACTCGAGAGTTTTAATGCCTAATTATGTACAGTTACAAACACTAGATTATCTACACACATATCATAAGATCTCTTTGATGTGTTCAGGAACCGCATGTTTGACCGGCATTGTGGCTCTGCAGTTGTTTAGCTTGTTCTGTAGTACCTTCTTTACGCAGGCGGGCGTCGGCGTTCGAAATTTGAATGTCAGTACCAACTTCACAGACAAACTAGGGGCGGCATGCAGGCGGGAGTCTGCGTTCGAAATTTGAATGTCATAATATGTAGAAAAATTACACATTATGGTCATAATGATAAAATATTTTATCTACACACGTATCATAAACCCTCTTTACTGCGTACAAAAACCACACGTTACGACCAGCATAATGTTAAACTACTTGGTGAAATCTCATTTCTTATCTGAAAAATTACACATTATGACCATAATGTGTAAATTTTCTACATATTATGACATTCAAATTTCGAACGCCGACGCCCGCCTGCGTGCTGCGCCTAGTTTGTCTGTGAAGTTGGTACTGATATTAAAATTTCGAACGCCGACGCCCGCCTGCGTGAAGTTGGTACTAAAGAACAAGCTAAACAACTGCAGAGCCACAATGCCGGTCAAACATGCGGTTCTTGAACACATCAAAGAGAGCTTATGATATGTGTGTAGATAAACTAGTGTATGTAACTGTACATAATTAGGCATTAAAACTCTCGAGTGATATTATTATGAAAATCGCCTTCGGCTCGTTTCATAAACCCACTCTCGAGCATTAATGCCCTCCATTATGTAGAAGTCACATAAACTACTATAAAACATAAATAGTGTTTTTGTTGATCCGATTTTGCTGTGCAAATCAGTATTTTTAATGTGCGATTAAAAACTAGCCTTTTGAAATTGCCATTTGGGCAATATAAAAAGCGTAACAAAGCGATTTTGTCGAAAAAGGGATATTGCAATGTTCAAGGTTACTTTAATGATGGGACTGTATGGAGTTAATCTAGCTTAATCCTTGCTGTTGATAATTGTGTTATTATTTATTCATGCTTATTAATTATAATAATTAATATCGTAAAATTTTTATTAGTTAAGCACAAACAATTTTTAAAGAGATCTAAAAATCGATCTGTGGGAGTTTCTACGCCATTCTTCTCCCACAAATGGCGGAGAAATAGGGTTACAAAGTTGTTGGTGCGGCTCCTTTTATACTACATGTATAAAAGGTACATTTATAAGTTTGTATGTGGTATTGAAAGAATTTGTTCCCCCCTTATTTTAACCATCAATTTGTCCTTTAATATGTACTAAAGGAAAATTTTATGGTTTAGATACAATAAAAACTTATAAATGCACGTGGTAATAGACATGGTGCATAATAGGAGCCGCACCAACAACTTCAATTTAAACGAAATAAAATAGGTAATATATGTAGGTCTTCACCTAAGACCAATATTAAGTTTGTTTTATTTTTTATTTTAGGGTATTTTTGGAGATAAGGGGGAGGGAGTGGTATTTTTGGCGTATTTTCTTTTTATTTGTTTTAACTTTCAGGTTTATGAAAAATATGTATTTGAAATCCTCGCAACAAGCCCTTTCATTAAAATTGTTCTAAAAAAAAGTTTCTTTTTATTTGCGCCCCAATATTGAACCCAAATTAAAAAAAAATTGCTATGTTTAGTGTGTTAAAAATTTATTAGCTGACGGATCATGTCCGTATTCGGGTCACAAAAATACAAAGTGTGCCAAATTTTGACTCGTCGGTTCTTATTTCAGTCGTTTTATATTACTTAGTTTTACGACGATCTCTGTGGCGCTGTGGTTGTGGCTCTGCCTTTCATGCTAGAGGTCTCGGGTTCGATCCAAGGCTGGGGATAAAAGAAAAAAAATACCTGTTTCTGGTTCCCACGACACATGGTATCCTAGTGTAGAGTCAGAAGCTATTTATGTGCCTATAAATAAACGTTTATGTTTATATTTAATCTACCTAGAACAGACACAGTGGTGATCCTACGATGGTTCCGTTTTTCCTATTTAAATAGCGGAACCTTAAAAATTAACTTTATCGGCGATGGTGGCCGCGCCACGTTGTATCACATTTTTTTTGATACGACGTTGTATAAATCTGATCAAATCGGACTTTAAAAAAATATGAAAAAACAAACAAAGAAAACCAGGAAATAACAATGTCAGAAACAAACGAAATAGCCAAGAAGATAGAAGAAAATATAAATATCGAAGTTTCAAGTAAACCATTCGACGTATTTTTCTAATCGAATTTATATGTTTCCGATTTTACTGCATCGATTTTTAAAACACAAGAATTAACAAACATGCAATATTATAAGAAAAAATTGCGAATCCAACTGTTGTTTTGGTCCAGTTATTTTGATCTCAGTTTATAGGTTGCTACGTCTTAAGTTAATACGGAAACAAGCCAGTTGGCGCAGACTGTCCGGCGCGGTGCATAGATTTAGTATGACTGAGTGTATTTAGTCCTTCGTTTGGTCGGCCCTAATAAGAACAAAGCCTTGTTCTGTTAAAGAAACTATCCCAGAAATGTTCACAGACAAGAATAATCATTACAAGTCCAAAAGTGTCCTCTAAGGGACGGAGACTTTAACATTAAGAGACTTAACCTCGAAGGGAGAAATCGTAGGTAGTTTTGGAGAAGGCATACATTTATTTGCCAGGCGGTGAGCCTATCTGAATAAGAATGACATTTTGACGATGTCAGCCCATCGGATAGCTCATAGTTCATATTTAGCAATCCGCACCAACAAAAATAAACTTTATATACTATAGATGTACTTATTCAAAACGTTGACATTCACAAAACACATCTACAATAAAAGGAAACGAAGATTACTATTAAGAAATGAGAAATATTAAACTGCACATCAAAAATACTGATTTGCACAGAAAAAACAGAACAAAATGCAGCGGCAGCTTTAGGTGAAGGGTAAAAGGGGTGAGCGAAGCGAAGCCCCCTTTATTACTGCAGTTTACCTTAACCTAAACATTCTAGCCTACACACTGTAATATTGCTGCTATAGAAACTGGATTCTGTGTGCCGTTACAAAGTTGCTTTATTTATTATTGCTTTTTGTTTACTGTTTATTTATTTTTTGTATTTATAATCGTATTGTAGTTTTTCCTTACTTTGAGTTAATATTTTGTGCATTACTAGGGTTTCGTACCCGAAGGGTGCCAAACGGGACCCTATTACCCTCCGCTGTCCGTCCGTCCGTCCGTCTGTCACCTGGCTGTATCTCATGAACCGTGGTAGTTAGACAGATGACATTTTTACAGATAATGTATTTCTGTTGCCGCTATAACAAAAAATACTTCAAAATAGAATAGAATAAATAGAATAAATAGCTCCCATACAACTATTCTTTGAATACAAACTTATGAATTCACCTGGTTACGCACATGGAGTGTGAAAGTAGCCGCACCGATAACTTTGTAAACAACATTTTGCTGTGTAAAATCCGAACTATTCACTCCACTCCATCAATACCATTGTACGGTGGTACGGAACCCTTCGTGCGTGGATAAGACTCGCATTTGACCGTTTTTTTTTTACATATACCTATTATCATTTCGTCCTATGTTTAAAATTATACTTTCTGGTATTCAGGAGGGCCGGCTAAAAACCAGCGCTGAACCTGAGACCCGTCACATTTCAGCAATGCTGAGCCAGTTCTCATTGTCAGTATTTGCATTATCAAGTGATATTTTTTACGCGTTAATAAAATAATATTAATACACATTTGAAATTCCGGTATTGCTTAACGTGAATTTCAATCAGTATAGCACTATCTGTCAATAATACCGGTAAAATCCGCTTAAACTCGCATTATAATAGTAGTTTATGTGACTGCTGCATAATGGAGGGCATTAAAACTCGAGAGTGGGTTTATGAAACGAGCCGAAGGCGAGTTCGAAATTTGAATGTCAGTTCCAACCAACTTTACAGACAAACTAGGGACGGCACGCGGGTGGGCGTCGGCGTTCGAAATTTGAATGTCATTATATGTAGAAAAACTACACATAATGACCATTATGTGTAGTTTTCCAGATACGAAACGAGTTTTTACCAAGTAGTTTAACATAATGCTGATCGTAACGTGCGGTTTTTGAATGCAGTAAAGAGGGTTTATGATACGTGTGTAGATAAACAATGTAATGTCATTGGCCATTATGTACTAAAAATTATATTTTGACGTTCATATAGTACTGTCTAATAACATTTTTCTGACAAAAAACCCACAAAATCACAAGATTAGTAATGCGAGTTTTGATACGGTCCCACCGCTTTGACACGTGCCGCCTTTTGTTGAAGCACTTATTACCTTATCCGTATAAGGATTATAAACACATTTGTGGGCGGGTTTGCGAAACTAAGTAAGCAAATAGACTTAAGCCTTCAAATTTTTCTTTTGAAAGCTGTTAGCCAACTTCAAATTAACGTGATAATCACAATGCGATAATTTCACACGAGCATCTTAAACGATTGTAATTTGAAGTTAAAAGGTATCTACTAAGGATTTTGTGTGTTTTTTATCAGAAAAATGTTATAGGACAGAACAACAAAATATAATATGAACGTAAAAATAAAAATTGTTGTACCTTATTTCCAATGACATTGCTTTGTTTGCTTGCCTTATCAGTTATCATGTGATTCTGACATCAAGGAATTTCCATCGCTGTTGAAAATAATACTAATCATAACATTGCATGAACAAGCGTTGTCACAATAAAAGACACCTCTTGTGAAACAATCTGGTCGCTATTGGTAATTATTTCCAAATTGTCATAAATAATTGAAATTCCAAGATGTAACAACATGATAAGACCAATCAGAACGCGATTATGTCACGTAGCTGTCATCTAATTTAGTTTAAATTTAAAAGGAAGACTCCTCATTATTAAATACAACTTTTCTAAATTTCAAAACAATTTTCCTCAAATCCACAGCATTAGTAAGGACGTTAATGACAAATTATAGTTTACATTATTATTTGTACAATTATAGGTATACTAAACTATAATTTCTGAAACGTGATTTTTTGTCATTTTGTTCCCGTGGGGTAGAGCTTAGGTATAAGCAGTACAACTTATATGTAGAATCAGTAAATAATAAAATTAGGTGAGAAGGCGGACCCAAAAATTGAGTTGAGATCGAGTTGATATCGTAGTACCACTGCAAGTGAGGTTGCACACACAGGGAATCTCGCGTTGACGCATCGGCTTTTTATCGGTATTAGTGGTAATGGAACACGTATACATGTTCTCACAATTTTGAGTTTGTATTATTATTTTTAATTTAAAAATGTGCTTAATATAAGTTTTTAAATTGTTTCAACCTTATAAATTGAAAGTACTGATGATAAATACTTGCTACGCTTTTGGGAACAAAATGAATAAAAACCACCGTGTATAGTGTTAGCTTAGATTAGCGCTAAATGTGAGTTAGCGAATAAGATCTTACAACCAAGCTCTTATAGGTGCGGGCTGTTAGGTACCATACACCGGTGGCCTATCCCACAAAACTCTATATATTTGTAATTTTATACAATCCTACAAATCTAATACATTTTTGTAAGATGTTAATAAAATCTGTATTCTATTTTTGAACATATATTGACCGTGAGAGCGAAGCGCGTGAGGCGTGTCCGTTTCAGGATTGGGTAAAATTGTTTTCGTATCTTCGGATGTGTGTCCGGATGTTATCCTCTAAAGGCCGCAATTCTCAACTCTCGTGATTTTTTGTGAGCAGGTTCGATAATTAAATAGTTATTTTTGTCGATTCAGTTGAAAAAAAATGGCGGAGAGATTTTAAAATTTCAAAAAACCGCTACAATTCACACAGCTTCAAGGACTATAAAATATGAGGGTTGTATTTGAAGAGACCGTGAGAGTAACAGGCTAGAGAGTAGACTAGAGAGTAACTGGCAGAGCTAGAGCATCCAAATGAGGTCCCAACTGAAGCTTTGAATCGAGGTTGATGCCAAGAAACACAGTTTTATCTAGAAGGCCCAGTTTCTCATTTTTCACAATGATATTGGTGGGTTTTTGTTTTACATTGGGTATAGAAAACTTAACACATTATTTTTTTCATTAAGGAGAAGATTGGTTACTGTAAACCAATCAACTACTTAAGTAGAAGATTGTTTGATGTAAAACAATCAACTACTTTGGATAGAGCATTGTACACATAGTCATAAAATTGTTGTTGTCTTTTAACTTTAAAGACTAATTAAGTATCGTTATAAAATCAGATGGTAAAGTGCATTATCCTTTAAACCATATTGACCTAGCTTCCTGACTACAAAATCATGATTTACACAATCGAAAGCTTTGGAAATATCACAAAAAACGCAAGAAAAAAAATATATAGTTTATTCATTTTAAGGTTCCATACCTCAAGGTGAAAAAGGACCCTTATAGGATCACTCGTTCATAGGCACTGTTCTCAAGAACTGTAAGAGATATAGTCTTGAAATCGTCTGCAAAAATACTTATTCTGATAACCACAACATTATTCAAATCTAATCTGAAAAAAATATTGCCTGCAAAAACGTGGAGGGGCCACAATGACAAAACGAAAAAAACACCGTAATGAGTCATGTAATTAATTGTTGAAAAGGGCAATTTGTAATATTTTCGAAACTATTTCATTTTAGTTTTGATAACTTCAGAAGTTATGATTAAAAATGTGCAAAAAATACCATTCCCCCGTTATTTCCGAAAATAAAGAGTCCAAAATTATGAAAAAAATATTAAATATCGATCTTAAGCCAAAGAAGCCAAAGGTTAGCCATTTATCAGAAAACTACGTACAAACCTATAAATGCACCTGGTTACGTACATGAAGTATAAAAGTAGCCACACCAATAACTTTGTAAACAACGTTTTGCTATGTAAAATCCAAACTATCCACTCCACACCATACCTAACATTTTACGGTGCTACGGATCCATTCGTGCGCAAGTCTGACTAGCACTTGACCGCTTTTTTGATATATTACATGCAGCGGACACAAATGCACATTTTTTTGAAATATCGGTTTTTAAAAAAAAACATAAATCTGCCAGGAAAGTGACCATTGCATGCATTTGGGAATATAATTACCGTGAATTAAACATAAACATTTATAAACAAGCACATACATTTCTTCTGGATCCACACCAAGATAACCTGTGTCGTGGCAACCAGAAACAGCGACATCACACACATATAAACATCCAAGACCTAGGGTTTTTTCTTTCTTTATCCCCAGCCGGGGATCGAACCCGTGACCTCTCGCATGGTAGGCAGAGCCACAACCGAAGCACCACAGGTCGTCAAGATTGAAGAAATAAAAAGTTTCAACCGGCAAAGTGCGAGTTGGACTCCCGCATCGACGGTTCTGGACACATCGTAAATATATATTTTTTCAACTAATTAAACCGTTTTTTATTTTAGTGTCACCTTTGACCACGCTGCCTTGCCACGTGACTGCTCTCTTCAAAGAACACCACAACTCGCACAACAAAAATCGCCACCAGAGGCGAATTTGTAATAAAAACAAAACAGCATGTATTACGCGTGAATAGAATAGCCTGTTGATTTCGACCAGGTACCCGGCCCAAGCACTCAGGCTTTTAAAGTCCCACTCACTTTAATCCCCAGAGTGTTTGGGCCAGTCTGGGGGCTGAAATCAACAGACAATTAAAGTCGTATTATAATAATACCAAACCCAGAGAGACGGGTGTAGACGGTGGAGTGCAAGGGATAATTAATGATAAATGAAAACGTCAACAAATATAATGATCACCAAAATATTTTTTTCTAACCCAAAATGGATAAATGAACACCAAAAGTTGCAAAAAATATCAGGGCAAAATACTGCGGTAGCGGAAGGGTAAAGGGGAACAAAACATAAAACGAAGTTTGGTGATCATTTATCCAAACACAATTTGGTGGACATTTATCCATTCCTGCAGTCATTTCGAATTTATTGGTAGTGAAATAGGTGCGTTTTTGGTAATCGTTTAAACATAAGCCAAAGAAAACAAATGTTTCTGCAGATTGGTTAATTAAATGTGATGTATAAAATCAATTCTTCGTAGTAATTTAAAACTCAAAAATTCATTTCGCACATTTTAAGAAAAAAACTGTTTATTTAAGTCATTAAAAAATAAAAACATTTTTTTCTTTTTTGCCCTAGGCTGTTCAAAATCAATTCTTATAACATAATATGAGGTCTTTTCGGAGTTATTTAGGATATTTTTTCCATAATATGGGCGTCCATACCAAATCAGATTACCAATTCGCTGTTAGCTTCAAAGACAGGCTGGCGGACTATTCTGTTAGCGAGTTACATTACATTATATGCCCACCTCGCACTGAAATCGCGCCATTCGCTTTAAAGCCAGTTCACAATCAGATTAGGCGATCCGATTAAATTTCGGATCCGACACATTTGTTTGCATCTGACACCCTGCCGGATCCGGCGAATTTGTCGGTCCAAATCGTGTGAACTAGCTCGTATAGTTACTGTTCCGACCGTCATACTCACAATAGAATAGCAATTGCTCCTAAGGGCACAAAATTTGTATTTGTTTGCCTAGAAGACTACTATCGTGACTATTCGTCTTTCTCAAGAGAATCAGGCTCCAACGTCACGTTAACACACCGAAACACTACCGGAGAATCCTACTCAGCTGTAAACTTCGCCTGTAGCACAGGATATAAGCACCCGCAGGATTTGCCACATCAAATAAATTTTTCGGATTCCCACATCCGAGTTGAAAGTCGCAATGCCCGCAGGACCCCTTAATTTGACAAGTCGGCCATCCCTCCCGCCTTTAGTGGGAAACTTGCGTACTTAGCTAACGGCACCATGCCTACAATGAGACTAAAGCTATTCTGCCAACGAAGATAACACTAGTGGCTCTGTGAGCCTCAGACCTCTCGAGTGACTCTTTCTTTTAATAACATATACAAACTTATGAATGCACCCGCACCTGGTTACATACAAGAAGTGCGAAAGTAGCCGCACAAATAACTTTGCTAACGACACTTTGCGGTCTTAAACCCAACCTATTGACTTTCACTAAAATTATATAGACTGTTACTCTCACTGTCATCAAAAACATCTTGACGGATTTTAATAATAAAATCCGTCAAGATGTTTGGACAGTAGCGGTTTTTTTTTAAATTTTAAAACCCCAATATCTCCGCCATTTTGCAATTAACATGATATTTAATTTTGTAAAGATCTACTATAGAACGACCGATCAATTGACAACATTTAAAATTATTAATCCCTAATTTTAATAGCTAATTCGAAAGTTGGTCGAGAGCTTAAGAGATTTTCATTTTAACATTTTCCAAAATTTTTATTTTTCATATAAAAAAAAAAACAAAAAACTTGAGTTTTTGGAAAAAGGCTTTGTCGTTGCCTGTCCCTGTCAAGTAAAAAAACCGGTCAAGTGCGAGTCTAAATCGCGCACGAAGGGTTCCGTAACACCGTTCAATAGAAGCGATGGTGTGGAGTGAATAGTTTGGATTTTACACAGCAAAATATTGTTTACAAAGTTATTGGTGCGGTTACTTTCACACTCCATGTACGTAACCAGGTGCATCCATAAGTTTGTATGTGGTATTGAAAGAATTGTTGTATGGGAGCCCCCTTAAATATTTCTTTTATCCTGTTTTTTAGTATTTGTTGTTATAGCGGCAACAGAAATACATAATCTGTGAAAATTTCAACTCTCTAGCTAGCTAGGTTCTTGAGATACAGCCTGGTGACAGACGGACGGACGGACAGCGGAGTCTTAGTAATAGGGTCCCGTTTGGAACCCTTCGGGTACGGAACCCTAAAAACAAAGGCTGCGTTCGTTTTCAACGTCTCAGTTGTCGCCTGCCATGAGCCCACCTTACATGCTATCTCTTTTGCAGGCGTAGTATTTGTATAGTGCTATTCTTCTGTTAGTTTTATGCGGGTGTGGGTGGACGATCAAACAAATCGAACGCATGGTTATGCTAAAAGTTAGATGTTAATGCTAGGCAAAGGTATTTGTAGTTCTGCCTACATCCTCGATATCTGAATTATTTTCAAAGTATCTTTAAAACGAATGAATAGAAAAATGTATTCAAATGTGTTTCGTATTAAGCATTCAAATATATCTCAATGGATATATTTGGATTAAATACACATAAACAATGGATTAAATCCTTTATCTACACACGTATCATAAACCCTCTTTACTGCGTCCCTAAACCGCACGTAACGATCAGCATAATGTTTAACTACTTTGTAAAAACTCATTACTTATCTGAATATTGAACATTATGACCATAATGTGTAAATTTCTACATATTATGACATTCAAATTTCGAACACCGACGCCCGCCTGCGTGCCGCCCCTACTTTGTCTGTGAAGTTGGTACTAGAGAACAAGCTTAACAACTCAATGCCACAATGCCGGTCAAACATGCGGTTTCTGAACACATCAAAGAGAGGTTATGATATGTGTGTAGATAAACTAGAGTATGTAACTGTACATAATTAGGCATTATTTATCAGTCACATAAACCACTATTTACCTAAACAAAAATGAAATATTGTCAATTGTCATCATCATGCTATCTGTCTCTAAAAACTTTTTTGTCTCAGTCGGTCTTGTGATATTTGTCGTCTGACGGACAAAATCCCGCGCAACAACTAGGTTGGGAGTTCGGCATGGCATTTGGGTATCACGAGGATCACTTCGTGACACCCACCCCTATCACATCATCATTTAGATTTCCCAGGAGTGAACTAACATTACATACATCATTTGGTGGCCCACGAGGTGGGAGTTACCGATCCATCTAACACTATTCAATGATCGAATCTGCTCACAAAAATTCACGAGAATCTGTTGCGAAATGTGGCTTTTAAAGGATAACACCCGGACACACATCCGGACATACGAAAGCATTTTTGCCATATCCTGAAACGGAAACTTTCCGTTCGCTTCGCTGGCTTGGTCAAATAAATATCTAAGTCATAGTCAAATCATATCTACAGTATGATCTATGTAAGTATCATACTGTAGATATTTAAAAAATGCTTCATCATCATCTGCATCTTGTGTCCACCCACTGCTGGGTCCTTCTTTTTGTGTCCTTCTACCTATCCGGTTCTGTCCCAACCGAATCCAACTTTTCTTTGCGGTAATGGTTAAATCAACGACAACAAATTGAGTCAAAACCGGGGTGCAAATAGTCTGTGATTATTTCACAAGTTTTATACAGTTATCTCTAATTTTGGAAAATGTTGCAAGGTTCATCAATAATAATAATAATAATAAAAATAATAATAATGCCTCGGTCGCTATTTAAACACATTGATCTAGCCCCAAACTAGAATTCCCTGTACCTTGGGTACTAGACAACGATAGACATACTTATATATATACATATTATACTTAGATAGATAAACAACCATGACTAGGGTACAAATATCCGTTCTCATCAAACAAATATTTGCCCCCATTGGGTTTCGAACCCGGGACCCTTGGCTTCGTAGGCAGGGTCACTGTCGACTCGGCCATTCGGGTCGTCATACAATTCCATCTAGTCAAATTTGCCTCTGCACTCTATGGGAACTTAAAGAAACTGTTACTCAGAATATAACGTCTGTCTGCCTCATCTTGCCACTCTCAGGAAAGTAATAAAATTAGATTCTTCTTCTTCTTTTCGAGTCGACGGTCATCTCAGATACGGGCGGCCCAAAAGGCCGCAACCGCAATAGCTCGCTCGGTAGCCTTATACAGCTCCTGGTCCGTGCAGGTTGTGGGGCACGCAGGGCACCCAGTCTGTGCGCAATCGTCAAAATTAGATTAAACGTAGCCCATTAATGTCCCCACCAAGGGCCACAAGCTTTTACCCGGATACGAGTAAGATTAAGCCATACTCCACCACACTGGCTCCGTGCGGGTTGATGGAGGGGTTTTGACCACTAACGTATACAGAATGTTCAACGGCTAAGTCACACAACATTAACTATAATAATAAAGAAATCGCAGTAAGGAACCATAGACTTGGCACGACTTTGTCTAGATTTCATTACTTTTTAGAGATAAACAAGCAGCTCCATCGAGATTTGGCTAGTTTTTTACAGAATGTTTTTGGTGGGATTTCACTTCTTTTTGTAGAAACGTGGGCATATTGATTTATTTTTTTAGATTTTCGGGAGATATCCGGGAGATATGAAAACGGTATACACCGAATCTATACCAAGAGAAAACCAAGCTCTTGTGTTTTCTAATCAGGGTCACCAAGTACTTCAGATCTTAGATTATCCTAGTTTTATAGTTTTCCCTTTATGTGGCCCATGAAATTTGGTACAGAGTTAGGGTTTAATTAACCCTAACTCTGTACCAAATTTCAGCTCTCTGAGTTTATGGGAAGTACTAGTTCTATTCTGATGATCATGAGTGAGTGAGTGAGTGAGTGTCATAAATGCGAAACTTTGCTTTCGCTTAACTTCGGAACTAAATGACCTACAGACTTGAAATTTTGGACTTAAGTATGTGATTATAGCTTACTAGATGACGAAAATTTCTGCGTTCTGGTCTTATCCAGAAGTTCTCAAATAGGAGCCTGAAAATGCGGCGAAATGGTTCCAGTAAGGGATGGTACGGCAGTGTATGCTTCGCGCTCGACTTGGCGGGGGAACTGCCGTGCCCCCCGATAGTGTGAACTAATTAATTGTGCGATATTGTTAAGAGTAGCTCTAAACGGTTGCTATAAATAACACGCGGGTAGTGCGTCGACAACTCTTTTAACTTGGCTTAACACACTATTGCGTGTTTTGATAACCAACCTTACGAATACTCTTAGGAATTTAATAGCATAACATTTCCTACAAGCATCAACTACAGATGCAGACGTTTAGCTCTAGTTCTCCAGTATCTTTGCAATAAACGCACGGGTTTGAAAACTTTGTTCATTATCAAATGACCATACTAAAAGTTATAATATAATAATACCTTGGGACACTATTTACACATATTGATCTAGCCCCAAACTAGGATTCCCTGTATTTTGTTTACTAGACAACGATACACATTCTTATATAGATAAATATTATACTTAGATAGATATACAACCATGACTAGGGTACCAACATCCGTTCCCATCAAACAAATTGTTTGCCCCCACCGGGACTCGAACCCGGAAACCTTGGGTTCGTAGGCAGGGTCACTTCCGACTCAGCCATTTGGGTGGTCAACTCAATAAAAACCCTTTCAAATGGCCCACCCTGTATATCTGCACGTGCTTAAAAAATTTGTTCATTGGGTACTGATTCTTGACGTCACAAGCCATCGGCAAAAATGTGTTATCTGCTCTTTAATACAAAACTTGTGGAAAATGGCACATTGCGTACTTGGGTACGTACCTAAGTCGTACTTAACAAATGCCGCCTAACTTATACAAAGGTGCAGATTTTGGCGCGCCATAAAGGCGCCATAGTTGGTTTAGGTCCCTTTCGTCAGATTTCTCTTATTTCAATAGTACATTGTTGCCCAGGTACAGAAAGTAAGCAATAGATGGCCGAGTTAGTTCGCGGGCCGAGCCGCAGGTGAGGCCCGCGAAGATGCGAGTCCATATATTGCACTTTCTACCGAGTCATTTACTATGTCCTTTTCACGCCTAATGTAGGGAAATAAAACAGGTTGAGTACACAGTATAACACACAGTTTAATTAAAAATAATATTGATATTCGCATTAGGGCAGTTGTGGAATGACAAGGAAATGTTTTTTCCCGGAACATTTATATTAGTATTTTGTGTTATTTCGGCCGGTATGGAGTGTGATGCCGACCGAAAATAATCGACCAATAGCACAGTAGAAAGTAAAAAAGGCCGCTAAACATTTTACTTTGTAAATCTACATTGTTTGACTGTTTTTGAATTGTACTACTAAGAACTACTTTCTACTCTCATTTCAATCCATCTTTGGCCATATTTCCGAGCAGTGGCGTGAAAAAATATATTTGGGCTGTTATTCTTCTGACGAAAGCGGGATTGTTTGTATAGTTTGGCATCCACGTAGTTAGTGGTCTAGTGCCGCTTGCAGGTCACGCAGGACAGAACTGCCCCTGCTTCCATTCTAGAATATAAAACAAGATAACCTAAGCACTTTTCCATTTCAGAGGTATCTTACCAGCGGCTGTGAACTTCCCAAGAAGTGCTAGTGTAGGAATCCTGATGTGGACCATGTCTCTATATCTGCAATGGGCTAGCCCCTTTCACGCAATATAAGTGTTGAATTATTTGCTAAATATAGGCGAAAATGTGCCTTATCCACCTCATAATGGACAAAAATGTTTGTGCGTATGTGGCTTTATTCCGAATTATAAAAAGCCAAAGTTATATATTTATATGTATTGAGGCATGGTCAGCAAAAAAAATATGAGCCTCTGATTTGCGCTTGGCTGATTTTTATTTTACGAAATTTTAAAATGAGCCGGTCAATTTAGAATATTAAGATAGATGATGAACCTTGGCACATATTGTTAGTATGATACACTTCCGTATGAACATTGATATTAATTAATTTTTAATCACTCTATATTAAGAGATGCGCATTTGACACCTATTTTCCTAGCATTTAAGGTAACGGTCCTCTGTTATTTAATAGGTCTCATTTCCATTACATAATGTGTAAAAGCCCAAAAAAAAATATTTTATGCGTAATGGGAGACTAGCCCATCGCAGCCGTGTACGTGATAACTAAGTGTCTATGTTTACCCACGGAAATATTCCTCTGCCTCCGTTTATAAATCTTACTGCACTGTTTATCAGCGGACCAATAAAAGATCATTGATTCAATGATTGAGACATGTTATTTGAACGTTGGCATGCAAGACAAGAACTGATTTACTGTTCCGAGGTCTGACCCAATGTAAGTGGTATTATTATATATGTACAATACATCATATATGTATAAATATCTACACTAACGTACATACCCTGTATGTATTTCTGTTGTCAATCGCAGTACCAGACAAATTGAAAAATCAGCCAATTACAATACGCTTTTTTAACCCGCGCTGTCTTTTTTAGCGATGTGATTGCCCGATATCGAATTTGAATGGTTTTGTGACTAATATCAGAAATACATAATAAGGCTACAGTTGCTCGATTCTCTATCTCTGACATGTATTACGAATTGGAATTTCATTGCAATTTAATCCTACTAATATTATAATTACCGTGTTTCGGATGACACGTTAAGCTGTAGGTCCCGGATACTATCGCTACTCGGTGGTAGTAGTCGGAAAGCTGGTCAGAGGCCCTAATAGGGCAGCTTGAAAACATCTGACAGTCGGGTTGGCCACTAGCCCGACACCTTTCCATCAACCCGCACTGAGCCAGCATGTTGGAGTATGGCTCAATCTGACTCGTATCCGGGTAAAGGCTCTTGCCCCTCGGTGGGGACATTAATTGGCTACATTAAAGAAAAATATAATTGCGAAAGTTTGTGCGTGTTTAAATGTTTGTTACTCTTTCATGCTGAAAAACCTGGACGGATTTGGAATGTATACAGCTTTTATACCCTGGCTTAGCATATTGGCTATCTTTAATCCCAAAAATAACTAATGTTCCCGTATCATGATCATTGAATGAAATTTAGAATGTATATTAAATAGCTTACAATACGATTAAAATCAGTTAACGATTCGGCCAACCTCGGAAATTGTCAAATACAAAATTCTTTTTGTATTTGATAGGGTACACTTCCGAGATGGTCCCATGTATAGATGTTATAGATTTATAGATGTTATAGATGTTATTACTGTTCAAATTCTGCATAATAAATTTCTTAGGTCTAAAGCCGAATCTTTAACTGATTTTATCTACACACGTATTATAAACCCTCTTTACTGCGTATAAAAACCGCACGTTACGATCAGCATAATGTTAAACTACTTGGTAAAAACTGATTTCTTATGTGAAAAATTACACATTATGACCATAATGTGTAGTTTTTCTGCATATTATGACATTCAAATTTCGAACGCCGACGCCTGCCTGCGAGCCGCCCCTAGTTTGTCTGAAAGTTTGTGAAGTTGGTACTGACATTCAAATTTCGAACGCCGACGCCCGCCTGCGGCACGTTGGTACTACAGAACAAGCTAAACAATTGCAGAGCCACAATGCCGGTCAAACATGCGGTTCCTGAACACATCAAAGGGAGCTTATGATATATGTGTAGATAAACTAGTGTATGTAACTGTACATAATTAGGCATTAAAACTCTCGAGTGATATTATTATGAAACTAGCCTTCGGCTCGTTTCATAAGCCCACTCTCGAGTATTAATGCCCTCCATTATGTAGGCACAATACATTTATACACTTTGTGGGTAGCATCCCATACTAGAAAAATCCGTATCATGGGACACAGCGTAAGGTTACATCGTGCCTATTTAGGTAATATCTTATCTAACATGCATAAGATAATGTTAAACATCAGAATAAAACATAAAAAAAAAAAAAATGATACAATTTTGTCGTACTTTGATCTCTAAGTAATTGCCAAAAGAAGATTCTCAACAGATTCATATTTTGCAGTTATTAGCCAATTTTTTTAATGATTTTTATGTACTTTACCTCGTTCATTTATTTCTAGTGCAATTAGTTTACTTATCTTGTTGTAAAGGTATGGTTGTAGATACCAAAAGAAACCCCTAGCAAACATGGTTTTGGTTATAGGTACATCAAGTCTAAAATTACGTTTATTGTTGCTATAATATGACGAGCTTAGGACAATTCGTGACATTATTGAATGAATGAACAGTTTTATTATGCTTAGCAACTTACTTTCGTAATAAAGAACATCCGTACTATACCTAATGGGTTTCTTAAACATCACTTTTAATACTATACGCTGTGCTCTTTCCAGGCGGAGCAGGTACGATTTTGCGGCGCCCCCCCACGCACTAATACAATATCTTAAAATGCTTTCACATAGAGCATAGTACACAGAATACAGGGTGTATATGTCCAATATATTTCTTAGCTTTTTCAGAATGTACACCAATTTTCTGACTCGACCTGAAGTAGTTTTTATGTGGGGTGCCCAGTTTAATCTATTATCTATAATCACACCTAAATATTTTAAACATTTAACCTCCTCGAGACATAGACAATTACAGGCTGCAAGTCTGTCACCACACATATGTAATTTAATAGTAAACTCTCTTGGCGGGTCGCTATGAGCTGTTTTGGCAAAGCTGATGTATTTGTTTTTTTTGGAATTCAAGCTTAGCAAGTTTTTGGCCAGCCATTCACCTATAATCGCCATGCCATATTCCGCTTTGCTGTAGGTCTCTTGCCATGTTAATCCTGTGAAAACAGCAACTGTATCATCAGCGAAAGATATGATGTGACCATTGGCAGATCTCTCAAGTTCAACTAAATCATTTATATAAACTAGAAACAAGATGGGGCCAATAACACTACCTTGTGGCACTCCAAACTTAACCGTAGAAAATTTGCTAAGGTGTGAGTCAAGCTTGACAGCTTGCTTCCTATCGTGCAGGTAGCATTTCAGCAAACTCAACACCAGACCTCTGACACCAATATTTTCCAGTTTATGCAATAGTAGTGGAATTGAAACGGTGTCAAAGGCCTTGGCTAGGTCTAAAAATACTGCTAAAGTATGTTGGCCATGGTCAAGGTGTCTACTGATAAACTCTACAAGATCATTCAAGGCATGGTTAGTGGACTTAGACTGGCGGAAACCAAATTGCTTAGAGCTCAACAGACATTTAGTCTCCAAGAAATCTACAAGGCGTTTCTTAATTACTTTTTCTAAGACCTTTGACAACGTTGGTAGTAGAGCCAATTGCTCTACTACCAACGTTGTCAAAGTGTCAAAGTCTATAATTGCTGACAACATCTTGATTGCCACTTTTGTGCAGTGGTATGACAACAGCCCTCTTGTATGCTTCTGGGAATACTCCTTGACTTAGGCTACAGCTACAAAGGTAAGTAAGTGGTTCCTGAATGTAAGATTTGTTTTTTTAAGAAATTCATTGGGTATATTATCCCATCCTGCAGATTTTGTACTTTTGAGCGAACTGATTACCTGTGAAATTTCCTTGGTATCAACCGAAGTAAGAAAGAGTGAATCAACAGATGATTTAAATTGATTATTTGTTCCAATTAACGATTCCCCATCGGTCTGTAGTCTTTCCAGTATTTTATTAGCTAAATTTTCCCCTACATTTATGAAGTATTCATTTATCTTATTAACATCATCAGGAGGGTTTGTTGATAAAAGAGCATTTGCTGATGTAGTTTTTGTTGTCTTAATGTCTGCTGCTTCTTTTATAATAGACCATGTTTATCTATGATCACCGGCAAATTTTGAAAGTTTTTGACCATAGTATAGTTCTCGGGCTGTATTTGTTGCTAATTTACATGTGTTTCTGTAACGTTCTGTATTGTGTTTGTATTTACGCGCATCTTTGTGCATCAAATCTGTTTTTATAATTGATTTGACCAGCGCTTTAGTAATCCACGGTTTTGCAATTTTGTATTTATGTGACTGTGTTTTTGTTTCGGTATTATTTTCTATTATTTTTTGAAGTACATTTATAAATTTTGATGTTGCTTCGTTAACGTCGGTAATTTGTGTAACTGAAAGCCAATCGTAGCCTTGTAGGGTCTTTGTTACGTTATCATAATTAATTGTTCTAATAGTAGTTTTTTGTTGCTTTTTGTGTGATCTCTGAGGAAACTTTATTTGACAAAGAATTTGTGCATGATCTGTGACGTCGCTGTCTACAGTAATATTGAAAATCTGGTTGGGACTCTTAGCTATTACATGATCGAGACACGCCGATAATCTAGTGGGAATGCGAGATGTGGGGAACATATGATTATTAGCCAGCATGCCTTCATATTTCATAGCAGTGGTGACTTCCTCGTCATCGTTGTTTCCAAGAGCAATGTTCACATTGATATCACCAATTAGGAAAATATTTCTAAAGTCTTTTACTAGCTGGAGTTCTCCATTCAGTGAATCAATGAAGCTATCATCTGCAGATGTTGATGGCGATCTATACATAGCTAAGATTGCAATGTGAGTGTCGATCGATAACAGTCATGTAGCAGTCACATAAACTACTATTAATCGTATTTATGATATTTCTCCTTTAGGATCCGAACCCAGGACCTCTCGCATGTGAGGCAGAAAATATACAGAGGCTATTTAACCTCTCTACAACCAAGGGAATTACCGAGGCACACCGCGATTTTGAACCTCGTGCTATGGTAATAAAATTCAAAACCCATAACGGGAAAATGACGTCATATGACGTCCGTGGTCTTTTTGATTTAGCTTGTGGCAACACTGAGGTCAACAGCTGACTGAGATTTGTCCTGAGTAAAATTTTAATTACATTGTTTTCTTGTGTAATTAAACAACGATTCTTGTAGTATTTAATATAATAGTCATAAATATACGTGTGTCTATAAATATTTTACGTGAGTGATGTGAATTTAATGCAAACTGGCCAAGTGTTTTTCGGTTACAGAATCGATACAAAGTTTGAATTTTGTCATTATTATTCTCACTTCGGAGTGATCTGGTTCTACTTACTATGTATTCTAAGCGAAAACATAACATCTGGAATCTAACTTCAACCATAAAAATAAGCAAACATTTCGAATTCGGATTAGCTGACAGAACCTAAATTGGCTGTCAATTATCCTACCTAGTTAGAAGTTTGTTGACTCAAACATAATACCTACTTATTCAAATCTATAATGGACAGCCGTATCCAGACCCGTAAAGCATGCCATGTAGAATCCCAACTAGAACTGGCTTCAGAACAATCAAAACTATCTAGGGAATTGTGTAGCCAGTTGACTTACGAACGGAAGGACAATAAAAATATATTGCTAGAAGCATTAGGATATTAGGCTTAAAAACTAAACTAAAAACCATTATGCTCACTGAATGTTAATAAAATTGTTATGTTACATTCTCATACGGTAAAAGCTTGCCACAACCTATATTAATTATTATATTATAAATTATACATGACATTACATACAATGTCATTTAATAAAAGATTGATTCGTCTGATTTACTCTAACAATTTTGTTAGTGGTAATGTTTATACACAGTGACATTTAATTGGCTGACCATATTTTAGGGAATGATAGTACCCGTCATTATGATCAACTTTCCTCAAGAAACATATGGTCGCAATCGAAAAAAAAATATGGTTCCCCCCATCGATATAAATACTAAGGATAGGCCTTCCCGTACTCAATTTCTTACCATTTTGAGGCTAAGAAAAATAGCGCCCCTGTCGGAATTCGTCGGAACCAAGACAGTACAAAAAATTGTAACATCGTCACGTTCGGTCACGTTCCGAATTGTGGTGTATAGACACAATATTAGGAAAGTTGATCTACGGATAACTCTCAAATACCCGGTGACTTTTAATCGGTGATTAGGAGTAGAAATAAAATATATCTAGCTAAAATTTTACTTAAGGGGCGAGGTCTCACGCAATTACCTCATGTTTAATATATAAAAAGTTGAAACATAATTAAATAGGCATATAAATTTTTGTCTTTGCCGTTAAATTATGAAAGAGGATGTAAGCTCACAGATACACAATAGTAGCGTGACTTGGAATTTAAGATCGTGATTTTGATTTATAAGTAATAAAATACCTAATCATAGAAAAAGTTATGAAAATTGGTACCTGATATCACTGATTAAGTCATCGTGTATAAAATAGAGTATTTAGCAATACATTACACGCGTAACATAGCGTCACGCCTTTTCCCATACGGGCTGGCAGAGGCACAACTGTGCCGGTCTGTGCCCACTTAGCTAGTGATTTAATACTCTATCTTGCGTGTCAGGGGGCAAGCCCATCGCCGCAGATAATGTAATGAAGCCGGAGTAATGAAGATTTCCTCACGATGTTTTCCATCACCGTTAGGACATCCGGTTAGATTATTTATCCTTATATTATTCTGTTGCGTGGCGCGTCGCTACAAAGTTACGTCAGTCGAATGGTTGATTTTCGTTTGAGGATTTTTTCGAGAACAATATTTTATAGATAATCAATTTAAAGCCAATAGTAATTGAAAATATAATACTTACTTGTGATACGACACTCCCTGTTTTTGTGTTTTGCGATTTGGGTATGATTTACAACTTTTTAGGTCGCAGGTCACCATTTTTGTTTTTGCTGCCGATATGTCAATCGGCTGTCACCGTCCAAGCGCGACTGATTGCAAACAGTACAATTTTCCCGATTTTGTACTGTTTTTGTAGCGACACTTTCAAGCGCTCCGTGCCCTGTCCCTACTATTCAAGTCTGTGGGTTCCCCCATAGCAACTTGTAATCAGCTGATCGGGTCAATGTACTTAGGGACAATTTTATTTTCCTTTTGCGACCATATGTTTCTTGGGGAAAGTTGCATATAATGATGGGTACTATCATTCCCCAACATATGGTCAGCTAATTAAATGTCACCTTGTATGACCACAGACAAATAAGTAAGATAGTAGACAATAAGTTACTAATTTGTCTGTGATATGACTAAAGGTAGTTACTACCTTCCAGATTTCTAGATACAACAGGTAGCTGTGTCGCTATCTTATTTTTTTTGTATAAAAGCCAAAAATTTGGCTAACATGACTGCTTCTATTGAGCACACACAAAGGATATTGGAAGACATTCAAAGTAATTTAAATTAGTTCATAAAATAATAGAGGAAATCTCTAACATATAGCCACCAAATATATCAAGCAAGCATAGGAGATCAAAAATATGTTATATATTGCTCGAATTAAAAAAAAACAAAAAAGTGTAATATTATCCAAATATTAAATAATATCCTGACAAAGGGTACCTAAGCCCCACTTAATTATTACCCATCAACACATGCAGGAGCTACCTGACAAATAACTTGTATCAGAATTATTTCTTAATGATTCTGACACCGATGTTATTTGTGTTTCAGAACACTGGTTAAAGTAGTTGGAAAATATGATGTCTTTTAACATAAATAATCACAAAATTTTCTGTTGGTACAATAGAAAGACTGCTGATAAAGGTTGTTCTTTAATCCTAGTAAAAATATACTAAGGTGAAACAATCCAAAGAAATTCTTGCACTTACTGTACAATATGCCGTAAGTAGAAAGATAAATAGAGGTATCTTGTGTTGAGTTAGATATCTATATTATTGTTTGTGTCTACAGACCTCCGAGGGATGAAAAAGCCCATGGCAATTTTGAAATATTTGAGAAATTAAGGAGCTGGCCCTCACAAAACTATGTAATAACTGAAAAAAGTTAATCATTTGTGGGCGCTCTTAATGTAGATTTGCTTGTAGATACAAAAATGAAACAACGATTAACAACTCTCTCCAATTCATTTAATTTATGTCATGTATTTCGAGATCCGACAAGAATTACACCTACCAGCCAAACGTGCCGAGATAATGTTTTTGTGACTGTGCATTCAAAAGTAAAAATGTAATAAACTGCTTGCCATGCGACCACAGTGGTCAAACAGTTTCATTCCCAATTGCTAGTAAAGTTAAGATTGATCCATCGCAAAGAATACAGACGTATATGAAAAACTTAAATATAAAATTGGCAGTACCGGGTTATAATGAAAAAAATGCGAACAAAATCTATTCAGACTTCTTTAACATTAGTCAAACAGAATTTCATAAAGTTTTTAAATTAAATTAAAGTGACAAAAACGTTAACTCTAAATTTAATTACTGGGCAATATTTGGAATTCCTAAAAGTAGAGCTATCTTGTGCTTTATGAACAAAAAACCTATAACTTTTATTGCGATAGCTTTAATTCAATAGAAAATTTCATGACAATGATTTCTGCTCAAAGTTAGGTAATGAATCATCAGCATGATGTTGTCAAATCCAACGCTGAGAAAGCTCAAGCTTTTAAAACATTATTCAACGAGGTACCCTTACTCACAACAGAGCATGTAAATTAATCTCCATAATTAATTAAAAATCTAGATTACCGATGCTAGTTGCTGTTTTTACCAAAGTCTCTGTTTCAGACTTTGTTAAAAACAGCAATTAGCATCGGTAATCTAGATTTTTAATTTCATCATGTATATCTCCCGGACATAGTCGAAACGTTTAGATTACTTAAATTATAAAAAATACTGAATACCTGTGGGGTATATCAGTCAAAGTCATTGGTTCAGTAATACTTGTTATAGCCCCACACCTAGCTCATATGTTCAAAAAATATGATGATGATGGTACTTTCCCAGAACTCATGAAACACAGTTAACTGATACCTCTGTTTAACTCGAGAGACAAGGGTGATCCTACAAATGTCAGACCCAACATCTGTTCTTCCAGCACTAAGTAAAATATTTGAAAAGATTATATTCAATCAAATGTCTCACACTTCAACCGTACAAAACAACTCCACGACAAACAATACGGTTTCACTAGGGGTAAATCGATTACGGATACAGGTATATATCTCATTTTAATTTTGGGGTAGTATTTAATCGCACATCAAAAATACTGATTTGCACTGCAAAAAAGGATCGACAAAAACACTTTTCATGTTACAAATATTTAATGAGTACTTAGGTTTATGTTTTAGGTATTTTTTGTTATTCTTATTATTCGCTTCGCTCACCCGTAGTATTTTCCCCTTATATTTGCTGTGAAAATCAGTATTTTTGATGTGCAGTTTAATATTTCCTTTTATTTTGCACGGGGGGCCGCGATTTTGCGATCTGTCGAAGGCATTTGATTGTGTTGTTCACGATACATTACTAAAGAAATTAAATCATAACGGAGTTAGAATTAAAGTGTTGGATCTACTAAGATCGTACCTAAGCAAATAATTCAAAAGACAGAAGTCAACGGTGTCAGATAGATCGGGAGTTAAAATTGGGGTTCTACAAAGTTCCATATTAGACCCTTTCTTATTCCTGGTATATATTAACGATCTTCCTTTCATGGTGGAGAAAAAGACTTACATAGTGTTGTTTGCTGATGATACTTCACTGGTCTTCAAAATAGAAAGACAAAAAGAAGATTTTGATGATGTTAATTAATGTCTTTAACCTTGAATTTGTTCACAATTAATAATTTATTGTTAAATGCTGGTAAAACCAAGTGTATAAAATTCTAACTTACAAATGTCAGGGAAGTTGAGACCAGTTTATTGTTAGATAGCAGCACGTTAGAATTAGTAAATGACACGAAGTTTCTTGGGTTGATAACAAATTGAAGTGGGGATCCCACATAGATAAACAAGCGGATAATTTTACCTACAAAACCTACAAAAAAAAAAACAAAACGACCAGGCTCACAGATGCGAAAGAACTGTCATTTCCCATAGAGGCCAGCTCCACTGACGAGAGGTTATTTTCGAAAATATAATGTATGTACGGAAGAACCTTAAAATATTTTTCATACTTAGCAATAGCTGTAACGTTAACCTATCAAATCAAAATGTTTATTTGCATGATTTTTGGTAACAATATTGGATCTTAATTTTATACATTTTCATTGCAAAAATCGGCCTTTTCAGGCGTACATATATTGATTATAATAAATTAATTTTAAGTCATCACATTATTCAATTAAATTAAATAGTTCCAACATTTTATAAAATATATAATTCACACTTCAATTAAATTAAATCGTTCTAACATTTTATAAGAAATAATCACAGACTAGTTGCACCCCGGTTTAGACTCGCAAAGTTAAGCAATTCTTTCAAGGGTCAGTGCAATCTCTACAAAAAAATACTTCCGGAGATTTTAAAATTGCCATTTGAGCAATTTAAAAACCATGTAAAAGCGAAGCTTAGCGAGCGAAGCAAAAAAAGGGATATTAAAATTTTCAGGATTACTGAAATGACGGGACTGTATGGGGCTAATCTAACTCAACAAAGATCTTGCTGTTACTAATTTTGTAATTATTTATAGCGATTAACCTGCTCGCACGCATTGGCCCTGAATAGGTAGAAATATGGAATATACGCCTGGTTGCATTAGCCCTAAAAAGGGCTGCCATATTCGTGCTAAAAACGAGGTTTTGCAAATGGTAACTTTCGCGAGTCTAAACCGGAGCGCAACTTGTCTGTGATTTTTTCTTAGGTTAACATTATAGCTAACGCTAAGTTTGGAAAATGTTGTAAGTTTCTTTCGTACATACATGATATTTTCGAAAATAAATGGACTATTCAATTCACAATTCTTTATTGCACAGAACATTACAACAATACAATTATACACGAAATTAAAAGGCAAAGGCGAGCTTATCTCTCAACAGAGATTTCTTCCAGCAAACCTATCTGGATAGGATACATATAAAATGAAAAGCGTAGTCTAGTTAGTGCAATTAAATACTTACCAAATACCAATAAAATATGATACTTACTATAAAAATACATATAATAAAAGAAATAGTAGATAAAATAAGAAAAAACAAATAATAATAATAAATAGATAAATACAATTACATACTTACATATATATATACAATACCTATGATGAAAGAGAAAGTAAGTGCTCTTTCAAGCGATTCTTAAAGGAGAAGAGAGTGGGACTGTCCCTTATAGTGCAGGGAAGTGCGTTCCACAGCCGAATGGCCCTCTGCCTGAACGAGTGCTCGTAGGCGACGGTGTTATGCTGCGGAATACATAGAAGAGACACCGTGTGAGATCTCCGTCCCTTGCCTCTGGAGAAAAGGAACTTAAAACGTTCACGAAGGTAGGAAGGATATCTGGGGTTTCTCAAGATGTTAAAGAGTAAAGCCAATGTAAAGTAATGACAATTTCTTTAAAAAGTTCTGTAATATAAAAATAGTTTGAATATGCCGCTGCTTTCCCCCACAACAAGATACCATAGGACATGACACTATGAAAGTAACTAAAATAGACCAGCCTAGATGTATTTATATCAGTATTGTTTCTGATGTTCCTCTCAGCGTAATCCGCAGATATTTTTTCAAATTTATAATAATTTACAGAGTTCTTAATCAAAAAAATTAAAGCACTGCTTAAGCCAAAAATTATTCTACTTCGGTATGTAGGTAGTTCAATAAAAAAACGGTCAAGTGTGAGTCGTACTCGCGCACGAAGAATTCCGTACCACCGTTAAATCGCAGGGATGCGATGGTGTGGAGTGAATAGTTTGGATTTTACATAGGAAAAAGGTTGTTTACAAAGTTATCGGAGCGGCTACTTTCACACCCCATGTACGTAACCAGGTGCATTCAGAAGTTTACAGATGAATAAATTATTTTAATCTGTATTTTAGTATTTGTTTTTATAGCAGCAACAGAAATAATTCATCTGTGATAAATTCAACTGTCTAACTATCACGTCATGACATCACGCCGTTTGTAACCAACAAACGAAGGGACGGGCGGATGGACAGCGGAGTCTTAGTAATAGGGTCCTGTTTTACCCTTTGGGTACGGAACCATGAGGTCGGTTGCTGGCACAGACACAAACACAGTTCGTGTTGGATTATGGTAGTAATGATATAAGGTGTGATTTTAATTTATGGTTGATATTTTTGTAATTTACAAAACCCAAGCTTATTTCACTTTTTGTTTTTACTGATGTAGTCCTAATAGGGGACTTATCACCCGCCTGTGATTCAATGGGCGTCCCACCTCATCATCTACGCCCACGCTAGGATCCGTAGGCCACGCTATGATGCTGCGGAGGAGGGCTAACCCCCTGTAACTCAAAATGCGGCATCGAATAATTGTACTAATAATTGAACAGGTCGTCGTGTATTGTGCCTCAAAGTTGTGACTATATTTACAATGATATATCAAACCTTTAATTACCTTTTAATTCTTCGTCAATAAAACTAAGATAACAATTTTCAGCTGTCTGTACGTTACAAGGTTATGCAATCTAGAGTGATGCTGTAAATATGCTTCTTTAATTGTATTCAATCTGTCGGAGAAGACAGTACTGTCTGTGTGGTGCCGTATGTACGGATCCAAACACCTATGAGGACTAAGCTGTAACAGTGGAAGTGTATAAAAATATGGAAATGCCGGAAAGAAATGATGTGAGTATCATGTGTTTTAAAATGTTGATTAGGAAACAATTGAATAGAAAATATACATTTAGATTCAAAGTTCTAAATTTATTTAATTTCTGTGAATATTAACAGTTTAGGAAACGTATTTTTTTGCCTCTTCTCTACATTAGACCACTGTGTGAGTCAAAGACAACGTCCCACAGATTGATTTTGGATCTCTTTTAAGTGTAGGTTGTGTATAACTATCTCAATTAAAAAATGATTATTATCAACTAAACAGGTTACTATTAGGTTTACACTAACTTTATCCCATAATAAGCTGCAATAAAAACATGATATTTGACATAGGCCGCGTTCACACTGAACAGTTCATTTGCTTGCATTTTCTGAGCTTTGAGCGATTTGACGTGTGTGCATGGAAGTGTCGCAAACCATGGACGAAGATTATGATGTATTTTCATTAGTGGGATGGATGGGAAACACTACCGTCGCGTCAAGCCGCCATTCGATTATTTTATTAATTACAAACCGAGTTAGTTAAGTTATTATTATTTTCTTACTATATGTTAGTAATAGGTTTCACGCTTGCTTCTCAAACATGAGAAGCTGGTTCTAATCCTGACCAGGTACATTGGTAATTATAAATTTATCTGTACACTATCGGATTATCAGTGTTTCGGATGATACGTTAAGATTTAGATCCCGGCTACTATGCCTACGTGGCAGTGCTGTAATGGTCGTAAAACCCCTCAATCAACCCGCACTGAGCCAGAGTGGTGGAGTATGTCTTAATCATACTCAGATACGAGTACGATTAAGACATACTCCACCACGCTGGGTAAACACCTGTGCCCCTCGGTAGGGACATTAAGAGGCCCATTCATTTTTATTTACATGTAGGTGGTCTGTTAACCAGGGTAATTATCGCCAATGTCATGTGTTCTCTCAACAGGTTCTCTCTTGATAAACTGGAAATTATAGTGTTGATTTGTTTATCGTTAGTATCCAGGAAGGATGTGAAGGGCTGTTATAGGATCCAAGGTTTTCCTTCGGATATGAGCAACTCCCTCCCCGTTAGTTAAGTTAGTAAGAATCGATAAACGATGATAAGCTTAAATGTATGAAACCTGGTACCTCCTCCAATAAAAAATAAACATATTTTGTTTGAAGGACTAATTCATTCAGTAATGCTTCGATTCAAAACATTTTAAGATGTTAAAATACTGCCTACGGAATATGTCTGTTGACAATAACCCAACTTAAACAAATACACGGCACTTACTAATTATTATAATAGATTATAATATATTATTATAATTAAATAATAAATAAATAAATATTAGAGGACAATCTTACACAAATCAAAATAGGCCCAAAGTAAGCACAATACGGCTTGTGTTATGGTTACTAGACGACGATATACAGGGATTCGAATCCAGGACCGTCAGCTTTGTTGTCAGGGTCACTACCTACTAGCCTCCTCTTCGTGAGAGTTGATGGTGTGCTAGTCCTTGACAAACCAAAGAAAGATTCTACCCTAGTTAAGTGACTAGTTTTTGTCATCATTGCGATTCATAGTTTTTGTATCCCTTACACTTTTATAAATGTTATGTTAAACTTTAATATCTCTTTTACACTCCAATACACTAACACCGTAAAACGCTTTCACCTTATACTCCCACCTAGTCTACAATTTTATGACAAGTTGTGTATGCTTCTGGTCCGTTGGAATTTCGCTGCTTATCCCAAGTACGTATCATATATCTAATAACTTTAAAGTAACATACCAAGATCAATCTTTCTCGTAACCGGCACCCTATTACACTTGTTTATTTAATTCATACAGTGATTGATACTAACTTTATTATGACTGACGAGCTTGATAACATAGCCGTATCTGAGTCATGGCCCTGTAAGGTCGAAAAATGTAAACATCACCTGCCAAATCTGTCAACCTGCCTCACTGCCTCGTATCCGTGTAACATGATATTGCAACCGAGGTATTGCAAACGAAGCTAAATTTTAAACCTCATGTCATAATACTGACTGAATGTCGATTATCGAGCTCTACTGTTTTTTCCCATTTGCAATATTACGTTCATTACGCTACTATGTTTAACCACCTACAAACTGATGACGTTGTCGCATATGTTAAAGATGATGTAAAAGTTATAGTCGAGGAACCGCAATGTTCTTGGGCTGATTGCATCTTAATAATAATTGAGATGGAAACGACTATAGTTGAAATTTATCGCTCCTCTTCTGAAGACAATGTGGAACCATTTCTGACATTACACACACTTACATAAAAGTCAATAAATTATCTGGAAAATTTTATACTTCATACTTCGTACAAGAGGTTTAGAAGTTTCTCTAACAACCTGCTTAAAAATAAAAACATAAAAGGTCTCATGAACAGAATGAACTGGCTAAGGCTGGCAATAATTTTAAACAACTGTGAGCAACCACAAAAGGTATTACCAACACTTCTACATCAAACAACTCGGCTGCTAAGCTGCTGTGTCCAACAGACAATCCAAATGCAACAATGTAAATAAATTATATGCTGATTTTGGTAAGAACCTCGCAGAAAAAATAAACGCTCTGGGTCTATCACAGTTTGCAGTTTATTCAACACTCCCTACACCAACCCCTAATACAACCCAATCGTTTGTGCTATTGAAGACTGATATGGGTGTGGTTTGGAGATTGATTTCTCGGTTAAAGAATGTCTGCTCTATTGGCTGGGATAACATTTAAACCATGTTTTAAAAGTTTTTAAAGATTTCTTTGTCCCTCCTCTAACTAAAATTTTCAATAATTGTCTCACTGAGGGAATCTTTCCCCAATTCCTCTAGCAATCAGTGGTAATCCCTACTCGTAAAGCTGGTGGCAGAGAGCGTGTCAAAAACTACAAGCCTGTCTCAATTTTGCCTTCCATATCTAAATTACTGGAGCGAATTCTAAACTCTCAACTTGTTGATTACCTTGAAAGTACTGTTACTTTTTTACGTGTACTCCTGTCAGACAGCCAATTCGGTTTTAGAAATAGGTTTCGGTCGAATATAATAATTATATGACAATTTGTCAATCTGTGCTCATCTAATGCATACCTTCCTGGGGTGGTGCACCTAAGAATTCAATACTTCAACTAGAGCGTGCCCAGTAGTCTGGACATGCTAGTACAGGCGCAGAAATCAAACATTCCATAAGTTTGTTTGTTGAATGCTCCTTTGGCCTGATGTCCATCTGAAAGGCGGAGCATTCTTTTTGCTAGTAGTTAGTAGGTTCAGAGGATCGGCTATGGTACTGAAGTTGGGTACGAATCGTCGAACCACGTGGCAGTTCCGATAAAACGTTTCAGGTCTTTAGGTGGTGTAGGTGTAGAAAAATGTATTATGGCCTTCACCTTATCGGGATCTGTACGTAGACTATGTGCATCAATAACGTACCCTAAGTACTTCGATTAGCTTCTGAAAAATTTGCACCTTTCTAAATATATGGTCAGGTTTGCCTGCTTTAATTTCTCAAATACGCATATCAAAAGGGTCACATATTCCTCAAAAGAGCTGTTTATAACCATAATGTCATCAAGATAAGCGAATGCCTTTAAGTCGAAATTCACGAACATTAGATCGACTAGTCTTTATTGAGTAGCAGGTGCGTTTGTGAGACCAAAATCAGTGAAGCAAGATCTCTAATTTCTCTTCCTAAGGTTACTTTTTTGATAAGCGCAAAAACTTCCAGGCCATTAAAGAAAGGTAAATGGTTATAGTTTTGAATTCACCCTGAGTATATCAATCATATGAATCATAGTTCGTTTGATCAAGATCCTTTAGAGGAAGAGATTTTAGATTTAATCAGTTGCTTACCTGATCTCTTACGCTTCTGGACCAATGTAGAGCCTGATCTGTGAAAAATTCTGTCGCGCATGAAATAAGTTTGGAGTCTGAAATACTTCTGGCCTGACAAAAAAATTCCCTTATTCAGGAATATGACGCTCAAAAGAAACTGAAATCACGCTCCCAGCACTAGCAGAAGGTTCAAATTCTCCACACGTGGCATTTGACGAGGAGGGAAGAGCAAGAGGATCTCTTGATTTTGATAAAAGATCCGAAAGCCTTGAGTAGTAGTTTCTGAAAACCTCCGTCAGTTCCTGCTTTTCTTTTTCCGTACTATCAGCAGTAGGAACCCTTCACAATCTATGGTAAACATTGAGCATCCAGTGACTTCCGAGAATAGAAAAACTATCAGGTATTGGGCCATCAAGAATGGCTTGTACCTTGCTTACACTAGCAAGGACCGCAATTAGAACATTTTTGGAGGGATAATCAGTAAAAAGCTTTTTATTTGCTTATTCCTACAATTCCTGTACAATCAAAGCAGGATTGGCGCCACGAATGGCTACTTAATGGCTAAATAATCCAGTTGAGCTTTATTGAGTGACAATTTTTTTATTGGATAAGGTATGATGCACCATTTTCACCTAATGTGAAAGTTAAACAGATGGCGTGTGTGTTGTGATTTATTAAATAATTATATTGATTTAAAAAACAAAAACAAGTTCCGTTCTGTCACAAAATATCTCATCATCATCTCATCTCATTAAAACCTAACGTACCATTAAGATATTTTGCATGCAATTGATGAGAATGAAAAAATTAATAACTGCTTACACAGAAGTTACCAAGCAAAACCAAAAAAATAAAACGTTTTACACACACACACCCAGGCAACTACGTAAGCAAAGTCAGCCTAACCACGTTTTTGGGCGCCACTGTGGTGAATTCTTCTGGACCCCTGACTTTGCACCCCACTCTTACTCAGGGTTGGAAGAACACAATAAATGAACACACAATAATGTGTAAAAAAAGGAAAATGTGTGACGCTATGTTACGATAAGATTAAAAAAGAAAACAAATAGATACTTACATAGATGAAAATTATTTATTAGATGCAATTTTATCAAAATCGAATCAGTTAGTACGCATTACTATAGGTAAATATGTCACAGCACAAAACTATAAGTAAAACATTATAAGGGTCTTCCACAAAAAATAAGCTCCTCGTCGATACTTGTTCAAAAACGTAAAGTATAGGATTTGACGTTGGTTTTGAGGTTAAACCATGTGTAATATTTTTTGTGTAGTGTCAATTTTTCGGTAGATATACTTACTCGTGAATATCATATATTGCTAGTGAAATAGTTATTCATAAGGGGCCCTAGAATTGATTTGCATGCATGATGGTCTGAACAGGAACACAGGTTTGTCCAGCCCTTCTACCTATACTTTAACGGCCTTACTAATAAAAAAAGTTATTCACGGTTTAACTTATTCAGTGTTTTGTCCTTTTCATACGTCGAGTAAATGTCAAATGTCAAAGCAAGACAAAACACTGTATAAGTTAAACCGTGCATAACTTCTTTTATAAGTAACGCCGATTATCTCCAACTATCAATATCTAATTCATAGATAATATTTGTAATTTTTAGTGTAGGGTAGACAAATTTTTAAATATTAGTCGTTCCGGACCGTAATAGTTCCATGAGACGTATACAATTCCGGAACGATATTGTTCCGGTCCAAATAGTCCGGCGGAGTCGAAACGACGACGATGATCCAGGAACGAGTGAAATAGCAACTCCACGTGTCCGGCTGAGTTGGACGTTGGTGCGACGAGCATCGAGGAACGAGCCGAGCGCCTCATCCTATTTATTCCGCGACCTCTCCGACACTGTCTCACTTTCCGTCCCAACATAGCGCGATATTTATCAAAAATTAAAGATATAAAAAATCTCACATATGATCGTGATATTAACTCGTTTTTAGGCAAAACAATTTACGAAAATCTGTTACTTAAAAGTGTTCTACTAATAAAGCTACTGGAATGTAAGCCTTTAATTGCTATTATCATGGTAGTTTGTCTTGATCAATTAAATGACATTTAGATGGCAATTAAAAAAACATTTAGATGAAAATCATTATATAACTGGAAAGGGCACAAGACTCAGTACTCAAAGTTATGCTTAGGAAGCCATAAATAGGTAGATACCCAACCTGCGTAGTATACTCTGAGGCTAATGCACTAAATGTACATTACATTAATTTTGACGCTCTTAGCACTAACAGCTGACGGTGTTTGTGCTAAGAGCGTCAAAAATAATGTACTGAAAATTGTCAACTCCCCAGCATACCATGAGCTATTATAGAAACATGTGTTAACAATTTCCAAACACGTTTTTAAAACGGCGTTCGCCCGACACAACCCAACTTTCTTCATCCACTTATTTATAATAATATAATATAACATTGTTACATAAAAGAATGCAATGTGTTTAAGGCAAAATGCTTAATCAAAATGGTTCATATTTAGAAACTAAAAACTTACTTAAAATCATAACTTAACTTCACATTTTAATTGAATAAAGTTAATCTTAAAATTTATTTCTTACCTACTGAATATATATTTATGTATGTATGTATGTATGAATTGTTTAAATCAATAATATTTTCAAGTAATATTTATATTATGTTAAGGATAATTATTTGTCTTAATTTAGTATATTAATTGCAATTTCATTATTAGAATATTACAAAATAAAAAGCGTCCACTTTTTAACGACTATTAAAACATACAGGTAATTTTATATCGGAATCTCACAGGACAGGCTTGACCTAGTGTGAGGGTCACCAATTATCTTAATTATTGCCGTTACTATCTCCAGATAATAAGGACGAAAAATGTAATAAATTTTTGGTAAACAAAATTTATTTATTTCTTGCTTTTATAATAAAGTAATATTAAATTGATTGATATTAGCCGTTTCGCGATCTGAAGTTCTGAAAACACTTGTAGACTGAACCGAAATGTCGGTGTCGAGAAACGAGATAAGATCGTTAGACCCCGACTAGGCGGAATGTCATTGTTAGACTCCTGCGTATCCCAGAGTATACTCCGCGGACTACTAACGTAACCATGTCCGCACCGATGATGACATGTCCCAGCACCCTTAGAATAATGACCCCGCGGGAAGTGTTGACGCGGGAAAAGCGCTGTCACTCATATTTCGCGACAACTCTCACTTACTCGTATCCGGGTAAAGGCCCGTGCCGCTCTGAGGGGACGTTAATGGGCTACATTATTATATTATACATTATAGGTTGACTTTAAAGATCTGATCAAAATCAAATGCCGATCTTTTTTTTAATTAACGTTAAAATAAATACAATCCTTTTACAGTGATCCAGGGGGCTTGCACCCACTGCGCGCTGATAGTAGGTATCGCGTGGGAAATAACATTAGTCAAACGCCAATTTAAATGCGCATGTTATACACCAGGCAGCTAAGAAACCGTATTCTGGTAGCTTAAAAATAAAAGTGGATACCAAAGTTAATAGGTTGGCATTTCATTCAGAGCCCAATAATGTCTCAATTTTAGTTGCATTTCAATTCCGTTGCAGGAAACTTTAAAGGCGGATATACTATGTTGGGAACTGAATTTATATAGGGGAGTCCGTTTTTAAGGAGCCCATATTATTATAAGGAGACCGTCTGTAAATTCCGAATTAAAGTTATTTTAAAATATTTAGGCAAACAATGTGAAATATATGTCATGGACCAACTGATAAATCCGGGCATTATGAACAATGCCCGGATATTATGAATCATTCATGACAAACTACTTTGGGCAAAGTGAATAATTATAACTTGAACTTCCTTATTTATCACTTTGTCCATACATTGTGAATATTGCCATATGGGTTTCGGGCAATGTGATAACATAGATACTATCAGGGAAAACACTGCGGTAGCTTAGGTGAAGGGTAAAGTGGGTGAACGAAGCGAAGCCCCCTCTATCCTTCGTGATAGGTTGAACATGTAAGAACAACAATATAATCATAGGGCCTACCTACATTGGAGTTCCAATGAAAATAAATATTGTTCTGCCCCATTGGTGATGGGCATTATATAAAATGCCCGGGCGATTTGATTAATCTAAGAGTTGTCATCACACTGCCCTCTCATTTTGGGCATTCAAACTGCGCGAGCATTGTTTATAATGACCGATAATTACATGGTCCATAACATATACTTTAACATTTGTAGCCTTTATAGCAACAAATTCGGTTCTCTGTCACTACATGGGGTCGCCTCGCTCCGCTCCGTTTCGTTTTCGCTCATAGTTTCGTTATAACGTTGTGACCTAACAAAATTATTTATAGTTTTCAAAAAGAAAGTGACCTAGAGCAACCAATTCGATTATGTGACACATAGATGCCAAGTTGAGTCATTATTTTTGGTTTTATAATTTAACTCATAATTTAAATTTGCTTGCATATTTTTTTTATTCCTTTCATTTCCCTGCCATTTTTTTGAGTTCCGTATTCAAAGGGTAAAAACGGGAACCTATTACTAAGACTCCGCTGTCTCGCATGTCTGTGTGTTTGTTCGTCTGTCACCAGGCTGTATCTCATAAACCGTGATAGTTAGACAGTTGCAATTTTCTCAGATGATGCATTTATGTTGCCGCTATAACAACAAATACTATAAAACAGAATAAAATAAATATTTAAGGGGGCTCCTATACAACAATTATTTCAGTACCACATACAAACTTATGAGTGTGAAAGTAGCCGCATCAATAACTTTGTAAACAACATTTTGCTATGTTAAATCCAAACTATTCACTCCACACCATCCCTACCATTGTACGGTGGTACGGATTACGGAACCCTTCGTGCGCGAGTTTGACTCGCTCTTGACTGGTTTTTTTATATTATTGCAGCGAATTTTTGAGGCTTATCTAAATATATAGGTGCCAAAATATTAATACGGAGCCATTCTATTATATTTATATGCCTAGTAAAAATTTCTGTTTTATATTTTAGCTGCCCGGAAAATAATAAGCCAATTGTAAGGTATCGGAATAAATTTTTGGGATACAGAATGATCCTAATTACGGAAAACTTTCCCCAAGATACAACCATAACACAGTATACATATAGAACAGTAGTAAATCAAAGGCCGTTTAGGAGCGGTCGTTACCTACTTTCGCTCGATGCGCAGGGCTGTGTCACGTTTGTGGCTTGGCATACCTAAAATACTAATTTTGCTTTTAAGTAGGTACCTATGCAAAGTATTATTGTTACAGTTTAATAAACAATATTGTTTACACAAAGTAATAATATAACTGATCGTTAGGTATATGTTTCTAGTTTCCCACTTTATCGAATATTTTAGTACTTACCACTATACTATATCTAAAATATTTCCTTGTAAGTATAATAGTTGCTAAACTGCACTAGGTTGGTAGGTGCTTAGTTAAAATCCTATTCGGCTCCTTTTGATATCGTGCGTAACACTGGGGCGGCTCGCTGTCTTCATACATAACACGGCAACGGCGCAGCCCCGATTGAAGCAGTCTCCATCATTCCCGAAGGCTATGTGTATGTGGCTATGTGTGTATCTTTGTTCGATGATTATCTACTGTTCTATATGTATACTGTGACCAAAATGTATCTTGGGGAAAGAATAAAAAAAAAAGAAAAACAAAATTGAAAAAATCCAATGAGTTGATCAGGTATTACAGATTTATTCAAGAATTATTTCAGTTATGTTAGGATATATATGCCTTTGGGGTTAGAGGTTATTTGCGTTTGTATTAGGTAAGTCTATTACCATTTTTCTGAAAAATTACTGGACCGATTTCAATGTAGTTTTTTTACATTAAATGGCTGGAGCTTTCCCAGCCCGCATGAAACATAGTAAACTGATACCTCTGTTCAAGTCGGGAACCAAGAGAGATCCTTAAAATTTCAGACCAATATCTGTTCTTCTGGCACTGAGTAAAACAATTGAAAAGATTATTCCTTTTCAATCAAATACTCTCACTCTTCAACCACATAAAACAAGTCAACGGTTTGATTAGGGGTAAATTAACTACGGATGTAGGCATTGCCCTCTTATCTCATATTTTATCTGCATTGGCCTCCAATGCAGATAAAATATGAGATATGAAGGCACAGGATGCTATCGGTGTATTTGGCGATCTATCGAAGGCTGTTATGTTAATTGTGTTATAGACATGATACGCCACTAATGAAATTAAATCATTACGGAGTTAGAAATAAAGAGTTGAATTAACTAAGAAAAAGGCATAAATAAACGGCGTTAACTCTGATGGATAGGGTGTGAAAATTGACGTTCCACAAGGTTCCAAATTAGGCCCTTTCCTATTCCAGGTATATATCAACAAACTGCCTTTTATGGGTAAGAAAATAACTGACACAGTGTTGTTTGATACTTCACTGGTCTTCAAAACTGAAAGACAAAAATAAGATTTTGTTAATGTTAATGATGAAATGTCTTTAACCGTTAAAATTAAGAAATGATACGAAGTTTCTTGGAATATCCATGGAAAGCAAATTGCAATGAAGACCCAACATAGATAAATTAGCTGGTGGATTAAGTTCTGTGGCTTACGCTGTTAGGAACACCAGACAAAACACGGATGTAGCTTCAGCTAGGCTAGTCTTTTTTAGTAACTTTCATAGTGTCATGTCTTATGATATCTTGTTGTGGGGGAAAGCACTGGCTATTCAAACTTTTTACTATCACAGAAAAGAGCTATTCGAGCAACTTTTCTTTTAAAATGTAGGGAATCCTGAGAACTTTTTAAAGCAATTGACATACAGTTTGTATCTAGTTAATTTATTTTAGCTTTGTAGCTAGTCAATTTATTTCCAAAAATATAATTAATGTACATACACAAGAGCCTTACAACATTTTACAAATCTAGCGAGGTTTTGGAGAATATGAAATTGCCATCTGAGAAATTTAAAAACCTTGTAAAATTGACTTTGTCTAGAGATATTACAATGACGGGACGGTATGGGGTTAGTCTAATTCAACACAAAACTTGCTGTCAATAATTTTGTAATTATTTATTGCTGCTTATTATTGGGTAGTATTTAAACACTGTAAATCCAGTTTTGGTGTGGTAAAAATATTGGTTTTGCTTGACTGAATTACGGAGAAAACAGGCGCTATTTGATGCCGAGGTCCTGTAGGGTGTCGTTTATACGGAACTATGTCCACAATACCACGCATCTATCTTCTTTTTCTTGTTTCGTTTTGATCCTTAATTAATGTTACGGTTCTTCCATATTATCTTGAGTTAGTTCATAGAAGACAGCGTATTCATCATATGTTGCTTAATTTATTTGCCACATCCACCAGTGTTGGCCCACATTGACTATGTGTGAGTTGTTGTTGGTACGATCCCCAATCATAATCTTCGTCTTTCTGCGATTGATCTTGTCTGAATTCCAAGGTGACTTTTTCATCCTATATATCTTCCATATCTTGTATAATACCTTCTCCTAAAAAGGATAGTATCATCTGCCAAATATGAAATTTTCAATTCACCGACTGCAATACCGTCAATCCATTCTTCAAAGAAAATTCTCAATATGAGTTCTGTATAAATGTTGAACAGAAGCGGTGAAATCATCAATCATGGTGTGTGATTTTACCTTGTACAGTGTGGACGTGTTTCTGGCTTACTCAACTGTTTTCATAAATCTTTTTCGAAACATCGCTATTGGTCGGAGTGTAAATTTTCAATTCTCACTCTCTCCTGTGAATCTTCTCCGGCAATCTCCTCCTACTGGGAGGGGCACGAGGGAGACAGTTGCTTTTCGGCTGTTTGTACTCAAACAACTTTGAAAAGGCATCCTCCTACTTTGCTAACCCGCCACGACGAGATTTGAACCCGGACCAGCGGTGATTGGTTTCTGCCGCCGTGACCGCTGCGCCAACAAGTGAGTGAAGCTGCTGGGCGAAATAGCGTATCGCCTTCGCGTAATTAGTGACTACGTCAGACTGCTACGTGCTACGCCGCTGCTACACTCGTAACGGACGTGAGTTGTGCTACGAAACTGAACGTACCGTCATCGCCCACCACACGAGCTGTTCTCGATCAAATCGCAACTCGCACTTGCTACTAACTCAAGTGAAATATGCATAGATCCCTAATCTAATTCACCGATTCGAACGGCACAAAGATGTAACCTTTGTAAAACATTGATTGCTGCAGACGCACGCATCAACTGCAATACCTGTAAGAGGGCGTACCACAAAGTATGCATCGGAATGGAAGGCGACGAATGTACACAGGACTGGGAGTGTGACCTGTGTAACAAGGACCCTCCGGCTGTTGATGACATCATCGCTATTCATGGACCGTTGCAACCCACTGATTCAAATGTCACAATGACGAGATCAAACAAAAGGTTTGCTTCATCATTTTCGCCTGATTCCTTAGGACAGAGAAATGCTCAAGATGTGTCAGTCACCCTAACGGACGTCAAAGAGATCGTCATTGACACGATTAAATCCCAGATGGAAATATTCATGTCGCAGATTCAAACTTCGATAACTACAGCCATTAGCAGAGAAATTTCATCCCTACGAAAGGAAGTGGAGGACGTTAAAACTGGTATGACATTTATTAACAAACAATATGAAGACGCGATGGAGGCACTGCAGACCGCAAAACAGGACGTATCTCACTTAAAGGAAGAAAACTCCAAGCTGACTAAATATGTTTCTGAACTGAATAACAGAGTCAACGGATTGGAGCAAAGCGCACGTTCTAATAACGTCGAGATTCAGTGTGTACCAGAACACAAAAATTAAAATACGAATACTATAATACAGCAATTAGGAAGCACCATAGATTGTGACATCGCAGACAGTGACATACTATACAGCTCCAGGGTGGCTAAAGCTGATCGGACAAGTCCTAGACCCCGCGCCATAATCGTCCAACTGTCGACTCCAAGACTGCGTGACAGCTTCCTGGCGGCAACGATTAAGTTCAATAAAGCTAATAAGGATAAAAAGGACAAGCTAAACACCAGTCATATCGGTATGGCAGGAGAACCGACGCCTATATATGTCGCGGAGCATCTCTCACCCGCTAATAAAATTCTTCACGCCGCAGCCAGGATTAGAAGCAAGGAACTCGAATACAGATTTGTGTGGATAAGAAACGGACGTATATTTATGCGAAAAACGGAGGACTCTGCTTTTGTGCTAGTGAAGGATCTTGATACCCTTAAGAAGTTAAAATAAGTTTTACTTACTTCTAGTTATAACATTTGCTCTTATTTACGACTTAATATTTAAAATTCACTAAGTTTAGTATTTACTATCAGAACACACGTGGGCTGAGAACCAAAACAAACACATTTTTTCAAAATTTGTCTTCTGCAAATTATGATATTATAATTCTAACTGAAACTTGGCTTAATGATGGAGTTAACAGTACAGAGCTTTTTGACGATAGGTACCATGGTTCATAGACGAGATAGAGCACAACCACTTCTCAAAAATGTGACGGTGGAGGTACGCTTATTGCAGTATTAAAGAAATATGACTCTAAAAGGATGTCTGACTGGGAGAGTGGATGCAAAGACTTATGGGTAACTATTAACATAAAGATAACCGAAACAATTAAACAGCTAGCGTTTTGTGCGGTATACCTTCCCCCCCCTGTAAGCATACCAGCACTGAATATATTTCTAAAAAACTGCAATCGCGTCTCGGAACTCCATGACCTAAAAACATGCATAATGGGCGACTTTAACATTAGAGGAATTACAGGGAACTCATCAGGGGATTGTATGCCAATTGTCGCCTCAGGAGCGATAGAAAAATTCCTTACAGACTTTTTGACGTTAAATAGCTTGTCACAGAAAAACAACATCGTGAATGCAAACCAAAACATTCTGGACTTGATAATTACTGATATATCCAGTTGAGAGGTATCTTTGGCTAACGATATTTTATCAAAAGTCGACCACTACCATCCACCACTTGAAATCAGCTTATTATCCGCCACAGAGGATAGTCTTCCTTGCAATAGTAATAACCCACGCTATAGTTTTTTCAAAGGTGATTTCAACGTGATTAACCATCAACTTAACGGCGTAGACTGGGCTGATCAATTGGGTGCAATGAAAAACGTTAACGACATGACAGCCCTATTATATCACGAGCTCCAAGATTGTATCAGTAAATTTGTACCTTTAAAACAACATAAGAAAGCAAAATTCCCGTCGTGGTTTAATAAAAACCTCATTAACCTACTACGCGAGAAAAACAATATTCGGAGACGCTTTAAGAAATACAAAAACCCTTTAGACGAAATATCATTAAAAATCATCAAAAATAGGTGCGAGAAACTCTCAGTCAGCTGTTACAACGCTCATCTCAAAACCCTAGAGGACAACATCCACGATAACCCCAAATTGTTTTGGTCTTTTATTAAAAGTAAACGAAGTGGTCAAAGTAATTTCCCTCCAACCATGAACGATGGATCTGTGTCTGCAACCAAGGGTGAAGAGGTCTGCGAGTTGTTTGCATCCTATTTCCTTTCTGTTTACAATACATGTTACCGTAATCTCACCATATTAGACACCAAAGAAGCACACAGTGATAGCTTTTCCTCACTTGTAATCAAACGAGAAAACATATTTTGTAAACTTAAACAGCTTGACCCTAACAAAAGTCCAGGTCCCGATGGCATACCAGCCATATTGATAAAGGCATGTTCGAATAGCCTAGTAGAACCTCTATACCACATTTTCAATTGCTCCCTCAAGACAGGCACATTTCCAAACACATGGAAAAGAGCTAGAGTAGCCCCAATCTTCAAAGGAGGTGACACCTCATCGGTGAAAGACTATCGACCTATCTCCTTTCTTTGTATATTCGGCAAAATTCTCGAATCCTTGATTTGTCCACATATTCAGAGACATTGTAAACAAGTCATAACTGACTACCAGCACGGCTTCTTAGTGGCTCGGTCGACTTGCACTAACTTGGTTTGTTTTGAGGACACCCTGGTGGAGACTATTGATAAGAGCAAACAGGCAGATGTAATTTACACGGATTTCAGCAAGGCTTTTGACAAAGTCTCCCACCAGGTGTTGTTACAAAAATTAAGATCCTTCGGCTTTACTGGCTCAATGCTTACGTGGCTAAAATCATACCTGAGCGATCGCAATTATCATGTGGTAGTTAACGGATTTTCGTCAGGCCATCTCAACATAACTTCAGGTGTCCCGCAAGGATCACACCTAGGTCCTATACTCTTTAACATATTTATTAACGACCTGCCAAAATGCTTCCGTAACTCAACACCATTCAGAGAGAGGAAGGTGAGGTCAGTTACTTTATGAAAATAAAGCGTCACGCCTTACCTCGTACGAGTTGGCAGAGGCACAATTGTGCCCACGTGAGCCAGTAATTAAATACTGCATTTTACGTGACTATTATATTTTATTCAAATGTAACATGTTTGTGTCGTTGACGTTGCAGAGAGAATTTTTCAGGAGCGTTTGGTGCGCAGGTTGTTGTTCTTTCAGCACCATCCATGGGACATTAAGGACTTTGTCCCCTAAGGGCCCCTCCACCAACGAAAAGGCTGTCCAATGGCTGCTCAGGCTGCCGCCTTTGTAACGAAGACGCTAGTGACCAAACTAAATAAATAAGTGCAACGTGACACAATACTCCAGTTAAAGGGACTGTAGGTTTTAGGGTCCTTTGGAGGTAAATATGGTACTCGACCCTGGGATTTGGTCCCCCATAAAGCAATTTCATAGACTTTAATACGCGTCTTAATGGGCTTTATTTACCTAGCACCAATACTTGTTTTAAGACGGTTATGGTTATTTTGCGGATCAGTTAAGGTTCCTAAACTACATAAAACATTGTGGTAACCATCCTGTTTAACAAAATTCAGGAAATCAATGCTTGAGACCTGCACACAAATTAACAATAATCGCTTTTATCCATGGTGCTTTAATTACTGTCTCATGGAACAACGCTTTGTTTGTTAGTTTTATACCACTTGTCAAACAATATAAATTTTTTAGAAAGGTTTATGTTGACAACAGAATTCTTAAAACAAAGGCGACTCTTGTTCAAAGATAACATATTATTATCTTATTTGCTGGCGTAAAACCTCAGATGGAATCTGAACTGAGATTTAAGTATACTGGGTTTATGAATGTACTGTTTGATCTGAGTATGAGGTGATTGACTTATTTACGCTGATAGGTTTATCCAGTGAACAAGGGCAAACCACGACACAGGCTATTCTACTATCAGGGCAGAAGCAATGTATGTGCTTGTATATATTTTTTTATGTATTTTTATAGGCGAGTGATTTATGTGCCAATAATACAGAATACCTAAAGCCCACTTGTTTAAAATGATTAACTCAGGCTAAATAGGTGATACGATGGTTTTTCTATCTCCCCACTCAATTCAAAGGAGAAGTAAAAAAATATGACACCGCTAGGCTGGCCCCCTTATATCAAGCAAAAACTAAAAGTTAATTTTACTATACGATTTCCTTAATAACACCTTTAACACTAATACAAAAAGAGTACATATCCGTTCGGGCCATGACGGTCAATGTTGGGCGGCATTGCGCCTTTCCGTTCAGGACTGGCAGTCTCGACAATCATAACGATCGCCGTACGACCAATCTCGGTTATTAAGTGATAACGACATCATTTCAACGATCTTTCGCAGTCTCGGCTGACGAAACTATCGACTGAGATCGCAAACGTACCGAATTCAACTGTCAATTTTACCATATTCTTTCTACGGATATTGTTGCGACTAAATCTGTCAGCCGATAAGTGAATCGTTATGGTTGATAACTTAAAAATTTACAATGAAAGTAAAGAACCTCAATTTGTATTTTATTCTAGAGCTTATTGAGCGTGGGAATTAATAATGCTCGAATATCGACACGAAATGGTGCGGCAAAGGCAAAACACGAGGAAAAGGTGAAATAACCAAAATCCACCTTAAGGTGATGTTGGATAGTCTCCAAACCATGGCTATTGACCCCTATTGTCACCAATCAAAAATCAAACCCCTGGAACAGCAAAGTGCAGATACACCGTTGCACACTGATCAGCCAAAAGAGTTGTCGAAAGATGTTTTGGCGTAATTAAAAGTATATTCAGATGTCTGCGTAGGCAACGACCGAAAAGTTGATGTACAAGCCTTTCATGGATGCATGTGCAGTGCAAATATGCTTATCAAATATAGGCTCAACGAGCCCAAGTCACTTGAGGAATTTAATAGAGGATAATGATAATGTTGATGTTGATGATAGAGATCTAGATGCAGGGTATATTGGGTACTTATTAGTAATATTCTGTTAACAGACTAAGCAAAGTTTCAAGTCTACATAAATAAATAAATTATCTCATTGTTACGTGGACAGGATTAGAACCTGTATCTCCTGTGTGTGAAGCAAGCCTGAAACCCATTACTATGTATTTGTGTTATAAAAGTTAGGATGTACAGGTTTTGTTGTTATTTTTATTCGCCATAATTAAAAAAGTCGTAGTTGCAGCTACCAGCATCTGTAACAAATTGATTATTGCATTACCTTACTTTATCTTTTGCGATAGTGCTAGATATTTCAAGCGTACGCTTGCTTTCCGCCAATGCTAAGTTTCCGTGAGTGTAATGTAAATATAATATTGTCATGTTTCTATTGTGTTTCTCATAAGTATCAAAATCCTAATCTTACCTATCAATTTTGGTGTTCATTTTTACTATGTAGGTACTTATATTTCTTTCAGCAGATTGATTGAAAAATTGTGAATGTTGTGCGCTCTCTCTATCTCTAATTGATGCAAACATCCAGTTATATTAAACTTGTTCTATAATATTTGTGTTTGTATTGTTGCCTGTTACAAATTAATAAATAAACAAATACCTTTATGAACCCTTTGGTATGTTATTAGGCTATGAAATTGCCATTTTATATGGATATTTTACAGTACAAACATTTTTTTCCACGTTAACTTAGTGAGAACCTCATATCTTAACTATACATACCCTCATGGATTCTGCATTTCTCATCCACTGTTCCGGAGTTTCAACTGAGCCCTGTGGGTGGGTATTCAGCTCAGCCGCAAATTCATTAAACGCTAACTGAAAATGTACTTTCCTTGAATGGCGGTGAATTTCCTTATCACCAAGAAAGGTCGCGCTTCCAGTAGAGCCAGGAATAATCCACTTGATTGCTGCTGGTTTTTGATGTACGTCTTCGTCTAAAATATTTTTTGAAATAAATTAATTAATTCATTCATATATTTTATATGAGCTATCAAGGATCTCGGACAAGTCAAAGAGTCTCAGATATAACTCTATCAAGAGTAATACTACAAGAAACACTAAGAACAGATGACGGAAAAAAGCTATCAAGCAACACAACATTGGAAGCCACAAAATTAATGATCGAAAACAGTACTCAAACTGAGAACATTACCGTGAACGCAAGGAACGAAGATGCTTTTAATGAATTGACGATGATTAATGCTAATATGAATGACAATATGAAATAAATGATAATATTAATGAAAATAATACTATTAATGAATCTGTAATGAATAATAATGAAAATCAATTGTTTCGTGTATAATAAAATTTATGTTCTGCATTCAAAATACTGACGGACTCTTATGAAAATCGGACGAGTTAGCGATTCATTTAGATAAGGTTATCTAAATGAATCGCTAACTCGTCCGATTTTCAGCATTTAGGTAAATGCTATGAATAAAAGTGTGGATGTAGTATGCTTTACAGAACACAACATGGTTGAGAGTGACTGCAGTCAAGTATCAATCTCCACTTATTAATTAACCTCAAGTTCCACCAGGTCAAACAGAGCCGGTGGCTCGTGTATTCTCGTAAAAAACTCACACGAGTCAAAAGAAGTAAATGACAATGAAAGTGATTTTTATTGCTGTTCTGTTGAAATAATTGAATACAGAATAATAATTATATGTATTTATAAGGTACCTTAATATAGCTCAGAGTCGTTTGAAACATTCTTCTGTTTAATGGATGACCTTCTCCATCAATTCGTGCATAACGGCAATAAGAAAACTATTTTAATACATAGGCGGATGACATTCGGCATTAAAGCTGTTGTAAAAGGAAACAAGAAATGCTATGGAAATATAGACGTCATCATACAGAAAGTAACAAAATGAACTTAAAATTATATAAAAAAATCATAAAAATAACCCAAAAGTCACAGAATAGCTTCAAAATTAAAACAGCTCACATCATGTGCAAATAATCATGGAATATAACTAAACAGTCTTAGTCAAACCCCCAAAAGACTGTATTAAAGAGATTGTTCATAGTGGTGAGAAAATAACAGAGCCCACAAAAATAGCTGAATCATTTAATAATTTCTTTATAAATTTGGAAAACATTTTAGATGGATTTTATATTTCAAATCTCAATGATAAATTAAATCGGACAAATAATAAAAACGACATGACATATTATAACTGCAATTCCATATTTCTTAATCCGACGTCCTCAATCACATCACTTAAGATACAAATAGCACAGGGTATGATGACATATCGACAAAAATAGTAAAAACTGTGGCGGAAACCATCTGGTGAGATATATTATCAATAAATGTCTTGAAATTGGAACGTTTCCAAACGAATTGAAAAATGCAATTGTGAAACCCTTTTTTAAAAAGGAGGATAGACTTAATATGAATATCTACAAACCAATAGTATTAATTCCTATCTTTTAAAAATATTGGAAAAGGTTATATATAACAATGTTTATAATTATTTTGAGACACGGAATCTTTTCTCTAAAGAACAGAAAGGTTTCAGAAAAAATAAAACGAAAAACATGGCCATTTATGACTTTCTCTCAAAAATAATTTCAAACATAGACAAGAGATACCTGATTGCGACCCTGTACATGGATATGACAAAGGCATTCGATTTAGTTAATCATGACATTTTACTTCATAAACTGTACATGACTACGGAATTAGAGGACAATCAATAAAACTCATAGAATCATACTTAGAAAATAGGAACAAATCAAATCAAACAAATAGATAGAATAAGTAAAAAAAATCTAATGGAACAATAACATTCATCAAAAGAAACTAAAACTGCGCGAGGTGTACCTCAAGGAAGCGAAATGGGGCCATTACTCTTTCTTACTTACATAAATGACCTTCCGAGTGCGACACCCAATGTTAATGTTTGCTGATGATAGCATAGTTATTATTGCTTGTTACGATCTAGATGAATTTGAAAACGACATTAATAATTCCTTATCTGACATGGTTGACTAGTTAAACCATAATAAATTATGAATTAATCTTGACAAAACTAAACTTATGACATTTCAACAACAAATAAAGACCCAGAGTATGGAAATCAAATATTTAGGTAAGGATAGAGCAGGTAACTGTAACAAATTTTTCAAGACTGTACTTTGACGAGAATCTTAAATGGAATCTTAATTGTCCAAATTGAAAGAATTTGTAATAAACTTAATAAATTCGCATATGCCTTATATAATTTATCAAATAAGTATCGGAAGACTCGGTAACAGTAGCCTATAATGGTTATGTAGATTCTATCTTAAGATTTGGAGTTATATTTTGGGGAAACGGATCCGGAAAGGAGAAGGTATTGATATCACAAAAAAAGTGCGTCAGAGCCATATGTGGACTTCGTCGCACAGATATCTGCAAGCCCCATTTCAAAAGACTACATATTCTAACATTTCCGGCATAATACATTTATGAAGTTGTGGTATTTGTAAAAGCGAATCTAGAACTATTTGGCAAATTCACAAGCTCACGCTACCAAAATAAAATATGCTCTTCACAACAAAAAACAGCACTATATCAAAACAGATTTTTTGAAATGCCACCCACATTGTATAATAAACTGCTCAAAAGTATTCGCACTATGAAGAGCATCAATTCAATGCAGAAGTGAGGAAATTACTTACTGTTTTTTTTTTATTTTATTTATTAAGGAGAAAAAAACAGAAGTAAATGTACAGAAAGAAAACTGCAGATGTTATATAGGGTTACAACGTCTGTTAGTGTACATCTGGAGTCCAACGGTTCCATTTTGTAATTTTTCAATAATGCGGGCATGACATTCTTTTACCAGTTATGCGTCTATGCATAATTTTTTCTGGATTATTTCAGTAGGCTTGGAATATTTTTCATAAAGGGTGTTCCAAATGACACTCACGTATTCTAAGTGAGGACTGACCAGAACTTTATATAAAAGTAAGTATGTTTTTGGTTTTTTGAATACCTTCGCTGTCCTAAGAACAAAACCTAGCATTTGATAACCTTACGTCATGATTCGTTCTATATGCTTAAAGTCAAGTTCGTTATCGAAATGAACTCCCAAATCTTTAATAACAGAAACCTTATCGATAAGATTGGTGCCAATTTTATAATCAAATTCAATAAAGCATCTTTTGTTTTTAATTATAGACATCCATTTACATTTATCACCAGCCAGCTGTAGCTTGTTATTATTACAATAGTCAGAGAAATTGTTCAGATCCTCTTGAATACAGCATCATTAACAGCTTATGACTTTATATATTTTTAGATCGTCAGCATACATAACAAATTTGCATGTTTTGAAACACGATTTAATGTCATTTTTAAATAGTGCATACAAAAAAGGGCCTTATATGGATCCTTGAATTAAGACTTAGGTACCACAGTACCAAAGAATACTTAAATGATAAATTATGATCTTTGCTTATTGGGCTCGCTACCCCGTCCAATCATTATATATTTGTATGCCAAATGGCTAAAAATAGCGTACTATGAAACATCAATCTCAACCTAGATTAACACCAACTGATGTAAAACCATTACCACAAATAAATTATTTGATTTGATTTGAATAAAGTGACCTAATTATAATTTGACAAAAACAATAGTCGAATAGTGCACACATAGGTGCTTACTTGGCTACGCTGGGCATGGCTTGAGAGCATCTCAAAGTCTGCTGCATTACGGGATCACTATCCTCCAATATTTTTTTCTATTATCTACAACAACAAAATTATTTTGACGAACCTCAGAGTAAAAGAGTTTCGTTAATCTGTGGGACGAACGAACCAAGAAGGAACAATGAATCATGACAATGGCAGTTTTATTTTTTCAGAGCAATCCTCAGTATCGCCGATGAATAAACTTTCATATTCCTATATGCAATTGCATAATAAATAACTAATAGGTGACGTTGCTTATGATAAATTAGTCGTTTCAATGTGTCAGTGTGTTTTAGTCATAGATTAACATAGTTCAAATGTAATAATCAATATAAATTCATGAGTTTATCAAATCACCTTTACCTATTTACCTTAAATTCTGGGATATTTTTTATCGGGATCAATTTTCATTTGGAGTAGCCGGTCTATGAATATGGTTTTTTGTTAACTTAGCAACAACTCTGATTACGATTATGCACGGTTTTAAGGTAGTCAAGACTTGCATTTATTGTAAAAATCGTTACGGAAAGCGATATTTTTCGTTATTTTGCGTCGATCGGTAGTTTACGATAGTGTCGCTATCATTGTCGAGACTGCAGGGGCAGGCCACCTAATACAGTGTTGACCGCGCCTCAGACCTGTTTTCCTCCCTATTGCGCCAACGATAATTTCTAACGTCATAATTTGCATATAATCTGACTTTGGTGGCTCTATAGTTTATCCTACGTTGGTTGGTTTTTGCAAAGACTCTGACATAGACACTAAAGTGAAAATATCTGAAACTCATTCGAAAAATTTTAATCACTTTTATGGATCCCTTGTAATGTGATAGCAAACTAAATGTAAATTAAATCGCACAGAGATGTTCAAAACAATGTGTTAATGGAAAACATATGTACAAAGGCGAGCTAAAAAGAGCTAGAAGAAAGCTAAAAAGAGATTTATTTTAGCAAACCAAGGCAGGAAATTAACCATTATTTAATGGTAGGCAGTGCACAATATCTCATTTCTAATGTATGCTAAAGTACATGTAAATAAATAAAAAAATCTGTAAAATACGGAAAATGAAAATACCTAAATACCAAAGTACTAAATAAGTACCAATACAACGTATATTTTATTTAAGAACGTACGTTTTTATAACATGCTATGTACACATATTTTTGGCGCTGAAGACAGCCTTTCACCCGCTGTCATGTTATATTTTAGTGTAATATCTTCAATGCTGTTTGGTATACCAAAGTTAATAAATAAATAAATAAATAAAGCTTACTAATATACATACTATAGCTAATAAAAGTGGGTGGGACAGTCTCTTTTATATTACAGTGTAAGGAACTGCGTTCCGCAGTCGGACCGCCTGCAACCTGAAGGAGTGCTCATATGCCGAGGTGTTGGGCCTAGGTGTGGCTAAGAGTGAAACCGTGTGAGATCTCCGTTGTCGAAATCCTGAAGAGAGATACTCAAAGTGGTTTCGAAGCTACCAGCTACCGCTTATTTTTCAATATATAAAAAAAAAAGAGTCGGCGACGACGAATCGGCAGCGGCCTAGGATGAAAAACTATTCGAATTAGTTCAACCCCAGGGTGTCTAGTTCCTGGGATGCCATTTTGCCGTTATAGGTTTTGAATTTTATTACCATGGCATGAGGTTCAAAGCCGCTTTACCTCATAACCTGGTCCAGTTCTCCAGCGGTTGAATAAGCCGAGATCTCGTTCCGTTAGCTGTATGTTACCGTTGTTGTAGTTCTAATGTATTAGCGCAGGTGTTCGGGCTTCTGATTCGTAGATCTCGGATTGCCGGAGATCATCAAAAACCCGATCTTGTGGCAGATTTTTCCCACTGAGAAGACCCCAAACCGCACCTTTTCATATGCCGCTTTAGCACACCTTTGTAACTAAGGAGTTATCAGCCATGCTTACGCCCTCCTTTCTCGGAAATAGGTCGTACATAAAAATAATTGTATTTCAATTAACTTGCAGGTAAATCACACATCACAAACAGTGGTCGATCCGTATCGAAACCAGGACTACTCGGAGGGAAAGCTGCCGCCTCACCCTCCGCCTAATGGAGACACCGATGGAGAAGATAATAAATATGTGTTGCACTCAGAAAAGGAAGGACCTTACGATGTTGTTGCGCACAGATGCGTGGCTGAGCCTACAAAGTAAGTGTATTTAAAGAGCAAGCGATATTACGGTGGATACTGGATTTGTCGGTAGTTTTTTCGATGTTAACGATTGCTCTCTCCAGACGCAACAAACCACAATACATTAAAAAAATACATTACATACATAATTTGTCATGAAAAAGTTTGTTATGAATACCTGTATATGAAAGCGCTTATTATAAAGATCTATATCATACCGTCTGCATAGTTTAGATCTCGATAAATCAATAATTATTATTACATCTCAAACTCCATCATCATTTCTACATCTAGAAAACCATCTAATGTAAAACTTTGTATATGACTCATGTTTTGGTGTCGAATAAATATTATATTATTATTACTATTTATCTGACTCTTTTGAGATCACGGGACCATACGGGTCCCAGTCACATTGAACATGGGTCCAACATGTAGAGGATTGCTTATTTGAGTAGGAATTAAGGAATGGGCTATGGATTTGATTTTTCAATGAAATAGAAAGTCCAGGCTATCTCTAAATTATGGACAACTTTCTTAACGGAGCCTCAATAATGGTCAAACACAGTAGTAAATTGCTGTCCACCAACTGGGCTTCCCATTAAACTTAAGTACGTACGATGTTAACGACGGCCTAAAATGACAGCAATGCTGCAACAACGGTGTAAACAGCTAAGGGTGGAGAGGTGAAACCAGACTTTAAACTACGGTCATTTGCATTATCAGGGTCTCATCACGTATGCCCAATCACGATCTTTCGTTTCACATCCACTTTTGCCCTTTGGCCGCCCGGTCAAGGCAAAGCACAGTTGCGAGTGAGTATTCATTTTTTTCATTAGTCATCAAATTCATAATTTAAATATTCAATAGATTCACATGAAATTTCATGATCTCCATGATCAGATTGTACTAGTTCAACAGACTCATTGTCAGTTATAAGACTGGATGTTTCACTATCACTGCCGCCAACATTTATAATAAGTTGCTCAATTTCTCTAACAATTACCAGTCCCCTGCATCTATATTCCTCTTTTTCTTTTTTTGTGTGCTCACAGCAGTTGTTTCATGTAGGTATCAGAAGTTATATCCTCTAAACGGTTTTGTACAAGCTCCAGGAACATGATATTATCTAACCCAACATTCTCTGTGGCAACTTTTCCTTTTACTATGCCCTATTTAATTTCTATCGGATTCAAGTCGAAAAGATATGGCGGTCGTTTTACTATTTTGTGATCATACTCCTTTACTAAATTATCAATCTCGTATTGGGTCAGGTTTATTTTGTTTAACCAAAAACAACAACATACTTTTGATGGCTTTGGTAGGGTAGACAATATCATTGGATGTAAGCTATTCTGCAATTTCATTTTATTTATTAACCGAGCTTGGAGGTATGTCAATTTGGCTAGAATGATATCTATCGTCCATGAATATACAGGTGGGTTCATTTAGATTGGGAAGTAATTTATTAGATACCTATTTATTAAAATTAACTTACTCATGGCATCATGGAAATCAGGTTTTTTTTCTTTGTCGTTATAAATTAACAAAGCATTCGGGACGAACCCAGTATTGCCACCACAATGAACAATTAGGGTTGCTGACTTTCTAGACAGCAACGGAAATCTCAAAACCATTTCGAGAAATATGTCTTCTGCACAATTTATATTTATCAGATTAATTAATAAGTATATATATTTAAGGTATTTTAATAAAATACAATGACATTTATTTGACCTTCTATTTCATCTTTATAATAAGTATGAAAAAATGCCTTTACCCGCCCGTCTTACTCACAAAAAAAAACAATGTGAAACGTCAATCTATTCCTACTAAAGTCTGTGATCTATGGGTGTCCTCTCGTGATTGTAGGTTATTTTGTTATACTCAGCGTTTTCTTTTGATATTTCATCGTTTCGTTTTTTTTTTGTTGCAAATTTTGAAAAAGCGGCTTCGTGAAATTTACCTTAATTTACCAAAATTATGATGATGTCGAAGTTCATGTCGAATTCCAGCAACCACAACATTGCTGAATTCAGAGGAGCCAAAGCCCTCATATAAGTAAGATACTGATGCTAAGATCCCGGAGGCAAACGGTTCTGATTATCCAGCTTCTTCAGGTGCGAGTTTTTATCTACTGCAAAATTGTAGTATTGCCGTGACAAACGATTAAAGTTTTCTTGATAATGTATAACGTGTTTGATATTTAAACTAAAATATGCTCTTCCTCGCATCGACTCAAGCCATCATATTTTTGAATTTTAATACCATGGCATAAGGTTCAAAATCGCGATGCTTAAAAAAAAACCTGGGGGTTTGAAAATTAAGCATATTGTAGAACTTAACTTGTTTTTGTGGTAATAGGTATGTAATTTTGTATATTATTGCGCAAATATTTTATTGCGATATTAATAATACCTATAATTTTTATTTTAAGATGGGTGCAACCATTTCCTACTGCTTTTATTTTGGCTTGAGAAGCGGACCTGTGATCACAATTTATCACGATATACCCATGGTATATCGAACCGATGCGGTGCAGACCAGAGATTTATTGGGCCAGAACCTAGACTGCCTATATCAGCAGATCAAGAACAAGGAGATTTAGGGAGAGAAGTCGGCTGAATCAACAGTAACCGGTGCTCAAACACTGGTAATTAGGTGAAATGGTCTCAAAGAGGACCGATTATCCACCCGTATTAAGCAGGCGTCCCAACTCATCATATATCTATCTACTCGTGGTACTTCTGGCAGTATCAATGCTGAGTCAGCTCCAAAACTGTCAGCTGTCAGGTCAGCTGCACAATTTCAATTTTGTGTATAATATTTCTAGTTTATGTTTTGTATAAATAAAACCATACATATGATTAGAAATTTAGTGTATTTTTATTACACCTATATTATCCTGCAAATTCATCAGCCCACAAACAATAATTACAATTTTATCCAAGTAGCCCAAAAAAATTTGCGAAGAAGCTGAGTTCACTTGACGACCCATTCTTCTTGCAGACGTTCTAGAAATGGGTACGAATACAGATCCGGGTCTTCACTGCTGTTTGAACACGATGGGACGAAACACTATTTGCTTTCCATTATGAAAAACAATTAGATTTTTTTTAAGTATAACACCATAATAATCAATAATTTCATGTAAGTCAGGTGAGGTTGACGTGAGTGTCGTGATGTTTGTTTTACAGTTGACTTCACTCATATACTTGGCACTCTTTGGTTGACTCGACTGCTACTTTTTTTTTGTGGTAGGCAAAGAATTTTATCCCATTTCTTCTTTTGGTGACGTCATTTTTACTTTTGGCGGGTAAAATTTTAGCTTAGTTTTTAAAATAGACGCAATGAATAAAACCCAAACATATTTAAATTATTTTCTTAAAATGGTCTATATTTAAAAAAATAAACAAAATATATATATATATATATATATATATATATATAAATATATATATATATATATATATATCAGACAAATGCATGGGCAATGATGTATCTTTTTCCTACAGCTACAGATTTAGATAGGCCGGGCCCATTTTTGCTTTTCATGATTGAGTGAAGCATGAATATATTTTCCATCAAAGTATAGAACAGGCATATCACTCTTCATTATATCTTTGACTTCATGTACCTGTTCCTCCATGCCACTATCAAGTACTGTCCTAAAGGACCTATCCTATTTTTTCCATTCCTATTTTTTTAATTTATAACCTAACTTGTGTAAGAGTTGACGAAGATATTCTCTGCCAGCCAGCAGCAGCCGTTTCAAACTCGGTACTTATTTTCGTACAGCATAATTTATGTGAATTGAAAGAGGTTTGTAGGAGTAAATAGATGTTTATTGTACTAAAGTTTGGATAGAAGAGAGACTAATTATCCGCAGTATAATCTTATATAGTCTTACAAATAAGGAGTCACACACACAGTCATACATGTCTATGTCGCTATGTCCGCACACTTCACCTCCCACGGAAAATTAAAAAAAAATACATGATTATATTTTTTTTTCTAAAACTAACTCTAAATATTTCATAATGCTTGTATGTACGGTTTCGTTCTATTTTTATGAACAATTTCAATTTTCCCATCTTTTACAATTTTTACATTGACATCTAAATCTTCAACAACCAAATATGGGCCTAAATAAATATTCTGTGTCTTATCACCCGAGGGGTTTCTTAACAATAACATACTGTCTTTCTTATAGTATACTGGATATACATTTTTATCATAATTTTCCTTCCTAATTACCTTACTTCTAATTAAGTTTTCCCTAGCATCCTTTTGGGAAACTTGTAACCTATACTTAAACTCTAACGGATAACTGTCATGATTATACAATGGGTCCACTATATTGTTACTTAAATTACTAGGAAGATTACATATTTTGCCAAACACTAATTCATGAGGCGTATATTTCGTTTCAGAATGAACTGTATTGTTATAGGCAAAGCACCAGTATGGCAACCAGTCACTCCACTGATCAGGCTGATTGTTTGACATGATTCTTAAATACGCACCCATAACTTTGTGGCTATTCTCTAATGCACCGATCGTCTCGTGATGATATGCCGTAGACGTCATCTGAGTTATATTCAAGAGCTTACATACCTCCTTCATTGTGCTCGATACAAACTCGGTACCACGATCCGTTGCTATTTCTCTCGGTATTCCGTATTTCAGCATGAATTTTTCCACGAATGCGCGTGCCACACTTACCGTATCCTTTGTTTCAAGAGGAAACGCCTCTACGTACTTTGACAGGTCACATTGCAAAGTCAATATATAAGCAAATTTATTCGCATCTTTGTTTATAGGTCCAACTATATCCAAAAACACCTTATCAAATGCACACTTAGCTGTAGTTGTTACTACCATAGGTTGTTTTGTGTTCACTGAATACTTTTGTTTTTGACATTTACTACATTTGGCTACAAAATCTCTAACATCTTTCTCTATCGTGTTCCAATAATAATATCTTTTGATGTTATTAGCCATTCTCCTAATGCCTGCGTGGCCACTTGTAGGCAATAAGTGAAAGTCATTTATTATGACACGTCTATCGTCGAGATTGTCTATTCTTTGTACTCCCCTTATTATACATACTCTTGGTCCGGACCATTTGGGAATACTTTTGATTTCTTGGGTTAACCCTTCTATAAATCTTTCATTTTCTTTACATTTCACTATGCATATTTCCTTTATATTCAATCTTTCACAAAATGATCCAAATTCTTTCACCATAACGGCTCGCGTTGATAATGATAAAGAAGATGGCTTTGTAAAGATAGTCGACGTGCTTTCTATATAAATAAAATATTTATTCTCTTCTGTCAAAAGTCTCTCTTTCTTCATTTTCTGTATATCTTTCTCTGTTCCTATCCGAAGTTCTGTGTAATTGTTCGGCTTTTTGAGTATATCCACAACTCTCGGATGATCTGTCCTCGAATCAGTGTCTATATCATCCACCGACAAATTATCACGTTCTTTATCCTTTTCTTCTTGCATTCTTCTCTTTTGTCCTCTTGTCATAACATTCATAACTTTTTCATTCATTTCCTTTAACTGTTCTGACGTAACAATCACGCGCGACAATGCATCTGCAGCTACATTGTTGCACCCTTTCACATATTCTACAGTAAAGTTATATTCTTCCAGACATAACCTAAATTTCAATAACCTACTTGATGGATCACGCATGTTGAAAAGATACACTAACGGTTTATGATCAGTCTGTATTTTGAATTTCCTTCCGAAAAGATATGGGCGAAAATACTTTACACTCCACACTATTGCCAAAAGTTCCTTTTCAATAGTGGGGTAATTTTTCTCTGCCTTATTTAAACTACGACTAGCATATGCTATCGGTCTGCCGTCACTATTGCTTAATACAGATCCTACTGCTATGCCGGACGCATCAGTTTGTAAAAGAAACTCATTTTCACTATTAAAATTTGGATATTGTAGAACTGGGTGATTCATCAATGCCTTTTTTAAATCATGGAATGCTTCTTCACATTCACTAGTCCATCTATATTCTGCATCCTTCTTCGACAGTTGATTCAAAGGATATGACACCTGAGCAAAATTTGGAATAAATTTTCTATAATAGTTTGCGAACGCCACAAATCTTTTCACTTCATCACATGTTTGTGGTCGTGGATAATTTTTCATAACCTCTATTTTTCCTGGATCAGGTAGAATACCTCTTTCTGAGACTACATGACCTAAATACAAAATTTCCTTTTTGAGAAATTCGCATTTGGTTGGATTCAATTTTAAATTAATTTTTCGTAGTCTGCTAAAAATATCAAGCAAGTTATGATTGTGCTGATCCAAATTTCTCCCAAATACTACCAAATCGTCAAGATATACCAAACATTTTTCATAATTTAGACCTGACATTGCTACAGTAATCATACGGGAAAAGGCTGATGGACTTGTTTTTAGTCCCATCGGTAGTCTCTTCATTTGGTACTGACTTTTCGAACTTGTGAAGGCTGTACATTTTCTGCTTTGTGGTTCTAATTCAACTTGATAATACCCCTGATAAAGATCTAAATGGCTGAAATACATTGCTCCTGAAAGTGAATCTAAAATATCGGTGATGTTGGGCAATGGGAATTTATCATCTTGAATTTGTTCATTGAGCTTCCTGTAATCTATTACTATACGCCATTTCTTTTCACCATTTGCATCAGACTTTTTCGGCACTAATAATAAAGGACTCGACCATTCACTACGAGTCTCTTCTATAATATCATCATTTAACATTTTCTGTATTTGGTTATCAATTTCAGATTTTTGTGCATGTGGAAGCCTATACTGCTTTGTGTAAACTGGACTACAATTTGATTTTAATTGAATTGTTTGCCGGTATATTCCGGTACAAGTTAATTTGTCTCCTTCTAAATGAAATACGTCCGGGTATTTTGCGCAAATATTTTCTATTGATATTTGTTCCTCTTTATTTAATCCATCAAGTTTCAAACACCTAAATAATGTCTTCACTCTATCAGAATTCATCACTGGTCTTTCGTACGCACACACGTCATATTCATTCAGACTACTCGTATTTATAGTAAAATAACTCAAACTCACACTTGTATCTCTTGTGTTCAAGATTTTTATTGGTAGCCTACCGTCACTTGGCCTTGATACCATACTAGCCAAAAACACACCCTCGCTCAACTCTTGTGCCAACAATACGCAATCATCATTCCTATCCGTTCGCACATAATGTATAGATTCGCTCCTAGGCGGCACTATTAAATAAGTATTCTGATGCCCCACTGTGGGCATATCAAACGTCAAAGTAATTTCTCTATTCGCGTCGCTTCGTAATCGCATTGTATTTATTTCAAAGTCCAAAACGCCATGGTATCGTTTTATAAAATCTGATCCCAGAATGCCGTCGGTTTTACACGGAAGATCCTGAAATACATAAAACTTATGACGAAATATTTCTCCTTTTGAAGTCAAATTTAGATATACATATCCGTCCGACTGTACATTTCCACCTATTCCTCTGACGCATAATTTATCCATATGTAAAGGAATGTTACCATGTTTAACTTTGTCGTACTTGATTGCCGAAAGTGAGGCGCCGGTATCAATTAACCAATCATGTTGATGTTCGCCTACACTAATTCGTACTTTGTTTATGCTATTGCACGAACAAATATAGCTAGGCACGAAAAAAATGATTCATTTCGTCGCTTGTCGAACTATCCCGATTTGTAGCGTCCGTTTCATGTTGCGTGGCGTTGATGCCTCCATTTATGTCCCTGTATGCTGATTGTCCCCTATTATGGTAAGAATTGTACCTGCCTCGATATCCACCGCGGAATGTTTGTCCTCTTTGGCCACCTCGATGATTCTGCCAATGATAATTTTGTCCGAGTTGATTCTGCGTATGCGAATTTTGTCCTCGACTGTACGTGTAGTTACCTCTGTAGGGCCTGTGTGAACCACGGTTTTGTCCTCTTACCTGGCTACCTCCGCTCTGTCCTCGTTGCGCGAAGTAGCTCGAGGCTGACCCTGACGTCGATGGGGGAGAAGCCAACTCTTCGTCCTTCGCCGCCCGAACTGCATCCTTCAGCGAGCTGTAATTACGGGCTGCGATAATGGTGCTAAGCCGGGGGTCGCGCAAACCATCTGCGAATCGTTGAATTGCCATACTCTCATTTAACGGTCTCAAAATATTATACACCTCCGGTTTACCGTCTGACTGGGAAATAGTAAGGTCGACAAACAATTTCTCTATGTTGGTGCCAAACTGGTCAATTGATTTGGAATTTTGTTTCAAATGTTGCAATTGATTTTGGAGTGATGGAGCCGACTTTTTAGTCAATAAATAGCATCTCATGTCCTGTGTAAGAGCTTTTACACTTCCATACTCCTGACTTAGCTTTATTTTGGCACTGTCCGACAAGCGTGACTTCAAAACAAAATTAATCAGAAACTTTTTGTCGTCCTCTTTTAACATCGTCTCATATAATTCAATGTTTGAAATCAAACTTTTGGTAACTTCTTCATCTCCTGTCATGGCTGGCAATAAACTACAAGCGGTCTTTAAATTAAAACCCTCCATGGTTTCTGATTTTTCACTCGTTAAACTACTAAAACTATCGCTATTGCTTGTTTCACTACAATCTTCACTTTCTATTTTCTCCTTAGCTTCTACTGGGCATAAAGACAATATTTCGTTGTATGTTTTTGTCCACTTTTTACATAAACTTTCAAATTTTAGTAGACTTTCTGGGCTTATATGGCCACTTTTTATTAATTCAGAAAAAGTTTCTATTCTACTATTATATTGATATAATAATTCATTTGTTTTTCTTAACTCTTTCTCTATAAGAACCCCTTTCCTTCTCTTAGGACCTACTTTGACAAGATATTTCCTTATTTTTAATAACTCATCATATAAAATTTTAATTTCACTTGTCATTACAAAAGTAAAATAATTGTCAACAAATTATCTACCTGACTGTACATAGATAATAGTATCACATCACTTACCATATTTGACGGGACAGCAGAATACGGACGAATGCCATATTAAAATTTGTTTACATTACTATTAATAACTCACTTAACGTCCCTATGCACTTTTGATTCTTCGTTGTATTTGAGTACGATTCATGAGTTCGGTTTTAATGAATGTTCACATCACGGTTTTATGCACTTTTTAATTAAACACGCTGATTTTGGAGTACGATTGCTGCCGCATGGCCCTGAACACTTTTCCTGAAGCACTGTGTCACTTTTTTAATGATGAACCACGTCGCGGCTCCAGTGATGAGAATGATGAGGGCCATCAAACTATAACTTATCGACGGGATGTGCATATTGATGGTCTCAGCAATGGTAGCTGAGTTTGAGTAACCAACTTGGGTAATTATTTGTTGCTGGTCACTTGGCCCCTCTTTTGATTGTGGTTTGCCCATGTTGGGGATTATATGGTATACTGCACTGTCATGACCAACACCTCCAACCATGGGCCCAGGCAAAGGTCGCCATGAATTGAAAGAGGTTTGTAGGAGTAAATAGATGTTTATTGTACTAAAGTTTGGATAGAAGAGAGACTAATTATCCGCAGTATAATCTTATATAGTCTTACAAATAAGGAGTCACACACACAGTCATACATGTCTATGTCGCTATGTCCGCACACTTCATATGTATTTTATGCCTAATTTCACGTATATCAAAATAGTCCATATTGATTTTCATTTTGGTTTTAGGTTTATTTTTCTTTGGCGTATAAAATACTGCTGACTTTCCACCTTCGTTTTGTATTTTCATTACGGAAGATAGGGATATGCTTAAAATACAACAAAATATTTTACTTATAAATAGCTACAAATTAGCCAATTCATTGCACATAGTATATGACGTACCTACCAGTCATGTTGACAACAGGGCTGGCGATGTTATTTAGAGTCCAATCCTTCAGAATTTCTATCCGACAATTATTTCGATACATTGTGAATAAATTTTCTTACGCCACTGTTAATAGTTTTTGACATTTTCACTTATGGGTACTGTCATTCCCCAAAAAATAGTCCGCTAATGAAATGTCATCCTTTATATATATAAATATGTTCTTTTCAGTTTTTACGTATATTTAGCACTAGTCCCAAATACTATTAATTGTAAATCTGTACAAAACCCACCGATGAATGCCCCTGAAATGCTAAAGTTTTAGGTGTTTTTTATATAGCCTATGTCACTCTTATAGTCTCCACTGATTAATTCCACGCCTCAACCGAACGGCGTGGAATCTTGAGGGGGCTGGGTTTTTGCCAGCATGGGAGAAAATAAGTGAATTGATACCTTACCTTGTCGTCGCAGACCGGAGATCGAAAGCTCGATTCGAGATAGGAATGCGGGATAGGAGCAGAATTGGGATAGGATAGGAACCGAATTACTATCGTTTCGCTGCCCGACGCTGTCGCCGGCGTGCTGCCCGCCGACACCAGGAGTCGCCGTCCGATACGACGATGTGCTTCACAACACAAATCACTCAACCGCTGACGTGAATCTACTTATTTCCCGACGATGTAGATGATTAACACTCCGACCAGGCCCGACGCCTGTGTGAGACAATTGGTACACCGAAATACCATCAATGGCCCGACGCCTGAGCAGACATGTTTGTTCTCCCGACGAGAAAAGAATAAAGATAACCTCCAATTTTTTCCTCTCGTTGGTACGAGTGACATATGCGGTCCGTTTCCGCTTAGTGATATCCCGATTACTAGCGGTCGATCCGCGCAACAAAAAACCGGTGCGTTCCGAAGCATAAATATTAAACAGTCACCCGCCCGGACAGGCCCGAACCTGTCCCTAATAAATAGGAAGGCGAGAAGTGTTGCGACCGCTCTCTTGAGGACCGAGTCCCTGACTTCTGCTGATCGAGGCGTGCCATCCCGACCTGGGTATAAATTGACGATCCGTCCTCGTCTCCATCTCAATGATGGCAGGTTCGCATCCTTAATCAGCACCAAATCACCGACTTGAGGGGGGCTCGTCCGGTCAGTCCACTTAAGGCGCTGCTGCAAGATGTGCAAGTACTCAAGGGGCCACCGTTTCCAAAAATCTTGAGCCATCTGCTGCAACATCTGCCACCTAGTTAACCGACTTAACTTACCATCACCGAATGGGTATTCTGGCAGGGCGTTAAGGGGCTGACCTATCAGGAAGTGACCCGGCGTCAACGCTTCCAAGTCATTTGGATCCGAACTGAGCGAGCACAACGGACGCGAGTTCAGTGTCATTTCAATTTTACAGATCAGCGTCGCAAGCTCTTCAAAGCGTAGAGAGGTCTCACCGATGATCCCCGTCAGGTGCGACTTAGCCGATTTAACCGCAGCCTCAAAAATTCCTCCCCAATGAGGACATCCCGGCGGACTGAAAACCCATTCAATCCCTCGTCGGGAGCAAGCCGTACCGATGGCGTCCTGGGTACCGTTCAGGAATTGAGTGACCTCCTGCAGATATCGCCTGGCTCCGATAAAATTTGTGCCGTTGTCCGAACGGATTAATGTCGGGAGGCCCCTTCGTGAGACGAACCGATCTAGACATGCGATAAATGCCTCTGTAGTGAGGTCACTGATCACCTCTAAGTGGACTGCCTTCGTGGCCAAGCACACGAAGACGCACAGGTATGCCTTCACTAATCTGACGTTCCGTAGCTGTGAAGACTTGACCATGAATGGTCCCGCGAAATCCGTTCCGACACCCACAAAGGGCCGGATTTCGTTAACCCTATCCGAGGGAAAATCGCCCATCTGGGGCTGCATCGTAGCCGCCTTGGCCCGATAACAAGGCAGGCACCGAAATACGACGCTACGCACTAAGCGTCTTCCCGATAGAATCCAGAACTCGCGCTGGAGAAACGCCATCAAGGCGTGGCATCCGATATTCCCATTCCAAATGTGTCGATCCTGTATCAACAGTTCGACCAACTTCCCTTTCCTAGGGAGTAACAACGGGTGGCGAGCCGCACAAGGCAGGTTGGCATTCCGCAGCCGACCTCCTACCCTCAGCAATCCTTGAGGGTCAATAAACGGGTTGAGCCGAGCCACAGCTCCCTTCAGTTGGACGCGTCCGTGTCTCAGAATGTCCAATTCGGACTTAAAGTGCACCGTCTGCACGTTCCGTACCAATGCGAACAACGCATGGTTCCGTTCCCGTGGTGTCAGGACCTTTGTCCGCACTCGTTGCGCCTCAGAATTCCGACAATTCCGCGCAAATCGGCAGATCCAGGCGGTCACATTGACCAGCTTGTCGAGCGAGCTGTACCGTTCCAGCAGGCTGAACTCCTCTTCCGGCTCTGGTTGCGTCGTACAGACACCGACTGTCAAGGCGCCGTTCGCCGTGGTAACGCGTGGACTCATTGGCCAATCCGATTCGGCTTGAGTCAACCATTTTGGACCCCACCACAAGGGATGTCCAACTAACTCCGGAGCGTGACACCCACGAGACCTGACCGAAGGCGACCAGTATTGTTCCGATAAAACTGTTCACACTCTTCTTCAACCGGGTCCAACCGGCGGACCGTAGGTGGTTCCTCCACCTCCCAAAACTTCTGTAACACTTTCGAGAGTACAGAACCGAATAAGGGACTACGAGTCACTAGGCGTGGGGCAGCCGGCATGACCGGACCCATTACCGCATGGCCCAGTCTGGTGTTGACCGAAACCAGACCAGTCGCCTGCAACACGTGGACACCTGGCACTAACAGGTATCCCAAGGCATCGACACCCACTAAAATGTCTACTGGGCCCGGAATATCGAACTCCGGGTCAGCCAGTGACAACCCAGCGACCAACTGTCGCACCGAGGGCGACAACCGTACGTGAGGGTGTGAGCCCATCACATTAGGCATGACTAATGCCGTGACCGTCAGATTCACCGATGAATCCACCCGTGACGAGAGAGTAATCCGACATACTCCCTTAACGGAACCGACTTCCGTGTTCCCAATTCCCCGAATGGAATGTGGATACTCCCTTGCCGAAATGCCCAACCGTCTTACAAGGTTGCACGAGACTAAACACCCCTGGGCCCCCGAGTCCAATAGTGCTCGTGCCACACAAGATTTGCCGTCCGAACTCCACGCCATCACCGAGGCGGTGGGGAGCACGACCGTCTGTGGAGTGGCGGCACCCTGTAAGTGGGCGGCCACCTAGCGGGAACCTCCGCGGGATCCGAACCCGCTGGGACCCCCGTCGGCCTGGTAACTCGGCTGCTGATATGCCACCGGTGGCATATCAGACCGTATGTACATCAGGGGGTCCTCACCCGCATAATAGGCCCCTCGCTGTCCCGGTACCCGACCATACCGGACTGTGAACGGTGTGCCCGGTGGCCACCGTGGATGGAGGGGGGAGAGCGGATCCAACCTGGGGCGCTCTAGGAATGGGGGCGACATCCGACTGTTCGCCTCCCTGTTCGCCTCCCAGAGCGACGGGCAGGGTGGCGCAGAAGGTGGTGGGCTCCCAGCCTTCGCGCCACTCATAGGTGCCATCTGACACCCGCCCGTAACACGCGGTGAGCCAGCGGCCCGAAGTCCTCGCTGACCCTGGACAGCGGCGACCGAACCCCGGCTATCCCGCCTGTTACCCCCCGCGCTGCCCCCTTCCCCTCGGGGGGGGTCCCGTCCGCGGGTACCCCAGTCACCCCGTTGGTGACTCCCGTTGCCCGGAGGGGGACTGGGTCCGGCCCTGGTTGGGCCCTGTGACCGACCAACCTGAGTCCGGCCCTGGTGACCGTCCGAAGGGCCTGACCGGTTCAGGCACAACACGATGTGGTGCTTGCCACCGCAGCACTCACAGGGGAACGCACGTGAGCACTCGCTCAGCGGGTGCGGCCCCAAACAACCGAAACACAATCGGTGGCGGAAGACCACCTTCCTGCGGGCAGCCACCCCGAGCGCCTTAAAGTTGGCGCAACTGGTCACTTCATGACCGGCACTATCGCAGTGCACACAGCCGTCACCCGACGGCGCGGCACTCAAAACGCCAAATTGTTTTGACCGCCCACCCCCCCGTGGGGATGGGCGGTCAAAACAATCTCATAATTGCCCGCCGTGACCGTTAGGTGACCGACCATCTCCTTCGGTTCACCCCGCAGTGCCATCAATAGTTGGGCCAACTTGTAGGCGTTGTCCAGGTCGTCCCGAACGTGGACCAGACTATCGAATAAATTGATGAATGCCGGCCACTCATCCATTGCCCCACCGAAGGCCGGAATCTCCAGGTGTGGCAGCCGTCCAACAACACCCTTAGGGGGCGGGTCTCCGCTACCCTCCCCGCGGTCATCCCGACGCGACCGCTTAATTTTTTCGGCGCGACGCTCGATGTCGCCCAAGCACTCCATCGCTTGGTCAGCTCGATTCGAGATAGGAATGCGGGATAGGAGCAGAATTGGGATAGGATAGGAACCGAATTACTATCGTTTCGCTGCCCGACGCTGTCGCCGGCGTGCTGCCCGCCGACACCAGGAGTCGCCGTCCTATACGACGATGTGCTTCACAACACAAATCACTCAACCGCTGACGTGAATCTACTTATTTCCCGACGATGTAGATGATTAACACTCCGACCAGGCCCGACGCCTGTGTTAGACAATTGGTACACCGAAATACCATCAATGGCCCGACGCCTGAGCAGACATGTTTGTTCTCCCGACGAGAAAAGAATAAAGATAACCTCCAATTTTTTCCTCTCGTTGGTACGAGTGATATCTGCGGTCCGTTTCCGCTTAGTGATGTCCTGATTACTCGCGGTCGATCCGCGCAACAAAAAACCGGTGCGTTCCGAAACATAAATATTAAACATCCACAAATCCAACAACACTGCATTTTCTAAAATCCTTTAATCCATTTGGGAATATATGTATATAGATTTTACATTTTCAACACCATAACTCCGCTATTTTGAATAATTTCCAAAAACTGAATGAACAAAAAAAAACATATAATTATCGAACTTGCTCACAAATTTTCACGAGAATCGTTTGATAAATGCGACCTGTAGAGGAGAACAGCCGGAAATTCGAACAGAAGGGAATACGAAAGCATTTTTTCCAAAGCCGGAATGAAGACGCTTCGGTCGCTTGGTCAAAAACTAAAAATCTACGATATCAGTTTGTTCCTTCTGACTGACATCTGAGTTATCGACTGATAGGAAAACTGTTGAAGAACGAAATTGTCTCGAAATGGTTTTATTAGTTTGGTGACCTTGTTGTTTTTATAGATTGCCTATTATAGTAGCACGTGTAGTAGACTAGTAGGCGTGCTGATTACAAATTATTATGCTACTCAACTTGTAATCAGGTTTTAATGTCACAAATCGCTTCAATAAATTGACATGCATTTAACATGCGATTTGATTTTACGAGCATTTGTTGCGACCGTTGCAAACATTGATAAAACTAAATGATTAGAAAAATACAAAATTCCATCGCGACTACTAATTGTTTCTAACCTTGATAAATAACTTTGAAAATGTATTTCTCGCTAACTATTAAGAATTGGCAATTGGGTGTTTTACTCTCGTATTTGTTATAATAAAGACTGACGGTTTCCCGAATAAAAAGCGAGGTCCAGAGAGACTCAGAAAGGAGGACCTGCTCCAGTCATTCCCCTATCCATCTGAACTTTCCTCTTCACTTTTGAGAGGCTGGTACCTACAACAACCTTAAATATTGCAGGTTAATTCAGGTGCAGCGTTGTTTGTATCTGTGATTGATAAGGAAGTTCAAAGTTCAAAGTTCAAATTTCTTTTTTACTGTAGATATTAACATTTACTTAGCAAACGTAATTTTTTGCCTCTTCTCTACATAGGACAACTGTGCGAGAGAAGGGCGGAGAAACTCCCATAGATTGATTTTACATCTCTTTTAAAAATTGTTTGTGTTTAACTAATATATCATTACAATATTAATTATTATTATTAATAAGCAGGAATAAATAATTACAAAATTAATAACAACAAGTTCTGTGAGTTGAGACAGTAGGGTCAGTTCTCATACCTCTATACAGAGGTATGAGAACTGACCCTTGAAATAATTTCTAACTTTCGCGAGCCTTAACCGGGGCGCAACTTGTATGTGATTATTTCTCAGGTTAATATTATAACTGTTGCTAAGTTTGGAAAATTTTGTAAGGTTCTAGCATACTAACATTATATTTTCGAAATTAAATTGTTATTTACAAAGTATTATTAACCGGTGAATTCCCAATAGGGCTGCATGTCATCTTACCCTTAACATAAGCAGGTCTGTGATAAGTCTGTGCAATAAAAACAGCTGATGTAAAGTTGAACTTGGTTAAACCCTATACCTGCGTAGCATGTATTATATGCTTACAATATACCTACTAATTTTCTATATTTATTAGACAAGTGCAATGTATGCTGAGTCAGAGTAAAGTTATGAATAAAATAATTCATGTCGACATATAAAAAGCATCGCTGTGATGGCACATTGAACAAATGAATATATTCATTATATGCACACATTTCATTTGTTGTTCCGTCAAATGGCAAAATCAATTCAATGGAAAATTGCATAGAATACATTTAAATTTCACTTTATTATGTAAGTCTAGAAGTATTTCAATACTTTTATTCAAATCTTTCCCACGAATGTTTGAATGATTTCCCACCATAAATACAATACTCATCATATTTACCACGACTAGCTATATTTACAAGATCTACAAATAAACTGTTTGGACTGCAAATGTCGGCGAACAATAGAGTTTTTCCCTGAGCACTTATTTCGGAAGTTGGCGGGACACGAGTGAAGGTGAGTGGTGGGACACACGTGTTGGAGTGCAGCGCGATGCACGTGCCAGCAGGTAATTGGGAATTTGCGGCAGCGAGAGGCGCAACGCGCGTAATGGCGAGCGGCGCGGCCCTCGCACCAGGGTGCAGCATTTTATTTATTATCAAATTTAAAATATTTCATATTCATATTCTTTATTGCACAGAAAACATAGATAAACAGAAAGTTACAATAAATTTTATAGGCAAAGGCGAGCTTATCTCTAAAAAGAGATTTCTTCCAGCAAACCTAGGCAAGACAGGAGTGTTTATGAAAAAGGACAGTCCTAGTGTGCAATAAAACTGTACACATACGTACGAAAATTACATTTAAAATATAAATAATATATATCTAATAAAATATATATATATATCTCAACTATATAAAATACACTAGATAGCATGCACATAAATAACTACAAAATATCATATATATACTTACATAAATATGATACCGAATACGGAAGAGAAAGGAAACACGCTTTCAATCTTTTCTTAAAAGTGAAAATTGAGGGACTATCCCTAATAGTGCAGGGAAGTGCGTTCCACAGTCGGATTGCCCTTAACCTAAAAGAGTGTTTGTAGGCGGCAGTGTTATGCCGAGGAGTTGACAGGAGAGACACCGTGTGGGATCTCCGATTACTACGCCTGGGGAAAAGAAACTCAAAACGTTCTCGAAGATATGTGGGATAGCGGGTATTTCGCAAAATATTGAATAGATAAGAGAGAGTGTGCATATCACGGCGAAGATGGATCGGAAGCCATCCCAGCTTCTTGCAAAACTGGGAGACATGGTCGTACTTGCGCAGCCCGTAGACAAACCGAATCCCATGGTTTTGAAGTCGCTCAAGTTTATTCAGTTGTTCTTCGTTCGCACTGACCCAACAAGCATCCGCGTAGTCTATTAAAGGTAGTAGAAGGGACTAAACAAGGGTGATTTTAGTCCGCCGCGGCAGGAAGTACTGCAATCTCCGTAGGGAGTAAAAAGACGCAAAGACTCGTCTGCTGACCTCACAAACATGGGGCGACCAGGACAGCAAGTAATCAAATATAACCCCAAGATTCTTAGCTTTCTCGCTGTAAGTAATTATCGTACCCTCATACATCACAGGATTGACGGGGATATTTTGTATTGTGTTAATTGAGTGCCGTGTACCCATAATCATGGCTTGAGATTTTGCCGGGTTGACAAGCAGCCCATATGAAATTGCCCATTTACTGATGTTATCGAGGTCAGCATTCAACGCCTTTACGGTCAGATTTACATCACTAAGAGAGAAGTGCCGAAATATTTGGAGGTCATCTGCGTAGAGATGATAAGAAGAAGTAAGAACGTCAGAGTTGGAGTTAATGAATACTGAGAAGAGAAGAGGAGAAAGGATACCACCCTGCGGAACACCCGCGGAGAGATTACACCAGTTCGTTGAGATCTCCTCAGACTTAATGCACTGCTGGCGGTCTCTCAGGTAGGAGTCAAACCAGAGAGCCGAGTGCGAGGAGACTCTGAGCGATTTTAGAATTTCAACCAGGATATCGAAATCGACGCAGTTGAAGGCGCTACTGAAATCAAGCAGTGTGAGAACCGTAAGCTGCTTCTGATCCATGGCTAATTTAATGTCATCGGTGACTTTAAGCAATGCCGTGGTGTACTGTGACCCGGCCTGAAACCTGATTGATATGGATTTAAAAAGTTTCTAGAGGAAAGGTATGAGGAGAGCTGACAGTGAACAATTGATTCTAGGACTTTGGAAAGGATAGGCTGAATAGATATGGGACGAAAATCATTAAAGGAGACGGGATTGGACGATTTAGGTAGGGGAATCACAAGTGCCTTTTTCCACTGAGAGGGGAAGCAATATTGTTCAAGCGATACATTAATTATGTGGGTAATGATCGGTAACAGCTCCTCAATGATACAGGTTATCATCTGAGAACAGATCTTGTCCTCACCAATGGCTTTCGACGAGATCACTAAGATTGCCCTCCTTACTGCGCCGATTCCGACACGGTTGAAGTTGAAGGGTGAGCTGTGGGCTGCGGTCTTGGACCGTAGGTTATGAAGGGTAGCTTCCTTGACGAGGGGGTCCATCACGACTGGGGGATTAGCAAAATAATTGTTGAGACCGTTGAGGTTGACATTTCCAGCAGCCAAGTCCTGGGACTTACCTACACCAAGAGTCTTCAGGAATTTCCAAACCTGTGCTGGAGTATAGCTCTCTATACACTCGTAGATATGACGACGTTTGGCATCACGACACAGACGAGTGCAACGATTGCGGAGGCGTTTGAAATATAAATGATTCTCGTCGGTCGGATCCACCTTATATCTACTCTTGGTACGGTTTCTCTTGGCCATCAGACTCTTGATGGTGTCAGTAAGCCACGGCGCAGGAAGATGCTTAACCTTAACCCTCTTGACCGGAGCGTGCTTATCAAACAAGCTCAGGACAACAGAGTTGAAGTTTTGAATATTTACGTAAATAATTACGGAAATGGTTCTAAATCATTGTACAAATACAGGAAAAATACAGAGAATAGAAAGCAAGATAAATATAAATTGCAAGATAAATATAAATTGCAGCCAATCTATAGTTTTAAGACTTGTCAGATTTTTTTCATAGCCAGCTTTAAATAATTTGTAGTCCGTCCTAGGAATTAGTAACAAATTATTTTCTTTAACATATTCAAAATAGATGTAGATAGCTAATTAGAGTTGGTAGGGGTCCAACGTACTGACTATTTGGTCCGGTTTAGTGACTTTGCAAGAACAACTGCTGAGAACTAGGAGAACTAATCTTGTCTTGATGGTTTTTTATCGCGTTAAATTGGTGCACTCCTGTTAGAGATATAAAATCAACCAGAGAGTGGTATAATCTATTTTGATACATATCCGATATTAGACCTTCGCTTGGTACATCTTTACCCACGGACCAGGATATAAAACTCATGTTGAAATCACCCACCACCTTATAATCATCTAGTTCTCCCATTATATCTAAGGTATTTTCAAGATAGGTGTTAATCTCAGTTATTTTAGGTGGTGGCGATAGGTACACTGTACCGATGCCAATGCGTTTAGGAAATCTACCAACCATTAAACTAACAACAATCCATAAATCGTCACAACTGCTTTCCCAATTTTTCATACGGATGGAGCTTATAGATTTTTTGACGGCAATCAAGACATCGCCCCTATCGAGCTTATTCCTAGTGCCACCACCTTCATCGCGGTCACGTCGATAAATTTGATAGCTTCTGATACAAGCAGACGTCGCTACTGTATAGTCGCTCAATGACCGCAGTGAGTCACCACTGAACGGCCGCTTAGCAGTTTCTATGCATGTGCATCGAATGCCCTGCGCGCACTACTAACCCGAATGCGAAACACTTAACTGCGGTAATCGCGTGCACGGTGTCCTCTTCAATCGCAGCTAAGGCAGCACTTCGTGATAAGGATATTTGATTTTATTCACAAATTATGCTTGTTTTCGCAACTTGATTGTTACAGAGTACTGATACTGTAACTCAGTGCTATGAATTGTTAACACTATCACCGTTAATTATTTAATATAACTGATTGAGGTCAGCATTCAACGCCTCTTCAGTCAGATTTACATCACACGGAGAGAAATGCCGATGTATTTGGGCGTTATCTGCGTAGAGATGAAAATAATAAGAAAGAACGTCAGTTCAGAGTTAATGAATACTGAGAAGAGTAGAGGCGAAAGGATACGACCCTGCAGAACACCCGCGGAGAGATCACATCAGTCCACTGAGATCTGCTCAGACTTAATGCGCTGCTGGCGGTCTCTCAGGTTGGAGTCAAACCAGTGAGCCGATTGTGAAAGGATACTCGGAACGACTTTTGAATTTCGACCAGGATAGAGAAATCGACGAAGTTGAACGCGCTACTGAAATGAAATCAAGCAGTGAGAGGACCGAAGCTGCTTCTGATGTATGGCCAATATAATGTCCTCAGTGACTTTGAGAAAAGCCGTGATAGTGCTGTGGCACGGCCTGAAAACTGATTGATGGGTATTTAATAAGTTTCTAAAGGAAAGGTAGGAGAAGAGCTGGGAGTATACAATTGAATCCAGGACTTTGGAAAGGATAGGCAAAATAGACATAGAAAGCTTTCTTAAAAGTACGTTTTGGGTAGAAAAATAACAAGTGCCTTTTTCCACTGAGTGGGGAGGCAACATTGGTCAAGTGACACATTAATTTTGTGGGTGATGATCGGTAACAGCTCGTCAATGATGCTGGTTATCATCTGAGAACAGATCTTTTCCTCACCTATTTCCTACGAAGAGATCGCTAATATTGCCCTCCCTACTGCGCCGATTCCAACATGATTCATGGTCCTGGACTGTGATTACATAAGTTTAAGTTATGATATCAGTAACAAGTTATCTCATCATTTGACAGCACTCTAAGGCCCGGACGCGTAGCCGACAACAAAGTTCAGTCACATAAAGTCATCTTGTCACTGTCTTTCACTCGGGAAGTAACAGCGTCAGCATGAAATTTAAGCAACACTTTAATTGAGCACTTGTATGTGTATTGGGCCATAAGCTTCACATGGGGCTATGCGAAGACGACGCGACTACGACTTCTAATCTTTAGAGTCGCATTTGAGTTGTTAGCAAATTGTTTGACACCTCTTTTATATGGGCATATGAGTTAAGTCGCAGTCACGTCGTCTTGGCTTAGCCCCGTGTGCGTAATGCCTAACACGTCACTAAAATTTAGTCATATGCAACTCGCATGTATCAATTTCCGGGTATCCTCGCTATGTCGTTTGATCATTTGGTAGGTAGTGTGCCGAAGGTACTGTTTCAATTATTTAGATCAGATTGAAAACCGAGAACAAACTTATCTCAGATCCACCAATGCCGATTTCACTAACTCAAAATGTCAAAAACTGTGGAAAAGTGACCGTTTGCCATACAATATCGTCAATTTGTCCATAGTTTGGAGTTAGTGAAAAAGGGGAGCGACTTCGATTAAGACATTTCTCGCCTAAGCCAGGTACCCCTTAAGCCTTTGCAATTTGTATGTCATCAGTGCCCTGGAGTCAACTGGCCACCTAATCAAGGGCTGCTTGGGAGGCGGTATCCTGGGTATTCACGAGGCCTATATGAAGTGCGGGCTCTGGACTGCTCTGGTCCTCACGCTAGTATTCGGATTCTACATCACTTATTGTCTTCATGTAAGTTTGATGACACACACACGTACAAACACAAACACAAAATCAAACAAATAAACTACTTAAATACACCTGACGCCAATTTTATTGGTTCCTGAATGGCGCCTGGAGGGGGTAGCGGTGCATGGGTACAAGAGAGATGCATACATGGTCGATAGCAGAGCGATCCCGAATTAGAATCCTGAGGAGTAAGAATATAAAAATCTCTGGGTCTGGGATGTTGATATGTTTGTGACATCGCTTTTTGCAACAGGTTTCTGGTAACAACGACATACGTACGAGTTTTGCCTGCTTATAAAAATGTAATGGGTAATCAAAAAACTATGTGTTAGCAATGTGTGAAGGTGGGTGTGTGGTAGCAATTATGGACGAACCCAAATCTATCGGAATAACATGATCAGAAATCGCTGATGCCGCTAATGACTAACAAAAGTGGAAAGTCTGGTATTAAAACCCTATGCTCCTTAAAGAGTTGGGAGGAGTAAGAATCAAGAAGAAGAAGAAAAATTAAATCAAAGGTTTATATCAACAGTTGCTGGTTAAATCGGCGCAGATACTTTACAAAAGGCTGCATCTCCCGGAGATGTCCTATCCGGATGTGGCGGAGGCTTCGTTGGCGGTCGGGCCCTTCCCACGGCTGAGACCTTACAGCAAGTGGTTTAGGTAAGTTATGGTCAAATGTCCGCTAAATGTCATAATTAAAGGCTGGCCGCTGAGAGAATGCGATTATGACAGATCAAAACCCGTACATTTTGACATCCCCAATGAAAAATATTATTATGAACGCATTAAGGAAATGTCATAATCGCATTCTAAAAACAGCCGAAGTTTAGGCTATAATAACTGAAGAGACAGTGACAGAATGAGTTTAAATGTCAGTCATACTTTGAGTTGTCGGTTCTGTATCTGATCCTAATTAACCTTACACATACATTCCGCACATATCGCATTGTTTTTGCGAAGGAACTACAAAACGGTTTTTAGATTTTTTTCCCTTACTAGTTGCTTGACCTTGCTTTGTGCCAAATTTCTTGATTTAGTAGGTGTATATGTGTGTTGATTCCCTTGCAAAAATCAAGTAATTTCAGCAAAATTGTGATCTTTTCTTTTTCTTTTCATAGCGTTGACCTATGTATAAGTTTGATTTTTATTAACTTCAACAAACTGCAGACTTAAGTAACTGTTATGAATTTTAACTTGTTACCTCTACACGTTCCTGAGAAAAATGCTGCTGATGGATGGACTGTTTATTACAATTTTAATACCTATCAAATTGAAATGAATATCAATTATTCAGAAAAAACGACAAAAAGATAAGACCGTATTTGTCCAAAATTTGCTGATTATGGCTGATACTAAGGGAATACTTCCCGTTGACCTAGAACCACGAAATTTGGCACGATGCAAGACATCACTACAAGCAAAATAAAACGTCCCAAAAACGTGCTTCACAAAAAATGCGATATTTAAGGAATCCGTGGTGAGCGACTCCGACTAGCAGTTGCCCTTTATTATTTTATTTCACCAGGTATGCAGTCGACGTAATAATCTGCATCGATCTTTTCGGTGCTTGCTGTGTCTACCAGATAATCATCGCCAAGACCCTTAAGCAATTGTTGGAGAACACCACTGAGGTCACTGACGAGGGGAATCCCCACCTCAGGATCTACATCCTGACGCTGCTGGTCCCAATCCTGATGTTGTGCATGATCACCACTTTGAAGTATCTTGCGCCTTTCACGCTGATTGCTGACTTCTTTATTGGTGAGTGTACATTTTTATTTACGTTCGTGGTCTAGTATTTTTCCGTATGTAGATAGAGTAACAGTTTCGAATCTGGTGCACCAATTAGATAAGTAAGTTATATAATCAAGACTGCACGGACGTTCTTCAGTAATAGAAAACAGCATAGAAGAATAATAATAAGCCTTCATACTCACGTAGTTGCCGCAATAGTCCCTTATCACCTATTGAATAACTGGATGAACATAAGTACAATTATGCAGCAACCTCGAATAGGAAAAAGCAATATACTATTTTTGTTTTGATTACCATGTTTTATTATCAACTCTTCAATCCAATTCAACAAACACAAAGTTTTAAACATGACCTTTAAGCACTTAGTGATGAATCCTTCCTAAATGCTTGCAAAGGAGAGGTCTTTAATGGAAAAAGGACATTTCATAAACTCTCATGAACCTACTCCATAGCCATAATCTAAGCATACAGTGTCTCCACATAAAGTGCACTTGTCGGTCAATGTAGAGGTGGATCACATTTTTTTTAAATAATCTTTAACCATAACATAACTTAATTTAACAAACAATTTGAACATCCTTTTTGAGTATTCCTGTGCAAGATATCTCGCTTTTTAGTTAATAGGTAGTAGTAATTAAATTAGTTACATTTTTTGTAGGATTGAATTTAGGTAATTGGTGATAAGAAAAAGCATCATGCAATGTTTATTATGCAAAATTAAAAATAGATAGATACCAAAGTTATCAATCACTCTATATTTAATAATTAATAGCATATTCTTAGTAAATTTGAAGTCTATGAACTTTAAATGTACCAACTAAATGTTCAAAGAATACACGGTAATGATTTAGATTATGACAACATGTGTGTGTATGGGAGTGTATGTGTGTTTGCGTGTGTGTGTATGTGTGTGTGTGTTTGTATGTAAGCTTGTTTGTGTATATGTGTGAGGGCGCTTGAGTGTGTATATGTGTTTGTGGTATTCAAAAGGTTCTTCGTATTAAAGACTCAGTTTGGCTTAGGTTTAGGTTTTAGTTTTTAGCCAAGTTAGTCACTTGTGTCTTATTATTATTATTATCCTTATTATTATTATTATTTTATTATTATTTCCTGTTTGAAAGTAATTACTTGGGTACTAATATCCGTTTTACATTTTATCGACAAAAAAGCACTATATGAAGACGATTTTTTGTAATCTAGCTATACTTATAAAAATGAATCGCTACACGAAAATGGCCCAAACAGTTTTAATAATTTATATTCATCAGTCCCGAAGAGGTTAAAGTAAAAAATAAATAAGAAAAAACGCAGGGAAACATCCAATAATCTAAAAATCTATTGTATTGGAATTGGAGAAGTCTTAGTTTCCTATCGCTAGATGGCATTGGTAGCCACAGATCATTCAAAATCCTTTGTCACTGATTAATTATGTAATGCATTTAACCTCTTTGTTGATTAATTTTGTTAAAAAAAGTTTTAGCTTAGCGAAGTTCTAAATACAAAATATTTTGCCTACGTGTAAACTACTAACGCCTTTTAATTAACGACCAACTATTTTATAAGTAATTTTTCACCAAAGCGACACTTTAGGGTATGTATCATATTACTTATTGAAGTCAGTTTTATAATCAAATTAGGTAGTACGAAGTTCCCCGGATCAGCTAATTTCAAATAGACGAGTGTTTTCAGTGGCCTGCGTCGGCGCAACGGTGTACTACAGTCATCGCGATGCTCCTGACATCGCAACAATGCCAGCATGGAAGGATTTGATGGGTTTCTTCGAGTTTTGTGGGATAGTAGTCTTCAGTATGGAGGGGGTGGGGGTGTCGTTGCCCATTGAGAACAATATGAAGGACCCTTCACAATTCCCCGTGGTTTTAATTTCTGGTAAGTGGTATAGTTTGACATGTGAGGAACGGAACATAGATAACATAAACATTGATATCGTGTGTAACAGATAGGTGTCGTTTTATTTTATAATTTTTTCCTTATCCACACATTTTGGGCCGGGCGGTCAACTAATTTGTATGTAGAAGGAATATATTAAGTTGCACTGATCTTATCGGTTTTATATTGAGAGTTGTTCAGAGTGATGTTCCTTACAAGCCCTTTAAATATAAAAACAACTTTTTGTTTTGCACATGCACGCACAAGCATTTCTTCTGGCCCCGCACTAGGATACCCGAGTCGTGAAAACCAGAAACAGCTAAATCCACACATATAAACAATTAAACATCCGAGACCTGGGGATTTTTTTTCTGCTTGTCTAGCCAGAATTAGAACCTGAGAACTCTCGCCTGGATTGCAGAGCCTCAAACCACAACGCCAGACATAAAATGAAGAGTAAAAACAGAACTGTAGCAATCTGGACTAGATTACGATACAAACATAGCGTAACGCCTTTTCCCTTAGGCAGAGGCAAAGTTACGGTTGCTACCAAGTTTAGTTAGTTACTAGATTTTAACTGTTTTCCAAATTAATCTACAAATTAATATTATGTCACAAAATATATAAATTAATATTATGTTACATCCAAAAAAGTACGTTATCTTTCCAAATCAATTAATTTTCACCAAGATTTTACACCCTTTTGTATACTAAACCACATGGGGTCGCCTGGTTCCGGTCCGCTTCGCTTCGGCTCTAGGTTATGTTGTAAAGTTGTGACCAAACATACCAAACTTTAGTAGTCGGACAGAATGTGACCTAAAGCCACCAATAATCATTCGACCCAATACAGAACTAACTTACCTACTTTATATCTGGTTCTGAGAATAACGTATTTGAGAGTCAAGGCTTATATTTTTAAGCGATATATTTGTTACCACTATTCAATAGTATATTGCGTGACAGACAGTTACAGCCTTTTTCCACTGCTATGGAAATATGAAGGTTTCCTCACGATGTTTTTCATCACCTTTACGATAAACAAATAAAATCTAACAACATTCTTATTTATAAATGTTTGGACCAAGTAAATTTTCTCATGCTTTGTCCATGTCCCTTTCAGACACTTTGTTATTGTCTCTCAACAGGCATGTCCGTGGTGGTGTCGTTTGTCATCATAGTCGGATTCTTCGGTTACTGGGGCTACGGAGAGAACTCCATGTCGCCAGTTACACTCAACTTCCCTGCAGAAACGTAAGCCTTAATAATGACCCCGAGACTTACTTTTATAACCGACATCATCATCTTTACCCTTGGGTTTGCAGGCAATCTTATTTTATACCCTTACATTTAGTACGGTTTTCGGTTATTCCTTCTAGTTCCGCCCAGTTATCAGCACTCTTAGCTAAACCGTTCAGAACGTAAGGATTTTTTTTTACTGACTTTTTCTACCTACTGACCTACGTTCTCCTTCTTCTGGAGTCGACGGTCATCTTAAACATGGGCACGGGCAAAAAAACCGAAACCGCAATAGCTCACTTGGTAGCCTCATACAGCTCCTCGTTTGTGCATGACTATAGAGAAATAAACAAAGAAGCAGTCATCGCCTTCGTGAATTCCGACTGGGCTTAGCCAAAGCAAATGGCCTCAAGATAGAAGAGACGGTTGAAAATATAAAATTAGAGCCCTATACTCCTGAGAAGAGATGACAAGATGATGATATCTTAATCTCTATATTTCACGATTACTGTGGTGTTGCGGTCGAGGATGTGCCTACAAAGCGAGAAACCCTGCTTCTTGTATGTTTACGTGTAAATGTATGATCTAGAAACAGCGACGTCACGCTGTTTCTGGTTCTTAAGACACAGAATATCCTAGTGTAGGACCAGAAGCAATGTACTTGCCTGTATATAAATATTATGTATGTAGTGATTTAAATGCAGCCAAAGTAAATACCACTTCTTTCAGGTTCCCTATAATCCTTAAATACCTGATGGCGATAATGATATTCGTGACATTCGCTCTGAACTTCTGGGCCCCCTTCAACCTGGTCTGGCACTATGTGTCCAAGAAGCACAAGAAGGAACATCACTGGATATGGGAGAGAGTCTATAGAGCATTGTGCATTATAGTGATAACTGCCCTTGCTATTGCCTTTCCGAATATTGGGAATTTAATGGGTTTGGTAAGTATTATGTGAGAAGTACCTTCAACATAGATTTTCTGGAAGAAATCTCATGTAAGAAATAAGTTTGCCTTCGTACATGCCAAGGAAAACAGAATCGCTTTGCAAACCGGAAACGGAAATAATATTTAAATTAAAAACGACTTAAAAGTATCTGGTAGAGATCCTGATCTAGGGCATTCAAAAAAACGTCAGCTACATTTATGTATGAGCACTATGCCCCCCACCTTAGCATGTATGCCGGTAGGCGAATAAACGATCAGTGTGTAATAAGCCACCGTGTTTGCTTACTGTGCCGCGCTCCGACCTCCGTAACTGAACAATCCAACAGATCCCTTGGATTTTTACTCTTCAGACGATGTGCCAGCAACTTCTTCGTTATAATATACGACTTAGATGTTGACGACCGCTATACCTGCAGCTCCCTGGCGACTCTACCTGTAGGTAGGGTAACAACAAATATTTGCTTGCAACAACACGCATTTTATTGAATAATAGGGTTCACTATACAATGCACATATTTTTAGACTTTTTTCTTGTACGATGGTACGGAACCATTTGTGTTCGAGTCCGACTAGCATTTGACCGTTTTTTGTTGTTCTGTTCCAGCTCGGAGCATTCTGCCTTTCCAACATGGGTTTCATATTCCCCGCATTCATTGAACTCCTCGTCACGTGGGAGAAGCCAGGTCTGGGCAGATTAAATTGGCGGCTTTGGAAGAACCTACTAATAATGACAGTAGGAGTACTGCTGTTTGTCGCTGGCACTTACTCTAATGTGAAAGGGTTGATATCAAAATTGTGAGCAAAGTATTTCTCGTTCTGTGACTCTTATTTCATTTACTGATTAAATATACAAAATATTTTTTTTATTTCATTTTAACCATCAGCAGATATATACTGAATAATAATAATAAATCACTACTGCTCACTTAAAAGCACAACACTTAGGGCGACTACCTAGAAGGCGGAATAAGACTTTACTCGAGTAAACATATAACTCCATACAAATTTTAATAGAGATGTCAAAGTTTACTCGAGTAAAGTTATTCCGCTTTCTGGCTAGTGGCACTTAAAAGCAGAAAACAAGCAGCTTAACTTGTTTAACGCAATTATTGAGATTCGATTTTAGTATTGTGTTAAATTAAAATGCAGGCAGGGCCATTCAGTCTTATGCAGTGGGTTTCCCTTATTTTGTTTAGGTTTGTTTTTTTTAATTTTAATTACGTCTCGGGCATCTTAAAAAAAGTTTATTTTAGACCGCACATTGAAAAGCGAATAAAACAGCCATTTTAATAAAAAAAATGGTACCCTATCAAGACGAATGTTATGACGTATCATTTATAAAAAAAAATTGAGCAGTTCAGTAGTTACAAGAGGACTCAGGAACAGACATATAAGGTTATGTCCGTATAAGGTTAGTGGCTATTTTAATGTGAGGTACTGGTTGTCGATAGGTACCACAAAGGTATACGACAAAAGGAAGATTGAATATTATAACCTTTTTATTTTACCTGTAGAGAAGCATGTATACCCTATAACGGAACTTTTATGACAGACGTCACCTAGAGTTCTGAAGATTCTAGTGTGGGCATTTGTGGGAAAAATTCATTAAATTTGCCTTAATTATTGTCATAATTTTTTCTTTTCTGGCCAGCAGGGTAAACTAATATTTTATTCATCAATTTCGAAATAAAAGCTACCTATGCCATCGTTGCAAGAAATACTTCAGGAATCTTGGTTCCTAACTGGTTACTCCGAGTTTCATGATAACATCTTCCATCTCTATTTCCATTCTTAGATCATTCTATACTGGGTAGGTATTCCTGGTTTCTTAACATGTCACGATTTTCCAGTACTTTTCTAACAATTTCTCAAGCTTGAGAATGAATTATTGGACGAAGATGCACCCAACGCTTTTTTAAATTATAGCTACAAGTGCAAGCTTCAACGTGAGAAAGATCGAAATCGATAAATGGGATCGAAGCGAACTTGCGCATCACTTCACTTTGACAAAGGTAACGCATGGAGTGTGCGTTTGTACGGAATCTGAAACCTCTGATATCCTCTTTCCCCTTAGGCCATTAATCCTGATATACAGTGTGATTCTTCATATATATATTAACGATCTGCCTTTCATGGTGGAGAAATTAACTGGCATAGTGTTGTTTGCTGATGATACTTCAATGGTCTTCAAAATTGAAAGACAAAAAGGAGATTTTGATGATGTTAATGGTGTATTGCCTTTAACCTTGAATTGGTTCACAGTTAATAATTTATTGTTAAACGCTGGTAAAACCAAGTGTATCAATTCTCACTTCCAAATGTCAGGCAAGTTGAGACCAGTTTAGTGTTAGACAACAGCACGTTAGAATTAGTAAATGATGCGAAGTTTCTTGGAATAACCATTGATAGCAAATTGCAGTGGGGACCCCACATAGATAAATTAGCTGGTAAATTAAGTTCTGCGGCTTACACTGTTAGGAACATCAGACAAAGCACGGATGTGGCTTCAACTAGGCTAGTATATTTTAGTTACTTTCATAGTGTCATGTCCTATGGTATCTTGTTGTGGGGGAAAGCAGCGGATATTCAAACTATTTTTATTTTACAGAAAAGAGCTATTCGAACAACTTATAATTTAAAACGAACAGACTCCTTAAGAGAGCTTTTTAAAGAAATTGACATACTAACTGTAGCTAGTCAATTTATTTTCGAAAATATAATGTATGTACGCAAGAACCTTACAACATTTACCAAACTTAGCGATAGCTGCAATGTTAACCTAAGAAATAATCACAGACTGTGTGCGCCCCGATTTAGACTCGCGAAGGTTAGCAATTCTTTCAAGGGTCAGTGCATTCTCTACTATAACAAGATACCTCTAGAAATTTTGAAATTGCCATTTGAGCAATTTAAAAAGCATGTTAAAGCGACTTTGTCGAAAAAGGGATATTAATGTTCGAGATTACTTAAATGACAGGACTGTATGGGGTTAATCTAGCTCAACACAGACCTCGCTGTTAATAATTTTGTAATTATTTAAAAAAAAAACATAATCGTATTAGTTAAGCACAACCTATTTTTAAAAGAGATCTAAAAATAAATCTGTGGGAGTTTCTACGCCCTTCTTCTCCCACAATGGTCCAATGTAGAGAAGAGGCAAAAAATGACGTTTGCTAAGTATATGTAAATATCTACAGTAATAAAGTACTTTGACTTTGACTTTGACTCATAAACTGGACATATTAAATAGGGTTAAAGAGGACATTATTTTATCGACAAAATTTAAAAAAAAAATCCCACCCCCCCTTATTTTTTTACAGCCATATTTGATTATAAATTTTCGTGAACCATGCACCAATTGTAAAAAAAATATAACTTCGAACTGAAAGGGTTTGTCGTGATCAAATCAACTGGATTGTAATGATGAAGAGTAGGCAGTACTGCCAGTTACAAAAAAATGATGAAAAAGTGTTAACTGCTTAATAAAATTACGCTTTGTTTTTGAACAATTGTGGTCCCCAAAAAGGAACTACGATATGACAAAATATTATTCTCTATCTCAATAGCTTTCAATTAACACCTACATTATGTTTCTAAGTTATTGACTTATTTTTTTTTTAAATAAGACCGTGATATCCCATTTTCACTTTTCGGAACTAAGATTAATCCTAGCCTAATGATACTTCCAGTGGATTAATGAGGTGAGATAAATCAATCTAGCCCATCAATGTCCCCACCGAGGGGCACAGGCCTTTAAACAGATACGAGTAAGATTAAGCCATACACCATCACGTTGGCTCAGTTTGGGTAGATGGATGGGTATGACGATACATACTGCCAAGAAGCGATAGTAGCCTTGACCTGCGCGTGAGAAGCAAGCGTGAAACCAACTAGACTCGTCCATGGAGAGCTAATGTAATGAAACAATAAAAAATATTATGTACAATATACAATTCATATCATTTATTTTGTTAGAAAAAAACAGATGTACAAAGGAAATCCATCGACGTAATGTAACTACAACAAAAACAGAAATATCCTCCTTGATGTTGAAGGCACAATGCGCCCTTCTTCGAGGTTTTTTTTTGCTACGAGTACGAATGACTTTACGCTTTTCTTTTGCTTTTGTTTGTGTTTTTCAAACAATGCAGAAAACTTTGTCAGATGCCCTGTGGCTCAAGCAGGAATAAATACCATAGTGAAAAAGTATTAGAGTTCAGATAAAATGAACCTTATGTCATTGAACATTAGAGTCACTGACAGTTCGATTCGCATACTTTTTCGACGCGAAATTATTCCTGCTTTCTACACTGATTTCTTCTCGTATTTTTCTTTTGCGCAAGTTAACGTTTGAGTGAGTTATCTCCGGCTGAAATAGCCTACATCCATTATTATTATATAAAATATAAACAAAAACATGACCCTCCTATTTTCCGCTTCATTGCAGTGGGGTAAAAAATATAGAATCGATTCAAAAGTTTAATTTTTTGTACATTTGAAAAAAAAAATACTCATTTTATTTATATAAAAAAACCTTTACCTACTACACTCAATACTAATATAACTAGGCTAGTATTTAATCGCACATCAAAAATACTTATTTGCAAAAAAGGACCAGGAAAACACTTTTTGTGTTTTAAATATTTTATGTGTACTGTGTACTCAAGTTTGTGTTTTAAGTATTTTTTGTTGTTCTTACATGTTCAATCTAACACGAAGGATAAAGGGGGCTTCGCTTCGCTCACCCCCTTTACCCTTCATCTAAGCTGCCGCAGCATTTTTCCCCTATATTTGCTGTGCAAATCAGTATTTTTGATGTGCAGTTAAATATTTCCCACTTAACTACTACAAATAATAAGGCAATTTTGCACCAAACTACTTATTATGGCCGGGTTGTATTTAAACCTCATTTAAACTATATTAAGTGGCTGTCAAAATGTGTTGGGAAGACTGTGTACTTAGGTTTAAGACGCTGATTAAATAAATATGGGGTGCTGTTTTCATGTGTTTTTCAGGAAATACTGGGCAAATCGTAATTAATTTCTGGTATATGTAATTTGACTATATAATCTAGAAGATTCTTAATTGGAAAACATGTTTGGATAAAATTTTCTCGATAGAAAATAAATACAAAGTCAACCCTTTTTTATGGTTTTATCCTATTACACCGCAGTAGTAAGTGAATATGACTGTGTGATAATTGCAATGTATGAACAATTGTTATTTCTAACGATTTTCAATTTGAAAGTTAATTCCCTGAAATAGTTTATTTTTTATGTTTTTTTTTTTACGTTTTGGCGCTTACGTTGTTTCAGATTAGTCGCGAGTGCATTATTGGCATCCCGCTTTTTCTTATTCGCGATTAATTATTGCATCTCACTTCCACTCGACAGCGCATTTTTATTCCATCATCGCCTTAAGAACAAGTGGCATTCCCGAAATACCAAAATTCATAAAAACGCTAATAAAATAATCTATTTGTGAAAAAACCGCTTCTTGAAAATGATGTTTGAGGAAACAATGGTGCGAAACGATTGGTCTGAGGCCAAGATAAAACTGGCCTTTGGGTTAACACTGGCAGTGACTTAAACAAATAATTTGGGAATTGATTTGGAACAAAGTTTGGACTACTAGGTAGGAATGAACGACTTGGTTGGGCAAACTTAAAAGAGTGTAATGTAGTTGGAGATAGAAGCACTGAATTAAAACTGTGATTGTTTCTTGAAAGGTCACTCACAAGATGTATAGGTTCAGATCTTAAATTAGGTGATAAACTATTTGTGATTCCAGAGTTTAGTTTAATAGGTTCATTTGGTTGAAAGGGTGAATTAGCGTTTAAAAAATGGGGATTCGGAGAGGGCGGTAGTGGTTTGTATTGATTTTGGGCTGAACTCAAATGGAATGGATTTGCTAATGGCGCAGCGTGTTGTTGATTAAAAAGATTTGGAGTGTCTTCTAAATAGTCGTCTTCTAGATCGTGAAATGGTGTTTCAAACCTGAATTTTGAAACATATATAGGTGATTTTAATGTTTGCTTATATTGAAGTGGTGGTACATCTGAATAAAGATTAGACTGCAATTGCGCATTTCTCATCGGTACATAAGGGTGACTAAATTGATTAGATTCATGGTTTAAATGCGGAACTGTTAGTGTTTGATTAAATTGAAACGCTTTGAACAATACCGGATTATACTGATGTAATTCAGGAAGTGGCATTTTTCTGAATGTATAAGGTTTATTCAAATGTAGATCAACAGGATTCAAACGAGATTCTGGTTTTCTTTGAGGTTCAAGTTCAAGTGATGGATATAAATTATGTTGACCCACTTGATGTCTATCAAACAGTACTCTTCTGTTTGAGGGTGTGTTTAGTGAGAAGGGATACGCGTTGCGATCGCTGAAATCATAATCCTCTATATGATTTACATGATCAATAATTTTTAAATCGTCTTGTTCAGCTGCACGAAGTGATGTCCTGTCAGGTGTCAATGAGATATCAGGTCGTATGAGCCTTACGAAATCGGAATGATTACTTTTTGGTGGCAATATCTCGTGTTCTGGAACCTTTGTGACTATTATAGGTAAATATTTGAAAGTGCCTGGGATGATTAACTCAGTAAGATCTTTAGTCCCTCGTTCAACTTCTTCATCTGAAAAGAAATAATTTAAAAATTAAAGTTACCAGCAATATGGTTGACATGAGTCGTTAGAAATTTGACAGCTATTGTAGTCGTATTTTATATTTTGTCTTTTATTAGTTCATTTCTTACGGGTATTTCTTAAATCGATCTCTCTATTATTAAATCATTAGCACTACTCATGATTTTTACTTACCTTCATTTCCATCACTGGCTCTTATATCGGATGAAGGTTTTTCATTATCAGGGAGGAGTGCAGGAACTTTTTGTACTAAGTGTTCTCGGTCGGTCAAAATATCTTTAACCAGTGTGTCATCCTTTCCAAAACTTACATCTTCTGGGTCACGTCCAGTAAGATTTTCATCATTTTCTTCTCGCTTATCAAAACTTTCAATTCGGATTTGTTCTTTAGGTTTTAAATCAATATTAGCATCTCTACTGAGACTAGGCTTTTCGTTACTATCTACGTGTCCAGGTATAATGTTAACCTTATTTGTGGTTTTTATTGGTTCATTGTGCCTCCTTGGTTCTATTGTATGGATCTTACTATCGTATTCCTTTTCAATTCTGACGTTAGGAAGCACTTCAATTGCAACGGTTACCTCATCATTATTAACAGTTAATAATAAAGGTCCACTGAAGTTTCTTTCAATACGAGAATCAATTTCTCCTTCAAATGATTCCTCATGATTTTTCGAATTTACTTCATCCACGGTAGAAGGTTTAACTTCTTTTCTTCTACTTGAGCCAGAAATATTGGGGTTGTCATCTGTATTTTCAAATGGAGAAACGCTCTCATATAAATTTTCTAAATAGTCTTGTTCATAATTTCTGCGGGACAAATTTTCACTTGCATCAACATCATTTGTCGCAATACTTTGAGATGTTTGTGTGCTTGCTAATATTACACCATTATTTTTGTGATGTTGCTCTGGACTTTTTATGTTTTCGTCCGTAATATTTTTTACAGCTGCACTTCTTACTTCTTTTTCTTTTTGTTCCCGAACTGATACATCATTGGAGTGTTTTAAAATCTGACTGCCATCATCTGATTCTTCTTTCGACCCCGTGAAAATAACGGATTCTTTCTCTAGTTTGTTACTTTTTGCAAAATCATCAGAATGGCTGTCTGAAACAAAAGAAGCAAATCTTCTCTTTGAAGAATCTTCTACTGTCTCTGAAGCCGATAACTCTGCATTTGTTGATTTCTGAAATAAGATGTGCGATGATTATCCTAATAAGTTAATAGAAAGATCCAAAGGTGCATTGAAGCCTGCATTGAAAAAACCAGCATTCTGCTTTATATATAAATGGTGTTAGAATGTTAATCCTATTTAAAATAAATAAACCCTAAACACTTCGACCATACCAAGCACAATGAAACAACATCAAATTATAATTAAAAAGTTAAAAAGATAAGGTAGTAATAAAACCCCTCCGTCAACCCGCACTGTGCTATTGGTTAAAGGCATTGCCTCTTGGTGCGGGCATGAATGGGCTACACTTATTAATTTTTAAAGGGTAGGTAAGGCACAACTGTGCTCCTGTTACCGTGTATTAGAAATGGCATGAGTCACGCCGTGATGCATTGCTGTGCTTAGCTTTTTGGGAAAGTTTCTAAAAATACTGCCTGCATCACAATACTGGGGTCTGAGAGAGAAAAAAAAAACACTAATAAATCATTTCAGGTACGCACTAATTCATCAACAGGTTTTCCAATTACAAGGATAACTGTCAATAAGTAAATTAAAACCAATTTGTACATATTTTCAACAATCACTATTACACGCTCAGAAAACTTAGTACACGTTCTCACTAAGCCATAGCTAGGTCTTAACAAAAATAAACATTGATACAAACCCATAATAAGATTAGGTGCAAATCAATTTCAACGGTGCAGTGTTTAAAGTCAGCTGTTGATAATCGGAGAGCGATATAATTTACATACCCAATACAAGTGTTGTTCTGTTTTTACTGCGGTTGATTATGATTTACTTCAATTTCTTTATTGAATATCACTATCAGATTGGTTTATGAAAAGATTAAATCCTAAAATATAAAACAGGGCAAAATCAAAGTCCTTTTTTTCAATTTCTGTAGATATAAGCCCCTAGAAAGTGCCAGCGACCGAGAGCCGGTCTCTGGCTCACATAGGTTTTGAACTTTATAACCAAACAATATATTAAATAAACTTAAGTACTCATTAAATATTTAAAACATAAAAAGTGTTTTTCTGATCCATTTTTTCTGTGAAAATCAGAATTTTTGATGTGCGATTAAATACTAGCCATAAATAAAGTCCTAACAGCGAGTTCTCTGCTGAGTTAGATTGACTCCGTGCGCTTTTTCTATTAATATAATCTTGGATATGGTTGCGGCGGCGGCGGTTTCAGGGTTGACGGCAGTGGCGACGGCGGCGGGAGTCATGGTAATGACGGAACAGTAGGGGAAGTACGAGGCAGATCAGTAGGTACAACATCGGTGCTATGTGCGTTGTTGCTCATTTCAGTGGACTCGAGTACGGAGGGTTACCTTTTCCTTCTCTTTGACAGCTGTCACTTTGTCACTAGGCATGTTATTTAGTATCCCTATATAGTCTGTGATGTTATTATAATGTATTTGTGTAAAATGTGTCCGTCCCGAATTCAGCTTAAACTATCAGTTTATATAATGCTATTTACTTATATTAACTTACCCCTCTGAATTCGTCTGCTTGCATTAAAGTATTTTTTGTACTTGTTATTGTCTTGAATAGTCTTGTTGTTACTGCTTTTGTGATAAAGATCTCTATCATTCTTCAATTTATGGTTGGTCTAGGTCTAAGCATGCCGCTTATTCAAACCAATTAGCTAGATCACTAGATTATATATTAGAAATGACATAAAAAATATATTTATTATATTATAATTTGTCATATCTATATGAATTCTTTACCTAATGTTATCAATCAAAGCTTCTTTCCTGCTCTTAAAACGACGATGTTGACGATTTTCTGAGTAAATAAAGCAACAGCTACACTTCGGAGGAACCCCTTTCTGCCAACATTAGGACAGTCTTCGGTGGTGTGGAGAAAAACTTAAGCATCGTGCTTATCAATGCACAAAGCATTCACTCCAGCTACCCGGACCTGCTCGAGGCCTTTGTTGACCAATGCGTGGACGGCATTCTTGTCCCCGAGTCATTCTTAAAGCCATCCCTGCAATCTTCTTTATACTCCCTTCCAGGTGACATGCTTTACAGGAGCGACAGAGTCAGAAAAGCCGATAAGGCGTCGCTATCTATCTGCATGCGGAAATCCCGTGCAAGGTGATCAGCACATCCCCTAGCCAGTACTCCGAGTCTGCCGAACATCTCTTTCTCAAAATAACTCTTCATCACGGTAAAATCTTCCTCAGTGTTCTTTAAAGCCCCAAATTCCAAATTCCAAATGTCTTTATTACTGTAGATATTTACATACACTTAGCAATCGTCATTTTTTGACACTTCTCTACATTGGACCACTGTGGGAGAAGAAGAGCGTAGAAACTCCCACAGATTGTTTTTTAGATCTCTTTTAAAAATTGCTTGTGCTTAACTAATACAAAATTTTATAGTATCATTATATCATAATTAATAAGTAGGAATAAATAATTACAAAACTATTAACAGCAAGGTCTGTGTTGCGCTACGTTAACCCCATACAGTCCTCTCATTTAAGTAATCTTGAACATTGTAATATCCCTTTTTCGACAAAGTCGCTTGAACCTGGTTTTTAAATTACTCAAATGGCAATTTCAAGATCTCCAGAGGTATCTTGTTGTAATAGAGAATGCATTGACCCTTGAAAGAATTGCTAACCTTCGCGAGTCTTAACCGGGGCGCAAGTAGTCTGTGATTATTTCTTAGGTTAATATTACAGCTATCGCTAAGTTTGGCAAATGTTGTAAGGTTCGTGCGTACATACATTATGTTTTCGAAAATAAATTGACTATCTTCAGTTAGTATGTCAATTCTTAAGGAGTCTGAGCGTTTTAAATCAGAAATTGCTCGAATAGCTCTTTTCTGTATAATAAAAATAGTGTGAATATCCGCTGCTTTCCCCCACAATGAAAGTAACTAAAATATACTAGCCTAGATGTAGCCACATCCGTATTTTGTCTGATGTTCCTAACAGCGTAAGCTGCAGAACTTAATTTACCAGCTAATTTATCTATGTGGGGTCCCTACTGCAATTTGCTATCAATGGTTATTCCAAGAAACTTCGTGTCATTTACTAATTATAACGTGCTGCTGTCTAACACCAAACTGGTCTCTAATTGCCTGACATTTGTAAGTGAGAATTTGATACATTTGGTTTTACCAGCATTTAACAATAAATTATTACCTGTGAAGCAATTCAAGGTTAAAGACAATACTCCATTGACATCATCAAAATCTTCTTTTTATCTTTCAATTTTGAAGACCAGTGAAGTGTCATCAGCAAACAACACTATATCAGTCAATTTCTCCACCATGAAAGGCAGACCGTTAGCATCGACTACTGAGACTCATTAAAATTCCTCCTAAATGAACTCTCACATCTTAATAACGTTACTCTCATTCTCGATGATTTCAACACCTGTCAAAAATAATTCCCCGTTCTGACAAACTCAAGTCGACTCCATCAATCTGCATATTGTGCCACTTGATACTAAACATTTCCAACCCCACCGCTCTCCCTATCCTCGATATTATGATCGTCTCTTACTTGGATGGGGTCACCGTACATGGGCAACTCAATTCTTCTTTCTCGTTTCACCTTATCTATCTTTCGTATTAGATGAGGCGTCTCGAGAGTAGAGCAAAATTTTTTAATATTCGTAACTTTAGGGATATTGACTTAGATTATCTGAGGTTGGATGCCTTGTCGATCGACTGGTCCCCTCTTATATACAGCGAGACGAGAAAATTGACAATTTTGATAGCATAGTCTTAAGCGTCTACGGCGAGCATGCTACTATGAAAAATTAAGAGTATAACACCTACCAGCATGTTGGCTAACAGATTATTTTAAGCGTCTTATGGCCAATAAAAACAGAGACAGATGACAATTTCCTTACTTACAAATGTCTCGCAACCGCTGCATCCATCTCTGTCCTGATGCTAAACGTCGGCACATACACGAGAGTATTGAAAGTTACACACCAGCTTAAATATGGAAGTTTCTAAAAACGCTTGGTATAGGTAATTCTCAGGAACTACATGCTGGTAATGTAGATCTCAACGGTCTCAACCAGTTCTTTTCTGTCCCGCCTGTCGCATGGATCCCACGGATAAACAAGCCACTCTTCAGAGCCTGCGCTCTAAGTCCTTACCCTATATCACACCGTTTAACTCGAGCAATGTTGGGATCTATGCGGTCAAGAAGGCACTAGCAGTCAGGTCGAAAGCATGCATCTATATACACATTTCAACCTCATCGCACCCCAACAGGGGATAATGGTATTTCACCTACTACTACTACGTTGCATTTTAAAATATATTTTTTCGTAATCAGCGATCAGCTGTATCATACAAACGATACTCATGTTGATTTTCAGACTTTCTCACCTCATTTCCCAATTTTATGAATTCTGAAAAAAACTGAAACACATGTGTTGTGAATTTGGATAATTTATTTTTGGAGATTTGGGCAGGACAAAGGAAACACTCACTTTGCACACGTATTAGAATACTGACCAGTATAACTATTTGGACGAATCCAACCCAAATTAATCGAATCCATTTAGTTATACTGAGCACTAATAGTATAACTAGATGGACGAATCCGATTTTTCTATTGAGAAAGAGCATATATAATCGCCTGCCACTTGTGACAGAGCAATAATTGCGAACCAACTTTACACAGGCGTCGGTAATTTAATGTTTTTTCTAACATTTAACGACACCTTAGATTAACTAGGACTTAAATATAGGGGTGAAGAGGCTTCATTTCCGATCATAATTTTTACTCATTTATCGATAGGAGTACTCCTGTGAAGTTTCGAATAAAATATTTTTACTAACCTTGTTTCCCCATACAAACTTTCATCCCCTATTTCACCCTTTTAGTTGTGGAATTTTCAAAAACGATGATACATGTTCGTTAATTTTTAATCATCTCTTAAATACAAAATATTAATATCCTACCTTCAAAACTGACAGACTTTCGTACAAAATTTCACCCCCTATTTTAACCCCTTAGGGATAGAATTTCCAAAAATCCTTCCTCAGTGGATGCCTACACTAAGCAATGTATCTATGTGCAAATTTCAACGTTCCAGATTCAAGGGTTTGGGCTGGGCGTTGACGAGTCAGTGAGTCAGGACTTCTCCCTTTGAATATGTAGATTGCTAGTAAAATATTGTGCAGTACAATGTCTTGAGCATTTGCGCGTGGTTTTGCCCTCTAGTGGGATCCAAGAGATATTTTGCATTTTTTAACGAAGCAATCGAAAATATAAGGGGGAGGTTCATAAGTACACATTAAATAATTGAATTTAAGCATTATTATTTCTCTCTATACAATTTATCGATAATACATCACATCACTATCGATATTTCTTGGACAAATTTGTAAAAAAAAAAACATAATTCATAATTCTTTATTGAACACAGTTATTTAAAAAAGATACATTAAGAGAAAATATATGTACAAAGGCGAGCTTATCTCTAAAAAGAGATTTCTTCCAGCAAACCAAGGCATGACAGGAAATTTTATCATTAAAGGGTAGGCAGTGCACAATATCAATAATTGTTGTAAATACGATACTATAAATGTATTTGTCTTATTGTATCCAAAATAATCTATAAAATACAATAAAGTGTATGAATATCACCATCATCATCAATTAATACTCCCCTGTGGTGGCTGATAAAATCGCCTGAGTTTTCACGACTTGTCTTGTAAATTTTGCACACGATACGGCGACTGTCTTTCTCATGCAATTTTATATTGGCTTGTGTTTAAAAGATTACCAAAAAAGCACCTATTTTACTACCAATACATTCGAAATGACTGCCAGAATGGAAAAATGTCCACCAAATTGTGTTTGGATAAATGATCACCAAACTTCTTTTTATGTTTTGTGTACTTTAGTTTATGTTTTAAGTATGTTTTGTTGTTCTTTCATGTTCAACCTAACACGAAGGATAAATTCGATTCGCTCACCCCCTTTACCCTTCACCAAAGCTACCGCAGTATTTTGCCTTGATATTTTTTGCAACTTTTTGTGTTCATTTATCCATTTTGGGTAGGAAAAAAATATTTTGGTGATCATTATATTTGTTGCCTTTTATATTTATCTCACTGACAGATCACTTTTATAATTAAAATAACGTTTCCCGAAAGTTTGTATTTTAAATATTCAGTCTACTTATTTGTGTTTATTTATTTTCACAGGGAATATAATATCAACAACTTAACATATAAATATAAATTCCAAAGAAATGTGAATTCGAATGCTTAACTAGGTGCAAGTGAGAGTTCTATGGTTGAATCCAATGTTTCGAATGCCTTACCACCTACAAGAGTCGTGCAAGCACAAAAGCCGAGCCAAGCTAAAACTAAATCTGCAGAATACCCACTTATCAATGGACGCGGTTGGCATGGGACCGTGTTAAATGGCGTGTAATATTTTTATTTTATATTTTTAGGAGAGGCAACGGCTAATATATTTAAAAACAAGAATCAATAATGCCAAAGGAGCTACTAAAAATCTCCCACAGTTCGTTTTCTACGGACAATACAATAGATTGATTGATTGATTTGTTGAATGTTGTTGTTGAATTGTTGATGAAAAGAATAATGAAGAACTTAAAGGAGATCTAGCTACCGAAGGAGGAGGTGAACCTAAAAAAGTGAAAAGAGGAAATATATATTTAAAAAAAAATGTTACTTCATTCACTGTCCCTGTCCTGTGTCAGTGGGTATTGTTCCGAGTTCTCTGCTTTTTTCCATTTCCAGTAATTATCGACGACTTTGCTTCTTGTATTTTGGATTAATGACATTTTCTTTGCGATTTGGTTGGATTTATTATTAAAACGACGACATCTGCTTAAAATCACGGACTTTGATTTTTATACGATAGGACCTCTTTCTCAAAAAACAAGGAGGTAACAATAGTAGTTTGTTACACAAGGAGTGAAAGAGAGCTATTTCGGACGAAGATCCAATTTGGAGCGCAAACGGCGCTAAGGATCGAGTCTAACCGAGACATTTAGCATATAGTGGCTATTTTAGGATACAATCACTGAGCCGCAACCCAGTACCTCAGGGTGGGAGACTAGTCCGCCTGCCAAAAGACGAAAAATTCATCTGACCACAAGGGAAAAACAAATCCTAGTAAATATTTATAATTATTTGGAAAAATCCTCTCCTACATACCGGGGTGTCTCAGGACGTAGTGAGATACACCATGAAGCATATTTTAGAAACTCAAGAAATACCACAGCCAAAGCTAACTCTACCTAACCTCACCTAACACCTCTTTAAATTACCCGCCAGATTTCATGAAATGTTTGTATTAGATAATATGTCATCAATTATTATTGTACTCATGAACTCACAACATGTTGATAAATTAGATGAATTTACTTTATCTGCAAAAAAATCGATCGAAAATCGACAGCGAACTATATCTCTTTGATCAATGCCTTTGACATCAGTGTAGGTACAACACTCAAATCTCGCTCAATCATAGACAACTGTCATCTGACATTCTGTTTACATTATTATGAAATGCTATTGAAATGGAGTATATATCATCAACATCATCACCATCAACACCATTGTAGCCTCTGTCGCTGAGATGGTTAAAGGTGGAACACGCTCTTATTAGAAAGGAGTTTTCTCTATAGTTGCTATCCACGAGAGGCAATGAGGTTCTTTCCTAGATGGTTTTCTTCAAAATCCAGCAGATGACTCTCAAGACGGGTCGTTTTTTGGTCATAGAGTAAAGTATATGGTATATAAAGAGTTTCCATTATCTCAGATGGTATAGGTTAATGAGGAAGAAGTATAGTACGTACTATACTTCTTCCTCAGGTTCAGTAGGTTACGTAATCTACTGAAAAAAATGTTCGGTAAAAAAGGTTGTGTATTCGCTAGACGTAACCGATGAAACGTACGAACGTACTGAAAGAAGGTTTGGGATGAAGGTTTTGTACCTACTGGCTGAAAGTAGTCTATGATTAAAAGCTGTCATGTGTTGTTTGCTAAATAAAATACTCGGAGATCTCGAAGTATAGGTAGGCACAGACTTTATAGGAATACTACGTTGAAATTGACAGCTTTCAATAACAGGTTACGTTCAGCCAGTACACAACCTTTTTACCGAACCTTCTTTCAGTGGTTGTGTATCTCTACCATCTGAGAGTTCATGGAATCTCTTTGCATAACATATAATTTACTCTATGACCAAAAAACATGCCGTCGACAGCGCTATCTTTTGGATTTTGAAGATCTGAAATATCCCTGCGAAGTTTCAAAGGAAGAAGATGTAATCGAGCACAGTGATTCTCATATTTTAGCCAGGGCAACTTGAATTTGAAGCCAACATATCTTGTGATGTTTTTCTGAATTCTTTCGAGTCTATTGCTGTGGAGGTTGTAACAGGGTTCCAAACAAATGTATATGCCCGAGGAGGCCTATTGAGGCCTGTACTTTTTACTCAATGGGGATTTTTGAGGCCCTCGTATGAGGTTTTTAAGGGCCAAGATCACACAAAGCCAATGAAAAGCGCTTTGGCCATAATAAAAAACCACGAAATGCATCGGTATCTAAAAATATTATTATTTACAACGAGATAATCTAGTTTAAATGCTATATCGTTACACGATTGGATTAATTTGCCTCGATCGTAAAAAATCCTGGACAAAGTCTATATTAAAAAGGAAAAAAATTGAATATAAAATTACTTATTTTTTTCAAATTTGTTACACCTAAATTTTCCTCTATTGAGCTCCTTATCAACCCTTAAATTTCAACAATTAGCTTATTTCCGTTTTTCAGTAAATTCGAAAAAAACTAATTTTAAACGTCGCCGGGCGTCCCGATGCTGTTTCGCGCCGCCCACTACCCCCCGCCAGAAGCCAACGGGCGAATGCGGCGACCATCACCTCAACAGCCAGAACTGGGCCTTAATTTGTTATCAAAATATATTCGTTTGGAGTGGCACTGAGACACAGTGGTTAAGCACAATGTAAGCGTAATCCTCGTAGTGCAACTGAAATTCGCATTGGCAGTTTTGTTTAGGGTACGGGTTGACTACGACAGGGTAAGTAACTGACTCCAAATTGACCTCTTTTGTTACTATGTGATTTGAGAAAAAAATAGCGGCCACATCTGCGGTGCTTCGACATGAGTTAAAATTTATACAAAAATAATTCAATAAAGCGTGATTTTGCCATAATGCGGAAAGCTTATGTACATGTGGAAAGTCACTCCTTTACTTTTATTAATTTTTTTCCTTTGAAATTTGTACACTACCTCAGTACATGAAGGCATATTTCGAAATCCTTTTCACTCAAATGCGTCGAGCTATCGCAGCCGTCCGGCACAGACTGAGCGCGTTTGGGTCAATTGCCTTAATTAGGTTTTACAAGAAATCAGCCGAGGCGTTTACTCTAGTGTATATGTTACGGCAAACTCAATAAATCCGGTTAGTATACATAATTAACGGTAAGTATTCATACTAACCACTGATTTTGGTGAATGGAATATATATGTGTATAACCCAAATCAGTCCGATTAAATCTTTAACCAGTTAATATTAATACCCACCGAGAGGGTTTTTTTAAAGTAATTAGATATCTTTATTTTCTTAATCAAATATGGTTTATTAAAGATAAAATAAAACAAATAGTTAAAATCTTCTTAATATTGTCTGTCTATAATGCACAGTATTGCACAGAATATTTATTGGATAGGTGTAAAATATTTTGTCAATTTTGTATTGCGTACCCTTTTGTTTGGTCTCGGTCGATGGTTTGGTTTCTTTGTTTTATTTATTACTCTACAGAATAAGGTAATTCTCGCCATGTGTAAAGTTTATCAGACAACAACGAACTATTCAATTGTACCGAGCAGCATCTGACACAGTCATTAGCCTTGTGAGTATTATATTCCTTGGTCATTAATATCTTATTATATGTTTGTGACAGTCATAACATAAACAAAGAATCAAATCAATCAATCAATCAATCAATATTTCAAATCAAACTTGAGAAATACATGAGAAATCATACAAACTTAGCTGAATACAGGTAAATAATAATTGATGTTATTTCGCAATTTTCTTATATTTTATACATTTTATTGGATACATTAGGGATAGCGGAAGATTTTCCAAATTATTTCTGCCCATAAATATCAGAAATACGTTTATAGTGGCGTATTTACGTTATTTTTTCTTTTACATATAATAATAATAATAATAATAATAACTTGGACACTATTTGAACACATTGATCTAGCCCCAAACTAGGATTCCCTGTATCTTGGGTACTAGACAACGATACATATACTTATATAGATAAATATTATAGTTAGATAGATAAACAACCATGACTAGGGTATATTTGCCCCCACCGGGACTCGAACCCGGGACCTTCGGCTTCGTAGGCAAGGTCACTGCCGACTCGGCCATTCAGGTCGTCATATTTGTCCAAGAAATATCGATAGTGATGAAAAAAATATATTATCGATACAATTATTTGATCTATATTTAAGAACCTTTTCCACAAAGTAACATTCATATGTGAAATTTTATGTGTGAATAAATATTACCCTTTTCATTTTAGATTTCCTCGTGAAACACTATTGCTAAATGTGTGGATTGCGGCGGTATATTGCGGGTCTGGCTGGACGACAAAACACGCGCAAATTACTCAAGAATATTTTACTGTAGAATGATTTTACCAGCAATAAAAAAATATGACTAATACAAATTACTTTAACAACACTAATATCAAGTTCACATCTGTAATTAGAGTAAGACCTCATTCACAAGGGATCCGACATCCACGATTCGTTAAAATATCCCAATAGACATTATACTCTTAAATGCCTGCTGATATTTTCCTATATATTGTAGTGACATTTTACTTCGTCACGGTACGTCCCTTGACGTACCTATAGTTTAATTGAATCGTGATTGGTGATTTATTATAATTAATGGTGTGTACATGAAAATGAGTATTTAATTTGTTTATTGCTATATAATTGTTGACTTTATAATGTGTTTATTTATAGATCATATTTTTTATAAATTATAATAATTTATTTTGAAGCACAAAAGGATCTATATTTTGTTTGTAACAGATTAAATACACACACACTTAATTCAATCTATTTCATATAAACAGGCCTGCCTGTGTCATGGCTCTGTTTTCCATGCATTGTCACAAATAGCCATATCACTCACCCAGTGTTTGAGTATTGGGACGTCGAGCCGACTTGCAATGGCCTCTAGGATACTGTTGCTGCTGCCACGCGTTCTGCTTCAGTAGAAGGCCGTTCTCTTACGTATGATGGCATGTAATCCATCAGTGCGTGCCTCAACAAACATGCCCGATGCGCTACAGTAGCGTGGCAGTGGCAGTCCCAGCAACAGTGTTACTCTGGACGAGCATGGCATTCTATGGTAAGGCGTTGAGAGTATTTTAGGTATTGTTGACCCGTAGGCTGCACGTGTTGATTGATTGACAATGTGCCTTGAAGAGTGATAATTTTACTGGCTTTTTACAATGTGCAATCCTACAAGCCAACATATTCGCCCGAACCGCCAAAGCGCTGCGCTCCTGCTCTATGACTAGGTCATCCCTCAGGTCCTCAGTCCCTATGTGACCAAGGTATTTGAAATTGGATATTGAGGGTATGTAAATAAATTATCACTTTGACTTTGTTTTTCGATAATATTTAAACAGTGATCATTAGCTTATAGCCAAATACCAAATACTAGTCTTCTAAAATATCGATAAACAAAGTAGGTAAACCATCAAACATTTTTGTCGATAGCCGTTATTATATCGATACTTACCCCATCGCTGGTTGTCACTAAAACGGTACGCGTAAATATCCGGTCAAAACTATATTGGTTTCAGTCATACAAAGTAAAACGGTCATATGAAAAAAGGGTGTCGGTATATTAACTTCCATTCATGGAAAATAGCCCTCCCTCTATTCACTTAATTACTCAGGTCTACACCATCCTTTAAACAGACACCATAGATAAAAAGTATTTTTTCGCCTTTCTATATTTTGATTTATTTGTGGTTTTTACGATTTTCTGTCAAGCGTCGATTTTTTCGATTTATATTTTGTAATAAATTGTATTTATTGGATCTACTATGAACCTTTATTAACTTCATTAGTAGTCGCGTATTATGGTAAGTCCACTACATGTTTGACTCAAGATGTAAGTTCTGCTACTTAGATTAAAGATGATTTTGATCATCAAAAGGTCTACCCTTTTGCCAGAAGATGTATAGACGGAGCATTATGACTTGTTACTTTCTTTGCAAACATCTTTCGCTATCTTAATATTCATAAGTTGTACTTTATAAAGGTAATGGATAAAATCGTCAGGAAACCTTAACATCTCCAAAGCTACGGCGATTGGCTAGCCCCCTGTCATGTACAGTTTGAATATCAATAATTAAGAATTACTGGTTTAGATTGGGAATGCAGAAAGTCATTGCTCAGGGAAGTAGAGATATATCATTCGCATCAATGACGAATGAAGTTATATAATGATCATATGTGTGCGGAGTCCATGTTTCTGGTTCCCACGACATAGGGATGCTAGTGTGGAGCCAGATGCTAAGTATGTGGAAGTATAAAAATGTTTGTTTTATCAAAGCCACGTAAACCACATGTAAGTCCACGAGTGACGACTATATAGTTGTGAAAACCGTCGCCGTCAGCGATCGGTCAGACTTTTACATTATTAATTATTAGTAGCCTTCCGATAAACTCATAGAGCCGCTGTTCTCATTGGCCATTGCTTGCACGATATTGCAATGCTATTTAATCGTACGATGAACCTTTTAATTAGGATCCTGCGATGAAATTGTCTAATAATATATGCTTTAAGGCGGGCTCACCAGCAAGCCAACGTGGAAATTTTAAGGTGGTGGCGCAAAGCCAGGAGGAAGAGGATGCCTATGATTGGACTGCGTACAGATACGCGCCGAAACCCACAGGGTACCCAAGACTTTCTTTTCTTTTCCTAGATTCGATCCAAACGTTCCTTTTAGGATCACATTATTATCTGTCTGTCCGTCTGTCTGCAATGATTGGATCTATCAAGATCAAGTTGAATTCAATATCACTTGCTCACCCGCTGAAATCGCTAAATTCTTAAACCGGTGTACCAGAATTGCAGGAGACTGGAACATATGGTTTGTTTTCAGAGGCAAATGGCTCTGAAATCTCGAGCACGCTCTTGGCTTGGATTATGATGATGAATTGCCTAGAAATATATGCCTATGCCACCCCGTACGAGCAAAAGCGTGACGTTCCTATTTATTTGTTTATTTCTCAGAGTGATTGCCTCAATAGCTCATTTGGTAAAGGGCGCACTTGGTGCCGGGCTCATGTCCGCACACGTAGGATTCAAGATGGCCGGGCTTGGGCCAGCGATGGCCATCACATTGATAAGTGGCGTGTACGTGGGTTATTGCCTTTTCGTAAGTCCCTTTGCTTTGGTATAATCATCTACTACAAATAGTGATTCCGGACCGTATAGGTGTCACAACAACTGAACTTATAAAAGAAATAAATCAAGGTCCGCCTCGGACCCCTACACGAAGGGTTCCATCGTCCAATAAAACTAACTTATACTTACCTATGTCCCATTACCCTATGTGGAGTCGATAGGAATCTTTTCCATATTTATCTGTCTATGGCCATCATTTTGATCTCTGACCATGTATTCCCTGTTTCACGGTTTTGGCTGCCAAATTAAGAGATCTTCATTACTCCCATTTTCCATTTTTTTCCAGATATTAATAAGGTCTGCTCAAATCTTGTACAAAAGAACGCAAATACCTTCGATGAGTTACCCGGATGTGGGAGAATGTGCTATGGCTTGCTTCCCTAACCCTAAGGTTGCTCGATGGTCCAAAGTCTTTCGGTAAGTACTAAAGCACTATCTCTCACTTCCAAGTTAGACTTTGGTATGTATTATATATTCATTAATGTTAATGAGACCTGAAAAGTATTATATTTCGTCGACTTGTTTCCTCGTAAAGCTTATAAGTTTCTAACCATCATTGGTAAGTCAACTACCATTTAAAAAAACGCATTAAAATACGTATGTGAGAGTGCTAGTACCACAGACAAACCGACTAACAGACAAACGGACGCTTCAAACTTATGACACCCACATTTTTCATCTGGGGTTGCAAATGAAAAGAAGCAGCCGGAAACTAGAAATAGTTATTTATGCAACAAGAGAGCAAAGTTGATTTTTGTTGCGAGTGGTTATTTAAGAACCGAGTGAGCAAAGGATTCTAAAATTGAATCACGAGCGTAGCGAGTATTTCGACGTTAGAATCTTGAGTGAATGAGTGGTCTCGTGTTGCACATACAACTTTTCATCTCAGCAATGAGAACAGACCAAATAAGATAATGAAAAAATACAACATTGAAAATCAAATAACATTTATTGTAATTTTCCATGATAAACTTCGATTTTTTACACTACGGAATATTTCTCTTTATGTATTATTTATCAATTAGAATTATCAGGAGAAAGAATTAAATAAGCTAGAATATGTGGAATTTAATAGCACAGATACTGCAATCGAGTTTAAAATCAATAAAATCTATAGACATAGGCGAAATCGTAAACAGCCAAAGAACATCGAATTATAACTCGATGCCCGTTGGCTGTTTGAGATTTTGCCTATTTCCGCGGCATTCAAAATTAAAAAGCTACTTTGTCTTATTAAGTGAGCAAAATGCAACTTTGCACACTGTTTACCCGCAGCAAAAGGAAATATTTTGAATGGGAAGTTGAGGTTACTACCCAAAAAGTTTCGTAAATCTGAGGGGTGTGGCTGAGTATGAAAATGATGATCCTCTAAAATTATGGACGTACAGAATTCTGACCGGGAGCAATGAAAATACCAAAAGTAGCATATAAATATACTTTTTTTAATCAAGCGTCTCCATTCAGCTTTGGTATTATTGCTTTCGAAATCCGCTGGCCGGACTTCTGGCTGTTCTCTCTACGGGTCACACTTATCAATCGATTGTCGTGAATTTTTGTGAACAAGTTCGATAATTATATGTTTTTCACTTCTCATGCTTGAAAAGTCCTTCTTTATGCTGGATGTAGGCGGCATTTCAGGCACTAGTGCATAAAATTTTGTCTTCATCTAGACCACAGATTAATAATCTAGACTAAGACAATTGAGCCATTCAGCCTGACAGACGAGGTGATTGCATAAAATAAATTTGTTTTTTAATACATTTACTTTAATTGATTTGCATTCTTTCTTTCATAGTAAACAAATAATAATAATAAAAACAAGTATAATTAACAAAAACATAAAAAATCCAAGAATGACTCGGGCACTATCGCGTATGACCTAAGCTAAAAATGACATACAAAAAATAAAAATAAATACATTAGCGGGAAAGAGACTTGTTTTTGACTTTTATTTAGATGTTTTCTTTGCAAAACTTGTTGTGTTTTAAGAAAGTTAATTAATATGTCGTCAAGTAAAGAAGAAATAATGCTTACCCCCACAACACATTAATGAAAACAAAAGCAAAAGGCGTTTTGAACAGACCTTGCCGCCTAAATCCAAGCAAATTTATCTTAAAACTTATGAAAATTTTATACTCTGGAGAAGCGGCAAACAAGGAAATACGTTCTCAGAAGGTATTTTTTACATTATCACTGTTTTATTTTCTCACAATATAAGTGAAAATCAGGGTGTAAAAGTCGGTCACAAACCCCATTTTACCCTCGAATTAACTATCCACCCTTGCCGCGTGTTTTATGCTCTTGTTGCACAATCTACTATTTATTTAACGATCCCGTTTTTGGAAATTAAAAAGTAGCGGAGATGTGGTTTGAAAATCATACAGCCAAACGTTTCGATGGATTCTAACAAATGAAATCTAGATTCCTGAAGACCGTGAAAGTGACATAGCCTATATAAGTTTGGTGAAAAGTCAATAAGTTGGATTTTAGATCTCAAAATGACTTTCATGCTCCATGTAGGTAACCACCATTCATAACTAAATTCAGCTTTCCGTTCTAGTTATATTAACAGTAACCGCAATGTACGAGAATCTTCATAAGGAATAATGGGTACATAGCGATACGAGCGATGAGTGCATACAAGTTCTTTGTATGTGTAATATTATTTCCCTGCAGGTACATAATAGACTTGTTAATCTGCACCGACCTGTTCGGCGCGTGCGCATGCTACCAGCTGATGATCGCGAAGACTATCAAGCAACTCGTTGAAAACTCTTCTGTTGACACCATTGAAGGCGCTAATGGTAAGAAAAACATATCGGGGTGGCAGAGACACAGATCTGTCATCTTTCATAATGTCATGTCCTAGCAGTTGTGGCTCTGGCTACCATGCAAGAGGTGCCGGGTTCCATTCCCGGATAAGGGTAAAAAAAACCCCAGGTCTTGGATGTTTATTTGTGTGTGACGTCGCTGTTTCTGGTTCCCACGACTCAGGGTAGCCTATTGTGGGGCCAGAAGCAATGTATGTGCATGTATGTAAATGTTTATTTTAATTTAATGTATCTTGTTATTGTGGAAAGCAGCGGATATTGTACGGGACTGTGCGTACCGCTGTTGCTGGGGTTGGAAGAATGAAAAGGCTGCTGTACTGTTGAATCGTGGCTGTCGAGAGTGTCTTGCCGCTGAGAGTTTCTTCCTCTTCGGAGGTTGTAATCGGAATGCCTTCTTTTTTTTTTTTGGCTTGATCTTTGTTGTTTTTAGACTGTTCGTCCTTCAAAACTTTGCCTTGGGATGGGCGGGACAGGTAGTCCCCGCCTCAAATAAAAGGAATGCCTTCATCATTATCTAAGTCATCTCACGCACCCCTTCTGGGGCGTGGGGAGTCGGGGTCAGGTCGACGGACCTCTTCCCGAAGAATCGCCTCTGTCCACTCCTGTGGATAGGTCATCGGATGGTCCCTGCGGGCGGTGGTCTTCATGTGGCTCTGGTGTGCAGTGGGTGATCGCAGGCTAGGCAACCAGGTCGCGTGGCAGGCGGCGGCGGTCGGGCGGGCGCGCGTGGTGCGGCGCCAGTTCGGCGATGTGCGGAAGATGTGACGCATCCGCACGCGCGAACATGCCCTTCGCCAGCCTCTGGACAAACTGGTCCACGGTTTCCCATCTTAGGTCCCTCTGGATTGTCGCGTTCCTCACGTAGCGGGGGGCGCCAACGATGGTACGCAGAGAGAGGTTCTCTTGTGCTCGGAGTCTCCGTTTGTTCGTTTGCGAGCACAGGGCGTACCATGCCGGAGCCGCGTAGGTGAGGCGGGATCTCACATAGGTCTTTTAGATCCCGAGCTTCGCCCTCAGAGGGAGGCTGGAGTCGAAAAGTGGACGCTGCTTGGCGCGTGCCACCTTGACCTGGCTGACGACGTTATCGACGTGTTGCTTCATGGTGAGCCGGCGATCAATGGTCACTCCCAGGTACTTCACCTGCGAAGACCACTCGATGTGCTGTCCCTGGAGCTGGAGCGATGGTGGAAGGAGACTCTGGCCTGTGATGAGCGCCTGCGTTTTCCCAACATTGACGGACAGTCGCCACTTGGTGAGCCAGTCGGGCAAGATGTCCAGGGTGCGCTGCAGTTTGATAGCAGCGTGCGGAGCCTGGAACGACGACGCATAGTAGGCTGCGTCGTCTGCGAAGAGTGCCAGCTGGGCACCCGGCCCAACGGTGATGTCGTCCGTGTATCGGGCGTAGCAGTCGGGGGACAGGCAAGAGCCCTGGGGGACGCCAGCTGCAACGGGATGTTCCTCGGAGACGGCATCTTCCACCATCACTCGGAAGCGGTGATTCTTCAGGAAAGAGGCGATTGTCTTGACCGTTCTTCTTGAGGCAGGGGGCGTCGACAGCTTGTACAGCAACCCCTCGTGCCATACTCTGTCGAACGCCTTCTCCATATCCAGAAGTACTGCGACAGTGTATTTTTTTTTGTTCAAACAGACCGTCATGTCATTAAGTACTCTGGTGAGCTGAAGCGTCGTAGAATGCTCGGGCCTGAAGCCGAACTGTTCCGGGCGCGGCTGGATGTGGGGCAGTAACTTCGCTAACAGGAGCTTCTCAAACACCTTTGAGATGGTGCTCAGTAGGGTGATAGGCCGATAGCTCTCAGGCAGCTTGGTGACCTTGCCCGGCTTGGGCAACATGATAACCAAGCCCTCCTTCCATTGGGTTGAAAGTGACCCGTGCGCAAGATACCGTTAAACAGGCGCGTAACGGCCGCCACAGTGCGTGGCGGCAAATGTAACAGCGCCGTGTTGGGTATTCGGTCTGCGCCCGGGGCTTTCCTGGGCTTTCCTGGGCTTGGTATGTCGGAATGCACGCACAATCTGGCCGGGCGTGACGACGATGGGGTTCTCTTCGGGAGCTATCGGCGTGACGAAGTACTCTCGCAGGTGTCTCTCGACTGTTGTGACGTGCTCCACATCATCCGTTGGGTTCGGCTTGAACTGCTTCTCGAGGCATTCGGCGAAGATCTCCGCACGGTCTTGGGCTCGGAATCTTGGAAGGCCGTCGCTGCCCAGGATTGGTCGAACAGGAGCAGGAGTGGTCGACAAAGCCCGGCCCAGGCGATGCACGGAGGGGACGTGGTCGCCTATGGACTCGACGTGGCGTTCCCAAGATTCTTCGGCGTGGAGATCAAGTTGGCGCTTCAGCTCTGCCATCATGGCGTTCAGCCTGGTCTTCATCGTAGGGCAGCGGGTTTGCTGCCACTGCTTCCGGAGAGCGCGCTTATCGCAGATGAGTGCGCGTAGCTCAGCAGGAAGAGGAGAGGGAGATACCCGGTGGGCAGATCCGTCAGGACGAGAAGAACAGGTCTGTGGTCCGAAGGGAGGTCAGGGAGAACCTCCTGGCTCGGCGGTTGATGTCCCATCCGGCCCGCGTGTCGAAGTGGGTGGGCTCGTCGGGACCAATGACGTCGTAGTTGTGGCTCAAGGAGTCGGCATGGATGGCGCGTCCAGCTGGGCACACCCTGGTGGAGTTCCAGGCGGTGTGCTTGGCGTTGAGGTCGCCGGTGACAACTGTCAGGTGCGGCGACTGTAGCAGCCCCCGTAGCTCGGCGGTGTGGATTGGTGTACTGGGAGGCTTATAGGCGGCGAAGAGTCGCAGCACCTCGCCGGCGACCTGGAGATCGACGCCCAAAGCATACAGGGAAGAATACTCCTGGGCGTCGACGAGCTGGTGGACGATCTTCCTGCCGAAGATGACTGCCAAGCCTCGAAAGGTCCGGCCGCTGGAGGTCTTCTCGTACTTGCGGTAGACGAAGTTGCCGGGCAGCGACAGCTTGTCGCTTCCGGCTATGTGTGTCTCGCTGATGAGCATCACGTCGACACGGTAGTCCCTCAGGAACACGTGGAGCAGCCGTTTCTTCCCTGTCAGCGACTGCGCGTTCCAGTGGATGACCCTGAGCGGCTCATGCATTGCGGAGCAGAGCGGTGAGTCTGCCCAGGGCAGTGGGGTCGCTGAGGAGGGCGAGCAGGGCCGTGAGGTGCCCCAAGTCCTGCTGCCCTATCGCCGTAGCCGGAGTGGCGGCGCGAGCGGCGGCTGCAGTCTCGCTGGCGGCGAGAGTAGCCGCCGCGGCGCCGGCGGCAGGTGGAGCCGTCGCCTTCTGCTTCTTCTTCCCCCCCCGCTTCGTCTTCTGCCTGGGGGCTCCGTCGTTCGCCTGCGTCATAAGCGAGGCGGGCGTCATTTGTCCCTGCAGATCGGGACGTGGAGAAAGGGGGGGGGGCTGCACCTTCTTGGGCCCGGGCGCGTTGGTGAGCGCCACAGTGCCGGCCTTCTTGTTCCGCGCCTCCTGGCGGAACACGGGGCACGTCGCATTATTTGCCGTGTGCGGGCCACCGCAGTTGGCGCACGTCGGCGGCTGGTCTTTTGGGCGGGGGCATTCCCGCGCCGAGTGGGGACCGCCGCAACGTACGCACGCTAGGGGGCAGTGGCACATATGCGACGAGTGCCGGAATTGCTGGCACCTGTGGCACTGGGCCGGGCCCTGCTTCGAGCGCCAGACCTCGATCTTCACCCCCATCATATAGAAGAGCTCCGTGATCTCGTACACAGCGCCGGAGGCACGGTCTGGGTTCTTCTTCAGGCTGGCGAAGAAGATGCAGTCCTTTGCGCGCCCGGATCTGCTTACAGTACTCGGCCTCCACACCGAGTTCTGCAAGCGCCGCGACTATCTCCTCCAGCGCGGTGTTAGAAGGCAGCCCGCGGATCGCCACCTTCTGGGTCTTGTCGGCCGGCAACGAGTATGAGAACCACCTCACACCGTGTTCCTTCTCCAGCCTTCACAGGTAACGCTGCACAAGCCGGTACTCGTCTTCGGCCGTTGGGGTAAAGCGCATACCCTTTTGGTAGGCGCGCGCGCTGGAAGCCCGGCCGAGCTCGCTGGCTATCGGCCTGATGTGGTCGGTCCAGTTGGGTAGGACCTCCACAATAAGGGGCGGATAGCGCGGCTGGCGGGGCTGCTGTGGCGCAGCGCCTCCCGACGGGGCGGCGGTGGCGGTGGCGATCGCGGCTGCGGTTTGGGCGGCGGCAGTGGCAGACGGGGTTGGGCGGGCGGGCGGCATTGGGCGGGCAAGCCCAAGCGCGGGTGTGGTGGCGTGCGGGTTCGCAGGCACAGCGGCGGGGCGCGTAGGGCGGGCGGGCACAGTCGCGGTGGTGGGCGGGTTCGCGGGCGCGGCGGCGGGGCGCGTAGGGCGGGCGTGCACTATCGCGGGCGCGGGCGCAGCGGCGGAGCGCGTGGGGCGGGCGGGCACTCGCGACGTGGTCGCCGACGGGGCGGGCGGACACTCGGTTGGCGGCACCGGGTGCCTCACTGAACGAGGGGGGACGCGGTGCTGGGGCGCGGTGCCCCAGACATGGTGGATGCGGTCGCGGCCGCCGCGGCAGATGACACTGGAGACCACTTATTATGAGAAATACTCATACCTGTCTGTGTTGAAGCACTCTCATAGTCACTCGCGGCGGCGGACAGTCCAGGGGCGGGGGCGGGTGCCTGAAGCGCGCCCGTCCAGGGAGACAGCGTCGGCATGTCGAGGCCCGTCTTCCTCGGCGGTGGCTGGTTCGTCGGTGGCGGGGTCGGCGAGTCCGCAAGCTGGACTCGCTTTCCATCTCCTCGGAGACGCAGCACGTCGCTCGGGCTTTCGCTACGCGGGCGCCTCGTCCCGCGGGTTGGTGGCAGCACGAAAGGCCGCGTTTTAGCCTGCTCCACCAATTGCGTGTTGAGGAGCTCGGCGCCGATGCAAGCCGCGGCCTTGCCCGATAGGGCAGCGCGGCCTGCGGCGACGTATGCCTCCATGGCACGAAGTAGGCCCGCCGAAAACAGGTTGGCTTGAGCGGCCCGAATTAAATATAATTCGTCCAGCTCAAGCTCTGCCCTCGGGGACACAGGACGCCGCACCACGGGCGACCCGTACTCCTTCGGCGTGGAAATAGGGAGCAGGCCTTCCAGTGATGCCGATCGCTGCGCGCGGCGCCGACGCGGGATTTCACCCAGCGGCGGGCTGTTCGCAATGCCAGCATCGTTACTATCATTCACATTAACACTAGTAATTAATTTCATACAGCGCATCGTTGCGGCCCGCTTCCATAGCATCAATGCGGAACTGGAACTTATAGACTGGGTTTGCCTTTTCTCGAATTTAGATACAAACGCATGTACTGATAAGTTTTATGATAAACTAAATGATTTAATGTTTAAATTTATTCCTCGTCGTAGGTTAAATTCTTCTGCAACCTTTACAGCTTGGTACAATAAACCCTTAATAAATTGTGGAAGTTGTATGAAAATCCCTTGGATCAGGAGAGTTTTAAAATATTACGTAAACGGGCTATAAAAATGGAATCAGACAGTTACAATAACTACATAGAGTACTCAGAAAATAAAATAAATACACACCCTAAATATTTCTGGTCATTTGTAAAATCAATTCTATCAAGTTCAGGGCTGCCAAAGATTATGCATTACAATGGAATTTCTTCATGCGACGGGGACGAGATATGTAACTTATTTAATGAACACTTTCACTCAGTTTTTGAAACCAGCTCGAATCCGGTTGCTGATGTTGGTGACCTCCTGCCTCCTAATGATGCTGTACTGGATATAAGCACTATTGAGATAACATATAATAATGTATTGAAACATCTCAAATCTGTCAATGTCAATAAGGGCGCGGCCCCTGATGGGGTACACCCTTTGATGATTAGGGAATGTTCTTCTGCATTATTTTTACCGCTATCCTGATGATACAAAAATATTTTCGATCATTCGTAATACTGAAGATTGTGAAGTTCTGCAAGCTGACTTTGCTATTTTTGAGCCGTTTTGTGATACGAATAAACTATTTCTTAATGCTGATAAGCGTAACATCATCACATTTAGCAGCAAAAAGAATTCTGTAATATTTGATTACTCTTTAAGTAACGTAAAGCTTACTCGTGTTACACAGACTCGTGACTTGGGTGTATTAATGGACTCGGAGCTAAAGTTTGCACCACACATTGAAAAAATATTAAATAAGGCTTATAAGCAGTTAGGATTTATTTTGCGAGTGGAAAAACCGTTTAAAAAGGCTTCCACCTACAAATTGTTGTACAACTGCTTTGTTCGTAGTAATCTTGAATTCGCGAGTACTGTGTGGAATCCTTTCTTTAAGAAATATATCAATAGGATTAAAAACTTACAAAAAAAATTTTTAAAGTCTTTGGACTTTCCTGGTAATATTGATTTGTTCAGTCGACCTCCCACACGCATAATGTGGTTCTCGTCCATGTAAGGGTTAAGTTTATTGATGTTGCTTTTTGAAGGTAAAGGTTTATTGTTCTGAAGTAGCTTATATTCTACCTCAAATTCCTTTTCCTGCACGTATTTAATTATCAGTTTTTCGTTTTCGTCAATTCGTTTGTTGTTATGTGAGGTATTTGTTGACTTGCAGTAGATTGCGTTTTTGTGACGAAGCGCAAAATCCAGGCAAAGACTCGGCGAACTCGGGTCAAATTACTGTTATTCACAAGTAATGTTTCTATAAAATGCTCGGGTTTTTTATTGATAGTTATTATGTTGCTGTTATGTTTCTCGCTTTCTTTGCTTTCTGTTAAGTTTGTATAGAGGCATTGTTGAGACGATGTTGATGTTTCTTGTAGGGTATATTCGGGGTCCTTTAGGAACTCTTGGCCCTGCCACCGAAGGCTAAAGTTGAGTAGTTTACTTGGTTGTAAACCTCTGAATGCACAATCAGCTGGGTTGAGCTCCGATTTCACGTATTGCCATGTGTTAGCTGGCAATATGAGTTTTATTTTACTGACTCTGTTTGATACGTAGGTTTCCCACCGCGATGATTCACCTTGTATCCATGCTAGCACCACTTGTGAGTCGCACCACGCTCGTTTGATTATGTTGTAGCCGGCGAGAGCTGTTTGAACTTTTTTCATTACTTCCGCTAACAGGAGAGCGCCACATAGTTACATTCTTGGTAGGCTTATTTTCTGTGATATTGGCGCCACACGAGTTCTTGCGATAAGTAGGGTTAAAGCAAACTCTCCGTGTTCATTTAAGGCTCGGCTGTAGACAACGCTGGAGTATGTTTTATCACTTGCGTTGCTAAATCCCAATAGCTCGATGTTGTTATTTAATCCGGCAATCCATCTGGGAATTCGCATTTCCGGAATGATTGGTATTTCACCTTTCAGTTTAAGCCATTCTGTTTTAACCTCCATTGGTAGCTCTTCATCCCATCTCAGGTTAATTATCCATAGTTTTTGAAAGATAAGCTTGGCAGTTAGTGTAACGGGAGATAGCCAGCCCAACGGGTCATAAAGTTTGGAAATCTCTGATAGGAGTGTTCGTTTTGTTAGTTTTGAGGTTTGTTGGAGTGGCCAGTTAAACTTGAATGTGTCCGCTTCCGGGTTCCAGGTAAGACCAAGGGTTTTCTGCGATTCTTCGTATTTAAATTCAAAGTTGTTTTTTTGTCGAAATTTGCTCTTCAGTTAGTTCCTCTAGCAGAGCAGGGTGATTTCCGCTCCACTTTCTTAGGTTCATGCCGCCTCTTTGTAGCAACATGATGAGTGATTTTTTAGCTTTTTTAGCTTCTTCCAAAGACGAATTACTGCTGATCAGGTCGTCCATGTAGAAATCTTGAGTCAAGGTCACTGCTGCACCTGACTATGGTACCTTGTCTCCATCATCACTAGCTAATTATTTCAAAGTTCTCATCGCCAGCCATGGAGCACACTTAGTAACGTAGGTTAAAGTTTGTAATTTGTATTCTTGCATGTTTTCTGTTGGTGAGGCTCTCCAGATGATTTTCATCAGGTCTCGTTGTTCTTCTTGAATCTAGAGGCAACGGTACATTTTTTCAATGTCCGCTGCGAAGGCATAGCGGTAAGTTCTCTCAATATTAATGCTTGAATGTCTTTTTGTAGGTTCGGACCCTTCTCTAGCAGGCTGTTGGGGCTGTAGCCGCTAGAAGTCTTCTGAGATGCGTTAAACACTGTTCAAAGTTTGGTTGTAGTTGAACTTTCTCTCAAAACTCCATGATGTGGGAGAAAACACTGAAGAGCTGATGTTGTGATGGCGCCATCGCGCCATGTGACCTAAATCTTCGTATTCTTTCATGAAATCTCGATACATGGTCGCTAGTTGTTGTTTTCTCTCCAGTCTCTTTTCAAGTTGAAGAAATTGCGAGATGGCTATGTTTTTTGAATTGCCAAGTTTTCTCTCAAAATCCGAACATAAGGGCATCTGAACAATGTATTGTCCTTGAGAATTACGCTGAACAGTGTTCTTGTAAAACTCTTCACATTGCTCTTCCTTTGGCGTATCCGGTTGCTGCTGGGAGATGTCTTCGGTTTCCCAAAAGCGTGTTAGTTCTTGTAGGTCAATCAAAGTTACATTACAGCAGTATGATTTATTTATGCTGCCACATAATATCCACCCCAACTGCGTTTGTTGTGCAATAGTGGCTGATTGATTGCCTTTCAGTAAGCCGTCCAGAATTATTTCAGCGTACACTCCTGCCCCAAGTAAGAAATCTATATTTTGAGAAATGTTATACTCCGGATCGGCGAGTTTTAAGTTACTTAAATGAGGCCAGTTAGCCTTGGGGAATGACACGTTCGGTAAGTTGTTAGTTACTTTTTTCCTTATCAGCGCTTGAGTTTCAAACGTGTAATCCAAGTTATTTGATTAACAGTTTATTTGAAGACTTCCTTTGCATTCCCCTGAAGATGATCCAATTCCATTGATGCTAGCATTACATTTCTTTCGGGATAGTTTTAGAAGATAGGCCGCCCTTTCCGAGATCAGGTTTACTTGTGCTCCTTGATCCAGAAGTCCGCGAAGATTTTGGTAAGTTCCGTCAATAGATTTAATATTCAATTAAACTGTTGTTAATAAAATCTATTTATCGTTAGTTGTTGCGTGATTTGAAGTATTTGCTTGACCCGAATTGGAAGATTGCTGAGTTGAGATGTTTATGTTTGCAGTTGTTTTATTTGCGTAATGAAGCATCGTATGATGTTTCAAATTGCACTCTTTGCATGTTTTCGCTGATTTGCAAGCGTCCGAGCCGTGGCTAAAAAGACAGTTTTTGTATAAACGAAGTTTCGCAATTGTGCCGTTTCTTTTCGTTGTATCTATGTCTACGAACTTCGGACAATGCATCAAAACATGATTTTCGTTGCATAAAGGACATTATCCATAAGTTGTATGACAGATTTTGTTAAATGTTGGTTTGTAGTCAAAATGTTTTTTCTCGAGTTTGTTTATTCGACGGAGTGGAGAAGGGCTTCGTTGAGTTTTCTTTTCTTGTGCTTTTCTTTGCTTCAAAGGCGAGAAATGCTCCCTCCAAATATTTTAAAAATTCTTTAAGTTTCGGAATCGCTCGTTGATCATCCCGAGTCTTCACATAGTCCTCATAGGAAGTTGCGTCCAGTTTTTGCGACATCAATTACACAATGATGGGGTGCCATGTTTGTACGTCTAGGCCGATATTCACGAAACCGTTGACAGCTTCGTTTATGACGTCATGCATCTTTTTTAAGTTGAACGCGTCGCGTTGTTATATGTTGGGCAAATGCATTATGGTTTTCATGAAGGTCACTAATTGCAGATGACGATTGTCGTATCTTTGCACTAAAAGTGCCCAGCATGAATCGTAGTTATCCGCGCTGATCGATAGGTGTTAAATAATCCTCTCAGCTTCACCATGAAGTTTCGTCTTTAAATGCTGCATCTTTTGTGCCTTGTTTATAGTGGGGTTGTTGTGGATTGTTTCCGTAAATAGATCTTTAAAAGAAATCCACTGTCTGTAGTCTCCTTTAAATTCCGGTATGTCGACTCGCGGCGCAGAGTGCTAATAGTGCATTGTTAAATGTAGTTTGTTTTTTAGTTGTTTGCGTAATTGTTCATAATCCTGTTCGCCTTTCAGGAAAAGACAGTTGTATGCCTCACACTGGACCCCCGCCAGACTTGCCTCAATCTCACAGTGCTGTTTGTTGACAGGTTCCCATTTCGACTTTAAGATGGCTAAACAATCTTCCAGTTCCCATTTTTCAGTGATGGACTGAAAATCGATTTTCGCCATGGCGCGATCAAGCGCTTTGATGTTAATTTCTTGCTTGAACATAAGAAAGTTGATGTTGTTTTCATTAGCCTCTGGGATCCCCGCCAAATCAAAGTTGATTTTGTCGTCGGTAGGAATTGATTTTAACCCTTGAAGAGCTTGCAGTTTCTTCAAAATGTCATCTTTCGTTTTTCATACATTTTCTTAGTCATAGCATAGACGTCATCGGTAAAGTACTTGATGTTCTTTTCAGGAACCGTGGCCTCCATTGTTCCATGCCTTTCTTTAAACTCCAGCCAGTAGTCGTCGAATTTGGAGAGCGTATTCGATAGGTAGTCCTTAGTCTTCCTTGACGAGCCGTCCTTCCCATAATTAATGCATCCTTGTTTGAATTTGTTTAAAAGTTCTAGTTGTAAAGTTAGATGTTCCATGATGTTCCTCAAGTTTGAACGCTCAGGAATTCGGCGAAGTTTAGTTGTCCTCCTTTCCCTCAGTCCTCCCTCCTTTACTGAAGTTCACAGTAACGCGAAAAGGTAAAGTTGTTATTGTTTGTTCACTTTCACGTCCTGCAGTTCACAGTAACGCGAAAAGGTAAAGTTGTTATTGTTTGTTCACTTTCACGTCCTGCAGTTCACAGTAACGCGAAAAGGTAAAGTTGTTGTTGATTGAAGTAAGTAGTTTCGGTTCAGAGCTCGCTGGATGATGGATGCAAGTGATCACGGCCGTGAATCTCAATCCCCTCCGTCCCTGCAACGATGTTTACGACTTCTCAATTCAATTCGCTGATTCCGTGGAGGCCGAAAGAACAGATCCGTTATCAGTGAGGATTAGAAGGAACAAAGAGTCACTTAGTTTGTGGCACTTGCTTCTCAATGCTCGAAGGACCATAAAAATGTACGGTGTAGAGGCCGCACGTCTTGAAGATGTTTTAGGAAGTTATGTTTATGGTAGCTATGATGGGTTCTTGTAGTTGTTGTAGTTAGTTAGAGAAATATCACCAAAGTTCAATAAAGCACTATATTGTCACTTAATAACACGAAATACAGATAAATTAGGCAAGTCTTTCTTGGTAGATGTTAACCCGATCAAGATCGTATTGCTACTACTTGTTTTTGTATAGGTAATAACGTCATGATAAGTGCAACGCTAACAAATTAAAAGTAGGTCGTTATTAACTATGTACAAACTGTACAGACTGACTGTGCTGTTTACTTCGATGGCTGCGATGCGGTGCGCGACAAACGGTTTGTAGCAACGCTGTTGGAGACGCGACTGGCAAAGATGCAGATGTCTTTCGGTGTGTCTGTGAGGCGAGGGAGGGCTCTCAGACGTTCGAGTTCGGCGATGGCGATGGAGTCAGCTCTTCCGAAGCGTGATTCTAATTTCTTCATTATTTCTTGATTTTTTGCGTTGCCGATGAGAAGACTGCTAACTGCTTCTTTTGCGGCTCCTTTGAGGCTTCTTCTGATTCTGGATACGTTCTCGAATTTGGTGTAACTGCAGAAGGATTCTTCAAAGGCCGCCTTGTATTGCAGCCAGTCTTGGTACGCGCCGTTGAACGCTGGCAGCTCGCTGGTAAAACGTGTGGCCGACCCATGTTGTGCAGCTTTGATCGCGCATGTTATTGCAGTTGACAGGTTTGATAAGTCAAACTGCGATGTAGAGGGCACCACTGCTCCCGCCGTTATTGACTGTAGGACGGCGTGCTGCAGTGGGACTTGCTGTGAGTGCGGTGGCGCAGGCTGCGGTGGCACGATCGGTGGCGGTGGCTGGTAGTGGTGTGGGGTTGTCAGCGGTGCTTCTTGCGGAGCGAGCGGCTGTACGTTGCTTGGCGGCGCGACAGACGGATTGGGCGGCTCTTCGTTGCGGTGTGGCTCGTTGTTTATTGCCAATAGGCGCGGTTGTTCTCGAAACCACGCGTCGACTCGGCGTGCTGAAGCTCCATTTTCAGTGATGCAGCTGTCGTTTGTCATCGTCTTCTTCTTCAGAAGTTTCGGCGGCTTCCATTGCGGCGAGACGGGCGGCGGCGAGCTCAACTTCCTTCTTTGCTAATTCTTCTTTTGCGAGGGCGATGCGACGTTTCTTCAACGATTTTGTTGTTCTGTGGCTCTTATTTGACTGAAGTCGTTGCTTTCTGTTGCGGCGTAGGGGTTTCATTCATTTTTTCTGTTCCCGAAGAGGCGTCGGCTGTATTTTCTGTTCCCGAAGAGGTTTCGGTTGCTTCTGTACTCGTAGTGGCTGGCGTCGACGTGTCTTAAAACGACGGGTTTCCCGTTGTCGACGGCGCTGTTGACCTTGTGACGACCATGGTTCGTTTTTTCTTTCTTCTTTAATCCGGCTCGAAGCCCAAATGTACGGGACTGTGCGTACCGCTGTTGCTGGGGTTGGAAGAATGAAAAGGCTGCTGTACTGTTGAATCGTGGCCGTCGAGAGTGTCTTGCCGCTGAGAGTTTCTTCCTCTTCAGAGGTTGTAATCGGAATGCCTTGAGCTTTTTTTTTTGTTGGAGGGGAAAAAAATGGAATTATACCATACCATACTCCGTATACCATACCCAGGAGTCAGACCTCCCTGTTATGTCCGGGTCCCCACATATTGAGCAGGCATCAGCTCGTGTGGTATACGGACTAAAAACAACCCCTTTGTGTTTAAAGTTGTCTTACTAAGAATTAACTGTGAGCCATGGATGAATGCCTTGAGCCCCGCCTGTCGCTATATTTATATGTTGGCGGGCGCTCGCGGTGAGTGGGGGTGTGGCAAGTCACTCTCGAACGGACTCTTTATTTATTATGCTATCTCTTTCTTAACCCTAAAAAGATAATCTACGTCAAAATGACTCCGTGTGTTTCGAAATATTGCTGTCTCGTTCTAATTCGCGCGAATCCGGCGCAGTGCTTTACGGACATTACAGTCGCCGGGCGGAGCTACCGAGTGGCGGTCGCGGCACCGAAGTAAGTGTTCCCGTTTTCGAAATACAACAGGTGTTGGAGTCAAAATGACGTATGATTATCTTTTACGTGACTTTTGAGATTTTTGTATGCGTTTCAATTAGGGTTCTTTTTGCTAACTTTTCTTTATTTTAGCGATTGTTTTACCTTTATTTTATATTTATAAATATTATAGAATATCCGGTCGCAATGGGAAATCGAAATTTAGAAGACGAGAGCATCCTGGCGGCTCTTTTAGAGAGCGATGAGGATCTTTCACCTGCCGACACTGACAGCGAGCTCGAGGACCATCTGAGCGAAGACGACGTGCAGAGTGACGTTGAGGAGGCATTCGTCGACGAGGAGAGGGACCAAGAGTCAATAGCATCCAGTGTACCGCCTGAAGGAAATGCTGAACAAGTACCACCATCTACAGCTTCTCGTCGTCTGATAACCGTGTCTCGGCCTAGCATAAGAGGTAAGAATAAACATTGCTGGTCTACTACAAAGGCATCAAGAAGAGGACGAATCTCAGCACTGAATATTATAAGGTCACAAAGGGGTCCGAGGCGAATGTGTCGCAATCTTTATGAAGCTTTGCATTGCTTCGATATTTTCTTTACCGATGAGATAATTGCTGAAATAGTTAAGTGGACAAATGCTGAAATTTCTCGAAGACGAAAGGAAACCATGATAAGTGCTACATTTCGTGACACCAATGATAATGAAATTCGCGCTTTGATCGGCATCCTGGTAATGACAGCAGCGAGAAAAGATAACCACATGTCCACAGATGAGTTATTTGATCGATCTTCGTCAATGATTTATGTTTCCGTTATGAGTCGAGATCGGTTTGATTTTTTGATCCGATGCCTTAGAATGGACGACAAAACTATCCGTCCAACACTTCGAGCCACTGACATTTTTACTCCAGTACGCAAAGTATGGGATCTATTTATTGACCAGTGCATAAATAATTACACTCCAGGAGAACATCTCACCATAGATGAACAACTCCTTGCTTTTAGAGGTAGATGCTCATTCAGAATGTACATTCCCAATAAGCCAAGCAAATATGGCATAAAAATCGTCATGGTATGCGACAGTGGTACATCGTATATGATAAACGCAGTGCCTTATTTGGGAAGAGGAACGGAAACCAATGGCGTACCCCTCGGAGAGTACTACGTGAAGGAGTTGACAAAGCCTGTCCACGGCAGTTGTCGCAATATAACCTGTGATAATTGGTTCACATCGATTCCTTTGGCTCAATCTTTGCTTCAAGAGCCTTATAAACTGACACTGGTCGGGACCATTCGCTCTAATAAAAGAGAGATACCTGAAGAATTGAAGAACAGTCGCTCCAGGCCAGTAGGAACATCAATGTTTTGTTTTGACGGACCCCTGACACTTGTCTCATATAAACCGAAGCCGGCCAAGATGGTTTACCTTTTGTCATCATGTGACGAAGACGCGGCCATACACGAAGTTACTGGGAAACCAGAAATGATCATGTACTACAACCAAACTAAGGGAGGAGTAGATACCCTTGATCAGATGTGCTCTCTTATGTCGTGCAGTAGGAAGACGAACAGATGGTCCATGTGCCTTTTTTATGGGATGCTGAATATTGCATTCGTAAATGCATATATAATATACAGGCACAATGTTGTCACTAAAGGCGAGAAGCCTCTAAATCGCCGCAAATTCATGAAACAATTGAGCATGGCTCTAACTTCACCCTATATGGCCAAGCGCTTGGAAGCACCCACTTTGAAGCGATATTTGCGAGATGAGATAAAGGATACGTTACCGAAAACTGCTCCTGGACCAACCGAAGACGACACAGAAGAGCCCAATCCAAAGAAACGTACTTACTGTGCCTATTGCCCGTCTAAAAAAAAGCGTAAGGCTAGTGGATGTTGCAAAAAGTGTAAAAAAGTGATTTGTCGTGAACATAACATTGACATGTGCCTGAGCTGCATCTAATCGATCTCCGTAAATTTAAGTATTAAAAATCTATAGAGTCTATTGTTTCAAACTAACACTATTACTAGAAATAACTGATTAGTCTAAAAAATGTGAATTCTTAATAATAAGAGAAGTTCCTATGTTTGGTTACTTTAAAATGATAGCCATTATGTTTCGTTATTTTTTTAAATAATTAATAAACAGTACTTATATATAAATATGTTGTATTTTTATTTAAACTTATATGAGAAATACATACATACCATAGTTCATCAAATTAAGTAAATAATCTTTGAAATAATAGCTATTTAAAACTAAGGAGTAATTTTGACGTATGATTATCTTTTCAGTACATCTAAATAAGATTATCTTTCTAGGGTTAAATCGTACTTAACTGTTTACGCTATTTAACACGAAATTAATAATTACTTATAAAAACTACAATGAAATTCTATTAAAACTAACTCTATACATCTTATACTATGACGGGAATATTATTTATTACTTATGCTACGCTCATTGTAAACTTATAACATAAACGAATTCTATAACTATCCTATATACATCTTTCTTAACCTATTAATAGACGTCCCGCACAGATATAAAACTTTAATATTACAGAAAAGAGCTATTTGACCAATTTATAATTTAATACGCACAGACTCTCTATCATAACATTTAAAAATAACAACCGATAGCTTTTATGTCAACCTAATAAATGATCACAGACAAATTGCGCCACGGCTAAGACTCGCGACTAACTAGTAAGGGTTAAATTAAGGGTTGGTGCATTGTTTACTACAGCAAGATACCTCTGGAGATTTTAGAAAACTTGAAAACTTGTTAAATTTAGAATTTTGCAATTTGAAATCTACTCAAAAACGACGTTGTCTTATAAGGGATTACATAAACGAAGTGCATGGTGTTAACTGAACTCGTGAATATTTTTGTATGTATTTATTCCTGCATTTTTTATAATAAATAATAATATAATATTTGTTATTGTTTAACACTTCCTAATTTTAAAAATGATCTAAAAATAAATATGTGTGAGTTTCCTCGCTCCTTCTCCCACACTGGTCCAATGTAGAAAAGATGCAAAAATATGACGTTTAATAAGTACATGTAAATATTTTATAGTTATAAAGATTTTTTGACTTTGACTTTGATTTTGGCCAGTTATTTCATTTGCGTCAAACGTACGAGTTCATCTGTAAATTATGTTTCATTGATAAAATAATCTTCCTTTTCTTTTGCAGGCATGCCACATCTTAGGATTTATTTGGCCGCAATGATTATTCCTTTAATCCTCATCTGCCTGATAACAGAGTTGAAGTGGCTGGCACCTTTCTCTATTGTGGCAAACTTCTTTATTGGTGAGCATTACTAAGGTAAAGGCCCCTATGACCGTGGGTTTTGACAACGTTGGAAAGTAAGGGAAAAAAATAATCATTCCCCAGACACCGATAAACGACGCATGAAAATGGTTTGGCAAATAATTAAAGTTATACCTAGTGATAAATATTTCTGTTTGAAGGTAGGTGATGATTTTATTAATTTAATGCTGATGTAGCTCAACTTTTGAAACATTCTTCACCAATGTACCTTTACTCACAACAGAGCCTCTAAACTCAACTCCGTATGAAGTAGAGACTTTGTGAAAAAAACAGCACTAGCGTCAGTGATGTTGATTTAAAATTTAATTATTCCCTAGCACATTGTTAAAATGTTTAGTTATTTAAGTTAATAAAATACTGACATATCAATCAAAGTCACTGATTTAATCATTCTAGTCATCGCCCCGCCCCACACTTAGGTTATATATTCAATTAATAATAATAATACCTTGGACACCATTTACACACATTGATCTAGCCCCAAACTAGGATTTCCTGTATCTTGGGTCCTAGACAACGATACACATACTTATATAGATAAATATTATACTTAGATATATAAACAACTATGATTAGAGTACAAACATCCGTTCTCATCAAACAAATATTGCCCCCACCAGGACTCGAACCCGGGACCCTTGGCTTCGTAGGCAGCGTCACTGCCGAGTCGGCCATTCGGGTCATCAAATAAATGTGTCGACGATCGACCTTTCCCAGACCTCATGAAACATCGTAAACTAATACCCCTGTGCAAGTTGGGAGACAATGGTGATCCTTCAAATTTTAGACTGTTAGTTATATTTCAAATTATATCTGTAACGCTGTTTTGGGACTGCATATCCTTACCTCTAAAATGCAAATCCTATCACCTGTGTATTTTGATTTTTGATTTTTGTTCAAGTGTCAGTTACTAATAGGACCTCAATATAAATCAAGTATGATTAAGTAAGAAAGCTAGAAATACTATTTTTACAAACAGAAGCTTAACATTGCGCTTGCGCTAACCTGAGGCTTCCCGCTTTTCCCGTGGTGCCCTGACACATCGCCACCGTGGCACTAGCTGAGTGAGTTTTAAAACATTAATACAAGTATTCAAAGTTGGTCACTACACGTGAGACGGTATTATTTGCGCGAGCGAAAACTTAGCCGAGTGTCTAATGACCAATGCATACGTGATTCATACATTTTAAAACACGTTTGCGAAGAAAATAGAGAAGTAAAAAGCACTAATTCGTAATAATAAGATTTAAGATTCACTTTACGAGCAAGTGTGTCCTTTAACTGGTGACAAGGGGTCTAACAGGCCCAGTGGCGTCTGTAAAACATAATTTTACCCCCTTCCCCGGGTTTCCTTGGGCTCACCATAGAGTAGCTTCGAGTTTACTTGCGTCCATGCCGTGGAAGGGGATAGCTGTGTCGGACAGGCTGAAATCAGTAAGTTACATTGACGTAAAGTTCGGCAGGGGTCTCTCAGACCCTATGTCACCACTTACGTAATTTTTTAATGTAATTTTGCTGTATAGTTTTTACAAATTTTTAACCGAGAACAGTCCAAACACCAGAAAAACAGGAGCCAGTTGTCTTCCTCGATATAAGCGCCAATCAAATTATGAGTTTGAATCGTGTCCGAAACGTGTGTGCTTGCAGTGTGCAAAAAAAATATGCCCGGACTGCATATAACAATTGGCAAAGTTTGACCATTGTCAATTTCGTGAAATAACACTTTTGATTTTGGTTGTTTTTTTTCTTAATTCATTATTACTTCAATATTATAGAAAAAAGTTTTTTTTTGTCGCAATATGTTGATTTATTTTTTGCTTATGTAATTTGTTTTCTCATCTCTAGTTTCTTTATTGTTAAGAAGACATACATTAAAATTGCAAGATCGTAACAAAAAAATATATTCAGAGTATAGTTATTTGTTTTATTTTATCCATTTATATATGATAACACAGTTTTTACATACTTTGACTAGCTACCACACTTAATTTCTATGATTTATACTAGATACCGCAGTGGGACTCACAGACCCCTCGTCACCAGTTACGTTACACAAAAACTATGTTACCAGTCAAAGGTTAAGTGTATCTTGCATTTTTGTTATATTTTCGAGCGTTAGCTTGTGCGAAACTATAAGATGCAGAATGATTATATTTAATTATATGGTACTTACCCAAACACTAATAAAACACGAAAACTGAAGTACCTTGTCTCTATTTAGAGACATATTTTGACGACAGCAATAATGAGGCTGTTTACCTTACACTTTATACAGAGTAACTTGAAACTTAACCTTGACAGAATGATACTCTCAATTAATTATGGACCACTTTCAACAGAATAGATAATATGTGCTAAAATAGTAAAGAAATTAATAGAAAAGGGTTATTTTTTGCAAATTTTTGTATTGCCAAATACTCTCAGCTGATTCGCAATATAGGTTATTATGGATTAATCCCTTTTGCCAGATACATTGTGTTTTCACGTACAAAATTTGGGTTTTCATACATTGGTCAAAGTTGTTATTTGCCAAAGTCCAAGTTTTTTGTCAACGTCGCTGTTTGTCAAAACTAAGAAGTTGTTAGGCAAAGTCGTCTTTAGTCAAACATACGAGTCGTCAGGTCAAAAGCTCCTCGTTGCGCTTGCCAGATTCCATAATGTGCAATTCAATTAGTGACAGTGACATTGATTCGAATGTCACAGCATTGTTATATTATTAATCTGTTGTGCATTACCTAGTTTTTTATAAACTTTTTAAAATCTAATAAATACAAAGGTACCTACTAATTGGCATTTTTAAGCAAACCATTACAACTGGAGTTTATTAAGACTAAACAAGACAAAGACTTACTATTATAAGGTGGATTTAGATACTTTCACAATATTACATAGGTACCCTAACGATAAATCTATTTTGAGATGTACCAACCGACATCATTGTAACGCATCAGTAGTTTAAGCAAGGAAAAAGTTCAAATTGTTAGAGAAAAAAAACATACTTGTGTACCGAATTTTTAAAAAAATAAGATTGATAAAATTATAGATACTAAAATGCAAAATTAAAGTTAAAGAAAGTTTTGATCCTGTGCAAAAATCCACGGCGACGAATTTTCGGAGTTGGAGAACAAACCAAGTTGTCTCATCCAAACGTTTCGAGGGAAAAAGGACTCTCTACACAATTTGCGAAAAAGAGCCTGGAAAGTCGATCAAACAACGTTTAAAGCGGTAAAATATATACAAATAACAAATTTGCTTGCTAAAATTTTTTTAATTTATGAAGACGGTGAGTATCAGAACATTTTGATTTTTACTACTGAATTGGGACAAAAAATATCAATAAAGTTAAAATGATACTGGGAGACGAGACATTTAAGATGCCAAAACCGTATAAACAGTTACACTCGCTTCTTATGGATCCTAACAGTAGTGAGGGGTACACAAACATCATTTGAATTGTTCTTCTCCCGAACAAGACACAAGAAACATATTTACGATTGTTATTTTGTGTAATACAAGTGGCTGCTACTTCCATTATCAAAATACAATGTGGTAGAATTCGAAAAAGTTCAACCTTAAGAAAACCAACAATGGGAAAAAAGTAACAGCTTTGTTTGCACAGAAGGCGTTATTACCAGCAACTTCAATGCCGGATGCTTGGTTATCCATTTTGGAGTACGGGCAAGATAAGCGATTTCCAGGTATGGCTGATTTCATTAAATGTTTTAACCAAGAGTGGATTGATATATTAAAAATACATAGATTTTGTTGCTATGGCCAACGCCATTGGACAATATGTTTAGTTGAAAGCTGGCATAAGCATTTTCAGACAAAGTTATCTAAAAAGAGCACACTATTCATCTACATAATTACCTAGGCCATCCATTTTGACAAGGTGATAAAAGAGAGTGAATTCACACAAATATCTAAACGGAATCAAGAATATGATCAAAGCCTAAAACTTATTCTAAAAGAGTAAGAGGATAATAAAATCGACGTGTTGAAATGCTAAAAAAAATAGGAAATTGCGATGGATAATAGAAGAATGAAAAAATATTATTTACAGTTAGATTATTTATCAGTTTTCAATTAAGTACAGAAGTGTGAAGTTAGGTTTGAGTTAATAATGACAGTTTAGTTCCAATAGGTTTAAGAGATATTGTTAGATAAGCTCCTTTGATGTTAAAACATACAACTAATAAAGCAAACTTATTTGATTGATTTATTTTAATTTTAATAGATAACATATGCATCGGAACAGAATTGTATTTGTCTGCATTTAAAGTTTAATTGTTGTATCTGAATCATGCGAGTAATAGTTGATAGTTTCAACTTTATCAGTAGAACACAATTCACTTTTAACGAAATCATCATTGTTGATATTTGTCTCATATAGTAATGTCTCATGAATATTCGTTGTAATAATTATCTTTATCATAATATTTAATGGTTATATCTGAATCACAATAGTTGATGGTTTCATCTGAACAGTGGAACACAATTATTTTCTAACAAGATCGTCATAGTCAACATTTATCCCTTTTAGTACTGTATCGGTATATTTTTCTTCAAATACTGAAAATGGAATAGGCACATAGTAGGTTTGGTCGTAAAATAAAATTGGCTATTTGAGAAAACTGGGTCATTCCTCTTCCATATCCATACGGCCATCAGATTCACTTGTTATGTGTTTTGAATGCCAGTTGCCATCCACCTGCTATTTTATTAAACACAATCAAGTTGTTTTGTTGAATTACTCATGTCTTATCGAGGACTTTGTCTTTTGACAAAGTCCTCGATAAGACTTCTTGACTAACGCAATACTCAGGATTTCTCTGCGAGATCGTATTAGGAACCAAGATATCCGCAAGATAACTAAAGCGACGCGAAGATTAGCCAGTTGAAGTGGCGATGGTCATTGAGTGGACATTGCTAGGAGAACTGACGGCCGATGGGGCAAAACAGTTCTCGAATGAAGACAGCGAATCGGCAAGCGAAGCGTCGGACGTCCACCCACAAGATTGGCTGACGATATTGGAAAGGTCGCAAGAAGACGCTGGAAACAGGCCGCTCTCAACATATTACAATGATAAGCCTTGGGGGAGAGCTATGTTCAGCGGTACACATCCTGCGGCTGAGAATAAGAAGAATAACGTAAAATAAACCATGTTTCATACTTACAAAAATTGAAATCAAAGCATTATCCCATGGGATTACTTGTTCTCTTCCATTTTTCCTGTCATTTTTATTATGAATTTTAATGGGCATTATGTAAGCATACAAAAATGAAAAAGTGCAGAGAAAAACTATAGTTTTGTGGCCGGATTGAGGGGGCTTTGATTAGCGTTTTTTGAGTTTATCTAAGACATCTCGAAAACACAACCCAAACATTCGTCAGCTAAATTCGTAAAACTACCTCTAACATGGATTTAAAAATTATAACCATCCTTGGCCACTAACTACATAATTTCTTCTGCTCCAACTTTTACTAGCGTTTACAATAATAAACTTATACACACATTCTTATCCGTATATTCCAATTGGGATTAACTTCCGCTTCAAAAAATCTTTAAAAAATAAATAACAGATACCCATTGGGTATGACGAAACATGATGTTGCCGAAATGATTTAGTTTTATAACGATTTTGGCAAAACATGGACTTTAGCCAGACGCGATGTTGACAAAAAACGACTTTGTCCAATAACTTTGTGACAAAACCTGGACTTTGGCAAAAAATAACTTTTACCAAAGTATGAAAACAGCAAAATTTACGATTTATCTGAGAGGTGAGGTTTGTCCATAACATAAGTAACTTGTCCATAACATAACAACACTAGGCTTGATAAGTTATTCTGTTGTCTGGGATTTTTTATCAGAATCTCTTTTAAATTGACAAATCGACCCATCAAAACTCGTTTAAAAAAATGGTGTTCTGATTCGTTGATTTTCCGAACACGATATTTGACAAGGTAGTCCAAAAAATCTAGAAACCTGTCTCAAGCCGAACCTATTTCAATAAAAACGTTTGACAATATCAGAATTGTATATTTCCAGCAGTTGTATTTGATAAACTCAATTTTGTGTTAAAAAGATAGCATTTGACTTTGACGTCATATGCTAGTATTTCATAGAATTTGTGAACAAAATTACCGTTTTGACAATTCCTAAAAAGTTGTTGTTTTGACAAGTAGTCAAATATCGTATTGTAATAAGGGATTTCGACAGAAATTTCTAGATATCAGGAAATTCATGATTATGCTATTAGTAATATTTTTTGTTTCTTCTATATTTCAGTTTTGTGCATTGGAGTGACAATCTACTACTTCGCGGAAAGAAACCCTGGCTTCGAAAACATCAGGTGGACTAAGGACTTTTCTGGAGCAGCCCAATTTATGGGCATGGCAAGTGGGTATTTATTGACATAAAACTTCTTAAGTGGTTCTTCAAAACTCGAAGAGTGTATGAGAGTTTCAAGTGAAATATGGACTGGTCTTGTTTTTGGGGTGCTTTACCCGAAGGCTACCAAACGGGTGCTTCTTACTAAGCCTCCGCTGTCCGTCTATTCGCCCGTCTGTTTGTCCGTCCATCTGCCTGTCCGGCAGCGGGCTGTATCTTATGAACCGTGATAGGTAGAGAGTAAACAATTATTTCTGTTGCCGCTACAGTGACAAATAATGCATTACACTAGATTTAATAAAGTAAAGGGGGTCCTCATATAAGAGACGGGTTTTAATTTTGGGTGCTTACCTATGAAATTGGCGGAATTTTCTCACAAATTCAGGAGTTCATGTAATTCAATAGCTATTTCCATATTTTTTTTAATGTTTAAATATTAATTTCAAAGTTTTACATCTACATACAAAATTTTCTTTTAATTATCAGTTTGATACCTAAAATTTGATTTTCAAAATCAGTTCGTCCTAAATAAATGTCATAAATTTTCATGATAACATTCGTAATATTTGTTTACAGCTGACACTTTTCACAAATTAAATCAAATTTGCGGCTAGCTAAATGTTGTTTCATTCATTCACATAAAGTTTTATGAAATTATGATTTCAATTCCTAAAAAAAATGCAAAAATATTTTTACTGAAAATTGAGGTTTCTCCAATTTCCACACAAAATGCTGATTTCATGGGTTAGTACCTAAAATATCCGAATGATTTACCATCTTTATTATTATAACTGTCGATATTCGTGTTAAGTATAAGTAAATAATAAGTAAATTAACATACCTAATAAATAAATTAATAAATACATTTCATGGCACCTTTCATTAGTCATCGGTGGCGCAGTAGGTTTGATGTCGGATCTGCAATCCATAGTGACGATTTAAAAAAGTCTATCTATTCTCACAATTCCTTGTTCTTATTGAAAACCACATAATTTTATGTGCTTGTTGCCAATTTCATGAATTGATTTATTTTATAAATAATATTTATAATATTAACTTAAAATAATAAACCATCACTAAATATAATTGCGAAATAAAAACGATGGATTATTCTACCTTTCCTCTACAAACTTGTTTGCCCTCCTATGCTCTTAACAATAAAAACATCCCTTCGCTTGTCTGCTGCATGGAAAAGAAAAAATAATGACATAACAATTAAGGCAAATTTTATGTTGTTTCCCCACAAATGCCCACAAAGAATCTTCAGTACTCTAGGTGACGTCTGTCATAAAAGTTCCGTTTTAGGGTTTACCCAAGCTACTGAGAACTGACGCCTGTTTCGATGAAATATTATTGCATTTTGTACAGGATATACATAAGTTCAGATACTGTTTCACATATAAAATATCAAATAATCATAAAATATTAATCTAAAAGCAAAGCAGAGTTGAATTAACATACATTCCACGTTTGCATTAGTCTGTATTATATCAGTATTATGACGATATTTGATGATGATTGTTGTTTGTTGCACGCATAATTTGATTGTTCATCACTGACATAATATACGCCACTACCAAGCTAACAATATTAATAACGCCGCCATATTTTTTCGACTCACACTCGGGCTTGGGATGTGACACTCGATATTGTCGCTGCCCTTTTTTTCCTGTGTAACGTGATTTAATAGTACTTTTTTTCAACAATCGTCGGTTTTAGTCGCTGAAATTCGTTATTCTTTTTAAATAAGACTTAATAAGCACCTAGATATTACTCACAAAACGTGAACAAGACAAATGGCAACAGATTTAAACTATGAGATGATATTAGTCGGGTTTTGACACAGATATTTAGGCAAAGCAAAAAGTAATTTTAAATTTGTATTCGTCCATGAGTTTGAGTCTTTGACAATTAACGCATTTGTTATAATAATATAATCAACACAGTAGATTTATTTATATTTGGCGTTGTTATTTTTTAAATTGGAAATTATTGATAAATAGCCATAGCGGCAACAACGAACAATCCTGTTGCATCTGCTAGTAATATCAGACAGGGTAAAAAGCTTGATGCACAATCTCGTGAAATTATGAGAAATCAAATAAACGCGGAAGTTTGTTACTATCTAATGATGTTTGTTACTCTTTTTCGCAAAAACTACTGAATGGATTTTAATAAAATTTTACAATAATGTAGCTTATACATCAGAATAACACATAGGCTATAATTTATAAAGCTTTTGTGTGAATTGTCTAAAATAAACTGATAAGTGTAAAGTAAGTAGGAAAAAAATCTGGCATAAATGCAATAAAAATTTAAACCTCATTTCTAATGCACATTTGATCGTTAAAAATTTCGAAAATAAATACTTTTATCGCTTCTGGTATTCCAAGCAGATAAACTTAGTCTTTCATACAACATTTGGACCAATATTTTAATATTTGCGACGATGTGATTTTGTTTTTGCGGGACGATGTGATTTTGTTTCAAAGCTTCGAGCGCAGTCATTACCATCCTTTACTGGAATCCCGTTAGGTAGTACACACATACGGTGACGCTAGATCGCACTGATAGTTGAGATATGAATTTTGAAAAAAGGTCGCCATTTTTGCAAGCCATATTGGTTTGGCTCGACCCTGCCCAACTACTCGTCATTCACAGTTCAGTGCTCTGCTAGTTCGTACGCGCCACTTGTTTAAAATCTAACGACAGTTTTTAAGTGTTTTGTATTGATTGTGATCAAAATGGAGAAAAAACGTAAACGTTCACACGAGGACATAGCAAGAAAAATAAAAAAATTGGAAAGAAAACTAAAAAGGTGTCGACGTGAATCATCGTCGGAAGTATCGGAATGTGGACAATCGCCAAGAAATGGTGAAGGTAGTGTATAAAAGCAACCTGACCTATATTTTTTCCTGCGTATGATTACATTGTTGCCCCTATAGTTACATATAAAACTAATTCTGCGGGTAACCGTTTGGGTTATCACTTAATTAGTGTGATGTAATGCATTTTTTCATGATAAGTTTAACCTTGCGGGCAGTTGTTTTGGACTGTCACTTGTGTCGAACAAACATGAACCAAAACGTGTGTTGCGGGCATCCACTTGGGTTGTCACTACGTCGTTCTACACAACAATAGCAAAAAATACCTACCTACGATAATGAGGTTCCTAGGTAAAGTATATATGTTTGTACGAAATAAAATGCGTGGGAAATGAAAACTTATAGAGTTTAATAAAAATATAAAAATACAGTTGGAGCACGCAGCCGTTTCATTTAGCAATCACAAGAAGAAGGAAGTGTTGCCACAACAAAAAGTCAAAATAGCACCAGAAAAGTGTTGCAAGCTTATATACTAAAATAACTACTATTTTCGTTATTACAATAAATAAAAATCGTATATGTTTAGATTGTTCTAAACATAATTGGGGCCGGCAGTAAGCTACTCGACAGGTAATTGACATAGCCGTTTTACTGACCTTCTGTAAACTTTGTTATTCATTTTAATATCGGCCGCTCTTACTATATTGTCTGTACCTGGGTATGTTTTTACAATTCGAGCCATCTTATAATTTAATGGAGCAGTGTTCATATCTTTTACAATTACCAAATCACCTTCTTTAAGGTTTGGTTGAGGATATTTCCACTTGGGACGGCTTTGAAGCTGTGTTAAATAATCATTTGACCATAATTTTCAAAAATCTTGTTTTAGTTTGGTACAAAGATTCCAAATTTTTAAACGATTGACCGAAATATCTGTAAGATCAACTTCAGGAAAGCTAGCCAGAGCTGTTCCAATCAGAAAATGCGCAGGAGTTAAATAATTACAATCATTTGTATTTGCAGAAAGTAGAGGCCTAGAGTTCAAAATTCCTTCGATTTATACAATGACTGTATTGAGCTCTTCATAGGTTAAACATTGGTTCCCTACTACTCTCTTTAGATGATGTTTTACACTTTTAACACCTGCTTCCCACAATCCTCCAAACTCAGGTGAATAACTGGGCATAAACCTAAATTTTATATAATGTTGAGAGCAAAAAACATTGACAGTATCCCTGTGGTTTTTGGAGGACTGTAGGTCATACAACTTTTTCATTTCATTTGACGCTCCCTTAATGGTTTTAGCGTTGTCATAATATATATTTGTGGGCATGCCACGCCTCAAAATAAAACGCTTGAGACATGCTAAGAAGGCTTCAGTTGTTAAGTCCGATACAAGCTCTATATGTATAGCTTTTATAGCAAAGCAAACGTAAAGCGCGATGTAACATTTCTTAACGATAGGCCTTCTAACCCTAGCAACCTTCATATCGAAGGGTCCACAGAAATCAACGCCGACATGCTGAAATGGCCTGGACGCTGTAATTATTACTTGCGGGAGAGAACCCATCAACTGCTTAGCAGCCTCAGCCTTTAAACGAAAACACTTGACGCATTTACGCACCACTCTCTTGACCTCTCGAATATCGCTGACTATAGAGTACCTTTGGGATAGAGAGCTCAAAACTAACCTAGGGCCTGCGTGTAAGAGTCGCAAATGTTCTCTTTCTATTATGAGATTAGTTATGTGAGAGTTTTTCGGAAGGATAGATGGATGCTTTTTATCGAAAGACATTTCCTTGGCATTATGGAGCCTACCTCCTACTCTAATAATACCTGTTTTATCAAGAAAGGGATAAAGAATACCTATTCCTGTTTGTATATTTTTTCCAGCAGAGAGTGACTCTACCTCTAGCAAAATGTTGCATTTGAGTACAACGCACGATGACTGACATAGAGTCGCGAAGCTCCTGAGGAGTTAGGCTACTGTCCGTAATTTAATTTTAATTTTTCGAACAGTTGTTATAGAACCTGTAAATATATCCTATTACTTTCTGTAATTTATAAACGCTAGAATATTTTTCAAATAGCTTTGTTGAAAACGATAGCTCTACCTGTGTCAAGTTACACGGTACGTCTAGCTCATCAATCTGTTCAGTGTCTGTGGACAAATCAGACAAATTTAAACTTTCAAAATTAGTATGTGTGTGTTTTCGATCTGATAGGTAGGTTGGCCCGTGCCACCATAGCTCAGTTTGCTGAATTTTGTGCGGCAAAACTCCCCTCGACAAAAGGTCGGCAGGGTTGTCAGACGTCCACGAATCCCCACTGAGTTTTGTCAGTCAGCTCTACAATTTTCTGAACTCTGTTGCTGGCATAAACATTTGACTTTACATTGCCTGACTTAATCCACGCTAGCACTATCAGGGAGTCGCTCTCAGTAGGAATACCTACCCACCAGGACTCTACCAACCTTATGCGCTAGCTGGGCTAGAAGTAGAGCACCATTGAGTTCCAGCTGGGGAATCGTCAAACTTCTATTCAAAGGTGCAACACGGGACTTGGAGCATAGTAGATCTGTTTGCACTGAACCATCATTTTTTTAAATTCTAGAGACAGCAGCCAAAGGCTTTTATTGATACATCAGAATACCCTACCAACTCTACAGAAGAAACATCTTTACTGTTGACACACCTATTTATTTTTATTTTGCCCATTAACTTTATATTGTTTAGGAAATTGTTCCAGTATAATAACTGGTCCTTGGGTACTATGGAGTCCCATCCTATTTGCAGAGACCATAGCTTCTGCATGAATATTTTGGCTATCACTATTATTGGGCCTACTAAGCCGAGAGGGTCAAACATCTGCCCTATAAAGCTCAGAATTTTTCTTTTTGTATTTAAATTATGGTCCTCATCAAATTAAGGACTTGAAAAAGTGAATGTATCTGAAGTTATATCATACATTAGACCTAAAGTCTTTACTAAATTGTCCCCACTCATGTCTCCATGTTCAAATTGTTTTTGCTCCTCTGGAATACCATCGAGGACCTCAAGGGCATTGGAGCACCATTTGTGTAGAGAAAAACTACCTAACTTGAGGAGCTCTACCAATTGGTACCTTAGCTCATGCAGCTGCTCTATATTGTCTGACCCACCCAGTATATCATCGACGTAGGTACTCTTGATCATTATTTCAGCAGCAAGTGGGTACGTACCCTTATAGCGATAAGCTAATTCAAGTAGGCATCGAGTGGTCAAGAATGTAGAGGCCTTCAGTCTGTAAGTGACAGTCTGAAGCTTTAAGCAGCTGATAGGCTTCTTAGGATCATCTCGCCATAGAATATTTTGAAGGCAAGTGTGGTGGCTATTTATCATAACGTTGCGAAAGGCCTTTTGAATGTCACAAATTATTGTGTAAATGTAGGTCCTGAACAAGATAAGAATATCAAAGAGCTCACTCTGTACCACGGGGCCATTCAGCATGACGTCGTTGAGGGACACCTGGCTGCGGGACTTCATACTCCCGTCAAACACAACTCGAAGTCGGGTTGTCTTACTTGCCTCGTTGATAACAGCATGGTGTGCTAAAAAGTAAACAGGATCTCTATCAATATCGTAATTCGCAACCTCTACCACCTTTGCGTGTCCTAGCTCTACATACTGATCTATGAACAATTTATACTGCTCTAGTAACAAAGGATTTGTTTTAAACCTTTTTTCTAACATTAGAAATCTTTGGTAGGCAACTGAAAATGAATCACCAAGCTGCAATTCTTCCAGAGTTGTGATGAGAGGCATACCTACATAGAATCTATTATCTTTCAGACTCATAGAACTCTGAAAACTTTCTTCAGCCTTAACAAACTCATCACAACTCGGTTTCACAGGCTCGGGTAGTTTTTCAGACAGCCAAAGATTCTCCATTATATTTTCTAACTTTTATGATCTTGTATAGCAAAATTTGATACAATATTACAAGTAACATTACTCACTTTTTCAGGAATATTACCACCAACTACATAACCAAATAGGGTGTTTTGTAATACCGGTCCATTTTGAATTTTAATACAACCATCTAGCAAAACATTGAAATAAACATCCGCACCCAAAAACAAAGAAATCTCAGCTGGGATATTGAAATCATCGTCTGAAAGTTTCATATTTTTTGGTAAGTTCCACCCGGATACATTAATATATTGTTGGGGTAATTTTGTTGTTATTGTGTCAACAATGTGACATTTTAAATTTAATTTTACATTATTGTGGCATGGAAGCACACTTAAATTTACAAGTTTATTGATTTGTGTTTGTTTATTACCTATACCTATAATATTATGGGTTTGATTCATAGTAATCAACCCAAGTTTGTTTACAAGGCTGGTTGTAACAAAAGATGCCTGGCTGCCCGTGTCAAGCAAAGCTCGGACAGAAACTTTTTCACCATGTTGATTTAATAAATTGACCTTTACAGTCGGAAGCAAAATATTGTTAGAAACCGGGTTAGACAACAAAGTCACAGCAGGCTCAATAGGTGCAGCCTTTTCTTCATGCAACAAAGTGTTGTGTCCTAATTTACATATTTGACATTTGAAATTAAACTTACATTTTCCGTTGTGTTTCTTTAGACATGTGGTACATAAATCATGGTCCTGCGGCATATATTAACCACGGTAGTGCTGGGATGCCCGCAGGGAGGAGTGCTCTCCCCGCTGCTGTGGAATATGGTCATTAACGACCTAATTACAAAGCTTAACGCTAATGGATACTACACCGTAGGATACGCCGACGATTTGGTAATCCTCAACACAAGTAAATTTGCGAGCACAGTGTGCAACCTTAAACAAACAGCTCTTCACATCGTGGAGCGCTGGTGTCTAGAATATGACCTGGCGGTTAACCCAACAAAAACGGAAATGGACATGTTCACTAACAATAGGGCTCTTGGTATGTATACCCTACCTAAGCTCTTTGAAACGGAACTTCAGCTAGCAACTGAGGTGAAGTACCTGGGCATAACCTTGGACAGCAAGCTCAACTGGAGTAGCCACATTGACAACAAACTAAAGAAGGCGAGTATTGCTTTCTGGCAGTGTCGGAGAATGGTGGGGAAAAAGTGGGGACTTTCTCCCAAAATCATTCTTTGGCTGTACGTGACGGTGATCCGTCCTCTTGTCTGCTACGGAGCTGTGTTGTGGTGGACCAGGACCAAACTAACCACAATGGTAAGCAAACTCCAAAGCTTCCAAAGGCTGGCCTGCATGGCTATCACAGGTAGTATGAGAACTACTCCAACAGCAGCAATGGAGGCCATGTTGTGTCTTCCGCCACTCCAGCTGTACATTAAGCAGGAGGCCGCGTCATCTGCGGTGAGACTCAAACCTTAGGACTTTGGAGGAAAAACAGGACCTCTCACACCGCCATCCTAGGGGAAGTTTACAAAAAATTTCCCATCTCTATGGCTTGCAGTGACAGAATCCCTAAACAATTTGTCTTCGACAAAAAATACAATATACAGTTACATTAAGACCATCGGGTTGAGGGGCTCGACGTTAAAGAGCTCAGAATTTTCACCGATGGTTCAAAAATTGAAGCAGGCACTGGTTCAGGCACCTTCTCGGGGGACCTAAACATCAAGATAGCCATTCCACTGGGTGCCCATAATACTGCATGGGCATCATCTCGGCCGCTAATTCCATAGCATCGAGAAAGGTAAGAGATTCCTCCATTCGAATCCTCTCGGATAGCATGGCCGTCTTACAAGCCCTAAATAGCAACACTATTAAATCAGGGCTAATCTACGAGTGTCACAAACGACTAATGGAGGTATGTCAACATAACCGCGTAATCCTTCAATTGATAAAAGGACACAGCGGGTCAAGAGGTAACGATGCAGCGGATGAGTTGGTGCGTAAAGGATCTAGCTTGGCAGCGTATGGTCCCGAACCTATCATCCCTCTTCCCTTCAAGATGGTACGCACATTTCTGAGAGAGGCAACCAGGTATGATCATGCCACTCTTTGGACAAACCATGAGGAGTGCAGACAGCCTAAGCTGGCCTTGCCATCCCCTAGCGCTAGGCTTGCTAAGACCTTGCTTCGACTGTTTTGTTTGACACCCAATAAAATGTCTACGGGGCCCGGAATATCGAACTCCGGGTCAGCCAGTGACAACCCAGCGACCAACTGTCGCACCGAGGGCGACAACCGTACGTGAGGGTGTGAGCCCATCACATTAGGCATGACTAATGCCGTGACCGTCAGATTCACCGATGAATCCACCCGTGACGAGACAGTAATCCGACATACTCCCTTAACGGAACCGACTTCCGTGTTCCCAATTCCCCGAATGGAATGTGGATACTCCCCTACCGAAATGCCCAACCGTCTTACAAGGTTGCACGAGACTAAGCACCCCTGGGCCCCCGAGTCCAATAGTGCTCGTGCCACACAAGATTTGCCGTCCGAACTCCACGCTATCACCGAGGCGGTGGGGAGCATGATCGTCTGTGGAGTGGCGGTACCCTGTAAGTGGGCGGCGTGTCCCTAGCGGGAACCTCCGCGGGATCCGAACCCGCTGGGACCCCCGTCGGCCTGATAACTCGGCTGCTGATATGCCACCGGTGGCATATCAGACCGCATGTACATTAGGGGGTCCCAACCCGCATAATAGGCCCCTCGCTCTCCCGGTACCCGACCATACCGGACTGTGTACGGTGTGCCCGGTGGCCACCGTGGATGGAGGGGGGAGAGCGGATACAACCTGGGGCGCTCTAGGAATGGGGGCGACATCCGACTGTTCGCCTCCCTGTTCGCCTCCCAGAGCGACGGGCAGGGTGGCGCAGAAGGTGGCGGGCTCCCAGCCTTCGCGCCACTCATAGGTGCCATCTGACACCCGCCCGTAACACTCGGTGAGCCAGCGGCCCGAAGTCCTCGCTGACCCTGGACAGCGGCGACCGAACCCCGGCTATCCCGCCTGTTACCCCCTGCACTGCCCCCTTCCCCTCGGGGGGGGTCTTGTCCGCGGGTACCCCAGTCACCCCGTTGGTGACTCCCGTTGCCCGGAGGGGGACTGGGTCCGGCCCTGGTTGGGCCCTGTGACCGACCAACCTGAGTCCGGCCCTGCTGACCGTCCGATGGGCCTGACCGGTTCAGGCACAACACGACGTGGTGCCTGCCACCGCAGCACTCACAGGGGGACGCGCGTGAGCACTCGCTCAGCTGGTGCGGCCCCAAACAACCGAAACACAATCGGTGGCGGAAGACCACCTTCCTGCGGGCAGCCACACCGAGCGCCTTAACGTTGGCGCAACTGGTCACCTCATGACCGGCACTGTCGCAGTGCACAAAGCCGTCACCCGACGGCGCAGCACTCAAAACGCCAAATTGTTTTGACCGCCCAACCCCCCGTGGGGGTGGGGGGCGCGGCTCCTCCCGCATCCGCGCGGGTTGGCGCTGCACACTGGCCTCCGAATCCATGGTATCGCATCGCCTGCATTCACCCTCCAAGAAATCCGTTAATTGGACGAGCGTGGGCAGTTCCGAGCTACTGCCCCCATGCAGCTGTTCAAACCGACTTTGAACAGCTGCAAGCAACCGTGACAAAACCATATATAATACGTTATATGACCATTGGTCTACCGGCAGACCAAGGTTCTGAAGGGCCTTAGTGGCCACCAGCACAGGGTTGAGCACCTGTACCCGGATGTCAACATCCCGGGTTACTCTTGGGATGCTGAACAGCTTCCCCAGCTGCGCATCAACCAACCGCCATTTGTGTTGGTAGCGGTCAAACAATATGACCCGGGCAATCTCATAATTGCCCGCCGTAACCGTTAGGTGACCGACCAACTCCTTCGGTTCACCCCGCAGTGCCATCAATAGTTGGGCCAACTTGTAGGCGCTGTCTAGGTCGTCCCGACCGTGGACCAGGCTATCGAATAAATTGATGAATGCCGGCCACTCATCAATTGCCCCACCGAAGGCCGGAATCTCCAGGTGTGGCAGCCGTCGAACAACACCCTTAGGGGGCGGGTCTCCGCTACCCTCCCCGCGGTCATCCCGACGCGACCGCTTAATTTTTTCGGCGCGACGCTCGATGTCGCCCAAGCACTCCATCGCTTGGTCAGCATCCGCGCAGAGCTGCTTCACTGCGGCCACCGAAGCCTCATCCGTAAGCCCGAGGGCCTCAGCCTCCGCGGCCAGCCGACACACCTTCCCGACGCGTGTTATTGCGTCCTTCACACGCTTGAGCAGGACATCGTCCATTTCAGGTCGCTCCACATACTTGTGAGTATGGGCGAGCCATCTCATCTCCTCACGGACGCCATACCGCAGTACCGTCAAGGGTGAAGGTCCTATGGTTACCAATTCAATTGTTTCTGGTCCTATGCTTCACTACTGAACTAAGCACAGCCAGAGACCAGCACTTTCCCGTCAGCGCTGGGCACAGAAATTAAAACTAAGTTGTAAAAACCAAGGCAACTACTAAAACAATTAAATCCTAAACAATATTTAATATGGTCGCCCTGTGGACATACACCTTATAATATACACTCTAAATCAATTAGAGAATGCCACTATAAAACACAATACAAAAATAACCCACAAAACTTGATTATGAAAACAATACAAAATAATAAGTGGCTTCTAGAAGTGGCCCTCCGATATGAACCACACTTCCCTTGAGGTCAGCAAAATCAGCTTAATACCCCTTAAATAGCCCGACCCTGCTGTGTAAACCGAAATAACACTGTAGGACTATAGAACCCGACGTTCTACCGCAAGTAATACAATCTAGGCTTCGCAGAATGACTGTTCAATCTTTTATGCGCACAAACAGTAGTTTCCGACTACAAATTTATTATTGACTAAATTGACACTTATACTTTCACTAACCGAAATGAACTTTAATTGTGGTACCGACCACAGACTCATTGCCAAACAGATTGCCGGCCAATCTGAGATATTCTTTTCTCCCAACTACAATGTGGCAACAAAGCAACCCTAGAACCGTGAATCGATGATTTCCCACTAGGAAACCGCGCTCCTGCTACCAAAATTGTTTAATTTCCACGCCTACCGAACAGCGTGGAATCCGAAGGGGGTGTGCTGTTGCCCGCACGTGAGAGAAAAGAAGTGATGAATTTTTACTGACCTTGTCACCGTAGACAGGAGATCGTGGTAGCTCGATTCGAGACAGGAATGCGGGAGAGGAGACAGTTTTGGGATAGGAGATGGAACCGAACCAGTATCGTCGCTGCCGACGCTGTCGCCGGCCGTCACGTGGAGTCGCCGCTACCGATACGACGTTGTCCAATCTACACGGATCACTTAACCGCTGACGCAAATCTACTTATTTCCCGACGATGTGGTAGATTTACACTCCGACCAGGTCCGACACCAGTATTAGAGAATTGTTACACCGAAACAATCAATATCCCGTCGCTATGAGCAGACATGTTTGTTCTCACCGACGAGACAAGAGGCAAAGATAACCTCCAATTTTTTCCTCTCGTTGGTACGAGTGACATCTGCGGTACGTTTCCGCATAGTGATGTGCCGATTACTCGCGATCGATTCGCGCAACAAAAAACCGGTGCGTTTCCGAAGCATAAATATTAAACACTGTTTCTGTTAGGGATGATAGGATATTACAGGCTGGATGTCAGGAGGCATGTAGCCCTGGTCACTTATGTGTGGAAAGTATTTCTAGGTAGATTACCCAACCCGAGACTCTTGGAACGTATTTGCCTGAAAGTCCCCAATTCGCGCCTTAGACAAGCGCCTCGTAATCAATTATTTTCTCTTCCACTGTGCAGAACTAACATATTAAAATTTGCCCCATTGAATGTAGCCCTTCGCACTTTAAATTATATTGCAATTGAAATTGATATTTTTAATTGTTCACTGGCGAAGTTCCAAGAAAATGCATATAATTATTTGGCTTAAATGACTGATTTTAATTTTATTGTAAATAGTGACATGTTATTAGGATATATTATGGGTATGATAAGAATGTGACAGTGATAATTTATTTAAAATTTTATGATACGATTTCATGTGATAATTACTTGTTATTATTGTGTTAAGTCAGATACTATTTATTAATAATATTATTATATTTTGTAGACACTTCCACGTGATTCACTGTTAGCTATGTAAGAACTGGCAATGTGTGTGCCTGTACATATATAGTTTAAGATATTAATAGCTTCGCTAAGATTATATGATATTTATTTGGGTCAAACCGTAATGATATCACGAATTGTAAATTAATGAATAAATAAATAAATAAATAAATAAATAAATAAATAAATAAATAAATAAATAAATAAATAAATAAATAAATAAATAAATAAATAAATAAATAAATAAATAAATAAATAAATGATATTTGTCTGCGTGGCCCTTGCGGTAAATAATAAAAACAAGCATAAATAATAATAACAAATTGTAAAAATAATTAAGATTTTATTCAATAAAAGTTCGTGTCTCTATGGACGACGATGACAGACCGCAGCGTTGTGCGGTTTTAGGCGGTACGAAGTTTGCGAGTTCAGTAACCGGTAAATTGCAATTTAAAAAGGACGTGAGGTAATGAGGAGACCTGACGAACACCTGTTCTAATTAGCAAATGGTGCCCAAAAGGGGTACGGAAGAACGGTTGCCCGAAAACCACTTGGCCACGTTCAACGGAGAGAGTGCACGTTCAACGGTGAGCTCAGACTGGGCGGAGCTAGAGCAGATGGCCCAAGATCGGATCAAATGGAAATCTGTACTGAGAGCCCTATACCCCCTGCTGAGGGGTGACAAGATGAAATGATAAACAATGCCATATTATCTAATCTTTACCGATCACGATAAATGAAGTCTTGCAATCTAGGGTCAAAAACTGAAACACCAGAGTTTCAGCAATCTGTAATTTTGGTGATTTATTTTGAAAGAAAAATAGGAAAAAATTACATATGTCCTTCCCCGTTATCATGTCTGCTGTGGTGGATATTTTGTTGATGTTTAGCCTTGACTGTCTTGACAAGGTTTTTCGCGCACCGGTTGTTGGTTTTTAATGAATATCTCTGAATTTCTCTTCTCATGAATTGTCTCTCGTAATCTACTTAAAAGTACACGATTTGCAGGTTTTCATTTACATTCATTCACTAGCTAGCCTGTTCCTTTTCTTGAATTTTTAACTGTGCTTGAAAGAGATAGGAATAAAATCAACACAGGATGTGTGCGAAATTGGACTTGTAAATTCATTCCTAATAACGCAATGCTCTCACAACGAGGCAAAAAGTGACGTTCCGAAATTCGGTGCTCATTTGCTAAAAGCCCTCAATTGAATGAATAGGGTGGCTGATTATTAGGTCAGACAAAAGACGACGAAAATTTACGAAAAACCCCCTGTTTTGAGTACCACCAAATTCCTCCATCATTTCTGTTAATATCCGCGCATTAACAGAAATGTTGGTTTTGATTTTGGTGGCACCTTTTCAACAAGATCTTGGATTAGTTACCAACCCAAGAAGCCAATTTTAATTCCAAAGCTACTTAACATTGGATAGCACCTTTCATGCGTAATATAATTGTGAAGTTGTTTTTTAATTTATTTCGTAATTTTTGTGTGGGTGATAAAAAAAGCCATCAATTCGGTTTCTGAACGCACCGGCAAAATGTTTTCGCAGGGTATTTTATTTTCTATTCTTTATTCCAAACTAAATTATTCTAGCCATCTAGGAATGCACGTCAGCCATCAGATGATACACAGCGTCCTTGAAGAGTTGCTTCCACCAATTACCCACATTATAAACTTCTCTCTATTGGTAAGCTCCTTCCCTTGTCCCTCGTTATCCCACTGTCAAAAAAATCCAATCCCTCCTTCAAAGATAATATTCCCTTATCTATCTTACCCATTCTCTCCAAAGTCCTTAAATCCATAGTCCCCTCCCAACGCTCCTTCTACCTTTCATCAAACAAACTTCTCAATCCATTCCAATCTGGGGTCAGACCAGGGCATGGTACTACCACAGCACTCTTGAAAGTCAGCAATGACATTCAACTATCCATGGATCAGAAGTTGATCACGGGCTAGCCTTGCTTGACTTCAGCAATGCCTAAACAAATACGTATGTCCTACAATTAAAACTCAGTAGACTTTGTGAGTTGAAATATCTATATCTCGTGCCTCATCTCATTGTTTTTTGATCAACATTCATCAGCATCATTCCAAATTGTTGTATTGTATTTTTAAATAATAGTAGTTTATGTGACTGCTACATAATAGAGGGCATTAATACTCGAGAGTTTTAATGCCTAATTATGTACAGTTACATACACTAGTTTATCTACACACATATCATAAGCTCTCTTTAATGTGTTCAGGAACCGCATGTTTGACCGGCATTGTGGCTCTGCAGTTGTTTAGATTGTTCTGTAGTACCAACTTCACAGACAAACTGGGGGCGGCTCGCAGGCAGGCGTCGGCGTTCGAAATTTGAATGTCATAATATGTAGAAAAATTACACATAATGATCATAATGTGTAATTTATCAGATAAGAAATGAGTTTTTACCAAGTAGTTTAACATTATGCTGATCTTAACGTGCTGTTTTTGTACGCAGTAAAGAGGGTTTATGATACGTGTGTAGACAAAGAATTAAATAATTCAGCGATACAATGTCATTCATTTATTTTATAGAATTTCTATTAGAAAAACAAATAAAATACGATGTTTACCAATACTTTTATTTTTGTGTGATTGAGACATGTCAAAACGTAAACAGCAACGAGATATGACAAGTGACATTGACATGTGGAAGTAAAACGATAGCAAAAAGTCTTCGACCTCCAAAACTTTCCATCACTAGCCCTTTCACTGGTCTGCTGGCCGGAAAAGAAAAAATTATGACATAACAATTAAGGCAAATTTTATGTTGTTGCCCACAAATGCCTACAATAGAATCTTGAGTACTCTAATTGACGTCTGTCATAAAAGTTCCTTTTTAGATTCTCTGCGTCCCAGCAAGCTAGATCCCCAAAGGAATAAATAGGAACAGAGAGAAAGGTTCTAAGGAGCCTGCAAAATTCATACCTAAGTTAGTAGGTTTGGCAAAAGAGAAAAAAATAAAATTAACAAACTGTTACGAGCTTTTATTGACCGAGCGATTTTATTATCTTATTCTTAGGGCGGTATGCCATTGAAATACTTAGGTATTTAATACAGTTCGTCACATGAGGTCACCCACTTATGAACTCAACTACTCATCATGGAACATAAATATTTGTAGGCTAAAAATACTAATAACAATTACCTTACTAAATAAAGCGGTATGTGCTACCTACTTTAACATTTTAATTAGGTATACCTAGTCTGGTATTCATTTACTTACCTAGTAGACTCCTTGGGATAGTTAAAATATGAAATGTATTTTCTGTTTCTATTATTATTCATACAAACAGTACTACTGTACCGTTTTGAAAGTCCAAAACGTACACTTAAACACTTTATATCTACACACGTTTCATAAACCCTTTTTACTGCGTCCAAAAACTACACGTTACGACCAGCATAATGATAAACTTCTTGGTAAAAACTAATTTCTTATCTGAATATTGATAAATTATGACTATATGTACAAAAATTTGTCAAATTATGACATTCAAATTTCGAACGCCGTCGCCCTTCTGAGTGCCACCCCTAGTTTGTCTGTGGAGTTGGTACTACCGAACAAGCTAAACAACTACAAAGCATTGATCAATGCCACAATGCTGGTCGTACATGCGGTTCCTGAACACATCAAAGAGAGCTTATGATATATGTGTAGATAAACTAGTGTATGTAACTGTTCATAATTAGGCATTAAAACTCTCAAGTGATATTATTATGAAACTGGCCTTCGGCTCGTTTCATAAACCCACTCTCGAGTATCAGTGCCCTCCATTATGTAGCAGTCACATAAACTACTATAATAACTATTTACAGTTTATTACATCAAACAATTAGATAAGGTAGGTGACAACAAATAAGACGTGGTTTGTGCAGGCCCTTCGTTTGGGCTCTGGCCGAACGAGCGTAAACCGGTTTTATCCAGTGGCCGCGCGTACGCGACACAGCGGCCAGTGCTCACTCACACATGCGCAGTATGCTTGTAGTAGGTTACCTACGACGGCGTGGTTCTATGAACCTTTTTCTCTGGTCCTTTATTCCTCTGTTCTAGGACTGTGTATCCTTTGTGAACATGCCTAATTTGGAGAAGATCGGACAGACTTTAGTTAGAATGTCCGCAATCAGGTCACTTAACGAAACTCTCTGAACGAGGATCTCATTTTCGGTCACAAGTTCTCTCACATAGAAATGTCCTATTCTAATGTGTTTCGTCCGCTTGTGGAATTCGGGGTTGTATGCAAGTCTTATTGCAGCCTCGTTGTTAATACTTAAGGTCGGAGTACACCTAAGCATTGTGAGTTGTTGCATTACTCTTTTCAACCAAACTAATTCTCTTGCCGCTTAACTAGCTGCTACTAGCTCGGCCTCTGTTGTCGAAATCACCAGGGATACCTGAGCCAGGAGATTGCACCTCCTGCATATCTACACTACTCCAGTAGTCGATTGACCAGTCATTGCCTTGCCGCCGTGGTCTGCGTCGCTGAAGCCTTCTAAAATCCAGCCAGATGTTCGAGTTTGTGTCTGAAGCCTTACGATATGGTGCCTTTCAAATACCTCATAATTCTTTTGAGATTCAGCCCGTCGTCTTAAGTTGGTGTTTCTACTTTACGTGATGCTACAATAACGGCTTAAGCTATATCAGGGTGTGTTTCTACCATGAGATACGCTAGGGCTCCTACAGCTTCTCTGTAAGAATAGTTTGTCTCGATGTGCCAGACTTCAAATACAGCAGCAATAAAGTTTGGCCGTCACAGATATGCGGAAATATCTCATCACGTACTATGTCTTATGTCCGTCAGTAATATCATGTACCAACCTAGTGCATAAGCTAGAATTGTATTCTAATAAAATAGAAAAGATATTAACTGAGCCAGTTCAGTTAATGTCTCTCTCTCGATTTTCTCGTCGGTAGGATCGTTTACTTTCCCTAATTTATTGGTTTCTTTATCGATTGGTGTTGTAATCGAGTTACAGTCACTCATTCCAAATCTATCTAAAAGCTTTCGTGTAAGATTCTTGCTTTAGGATGATTGAACCTTTGTTTTTTATAATGTCTTTACCGAGGTAGAAGTTCACAAGCTTTGTCGTTAACTTTAACTTTTATCGTAAGTTGCTAAGAAACACATTCGCTACCTTCTCATTTGTCGCTGCGACTTGTCCATCATCGACAAACAGTGTCATAAGAAATTTACTGTCTTCATATTTCTTCGTATATATAGGTAGAAAGGTATCTGCAGTACCTTGTTCAAATTCTAGCTCTCTGAGAATTTCATGAAACCAATGTCGCGGTTTAGGCGACATACTTGGTTGGTGCCGTCTTAGATTCTTTCAGTTGCATAATTCTTCTTTTAGTTGACCATGCAAGAATGCTGTGATAACATTGAATTGAACAAAATGCATTCATTCGTTGGCAGCTACACTTATACATAGTCAGGTCATAAGTTCTGTCACATGTGCAATATGAAATAATTTAGACATGTTTATTATTTATGTAAACATTTATATAGCAAAATGAACTTAATAAAACTTAGATTCTTATGGTAATAAAGTTTATTCAAAATGACCCCCGCGATTTTGAATACAGGCCTTTATTCTGCGCGGCCAGTCGTCTATCGCAGCACGAACGAGGTCCATGTCAATATCGGCGGCTGCCTTAATCAAGGATGCCTTGAGTGACTCCAAATCAGGATGAGGCTTTGAGCAGGCCTTTTCCTCCAAGTGTTGCCATATCTTGTAATCTAACGGACTCAAATCTGGACTGGAGGAGGGCCAGTCTTCGTGCCGGATGAAGTCGATTTCACGCGCCGCCAGCCAGTCTTGTGTGCTTTTCGCTCTATGAGCTGGCGCAGAATCTTGTTGGAATACCCAGTGCCTGTTATTAAACATGGTATGAGAAACAGGTTCCACAAGGTTCTTGAGGACTGTATTTTGATACACAACTGCATTCGTTTTTACGCCTTTCTCACAAAAATGTACCTCAGTTAAGCCCCAATAAGAGACTCCCAACCAAACCATGAGCGAGGATGGAAAATGACCTCGTTGGACACGCGGAATACGGTTGCTCGCTTCTTTACTGATGTGTACGTACACCTTATCATTTTGTTTATTGTAGCTCTCTTCCACGGTCAAAATTTTTTCATCCGAAAAGAGAATTTCCCGATGCTTTTTTCCCGCGTACCGCTTCAACAAAGCGCGGCATCTCTTCAGTCTCAGGTCCATTAAACGAGCGTCCAAACGATGTCCTGTTTTTCTTCGATATGCCCTAAGCCCTAAGTCTTCATTTAACACCCTTTTCACCGTGATCCTGCTTAACCCCATCTGAAGGGCCAACAGTTTCTGCTTACGTATGGGATTTCTTTGAATTCGCGCCTTCACAGCTGGAGTCCTAACAGAGCGAGGGCGACCACTTCTTGACCTGTCATCTACACTAGAGTCTTCATTGTATCGTTTTATGGTACGATAAACGAATCTTTTGGTTATATTCAAATTTTTTAGTAAATCGAAAATCTGAATTGGCGCGTAACCGCAACGATGCAACGCAATAACTGCGACACGGTCTTCTTTAAGTGTCCACTCCATATTTTAAAATGAGGAAAATTCTAAAAAGTACACATTTTTATTTTCATGAAAAATTCGAAATTCGAATTCAATAAACTTTTTTGTGGCCAGCGTTCTAAATTCAAAAGTTTTTATTGTGTGACAGAACTTATGACCTGACTGTGTAAGTGCTCATATAGTTGCCATTCGGTCTACGGGACTGAAGGTTTCCTCATAGTCGGTTCCCTTTTTTGTCTGAATCCTGTAAAAACTAGTCTGGCTTAATGACACTCGATTGAGCCGCCTGGGTACAGTTTTAGTTTAACAACCCATTTGCATGACACGACTTTGCGGTTAATCGGTAATTTTCATTTAGTCCATGTCTTGTTTTTGTGCAGCGACGAGATTTCACTTTCCATTGCTCTGAGCCAATTTGCATTGTCGGGACTAAGCATGGCCTACTTGTACGTCAAGGGCTCACTTTCTTTACTAAAGAAAGACAACATAATCATCAACTTTCGGTGGTCTTTGAAGCGTAATCTATCACATAGGTTGTATCGTTGTTCAGGTTGAGGTAGCTCTGCATCTAGATATTCGTCTTCGATATCACTTAGGTAACTTGGTTGCAGATTTGTGTTCTTCAAGAGCATTATCTCCCACTAATTTGATTGTATCTATGTTCGGTAGTTTATCATCCGCATTATCTCGACTTGTTTCCTCATTTTCGGTTTGTTGGGGTTTATTATTTTGATGCGGTATTACTTCGGGTTTGATAGCTCACAATGTACTCGTGAAGTACCACTGAAGTGACTGATTTTTCATCAAATATGACATCTCAAGATATGATCAGATTATTTTTCTTTCCTTCGGTTAGGATGCGATATCCGTCGCCTGAATATTCAATTAAGGTGCGTTTTTTAGCTTACCTGTGTAGCGTTTTTGTTTTGGGACGTGCGTCCACGTAGCATGTGCTACCGATTATCCGTAAGCATTTGATAATGGGTTTTTTCCTAACCAATGTTTGTAAGGTGGCTTTCCGAATACAGGAGTCAGTCCGGTTCTGTTCAGCATAAACAGTGGTTGTAACGAGTTCAGCCCAAAGTTTATGCGGTAACTCTTTATGTGCATGCATCAAAGCACGTGCGGTCTCGACTACTGTTCTGTTTTCACATTCTGCGCAACCATTTTGCTCTGGCATGTACGGGCATACGAGTCTCCATCTAACTCTCTCTTCTTGCAGAGTATCTCTTATTTTATAATTGTCGAACTCACCTATCTGTTATCGCTTAGAAGTTCCTTCATTGTATAGCCGGCATTTTTTATTTGTGCTATCAGACGCTTTATTTTCATAGGTACTTCTGTTTTCTGTCTCAAATTAAATTATTATCCTATATTAGTGACATCGCTATCCTGAGCGATGTCACTTGTCTAGGGGGGCTGATCTGTATAGATTCCATTTCCATTGTGTTTCTTTTGTTTCACTAATGTTTTTTTTAAACGGCTTGTATAAAAACCATGTTTTTATTTTTGTCTTATTTTTAGATCTTAGTTTTCTTGAAACCCGATTACAAATTAACGATTTTGAATCATTATTTTTCTCATTGTTAGACGATCAGAACCGATTCGAACTCGCAATGCCTGCGTCAGGTGAGCGTGTTACCACTCGACCACGGATGATCTTTCTATAATTTCCCACTAATATGACCCTATTGTCACTGCTTACATGTTTTTTCAGTGTTCGGCATGTCCTGTGTCGGTGTTGTCCTGCCGGTCACCAATAATATGAAGAACCCTTATCAATTTGGCTTTGTGATGCTGGTTGGTAAGTTACTTTCAGAAATTCCCCACAATTTACGAATTATAGTACCATTCATGCCATCATCATAGCAAGTGGAGGTATTAAGTCTCTGCCTACCCCTCTTCCGGGAAAATGGCGTGAACGTATGTTTGTGTGTATGCAGTACAACGAAAGTGGCTAACCTGATTGCAAGATGACCAGTGATGACATCATGGAAATAGCTGGTGGGCAGTGGGTTCAGGAGGCTCAGGATCGGAGTGGATGGTGTGGTAAAGAAGAGGCTAATACCCAGCGGTGGGTAAATGTTGGCTGAATGATGATGATGATGATGATAAGCACCCCGAAAAATTTTAAATGTGTATTTTTATTTGCTCCCCATTAGGCAACATAGAGGTCCTATGATCTGATTGTGTGATAATTAGGATTTATTTTCAATGCGACCATAGTTTGTGGAATGTTAGTACATATAGCATCAGATGAAATGTGAGAACGCAAGATCTACTCAAATAATCTACCACATGATAAAAACAATATCTACAGAGCAAAAGTCTCGAAATGATGTAAAAACGCCGGCGGACAACCGATGAAGTGCAATATGAGGCGAACGCCAATCTTGGTTCGACATATCGCTACCTCTTCTGACGCGTGCGGGCGCACAGTGGAACGGATTTTGAAATTGCGGACTTATAGGATAGTCCTAATTAAGGCAATCCTATGTTCTCAGAGTACTTTGTGTTGTAAATGATTTGCGAGAAAAAAATATTGAATAAAATAATGTTTGGAGCGATATTAAATTTGCTCTATAAGTATCAAGTCTTAAAAGTGCTTAAGCTGGTTTTTTATAGGCTTAATCTACGGGCGCTTGTGTACAACACCAAATATATAGCATGGCCCCAGACTTCCCAGATAAACGAAGGTGAACTTATGTACTTATGGCGATATAACCAACTACACTTTTTTTTACACTGATTATCTAGGATTTTTAATTTGAGGCCAGAAATGTTAACAAACAACTGTCATTTTCCAGTACAAAAAGTTAAAATGAATGTCAAAGTGAACGGTTTTGTTCTAAAAAATTACAGTTGTTTACATTTCTGGCCTCAAATTAAAAATCGCGGGAGTGGAATCTACTCTATAATTTTTAATAAATTAAGCGAACGCATCATTATTTATTCATTCAAGTCGTATCCTCATGGCTGAGGATTGACATATACATAGACATAGACATAATTAATCAATAATATTCATTATAATATATGTATATATTATATATAAGATTGTGACTGTCATGGTTTTTGGTACGGGGCTCGACCAAGCATCTCCATTTGTTCTGTCCTGGGCTACATGTATTGTCTCGTGAAGACCAAGCTGCAGGTATTCCTGCGTGTGACTACACTAGCGTGCTGGTGGTCGTACCCTTGTTCTTGCACCTTCTATTTTTCCTTTCATTTACATACACGTTCACGACATATATGTCAAAGGAAGTCCAGCATTTGGATTGTCCAGGATTCAGTACCATATAGAAATATGGACCATTATTACAAAAAAGACTTAAATTTTATGATTATTTTTATCAAACTATAACTGCCGATTGTGCCATTACTTTTAAATAATGTTATATTATTAACAGTGATTTCGTTCGTTGACTTTTATATTTAACCAACCTGCATGTCTACAACATTTATTATTTTGTGGAATTTACTTTAAACTGTTGACCTTGTACAGAAAATTACTAAACTATATTAAGCCTAGAAGGAGGATTCAGTTATGGCCTTTATAAATAATAGTTATGGCCTTTAAGAATTCAAGTTTTCTAAAATTCAAAAATTTTGTGATCTATAAAAAACATATTGTGAATAGTAGCGACTTATTTATGCTTTTAAAAGAGAAGCTTAAAACATTTTCGGATAGTGTACAATTTTGTGAACATGTAAAACAGGAGCTTGGCTTGCAATTGAATGAAGAAAATGCATGCAGTTTTCTCAGAAGTTTGCTAATCATTCTTTCAGTAATATTTATGAAATGTAAGGCCCATTTTCTTTGTCACTGAAGGAGAACAAGTTGTTGTTATAGACAGTGAGTCATCTCACAATATAGAATATCTACCTCCTGGTGTACATGAAGCTTCCACCTCCTTTACTGCGAGGAGAATCTTCGAAGAACTGGGCTCAAGACAAAAAGAAGACGTATTCAATATTTAAGTAATTCCTTTACTCTAGAAGAACTGTTAAGGTCAACAGTAAAAACTTTTAAGGACAATAGTATGACCAGAATTTTGGACCATCTTATTAAACAAACTGAATATATCCATAAGGTTCAGTCCCGATTAAATAAAAAAAATGTATATTAGTTAATATAATGCAGTCTGAGTGCTAATTTTACACTATGGGGACCCCAATGTAGTTTGGCATCAATAGTGATGCCGAGAAATACAGTTACATCCCTTTGCTCCTACCTGTTCTGTTGAGTAGTTCTATCGGCAGAACTACTGGGATTTTTTTTACCATTAGTTCTGTGATTTATAAGACTATGCTTTACACCCTGCTTCAATCTCAGATATTCCCAACTGTTATGTCCCGTGGTGTCTATAGTACCATTGATTTGTATCATCAATGGTACAAATGACACTACTTTGTTTCATTAGTAACAATGAAGAATATACTAGTTTATCCTGTGTATTTAACAATAAAAACCGCTGTAAGTAAACAGATTAGTTCTTAGGTCATTTATTATTAACACATTGTAACATGAACAAAAATTAACACTTGTTTCTTCGATAACAAAAATTCTACCTACATAGACTCGTTGCACAACACTAATCGCGCTAATCACTAAAGCTATGAAAAAAATTATGACATGTTTCAAAAATGTTGACATCTGTCAAAAGCTTCACATCTTTTCCTAATAGGGTGGCATAGGCACAATCGTGGCCGCGTCAAAAATTTCAATGAAATAAACGTATGTACAGATGTAGTGAATAATCCTTTCCTTTCGTATTTTCTCGGAAATGATCGTTTTTGTCTTACTACTTCACTCGCACTCAGTACCCATCGAGACAACGTAGGGAACGGTTGCATTGCAAGAGGAAGTATCTATATAGAGTAGTTAATTCTAAATGCTAGGTGCTAAACCGTAACAAAACTAAAATCATTCACATTAGATCCTCGCACAATACAGATGAACACTCATTAAAAGTAATAACTCACGAACACGACTGCTTCCATAATAAACACCTAAACTGTAAATGCAATGCGCTATAGATATAGTAAAACAACACAAATATTTGGGCCTTATTATTGACGAGCGCTTCAACTGGGGACCACACATTCAACATGTATGTCAAAAACTGAGGGCTATACAAAGCAAGCTAGCCATATTAAAATATAAAGTCCCATATAAAATTCTACGACTAATATACCTAGCAATGGCCGAATCAATAATTGGATACGGCTTATCTAGCTATGGCAAAACATATAAAACTTACCTAGACTATATCTACAAACTACAAATCAGTATGCTAAAACTCATTGCGCCAAAAAAAGTTAAGATGGAATGTAAAAATAAAAATCACTGGAACGGACTATTTAAATACTGCAAAATTCTCACAGTTTTTGATAAAATAAAATTACATACACTAATTGAAGAAAACCATAACAAAACAAAATTGAACAAAAAAAGCGACCCGATAGATTACGTAATTTACTTTATCAAAACTCATTCCACTTGCCACATTTCAATAATGTGTATGGTCAACGAACATGGATGTACTACTTGCCTAAAATTGTAAATGAACTACCAATAGATCTCCAAAACATGTTTATAAACAATAATAATTTTAGTTTAAAGGTTAAAAACCACTTAATTGATAGTTACATACCTACCTAACATAGAACAAAAGGTCTTAGCTTGAGTTTTACCTAAGAACTAACTTCATTCACTTTTTATTCTACACCTAATGTATCTGCTTATAAGTAAACTATTAACTGTATAACGAGAGCAATGACAGCGACGGATACACCATGTCTGGTTTTCGTTCGCTGCTAAATGTACCTAAATCTAAGTTCTGAATATATGAATAAATAAAAAAATAATAATAATACCACAGAAATATTTTGTTGATATTTATGTTAGATTTTGTGATAATCTTCATGGACTCGTGTATTAATGCAGGCCACCTATTATTTTTTTTTGACTTTACATTTCACTCTTGTCTGTCATTTTTGTAAATAATAAACATTCATTTTATTCGATCCACATTAACAATTTATAACAGACATGCCGAAAGCACTTGCAAGTACAAACAAGACTTTGAAGAATACTCTATAGATAAACTTATGAACGAATCCATATTCGTTCATAAGTTTATCTATAGAGTATTCTACAAAGTCTTTTACAAAGTTTGAATGAATCTTAGTACGCTGTGTCCATACACAGCGTACTAAGATTGCCACCATATCATCCTAATTTCAATCCGATTGAAAACATATGGTCTCAAATAAAGGGATACGTATCCAAAAGAAACATCTGTATGAATATGACTACTGTGAAACAATTGGTACAGGAAAAGGTTAATATGATTGGTTCCGATGTTTCGGCCAAAGTATGTGACCACGCCATCAAATGCGAAAACGAGTACCGAAAACACGAACCTGAGTTGGAAAATTATATGGCTAGTTTTGTAATCACCGTTCATGAAAACTCTGACGATGATACACCAGAAAATAGTTCTGATTCAGACTGTGATATGGAAGTTGGAAGTGTTGTTTCGCATCACACTATCCACCCCGCTCCTCCTCCTCTTATCCCGCTGTCATAATCGAAGTCGTTCATCCAATCAGAAAATCATATTTATTTATATTAATTTCTCTGCTGGTTTGTTTTTTGTTTTATGTTGAGGTGTCTTTTTTGTTATGTCATAGTATTTTTAATTCATTACAAAAATTTATTGTTATAAAAAAGGTCTGAAAATCCTACGGTAGTTCTGACTTATAGTTAGACTTTTGGGGTTCCAATCCTTATAGAATCATTAGATCATCCCAACCGGAATTTGGTTTTTATCAGTGCGTTTTATTGAAATAAAACGTCCTCAGTAACTAGTTATATTTTTGTTTACCTAACGAATTCTTTATATGATAGAATCGTGGTGGTTTTAACATCTCAGTGTAATACACGTCAAACGGGCAATTTGACATTTGATATTGATAAATAAAGTATGCGATTTATTTGATACCTACACGTAATTTAATAATACAGTAATTCATAGACACATCGGCACCATTCGGGTGTTATCGTTGTTCCGAGTTTTGCCGATAGGAAAGGATTATTCACTACATCTGTACACTATTCGTGCAGATCTCGAAAGCTCTGAAGATACTATCAGTGTGATGCCTCGATGTTAATGGCACGATGCCAGCCCTCAACAACATTAGTTGTGCGATGGCGCCGACCAAAGGCAGTCCATGACTTGATGCGCCTAGGTTTCATCCAAAAACTCATATATTTCATAAACTTATTCAAATCCAAGACGCACCTGTCACTAAAATCCAGCACTTGGGATTTTATATATTCCCATGCTTCCATAACACGTTCTTCGGGCAATAGTGGAAGAACGCTGCACAAACTTATGATTCTTCTCTTGCGTTTGTCTTTAATGCCCAATTGTTTTGATTTTCTCCACAGTTTATTTGAGAAATGATAGTAATATCCCTGATGATTGGAATTTGGGAAAACATCAGCAATGGCTTGAATGGTGGCTTCCTCGAAATCAGTAATGAAAACGGAAGGTTTCCAATCTGGAATCTGTCTTTTTATTAGACTGAAAAGTGTGGTGTAGGCTTTTTTGGTTTTGTGACTAAGAAGTGCATATGTTAGAGGCATCACACTGATAGTATCTTCAGAGCTTTCGAGATCTGCACGAATAGTGTACAGATGTAGTGAATAATCCTTTCCTATCGGCAAAATTCGGAACAACGATAACACCCGAATGGTGCCGATGTGTCTATGAATTACTGTACTATTAAATTACGTGTAGGTATCAAATAAATCGCATACTTTATTTATCAATGTCAAATGTCAAATTGCCCATTTGACGTATATTACACTGAGATGTTAAAACCACCACGATTCTATCATATAAAGAATTCGTTAGGTAAACCAAAATATAACTAGTTACTGAGGACGTTTTATTTCAATAAAACGCACTGATAAAAACCAAATTCCGGTTGGGATGATCTAATGATTCTATAATGATTGGAACCCCAAAAGTCTAACTATAAGTCAAAACTACAGTAGGATTTTGCAGACCTTTTTTATAACAATAAATTTTTGTAATGAATTAAAAATACTATGACATAACAAAAAAGACACCTCAACATAAAACAAAACAAACCAGCAGAGAAATTAATATAAATAAATATGATTTTCTGATTGGATGAACGACTTCGATTATGACAGCGGGATAAGAGGAGGAGGAGCGGGGTGGATAGTGTGATGCGAAACAATACTTCCAACTTCCATATCACAGTCAGAATCAGAACTATTTTCTGGTGTATCATCGTCAGAGTTTTCATGAACGGTGATTACAAAACTAGCCATATAATTTTCCAACTCAGGTTCGTGTTTTCGGTACTCGTTTTCGCATTTGATGGCGTGGTCACATACTTTGGCCCAAACATCGGAACCAATCATATTAACCTTTTCCTGTACCAATTGTTTCACAGTAGTCATATTCAGACTGATGTTTCTTTTGGATACGTATCCCTTTATTTGAGACCATATGTTTTCAATCGGATTGAAATCAGGATGATATGGTGGCAATTTTAGTACGCTGTGTCCATATTCGTTCATAAGTTTATCTATAGAGTATTCTACAAAGTCTTGTTTGTACTTGCAAATAATTTCATATATTTCAAGTTTTGTTAATGACGGATCAATCGGAACGTTATGTTTGGATAGCCAATCAATCATGTCTTGCTTCCTGGTATTTGAATTAGGAGGTTTTTCTACGTACTTATTATGATATGCAGCATTATCTACTACTAGTACCGAATGTGGAGCTAAGTTTGGAATGAGTTGATTACGAAGCCATTTTTCATAGTTTTCATTGTTCATCGCGTTGTAATAGTCACCTGTTTTATCAGTAGACTGATACATTAACAATGCCCCAGGTATAAACCCCTTTCTACTACCACCGTGCACTATTATAAGACGTTGTACTTTAGAAATTAACTGTTTCACTCCGTTTTCTGACGAGTCAGCCCAGCTTTTACCTGCCAAATGTGAGGTATGGATGTATGTTTCATCCATATAAACAATCTCTCTCCCTTGCAATCTGTACTTTTTTATCGCGGCTAAAAACTTTACTCTTTTTAAACGAACATCATCTTTCTCGATAAGTAATTTTCTGTTGTTTTCAACTTTTTTATACCGAAATCCCATTTTTCTAAGAATTTTTCTTAGCGTAAAGTCACATCCCTTAAAATGTATGGCTTCGGATAACTTGGACTTCAGGGCTTTAATTGTAGGTACTTGTTTGTATATCAAATGGAAATTATACACTAATCGGCGTATAATTTTGTAGTCAAAATCGTCAAGACCTAGATAAAATAATGTATTTGGTCTACCCAACTTTGCCGACTTCGGACTATTGGAGGTGGATTGATTTATGTATTCTTTTTGCAATATTTTATTTACTGTTCGTTGAGAAATTCCACTGGCCTCCGAAACTCGTTTTTGGACTTTACAAAAGTAAGCAGTATAGTTGGTATGTTTGAATTTATCATTTTCAGTTAAGAAATATAAATAAATATTGAAAATAACTTCGCAGGCTTGCCGATCTAAACGTTTCCCTTTTCTTAGTGCTTTCGGCATGTCTGTTATAAATTGTTAATGTGGATCGAATAAAATCAATGTTTATTATTTACAAAAATGACAGACAACAGTGAAATGTAAAGCCAAAAAAAAATAAAAAATAGGTGACCTGCATTAATACACGAGTCCATGAAGTTTATCACAAAATCTAACATAAATATCAACAAAATATTTCTGTGGTATTAACTACTCTATATAGATACTTCCTCTTGCAATGCGACCGTTCCCTACATTGTCTCGATGGGTACTGAGTGCGCGTGAAGTAGTAAGACAAAAACGAACATTTCCGAGAAAATACGAATGGAAAGGATTATTCACTACATCTGTAAACCTCTGTGAAAGGTACCGGGCAAATTTTGAAAGTGCCGTCTGCAAGAAAAATTTTTTTTTCGCGTAGAAGAGACCTTGCTTCCTTAGTGCCAAAAATTATAATATGGACGCCCTCGCCCTCGTCGTTGTAATCTGCCAACATAAATTTAGAAAACGGCATAGGTATTTCTCTGCATTTATAGTGTCATTTAGGTAGCTCATTTTCTTAACTTCATTTAATTTATTTCTCCTTCTGTAAATCGATGACTTAATTTGGTTGAAGCTGGGTATCTCTTTAATGATATCTATTCCCGTGTCTTTTAAAGCAGCCACTGTTTTCTTGTACACTGCCGGTACGGTTTCACTGCCTATCATCATTTCATCAACACTTTTGCGGATTATAATGGACATGACTTCTTTGTTTGTATCAGGAATGCAGGCAGTGTCATGGTCGACATGTTTAACTATTTCCTTTTCATCCTAGAATAAAAAAAAATCAGTAAATATACAAAAAATCCTTGTGTGGGAACTTAGGTCCATACCATTTTTTTTATTTAGCCTGCACGTTGTCCCACTGCTGGGCAAAGGCCTCACCGGTTCGAGCCCACACATCTCTAGCCGAAGCTTTGTCGTTCCACTCAGGCAGGAACTTATCCAGCTTATCCAGGTCGTCCCTCCATCTCCTTCTGGGCTTTCCCCTGAGCCTTCACCTTCCCCTTCCCCTACGCCTTCCCCTTCCCATACCATACCACAACTTATTTAAAAAGTAATTACTTCGGAAGTGGTTACTGTTCCACTGCATTTGGTTTTCTTGTACATGGCACATCTCTAACGTTTGTAAATTTTGATATTTAGAGAGCCGGTAATATTCTAAGTCATTTTCGAGCAACACGCGCCCGCGGCCACGTTTTATTATGATAAACTCACTCATTGAACAAACAATTTGCATTATATAGGATTAATATTATTACTTTCTTGAAACCCTTGAAACATGAATTTCATGACGTTGTCATCAGGAAACAATTAAATAATAGATACTTGCAGATGACGCCAAACATCTTGAGCAAAATGTGACGTGGTGGGAGAAAGGTTGAGCATGTACACTTACGTGCAAAAAAAACGACACACTTAAGTCTAAGAAGATTCCAATGAAGCCGAAAAATGTCGCTAAATAAGTATACAGTTTTATTTTGATAGTCATATCCACCAACCATTAAATCTGTCTGTGGTCTGTGGATATGACTATCAAAATAAAACTGTATACTTATTTAGCGCCATTTTTCGGCTTCATTGAAATCTATTTGAATTAACAAAGAACATTGATTTTAATCTTGAGGTAAATAAGATATGCCTTCCATCAAGTCGAAACCCCCTCCGCACGTCGCGCCCCGCACCGCATACCGCGGTGCCCAATATCGGTTCCTGCGGCTCTGCACATTCAAGATCATTTGTTCAAGTTGTTTGGCGTCATCTGTACCTCAAGTGGCCAGTACTTGATAATTGATAGCAAACTGCATAGAGAAGTAGTTTGTTTGTGAACAGAACTACTAGGAATTCAATTCCCATTTGTTCTGTGAACAGAACTAATGGTAAAAAAAAACCCAGTTGTTCTGCCGACAGAACTACTCAACAGAACAGGTGGGAATAAATGGTTTTATCTACTAGTTTTAGTTTATCTTTCCCCAACACAATGTTACTCTCAACTTGCCTTACATTAGGTAACGTGAATTTTATGCACTTTGTCTTTATTGAATTCAGAAGCAAGTTATAGGCAGTAAACCAGTCTAGTACTCGCAAGCCATGTTCCTGTCTCCTAATTAAAAAAAAAATGCAAAAAATACTATCTCTGACATGTTTTGTACCATGATTGGCAAATCATTTATATACACGAGGAAAAGGAATGGACTCAGAATAGATCCCTGTGGGACTCCCATTTATATCTGGGAACCTGACGATTATGTCCTATTAATGTCAGGTTTTTGAACCTTCCCTTCTAAATACGATCTCATAACATTAGAGCTATTGCCTTTTATGCCATAGTGTTTTAGCTTTAAGAGCAATGTTTCGTGGTCTACACAGTCAAATGCCTTGGACAAGTCGCAAAAACACCTACAGTGTCCCTACGATCTTCCCACGCATTAAAAATATCGTTAACTAACATGACTCCAGCATCTGTTCTCGACCGCCCTTTTGTAAATCCAAACTGCTGGCTATGGAGAATTTGATGCGCATTGAAGTGCGCCAGCAATTGACCCAATATAATCTTCTCAAATATTTTACTATATACGGGTAGAACAGAGACGGGTCTGAAATTTGTATGGTCACCCCTATCACCGCTTTTCAATAAAGGAACTAGCCTGCTGTGTTTAATGAGATCAGGGAAAGTACTCTCATCTACACATTTATTGAGTCTTCAATTGAGTCTTCAATAAATGTGTAGATGAGAGTACTTTTCCTGATCTCAAAACACAGCAGGCTAGTTCCTTTATTTAAAAGCGGCGAGAGTATCGGTGGGGGTGGGGGGGGGGAGTCAGGGGCAAGTTTGTCTATCACCGAGCTAATAATTTTAACAAACATGCCCCAGAGATCCTCGGGATTTTTTCAATTTTAACAACTTAAATGCTTTAATTATGCCATAGGGCTCTTGATTGCACTTTGAATGAGAAATCTTGATTGCACTTTTGTACATTGTCTTTTAAAAATGATGCAGCAAGATCCGGAGACGAGTCTAAAGAAGCCGTAGTAACAATTGGAACATTTTAAAGAACTGTTCAAATGCGGCCGCGATGACATCATTAGAAGTTATTAGTTTATCTTCAATCTTAAGTAAAAAGCTATGTTCTCCTGATTTTGTTTTACCTACTTCTCTATTTATGATATTTCAAATTGTTTGTTTTATATGAAGATATCGAAGAATCTTCGTTTTTATGTGTTCGTACTAAATGCTTTATGGTAGACGGCCCTAAATATTTTTGAATAAAATTTTACGTGTTAATAAAAATTGGGTCATTTGTAGATGTTTTTTGCCGTAAAGTGCATAGAGTGTATCCCTACTTTTACGGATTCTTTCTGTTGCCCACTCACTTAACCCTACTTTACTATCGTTATTGTTTTCAAAACTATCTAAAAGTTTGTTTAATAAGTCCGTTTAATAAGTTTGTTTAATAATTCGCTTTTTGAGTATTATTTTGAGTAGGTAAGCTACCTTGTTTAAAGGATTCTTTTTTTTTGTTATTTTTGGCCTTCACAAGACTACTTTCTGTGATTTTGAATCTACTTGTAAGTTGACAATTTACCCACCGTGCCCATCAAACTTTAAACAATTTAGTGGACACTTCTTCAAAATTTCGCAACCGCAGAAGACGTTATCAAAGCAGGTTGCAGTAGTTTTAGATATTCTTGAGAGCGTTGTGAAGATGTTGACTAAATTTAATGATTTTAAAATTATTGTTAAATTAGGATGCAACGGGGAGTCCACCAGCAAGTCTATATTGAAGTCACCGCAAATGACTATTTTTTTGTTACTACTAGAAGCTACTCTCAAGAAATCTTTCAATACTGATTCAAATTTACCATAATCACTGGTAGGGGGTCTGTATATGCTTACTAAAATGTGTCTACAAAGTTCAACACACGATAGTTCTATATTAGAAAGATATATTAATGAATCGTAAGAGGCAAAATTAAGAATCGTTTTGAAATGAATGCAATTTTCAGATTCACATCGTTAAACAGGACGCTGGAACCACAGATGATGGCAACACGGCTAGAAAGTTTTTCGGACATAGTAAAATAACTGCACATATTACAGGCATTAAAGAAGATTTCATCAAAAGGTTATACCGCAAACTATAACATGTAAATGTTGCTTAATTTTCTCAGTTTTGCCGACAAACGGCAGCTTTGTTTGTAAATCGAAATAATGTTATTCAGAACATTTCGATCATCAAGAAAGAGTCTCTCGACTTCTGGCAGAAATTAAGACCAGGCAGCGTGGGGCCACGGGGACCCTCGCTAGAAATTCATGGCCCAACCATGTATTGCCCCTTAACCGGAGACAGCGGTATCGCCCATCGCCTCCATGTTTGTTTGGGGTTCGGCAGGCAACACAATATGCGTTCGCGCCCTTTGGGACTCCGTCATCCAGGGCGGGTTAGGTCGAACAATTTAAGGTAATGGTTGGAGTATACGGTGTACGCATGGACTGTAGCCAGATTGTTTGGTGCTTGTTGAAGTATTCGGTCCATACCTTAGAAGTTTTTGATGTGAACCGTATCTCATATTCGGTCTTCTAGGTCTCACTCACCTGGGGACATGCTCCAGGAGAGTTGAACCCGTCTGATTGTGCATCCAGGGGATGTGGGGCTCCTGAATTGTTGAGCATCATTTGTGGTGGGGTCTGTCTTCGAACCATGGCAGTTCATCTCGAGCTGGTTGCTGACATTTCAACTGAGGCCTTTGATGCTTACTTGGACAGATTTGTTTCCCAAAGGGACTACCAACTTGTAGGTGCAGAACGATACTTACGAGAGTTAGGTAATTTTTTAATGTTAATGTGGCGGATATCGGAACGGCCCTCTTCCGTCGGGGTAGACAATGGACCCTCAGTCCTCCTGGTCCACCCCCCCACTGGAGTGGGATTTTTAAGTCGTAGTTAAGTGAGCTAGGACGCATTTAGGGCGTATAGTAGGTCAGAGGCTGACTTTTGTTGAATTCGCGACGTTGGTTGTAAGATCGAAGCCGATCTCAACTCGTTATAATTTATTCATCGGACAGCCACTTAACGCGCTGCTCGAACACTCCTCAGAGGGAGTGAAATTGTATCGGTTGATAAGATGATGTCGCAGCAGTTCACTCAGTATTTGTGGAAGCGTCAGTCGCTTGAGTATCTGCACATCTTGCAACAGCGCCTTAAGTGAACTGGCAAACTAGTCCCGCTTGTATTGGTAACTCGTGCTGGTTAAGGATGCTTACCTACCGCCACTGCGTTGGCACAGGGGGCACTTTGTTAACTTGTTCCCTGGAAAGGATGGGACCCCCCGGTCTACAGAGGTTCTTGTCGGGGACTCAGTTCTCAAGCGAGTGGTAGCAACATTGTCTCGCCTGCCCGTAGATTAGGGGACAGGTTGGGGACCTGTCTGGGCGGGTGACTGTTTGGAACCAACTTCGAGTTCCACCAGCTCCAACAACCAGTTAGACTCTATGATCGATGTATTGACTAACATGAATTCGGAACGCATCTTTAAAAATAACTTGTGACAGATGTCATGAAAAATAAAGTAATGGTTTCCGGTTATCAGCCACATTTTTCTTGTGTTTTTTGGAGCTGAAGTGGAATTTGGTTCTTCTGTGTTAGGGGCACCGGGGCAATCCGACGCGAATCCGCGAGGTTTTGTTACCTATTCTTGGAGTCCACGGCTAATCTCAACGGAGATTCCCCAATTTTGACTGGAAGAAGGCCTGTCGAAGAGCGGCGCTCTTAGCGCTCCAGGCCCTGATCCGCGCGTGATACATGCTCCGCGGGGGGGGGGGGGGGGGGGGCACGCGATTAGCTTGAAACACATTCAGGTCGTTGACCTTGCTGGCGAAGAAGTTTTGGACGGCGTCGTCACTATCTTCCGTCTGGGTGCACCCAGATATCGACGCGGAACCCTGCGGTGAGGCGGCAGCAGAAAGAGCGCTAGCAAGGTACCGTGTGTAGGGTATTGCGCGGCGGAATGCCGTAGTTAAAGAGGGTCAAGGCGGTGAACAAGGATCCCAGCTGTCTATGGGTCGCAGCCCAGGAACCCGCCTTGATTGGATTTAACATTATCCCATGAAAACTGCATCCCTATTCGACCATTTGCAATTCCGAAGTAAAGTCAAAATTGTTTCCGACCACTGTAATCCTACAGGGAATAACAAAAAATTGTGCAGGTCACCCTGTACTAACTTTCTCGCATGATGTTTTCGGTGTTGTTATTTAAATAGGATTTTTTATTTTTTCTTAACAACATTTTTAATTAAATGATAAATTTCGTGGTCTTCCTTTTATTTAAGATGTTATGTTATTCAGACACAAATCATCCTTACGATTGAATCTATCGATCTTTAAATTATCTTCATCTTAAAGTTGTAAAATTCTGTAAACACATGTTTAATTCTACATAGTTGTTTGATATAATTGTTTGTCATGGTGCTTGATAGGTATTATTATTAGCCAGTTAAAAACATCAATAAATCAAATAAAATGATTCACTCTTCAAACATTTTTGAATCGGATGCAGCAAAGGATATATTTTGACATTATTTTTTAAATTTTGATTCTTACCGATTGTTTTGGTAACATCCCTAGTGTTTAAAAAATAGGTTTTATGAAGGTTTTGGTTATGCGTCATATCACTTTTAAGATTTTATGAACTTTAGATATGTGTTTAGATGATTTTGAGGCAGATAACATGTTTTAAGGCTTTCGTCGAGTAGATATTTCTGGTTGTCTATGTTGTGTATGAGTAGCTTGCGTACCCACATCGTCTGATGCTGAATGATACCTAGCAGTCATAGAAGCTCCATAGGGAAAATTAATCTTGTATAATAATAGGTATGTACATGGACGTTCCCAAATTAGGGTAATGTTTTGTTTTGTGAATGTAGAGTTACCACTCACGCGTATTGCTTGTCATAAATAGAAAGTATCGCTGTCCCCATGTTTCAGGAATGAGTTTAGTCGCCATATGTGTATTTTCGATGGGTTTCTTTGGATACGTCGCTTTTCTCGAAAAATGCCAGTCGCCAATCATACTCAACTTTCCGATGACTATGTAAGCACGTTTTTTTTTATAATACTCATTTAACGGCCTGCACTTGCAAAAAAACATCCGTCACTCAGTAACATGCATAAGTCATGTAATTGCTTTGTTTTTTAAACAAGTTCGTTCATATTAAAATATTAATTTTTGGCTTTGGGATGCGTAGATATAATCTTCTTCTTCTGAAAACCTTCTTCATGCCCTATACGGGGAGGAGTAACCTCCCCGTTCGAGACGCGAAAGTCGTCTTTATACAATGGAGGCTACGCAATATGTCTTCTTAGAATCAAGTCCACGTATTTTTAAGTTAAATTCTATTTTTTTTAAATACCTCCATTTGAATGTTTCAGAAAAGTTCCTCGAAAACTACGCTTCTTATCGAAACATTCTGTAATTTTCAACTATACTGACAGGCAACTAATAAGCTTGGTTGACTAAGGCAATAAAATGGTTCTTTACAGCATCCCAAAGATTCTTAAAGCCCTCATCGCTATCATGATCTACGTGACTCACAGCCTCAACTTCTACGCCCCTTTCCACCTCTGCTGGTATTACATCAAACAGAAGCACAACCAGGATAAGCTACTCCGTTGGGAGCTGTTCTACCGGGCTGTGTTTGTTATACTCATTGCAATCATCGCGATTCTTTTTCCTAACATCAATAATTTGTTAAGCTTGGTAAGTACATTACATACACTAACAAACACTATGCTTTCCTATACGGGTTGCAGAAGCACAGTTACGCTTACATTATACTTTTGAATAGTTTTGCACGCTATTTTATATTCAGGTTGGAAGAGGCATCGTTGCACAAACATTAAGCCAGTCATTTTATCAACACGGTTCAGGCGTTCAAAGGTCATCGGTTGTTTTCGTAACTCCTCCGGTGGGAATTTTTGTATTTTGAATTTCATATATTTTCCCTGACCGGCCTTTTCCAAAAAAATATTAACAAAACATAGCATCAAGCCTTTTTGCATACGGGGCAGTAGAGACAATAGTGCCCATGTTTAGCCAGACATCCAATACACCATTTTTTGTGACAAGGGGCTAGCCTATAGAGACTAACGTCAAGTCTTTGTCCGTTAGAGTGAAGAGATCTGTGGACTGTGGATATTACAGGTTGGATTGACCTTTCAAACATTTTTTCTTTTACAGATCGGAGCCTTCTGCTTGTCCAACATGGCGTTCATTTGGCCGAATTTGATAGAGATAATGGTGCTGTACTTGCGGCCCGGCTATGGACTCTACAAGTGGAGGCTATACAAGTGTATCATACTGGTTGTGGTTGGCTTATGTATAATGATTGTCGGGACCTTTGTCAGTCTGAAAAAGATAATTACATCTAAATGAAGAAATAACTCCGGTTTATAAATCAATCGGTCTTCTTTTCAACTGGAAGGGGATTCCGATTTTGTAGGTATTTGAAGATATTTTTATGGAAACAAAAATCATTATTTAGTTTCTTTGATATTTTTTAGTTGATTGTTTTGTTTTAAAATAAAATTGTTATTTTATTTTTTAAATACCTTTATTTTTTTTGGAGTAAAATGGAGTTTTGAATAACTGGCTAAATGGCGGCACAATTGTCCCTCTGCCACCCCGTACGGGAAAATGCGTGACGCTATGTTATGTTATGACAAGCAACTCCCAAATTTGGTGGTTGAAATTTTTGGCATAACCATATTAATATAAAGTTCAGTTAGGTAAAATGATGAATCAAAGAAAATGGCCAATGTGGGAAATTTGACTTGTCAAATGTTTTGACAAATTAACGAAAACACGTCGACCCCATAGCTCAACTGCATAGCACAACTAGTTGTGGTATTATTTAGTACTTTAGTTGGTCTACTACACACAACTGTTTTAGTTGGTCTATGGATCCATGATAAATTTATTGATTTCCGCTACTTTATCTCAATTTAATATTTCTAAGGTGTGGGGTAGAAAGAGTTATGATTGTGAAGTACCAGGGTAGCAGACTGTTGAAGGAGATTTGAAAACAGAATTGAAATCAACTCGATTGTTAAAAATAAACGATGCAATCCTTGGTCCACCAAACTCCAACTAATAGTACCCACCGGCCGGGATTCCTAAATGGACATAATCCCAAAAGGCAAGATTCCTGAAAGGATGGTCTACCCCTGCTCAGCAATCGAAATTTCTCTTCCTTATTTGGTTTGCTGGAAGAGATCTCTTATTAGAGATAAGCTCGCCTTGTTGTAATTCTTGTTGTGTTATATTGTCTTGAATATTATGTGTATGCAATAAAGAATTCATGAATTATGATTCCTATAAAGACTGAAGTGCACTTAATTTGTTTTTTTTTTTAAGTGGTGCCCGACACGCCTCCAACGCATATTGAGCCGCATTGGAGTATGGCTCGAACTTTCTCCGGGTAAAGCCCTGAGCTCCTCGATAGAGACATTAATGTGCAACATTTATTACTATAAAATTAAAGTTATCGAATCAATCCTGTGCAACTCTCTAGGACTTGATCCCACGAAAGTATACCTATTACTTGACCTAATTGTTTTTTTTTAGGAATACTGTCCCTTTTTGTCCTTCTGGGAATCCACCTTTGCACTTTTGGGAGTCTGCCCTTTTAGGAACCGGTTCTTAGAGGAATTAATCCTCATTTGGGCTCCTCTTGGGCACCACTCGGTTACCAATCTGGTCAAACTGCCTGGCTTGCCAAGTGTGAATTTGTGTTCTAGAAAAAAGGGCTATCGGAGCAATTTATAACCTACGCAATCGTGACTCGCTGGGAGAACTGTTCAAAGAAAATAGTATTATGACTGTACCCTGTCAATATTTTTATGAAAATAACAATTACGTTAGGAAGAACAAGCTAACAAGCTTCACTATAAATGTTGACAAGTACAAGCGAAATAATATAAGAAACTGAAATAAAATTGACCAACCTTACTATAGACTAACTAAATTTAGAACTTCATTTGAAGGGTCTGAGTATAAAAAAATACCGTAAGGGATATAAAATTTGTCAGAGAAGAAATTTAAAGGCTTTTTTAAAGAAACAGTATATTATAATAATAATAATAATACCTTGGACATCATTTACACACATTGATCTAGCCCCAAACTAGGATTCCCTGTATCTTGGGTACTAGACAACGATACACATACTTATATAGATAAATATTAATACTTAGATAGATAAACAACCATGAATAGGGTACAAACATCCGTGATTAAGGGGTGATTGTAACGGAAATGTAAAGATCTGAGACACATTTTTTTATTTGCTATAAAAAGTTGGCAGGCGTTGGCAGGTTTGGGCAACGTGATTTAATGATTCAACTATGAACTGCAAAAAGAGAAGCCAGATATTCTTAAACCAAACAAATAACGGTGATGTAAGATTGGTGTTGACCAATGCTCAATTAAGCGGCAAGATAAATTTGGTGTAAACATAACTATGGATATTAGTGGTTATCGAAGGCATCGCAAATTTCACAAGGCCCCTCATATAAGCTCAAGTGGCTCATCGCGTTGTTACCAGAATTGAAATATTAAGGTTCGAGGTTCGATTCTCCGTTGTCAACTTTTCTTTTTCTATTTTACTTTTGGTTTTGGGTTATTAATTTGTGGGTCCTTTCTGAATAGCTATGCGGGAGTGTCGGGTTGTGCTAATTAAATTTAAGTCCTAGAAGTTAATTGCTTATCATGCATCTTTGTAAATGTTTTCTACCTTGTTTAAACTACTGAATATGTCGTCACAGTAATTGCCTATCACTTCTATAATCGTCATTATTTATCTAGTCTAGAAATCTATACGTAGAATGCGCCAGATTAATTATGAAATAAAAAAGCGACATCTTTGAATGGATGGTGTGACGAAACAAACATTTGGTTTATTTCTCAGTAGCTAGAAATATATTTTTTTTTAAAAAGTCTCCAAAATGTGGATAAACTTTAAGAGCTATGAAATAAGTTGTGAATCATAAATTTAAAATGAATATGGTTTAACTTCACCGTTGCTTTCAGTGGATGTCGAATTATGACCATTTTACACATTTGTGATGTCGTTTTGAAGTGTCACATTTGCCATGGCTCATTCAATCGAAACTCATACGTAAGGGTGTTTAGTTACGATATAGTTTGGTGGGCAAACAGATGCGTAGTTAGTTCAATGATGGAGGTACAGATGGCGGTCGATCGCCTTTAAATTCCAGATGGTTTAACTCAAATAAGAACTTTATTCACTATAACTGCAATAAGATGTTTTATATAGAAAAAAAAATGAGTATTGTTTTATTTAGATTATTTTATGATGTTATAGAGTCTATTTCTAGTTAAACTGTGTGATCTAAAATATAAAGTGTGAATACGGTGTAGACCAGTAACCAATCAGAGCACTGAGTTTCGAAAGGAAACGAAACGAACCAATGAGAATGTCTCGCGGAGTTTGAGATGGTGTTTTGGCGAGCATGTCTGGGGTAGGACGTTTTGGTGGGAAGAGAAAATATAAAAGGGATGGGTCGAGATGAGAGGGGGCTTTTTGTTGCTGGTCGTCGAGTGAAGTGTGAGTTAAGACTCAGAGGGGGAGCCATTCAGTCTCCGCGTCAAACTACTGTGACACACGTCTTTCGGGAATTCTATACAGTTTGATTCGCCATTTTACGCGTCTTGAACTGGGAGAGTTGTGATTGCGTGTTGCAGTGGATTTTCGTGAGTGTCTGAAGCGCCGAGATATACCTCGGTTCCTATTCTTTAAATCAACCTACCCCAAATTCTAAAACTATCCTTGGGTCGTTAGATAAGGACTTGTAGGTAATTTATCTGAGTCTGAGTCTGGGCTTGGAGCGACCCTAATTTCCTTTTTCCTTCACCATAGGGTTCCTGGATTGGCTCTTAGGATATTCGCGGGCTAATCCTCTCCTCATTCCTTTCGTGTAGCGAGTTTTGAAATTCCCACACACACAGTCATTAAACATACAAACACATTCAAATCAAACTCAACCATTTTCGAGTGGTGTCGATGATGGACGTGGTATAACACTAGGATTTTAGACTAGGCTAGACAGGAGTTTAGTTGCGGCTAAACCTAGGTTGTCGAGGTTATGTAGTTAGGGAGACAAACACGATTATTTAGGTTTATTTAACAAACAAGTATCTGAAATTCGTATGATTACAAATAATTACGTTATTTACTTCTCACTCTTGAAATATCTAAATACTTATAAAAACTATCTAACAAACTAAATATTTTTTTTGATTGTGGCTGTTTTGATCTTTCTTTTCTTGACTAATTTGTATATAAAATATCTGGATGAACATCAACATGGTTACGGAATAAAACTTAAGAGACGGGTAGGTGCAAATAAAAATATCCCGTAACCGATCAACAAACATGTTGGACTGATGGATGGGAGATATCACAATATGAAATCATATAAAAAAATATAACCCAAATAGTCAATATGTAGTTGATTGGCAGGTAAACTAACTCGAGAGGGATTTGAGTAGATTCAGGCGGTCTCTAGGTGCTGGTGTATTCAGTTGGCTAATTCCAGATCTTCAGCTATCTTAAAATAATGCAGTCACGTAGATTGTGTATGGGAATGAGTGGGGGGAGGATGGCCCCAAAAACAGGTGAAATATAACGCCAAAAGCGTACTAATGAACACATAGTTAACCCTATGTTTACTTATAAATTGTGTTTACAATTTTGAGTGGTTGTGAGCATTATTTTATAAGATTTAAGCTTATTTTGCTTCGCTAAATCTAACTTCGTCTGTCTTGGGTCCGTAGAACTCGGTTGACCTCCACTGGCGTCAGGCGGGGTTAAAGGGACCGAGCTTAGGGCCCGTGTCCCTTCTGGACGTGAGCTCTAGCACAAACCCTCCTTTATAAACACATGTAATCGAAATGCCTTTTAAAAATGCTTATTTACTTGGAATTTATTCTAATAAGCACGGACTCGATAATTATCAATATGTTTATGTCACTTATATTCATCACTGGCTTGGGAACCTCATGACGATACTGTTTAACCAAAACCACTCTAAAAAGAACTTTAGGTTATTACTATCACAACGTCTGCAATCCTACCCATAGACGATCAGTCACTGCTTTGGCCAAATCATCTAAATAAGATACTCGCAATCGTTGGTATTAGAATCTTTCCAATTGGAGAAATATTCCAATAAAAATGCGTGAGGGTTAAATTCCGTCTGACATTAAATTAATGGTTAGCTGGTTATATCGTTAAATTTACTATTCATAGAATCGTTCGGTTAACTCGAAGGGTTTATTCATATTATTTCAAAACTGTTGAATCCACAAGTTACCTATAATTATCACAAACGGAAAGTCAGAGGATCAACAGGTTATTTCAATAGCAGTACCTAGCTAGGTACTTACATATTTTATAATGTTAATTATATACAAGCCGCGCCACGAATAGAGTACGTTGGGCGACGTTTTGGCGGGAATTACTGCGCGTATGTACAGATATTGAAAGGTGACTACTGCGCATTCAAGGTGACCGCTCACAACGTGTGGCGCTACGGATATATACCTATGGGTCGGCAGAAACCCTACCTACGAAGCCAGGGTTCGAGTCCCGGTGGGGACAAGTGTATGTCCGGTGAGTGCGGATGTTTGTACTCTGGTCATGGTTGTTTGTCTGTCTGGGTTTAATATTTGTCTATATATTTACGTGTTGTCTGGTGCTCAGGATGCGGGGAGTCATGGTTTGGGGCTGGAACAATGGGTGTGGATGGTGTCCAAAGTATTATTATGTATCTGGGAAACCAAAAGATACATAATGATTCGAAGAATTCTTATAAGATACTTAGGTACCTACCTTAGTTAAAAGAATAAGGTGTGTGGTTGTGATTCTGCCTACAATACGAGTGTTCACGAGTTCGATTCCCGGCCGAGGACAATAGGATCAGAGTATGTGCCTATGTATAAACGCAATGTATGTATAGTTTGTGTATTCTTTATGAGGGGAAGTAATGCGATGTTTTAATTAGGAAGTTTAATAGGAAATTCGTTTAATTAAATACCTATCTTTGTGAAATACTTTCGTTAGTAAGTAGGTACCTAAATATAGGTTTGGTAGGACACGAATTGACATTGGCATATGACGTCATAGGGGTATGACAAAATGAATGTAGGTATTAAATACGATTAAGGAATTAACAATGCCTCGATGGATATCACGGGTTGTTGATTGAGCAGTTATAGGCATTGAACTACTAGCTCAATGGATATAGGTAATGGTTAGATAGAACGTCAGATTGAGGTTTCTAAGTTAATTACCTATGTATAACAAGTACCCATACTTACTTATGTGTGGAAAGGAAGATATATTTTTATTGTTTTTAAACCATGTTTCCGGGAGTACCTACCTATAATATAACGTGGGATATTCGGTTTAAATATATATATATATATATATTTATATATAAATAACAAGGTAATAAAATAATAGAATATTATGGGGTTCTCAATAGGGTATACTTATGTTTTACTAACATTTTATTCCTTATTTATTTACTCCTATCCCTCTCCCTGTTAATGTCTGTTATTTAAAGGAATTTATTTACTTCTCGTTTTAAGTAATATCTGTCCTTATATACTCTATTTTTACCTGAATCCTAGATAAAGTCAGTCAACTGTCACATTATTCATATTTATGTTGAATTAAATTGAGAGTTTGAATTAATATTCAATTTGTGGTTATTCCAGCGACGTGGAATGAAGTTTGAAATATTAATAAATCACTACATTGTAGTATTTGGAGTCAATGAGACTATAAAGTTATTGAAAGTAGTTACTGAGTTGACTAATTTCTGCAACAACGTTTTCAATTTGATATGTTCGACTCGATGTCGAGAATTCAGAGTTTAAATAAACAAACCTGCATGTCTCGTCTTAACTGAATGATGATAAACGTTCAATTTCCCTAGACCTTGTATTGCAATCATGGAAGGCGGTCATGGTTAATTTTATTAATACAATAGTTATTAATTAATTACCTTTGATCAAATTATGGAATAAGCCGTCGCAAAGCCACCGCCAATGTTCACATAACTCCAGAATGAAGCAATAGAAGTACGGAAATTCACAGTTATGCTCTATTCAGATGTGCATATTTATATTACTATACGGATACATATACTTATATCTTCGCACTTTACGAAGTAACAATATCATGTTTGGATCTGCTGATGGTAGATTGAAGGTCAATTCATTAACCTTAAAATTAATCATGCTACTTACGCACTTCTATGGATGTGCAGAAATATTTTATACTTCATGCTATGCTATTGTGCATTACTAAAAGACAAATAAGTCTTTATTGAAACACATAACGTGTAACATAAACAACCAGTGAAACTTCATTGTGTATGTTTATAGTTTTCTATATGTGGAAGAATATTTAATATAATCTTACTACATAAATATCAGATATTGACTGATGAGACAGTTGAATGTCATTCACAAACTATAATCCCATCCTGATCGGTCATACCCCATCCCAATCCGGTGAATCTATGACTAAATCCAATTCAGAATACTTATACGCTACTCTTTTTATAAACGAGTATCAGAACTAAAAATTAATTGGTTTCGTAGAATTATCTGGGTAGAAGACCGAATCAAGTGGTAGGGGTTTCTTCCCCAAAATTTTATGAATATCAAATTTTCCTTTTATTATTTTAATATTTATCATTTTTTATTTCATTTTAGTCAATACTCAAAATATACTAAGACATTTTATTATATGAATTTGCTTTATAAGGTTATTAATCATTTAATGGATATTAATCTGTATCATTCTTGTTAGTGGGGACATATTTAAGTATATATCTTTTATTGAAATTTAAAATTACTAAATATTCAATTTAAAACATTCCTTGTTTAAAATCTATTGTCAAAGTTGACAGCACTTCTTACTCATACCTCTAGAATTAGGGTTACTGGTTTCACAAGTAGTAGGAGTTCTAATTTACTAGACGATCTATTTTAATTTGGCCATCACAATTAATAAGAGACTGCGTTTAAGAGAAGGGTGGACATTATATAAAGGGATCCCCCCGTTACATGCTTACCAACTAGCCACAAAATCTAAACAGCCAATACTATTCAAATTTATATTGAGCTAATTAGAAGGTAAAGCTGAAGCTAATTGCAACATCAAAGAGTTTAACTCTTTTGAACAATTCATTGAATTCCTAAAGCAACAGTTTGGCGATAGGAAAAACTACGCTCATCTACTCAGTGAACTGCAAGAATAAAGACAAAATTCTAATGAAACCGTCAATCAATATGTCCTACGCATTGAGACTCAAATTGCTCAGTGAAATAAATATTTCCATTCCAACCAGACGTAAGACTGAACTAGCTGGAAGGGTAGCTGCAATGGAGGATCTTTCATTACATACCTTCATTGCCGGGCTTTACCCAAGGCTATCCCAAATTGTCAGATGACGTGACCCCGAGTCTCTCAACGCTGCAACAAATTTTGCAGTTGCAGAAGAAAAAATTTTAGCCAGTCTGAACAAGAATACATACCAGCCGTCTTCCAAACCTCATTTCAACACTGGGTTCAGGCCTCCCCGTCGTGATTACCAGACGAGGCCTCAACCTAATCCTTCTCAAAACCGTTCTGAAGCTCCTAAAGATCGTGAGGTGCCTGTTTGCCGATATTGAAAAAATCCAGGGCACACAATTGATAAATGCCGAAAAAGACAGTACAACAATAGCCGTTACCAGAACCAAGCTTCTACATCCCAAGGTCGACCAAGCCATGCGGCGACCTCCTTCTCGAATCCGCCCTACCGAGTCAACGCTGTAAATCAGCTTCAAGGAAATCAGGGAGTCGATGAGGTAAACTATCATTTAAACGAAGGCCAGTCTCGCTGAAGTGTCGCACGAGACGCTCTGGTCCTAAAACCGACACTAACACCGCTGTATTCTCTGAATCCGCTGTATCCTCTACATCCGCTGTATCCTCTGAATCCGCTGTATCCTCTGAATCCACTGTATCCTCTGAATCCACTGTATCCTCTGAATCCGCTGTATCCTCTGCATCCGCTGTATCCTCTAAATCCGCTGTATCCCTTGAATCCGCTGTATCCTCTGAATCCGCTGTATCCTCTGTATCCGCTGTATCCTCTGAATCCGCTGTATCCTCTGTATCCACTACACCTTCTTACTATACAAGACCCGGTGTATCTGATGCATCCTTTGCATCATCTGTGACCACTACAACTTCTGAACGCGTACGACCTGCATTACCCAGCAGATTTTCCCAGTTTAATTCCACAAAGTTGCACAATCCAATACCTACTAAATCCGCTGTATCCACTGTATCCGCTGTATCTACAAAATCCACTGTATCATATGTTTCTACCAAATCTGTCGCAACTACTTTATCCGCTGCATCTACTGTAGCCCCTGTATCTACGAAATCCTCTGTATCCCTTGTATCTACGAAATCCTCTGTATCCCCTGTCTCTACAAAATCTGTTGCGCCTACTATATCCGTTGCATCCATTCTAACCCCTGTATCTACGAAATCCTCTGTATCCCCTGTATCTACGAAATCCTCTGTATCCCCTGTATCTACGAAATCCTCTGTATCCCCTGTCTCTACAAAATCTGTTGTGCCTACGAAATCCGTTGTATCCACTGTATCCGCCCCTTCCGCAGCATCTTTTGTACCTACTAAATCACCAAACTCTAACGCTTCCAACAGCAAAGGTAAAGATAAAATGAACCAAAGGTATAAAGAAGTATACGAACTTAACTCTAATCTCGGAAATATGTGTTTACCCCATGTTCTCCTTGCAACCTCTGTATCATCTAAACCACTTTCATTCCTAGTCGATAGTGGCTCATCTATCTGTCTTATAAAGAAAACGTCGATTCCAGAAATGCCCAAATTAGGAAAATTTATAATAAAACTTAAAGGTATCGACCCCGGTGATGAATTTACTAAAACCATAGGTGATATCGACCTATGTCTCTTAACCGGTCCAAATTCTATTTCATACAATTTCCATGTTGTTGAAAACATTAGCTTTGAACTCGATGGAATGGTACAAACTTTCTTAATCTCTGACGAGGGCGTAAAATCCGATCCAAAGAAAATCAAATCCATCTCAGAATTCCCAATACCATGATGTCCAAAGGATGTTAAATCTTTTCTAGGTCTGGTCTCATATTATCGCAGATTTATCCCCAACTTCTCTAAAACAGCCAAACCCATGACTTCACTTTTAAAAAGGATGTCCCATTTATTTTGAATAATGAACAACAACTAGCTTTCGAAACCCTAAAGACCAGACTTATCACTGCTCCAGTATTAGCTTACCCAGACTTTACGAAACCATTCATATTGACTTGTGACGCAAGTAATTTCGCAATCTCAGCCATCCTTTCCCAAGGTCCTGTAGGTAAAGACCGTCCCATTGCCTACGCATCACGAAATAAGGCCAAAACTAATTATAGTGTAACTGAGAAGGAATGCCTAGCAATTTTATACGGAACCCAAATATTTAGATCGATCAGAAACCTCTCAAATGGTTATTCAACTGCAACGATCCAGGTAGCCGGTTGGTTAGGTGGCGCCTGAAACTTGAAGAATATGACTAACAAGTCGAATACCGTAAGGGCAAAACCAACTGTAATGCCGATGCACTCTCTCGATATCCTGTGAACCCCATCAAAGATCAACTTATAAATGGCAATATTCCTGAAAAAGCGATTCCGGTGGAACCTTCTGTTCCTGCCGAAGATCTTATAGAACTAGCTGATCTAGATCTAAACAGTCCCTTAGATCCTGATCTGGACTTAGATTTCGACAGCATACTTCTGGACTTTCCGCCACTGAATCCCATTCCAAATTCAATCACTGAACCTTCTAAATCTCCTGTGTCGTCTGAATCATTACAAAATTCAAACCCTGATGGATTTAATGAAGCTTTTACCCCAGAATCCAATTTCAACAACTCCAACTATTCCGACTTCCTAAAGACTACGTGGCAACCACTAAGGTTATAGAACATAATGAATCTGTGTGTTTGCTACGCTTCAGTAGATGAGGGATGTTTAATATTTATGCTTCGGAACGCACCGGTTTTCGTTGCGCGGATCGATCGCGAGTAATCGGGACATCACTAGCGGAAACGGAACCGCAGCTGTCACTCGTAGAGAAACGAGATGAAAAATGAGGTTACATTCTTGTCGTGAGAAAAACATGTCTGCTCATGGCGTCGGGCCTTGAATGTATTTCAGTGTAATAATTGTCTAACACAGGTGTCGGGCCTGGTCGGAGTGTTAATCATAATAATCGTCGGGAAATAAGTAGATTCGCGTCAGTGATTCGTGTTGTGAAGGTTGAAGTTGTACGGTCCCCAACTCGTCGTATTCGGACGGCGACTCCTCGTGTCGGCAAGCAACACGCCGGCGACAGCGTCGGGCAGCGAAACGAATGAGATTCGGTTCCTCTCCTACCACACTTGTGCTCCTATCCCGTATTCCTGCCTCGAATCGAACTTTCGAATTCCGGTCTACGACGGCAAGGTAAAGTACCACTCACGATTCTCTCCCGTGCTGGCAAAAACCCAGCCCCTCATGATTCCACGCCGTTCGGTTGAGGCGTGGAATTAACCATTTTGGTAGCAGGCGCGGTTTCCTAGTGGGAATTCACCGATTCACGGACGGTAGGGTTGTTTTTTTGCCACATGGTAGTTGGGAGAAAAGAATATCTAAGATTGGCCGGCAATCAGTTGTGAGTGAGTCTGTGGTCGGTATACCACAATTAAAGTTCATTTTCGGTTAGTGAAAGTATAATTGTCAATTTAGTTAACAATTATTATAAATTTGTAGTCGGAAACTACTCGGTGTGCCTAAGAAACAGTCATTCGGTCGGACTATAGCATTGCAGTCGGGTTCCATAGCATTGCAGTGTTGTTTCGGATTACAGAGCAGGGTCAGGCTATTTTAGGGGTATTAAGCTGATTTTGCTGACCTCAGTAGAAGTGTGGGTCATATCGGAGGGACCACTTCTAGAAGGTTCCCGGCTACCTACATTATATTAAAAATAGCTTGGATTTCGGAATCCAGTGTGGTTAGGGTACTATATTGTTTAGGTTTATAGTCTCGGAGCTCACCACTTATTATTTTTTAATAAATTTTATTTTTTATTGTTTATATAACAAATTTTGGATGTTATTTATTGTGCTTTATGGTGGCATTCTCTAATTGATTTAGAGTGTATATTTATAAGGTGTATGTCCACAGGGCGACCATATTAAATATTGTTTAGGATTTAATTGTTTTAGTGGTTGCCTTGGTTTTGACAACTTAGTTTTAATTTCTGTGCCCAGCGCTGATGGACAAGTGCTGGTATCTGGCTGTGCTTAGTTCGGTAGTGAAGCATAGGACCAGAAACAATTGAATCGGTAACCATGGCACCTTCGCCCTTGACGGTACTGCGGTATGGTGTCCGTGAGGAGATGAGATGGCTCGCCCATACTCACAAGTATGTGGAGCGACCTGACATGGACGATGTCCTGCTCAAGCGTGTGGAGGACGCAATGACACGCGTCGGGAAGGTGTGTCGGCTGGCTGCGGAGGCTGAAGCCCTCGGGCTTACGGATGAGGCCTCGGTGGCTGCAGTGAAGCAGCTCTGCGCGGATGCTGACCAAGCGATGGAGTGCTTGGGCGACATCGAGCGTCGCGCCGAAAAAATTAAGCGGTCGCGTCGGAATGACCGCGGGGAGGGTAGCGGAGACCCGCCCCCTAAGGGTGTTGTTGGACGGCTGCCACACCTGGAGATTCCGGCCTTCGGTGGGGCAATTGATGAGTGGCCGGCATTCATCAATTTATTCGATAGTCTGGTCCACGGTCGGGACGACCTGGACGACGCCTTCAAGTTGGCCCAACTATTGATGGCACTTCGGGGTGAACCGAAGGAGTTGGTCGGTCACCTAACGGTCACGGCGGGCAATTCTGCCCTCCGCTAACTAAAACGTCGTTAAGCCACAACGGGACGATTTTGAATTTTAAATGCCATCCTTCATAGAAAAAAAACCTCTATCTATCTGTATTACAGTCGTTTTTGTAACGTTTCTGGTTCAGGAGATAGATCTAGATAAAAAGGCGTTAAATACGGTAAAATCTATGTTGAACACTGCTTAAACTACGTTAACCGTAAATACATAGGTAAATGGCCATGTGCAGCCCTTAACGCCATCATTGTATCGCAATTATTTCACACTCTGCATAACAAAAAACACATTAACTGACTTTACTACACAATAAAGGAGTTAAGATACTTTCGCGATACTTATGTTAAGGTTGAATTATCTAGATCACTTTGCTAATCTACGCTAAAAAACCATTATACTTAAATACTAGACTTAACGGACGTTAAATACTCTTAACGTCTTTATAGCGTAGGATGACTTGAATAAAATATAATAATTTACTCTCGCAAAAGCCCTATTGGCCTTTAAATACTCCAAGGAGTTAAACTTTGCACCCGAATCCTTAGCTATAGGGACGCTAAGTAACAATACCAAGCTAAAAAGCCATAATCTGCTCTCGCGTCGCGGAGCCCCCGTCACCCGCCCGCCAGGCCCGCCACGCCGCGCCGCGCCGCGGTCGCTAGTCTCTCTTACGCCGTGATTGCGGGTGGGTGGACGCGCGTCGCTAGACAGAAAGACTCCCGCCAAATTGTTGTGATGGCTGGGGTTCCTGGGCGGTAAGTATCCTTAAAATTGATTTCTAAAAGCTTTTATGTAAGTTGCAAAGTATGTATGTCTGTATGTTTGTATTTTCGCGTCGAAACTGTAGGAATCGAATTTGAACCACTTTCCGTCATCCAATTGAGACGAAATTTTGCATAGGTATATGAGTTGGATGCAATATTTTTCTGAACGAGACGGAAGGTGGCCATGGGAACTCGGTAATAGAACAACGCAACCTCATCGTGTGGCTCGTTTGATTCGTCTTGACAAATACCTTGCTTCTAGATTAGTTATCTATTCATAGCGTCTTATATACTATTAGGGAAATAATAATATGTAACATGTTCCTTACAGGGGATCGATGACTTCTCAACGAGCAAAAAAGATGCTTAGTATGGTAGCAGCTGACAACGCTGCCTTAAGCATAGGTCACCAGTCAGACTCAACCACAAATAATAAGGAGAATAAGGAAGCAGACACAAATTTAGAAGAAAGTATAAATAGACTGTACGCACGGCCATACTCCATGACTTTGCCCGTGTTTGAAAACTTTTGTGAAACACAAAATACAATGTCTTCACAATATTTTCGTGATGTGAAGAGCCATTTAGTAAATCTTAATAAGACGTTTCCGAAACGTTCCAAAGAAAATGTCACTGGTGACATTGGAGTGTCATCTTCCAAAACGCAACAGCATATCACCTCTTCACCTGTTTCATGTGGACCGATGGACCTGACTTGTCATGAAGAATTTGCGTCAGAAAATTCTACACCTCAAGAACAACAAGTTAAACTTCATAACTTGGGCAGTTTGCTGGTTCCCGAAAAGGACAGACAGAGTGGCGATAATATGATGCCAAGACCAGCAATGGCAATCACTGCGTTAGAATCTTTTGACTTCGATTCTGATGATTCTGTTTTAGACAAAGACTATGTACCTTCGGATTCAAGTCAAGATTCCGACGATGACCAACCAGTTGCGTCAATAAAACACTTGCTGGCAATAAAATCTACGGTATCTGCTTCGTGCTCCTTACCCCAGCCACCATCTAAAACTACAAAAAAGAAAGTTCTCACCAAGAAAAAACATTTAACTAATTCCGACAGTAACAATCCAACATCGTCTTCGAAAAAAACAAAATCCACCGAACCTGGTCTGCTCCTATCACACCAGTCACCACTTCAAGCTGTAAATGACAAGTATACTAATAAAACAAGACGTGTCACTATCGATTCCAGTGAAATAATATTCCCAGTACCTGAAAAAAATGCTCGTAAGCGAAGAAAAAAAATATGAAAACGAATCAAACTGCACCAATACAAACGAAGAAATCAATAATGCTGAAAACAATCTAACCAAGAGACGCAGATATGGCACCAGTGTGGCTGAAAGAACTAAGGCGAAAAAAGAGAATAAGAGAATGGAATATGCCGTGAAACCTGGATGTAACGATAAGTGTATAAAAAAATGTTTCACAAAATTTAATGAAGAAGACCGCGAAAACCTGAACAAAGATTTTTGGAACTTAACATGGGAACAAAGAAAACTGTATGTGATGTCGAGAGTTGCAACAGCAGTCCCCAAAAGAAAAACTATTACTAGCGAACCAAAAAGAAAACCAAAAAGAGATTTTTGGTTTCATGCAAGAAATGGAACTGCAGTCGTGTTATGCAAAATATTTTTTCTAACCACATTAGGGTACAATCAAAATAATGATAAAATTTTGCGCTTTGATGACAACGACATACCATCAACTGGCATTTCACAAGACATGCGAGGCAAGCACCAGAAAACACCGCTGTTTGATCGCCAGATACTTACACGACATGTGGAATCATTCCAACCTGCATCACCACACTATAGACGGGAACATGCACCGTTAAGGCGATATCTCCCAAGTGATATTAATATCACCATGATGCACAAAGATTTTTGTGCAACTCATCCTAATCAAACTGTTTCGTATGAATTGTATAGAAAACATGTCAAAGATATGAATATATCGTTCACAAGGCTGGGTAATGAAGAGTGTGAGACATGTGAGGCTTATGATTTGCACAAAAAGCTGACTTCGCATGATATAACTGCTCAGTTGGTAGCAGAATGCAGCAATTGTGTAGATTTCTCTAAACATGAGGACAAATACATCAAAGCAAGGCAGCTTTATTGTTATCACAAAACCATTCTGCAAGACAAGAATAAAATATATTTTACTGCAGACCTGGAAAAGGTGATCATGTTACCGAGGATGAATACATTCCAATCAGTTATATTTGCCCAGAGACTGGTGGCTTTTAACCAAACCTTTGCGCCTGTGGGAACAATCACCAATGACAGCAAACCGCTAACTGTTTTATGGAATGATGCAATCTCGGGAAGAAAGCAGGAAGATATCATGAGTGCGTTTTATGCTTTCATAATTCGCAATCGTGATGTCCATAACATCAATATCTGGGTGGACAACTGCAGTGCACAGAACAAAAACTGGCTTTTGTTTGCACTGCTTGTCCACCTAGTAAATTCAGATCTGATCTGTACCAACAAGATTACGCTGTTTTATTTTGAACCCGGGCATACCTATATGAGCTCGGACCAAGTACATAAGCAAGTGGAACAAGCGATGAGAAAATTGGGTAAACTTTACGATTTTACAGATTTTATCGATGCTGTAGCATCGATAAACAATGGAAAAGTATCCGTTAAGGCAATGAGTCCAGAAAACTTTTTAAACGTGCCTAATCTCACCTCGGACAGGAGAATCCAAAAATCAAGTCCCAGAGCATACCTAAAAAACATGGTGCAGGTCTCATTCGTACGCAAAAGTTTCGGTTTGCAGTACAAAAATGACTTTGATGACGAATTCACGTCATTACAATTTATGAATGATAAGTACCTAAAAAATCCAAGTGCTTTTACCATAACATTCCACTCATTTCCGAAAGGGATCGATTCACAGAGAAAAGCTGGTATTATAAACAAATTGGGCGATATAATACCCCCACATAAACTGCTATTCTGGAAAAATTTACCAACTAGTGATGAATGATCACTACTTATAATTGACTGAATTTATTGAAAGACTGATGTGTAACTGCCATTTTTATTTAGATATTAAGATTAATAGTCAAGGTATTTTTGATAAAAATATTATATAGAGATATAAGTAAATGACTGATAAGACTGAGTTTCTAGATACCTACCCATTACACATAAATAAAACATTGTTAGCTTAAAGCGTTTTTATGTAGTCATATCGAATAATGTGATAAACAAGTGAGAGATACATTTTAAGGCTATTGTGAGGTAAAAGTAATTTAATAATTTATAAATGTTTCAATAAAGTAGCAATACTTTAAACGTGTATCTGCCTAACTAAGTTTACTATAATTTGTTGTTTTGCTATGTTGTTTTGTATTTTTTGTAAGTCTAAAATGTCTAATTGTACGGACTTATGAGTCTTTAAACGTGTATCTGCCTAAGTTAACTATAATTTGTTGTTTTGCTATGTTGTTTTCTTTTTTTGTTATGTCTAAAATGTCTAATTGTACGGACTTATGAGTCCTGGAGCTCTATTTTTGAATTGCTCTTTTACAAACGAGCGCTCTTTTCTACTGCTTAGCACGGTACGTGGCATACGTTTGTCGGCTTTTGTCGATGCTCAAATCTGCTCAATAGTGCTCAAAGTTGTTGAGCACCACGGAGCATCGACAAAAGCCGATAACGCGCGCCACGGACCGCGCTACCCAGTGGAAAAGAGCGCTCGTTTGTAAAAGAGCAATTCAAAAATAGAGCTCCAGGGCTCAATTTGTATCAAGTTATACTTAATTGTATAAACTTACTTTTTTAATAAACGAATAATTACTACTTGACATTTATTTTCTTTTATTTAGATCCTAAACCGTAATTTAATGTTTTGCACTGTCGATCTCAAATACAAGGTTTGAAGCTTAACTACCTTATAGAGTAGTAATTCTATTGTAGAATGCCGTTTTAAACAACTAAAATGACGCTTACGCTAAAATCCTAGTCAAAAAGGCAGTTAAACAACTGTAATGCACTTTAAGGTAAGGTTCGATGGCACTAAAACTAATAAATACTTAACTTTAAAGTCGTTAACCACCTTAGCGACTGCTTAGCGTAGGAATTGCAGATAAATTTCAACCTTATAAAATCTAGATACATGTTTGCTTAGAAATCCTACACTATATAGACGCTAAAGTATACTTAGTGACCTTTAAGTAAAGTGTTTATGGTAAATGGACCAAATTTTACACAGCTTGAAAGCCAAAAGAGCATATTTCCTATTTAAAACTAGTTCTAAGAAATCGAGATTTGCCATTCGATGGCAAATTGAAAGATCTATCATTTCATATTTCCATGTTTTCTGTGCGAACAATAGTTATGAAACGCCAATAATTCAAAAATTTCCCACGTTTTTTGCTTATATCTCAAAACTAGGTTTTGTGGCTTAACGACCTTTTAGCTATCACAGGGCAGAATTATGAGATTGCCCGGTCCATATTGTTTGACCGCTACCAACACAAACGGCGGTTGGTTGATGCGCAGCTGGGGAAGCTGTTTAGCATCCCAAGAGTAACCCGGGATGTTGACATCCGAGTACAGGTGCTCAACTCTGTGCTGGTGGCCACTAAGGCCCTTCAGAACCTTGGTCTGCCGGTAGATCAATGGTCATATATTGTTTTGTATATGGTTTTGTCACGGTTGCCTGCAGCTGTTCAAAGTCGGTTTGAACAGCTGCATGGGGGCAGTAGCTCGGAACTGCCCACGCTCGTCCAATTGACGGATTTTTTGGAGGGTGAATGCAGGCGATGCGACACACTGGATACGGAGGCCAGTGTGCAGTGCCAACCCGCGCGGATGCGGGAGGGACCGCGCCCCCCGCCCCCACGGGGGGGTGGGCGGTCGAAACAATTTGGCGTTTTGAATGCCGCGCCGTCGGGTGACGGCTGTGTGCACTGCGACAGTGCCGGTCATGAAGTGACCAGTTGCGCCAACTTTAAGGCGCTCGGGGTAGCTGCCCGCGGGAAGGTAGTCTTCCGCCACCGATTGTGTTTCGGTTGTTTGGGGCCGCACCCGCTGAGCGAGTGCTCACGCGCGTTCCTCTGTGAGTGCTGTGGTGGCAAGCACCACATCGTGTTGTGCCTGAACCGGTCACCAGGGCCGGACTCAGGTTGGTCGGCCACAGGGCCCAACCAGGGCCGGACCCAGTCCCCCTCCGGGCAAAGGGAGTCACCAACGGGGTGACTGGGGTACCCGCGGACGGGACCCCCCCCGAGGGGAAGGGCACAGCGCGGGGGGTAACATGTGGGATAGCCGGGGTTCGATCGCCGCTGTCCAGGGTCAGCGAGGACTTCGGGCCGCTGGCTCACCGCGTGTTACGGGCGGGTGTCAGATAGCACCTATGAGTGGCGCGAAGGCTGGGAGCCCACCACCTTCTGCGCCACCCTGCCCGTCGCTCTGGGAGGCGAACAGGGAGGCGAACAGTCGGATGTCGCCCCCATTCCTAGAGCGCCCCAGGTTGGATCCGCTCTCCCCCCTCCATCCACGGTGGCCACCGGGCACACCGTACACCGTCCGGTATGGTCGGATACCGGGACAGCGAGGGGCCTATTATGCGGGTTGGGACCCCCTGACGTACATACGGTCTGATATGCCACCGGCATATCAGCAGCCGAGTTACCAGGCCGACGGAGGTCTTAGCGGGTTCGGATCCCGCGGAGGATCCCGCTAGGGTCACGCCGCCCACTTACAGGGTGTCGCCACTCCACAGACGGTCATGCTCCCCACCGCCTCTGTGATAGCGTGGAGTTCGGACGGCAAATCATGTGTGGCACGAGCACTATTGGACTCGGGGGCCCAGGGGTGCTTAGTCTCGTGCAACCTTGTAAGACGGTTGGGCATTTCGGTAAGGGAGTATCCACATTCCATTCGGGGAATTGGAAACACGGAAGTCGGTTCCGTTAAGGGAGTATGTCGGATTACTCTCTCGTCACGGGTGGATTCATCGGTGAATCTGACGGTCACGGCATTAGTCATGCCTAATGTGATGGGCTCACACCCTCACATACGGTTGTCGCCCTCGGTGCGACAGTTGGTCGCTTGGTTGTCACTAGCTGACCCGGAGTTCGATATTCCGGACCCAGTAGACATTTTATTGGGTGTCGATGCCTTGGGATACCTGTTAGTGCCAGGTGTTATCACACGGTTCCGTCGACACAATGTTGTATTTGTAGCTGACATCCGGATGATGTTTAGGCAGACGGTCATTCACCGTGACGATAGACGGTATCAGCTGATACTGTGGCGAGAGAGCCCAGATCAGCCCATCAGGGTGTACGAGCTGAACACCAACACGTACGGGCTACGGTCTAGTCCTTATTTGGCGATTCGCACTCTGCGGGAGTTAGCGGATCGAGAACGGTTAAATTTCCCTAGAGGAGCAGCGATCCTGGAGCAGGAACTCTACGTGGACGATATCTATACCGGTGCAGATTCCGTAGAGGAGGCGCTCGCTCGACGGGACGAGCTAGTTGAGCTCTTACGGGGTGGAGGTTACGAGCTCCGGAAATGGATGTCGAACTCCCCAGAGTTACTGACTGGTCTTCCGGATGACTACCAGCAGGATCCCCACATTTTTGAAAATTTGGAAAATCCAAATATATTGTCGGTATTAGGCGTCCAGTACCAGCCGGTGTCAGACATGTTTTCGTATCGGGTCGAGTTGGACTCCCCGAAGGTCTGGACGAAACGGAACGTCCTTTCAACGGTGGCTAGGACATTTGATTCAAATGGGTGGATCACCCCGGTAACATTTCAGCTCAAGTGTTTTATGCAGCAATTGTGGTCTGCTGAGCTGAAATGGGACGACCCGATCAGCGGGTCATTGAGCTCAGAGTGGGACTCGTTCTTTTCGACCCTCCCTGGCATCAATTGGATTTCACTGCCACGGAGGTTGGTCCCCACCAAACGGTACACCGCCACCCTGCATGGGTTTTGCGATGCCTCGGAGAAGGCCTACGGAGCTGCGGTATATCTGCGTACGGTCGACTCCTCGGGGGAGGTTGATGTGCGGTTGGTCATGGCCAAGAGCAAGGTTGCGCCGTTGCCCACTCGCCTGACCATTCCCAAGTTAGAGCTTTCGGGTGCGGCTCTCCTGACTCGTCTGCTCAACCACACGATGACGGTTCTTCGTGGGTCAATAGCGTTAGAAGATACGGTCTACGCTTGGACGGACAGCCAGATCGTGTTATGCTGGCTGAAGGCTTCATTTCACAAGCTGGAGATTTTTGTGGCGAATCGGGTTTCGCAGATTTGGAATTCGGAGGTTCCCTTAATCTGGAGTCATGTTCCAGGGGAAATGAACCCAGCAGACTGTGCGTTTCGTGGGTGTCACGCTCCGGAGTTGGTTGGACATCCCTTGTGGTGGGGTCCAAAATGGTTGACTCAAGCCGAATCGGATTGGCCAATGAGTCCACGCGTTACCTCGGCGAACGGCGCCTTGACAGTCGGTGTCTGTACGACGCAACCAGAGCCGGAAGAGGAGTTCAGCCTGCTGGAACGGTACAGCTCGCTCGACAAGCTGGTCAATTTGACCGCCTGGATCTTCCGATTTGCGCGGAATTGTCGCAATTCTGAGGCGCAACGGGTGCGGACACAGGTCCTGACACCACGGGAACGGAACCATGCGTTGTTCGCATTGGTACGGAACGTGCAGACGGTGCACTTTAAGTCCGAATTGGACATTCTGAGACGCGGACGCGTCCAACTGAAGGGAGCTGTGGCTCGGCTCAACCCGCTTATTGACCCTCAAGGATTGCTGAGGGTAGGAGGTCAGCTGCGGAATGCCAACCTGCCTTATGCGGCTCGCCACCCGTTGTTACTCCCTAAGAAAGGGAAGTTGGTCGAACTGTTGATACAGGATCGACACATTCGGAATGGGCATGTCGGATGCCACACCTTGATGGCGTTTCTCCAGCGCGAGTTCTGGATTCTATCGGGAAGACGCTTAGTGCGTAGCGTCGTATTTCGGTGCCTGCCTTGTTATCGGGCCAAGGCGGCTACGATGCAGCCCCAGATGGGCGATTTGCCCTCGGATAGGGTTAACGAAATCCGGCCCTTTGCGGGTGTCGGAACGGATTTCGCGGGACCATTCATGGTCAAGTCTTCACAGCTACGGAACGCCAGATTAGTGAAGGCATACCTGTGCGTCTTCGTGTGCTTGGCCACGAAGGCAGTCCACTTGGAGGTGGTCAGTGACCTCACTACGGAGGCATTTATCGCTTGTCTAGATCGGTTCGTCTCACGAAGGGGCCTCCCGACATTAATCCGTTCGGACAACGGCACAAATTTTGTCGGAGCCAGGCGATATCTGCAGGAGGTCACTCAATTCCTGAACGGTAACCAGGACGCCATCGGTACGGCTTGCTCCCGACGAGGGATTGAATGGGTTTTCAGTCCGCCGGGATGTCCTCATTGGGGAGGAATTTTTGAGGCTGCGGTTAAATCGGCTAAGTCGCACCTGACGAGGATCATCGGTGAGACCTCTCTACGCTTTGAAGAGCTTGCGACGCTGTTCTGTAAAATTTAAATGACACTGAACTCGCGTCCGTTGTGCCCGCTCAGTTCGGATCCAAATGATTTGGAAGCGTTGACTCCGGGTCACTTCCTGATAGGTCAGCCCCTTAACGCCCTGCCAGAATACCCATTCGGTGATGTTAAGTTAAGTCGGTTAACTAGGTGGCAGATGTTGCAGCAGATGGCTCAAGATTTTTGGAAACGGTGGTCCCTTGAGTACTTGCACATCTTGCAGCAGCGCCTTAAGTGGACTGACCGGACGAGCCCCCCTCAAGTCGGTGATTTGGTGCTGATTAAGGATGCGAACCTGCCATCATTGAGATGGAGACGAGGACGTATCGTCAATTTGTACACGGGTCGGGATGGCACGCCTCGATCAGCAGAAGTCAAGGTGGGGGACTCGGTCCTCAAGAGAGCGGTCGCAACACTTTCTCGCCTTCCTATTGATTAGGTACAGGTTCGGGCCTGTCCGGGCGGGTGACTGTTTAATATTTATGCTTCGGAACGCACCGGTTTTCGTTGCGCGGATCGATCGCGAGTAATCGGGACATCACTAGCGGAAACGGAACCGCAGCTGTCACTCGTTGAGAAACGAGATGAAAAATGAGGTTACTTTCTTGTCGTGAGAAAAACATGTCTGCTCATGGCGTCGGGCCTTGAATGTATTTCAGTGTAACAATTGTCTAACACAGGTGTCGGGCCTGGTCGGAGTGTTAATCATAATAATCGTCGGGAAATAAGTAGATTCGCGTCAGTGATTCGTGTTGTGAAGGTTAAAGTTGTACGGTCCCCAACTCGTCGTATTCGGACGGCGACTCCTCGTGTCGGCAAGCAACACGCCGGCGACAGCGTCGGGCAGCGAAACGAATGAGATTCGGTTCCTCTCCTACCACACTTGTGCTCCTATCCCGTGTTCCTGCCTCGAATCGAACTTTCGAATTCCGGTCTACGACGGCAAGGTAAAGTACCACTCACGATTCTCTCCCGTGCTGGCAAAAACCCAGCCCCTCATGATTCCACGCCGTTCGGTTGAGGCGTGGAATTAACCAAGGGAAACGCAGCATCCACATTAAATGTCTATTAAAGCACAGCAAATATTACAGCATAGCGGTAAGCGAGTAAGCACGGTAAAGTATTGGATTAGTAACAAGATCGCGAGTAGGTATGCGTGAGCGCAAGCGGCGTGGGTCCGGCGTTGATCGAGATCTGTGTGGCACTGCGCGTGTCGTCGGCCGACTGAGCTGAGCGTGGTTGCCCCCGCCCGCGCGTCACCTCTCGCCCCGCTGCTGCCTGGACCAGTTTCGCGCCGCGGCGGCGTGCCCGTCCAGGCCGCGCGGTTTGCTGGTTGGGGTGGCAGAGGTTCAGCCACCACAGTACCCCCTGCGGAGTGTTAAAATCCTGCGGAAATATAAGAAGGGAATTTAACGACGCGCCCTGACCGTGTCCTCTTGACACCAGGGCAATCTTTTTCAGGCGCAACATTTGGTGTAGTCTGGCAAGGTGAATCTACCAAGTGTAGGCAGATTTGACTTTGTCGATGCTAACGGTCACTGGTCCTCTATTTGATTCCACAGTGATGGTTTTTGCTGTCCTTGACACTACACGATGTGGTCCTGTATAAGGCGGTTCTAACGCTCCTCGTAGGGCATCTTTTTGTAAGAATATATGCTTTTTTTTTTTTTTTTCAAAGATGGTAGTCAGGCCAACCACAACAAAGTTTTCGAGTCTCCAATTTAAATTCATTTTATATTATAATCATCAATTATATGTCAAACATTATAACATAAATTTAAGCCTGAACCCCTTCTCCACACGGAACAATTATTTTACTTACCACAATTTAACATACCACATAATTAACATCACCATGGACCTGTACAATAAACTGAGCGCCAACATGTACAAGATTGAGGAAACATTTAAAACCCGGATGGCGCATTATGAGATGGAACTGCGGGAGGCCTCCACCTTGTCGCTGTCCAGCACCCCTCCAGACCTCACCACCATCAACCGTGAGTTCATTGAATTTAAAGCATTCACATGGAACTGCCTAAACATGTTGCGGTCACAGTTAGAGCTGCTGCTGGTGGGTCAGGACCGGCTGGAGATGGGTACCAGACGAAAGGTGCTTCTGCTGCATGGAGTACCGGAGGAGGCAGAGGAACAGGCTGATGTGGTGACATGGGCGTTATTAGGCAACCAGGTGAAGATGTCCCCGCACTGTGTGTCGGACATTAGTGTAGTGCACAGACTTGGCCCGAAGAATAAGGCAACCAAAGCTCGCCCCTTGCTTATTCGGTTCTCATCCTTTGCAGCGCGGACCGAGGCGTGGAAGGGCAAGACCACCTTAAAAGGGACCGGGATAACTGTGACGGAGTTCCTCACTAAGTCCAGACATTCAGTGTTCATGGCTGGTAGGAAGCACTTCGATGTTCAAAACTGTTGGACGACTGAGGGCAAGATCGTCCTATTACTCCGGAAAGTGGAGTGTATGTCGGACCTGCTGGAGTACACCAACAAGTTCCCTCTTTCCGCCAATCAGTCTGAGGGAGAGAAGACTGCGAAGAAGTCATCCGCTGCTGTTGATGCGCCCACGGTTGCTGCAGCGCCGGATGACTTCTTCGCAGTCTTCTCTCCCTCAGACAGCCAAGAAGTAGGTTGCAACTTCACTTATCGCCGACAAACTCCGACCCGAAGTGTCTCCTTATTTGTGTGGGTTATATATGTTTTATTTTGGCAGGTAGGTTTAATATTTGTCTGTTTTAGTTTATAGTGGCGGTCATTATTTCATCTTACTTCAATCAATCAAAACAAAACAACTTGATTGTTGTCAATTTCAACTGTCATCTGTCACTTTATTCTTAATGTGCATAGAGCGTAACGCACGGTGTGTTCCATTTTTATCAATAGCTTAATTTATTTTGTCCGTCCCGTGTCCGTTCCGTTCCACTTTTCTAATGATTATGTATTCTTATCTTTCCGTCACTTTCACCTTTATTTTCCTGCCTGTATACAATTTTACGTGTTAAAATGGAAACGAGACGAACTCGTTCCATTTACAAATACTTTGGTGTTAATATTTCTGCATTATTGTTCCTTCTCTATGTTATGTATTATAGACGTTGTGTATATTTCGGTTACATTCCCGGCATGCCCAGTGTGACTGGGTTTAGGCTTTTATTATTGATTATTATTAAACATTATAGGCTAGTATATAATAGTCAGTTTTAATTAATTTATATATTTATATTATATTATATATTTATTTTAAAGTTATTGTAGTATATTTATTTTATTTTATGGATATCATTTATAAATTCACAGATAGTATTTTCTCATGTTCTTCAACCGGTGACTCTGACAGTGCGGGAAGCGGGTGGGCGGGCGCGTCACTTTCCGGCAGCCTGAAACGCGTGTTCATGCAGTCGGAGTTCAACTTCAATGTCGTGCATATCAACGCCCAAAGCATTCCTGCTAGCTATGCTCTCTATCTCCTTGAAGCTTTCAGCGATAAGAGAATACATGGAGTTCTTGTCTCAGAATCCTTTCTCAAACCATCTCTTCCTTCCTCCATGTATTCTCTGCCAGGGTTCAGGCTCTATTGCATTGATAGAAGGGGTAAAGCTGATGGCGGCGTGGCTATCTATTTACGTTCTGACATTCCTTGCAAAGTCATCAGCCACTCGCCAAGCCTGTACTTTGGTTCGGCTGAGCATCTCTTCCTTGAGATCAGCTTGCATCACCACAATATTCTTCTGGGTGTATATTATAGCCCCTCACTTCGCATCGATTACTTTGAATCTTTTGAAAAGCTACTATGACTTTACTCCTCTCTATAGTGACTCTCTCATACTCGGTGATTTTAACACCTGTCTTCTAAAAAATAATGCCTGCTCCGCCAAACTTGAATCTATTATACATTCCTTTGACTTGCATATTCTACCCCTTGGCGCTACTCACTTTCAACCACATTGTACTCCCTCTCTTCTTGATCTTATGATCGTCTCCAACACAGCCAAGGTGGCTTCCCATGGCCAGCTTACTGCCCCCTTCTCCTATCACGACCTGGTTTATCTTTCATACAAAGTCAGGCCCCCTAAGCGCAAAGCCAAATTTCTTGATATGCGGAGCTTCAAAGGCCTGAACCTCGATTCCCTTAAATTCGATGCCTCATCTATTGATTGGACCCCTGTCATCACTAGCGAAACCGTTGATGACAAAATCTTGAAGTTTAACTCGATTGTCCTGGGACTGTTCGACAAGCACGCACCAATGAAAAAGGTCAGGGTCAAACATCTCCCTGCCCCATGGTTGACCGACTCCATCAAGCGTTTAATGGCAAAAAGAAACCGTGCGAAAGGGCGATATAAGCGAGACTCAACCAACGAAAATCTTCTAACTTTCAAACGCCTCCGTAACCTGTGCAACCGCATGAGCCGCGATGCCAAGCGACGACACATCCATGAGCGTATAGAGATATAGACCCCAGCTCAGGTCTGGAAGTTCCTTAAAACCATTGATGTTGGCAAGTCCCAGGAATCCTCTTCAGGTAATGTCGATCTCAACGGTCTCAACCAGTTCTTCTCTTCTCCCCCCGTCGTGATGGACCCTGCCGCTAACGAGGCAACCCTTCGTCGTCTACGGCTAAAGGCTGTAGTCTGCACCTCACCGTTCAACTTCAGCTTCGTTGGAATTGGCGCAGTTAGAAAGGCAGTGCTAGCTATCACATCCAAAGCTGCTGGTGGCGACAACGTCAGCCATTAAATGATCTACAGCGTCCTTGAAGAGTTGCTTCCTCCAATTACCCACATTATCAACTTCTATCTATCTGATAGCTCCTTTCCTAATCTGTGGAAGAAAGCACTCGTCATCCCACTGCCCAAAAATTCCAATCCTTCCTCCTTCAAAGATTATAGGCCCATATCTATCTTACCCATTCTCTCTAAGGTCCTTGAATCCATAGTTCACTCCCAACTCTCCTCCTACCTTTCATCAAACAAACTTCTTAATCCGTACCAATCTGGGTTCAGACCAGGGCATAGTACTACCACAGCACTTTTGAATGTCAGTGATGACATACAGCTAGCGATGGATCAGAAGTTGGCCACGGTGCTGGCCCTGCTTGACTTCAGCAATGCCTTCAACTGCGTCGATTTTGACATCCTTGTCGCAATATTGAGCTCACTGAATGTGTCCTTCCACGCTGCTAACTGGTTCGACTCATACCTGAGAGGGCGTCAGCAACTAATTAAATCTGAAGAGACTGAAACTCAATGGTGTGAACTTTCCTCAGGAGTGCCTCAAGGTGGTATTCTCTCTCCTCTTCTATTTTCAGTCTTCATAAACTCCATCTCCGACGTCCTCTTTTCTTCGTATCATCTGTACGCAGATGATCTCCAAATTTATCGCCACTTTTCGCCCTGCGATGTAGCTTCATCTGTAGAGACACTGAATGCTGACCTCGAGAATGTGAAAGACTGGGCCTCATCATATGGGCTGTTGGTAAACCCGACCAAATCACAAGCCATGATTTTAGGAACCAGGCACACTCTTTCCTTATTACAAAAGCCCATTGTTCCTGTATCGTACAATGGCATCACAATAGTTTCCTGACAAAGCCAAAAACCTCGGGGTTATTTTTGACAGCCATCTGTCTTGGTCTCCACATGTCAGCGAGGTCAGCAGACGGGTCTCTGCGTCCTTCCACTCCCTCAGGCGGCTGCAGTACTTCCTGCCACGGCAGACCAAAATCACTCTTGCACAGTCCCTTCTCCTGCCGCTAATCGATTACGCCGATGTCAGTTGGGCAAGCGCGAACGAAGATCTACTGAACAAACTCGAACGACTTCAGAATCTCGGGATTTGGTTTATCTTCGGGTTGCGCAAATTCGACCACGTTTCTCAATATCGCAAAGAGTTGGGGTGGCTAACGATTCGTCGTCGCCGAGAATTTCATATTCTTTCATATCTTTTTAATATATTGAATAATCCGCGCTACCCCAGCTACCTTCGACAGCGCTTTGAGTATCTCTTTTCAGGAGATCGGCACCGGAGATCTCACACGGTCTCACTCTTAGCCACACCAAGGCACAACACCTCGGTGTATGAGCACACCTTCAGGTTGCAGGCGGTCCGACTGTGGAACGCACTTCCTTGCAAAATAAGAGACAGTCCCACTCTTTTCTCTTTCAAAAACCGGGTAAAAGAGCACTTCCTATCTCTTTCATGATAGTAGTTATAGTATGTATATTATTACTATATGTACAGGTTAATGTATCTATTGGTACTTATTTAGTAGTTTGGTATATAAATATATTTTATTTTACATATTTTATAGATATTCAATTTATTTATTTATTATTTATTATAGATAAGTTATTTGATATTGTGCACTGCCTAGCCTTTCTTGGTAATTTTTCCTATCATGCCTTGGTTTACTGGAAGAAATCTCTTTTTAGAGATAAGCTCGCCTTTGTACATATGTTTTCAACAAATGTAACTTTTTATTTATCTTTGTGCAATAAATAATTATGAAATTATGTTGTGCTGTTTTGAGGTCATCATGCACGAAAACAGTTTTTGTGGTGTGTCTAGATGCTGGTTCAGGTTTTAGACGTGTCATGTGTTCCTTGAGCTGCGCATTGAAGTCTGGTTGAGTTGCTGTTTATATTTGAGTAGTGTTGAGGAACTGACCAGGGATCTTCAGTGGCTCACCATAAACCATCTCAGCCGCGGAACCTCGGATGTCATTTTTCCAAGCAGTCCGGAGACCGAGAAGAAGATGTAAATTGACGACCTTGGTCTGTTGTTAAAGTGTCGCAGCACCCAAATCTCGTGATTCAGCTTTCATAAAATGCTCTAGCTACCGTCTCAGCCGTGATGTCCTTGAGAGGGACTACTTCAGGCCAACGTGAGAACCTGTCGATCGCTGTTAGACAGTATTTGTAGTCTTCAGATGATGGTAGCGGTCCGACTAGATCAATATGCACGTGACTGAATCGGGATCCAGGTAATTTAAATTCGCCAAGAGGAGATGAAGTATGTCGGTGTACCTTTGATCTCTGACAAGCCTCGCAGGTCTCCCATTCTCGGCAGTCTTTGCGCACAGAGGGCCAAACAAACCGTTCGGTATTCAGCTTTGTTGTGGACTTTGCACCGGGATGACAGTGCAATGCAGGGCGTTGAAGACTTGCCGACGAAGCTCCTTCGTGACGAAAGGACGAGGCCTCGGCTGTGAAACATCACAATATAAAGTAATGTTAGTCCCTGGTATTGGTACTTGCTCGAGTTTCAACGAAGACGCTGGTCTCTGTGCCAATAAATCTCGTAGCTTGTGGTAATCCAGTTGTGATTGTGCCAAAGTTTCCATAGTTGGTGGTTGTGAAACTTCCTCGATGCGCGAAAGAGTGTCAGCAGTAATGTTATCCTTCCCAGAAATATGCCTGACATCTGTGGTGAATTGCGATATAAAATCCAGGTGGTTAAACTGTCTCGGCGAGCTGTTGCGGCCCTTCTGCTGGTAAGCGAATGTTAAAGGCTTATGATCCGTGTATATTACGAAATGTCTACCTTGGACCATATACCGGAAGTGTTTGACGCTTTCATAGACTGCGAGTAGCTCCCTGTCGTAAGCGCTATATAACTGCTGAGTTGTTTCCATGCTCCTTCTATCCATTGTTGAATAACCGCGCCCAAGGCTGAGCTTGACGCGTCAGTCACGAGGGCGAGCAGTGCGTTGTTAACAGGATGTGCTAAAAGTGTAGATCGGGTCATGCTGGACTTACATTTCTCAAAATATTGCAGCTGCTCCGGCGTCCAGGTGAGTGGCTGTGTGCCTTTGATCTTGGGACCAGACAACATGTCGTGTAGTGGGGCCTGATCTTTAGCGGCGTGGGGAATAAAACGCCTGTAGAAATTGATCATTCCCAAAAATCTAAGTAAGCCATTCACCGTCTTTGGTGGGGGAAAATCCTGGATAGCACTGACCTTGTCTGGAATAGGTCTCGTTCTATCTCTTGAAATGAGAAATCCAAGGAAAGTCACCTCACTTTGGCCAAACTCGCATTTGCTTTCTGAAGACTTTTTGTAGGTGTTCCAGGTGTTCGCTGTGGCGCCTGGAATACACGAGAATGTCATCGATATAAGAATAGCAGTAATCCAGGCCTCTAAGCACCTCATCGAGAAACCGCTGGAAGGTCTGTGCTGCATTTCGGAGTCCGAATGACATAAATGGAAATTCGAACATTCCCATGGGCGTAGTAATCGCAGTTTTTGGTATATCCCCTGGGAAAACCGGGATCTGATTATATGCTTTTACCAGGTCTATTTTCGAATAGATAGTGCTGCCAGCCAGTCTGTGAGAATAGTCTTCGATATGCCTGATTGGGTACCTGTCCGGTATCGTGCGAGCATTCAGCACACGGTAGTCACCACACGGTCTCCAGCCATCTTTATTCGGAGCCAAGTGGAGGGCAGATGACCAAAGTGAGTCGAATGAAGGCCGAGCTGTGCCATCCCGAACCATAACTTCAAATTGTGCCTTCGCTATTTTCAGACGGTCGGCGGCGAGCCGACGAGGTCTGCAAAATACGGGAGGTCCGGGCGTGGTGCGTATGTAGTGCATTGTAGAATGCTTTATCTCTTGGAACACTCCAGAAGGTTTGATCAAAGATGGGTACTGAGCCAGTAATGAATGGTACTCTCTTCTGCCGGATATAACCTTGATGCTTTGCTGCAGGCAATCTGTGACTGATGCTGGTGAAGACAATGTGGTTATGCTGTCTAACAATCGTCTGTTCCTGCAATCAACCAAGAGGGCATAGTGAAAAATAAAATCAGCTCCAATGATTGGCTTGTCCACATTCGCTACCACAAAATTCCATACGAAGTCGGGCCGTAATCCCAAGTCCAGGTGCATACTCATGGTTCCGTACGTATTTATCACCGTGCCGTTAGCGGCGGTGAGTTTGTAGTTTGTTTTGCGCGATGACGTCACCGTCATCGCGCAGATTTTGTCTGCGAGCTCGGCTAAGTCATCCAAGCTGGTCTGCGACGCAATAATCGCCTGCAGGTTGGTTGAAAGTCGTCGGTAACACCTTCAGATGCCAAAGTACGTAGACTACGCAAGAATTGAGATGGTTTTCTATCTCCGAGCTCCTCGTGAGCTGTTGCGGCGATTTGACTTATGCAATTATTCTCAGTAGACAAAACATCCTACACCCATGCATTCTAACTCCGGCCCAATTATACCGGGAATTGGCCGAGAATAATAGATATCTGTTTGGCGACATTCGAATTCCTTTCTCACTTAGCCTAAGTAACATACATTTAATCTTAAGTACTTCTACTGTATCCTGTTATTATTATAAAGACAAACTAGTATTTGTTCTACACATACCTTTGGTAACAACCGAGGAATTTATTCTTTATCATAATATTGCTATGCCTGTGCCACATGACATAGGAAAACTAAACAGTTTTAGTTTTATATTACCTTCTAATTCTTATATTGCTATTTCTAAGGATAAAATGAGCTTTTGAAATTTAGATGGTTTAAGCAAAATGTAGGACGGTAGTCTCAAGTTCTTTCTATGCGAAATAACCACAATCCTGATGTCAAGTGGCAATCCAACTTGTGAAAGTGAACTATTAACAAAAACAATCAGTGCCCTCCCTATTCAATGCCAGACAAAAACTATATTCGGCGAGTTAGACATTAGTCCCTTGTGGATAATCAGTGGATTTATGTTCAATCTCATTCAAGTAAAATAACAATCGACTGTGGTGTTTCTGAAGTGCGTGAGGTAATACTACTCGGTACAGGAATTTTAACCGCCCCGGAACAATTTGCTGTTTATACCAAGGACTCTAGACTCATTTCGTCCAAAAGTGTTAGAAATATAAGCATACCTATTCCTAGTTTAGATTTTAATATTAGTAATGACTCCTGCTGTCATATTCAAACCAGTGATCTTAACGATGTTACAGATGTAGTAAATAATCCTTTCCTATCGGCAAAACTCGGAACAACGATAACACCCGAATGGTGCCGATGTGTCTATGAATTACTGTTTTATTAAATTACGTGTAGGTATAAAATAAATCGCATACTTTATTTATCAATGTCAAATGTCAAATTGCCCGTTTGACGTATATTACACTGAGATGTTAAAACCACCACGATTCTATCATATAAAGAATTCGTTAGGTAAACAAAAATATAACTAGTTACTGAGGACGTTTTATTTCAATAAAACGCACTGATAAAAATCAAATTCCGGTTGGGATGATCTAATGATTCTATAATGATTGGAACCCCAAAAGTCTAACTATAAGTCAAAACTACAGTAGGATTTTGCAGACCTTTTTTATAACAATAAATTTTTGTAATGAATTAAAAATACTATGACATAACAAAAAAGACACCTCAACATAAAACAAAACAAACCAGCAGAGAAATTAATATAAATAAATATGATTTTCTGATTGGATGAACGACTTCGATTATGACAGCGGGATAAGAGGAGGAGGAGCGAGGTGGACAGTGTGATGCGAAACAATACTTCCAACTTCCATATCACAGTCTGAATCAGAACTATTTTCTGGTGTATCATCGTCAGAGTTTTCATGAACGGTGATTACAAACTAGCCATATAATTTTACAACTCAGGTTCATGTTTTTGGTACTCGTTTTCGCATTTGATGGCGTGGTCACATACTTTGGCCCAAACATCGGAACCAATCATATTAACCTTTTCCTGTACCAATTGTTTCACAGTAGTCATATTCATACAGATGTTTCTTTTGGATACGTATCCCTTAATTTGAGACCATATGTTTTCAATCGGATTGAAATCAGGATGATATGGTGGCAATCTTAGTACGCTGTGTCCATATTCGTTCATAAGTTTATCTATAGAGTATTCTACAAAGTCTTGTTTGTACTTGCAAATAATTTCATATATTTCAAGTTTTGTTAATGACGGATCAATCGGAACGTTATGTTTGGATAGCCAATCAATCATGTCTTGCTTCCTGGTATTTGAATTAGGAGGTTTTTCTACGTACTTATTATGATATGCAGCATTATCTACTACTAGTACCGAATGTGGAGCTAAGTTTGGAATGAGTTGATTACGAAGCCATTTTTCATAGTTTTCAAAGTTCATCGCGTTGTGATAGTCACCTGTTTTATCAGTAGACTGATATATTAACAATGCCCCAGGTATAAACCCCTTTCTACTACCAGCGTGCACTATTATAAGACGTTGTCCTTTAGAAATTAACTGTTTCACTCCGTTTTCTGACGAGTCAGCCCAGCTTTTACCTGCCAAATGTGAGGTATGGATGTATGTTTCATCCATATAAACAATCTCTCTCCCTTGCAATCTGTACTTTTTTATCGCGGCTAAAAACTTTACTCTTTTTAAACGAACATCATCTTTCTCGATAAGTAATTTTCTGTTGTTTTCAACTTTTTTATACCGAAATCCCATTTTTCTAAGAATTTTTCTTAGCGTAAAGTCACACCCTTAAAATTTATGGCTTCGGATAACTTGGACTTCAGGGCTTTAATTTTAGGTACTTGTTTGTATATCAAATGGAAATTATACACTAATCGGCGTATAACGTTGTTGTCAAAATCGTCAAGACCTAGACAAAACAATTTATTTGGTCTACCCAACTTTGCCGACTTCGGACTATTTGAGGTGGATTGATTTATGTATTCTTTTTGCAATATTTTATTTACTGTTCGTTGAGAAATTCCACTGGCCTCTGAAACTCGTTTTTGGACTTTACAAAAGTAAGCAGTATAGTTGGTATGTTTGAATTTATCATTTTCAGTTAAGAAATATAAATAAATATTGAAAATAACTTCGCAGGCTTGCCGATCTAAACGTTTCCCTTTTCTTAGTGTTTTCGGCATGTCTGTTATAAATTGTTAATGTGGATCGAATAAAATCAATGTTTATTATTTACAAAAATGACAGACAAGAGTGAAATGTAAAGTCAAAAATTAAAAAAATAGGTGGCTTGCATTAATACACGAGTCCATGAAGTTTATCACAAAATCTAACATAAATATCAACAAAATATTTATGTGGTATTAACTACTCTATATAGATACTTCCTCTTGCAATGCGACCGTTCCCTACGTTGTCTCGATGGGTACTGAGTGCGAGTGAAGTAGTAAGACAAAAACGAACATTTCCGAGAAAATACGAAAGGAAAGTATTATTCACTACATCTGTACATCCCCTACAGTGTTACGAAATTTTAATTTAGATCTAACTATGAAAAACGAGAGATTGTTATCCAAATTAAATGATATAATCGACGAAAAACCCCTAATAGTAAAATATGGGACTAATTATCTGATGTTTACTTCCATTGTGCTCCTGTGTTTAACGTGTTTTGTTATCTTTAAGTTTTATTCTTAGTTTAAAGTTTATATTTGTTCGATTCCAAATCGATATTCGATCGATGGTTTCTGAACGGCCATTTTGAATTTGACGTTAGCTGCCAACCTAGCAGTTTTTGACAACTGACAGACGAAAGCCCTCGCAATGTAACGCGTATTGGTTAGGGTATTGAAATTAAATCGCAAGCCATCTGGAATGTATTTGGGTTTCCCTCAGGATTGTCTATATAGCTGAGTGTGTTGTGGTTCCCCGAACCAGATAAAGTTCGCATTTACGTGGCCGATTGGTTTTTCCCACGTAACATAACCTGTGTTGGAACACTGTGCTCATCGAAGCTGGCCTGCCAGTCATACCTGGTTGGCTGAAGAACCTGTCTACCAAGAAGAGCCTAGGGTGCACCCGGGCCTTGCAGAGAGACAGGAGGTTGACGGGACCGAAGCACAGACCAGGTTAGATCGACTCCATTTACATTAGCTCGGTGAATCGCCGACGTTCACACTTCTTGGCAACTGATCGCTACGCTACCTCGTAGCTGATGGGCCCCTACGAGGTCATTAGGTGCTGAGAAGCCAAAACAATATTGTTAAAGCAACCCCTTCTGCTGACGACTCTAATACACCGCGTGAAGATTGTGCTACTCCGTTACCTAGATTAAAAGAAATTGTTTAATTTACTGAACTTCGGCTATTTTCCCCGAATTTCAGTCTTCCGCGGGGGGTTGTTATATCCCTGTACAGTAGGACTGTATGCTGATATTGTGCAGCGTCAGCCCCTTCAAACATCCACTCCTATGTGACGGGCAGTGGAAGCCCGAGGGCGCTTAATTCCGAACCAGTCTTCAGCCTCCTGTCCGAGTTGACACACTTACGATATCATAACGACTCTTTATCAATATCAATTATATTTCTTGTGTTTTATTAATAAATATTCCATTTCATATTTAAAATCATTTTTTAAAACAAGGTTTGCGAAACCTCCCATAACAGTACGACATTTTAAATGATTGTATCTTTTTATCATAAAAAACAGGGAAATACCATACCTACTAGCTTCTAAGACTATTTATTCCATGTAGAAATAATACACTTAGCTAGAACTTAAATTACAAAGAATTTAAACATTTACTCATTACATTTTTGACTATTTACTATTTTCCTATCACCTTTTTCCTATCAAAATTAAACCTCGGGTGGCTGACCGTTGGAGACCGGCCGGCGTCAACCTGTCAACGTACGACATTTGCAATGTTTGTGTCTTTTTATCATAAAAACCAAGGAAATTCCATACCTACTAGCTTCTAAGACTATTTATTCCAAGTAGAAATAATACACTTAGCAGGAACTTAAATTACAAACAATTTCAAAATTTTCTTATTTCATTTTTGACTATTTTCTATTTTCCTATCACCTTTTTCCTATCAAAATTAAACCTCAGGACTGGAAAGTTGTACTAAATATAGAGAATAAATAAATTTCTATAGATAGCGAAGTAGCCCATGCATTTGAAGGTTTCTTTAACAAAATACTAATAGTTGCTACTCAGTCCTTAGATTCATCCCCGGCAGAGGCTGCTTCCATACTATTAAATAATGCTGATAAGTGTGATGATATATTTAAACTTAGACAAGATTTTTAAGGCAATTAAACTGCTTTATAATAAAAATACTGAAGATCCTTGGAGAATATCAATAAAATTTAAAACTTGTATTATTAATTAAATTGCTCCATTCTTGGTTATTATTTTTTAAAAAGTATGTTGATAACGGACTTTTTCCCGACGCAATAGTAAACTGATTACTTCATATAAGTTCGGCAATAAAAAAAGATCCGACTGACCAATGTCAATATTCCCCGCTCTAAGCAAAATATTCGAAAAAAATATCTTAAGCCATTTTAATACCTCTTAAACTGTCTACGCCATTCTGTTATTTATTTAGAATTTTAGAAGATCGCTCATTGAAGCTGTGGTGCCATTCGTAGGAATTCTGCTTTTTTTTCTCCGATACATAAAAAGTAACCCGTGGGCGTGTCGAACTCTATAGACCCATCTCCAAATTGTGCCTTATTGCTAAAGTTCTTGAGCGTTTTGTATATGTCACCGTAAGATGGTCAAAAACGTTAATTGATAAACTAAAGCGTTAGTTGATCAACTATCGACAAATAGTAAACCAGACAAACAGGGATTTACTTTTATTTTGTTATTACATGTCAACCTGACACAAAGCTACCGCAGTGTTTGCCCTGGTATTTCGTTTGCAATTCAAGTTTAAAACAGTTTACTATTTAACGGTTTTAACCGTTAGTTTATCAACTAACGCGTCATATAGTAAACAGTACGCTACAGTTTACTATCTGACGATAGTTGGTCAACTAACGAAAAAAAAAAACGTTAGTTTATCAACTCACGGTGTTGACAATCTTACGGTGACATATACACTTAACTATAAGAGGCGCTTAAATCTATTTTTGGTCCGATGCAAGACGGATTCTTAAAGGGCAGATCAACCGTATCCAACCTACTGCTTTCTCACGACTATGTTACTGAGAGGATAGATAATAATGATCAAGTAGATGTCGCCTATGCCGATATAGATGCTTTTGATCGCATCGAGTATTATTTTGAAGAAGCTATAGTTGGTATAAGAGGCGATATGCACAGCTTGTAACGGCATAAAGGCTAAGGTCGAGCCACCGCTATCAGAAGCTATGATCGTCTATTCTATCTACCCCAAAAAGAGATGTCCCGATCAGCTGTAAAAATTGTAAGTTAAGAATGATAAGTCTGAATTTCTCGTTCGTTGAGAAGTTCGTTAGGCGTACAATAGTCGGACGGAAGATTGGTTCAGGAAGTTAGAGTTTCAAATTAGACAGAGAAAACATATATGCCCGCAAGCCGGTATTTCGCATTAGTTAGCGGTGTATTGCGCCTGATCGATCTTTGTAGTATTTTGTGTGATGGTACAATCGGCAAAGAAGTTCGGTTTGCAGGGCACACAAATGCCACTCTTTGTGTGCGTAACGTTGCGACACGAATCGCTGACTTGAATGTGTGTGCGTTACATTGGTCGTCACAGCACAGTCACAGATATTATAATACTGTCTGAGCATACAATCACTATGTGTCTTCGTTGAATATAAGACTAGTTTTTACCGCTTCCTACAGAGTGGACGATAGCCCAACGGGTTAGATGCCAGACTAATGACTTTGAGGTATTGAGTTCGATCCTCTATCAAGGAGGGAAAAAGCATGGTGATGTTTTTTTTTAGATACTTTTTTTTAATTATTATTGATCAGACCAAATATTTATTCTAGATTAAGGGCCGGTTTCACCACTGCTGATGAAGCCTATCTGCCAGTTAAACTTAGATTTTTGTATGGCGTTATTTGACAGATAGGCTTTATCAGCATGTGGTGAAACCAGCCTTATTTTTTTCATAATAAAACAAAATTATATTTCGTCCTAATAATAATTTATTACTAGTTTGTTATAATAAACTACACTTAATTTACTTATTTTAGTTTTAGTCAGACAAGGACAGATGTCGCAGTTGATGATATATAAGCTATGAATCAACATGCTAAGCAATTAGAAATTATGTGATAACTTCTAACCTGAAGTAGCAATAACATCATAGACATATAAATCACCTTATCTTATGATAACACAAAGCTTTCACATATTAATGGTTATGTTTTATTTAATATCTTAGTGGAGCTCCTTCTCTTACTATTATTTGTTGTAGTCTACTTCTCATGCCAGTGACCATATTCCAACACATGTCAGTGCCTCGCATTATCTCCCAGGTTGAAGTAACAACTTCATCTAAATTAGACCTAGATCTCACATTCGATGGATCCCAATTGAGCACCATATGTCCCCATAGATTTTCGATGGGGTTTAAATCAGGGCTTTTAGAAGGCCAGTCAATAACTGTCAAGGATTCTTGCTTGTTAAACCATTCTTGCACAATATGGGCGCGATGCACAGCGCAATTGTCATGGACAAAGTATATATGCTCATCCGGATATACAGTTCGTACGGTTGGTAACATGACGTTCTGTAAAATATCCAAGTATCCTTGAGCAGTGTTGCGAGCACTCACTTGCACTAATTCACCGGGGCCCATCGACGACATCCATCCCCAATATCCCAAAGTAATACGGCCACTACACCTGCACGGTAGAATGTTTGCTAAACTATATCGTTCATTATTTCTTCTCCACAGTATTTTACGCCCATCCTTGTCTGATCTAAAAGTCTTTTCATCACTAAAAACAACAACATTATTACACCAATCAAAGTCCAAATATTCACGGGCAAACCGCACTCTGTCTTCACGATGCTCATTAGACATCATAATCTTCTTCGCTGGTCTCCGACATCTTAAACCATCAGCTCGTAAGTGATTGCGAACTGTTTGTAGTGTTACATTATGAAGTGTCGCCGTAGACCGGGTGCTGGCAAACGGATTGCTGTTATGCGCTGCAATGATGTCGCGATGGCGATCAGATGCAGCTGTGTAGGCTACAGGCTGTGGGCCTGGTCGACGACTTTCAACATGTCCAGAATCTGCATACCTATGAACCCACAGTTGCACTGTTCTTCTCTGTAAAATAAGAAAAAAATACAATGAAGTAGTAACACAAGGTATAATTATAATCATAATTTATAAAAAACCTTCAAATTTATTTTTTATATGCATAACTCACCGATATCATTAAACGTCGTGCTATCTCGCTAATTGAAATGTTTTGTTCATACAAAACAATGATTTCCGCCTTTTTAAAAGTGGATAGATGACTTTCCATGATAGATAACAAATCTCAATCACAATTTACAAGGAACGAAATGCAATACAACTAATGCTGAGAGCGCGCAGACGCAAAACAATTTTAAAGAGGGTAGCTGTTACATTTTAAATAAAGAAGGTAGACTATGGCCTTTTTACCGGGCAAGTTTACAACTCTTCGAACTCTAGTTTGGTTAAACAATTGTAATCAATTTATATTCGATGCTATGTGAATTTAATAATACTCGTAGCTTCTAAAAAATAATTTCCTTTGAGGGATCGAACCTTTATCTACATATCGTAATTCTAGCACCTAATCCACTAGGCTATCGACTACTTTGCATAAAGCTGTGAAAACTTGCGTCATAATCAATGAATGTATGGGATCAGAAAAACGCACACAGACGCGACATTAACACGAATACTGTGTTAGTGTGCATTGCTAATCGTAGCTATTGGCAACGTTACGCACACAAAGACTGGTGTTTGTGTGCCCTGCAAACCGATCTTCTTTGTCGTGTGTACATTTATTTTTTGTATATATGGGCGCTTGGAACTTCTTTTAGCGGTCGACCACAATTTATAATATTTGTTTGGGATATCGTATAGATATCCGTCGTAGTGTTACGACGTGAGTACTCAATGATATTTCATGTGCTCGCTAGTAGCGGCTTGTGGTGGTTCCAATTATATAATTAGTTCACGGCAATAACGATCCGAATAGACCGGGTTTACACAATTGCGATTTGATTTTCTGAAATGGGTTTGAACTAGCGGTTTCCTCAAAAGGTCCGTAACGTTTTGAAACCTTCAACTCTGCGCAATTTGAGCTGGATGTTATCGAAACGTTGTCATTAGCGCTTTTGGAGATCTAACCCACACCACAGCGAGGTACATACTTCGGTAAATACCGATCCATGTATCAAACTAACCTCAGCACTTCCTCGACCGAGCCCAGTCATAAATACTCGACACAGCCTACACATTAGACCTCCAGCGAAATTTACATTTAATTTAATGATGCAACTTGAATCCAAAACGATCCAAGGCAAAGCAAAACAATCTACCCGGTCTTAAACCATGAACTTTAGACTGTAACTAGATCTCTTCGCGCGTCCCCGACAACACTCAAATGTCAAAAATATCAACAGGATAGGTTATCTGTGTTGACAACGTTTATACTTTGTTCTGAATTTGTTATTTCCATCCGCGGAACCTCATCGATCAAACAGTCTCCCTATGCCCTGCTAACCTAGGTTTAGCGGCAACTAAACTCCTGTCTAGCCTAGTCTAAAATCGTAGTGTTATACCACGTCCTTTATCGACACCACTCGAAAATGGTTGAGTTTGATTTGAATGTGTTTGTATGTTTAATGACTGTGTGTGTGGGAATTTCAAAACTCGCTACTCGAAAGGAATGAGGAGAGGATTAGCCCGCGAATATCCTAAGAGCCAATCCAGGAACCCTATGGTGAAGGAAAAAGGAAATTAGGGTCGCTCCAAGCCCAGACTCAGACTCAGATCAATTACCTACAAGTTCTTATCTAACGACCCAAGGATAGTTTTGGAATTTGGGGTAGGTTGATTTAAAGGATAGGAACCGAGGTTGTTCAGGCCTCTCGGCACCCAATGACCTCGCAGGGGCCCATAGCTACGAGGTAGCGTAGCTATCAGATGCCAAGAAGTAAGAACGTCGGCGATTCACCGAGCTAAAGTAAATAGATTCTATCTGACCTGGTCTGTGCTTCGTTCCCGTCAAACTCCTGTCTCTCTGCAAGGCCTGGGTGCACCCTAGGCTCTTCTTGGTAGACAGGTTCTTCAGCCAACCAGGTATGGCTGGCAGGCCAGCTTCGACGAGCACAGTGTTCCAACACAGGTTATGTTACGTAAATGCGAACTTTATCTGGTTCGGGGAACCACAATACACTCAGCTATATAGACTATCCTGAGGGGAGCCCGAATACAATTCCAGATGGCTTACGATTTAATTTCAATGCCCAAATCAATACGCGTCACATTGCGGGGGCTCTTCGTCTGTCAGTTGTCAAAAACTGCTAGGTTGGCAGCTCCGTCAAATTCAAAATGGCCGTTCCGAAACCATCGATCGAGTATCGATTCTGAATCGAACAACCACCCGCCCGGACAGGCACCCACCTGTCCCTTAATCTACGGGCAGCCGAGACAACGTTGCTACCGCTCGTTTTAGTACCGAGCCTCCTACTAGAACCTCTGCAGACCGGGGGGTCCCGTCCCTGCCAGGGAACAAGTTAACAATGCGCCCCCTGCGCCAACGCAGTGGCGGTAGGTTAGCATCCTTAACCAGAACGAGGTCACCAACACTAGAGGGGCTGGTTTTGTCAGTCCACTTAAGGCGCTGTTGTAAGATATGCAGATACTCGAGCGACCAACGCTTCCAGAAATTCTGAGTAAACTGCTGCAACATCTGATACCCTGACAACCGATACAATTTCACTCCCTCGAAGGGGTGCTCGGGCAACGCGTTAAGTGGCTGTCCTATCAAGAAATGGCCTGGGGTCAGAGCCTCCAGGTCATTTGGATCCGAGCTGAGCGGACACAACGGTCGCGAATTGAGAACGGCCTCGATCTTACAAAACAATGTCGCGAGCTCCTCAAAAGTCAGCGCGGTCTGACCTACTATACGCCCTAAGTGCGTCTTCGCTGACTTAACTACGGCCTCAAAAATCCCACCCCAGTGGGGGGAACTCGGTGGGCTGAAGGTCCACTGTATACCCCGACGGGAGAGGGCCGTTCCAATATCCACTTTATTTACATTCAAAAAGTTGACTATCTCTCGTAAGTATCGTTCCGCACCGATGTAGTTAGTGCCGTTATCAGAGCGGATCAAAGTTGGAAGTCCCCTTCGAGAAACAAACCTATCCAAACAAGCAATGAAAGCCTCTGTCGAGAGATCAGCCACGAGCTCGAGATGTACCGCCTTGGTGGATCTGTGGGGCCAGTCCGATTCTCTCTTGGCAAGCCAGGGTGGTCCCCACCACAAATGGTGTCTAACGAGTTCAGGAGCCCGACATCCCCTGGATGCACAATCAGACGGGTTCAATTCTCCTGGTACATGTCTCCAGGTCAGTGGGACCTCAGACGACACAATCTGGGGGACACGGTTCGCAACAAAAACCTCTAAGGTATGGACCGAAGCCTTCAGCCAGCACAAAACAATCTGGCTGTCCGTCCACGCGTACACCGTATTCTCCAAAACCACTGACCCACGCAACACTGTTAGAGTGTGATTCAAAAGTTTGGTCAAAAGAGCAGCCCCGGACAATTCCAGTTTTGGAATCGTCATCCTTTTCCGAATAGGCGCTACCTTGCTTTTTGCCAAAACCAAACGCACGTCGACCTCCCCGGTGGAGGTGACGGTTCGCAAATAAACCGCTGCCGCAAACCCTCGTTCAAAGGCAGCACAAAACCCGTGAAGGGTTGCCCTGTAATCCCCAGCAGGGACCAATTTCCTCGGCAGCGATACATTATTTATATTGAGGCCCAACCATTTTGCTAAATCGTTCGATACAATGCAGCCCTGAGCTCCAGAATCTAATAGGGCGCGAACGTATGTTGGGTTGCCCGCCAAATCCCACACAAGCACAGAGGCGATCGGTAACACCACCGTCTCCGGTTGGGGGGCAACAAGTTGTTGGGCCGCAAATTCCTAGCGAGGGCCCCCGGGGTCCCACTGTGCCTGTAACCGATCAGGTAGGCAGCTATACGCCAGAGGGTCCCATTGTACAAATGGCCCACGCGCCGGTTCCATTGCCACCCTACGACGCCCCGTAAAGGGGGGTGGGCGTGAATTCAATCGTGGCCGCTCCATGAGCGGGGGGGACATCACATGCGACCGACGAGGACGAGGCGACGAGCGGGGCGACAACTGAAGCGGCGTCCGAACCGCACCCGCATAGCTCGAAGTTGTCCCATTCCACCCGCCCGTTACGGCCTGCTCAACACACCCAATGTGCCGCTGAGTCGGATGCTGAGTCGCAACCGAGAACTCAGGGCCCCCCATGTGATGACCCTGAGTGCGGCCCTGCACCCCTGGGTGGCCGCGTGCTTGTGGCCCCATTGCCCGCTGAGTCGGATGCTGAGTCGCAACCGAAAACTCAGGGCCCCCCATGTGATGACCCTGAGTGCGGCCCCGCACCCTAGCACTACCCTGTGCACGTGGGGACGTTGGCCCCCGAGTTGCGCTCCAAGTCGCAAACGAATTCTCAGGGCCCCATTCCGTATCACCCTGGGTACGGCCCTGTGGACGTGGGGACGTTGGCTCCTGAGTTGCGCTCCGAGTCGCAAACGAATTCTCAGGGCCCCATGCCGTGTCACCCTGGGTACGGCCCTGTGGTGGCTGTTGGCCGGACCGGTTCATGCACAACAGATTGTTGTGGGCCCCACCACAATATCCGCACAATTTTGTGCGCGTGCAGTCCCTAGCGATGTGTGGCCCGAGGCACAGGAAACACCAGCCCCGCTGCTTGGCCATCCGGCGCCGTCCCTCAACCCTAAGTTCCCCGAACTTATTGCAATTGGCCACAGCATGGCCAATCTGCCTACAACATGGGCAGGTCTCACTATGTGGGGTCAATGCACTCACAGTCCCATACGACTGCCGGTTGGTGCGGTCCTTCCTCGTCGGAGGGCCCCTACTCACAGCGCTCCCGGCAGCTCTCTGTGGCTCCGAAGGATGGGTGGCCGTCAACCCCAAATTCTCTGCCCGTCGAGCCTCCTCTTCCAAAAATCCGACCAAGTCGGAGAAGGCGGGCAGGTCCTCGGTCGACCTCCCGTGAGACTGTTCGAAACGAGTCTGCACGTCAGCGGGTAGGCGGGAAAGTACAATGTACAGCAGTAGGTACGACCATTCACCAACCGGAAGTCCAAGATTCTCTAGGGCCTTGGTGACGGACAACAACGGGTTCAAAACCTCCGTCTGTATGGCCCCGACCTTGTTCACAACCGGGATGCTAAACAAACGGTTCAGTTGGGCATCGGCCAACCTCCGTTTGTTGTGGTAACGTCTGACCAACAATTGCCTGGCCGTTTCATAGTTACCCTCCGTAACTGTCAAATGAGCGACCAGCTCCCTGGGCTCACCCCTCAATGCTGCCACCAGCTGAGCCATTTTGACAGACTTGGTAATGTCCGATCGCATGTGCACCAAACTGTCGAACAGATTGATGAAGCTCATCCATTCACCGGACACTCCGTCAAAAGTAGGCATAGTTATAACGGGTAACCTGGTCCCCGATCCCTGATGCGGCAGAGGTGCTTCAATGTCACCACCATGGCTGGACTCGCGCTGCCTACGTATGTCCGCAGCCTTCTGCGTGATAGCAGCTGCCATCTCCATACACTGGTCGACATCCCCTAGCAACCGTGACAGCCTGTCAGGTGCGCAACCATCAACTGATTCCGCCTGCGCGGAAAATTCGAGCACCCTGTTGTAGCGTTCCTTAACGTCCATAGACCGCTCCAATACCACATCATGCCTATCTAAACGGTCTATCAGACCGTGTGCGGAGGAAAACCATCTGAGTTCCTTAGAAACACCATTCTGGATTTCAGATAACGACATGATCGGAACGATACTTACTCACAATTTGCAATAACTCAATTATATTGGACCCTCCAGTCTACAACCCAAACGAGGGAACCCTAAACTATAACTTAAACAATGCTGATTTCCCCAAACAATAGAAACCGAGTTTTATATCTACACAAATTCTGTAAACAACAATTTAGTTTCCCTATATCATATAACACACACAGATGGTCAATATTAGTTCAAGTTACAAATTGCTATAAACTGAAAACAATGTAACAGCCTGCTATCAATAGATGTAACTACCTATGTTAACCAAACATTCATTAGCATTACTAGACCACTAATAGATTGACTAACTGGTACAATACTTCAATGCAAATTTCAACTCAATATCTGTCTGTCTACTACCAGCAATAGACTTATAGCTTACAACACTACCAATCTATGTGGATACAGGAACAATACCAAGTTAGCTAATAACCGCCTATACCTACAGATTGATAGTCCCAAATCGTGGGTTCCTGGAGCCCTTGACGGCTGCAAATCTCAGGAAACCACGCTCTGCTACCAAAATGTTCAGGCCTCTCGGCACCCAATGACCTCGCAGGGGCCCATAGCTACGAGGTAGCGTAGCTATCAGATGCCAAGAAGTAAGAACGTCGGCGATTCACCGAGCTAAAGTAAATAGATTCTATCTGACCTGGTCTGTGCTTCGTTCCCGTCAAACTCCTGTCTCTCTGCAAGGCCTGGGTGCACCCTAGGCTCTTCTTGGTAGACAGGTTCTTCAGCCAACCAGGTATGGCTGGCAGGCCAGCTTCGACGAGCACAGTGTTCCAACACAGGTTATGTTACGTAAATGCGAACTTTATCTGGTTCGGGGAACCACAATACACTCAGCTATATAGACAATCCTGAGGGGAGCCCGAATACAATTCCAGATGGCTTACGATTTAATTTCAATGCCCAAATCAATACGCGTCACATTACGGGGGCTTTTCGTCTGTCAGTTGTCAAAAACTGCTAGGTTGGCAGCTCCGTCAAATTCAAAATGGCCGTTCCGAAACCATCGATCGAGTATCGATTCTGAATCGAACAGAGGTATATATCGGCGCTTCAGACACTCACGAAAATTCACTGTAACACGCAATCACAACTCGTCCAGTTCTAGACGCGTAAAACGGCGAGCCGAACTGTTTAGAATTACTGAAAGACGAGTGTCACAGTAGCTTGACGCTGAGACTGAATGACTCCCCCTCCCACGCTCTTGTATATATAGACCCCACATACCTGAAAAAAAATGGCGTCCTTTGCGGAGCACGCGCTGCCCAAGCGAAAGCTTCTTATCCCTAACTACACAGGGTCTAATTTCAATCAAACATGCCATGCAGATCCGCCGTTCTACAAATTGTGTGTACGCATAGTTTCTAATCAACCATTGGCTATCACTCAAATCATTTGGTAATGCCGATACACAGAATTTGTCGATCGCTGGCTATAAAAAGCGGTTTTGATTAATTTAAGCCCTCCCGACCGTTAGCGTCTAGGACAAAGATCACTAGAATGATATTCAAACCCGTGATGTCAAACTCGCCACAACGTACCAAACAAACGCAATTGTATATTTGTAGTCAACATAATAGCTTTCTCCGTATCGTTCCATAATAACCTTCCATTATTTAGTAATTCATAATTTATTCACCCCGCACCAAATCGGCTCTGATCTCTACACATTTCGCAGGAATGCGACAAAAAAAAACCTGACCTGACCTTTGTTCCTCGAACCAACCTACGCTCTCGGCTTATTGGTTTTTGCCAACTTACCCTGAGCTACTCAAAAACCCAAACGTTAAATGAACCAACTCTTGTATTCAATGTGTGTAACAATACAGCGCGGCGATGGGCTAGCCCTCTGTACTGACTCTTGTGTACCATTACAAGCTGATTTGCTTAATGTTTCGGAAAGATCTCAAGCCATAGTTTTTTATGGTTATATATTATCTTAGATGAGTGTGCCATCTGGATTCCCACAAGGATCACTTCTAGGATCACTCCTATTTAGATTATTTGTTTTTGATATTGACCTATTAACACACTAACACAAGATTTCTGTTATTTGGCGATGATATGAAGATTTTCAGGGTGGTTAATGGGATCTCGGATTCTCAACTCCAACAGCATGATTTCTCAGGCGTGATGATTACTGCGCTATCAATAAATTGAACTTAAATGCCGGTCAGTGCTTCTTTATAAGTTTTACTTCAAAATTAAAATCAAATATGGGTAACTATCGAATAAGGAACCTTCCACTTACTAGAATTTTTGACAGCAAAGACTGAAGCGGAGTTTTTGCAGCAGGATTATTGGATATAGTTTGCCAATGATAATGTACAGGTATTTCTTCACAAATATGGTTTTATTGACTAAAAATATTAAAATACAAAGGAACTGTGTGCTCATGGCGTGAAGAGCTGTACGAGAGAGGTTATGCTATGCTACAACGTCACAAGACACTTCGTCCCTTGCCTTCCTCGCTGGGGTCTGCTGCTGTCATGCGTAACCATGTTCCCGGCCTTGGAACATCCTGTTCCAACCTTGGTAATAGACACAGCTGGTTGAACACACGTCTCATAGTCTCGGATGTGGTGAGGATATCAGCAACGCGTGCTACGCCGTCAGAACCTGGGAACACGGTGGTGATTCGACCAAAGAGCCATCGGTTTGGAGGAAGTCTGTCGTCCTTGACTAACACCATGTCGTTGATCCGTAGTTGATCGCCATCTTTGCGCCACTTCTGTCTGGCCTGTAGTTCTGAAAGATATTATTTGTAGTATCTATTCCAGAAATGTGATTTCATTTGCTCAATTCTGAGATGTCCAGGAAGATGGCAGCTTTATTTATCAGGAATCTGAGAATGAGGCAACATGGTGAGTGTTCGTCCGATAAAGAAGTATGCAGGCGTTAAAGGAACAAGGTCAGATGGATCAGATGAAAGGGGGGTTATAGGTCGTGAGTTCAGTATGGATTCAATTTGAATTAGCGCTGTATACATTTCTTCGAAAGTTAAATGAGCGGATAATACTCTTTTTAAATGATGTTTACTGAACCTTCAACTAATCCATTGAAATGAGGACTATAAGCTGGAGAAAATTTTAAATTTATGGATAAATCTGAACAATATGCACTTATGCCATCATTGATACGTTTGAGAAATCTCGCTAATTCGTTGCAAGCCCCAACGAAACAGGTCCTGTTATCAGAGAAAATATTGACAGGTTTCCCTCTGCAAGCTATAAAACGGGACAGCGAAGCGATAAACCCTTCTTTGATTAGATCTGTCATAAGTTCGAGATGGACAGCTTTTATGGATAGGCATACCCCAAGTAGCACAAAAGTTCTGGGTAACAGCATTTTTACAGTACACCTTGGACACATTAGCTGCTAAAAATTGCAGTATATCAGCATTATATGCGCATAAAATGCTGATATAACTTTAATTTGGGCACAAATTACGTGGCACATTGCTGTACAACTGAATTACAATAGCATTATATTAGCATTAATAAAGGCAACAGCTACTCCAAGTGCTGAACTTTGCCTGAATATCAAGGCAAGTGGTACTCATTATAGTTAATATGCAGCCATTCTCATACTCATTCGCAAAATTGGAATAAGTGTGGATATCATAAATGCTGTATTGAAGCTTAAAGTAAATTATCAGTAAAATTGTGGTGTGCAGAAACGAATTTTAAATTTTTACTCCGTACAAGAGTGTTGAAGTGCAATAAGTAATATTGTGCTTGTAAATGAAGATGTTTTGGTTGCCATTTTGTGGATTGATAATAAAGTTAATGTTAGGTAAATAAAACTTTGAGTTATTTCAATTATGTGTCAAATTGTATCGGGAATGTAACTTTATTGTGAAATACCATACATATTTAGGTCAAAATTTTCACACGCTATCATAATATAATCGTATCCACAAATACATGAAAAAAGTTCAAAATGGAATAGGCCATTTTCAAGTTTTTTTTTTATTACTTTTTAATGAGAGCGCTGTTTACATATTTATTTATTTTTGATATAGTTCAGTTCAAACCGATATTTTTTAAAATAAACTAAATGGATAAAGGCTATATGTTAACAATAATACGCGTTACGTACTTAAAAATGGCGAGTAAACCAGTGGTCAGTGTTAACTTAAATTTAAAGCTAAATGCTATATAAGTCTCCACGCATGGCTTATAGTGGTAAATTGTAACTCAACCAGCTGTCTTAATGCCGACTTCAATTCCATTATTCAGCCCAAGTCTGAATTGACGGGCACGATATACAGATTTATAGCAGTGCGCTGCTGTGTAACTGCTTAAAAGTTCACACTTGTTACAATATTGGCCTATATTAATGCTTTTATACGAGTATTCTCTATTAGTGAGTAATGACGTAAAAGTTCACGTTTAAGCAGCATAGAGCATTATATCTTTATTAATATACTTCACATCGTGCCTGTTTGCGTTATAGAAGTTAGTATGTTCTTTCTTAAAATGCAAGTGTTGTAAAGGTACAACTGTGAACCATTATTCAGAAAACTGCACTATTTGTGTCCACAAAATGCGCTTTTGCAGCTGATAGAGTACAACGCTACTAAACGCTGAATAACAGTGAACCTGTGGCGTCTGTGTAGCGCTTAATAGAATCGCAATACCGAATATTGCATTATATTGGTTCTCGATATTTCCTATGCAGATATTGTAGTCCGAATGAACACTAATAAGTCGTTAAAAGTGCTTAAACAACCAATGTGGACCTTGTGTGGAATTATATAATGCAGCTTTGTGCTACTTGGGACAAAGACGCAGATGTATGATTTTATCAAACTGCAGCCCCTGCCCTTTCTATTCGCTATCAGGATGGGTCCTACATAATCCACTGCTGTGTTTGAGAATGGAACGTTTGCTGTAATACGTTCAGCAGGAAGATTTCCCATTATTGGTTGGACAAAGCGACCCGAAAATCTACAACATTTCACATAATTGCGCACTACAGATCGAGCTAAATTACGACCATTAATGGTCCAGAATTTTTGTCTTACCGAAGACAATAAGATTTGAGGTCCTAAGTGCAACAAAACTTTGTGATAATACACGAATATAAGTTTTGAAATATGATGTGAAGCATGTAGAATAATGGGATGTATGGTGTCATAACCATAATCAGAGTTTGAGAGTCGACCACCGACACGCAATAAACCATTGTTATCTATAAATGGGTTGAGCGATATGAGTTTCTTTTTTGGTGAAAGATGTTTCTTTTGAGATAAAATGGCAATTTCTTCCGAAAAGAGTTGAGTTTGCGATAATTTACATATGAGATTTAAGGCAGAATTCAATTCGTGGACCTTTAGATGAGATATGACTTTCTGATTAGGATTACGACAATTGTAAATGAATCGTTGCTGTTATGCTGTGTATGCTGTTATGTGAGTAAATTTGATGAATGACGATGTGTTGTGAATGAGATCTGTGATAGACGATGATTGAGAAATGTGGGTTACACTGAACCTTTAACTCTGGCAAATCTGCTTCTGTGGTTTGAATGGGATGCACAGGCCATTCGGCTTCATCTTCTTTTAAGCACGGAGGTCCTGTCCACCAAATGCTACAATGTTTTAATTGGGCACCATTGAGGCCCCTAGAACCTACGTATCGCCATGTAAAAGAACTCGTTTGTTCTTGGATTTCACAAACCCTATTGTGTACGAATGGTTTAAGCTTAGATGTACTACTACAAGAACTATTGTTGAGTCGCATCAAAATATGTATTTTTGTATGTTCATATTGTTCATGCGTAATGAATTTAGCACCTTTTTTGCAATTTTGGTCGCTAACAGTGCACCGCATAATTCTAGGCGCGGAATTGTAAGACGTTTTAGTGGTGCAACCTTGGTTTTTCCAATTAAAAGTTGGAATGATGCTGTGGTGTCTGAGACACATCGTAAGTAAATGCATGCACTACAGGCATGGACTGATGCGTCACTGAAAACGTGTAGTTGTACTACTGTGGGTGAATTACTGACAACGTGACGAGATATTTTGAGGTTATTGATAATTTGCCAATTGTTTAAAATATTCAACCAAGATGTTTGCATTTCCGAGGGAATTGTTTCGTCCCACGACAACTTGAGAGACCATAGCTTTTGTAAAATGATTTTAACTTGCAGGATACAAGGGCTTTAAAGGCCTAATGGGTCGAATATTATTGCTGAGATAATCGTCCGTTTGTTGATATGTGTAGGTGTGAGAATTTTCACAGAGTATAGTAATATGTCTTCTTTAGAACCCCAGAGTAACCCTAGGGTTTTTGAATATTGATCTTTATCTAGATTTAGCAAGTTATCTGATTATGTGTTGTGTTTCTCATGAATTTTGTTTAATATTGTAGAATGATTTGAACGCCATGTCCTCAGATGGAACTTGGCACCTTCAATTTGATTAATAACGCCCTTACAAATATGTATAAGGACTTCTTCAGAGTCTGCCCCTGAAAGCCAATCGTCTACATAAAAATCTCGTGAAATTGCCCCCGCCACCGCCTAGTTCACACAATCATGACCAAGTTGAGCCACGTATCTGGTTGCGAGATAAGGTGCGGAGGCAGTTCCATAAGTAACTGTATGTAGTTTGTAAACCTTGATTGGTTCACTCGATTTAAAGCGCCAAAGGATTTGTTGCAAGTCTTGTTGACTGTCGTTAACCAGGATTTGTCGATACATCTTTTCGATGTCTAAGGTAACGACATACTTACGCTGGCGGAACCTTAATAAAATTGAGACAAGGTCGTCTTGGACAGTTGCTCCGATTATTTGTAATTTATTGAATGAAACACTTGATGTGGTCTTCGCGGAAGCATCGAATACTAAGCGAAGCTTTGTAGTAAGACTTTCTTCGCGACACACGCCGTGATGCGGAATAATATAGTGAATATTGGATTCGTCGAAGTCAGTGTTATCTGACATGTGACCTAGCTTAAGATACTCTTGCATGAAATTAGTATATGATTGTTTGAATATTGGATCCCGAATGGATTTTCATTCCAGTGAGTGAAATCGAGATAATGCTTGCTGATAAGAATGTCCCAGCCTTTGAGGAGATTCCTTCAGAGGTATGGATGTGATAAAACGACCGTCTGATTGTCGTTTTGTATTGTTGGCGTAATATTGTTCACAATCACGCTCTTCCTTTAGGAAAGAGTTTGTTGTTTCTACTGTCTCAATTTCAAAAAACTTTGTGAGTTAATTTTGTAAATGAATTTCTAAAACGTGATTGCAATGGACTATATTATTTGATTTTGTTTCTTTATTCTTTGTGCTTATCACTCCTGAAATAAGCCAACCCAGCTTAATTTCATGAAGTGATGGCTTACCCTTTCCTAGAGTGATGTGTGTACTGCCTAAAATTTCCCAAAATATGTGCACCCAACAGCATATCAACAGTAGCTGGTATATGGAATGCTGGATCCACTAGCTGTACATGTGTGGGGATAGTGAGTATGCATCATCAATATGGAAGGCTGGTAGTACTTGAGTAATGCGCGGTACCACTAAACATTGCACACGTTTTGAATATTCGCCTATGTTTGATGCAATTTTCACGGTGCATCGTTTGGACACCTTTGATAATTGACCATTAATGCCTTCGACTGTAGTGGTAGATACAGATGTGAGAAGTTTTAGTTTATTGCATAAGCTTTCGGTGATAAAGCATGAAGTGCTTCCATTGTCTAGCATTGCACGTACTGTGTGAATTTGACCTGTGTGGTCAGTGACTTTAACAACTGCTGTTGAAAGTAACACCTGATCCTGGTGATTTGTAGCTGATAGTGCTACCTGTAAATTGTTTTCGTTCGATTGTTCATGTGGTGTGGTTTTGTTCTCGTGCTCATTGTGAGCAGCTGATAGTACAACGCTGCGACTGGTTGCAGGTTGTACAAAATGATTTGGTTGCGCATTTGCATTGTAATGCAACATTGAATTGTAATATGTTTGTTGAGTGCATCATTTACACAGTCCTGATTTACATTTAATTGCCCCGTGTGAACGAAGACAATTTGGACAGAGATTTCATTGTTTAACCTTAGCGATTCTTGCTTCTATAGGCATTGATTTAAACTTATAGCACTGATAAATCGAATGCTTTTGATTTTTGCAAACTGGACATGAGAAACCAGCATTTGAACTGTTGTTGTGAACAATGAATGATTTCGTTGCCCGTGTGTGTGAACCTTCACTGTATCTGCGATCATCGTGTGAGTGAATTAGTTTATTCTGTGTGACGACGGGAAAACTTTCTCGTCTACCATGGTTTTCTACTATGGTTTCTAGTAAATCGCCTCGATTTTTGAGAAAATTATTGAAATCGAGAAGTGTTGGGAGTTCCTTGAGTGTGCTTCGGAACTCCTCCCATTCACGGTTGGTTATTTTGTCCAATTTACTGGCAACCATGTGAATAATCAAAATATCCCAATGTTCGGTGGGTAGTTTGAGAGATTGAAGTGCGCGAAGATTTTTTTCATTGTGTCTACTAAGTTTCTGATGTGTTGTGCGGATTCATGCGTTATCGGTTCAATATCGAATAGTGACTATAGGTGGTCGTTGACTAAGAGCCTAGTGTTGTTGTTTAACAAGTGCGGCACCCTCCTTGAGGACGGCACGTAAGTAATGAAACTTGTTGATTTTTGGAATTGAGTGATTGCAATGAATTAGTGATGTGAAAGTATCGTGAAATTCCATCCAGTCCTGATAGCGACCCGAAAAGGAAGGCAACTGTATGATAGGTAGTCTGAGCTGACGTGTGCCACCTGTGACCTGAGCGACCTGACCATCACCAGTCTCATTCGAACCTGTGATGGAGGAGGGCACGCGTTGCTCTGCAGAGCGGAACCTGTCAATGACCTACCGAGCTGCCACGATAGCCGCGAAGTACTCGCTTTCAAACTTTTCACGATCCTTGAACTGCTCATCTGGAATTTCGGAAAGATTTTCGATGTCTGATTGAGTGGAGTCATATTCAGCATAAAGGTCTTCCATTTTGGACAGCCTAGCTCCGAGTTCTGTTAATTGTAACCGGCTGAGCGGTTCATTGCTTTGGATCAATTGTAAATGTGTTTTGAAAATTGTTAATTTTGCTTTATGTGTGGCTCTTGTCTTAGTAAAGGTTTTTAGTTCAGCCATGATTGTATAAGTATTTGTATAATATGAAGTAGGTAGGTTGCCTGTGTATAATACTAGCTACTTACTATATTGATTTACGTTTGAATATGGAATAAATATTGAACGATACTAGATGATCAAACAAGCTTACCTTTAAGTGATGTTCGATCACTATTATATGAAGTGTTTCGCTCGAAGATATATTGATTTAACAAGTAGTTTATTCGATTCACTCGGCAACTAAACGCATATTTAGAGACTAAAAAAATAAAAATTTGTCTTTAGTTTAGGATAACACCCGTCTATGTCTGCTCTATGCCTATCTGTCATTATTTCAGAGCAAGCACAACTTTATGTCCATAGGGGTTTAATATGTATTTATATTGGGATGGGTGGGAATATATCTTCGAGCGAAACACGTCATATAATAGTGATCGAACATCACTTAAGGCGATGATGGAATAAAAATGCGCTGTCGAGTGGAAGTTATTAAGTTATAGGAATATAAGCTAAGTGTGGGGCTATAACTAGAATTACTGAACCAATGACTTTGACTGATATACCCCACAGGTCTTCCGTATTTTTTAAGTTAAGTAATTTAAACGTTTTGACAATGTCCTGGGGATATACATGATGAAATTTTAAATATACATTACTGACGCTAGTGTTATTTTTTAATAAAGTTTCTGCTTCATATGGAGATGAATTTAGACGGTCTGTTGTGAGTACGGATACATTGGTAAAGAATGTTTCAAAAGCTCGAGCAACATCAGCGTTGGATTTTACAACATCATCACCTATCTTTAGGCAGAAATCATTGTCCCTTGGTATAACTTTGCCAGTTTCGCGGTTTATTATATGCCAAACTGTTTTCATTCTATTATTTGAATTTATATTTGAGTTAATATGAAACTTTGTTTCCTCTGCCTTCCAAGCTCCATTGACCCGATTCCCATTATATACCCCCCCCCCCATCTTGTCCTAGAGGCATCTGTAAAGATTTCTAAGTCGAAATTCACTGGCCTAATAGATTTTGATGTTTTTTGTATGTTACTAGCCCACCAACTGAGGTCTAACTTAGCATCAGAATGTAAAGATATCTTTGCGTCATAATTATCATTATTTTTAGACAAAGCCAAGTACTTTTGACGTTCTAATAGTTTAGTGTAAACCCAACCGTACTCAGCTGATGGACAAGCTGCAATGAGAACATCTATCAAATGTGCTAGTTCACGAATCGTCATTTATGTACCTTTAGTAAGCGATTCACAGATTTTTCGTGTAATTTCTTTTTTCAGTTGGGAGTTTTTCTTTGGTCATATCAGCGGAGTTAAGAAATGACATGATTGAGACGGTGTCAATATGGATTTTTCATCATTAACTATAAAACCTAAGCATTCTAGTAATTTCCTTGGGTTCTTGACATTTTTTAAACAAGAATTGTAGTTAGATCCTATACAGAACAAGTCATCTAAGTATACAACTGATTTGTATCCTCTTTCTCTTAAATAGGCAACTACAATTTTCATTACTTAAGTAAAAATGTGAGGGGCTGAACTTAATCGAAAAGGTAGTGCATTAAATTCATATAATGAAGTTGAATTATAATTATCTGGGATCTTGGTATCTATCCTGCCTTTAAGTTGGAAACGAATGTTTTTTTTTTCTTTTCTAGCTACAGATAAAACTAGGTAGGCGTCACGCAAGTCAATCTTAGCTAGAAAATCACCTTTTTAATCAGGCTGGCTGCAGTTCTATAGTCCTCCATCTTAAAATGGGGTGCAGTAATGAACTTTTTAAGCTGTTTTAAGTTTAAAATGAATCTGCTAGTCCCATCTGGTTTTGGTACAAGAAATATCTTCGATATAAATTGGTTTGGACATGGCTTGCATAGAGATATAGCTCCCATGTTGGCAAGTGTTTTCAAAATAACATTCATATCTAGCTTTTCCTTAGAGAAATTTGGACTGAATGATCCCGGAATGTTGTTTTGATAGGGTTTACTATGAAAAGGTATTGAATAACCTTTAAGATGGTTGAGCATTGTTACATCATCAGTGATATTTTCCCAGCATTTGTAAAAATAAGCTAATCGGCCAGCATGTCCTACCTCTATCGTGGAGCATGGGGTGGCAGAGGTGGTGGCGGTGGTATTGTAGCCCGTTGTCGGTTGAACCGTGGGTTGGCCGGATATTGAGGTGGGTATTGGGTTTGAACTGCTGATGATGGAGGCGGTCTACGGTTGTAGGAGAACGGTTGAGTTCTTCGGAGTCCGCCTCGGTTCAGTATGCTTGGTTGGTATCGGGGGGACCCTGGTAGTTTCCCGGACGAGCTCGGTCGTTGTTTGCTCCTGGTCCAGCAAGCTTTCCAGTATTTTGGGTCTTCAGTAAAGATTTTCCGGATTTTTCTAACTCCTTCACAGCTCTAATTTTGTCGCCTATATCTGTTCTAAAGAGATAATCGGTTCTCTTACTGTCTTTGATGTGGTCAACAAAGTTTTTATCAAGGGAACCTGAAATAAGTCTTCGTCTTGTCATCGTCTGGTTAAATTGTAGGTCACAGAATTTGATGCATTCCAGTTTTTGAGGATTTGGTTTTATTAGTTCGGCCTTTATTGAGGGCAGTTATAGCCATACCGAGTTGGTTCTGTTCGGATGCTATCTTACTGTCTCTGTTCTTTGCAGAGTCTGGAATGGCTGCCACCATCTCCAAATTGAGCTTTGGTGCCTCCATCAAAGGGCAGTTTTCAGGTATTTTATGTGCAGTTATGAGGCCTAGTTTTACATCTTTCTCACATCCGGCCACTAAAATAGCTGACCCACGTGTGGCGAGGTCGCTGTTGATTGATGGGCCGTAATTTGCTTTTGGTACTTGTATTTCACCCAACGCCTCCAGAATATCTGGGTCCAGTACATCTTGCTCGCAATCTGAAAATTGGAGAAAATGCGCCATTTTAACTAGTCGTGTACAGAAAACTAGCTTTGACTACCTTCGTAATGCCTCACGGACATTCCCCAGGCTTTTTTACTTCGTGTGTTTATCACGTAAACACCCCGAATGTGAAGAACGTTTTTGCGTTTGTACATCACGTGCACAACCCGCTTGAAAACAGAAAAATCATGTGTTTTCTTCCTATGGACACCACGCCAGTAGGGTAAGATTAACAGCACTTGCACTTGGTCTTTGTATATAACTGCAATTTCTTTAGGTATAAAATTGTTCTGATCAGTTTTGAAACCTTGTACATCTACAATAACTTTCATGTTAACTTGCGTACAATATTACTCAGCGGTTTATACTCTACAAGACGATCATTAATAATTAAGCAGTAGGCGCTTGTATTATTATGAATATCGCGAGCGGTTTCAATTTCTAATCGCACAGCAACTAGACCACTCTTTAAATTTTCATTTTGCCTTGAACAGTCAATAACAAAAAGTGGAGCTTTTTCTTTAAAACTTTTTAAATCAAGCAATGGATCAGCAGGAAGGTTGTGGAAAGACTGTCGGAATTTACAGTACATATCATATAATATACTAAATTTATTATCATCAAATTGAAGATTGAGAGCATCATAAGGGTAATATTGTGAATTCAAAAATAGTTTTACATTTGTAACAGCACAGTGATCGAAGATAGAACTGTGTTGGGTTTTACTATTTTTCCTATTTGTTTGTAACCCAAATATTACATATCGAGGCTTTTCTAGCTGACATTCAGTTTTTACAGACCAAGAGTGTTTTGTGGTTATTGGTAAAAGAGGATACTCATATAGATCCCAATTTCTAAATGCTATTAGTATGGGGTTATCTTATTCTAGATGTTTCAACAAAGTTAACCTTTGCTGATACTTTAATATGGGGTACACGCCATTGAATCCTTTGTATACTGATTTTTAAAATATCTTCAGAACCCATGACAACACTATTAAGACCAGTACTTCATCTGTTCAGTATAAGCTCATGTTTACAGTTTAATATTATTTTTTTATAATCTTCAGCAAAACCTGAAACTTAGTTTAAAGGTAAAATAATACTAAACATTCCATTGTGATTTTTGAATCCTTCAGTATTCCATCCCCATGTTTCAGCCGCTTTGCTCTCTCCACTATTCATTGAAATGATTGATTTTATTGTTGTGGTAATGCCTACATTTCTAATGCGATCAATTTCAACACCATTTATTTCATATCTTATATCTTGGAAAAGGAATGACATTGCGTTGTTTGTAAAATTAACAGTTTTTTTTTTTAACTTTGCCGGCGGCATCTTTGCTAGAAATATTAACAGCCCCTTCGATGTAAATCGTGCTAGCTGAAGGCAGAATGTTAATATCTTGTTGATGAATTGGAATGCGTATCTCATCATTCTCATTAAAACTATTGTTGTATGGATTATAAGTATGAATCTCATAACTTACAATGGAATTATCATACTGAGGAGATTGATTTATCTGAAGAATACTCATATTTTAAAGCCAAGTGCTCTAAGGAATTTTTGATTATTTCTGTTTACTTTATTGGTTTTTTGTATGACACGTCTAGTTTGCGTTACAGCAGGTTTAGCATTAGTCTTCTGGATTTCTTTTCCACATCTTTTATATTCAACAATCTCATTATTATTATTATTATTATTATTATTATTATTATTATTATTATGTTTTTATGAATTTTTCATTTCACTCTTGTAATAAAGAGGTTCTGATACACGGGCTTACGCCAAGTGCTTATCTACTAAAGATCACGGTCCTTGCCCATGAATTTCCGTACAATTCTACATGTATTTAGTATTGTTGCTTTTTGAAGAAGTATGTGTGTGTATCTGGGTAAGTGTTTTGAGACTAGTGTGTAATGTGTATGGGATGACTCCTGTGGATGAGATGACTATTGGGATGGTTTTGACAGATTGTACCTGCCATTGTGTTTTAATTTCAATGGCAAGGTCTGTGTATCTGGGACCAGTTGATTATACCGAATGAATATGTGAGGATTGGGATGGCGTATGTGTTTAATGCTTTGACGGTATTTCGAGCGTTCAACTGTGTTTTAAGTATGCTATGTATCCGTTTCCTAAACTTCTGTGTGATTGTTTTTTTTGTCTCCCTTTGATGTATCTGTTGCGTTTGATAGTAACCTAAGTATTTATATCCTATCTCGTTATCCACTGGATCTATTTCATCTCCGTTCTCTAATATGTATTTATCTCAACTTTTCCTCTATGAACTGATTGTATTTTGCACTTATCTATTCCGAACTCCGACTGTATGTCATTAGAAAACTGTTGTATTAGATCTGCAAGTTTATGTATTTCTGTTAAGTTACTTCCATAAAGTTTTATATCGTCCATATATAGTAAATGTGATAATGTGTGGTGTGTGTCATCAAACTTTATTTGGAATCCTTTTTTTGTGTTATTGAGTAGATTTGATAGTGGATTGAAAGATTCCTCTGCGAATGATGATTTTGTCAGTCTGTATTGTATTGTTATCATTGTATAACTTAAGAATAGTGTTTCAGGTCTGCATGGTTGTTGATAGATATGAGATGATAGTGGGGTGAACTTTATAGTGTTGTAATACGTAGATGAGCTATGTGTGCGGTACAGAATCAAAGGCCTTCTTATAGTCAATTAGCAGTGTTAATGTTTCTTTTTTACGAAGAGCTTGTTTAGATGCGGCCGCATCGATGATAAGTTGCTCCTTGCATCCCTGACTGAATTTACGGCATCCTTTTTGTTGTTCAGCTAGTAACTGGTTGGTGTTTACGTGTTTGTATATGAGTTGACTAAGACATGCTGTTATTATTTTGTATATGTTTTGGAGACAAGTTATGGGTCGATATTTAGCTGGGTTTATGGTATCTGTGAGGTCTTTAGGTAGCATATAGGTAGTTCCTTGTGTAATGTAATATGGCATGTGCTCCGGATTTTGTATAAAATTGTTTATCTGTAACAATAATAGTGGGTGGGTGATTGTGAGTTTTTTGTACCAGTAATTATGATTTTTATCAGAACCGGTGGCCTTCCAGTTATGTGTCTTAGCTATTACTGAAATCAGAGTATCTAAAGTGATACCATCAAATTCCATTCCTGGAACATTTTTGAGAGCATGCTGGTCATCTGAGATCTATTTGCTATTATTGTGTGTTACTGGCTTTGACCATATATTTGACCAGAAGTCATGTAATGCTTCTGGTGTAGGTGCTTCTTGTGATTGTGTGGGGTGGTTTGAGTTTTCGGTGAGCAAAGATCTATAAAACTGTTTTTCATTTGTGTAGAATGTCTTGATTTGTGTTTTTCTAAGAGTTGTCAGTTTGCAACGGCGTAGACGACTTGCTAATGCATTCAGCTTTTGTTTCAGAGTGTCTAAAAATTGAGAAGGGTCTGTGTTATCTGGTTCATATTGGGAGTGCACCTTATATTGTAGCATGATTCGTTCAACATGTTGTTGAACATTGGAGCTGGTGTTACCTTGTGTATAATGTGTTAACCTACTTATATCTGCTCTAAATTATTAAATACAATCATTTTGTTTTTCTTAAATGGAGACACATTTGTATATCCTCTCCTCTAAAATCAATATGTTTTCCGTTTAAATCCAAGATTTTAATTGTGATTGAAGAAATTATGTTGTTTTTAACAGGAAAATATATTTTGAATAGAGAGAATATATTTATTTACATTATCGCGCAAAAAATGGTTTAAAAACTTGATACAAAGATGCCCACAGTTGTATGGATTATTTTTTGAAAATTTTCATAATTGTATTTTATGTCATCTCCAATATATTTCACAAATTATTTTGGTGGTTTCAAATCACCAAAGCTATCGAAGTATTCAACATAACTATTAAACTTTGCGTAGGCCACCCAATGAGTACCATTATTTTGAGAACTATCTAAATTTATGATACCGCACTCTTTTTTCCATGGATTCTTAGGCAATTAATTTCTCATAAAGACTCCTCGAAAGAAAGGAACGTTTTTCGTGTGCTTTAAAATATCAAAATTAGTTAGGGCTCGATTAGGTAGCCGCCGACTTAGTTTTTTGCCTTTAAAATTTTAAATATTCCCAAACCATCGGCATGAGGTTTTACATGCAATCCTTTTCCTATACATAACGACTCAATTTTTTCGTTATGTCGTTTTAATTCTTGCAATCTTTTCTTGGCTTCTTTGACAGCACTAATAGCTTTAGCTATACCAGCAACGCCACCTGCTAAGCTACCAGCTGCAGATAATCCCGCAAATATTGGAATTAATGGTAATAATCCTCAGGTTTTTGGTACAGGTATTACTCGCGGTACTTGAATAGGGAATTATTTTGCTAATTCTTTTGCAGCTACAATAGCCAAATCGATAGCAGCTTTGTTACATTTTGGTTTAAGCTTATTAATGCGTTTTTTTTGTTCGGGATACAATATTGTGAAAGGTTTTTTTTAAATTAGTTTTAACTACATTCCCTTTTTTTGCTGTTTGTAATTGTTTTTTATTTGGTGAAAGGTTTTTAGCCATTATTTAATAAATATGTATCATAATAAAATAATGAAAACAAATGTATAACCGTTCTAGCTCACGTGTGAATAAGGACTAGTAATTTATTTAGGTAATTAGCATTTATAAAAGATTCGTCTTCTTAATCCAACTGTTTTCCTCTGCAGATAAACCTAGCCATTTAACAAATAAGTTATTTCCTTTTTTTTTCAAAACCTTTTCTATCAAATAAATATTAGGATGCATGGTTTTTTGAATTTCTTGTGCAAAGAAAGCTCCTAGTATTGGTCGCTGCTTAGTGTCCTTTAAAAGTTATGTGACAGGATTTGTATTTTGTACTTTATCAATTTTGAAGATTTCGGTTAAACAATTGGGGGTATATCCTTTTGCAAACACTCCTTTATATTTTCTTATACGAACAAAATCACCAACTCTAAATTTACGATATTTGTCTCTATGTTTCGTTGAGTGCATTGTTCTATACCTTTTCAGAAAAAAATCTTTGTTTTCATGATTGACGTCATTCGGCATTGCACCAATTGTTCTATGATATGTGGAATTATATTTTCGTACTATATTTTCACTATCACACCATTTGTAGTTACCTTGTAAGCTGAATAATTTATATAACTTAATTTTCAGCGTCCTGATAAGTCTTTCTACTATAGACGCTTTTTTAGTAGAATATGTGGAGTAGTGGTTTATATTATATTTTTTCATTAGTTGTTGAAAATCAGAATTATAAAACTCTGTTCCTTAATCTGTCTGTAAATTCTTAAAGGCACACGACCTTTTTCCAGTAATGATTTAAATGCATCTGTAATAACTTGTTTATATTTGGATCTGAGAGAAAAACCCCATGCATATTTGGAGAATGTGTCTATAATAGTCAAAATGTATTTATTTTGCAAGTTTTCATTCTTATAAGTTTGCATATCTATTAAGTCTGCCTGCCACAAATCATCGATATCTTTTAGAACAACATGTCGGCGGGGATAGTTTTTTCTTGCGCCTCTATGTACTTCATTAACTACACTTTCGTTGCTCATTTTCTTTTAATTTTATCGCCTTTTAATTTCAATTTTCTTTTAATGGCTATTCAAACCCGTGATGTCAAACTCGCCAAATCGTACCAAACAAACGCAATTGTATATTTGCAGTCAACATAATAGCTTTCTCCGTATCGTTCCATAATAACCTTCCATTATTTAGTTATTCATAATTTATTCAGCACGCAGCCAAATCGGCTCTGATCCCTACACATTTCGCAGGAATGCGCCAAAAAAACCTGACCTGACCTCTGTTCCTGGAACCAAACCACGCGCTGGGCTCATTGTTTTTGCCACCTTACCCTGAGCTACTCAAAAACCTAAACGTTAAATGAATCGACTCTTGTATTCAAATACAGCGCGGCGATGGGCTAGCCCTCTGTCACGCAAAATGAAGTATCAAATGTACTGATTCTCGTGTACCATTACAAGTTATCCTGTTCAAAGGTTAAAATTCTATGTATTTTCAAAAGTCTCAACCCGTTTAACAGACACTCTTTCAAATGCACATAATGTATGATGTATTTATACTTGTTATGTAGATTCGCTATGAGTTTTTTACTCCTTTTGCCTGGTGCTGCATATTTTTCTGGCGCAAATGGTAGATCCGAATGTTCATCATGAATGTTAACAGGGTATTCAATATCAACTTCTAGAATATAAGCTTTTTGACTGCACTCTGGTATAGATTCTAAATTGAACATTTCAATTTCAATTCAATTCAATTTCAATTTCATCATGTTTTAAAAAACATGATGAAATTGAAGCGGACAAGCGGAAATTTTTGATAGGAAGTTTTTGCATCATTGCAAAACCATATAGATTGACACAGTCCATATACACTACGTAAGAATCTGGTACATTGTCATCGTAATCACTCAAATAGACGTGATTTGCTTTGGCGTGTCTTAACGAGCATTGAGCAAGTCCTCCCCCTATACCGTTTTCTAACATCTGATACAGTTCAAAATCAGAAATCAAATCCAATTCAACTTTGGTAAATAACAACATAGCATCCCAACTAAGTGAAGGAGATAACACATAGTAGCAAGGATCCAGGTTATATTAATTCAAACTCATCACTCTAAACTTTTCAAAAACATCACATAGCAATAATACATCACACATTAGATAAAGATCCGTGTATTCTCCCAGATTTTTTATTTGAAAGACCTGCCAAACCTTTTGCGCATGATTATAGTTTTCTTCACTTATATTTTCACCTGAAAGTTTGTTGAAAAAATATTTTTTGTCTGGTAACTGACAGTCTTCGTATCGTTTCCATGAATCTACATAGTCGTAACAATAATTTCCTTTTCTACGAAGTAAATCGAATAAATGATTTTGTGGGAAAAAAGTTTTTAAGCTCTGAAAATCACTCGGATCCAAAGTATCCACTAGTTTGTCCAAGTTCGAACTGAGAAAATTAAAAGAGTCAATAAATTTTAATTGTGCCGAATTATATTTATCTATTGGGATGAACTTTGTTAAAGTTATATATTTCTCTTTCGTTTGAGGAATCAAATTAATACGGCCTGCAATATTAGCTAATTCTGTTATGAATAAGTGACAATCATAACCAGAGAGATTGTGAAATACAATCGGTATGAACTGACAAGTCTTTGCATTGAGGTTACATAAATTATGAGCACGTCCGCGTAACTTTCCCGTGAAGTGATCATGATCAGCTACAATTGTATCATCGTTTTTAAAATCCAGCTTGCAGATGTGACAAACTGTCGCATTTTCAATCGATTGACGCTCGGTTTCAGTTAGTGGCAACATTTCCTTCTTAGAATATATTAATGGGTACAATTTCATCACATCACGAGTGATACACTCCGCAAACTTTTTGCTACAATTTGGGCCCCGATACGATACGGTGTACTCATTCAGTTCTGGCTTTGACGCACAACATATATAGTACGCAAAACATGATGCTTCATGAATTTGAAGATCTTGTACATATTGTTTTTTACTTCTATCAGAATATTCTCGGAGCATTCTTTCAAAATCACCATAGATTTCAATTGGTATTTTTTGAGTTTTTTCAACATTGGAAAATTTCAGTTTTGTATTCGGTTCAGGTAAAATAGTTTTTACCCTAGCGCAATCATGAGTTGCGAGTTTTTGCTCACAGCCAAAGTAAATGAAACACTCCTCACACAAAAATATCTTACATTTGTGTTTAGTAAGCTGTTTGTTGTAATGGTACACGAGATTCGGTACATTTGATACTTCATTCTGCGTGATAGAGAGCTAGCCCAACGCCGCGCTGTTTGAATACGAGAATCGGTTCAGATAACGTTTGGGGGTTTTGTGTAGCTTACTGGCAAAGTTAGCAAAAAAACAGAGCCGATGCGTGGGTTGATTCGTGGAAGTTTTCAGGCCAAGTTTTTTTTGTCGCATTCCTGCGAGATGTGTAGAGATCAGAGCCGATTTGGCTGCGCGGTGAATAAAATTATGAATAACTAAATAATGAAAGGTTATTATGGAACGATACGGAGAAAGCTATTATGTTGATTGCAAATATACAATTGCGATTGAGGTATGATATGGAGAGTCTGACACCTCTGTTCTGAATATCATACTAGTGGTCTTTTGCTACGCGCAGCTAGCAGTCGGGTAATGCTTAATTAATCGCAACAAGCTTTTATTGGTCAGCGATCAACAGATTCTGTGTATCGGCAGTACCAAATGATTTGAGTGATCACCTACGGTTGATCATAGTGAATATGCGTACACACAATTTGTAGAACGGCGGATCTGCATGGCATGGTTGAAATTAGACCCTGTGTAGTTAGTGATAAGAAGCTTTGCTTGGGCAGAGCGTTTTCGCAAAGGACGCATGTGGGGCGTATAAATACAATTGTGGGGGAAGGGAGAGCATTCAGTCTCAGCGTCTAGCTACTGTGACAGTCGTCTTCACGAGTTCTAAACAGTTTTTGTCTGCCGTGTTACGCGTCAGAACTATACGAATTTGTGATTGCGAAGTTTCAGTGGGTTTTCGTGAGTGTCTGAAGCGCCGAGATATACCTCGGTTCCTACCTTTATATCAACCTACCCCTAATTCCAAAACTATCCTTGGGTCGTTAGGAAAGAACTTTTAAGTCAGTTTATCTGAGTCTGAGTCTGGGCTTGGAGCGACCCTAAATTCCTTTTTCCTTCACCATAGGGTTCCTGGATTGGCTCTTAGGATATTCGCGGGCTAATCCTCTCCTCATTTCCTTTCGAGTAGCGAGTTTTGTAATTCCCACACACACAGTCGTTAAACATTCAAGCACATTCAAATCAAACTCAACCATTTTCGAGTGGTGTCGATAATGGACGTGGTATAACACTAGGTTTTTAGACTAGGCTAGACAGGAGTTTAGTTGCGGCTAAACCTAGGTTGTCAGGGCATAGGGAGACTGTTTGATCGATGAGGTTCCGCGGATGGAAATAACAAATTCAGAACAAAGTTAAACCGGTGTCAACACAGATAACATATCCTGTTGATATTTTGACATTTGAGTGTTGTCGGGGACGCGCGAAGAGATCAATTTACAGTCTAAAGTCTAAAGTTCATTGTTTAGGTCCGGGTAGGTGTTTTGCATTGCCTTGAGTCAGGTTGGATTCAAGTTGCATTTTTAAATTAAATGTAAATTTCGCTGGATGTCTAATGTGTAAGTTGAGTCGGTATATATGATTTGGCTCAGCCCAGGACGTGCTGCGGCTAGTGGAATTCATAGTTCGGTATTTATCGAACTATGCACTTCGCTATGGTGTGGGTTAGATATCCTAAAACAAAAATGCTTGCGTTTCGATAACATCCAGCTCAAATTGCGCTGAGTTGAAGGTTTCAAAACGTTACGGACCTTTTGAGGTAACCGCTAGTTCAGAACCCATTTCAGAACTCAAATCGCAATTGTGTAAACCGGTCTTTTCGGATCGTTATTGCCGTGAACCAAATATATAATTGGAACCACCACAAGCCGCTACGAGCGAGCACATGAAATATCATTGAGTACTCACGTCGTAAAACTACGACGGATATCTATACTATAACTGTGATCGATCACTAAAACTAAAACTAAAACTAAAACAAAAGATGTTCCAATGCGCGCATATATACAAAAACCAGATGGTGCCATCACATAAAATATAACAACGATCGTTTTGGCGCAATACACCGCTGACTGATGCGAATTACCGGCTCGCGGACATATATGCTTTCTCTGTCTAACTAGAAACTGTAACTTCTGAACCAAACTTCGTTCGACTATTGTACGCCTAACGGATTTCTCGACGAACGAGAAATTCAGACTTATCATTCTTACTTACAAAACTTACAGCCGAATCGGGTCCTCTCATTTTGGGATAGATAGAATAGACGATCATAGCTTCTGATTGCGGCGGCTACGACCTTGGCCGTGGGGCCGCTACAGATTTTGGTGCCGAGACCGATGGATATCCTAGATAGTCTGATACCTAGATATTCTAAAAGAATCAAGGTCTAACGCGTTACTTTTAAAAATAACACAACGTAGAAACGATTTTAAGATTTTAAACAGTTCAGTTTGTAAATAAGAAATAAGTAAAAAAGGGGCATTGTTTTCAAACGAGCTACGGCGGTTTTTGTTTAGGAATAATGTCCGGCTGGCGTAGAAAAAACGATAGTCGGGTAGCACAAAATTCACTTTCACACACAAGTGAAATGGCTTCAGGGCAGGTGACGCAATTGTTATCTGAAATAGTGAATAGATTAGACAGTTTGGAAAGGGGTTCCAGCACGAGCAATGCTAGTAGGACTTCGGACAGACAGACTGACAGACAGGAACTAGAGACGTTTAAACAATCGGTAGAAAAACGTCAATCATGCATTGTGAAAATGACACAGAAGTTGCCGACATTCGATGGGCGGAGTTCGGAAAATCCGATGATTTTCTTAAGAGATTTAAAGGCTTATATTAAAGTCTCGGGAGATAGTTCTAGGGCTTTGATATGGGCAACGGATAGTTTGGTAGGAATTGCGAAAGTTCGAATGAGCATATACAGAGACTCATGGCGAACCTATTCGGATTTTGGAAAAGATTTCAGAGAGGTATTCTGGGGTGATAATGAACAGGAATTAATTAAACAAAGGTTCCTAACTGCGAAGTTTGATTCTAAGAAAGGACAAAGTATGGAAGAATTCTTTGCCTCTCAATTGAATAGCATATATGAGCTTACGATACCGTTTACTGATACGGAGAAAATCAACACGATTTTCAGACAGTTGCCGCGTGATATTCAGGTAGCGTTTTTTGCTAGAAAGGAGTCAATGACCATACGTGATGCGGTCGAATTCCTTCGGCATTTAGAACGGAATGTCGATGGAGGATTAAGTGCGATACATGGTTCGGAACCTATGAATACGAATAACGTAAGGCGGGATAGCTACATGCGTGGGCAATATCGAGCTATGCGGGTAAATACGTTACGTTATAACGCGATAAGTCGTAGTAATAATTATAACGCGGTAACGAAGGCGCGAAACGAATTTGGGACGCGCGGTCGCGGTTATTTTCGCGGTAGAGGCAGACAGCCTCAGCCTAGCTTCAGGGCAATAGGGTTTCAGAGGGGCAATGATAGTTCAGGAGATACAGAGGCAGGGCAAAGTTCAAGTGACAGGAATAATGCAATAAGTCAGAATTCAAAAAACTAGTGGACTCGCGCGGGTCGTTCGCGCTCAGATATTTATTACGGTTCGGGTGGACAGCCGATCGAATTGGGAAAAAGCATAGACTGTATGATTTGTGTAATTTGGATTCGAACGTGGGTGTGAATGAATTTATTCAATTATTAGCGCATAAAGCGCACGGATATGCCGTGTGTTTAGAGGAAAAATCTAGATCGAATTGTAGAGATCGAAATGACAGACGTTTACATACGATATTCAGAGACGACGATTCGACTGAGTGTGGGCGCGAGTTATGTAGTACTTTGACATTACCTGAGATAGATGTGCGTATTGGGAATATTGTTGTAAGGAGTTTGATTGATTCGGGGAGCGAAATCAGTGTAATAAGTCGGAGAGTATACGAAGAAGTATGCAGTCAATTGGGAAAACCGACGGAAATACCGATTCCAAGTTTGAGAATCACAGGTGCATTTGGAGTCAGTAAGGAAAAGGTTGATAAATTAGTAACGTTACCATTAACGATAGGTGAATGCGTTATCGATACTCCAATGCTAGTATTAACAAGGGTGCCTAAAGATTTAATTTTGGGGTTTGATTTTATACAACAGACGCGAGCCAGTTTAACGTGTGAGGGTAATAAGAGGCTAATTATACGAAGCGCCGGGCGGATGTGTGAAATACCATTAGGTACTGGCCCTAATCAGGATTTTTGCTGTTGTATAATGGAAGTACAGAACCAAGATACCAGTAGAAATATGATAGAGGAATATGTGAATAATTCATCAATACCTGTAGAACACAAAACAAGGTTATTGCCGGTGTTAAATAAACATGCAGAGTTGTTTAGCGATAGGATAGGTCGGACAAATAAATATATACATGAGATAAAAATGAGAGATGAAACGCCTTTCGTAAAACGAAGCTATCCCATACCGTTCGCATATCGCGATAAAGTAACAAAACGTTTGGAAGAGATGGAATTGATAGGTATTATTAGCAGGCAATCTACGGATTTCAGCAGTCCATTGACTTGTACATTAAAGAAATCAGGAGAGGTCCGTATTCTGCTAGATGCACGACAATTAAACATGGGAATGGTTGGTGAGGTTGAAACCACACCTTTAATGAGTGAGATATTGCAATCCGGGCGCCGGATAAATTACATAGGAGTTATTGATATCAAAGATGCGTATTTTTCTATACCATTATCAGACGAATCTAAAAGATACACGGGTTTTGTATATCAAGGCAGAAGTTATGTTTACAACGTTTTACCTCAGGGGTTGAAAACCAGTGTGGGTTCATTTTCGAGGGCGATGGATTTAATTCTAGGGCCAGAGGTTAGGTCATATTGTTTAAATTTTGTTGACGATTTGGCAATTTTAACTGAGGGTGACTTCGAACAGCATTTGTCTCAAGTGGACACGGTTCTGAGTAAATTGAAAGACGCGGGCTTCACATGCAAACTAAAAAAATGCGAGTTCGCACAAAAAAAGGTCAAGTTATTGGGGCATATTTTGTCTACACAAGGTTTGCAGATGGATCCGGACAAAATTGAAACACTTAAATTATATCCGTCACCCAGAACTGTCAGGCAATTGAGGGCGTTTTTGGGGTTCATAAATTACTTTCGGAGGTTTATAAAAAATTTTGGAACGTTGACACAGCCCTTGTACAATTTATTACGGTCTGGAGTCAAGTTCGTCTGGAATGCGCAGATGCAAAGTGCTTTTGACGAGATAAAAAACCAATTCTTAGAAAGTATAATCTTGAGTCAGCCGTTGGCGGGAAAAACATATTATGTTCAATGTGACGCCAGCGCTATAGGAATTGGGGGCTATGTTTATCAATTAGATGAATCGGGCCAGGAACGAATTATAGGGTTCTGTTCGCAGGCATTTAAGGGTGCTCAGACGAGATGGGCTACCAGTGAACAGGAAATGTATGCAGTTATATACACTTTAAAGCGATTTGAGATATATTTGCGGGGAGAAAAGGTTATTATTAGAACTGATCATAAAAGTTTGACGTTCATTAAGTCGTGGACCTTATTAGGGGCACGCGTAACGAGGTGGATTATGTTTTTAGAGCAATTCGATTACGACATAGAATTTGTGCGAGGGACTGATAATCAAATTGCCGACACGCTAAGCAGGCAAATAGTGGGATCTGGAGGTATGATTGACAGTACAAATGTTCAGCCGGGGATATTCTGGTTTCAGGCATCGAATACCGCAAGTGTTATTTCGAGTTTACGGGACATTGCGAGATTACAAAGCGAAGATGAGCGGTTAAATCGAATTAGCGGTTGTATCAGACGTAATGTAGTAGATACGGGGACAAGAGGTTTTGAAAATTACAAGCTAGTAGGTGATACGTTATATTTTCACGTGCCGAAGCGGAACGTTCAGTTGCTAGTAATTCCGAAATCACTACAGGAGGAACTAATTTTGCACATACATGAAGAAATAGGTCACTACGGCAGATACAAAATATTAGCACTGATGAAGGACAGATATTATTTTCTTCATATGAGTAGGGTGATTAGCGCGGTGATAAGAAGTTGTGACATATGTCAAAAGGTCAAACCAAGTACTAACAATACCGTTGGTCCTTGTACACCGGTGTTGGCGGAAAGGTTGGGTGAGAAAGTTTTCTCGGACCTTTATGGGCCATTGCCCGTAGGTAAATTCGGATATCAATATATATATGTGATTCAAGACGTGTACAGTAAAGTAATAAAATTGTATCCAATGCGAAAAGCGACAGGTAGGAGCGTGCTCGCTTGTACAAAGAGATTTCATAGGGAAATACCTATCGAAACTATAATTACGGACTCAGGACCACAGTTCATATCGAAAGTTTGGGAATTTGGACTCAAACAGCTGGGGATTCGGGTCACTCATACGTCGGTGTATTGTCCAAATTCTAATAGCGTAGAAAGAGTGAATCGCGAGCTAGGTCGGCTGATTAGAACTTATTGCGGCGGAAGTAATCGTAGTTGGGTAGACGTGTTACCGGACATTCAGAATTGCTATAATAATATCGAACACACAAGCACAGGCTTTGCGCCTAATGAGTTAGCGTTTGGTAGGCGGGAACCGTTAACTATTGACAAGGAATTAGGCGATGAATGGTTATTAGGCCATAGTGTGCGAGATTCGGAACAGGTGCGGAATGTAGCGATAGAAAACTCTAAAATTTCTAGTGAACGACGTAAGCGACAGGCGGACAAACGGCGTAAGTTAGAAGTCTATCGTATAGGTGATTATGTGAAACTTAAGACTTTTGTGCGTTCAAATAAAGAACATAAAATCATGCGGAAATTTTCGTTGTTGTATAAAGGGCCTTATGTTATTTCGGCAGTGGTATATCCTAACTGTTATACGTTAGTAGATCCGGGTTCAAATGAGATATTGGGTAACTTCAATACTATAAATATAGCCAGGTATTATGTGAGGACGAATAAGGGCGTAGATAAATAAGATAGTGTATAAAGGTTATATAATTAAGCTGTAAGCTGTAAATTTGAGTAACTATTTTGTAGATTTAAGGATCTTGCATGGTTTGGAAACAAAAACAAAAAAAAAAAACAAAAAAAAAAAAAAAAAACAATTTGTATATATATAGTAATACGAATTAGGATAAATTGCGGGTAAGCGAGGTTGTATAGTTAGATAGATAAATAAGATAAGACAGGAGAGAACTCAATCGAGTTGTGTAAATATTGTATACATAATTGACAGATTCATCGGTCTGTGTACATGATTTGAGATGTCCGTACATATAGATTAGATATGGACAAAGCATGGGTAGCATAGTGGTAATGAGATCCTTGCGCCATGTTAACTGATATAAACAGTGTCTCAAGGTCTGGGAGGGGGCTGTAATGGTACACGAGATTCGGTACATTTGATACTTCATTCTGCGTGATAGAGAGCTAGCCCAACGCCGCGCTGTTTGAATACGAGAATCGGTTCAGATAACGTTTGGGGGTTTTGTGTAGCTTACTGGCAAAGTTAGCAAAAAAAAAGAGCCGACGCGTGTGATGGTTCGAGGAAGTTTACAGGTCAGGTTTTTTTTGTCGCATTCCTGCGAGATGTGTAGAGATCAGAGCCGATTTGGCTGCGCGGTGAATAAAATTATGAATAACTAAATAATGAAAGGTTATTATGGAACGATACGGAGAAAGCTATTATGTTGATTGCAAATATACAATTGCGATTGAGGTATGATATGGAGAGTCTGACACCTCTATTCTGAATATCATACTAGTGGTCTTTTGCTACGCGCAGCTAGCGGTCGGGTAATGCTTAATTAATCGCAACAAGCTTTTATTGGTCAGCGATCAACAGATTCTGTGTATCGGCAGTACCAAATGATTTGAGTGATCACCTACGGTTGATCATAGTGAATATGCGTACACACAATTTGTAGAACGGCGGATCTGCATGGCATGGTTGAAATTAGACCCTGTGTAGTTAGTGATAAGAAGCTTTGCTTGGGCAGAGCGTTTTCGCAAAGGACGCATGTGGGGCGTATAAATACAATTGTGGGGGAAGGGAGAGCATTCAGTCTCAGCGTCTAGCTACTGTGACAGTCGTCTTCACGAGTTCTAAACAGTTTTTGTCTGCCGTGTTACGCGTCAGAACTATACGGATTTGTGATTGCGAAGTTTCAGTGGGTTTTCGTGAGTGTCTGAAGCGCCGAGATATACCTCGGTTCCTACCTTTATATCAACCTACCCCTAATTCCAAAACTATCCTTGGGTCGTTAGGAAAGAACTTTTAAGTCAATTTATCTGAGTCTGAGTCTGGGCTTGGAGCGACCCTAAATTCCTTTTTCCTTCACCATAGGGTTCCTGGATTGGCTCTTAGGATATTCGCGGGCTAATCCTCTCCTCATTTCCTTTCGAGTAGCGAGTTTTGTAATTCCCACACACACAGTCGTTAAACATTCAAGCACATTCAAATCAAACTCAACCATTTTCGAGTGGTGTCGATAATGGACGTGGTATAACACTAGGTTTTTAGACTAGGCTAGACAGGAGTTTAGTTGCGGCTAAACCTAGGTTGTCAGGGCATAGGGAGACTGTTTGATCGATGAGGTTCCGCGGATGGAAATAACAAATTCAGAACAAAGTTAAACCGGTGTCAACACAGATAACATATCCTGTTGATATTTTGACATTTGAGTGTTGTCGGGGACGCGCGAAGAGATCAATTTACAGTCTAAAGTCTAAAGTTCATTGTTTAGGTCCGGGTAGGTGTTTTGCATTGCCTTGAGTCAGGTTGGATTCAAGTTGCATTTTTAAATTAAATGTAAATTTCGCTGGATGTCTAATGTGTAAGTTGAGTCGGTATATATGATTTGGCTCAGCCCAGGACGTGCTGCGGCTAGTGGAATTCATAGTTCGGTATTTATCGAACTATGCACTTCGCTATGGTGTGGGTTAGATATCCTAAAACAAAAATGCTTGCGTTTCGATAACATCCAGCTCAAATTGCGCTGAGTTGAAGGTTTCAAAACGTTACGGACCTTTTGAGGTAACCGCTAGTTCAGAACCCATTTCGGAACTCAAATCGCAATTGTGTAAACCGGTCTTTTCGGATCGTTATTGCCGTGAACCAAATATATAATTGGAACCACCACAAGCCGCTACGAGCGAGCACATGAAATATCATTGAGTACTCACGTCGTAAAACTACGACGGATATCTATACTATAACTGTGATCGATCACTAAAACTAAAACTAAAACTAAAACAAAAGATGTTCCAATGCGCGCATATGTACAAAAACCAGATGGTGCCATCACATAAAATATAACAACGATCGTTTTGGCGCAATACACCGCTGACTGATGCGAATTACCGGCTCGCGGACATATATGCTTTCTCTGTCTAACTAGAAACTGTAACTTCTGAACCAAACTTCGTTCGACTATTGTACGCCTAACGGATTTCTCGACGAACGAGAAATTCAGACTTATCATTCTTACTTACAAAACTTACAGCCGAATCGGGTCCTCTCATTTTGGGATAGATAGAATAGACGATCATAGCTTCTGATAGCGGCGGCTACGACCTTGGCCGTGGGGCCGCTACATTGTGTACGAGTCTTTCAAATTTTTTTATCAAGCAGAAATGAAATACTTCATTGTTTTCCAGGAGTAATAAATTAACATGATGCAACTTTCGCTTAGCCGTTTTGTATAAAGGCCCCGTAACATGTTGCTTTTTTTCAAATCCATAAACATTTACAGAAATACTTTCATTTTTCATCTCAAACAGTTTTATGTCATCTAAGCTTGGAGGAAATTTCATACTTGAAATATTAAAAATGTCTTCAAAATGAGGATTAGATGACACTCGGGTTGAGTTACTTTTCACAGGATAAAGATATGCCATAACGCTGTACAAAAAACAATAATTGTCATTGTTTTTTATGTTCCAACAGGCCTTGGTATTTTGAATATTTTTCGGTAAATTTATGTAAGTTCCTGCTCTCAAAGGGTTATATTGATTGGTATTTAGCTCTAAATGACTAATTGAGTCTAAGCTCCAACCTGATTCTGAAAGTTCAAACTCTGAACATTTGGTCATGAGTGTATCTATGCATTGCTCATAAAACGATTGTAAATCTGTATTTTGGAATACTACACAGAATTGTGTGTTAAACGACTTCATTGATTTACGCTCATCTTTCGGTAATACAAAAGATGCAAAGAGCTCAAAGTTAACTTTCAAAGCCTTAAACTTGTGTAAAGAATCGTTGACAAGTTGGAGAACTGTGGCAGCTATGCTTCTCAAAAAAATTTCTGCTTCAAATTCTGCGGTCATAGGATTGACTCGATAGCTAATGATTCGGGATTTAAACGCACTAGAAATTACTTGTACATTGGGGAATTGTGACTGAATCAAATAGTTAGATTTATGTAAGTTAGATCTTTTATGTGACGCTAAATGAGAAACATAAATATCACACTCCTTGCAAACCTTCATGATTATTTACTTTAAACTAACTAATTTAGTAACTTAATCAGGAAATTACAATTGTTTGTCACTGGTTGTAACATTTATTTCATTTGACTGATTTATGCCATTTGTGTCATTTTACTGATTTAAGCCATTTGTGTCATTTAACTGTTTTATGCCATTAGCTGTAAGGAAAAACACTGCAATAAGAAGAAAAATACAATTTTATTCTTACGATGTTTACAATAATCCATTAAATGTGCACTTAACAACAAAAACATAAAATTATAAAAGAGTAGGTAAATAGATGGTTATATTTTATTATTAATGGTTACAATAGGGTGGTTACATAATCTTAGGCCTACAATGGGTTATGTGGGTACATAATAGGCTGTATGTTAGAAAATTCATCCTTTCCTGCCTGTATCACACGTGAAACGGTACGCCAGATTTCTGTATCAGTATCAGCGGCTAGTTTAAGTGTAACCAGTGCACGTTTCCAGCGATCTTCACTTGGCTCGCGTTCTACCTCAGAGCTGTTGTAGACGCGTAGCTCGAAGTAGTATTGGACGCTGCGAGTTGGATCACGCTGAGTTGTGTAGCCATGCGCTCCTCGCTGGGATAGAAAGCTGCGTAGGTTGGCTGCTCTCACAGGCTTCAAGTTTTGATGTGCTGGCTCCACCTGAGAAATATAAAAAAATATTTACAAATTGTAATACTATTTAACGCTTTTTATACTGTAATGCAAATAAACAGCTTTGCTTGCTACACCACGCGTGCTACGCCCCACTATTGCTACGCCGCGCTGCGTCACAATCACAAAAGCGCATGCGTTACGAGATCTCTGGCGCTACGGAAAGAAGTTCGTATCTTGTTTGTTTGTTAGTTATTGGGTTTTTTTTTTAGTGTGTATTTAGGACCGCAATATCTAGCTTACTACACCTTTCTAAGGTGGAGCGGAGCCACATCTTACAAAACTGCGGCTGAAAAACTGAGTCTGTTGAACCAATTGAATACTGCGGATGCATGAAGGGTGGACAGAGGACGGATATGGATAGCAAATATAATTGGTCGCCTACCTCTGATGTTGGACGTTTTCGTTTGATCGCCTGCGATGGTGGTAACTCCTCATCGGACTCGGAGCTTGCAAGTTCCAGCTGCGGGACCTGCATCGAGGTCTTCTTGCTTCTGCGCTTCTTGGGGGCCTCGGTTTTCTTTTTTTCGCCCGGCTTCTTGGACGTTGACGGTTCCGCTTTCCGCGGCGGCTGCGGTGCTGATGATGTTGCAGGAGGCGCCGACCAAATGCTGACGTTGTCAGCAACCTCGTCCGCCCAAAACGGATTTTGTTACCAGTCAGGCCTGAAAACAATAAAATTATGTTATTTTAACCCTTAATAAGGCAGGCAAAATATTCCCGCCAAATCTTTATCCCCATGGCTTGGTTAAACCAGTTGTTTGAAGTATGGGGCAAAAAAAAATATTTTGAGGAGTAAGGGACATAATTTTGAACAATATTCACTATCAAACTGATTTGAACAGAGCTACTTTCGGCCCAAAATGTATTGCGATATCAAAAAAAAAAGTTGCTCTGATCAAATCGCTTTTAGTGAAACTTGTTCAGAATGATCTCCACTACTCCGCAAAAAATTTTGTCGCTCCATACTCTCAAACACTCTGTACATTCCAAAACCAACGAAATTTTTTGCAAGCTCAGGCCCAATCAAGGGTTATCACCCCTCTTAAGACGCTAATGAAGAAATAACTAGGAAGGTTAGGAAGTATTGGTGCATACATACTTACATAATGCTGCAGGATTAAGAAGGTATTGTGAGTACTTGAAACTTGCAACGAGCACAGCAAACTGCAACGATTACCACTTCACTTCACTTCACTCTTTTCACGAAATGAGTCACAAACTTAATTTAGCTCAAATATATACGCCTCCATTCTTAGACTGTGTTCACATTGACAAATCCATCAAGAAAAATTGTAATATTATTTTTTAGAGGTGATAATGATACACATATTTAAACCATAAGTAATATGTTCATAAAGCCTTTACTAATTTCAAACGACAGCGTAAGTGTGAATCAGTCCCAATATTTCTTTATAGAAATGTTTCGTCAAGTGGCGCCTAACAGACCTAGTAAGACGAGACAAAATCGTTTAAGGCAGTGTTATAGTACTTGCGTATGAGGCAGTGCTAATTTAAGGTCTTCTTATTTTATTCTATATAGCCAGTTATGTATAAAACCATTATAAAAATATTCCTTGCCTTATACAGGATGTGGCAGAAAGGTGTAGTTATATTTTAGGGTTGTTATTGACATCATTTTGAACAACTTTTAGTATAAACCGATTTGATAAAAGGAACTTTATTTTTCAATTTTCCATACAAATCAGGTTTTAATATAATCTATCTCTTTTTTAATACCCAACCATCCTTGTTGTTTTATTTGGCTAAGATCTTCCCTTATATATTTTAACCATTTATAATTTGCCCCGCAGTGGGATAATAGTAGTTTATGTGACTGCTGCATAATGGAGGGCATTAAAACTCGAGAGTGGGTTTTTGAAACAAGCCGAAGGCGAGTTTCATAATAATATCACTCGAGAGTTTTAATGTCTAATTATGTACAGTTACATACACTAGTTTATCTATACACATATCATAAGCTCTCTTTGATGTGTTCAGGAACCGCATGTTTGACCAGCATTGTGGCTCTACAATTGTATAGCTTTTTCTGTAGTACCAACTTCACGCAGGCGGGCGTAGGCGTTCGAAATTTGAATGTCAGTACCAACTTCACAAACAAACTAGGGACGGCACGCAGGCAGGCGTCGGCGTTCGAAATTTGAATGTCATTATATGTAGAAAAACTACACATAATGACCATAATGTGTAGTTTTCCAGATACGAAACGAGTTTTTACCAAGTAGTTTAACATAATGCTGATCGTAACGTGCGGTTTTTGAACGCAGTAAAGAGGGTTTATGATACCTGTGTAGATAAAATAAATTATAAATATTTAAGGTCCATATACTTGCAGGGGCCACATTACCACCTTTCGCTCTATTAATTAATCTTATTGACAGCCTATTACTTTTAAAAATACATAGAAAATCTGATAGCAAAGTTCGCGCCAAGTTTCTTTATCTCTAGCAAGCGAGTGCTACCTCTCTCTCACTCACCCACCCTTACGATATGCAAGAAAGAAAGTCACCGCTGTGCTCAGGTCCACAAAAACTTGGCGCCGTCTGTACCACTGAGTCCAAGATAACACATCTCTCCATATGGACAACGGAAAGTCGCAGATTTCCATATACGTCACCACATATCATGTTCGCACTGTCCCGATGCACCGAATAATGATTTATTCTTATCACAGTATTTAACATTTACATACAAGCACATACACTTCTTCTAGCCCCACGCTAGGATACCCTGTGTCGCGAGAATAAAAAAACAGCGAGGTCTCAAACATGTAAACAACCACGACCTGGGGTTTTTTTCTTAGGCTGCGACCTGCATGTTCGCATGTTTCAGATAAATTGAACCACATAAATTGCTTCTGGCCTCACACTAGGATACCCTGTGTCGTGGGAATAAAAAATAGCGACGTCACAACATGTAAACAACCATGACCTGAGGATTTTTATTCTTAGGCTGCGACCTACTATCGCATGTTTCAGATAAATTGAGAAAAAAAATATCTCAATTTATCTGAAACAAGCTATAATCACTGTGACACCAGTGTGCGATGTACAGTGATACGGTATGCCTCCACCGATGGTACACAATACGTATTGCTTAAGCGAATCAAGTAGGGCTGTAAACATACTCTGTGTTACCACAAAAATATTAAACACCGTTTAACCTCAAACCCCATTATTGTTTTTAACCCAATATTGAACGGGAGTTTATTATTTGCGGTAAGGCTCACTATTTCGCTTACTTACCGTCATGCAGTATCAAGTCATCCGTATGTAAACATCGATATTTAATCGCTGTTGTTGAAAGGGTGAGCTAGTAGGTTGAGAAGTATCAGTATCAATACATATGCGTGAACTCATTGAAGCTCTAGCTACCATCATACATAGCAACTGAGCGGACTGCACTTAAAATGATATGTTCGACAGATAGACAGAGATACACTATCATCGATAGACGCGTGCCGGTATGAAATGACGGTGCGCCGGATCGTAAGCGTTCTTGCGGACAGCGATAAAAAATGAAATACTATTGGGAGGCTGCTAGACAATCAGATCATATTAGATTTTTCTGTAAGCAGGCGGCAAACCAGAGTCTGTGCAGTGCCTCAGTAATATTGGGGCGCGCTAGATCACGAGCGAAGCGAAGTGATCTAGCCGCCCCAATCTTACCCTACTCACGCCACACCATTGCTGTTGTGAATAACACTTACCTTCCACCAATCCTTCCTCATATAACTCATTTTCCTCGAGGACCTCGTGGTTCAATATGTTAGTAGGGTTAGGTGTCGGCGCCCGCGCCGCCTCGACGCCGTCACCCTCGGAATCATCACTTTTCCGTCTTTTGCGGATTAAAAGCCTCATTCGTTTTTCCAATTTTTCTATCTTTTCTTCATCGGTTTTCTTTCTTTTAGGCATCTTTCCGTGCAAATGAAAAATTTGTTGCGTAAAGCCACCGCGCAAAAAAGAATAATGACAGATAGGCATAGAGCAGACATAGACGGGTATAATCCATAGACTAAAGACTTTTTTTTTATTTTTTTAGTCTCTGAATATACGTTTAGTTGCCGAGTGAATCGAATAAACTACTTGTTAAATCAATATATTGAAGAGCGAAACACTGAAACTATAATAAAGCTGATGCGAGGTGAATGACCGATAACGGTACCTGTTGCTCGCCACTAATTAGGCGAGGAAGGTATGCGAAGCTATAGCGAAACGAAGGATGCGTATGGAGTTGCTTGATAGCTGTTTATGATGATATGATGTGGGCCTCTGACTTACGGAGACACCACGGGATACTGGAAAGCGGTAAACAAACCAAATATGAATATGTGAAAAGCAATAGGTAAGTATGTACCTACGCTAATGAATGTTTGTTGTTGTTGTTGAAACCCTAGAAGCGCACTAGCTATTTATGCAATAACCGGCTTAGTGGTTTGATTTTGTATGATTTAGACTTAGAATATTGATATAGATACTGGAATATTGATATAGATGCTATATAGCTGTTGATGAATGTTTAATGATAGGTGCAAACAATTCAATCTGTTTGGGATATGATGAATGGGCTTGATGATAGGTGCAAGCTATGGATGTGGCATGAACTATTGTCTATTTAGTACTGTTTTATGGAATATTGTTATGGCTGAATGTTTGATTATAGGTGCAAACAGTTCAGATTGTACGAAACTGATATGAAGACTGCTTAATTATACTTAGGTGCAAGCAGGTAAATATTCAGTGACAAAATGAATATGATTGTTGATATTGATTTGTTTTAAGTTTGATTGCTAATTTATATTGATTGTGAATGAACTAGAAGCGAGGTTAGGTCTCAGCCTACAATTATGACTCGCAACTGTTTTATTTTGCAAATAATGAGAATCAATCGGAAATAATGCATACAGTGACAACAACAAATTTTGATTCTTACTGATTGATAGTTGATAGATAGAAGTTGTGATAAGGAAATGACAAGGAAGCGTAACGGAACGAACTCACAGGGATGCGTTTCTCTCTTGTTCTGGAATGCCGGATATTTGATTAGCAGGTATGTGTTCTCATGTTCCTCTTCACTTAACAGTTGGTTTGTTGTTATCCGAATCCTCTTGCCGTGATTGCGATGACACCGGCGCACGGTGACGTGGACTGCGTAGATGAGTTCAAAATACGAAAGTCCTGGATATTATGTCCTTTCTTGACCACCGCTTACGTTGATTGTTGATTGATTTATTGATATGATGATTGATCCTTTATTTGATGCCTTGAATTGATGTCCCTTTGGCAAACTACGTCGCACGTTCGCTTGGCCGCTGCTCGTCCTTCCCATGTGCTCCTTATTTTTGTGGTAAATCCGTCTCGAATGGGCCAAATGAAGCTGAGTTTTAACAGTAGGATGATTGGATATAGTTTGCCAATGATAGATGTACAGCTATTTCTTCACAAATATGGTTTTATTGACCAAAAATATTTAAATACAAAGGAGCTGTGTGCTCATGGCGTGAAGCGCTGTACGAGAGAGGTTATGCTATGCTACGACGTCGCAAGGCACTTCGTCCCTTGCCTTCCCCGCTGGGGTCTGCTGCTGCCATGCGTAGACAAAGAACTTAGTGTTATTATTGATAGCAAAGTTATTTTGACCGTCACATGGATGCAATTGTCAGTAAAGCATCGAAAGCTAGGATTCGACATGAGGGTATCGAAATCGTATAAACAAATGAAAACGGTAAAAATTCTTAATGAGCTTACGTCCACAGTTATTTAGAATATGCTATCTAGGTTTGGAACCCATTTTACGACGTCTGCAGCAATAGACTCGAAAGGATACAGTTATAAATTTACAAAATATTTCGGCCTTAAATTCTTCTTTCTTCTTCTTTCCAGGCTCAAATATGAGTATCACTGTGCTCGAATACATCTTCTTCCTTTGAAACTTCGCAGGGATATTTCAGATCTTGTGTTCCTTATGAAAAAAAAACTGAAAGGCGCTGATAACTGTCCTTCGCTGCTGCAGTAAAATTAAACTGAAAGTGCCCAGTCGTAGTGCTCGTAGACATCCACTGTTCCAATTGACCCTCGTGCAAAGCAACTATAGAGAAAACTCCTTTCTAATTAGAGCGTGTTCTACCTTCAACGGTCTCAATGACAGAGGCGACAACGGTGTTGATGGTGATGATGTTCATGATATCGATATATTCATTAGCAGTGTGCAATCATTAAAGGCTCCTATTGTTCGAAAAATTGTTTCATCTTTAGACAATGATGGGTGATATGGTGGTGTGTGTTTACACCAGTGTATATGTCACCGTAAGGTAGTCAAAACCGTTAGTTGATAAACTAAGGTTTTTTCCTCGTTAGTTGGTCAACTGTCGACCGATAGTTAACTGTAGCGTACTGCTTACTATATGACGCGTTACTTGATAAACTAACGGTCAAAACCGTAAAATAGTAAACTGGTTTAAACTTACTGGTTTTAACTATCGGATATATAAAATTATATCATTTTCTTTGGTTTGTAAATAATATTACCGTGGTATTCTAAACATGGAAGTGTGTTATAGTGTGTTTCCTACGTAAGGTCAGAAGTGTGTTTCTATGCTAAAAATAATTTTGTAAAACTATTGTATTGACCGTAGAAATCAAACTAAAAGGTTTTTATTAGCTCTTTTGTTATTATTGTGTACTTGTATTTAAATATAACAGCCGTCACCTCTTCTAAAAATGTAAAATTAAATTAAAATAAAATAAACTAATACTTATCGTAACTTTTACAAATGCAATTATGTAATTTAATAGTCTTGTAATAAAATTAATTGTACTAAAGTGCTATGTTAGGTGATTCATACAATTTATTCGATTTAATGTAAAATACAAGTATTTTAACAAGAAATCAGAATTTGTGGTCATGCTCACTAAAATGTCTTTGCTTGCGGCGGCTGTGTAGCGGGTTGCTCTCCTCTCTCAAATATGGCGAGGGGGGTGATGGCTGGTGGAAAAGTCATACTGGTAGAGTTAATAGAGTTTTCCTTTTCCTGTGAGATCCAGCCATGTATCGCCACTTGAAAGGAAAATTTCCTTTTTCAAACCATAATTACAGTAACTACCCATTACTTAGTTGATGATATTTGTTTCTTTTATTCTCCGTGTATATAAGAATTATTAAGTGTTTGACTTATTTTTGCCTACTTATAATCAATGGTTGTAGTTTTGAATTTGCATAAATAAGCCTAGTTGGAAGAAAAGACAATTCGTGTGAATTAATGGTCTTGTGACTAGTATTTTCAAGCGACTATTCTATAGATTTCAGAATAACATGATAAGATCTGTAAGGTCTGATAACGATAACGACTGTTTTTTTAAGGATTTGAATGAACTAAATCTGCTATGTTTGACAGGCGTCATTACAAAATTGCAATCATGTTCCGAGTGGCAATACCTATTAGAGATACAGAATTGAGCTAGATGAATGAAACTTTACCTTTCAGTACACCCTATACTTCAATCCGCTACCATCCCAAACAGGAAAATAGTACTCCCAACTTCATATACCACAACAATAGCCAAACTTCACGTAACAAGCAGCATAAAGTTTAAATCGAAAATGAGTGACTACTTCCTCAGTCATTACAGCACCGGATACACTTGTGTGCAAAAACATCGGCCGAGGATTTTTTGTATGAGTCATATAAACATCTGTTCATCCTATTAACTGGGGCTGAAGCATTTTGATAATGTATGGCTCGATCTTATCGATGTAAAGAGTGTGACAAAATGTACTTTGTCTATACACGTATCATAAACCCTCTTTACTGCATCTAAAAACCGCACGTTACGACCAGCATAATGTTATACTAATTGGTAAAAACTCATTTCTTATCTGAATATTGATACATGATCATAATGTATTAATTTTCGACAAATTATGACATACAAATTTCGAACGCCAAAAAGTTCCGCCTGCGTTTGTCTGTGAAGTTCTACTAAACAAGCTAAACAAGTGCAGAGCAATTTAATCAATGCCACAATGCCGGTCGAACATGCGGTTCCTGAACTCATCAAAGAGAGCTTATGATATGTGTGTAGATAAACTAGTGTATGTAACTGTCCATAATTAGGTAATATGTAGAGGTCACATAAACTAATATTAAGTGGCAGGTATTTATGGACATTATTCTGAATAAATTTCTGCATGTTGACTGCAACTCCAGATGACGACAACGAATATGCACTAAAAGCAGGCCTGGCTACATTAAAGAAGTTTTTGAAGTTGGCTTGCTTTTCCTGCCCGCCAGTGTAGTTGTGGGGCCGAATTACTGTTTTGCATGGCAATTACAAACACTGGTATAGTTCGGAACTTGTGGGTTGAGACAGTTTGCCACGAATTATGGGCGGAGCCAGCTGCGACGGATCTAAGTTTGTCGGTGATGCTCTTATTAGCTGCACCGCAAGTGTAGTTCATACATAAACATATAATAAACAAACATGGCCTCAAGCTTTTTTCCATATGGGCAGGCAGAGGCACAGTTGTACCCACGTTTAACCAGTTTATATGCCCAAAAAATATTCATATTCATATTAATTTTCTTTATTGCACAGAAATCTAAATAGTAAGGTAAAAAAACATCTTATGAGCAAAGGCGAGCTTATCTCTAAAGAGAGATTTCTACCAGCAAATATCCAATAAGTCCATATGATATAGAGGGCAGAAAAATCTTTGAGCCCTGGCTGGAGGTAAACTACTTTTAGATTTTATTTTAAAAAGAAACAAAACTGGTTTAAAAGATTTTCTTAAATTCCCTTGTGTCACCCGGGAATCAAACCAACTAAACATGGAAAAAATATACACTCGCAATTTTATTTCACTGGTCGATATAGTCAATGTTAAAGATAAAATTTCTACAAGAAACATTAGGTCTTACATTAATCTGTCATACACACAGATATCGAGAGATAGGCCCTTGGCGCTAAGCTTGTATCGGAACCAGTGTCGCCGAAAATTAAGAACACGCACACATCTACACCACTCATACATCAATCCTTCCGCATTTATTGGTCAGTGCAATGTCATGCACCTATCGTCTGAACACACCCACACTACCGCAGGTACACTAGCTAGTCGAGCTAGTGCTAAAATATTGCAAGGACAGCGTGTTTCATCAATCCATTATAATTTATAGACAGTGGTATTTATGCCGGGTTATATAAATAAAATAATACTTTCCTTGTTAATATGACATATTTATTTTACAAGAAATACCTATTACTATGTTTACAGGCTGTAACACATACGGGGTGCTAAGCCGAAAAGGATTGTTTGGGTCATGATTTTGAACAACTTTCTCAATGCATCTTATTTGATCAGAGAAACGTTATTTTTTACTTCCCCATACAAATCAGCTGACCGCTCGGCCAAAAATGTACTGCAAAGTGAAAAATAATGTTGCTCTGATCAAATCGTTTTTATAGAGATTTATGTTCAGATTGATGTCTTAACAACCGCCTTTCGGCATATACCTATACCCTTTCTGTATAATCCTGTACAGTACAATACTACCTATTGACAAGAAAAATGAAAATATTTGTTAAGAACTTGTCGTTTTGACAATTTAGGCGTAGCATTTTTTGCTAAGTAATGCAGTATATTGGTATATCTTCTCATTAAAGCTTTGATTAGTAATATTAGATAATTACCCAATGGGTTTTGTTCGAGTTGGTAAAAAATCTATTTCATCCATCGATTCAAAAACATAATTCTCACTATCACTATTCCCATCACTAAACGTCGTCTCTGCGTGCGTGTAACAGTTCGCCTCCGTACCTCGATGCATATTTATTTCGTATTTAGATAAGTGTGAAATATTCATTGCGTGTTAGCTTGGCAATATGTAGTGAAATTAAGATACAAAACAAGCAATGGATAAATAAACCTAGCGAGAACAACATGAAATTGCCACTTTAATGATCACCTCGTGACGAATTTTTTGTGAATGATTTATTTCCGTAATAATGTTTATTTCTTGTGTTTTAAGAAGAAATAATAATTTGAATGAGACTTACAAGTGACATGTTTCACCGTCGTTCTTGGAGTTCACAATCCCGCTTCTATTTTTGCACATGAGTATTGCACAAGTCGGCATTTTCGAAAAACAGCGGAAATGAATTCGTCACTGCGGTCGCCCGGTGAATACCGAGAATTTTTAATATGAAGACTATCGGGGCTAGATTTGTTCGCACGTGCAACGCCCCTCAACCTATCTCACGATATCTGTGGTGATACAAGATATACATAAAATCTAATATTTGGTGCGCAAGTTCTTTAATCAACATTACCTAGAACTGCCCACTTTCAACAAGGAAAAGACACGATCTAATATTCTTAGGACTCTAATATCCAAAGGCATGAATACCAGCTTGATAATTTATCTTATTGAATACTTTCTTAGAAAATCGTTTAATGATAATTATAATTCTATGCACATCCATTTTCTTCTTACTCGGGGCTTTCTGCGAAAAGTAAAAAAATGGAACCTTTAACTTTAGTTGCAGTGTGGGACAGCATTTTTTAAATTCGAACGAACATTTTAAATATTATTATCTATTAAGTTTTGTTTTGTTTTCATTCTGTACTGTGTGATAATGGCGTATAAATTGTATGAATCACCTAACATAGCACTTAAGTACAATTAATTTTATTACAAGACTATTAAATTACATAATTGCATTTGTAAAAGTTACGATAAGTATTAGTTTATTTTATTTTAATTTAATTTTACATTTTTAGAAGAGGTGACGGCTGGTATATTTAAATACAAGTACACAATAATAACAAAAGAGCTAATAAAAACCTTTTAGTTTGTTTTATACGGTCAATACAATAGTTTTACAAAATTATTGTTAGCATAGAAACACACTTCTGACCTTACGTAGGAAACACACTATAAAACACTTCCATGTTTAGAATATCACGGTAATATTATTTACAAACCAAAGAAAATGATATAATTTTATATATCCGATAGTTAAAACCAGTAAGTTTAAACCAGTTTACTATTTTACGGTTTTGACCGTCAGTTTATCAAGTAACGCGTCATATAGTAAGCAGTACGCTACAGTTAACTACCTGTCGATAGTTGACCAACTAAAGAGGAAAAAAACCTTAGTTTATCAACTAACGGTTTTGAGTACCTTATGGTGACATATACACTGTTGTAAACACACACCACCATATCACCCATCAATGTCTAAAGATGAAACAATTTTTCGAACAATAGGAGCCTTTAATGATTGCACACTGCTAAAGAATATATCGATATCATGAACATCATCACCAGCAACACCGTTGTCGCCTCTGTCATTGAGACCGTTGAAGGTAGAACACGCTCTAATTAGAAAGGAGTTTTCTCTATAGTTGCTTTGCACGAGGGGCAATTGGAACAGTGGATGTCTACGAGCACTACGACTGGGGACTTTCAGTTCAATTTTACTGCAGCAGCGAAGGACAGTTATCAGCGCCTTTCAGTTTTTTTTCATAAGGAACACAAGATCTGAAATATCCCTGCGAAGTTTCAAAGGAAGAAGATGTATTCGAGCACAGTGATTCTCATATTTGAGCCTGGGCAAGAAGAATTTAAGGCCGAAATATCTTGTAAATTTATAACTGTATCCCTTCGAGTCTATTGCTGCAGAAGTCATAAAATGGGTTCCAAACCTAGATAGCATATTCTAAATAACTGTGGACGTAAGCTCATTAAGAATGTTTACCGTTTTCATTTGTTTAAACGATTTCGATACCCTCATGACGAATCCTAGCTTTCGATCAATCTTTACTGACAATTGCATCCATGTGACGGTCAATATATAATAAATTACATAATTGCATTTGTAATCCATGCAATTTTAGTCCATCAACTACACGAGCTGATGCCCGCTCAATGTATAGGGACCCGGACGTAGCAGGGAGGTCTGGCTCCTGGGCATGGCTAATTCCAACTATTACCCCTCCAAAAAAAAACTGTTCCTAGGTATCCTTAAATCAAAATTCAAACATAAAGTACCACGGCAACAGACTATTGCAGGATGTTATTTCTTAATGATCAAAAGGAAATCCATATAAGTTTAATTTTTTTCTGTCTACTATTCGCAGAATACCTCCTAGCAACCCATTAACTCCTAGTATGATATTCTTAAGTCCTAATGTTTAAATAAAAGTAAGCGTTCTAGATATTCCTTTTGGTTATTAAGAATTAACCTCCTGCAATAGTCTGTTTACCTGGTACTTTAGGTGTGAATTTCGATCTAAGGTTATCTAGGAACAGTCGGTAGTTATGTTTATATCGAGCACGCAAGCTACATTCTATCTAGTGACACTGTAGACAATCATTAGATCCATTTTTTTTGAATATAAGATTGTATCTATGCAATAAAGCAAAGTGTTATTATTAGATCCAATAAATTTTAACATTTTTGAACATAAATCTATTGGCAATGAAAATTCTCATCATATCCAGTTTATAACAAAACAGATCTACTAAGAGAAAATACTCCCATTAGATTAATTATGGATCTGGTCAATGGATCTTCTGAGAGTGATCGGTAAATTGTTTGTGTTTACGTTTATGCTGGCTTTCACTAGAATTGTATGCAAAAATAATCCTACAAGGTCTTGTCAAAACATATATGTTTCAGTCACAAGTAAAACGTTCGTATGAGTAAAGCGATTGAATATATTCATTTTATTTATGGAAAGTTGCCCCCCCTTTATTTACTTACGGGAAATATTAAACTGCACATCAAAAATACTGATTTTCACAGCAAATATCCCTTATATTTGCTGCGGTAGCTTAGGTGAAGGGTAAATGTGTTAAGTTCAACATGTAAGAATAACAACAAATACTTAAAACATAAACTTAAGCACTCATTAAATATTTAAAACATAAAAAGTGTTTTGGTGATACTTTTTTGCTGCACAAATCAGTATTTTCGATGTTGCGATTAAATACCAGCCTTTACTTACTTACTTGCTTACTGCAAAGCGGATTATGAAGTGTCAAGAGACTGATCAATTTTCACGATCAAGCGATCTGTGGTCCCATGTTGCCGTAAATACTTACGTAGAAGTCAACACCTTAGATCCTGTAGAAGTCTGCCTCAGTCTCTGATATCACAGATACTACATGTAATACTATACAGTGCTGATATGCAAACCGACTCTAGCAGCCCTGAGCCAATGAGAATTCGTTACTTGGACGCGGCGATATGGAAACCAAAAACCAAACGCTAGAAGGAAGTGCTTTGCAAACACACTAAAAGTACCTAGAATAATTCTAGTCTTTTCTTTTACATTTTGGTCCTAAAACGTATTAGTATAGAGTGTCATTTTGCGCTTGAGCCATCTGCTCTTGATCGTTGCATTGGGGAAGATTACGCACAACTTTACAAATACTTAGCGTTCTCTACGTGGAACTTCTTGGACAATTTTCATCCCCATTCTTAGACAATTTTCATCTGTGAATCGTTGGAGATGTGCCTCTGCCACACTTTGTAAGAAACGACTTGGGTGACGATATTGTAAGTAGGTATGTTATGTAACAGCTAATTGACCGAGCGTGCGAAGCGTCTCCGTTCAGGATTGGGCAAAAATGCTATCGTATTTCCGGATGTGTGTCCGGATGTTACCTCTCCGGATGTTACCGCATTACTCAACTAATTCTCGTGAATATTTATGAGCAGGTTCGATGATAAAATTGTTTTTTTGTTGATTCAGTTTCTGGATTTTTTTTCAAAATGGCGGAAATGTGGGGGTTTTAATATTTCAAAAAACCGCTACAGTCCAAACAGCTAGACGGATTTTAACTAATAAGGTGTCGTTGTATTTTAAGAGACCATGAGACAGGCTATGTAATTTTAATGAAAAGTCAATATGTTAAGTTTAAGACCGCAAAATGTACTTTACAAAGTTATTGGTTGGTTACTTTCATACTCTATGTACGTATCCAGCTGCATTCATAAGTTTGTATGTGTTATTAAAAGAATGTGTCACTCGCGAGGTCTACAGCTCACAGAGCCACTAGAGTCAGAGTCAGAGTCATTTTTTTTATTGAATATAAATAAATAAATTATCTTATTCAACGTCAAAATTATACTTACTTATAACTACAAGTCAATTTTTTTTTATATAAAAAAGACCACCGTTTCGGAAGGTGGGCCTTGGGGTTAAGAAGAAACGGCAAGAAACTCCCCCATACCTTTTTTTTTAAAAAGTGACTTTACAACAGGTATGTACTGGTTTCTGTCTAAGGAAATTCGCCGGCGAGTGATAGACTTGATCCATCGCCCCTCGTCGAATTTCTGTGCGCTGAGATGGTATGGACCATGCAGTTTTGTCATCTAAGTATTCCTTAATACTATAATAGGACTATCTTATCAGCTCATTTTTAACATAGTTTTTGAACCACTTTTCAGGAAGGATCAATGATTCCTGTGGTATTTTATTGTAGAAGCTAATACAGTGCCCCATGAATGATGTGCCTACTTTACTTAGTCTTAATAATGGTAGTGCTAACCTATTTTTATTTCTAGTGTTAATTGTATGGCTATCACCTACAATTTTAAATAAAGCTATGTTTTTTCTTACATGCATGATATTCTCGTATATATATTGACAGGTAACCGTAAGTATATTAATTTCTTTGAATTTTTCTCTTAATGATTCTCTAGCATCTAATTTATATATCGCCCTGATCGCCCTTTTTTGTAAGAAAAATATCGTATTTATATCTGCTGCTCTCCCCCAGAGCAATATTCCATAAGACATAATACTGTGAAAATAACTAAAGTAAACCAATCTGGCAGTTTCAACATCTGTAAGATATCTGATTTGTCTGACCGCAAAAGCGGCTGAGCTAAGTCTTCGTGCGAGATTAGTTATGTGAGGACCCCATTGAAGTTTCGAATCTATAGTGATTCCGAGAAAGATTGTGTCTTCAACGAGGTCCAATCTTTCAGATCCTATTCTAACACTGCTTTCAACCTGTCGTACATTAGGCAAACAAAATTTGATACATTTAGTCTTCTTCACTAGTGTTAGAACATAAACATAAACCTTTATATACAGGCACAAACATTCCTTCTGGCCACACACTAGGATACCCTGTGTCGTGGGAACCAGAAACAGCGACATCACACACCACAGACCAGATATCGAGATAGACGCAGCAAACACGGTCGAATGTATGAGAACCAACCGTGTAACTTTTTCACTGCCTACTGTGACGTCACGAGCGCCTTTTAGTGATGGGTTGACATGTTAATCGTGAAACAGAGTCAAAGGCGCGCCGCCAAATCGATTCGAAATGAGCGCTGTTGCGGGAATCCCCTACCTACCACGACCACGTACCTACCGCGTTGCCTTTTTGTCAGTAAGCCGGCAGTGTTTCGAGCGGGAGATCGTATCGTAGCATCGCACCCGGATAATTCTAACAAAATAGTTAATCTAATCTGATTTTCCCATACAAACTTCGGACACCCATTTCATTCAACCCCTTAGGGGATACATTTTTAAAAATCTTGTCTCAGTGCACCCCCAGACCTCATAAAGAACCTACTTGCGAAATTTGGATTTAGCTGCAGTCGACTGACTGACTGACATATCAAAGCACCCAGTCTTCTTTTATATATTAACATAAAATGAATACATAATAATCTCACATATACGTTATTCTACTACTAAAATATAGATTGCAATGAAAATGCAACTCAGAATTATCATTCTTCCGTCAACAAAATCGACTCGTCCAGCGATTTTTCAAGAATCGTCGCATTGTACAACACTAAATGATTAAATCGACAGAAAAATGAGCAAATCGACTGTACCATGCAACTGTAAGGTTAACGAAAGTATAGTTTGCTTCACTGTTCATTGAGGGCTACGAAAGAGATATCCATGAATTGTGTAAAGTGGAAGCAGCAGTGGTTGAAGTCCATGGGAAATATACGCTATGGTTCAACCTATCTCAGTAAAAACGGGAGACGCTACTCGAAATTAAAAATAATTGATTATTAAATAAATTAGGCGAATTTCAGAAATAAAATTACTTACGTATGAAAGGTAACGCCGTCGTTTTCTTTGGAAACAACATTGCTTAAGTTTTTGAAATTCACAACGGCACAGTAAGGCATTTTTATGTTTATTAGTACACGGCTTACATTCCAACAGCCAGAGAGCGACTGAGCCGGGATGAGCGGAGTCCGCCTATTAAAAACACGCGAAGTAGGCAGACTTTCGCTGTCTATCTCGATATCTGGTCTGTGTCACACACAAATAAACATCTAAGACCTGGTTTTTTTTTTCTTCACCCCAAGCCGGGAAAGAGCGGCTAAACCAAATGTAGTCGGCTAATGAAAAGATTAACCAATGCTGACTGGCAAATCGTTACTTAGTACTGATAATATTAACGGCTTTTTTATATCGTACATGGGCGAAGTGGTGGGTTAGTCAGGGTAGGTGATGGATAAATCCTTTTTCCTTCGTGTTAAATCAACGCAACATCTGACATTAGACAGTCAGCGTTAGATAATCTTAAATTTAGCCGACTAAAATGAATACGAATAAGATTGACAGTCCGATTATAAGACACTGGGTAGGTTTTCATCTTACACTTGATATGAAATAGTGTGTGCCTATTGTGTATGTATGCATGCGTGTTTATGTTTATGTGTGTATGTGTCACCGTAAGATTATCAAAACCGTTAGTCGATAAAATAACGCGTTAGTTGATCAACTGTCGACAGATAGTGAACCAGACCGACAGGGTTTAAAATTTACTTTTCTTTTGTTGTTACATGTTAACCTAACACGAAGACCTTATGTGTTGTTTTATCTTGTTCTTTAGTTTTTTTCCATTTTATATACTGTGTTTTAGCCTTATTCGACTTTCTTGTTATTTTTTCTTTATGGATTTTGTATCTAAAATAAAATAAATTAACCTTGGTTCAGCCGCTCTCATCAGGGTTGCCAGATAGCAGCTAACTCTTTTCGCCTAGTTTTGACCGCCGAGTAGCTTAAATCGCCTAATATTTTTGTTTCGTTAATTAGGTTACTTCACCTTACATTTTGAGCTAGGTAGCTCAAATTATAGAAGAAACTTAAAAAAGACAACGTAAAGCAAACAATATTTATATTTTCAAAGTTTTATTTATGTTATATATATGTGGTATTAATCACAAGAGCGTGATCACGTTTTTATTTTATTATTATTTGATCCGTTTTTATTTACCGTGTGTTAGCGACGTGCTCAAAATGGGATCCTTTTAAACTGTTCTTTTATTGTAGCTTTTAACATTTTAGTTTTTAAGACAAAATGTAAGGTATATACGTGAAACGCAGCGACATAGTGCTACCGGTCTTGCTTTGACCCCACCAGCAGTCGTTCCTTGTCTATCTGCGCGCGAAACATGTACCTACTGCTCTCTTAATTATATCACGTTGTGTCGGTTATTTTCTTACATTGTAGTAGTTTATGTAATTTCAAATTAGAATTAAAATATATTGCTAGGCAAAACTGGACTATTCTTGTTTTATCCGGTAGCTTATTTAAAAGCAATTCCAACGATATAACTTTCTTAGAGAGCTCCCATAGAACAAATAGAGATATCGTCATTTTAATGAAACGGGACGTTAGTGCGCGGAGTCCGCGCGCGACCCCGTGACAGAAGCGGCCATTTTGCATTTTTGGGTTTCTGTCAAACCCGAGGATAATGGAGTGCATTAATACTCGAGAGTGGGTTTATGAAACGAGCCGAAGGCGAGTTTTATAATAATAACACTCGAGAGTTTTAATGCCTAATTATGTATAGTTACATACACTAGTTTATCGACACACATATTGTGCCGGCACGTACGCCCGCCACAGATATGCGGAAATATCTCATCACGTACTATGTCTTATGTACGTCATTAATAACATGTACCAACCTAGTATATAAGATAGGATTTCCTATAATAAAATTAGTCTAGTATAGTCTAGTATTTGCGCGCATCTCAAGCCTTTTACTTTACTCACGAAGATGTTACTCCCCTCATAATTGCCTCTGGCAAAGTGGTGACCCGACTTTTGAACATCAGCAACCTTCGGTAATAGCAGCATGGACCCAGCCGCGTAGAAAACTCCTTGTGCTGCCAGCTTAGAAGTGCAAGCAAGAAGCACTTCGTCCAAGATCGCCGGGCCCCGACTTCTGCATACCTATTTCGAACCACGGTGCAGAAATCCATAATCAAGACCCCACCCAAACCAAGACGACATCAAGCAAGCCATGACGGACCTGAAACCAAAAGATTTCAACTGAAGATTTCCCGCATCGAACTCAAGATACCGCAAAAATAATGAACCGATAGTCAGCCGACTGCTGATTAATCAAAATGGAGCTCGCACCAGCAGAAACGAACGCGTCGGCAAATTCATTCACAGCAAGCAGCTTTTTCAAGTTCAAGACATAGGAAGCCGTTCCAGCCCCCAGAAGAGTATTGAAACACCATCGATATACCTAATTCAACGAATATTGAAATCATCCAGGAAGAACATCGCATGAAGAATAATCAAATCACTGAAGAGAGAGACAGAGAGATATATATATATATAAACGATTGGTGTACAAGATGTGCCCTATGTTGCCAAATCCCAAGGTTTTTACGCACACAAATTTCATCAATCGACAACTTAATATTCACTCAAGAGTGAAGAGCACGCACGTACATATGACGTACGAGATCATTGACTGCCTACAGCCAAGGTTACAGATTTAATGCTGACGCTGATTCAGCACAATCATCCTTTTGTAGGTACGGTCACAATTATAAACAAACAGTGAATACAACTTCAACGATGTAAATTGACTCATCGATTCCTGAAAAACATATGCGGCTACAGCATCAGACGACTCTCCTGCGGATCTTTTCCAGTTATAGGTTAGGTTAGTTTACTAACCGCGAAGCCCCATTATCCTAGTGTTTTTCTGTTTTCCAGTTTTAAGTTTATTTTATGTAGTGTGCGGCCAGACACAAGACTCGCCTGTAGGTAAATATTATGTTATTCTTTAAACTTATGTAGAATTCACATAACCGTAGTTCATTTATTTTCCTAATTCGTGTAAGAGTTACCTTTAGATTAAGTTGAAATATGCTCTATTACTGTCTAGTTTTATTTAACAATAACTTTCCTTATATATAAAAATAGATTAAGTTAAAGTATGCACAATTAAGATCTGGTTTTATGTTTATTAAAATACTACTAGTTATTATTGCAGTTGATATAAGTTTGTTATGGTATACACATTTCTAAAGTTAATTCGATTCATTTGAGGTTATTGTTTGATTCTAACTTAGATTTTTGTTCATTGTTATAAGTACATTCATTTATTTATTTTCCCTAAAGGGGGAAGTATCTGTGCCGGCACGTACGCCCGCCACAGATATGCGGAAATATCTCATCACGTACTATGTCTTATGTACGTCATTAATAACATATACCAACCTAGTATATAAGCTAGGATTTCCTATAATAAAATTAGTCTAGTATAGTCTAGTATTTGCGCGCATCTCAAGCCTTTTACTTTACTCCCGAAGATGTCGCTCTCCTTATAATTGCCTCTGGCAAACATATCATAAGCTCTCTTTGATGTGTTCAGGAATCGCATGTTTGAGCGGCATTGTGGCTCTGCAGTTGTTTAGCTTGTTCTGTAGTACCAACTTCACAAACAAACTAGGGGCGGCACGCAGTCGGGCGTCGGCGTTCGAAATTTGAATGTCATAATATGTAGAAAAATTACACATTATGGTCATAATGTGTAATTTTTCAGATAAGAAATGAGTTTTTACCAAGTAGTTTAACGTTATGCTGATCGTTACGTGCAGTTTTTGTACGCAGTAAAGAGGGTTTATGATACCTGTGTAGATAAAACTGTTTTCGTGGCCCTAAATCAGTGCATTTTATTGTGGATCACCTGCAGCAGTTACACCGTGTTTACCCATTAGAACTATTAATCAGATCAATTAACACAACACCTTCACATGAAAAACAAAAACCAACCTTACATTTGATGAGAACTCACCAATAAAACAAAACGAGTTTAAATAAGAAAATTGTTTTCTTGTTGTCATGCGCGTTTGTCTATCTCACTCCTAGAAATAGTGGACGCAATGGAATTATCAAGGAATAATTCAATTAATTTGTGGTAATCCTGAAATTACCTAAATATTCCGTTCCTTTTTTCCTAGTGGCTTAAATAGCTACTGGTAGCCGATCGGATTTTTTGGTCGCCATTTGACCCTCTAAGGCGGCCTAAATGGCGATAATTCGCCTAATCTGAAACCACTGGCTCTCATGACATTACCGTAACACGTATTGCATCCATTAAAGATCTTTTAATTGTACTCAATTGACCTACTTTTCCCTATATTCATCAGATATACATAGTTAATATGTACACAAGTACAGAATTGTTTGTAAAATAAACTTCAATTATTTTGCCTCGCATCAATTATTTTGAGCAAAAATATTTCGGGAATTTCATAATCAAAACACACGGCAGTGTGTTAAGCCAAGTTATTTTATAACTATTCTCTACAGTGCAACCTTTGTTCGTGAGATATAGTAGGAATATTTAACACAGGTCAACTTTATCTCAAAGGATTTTGTCTGGTTTTATAGTTTATTGTTAGGCACATTATCAATAGACGGCCTGAGGCGTTATGGTTCGAGACTCTACCTCGCAAACGAGAGGCCGCGGGTTCGAATGCCGACTAGGAAGGAAGAAAAAAAAACAGGTCTGGGATGTTTATGTGTTTGACGTCAATGTATGGGGCCAAAAGCAATATATGTGTTTGTATTGAGACGTTTGAAGTTTATATCTTAAACATCTCGCCAAATATCACGTAAAATTGCATGAAAAATGGGCTTGATTAAAATTAATAAAGTTTTAGTAACTATACTAGTGGCCCTATGGGCAGTAGACCTCACTAACAGGGGGAACTGTGAACCAATTTATAGGTAAGTATTTTAGATTCAATCAAAATCAAGTAGTAAAGTAGACACACCAATAACTTTGTAAACTACATTTTGCGATTTAAAATACAATCTATTGACTTTTCACGAAAATAGTTATAGTCTATTTCACTCACTCTCATGGTCTGTATAGATCCTCGTTACTAATCCGTCTCCTACTTCGAGGAGTCCAAACTTGTGGTATGTTTTGAAAATATTTCTTGGATTTTTAGAAAACAGGCGGCTGAAAGGTTATGGTATAGTGTATTTTTAGAATCGGCTCATAAAGCCCTTTAATTTGATACCCCACACGATAGGTTTCAGAAAAAATAAAAAGAACATATAAAATTAAAAAATATATTTTAATTCTAGGAACACGTGTACCAAGTTTTGTGGGGATCGCTTGGAAACTGTGACACCAGACTTAGAGACAGACATAACATTTATATACGGGTACATACATTGCTTCTGGCCCCACACTACGATACCCTGTGTGTGAGAACCAGAAACAGCGACATCAAACATATATAAACATCCAAGACCTGGGGTTATTATTTCTTCTTTTTTATTCCCAGCCGGAGATCAAACCCGGATAAAGCCCGTGAAGGGTGAGGAAACTATCCTCGCCCTTGAGCAATATCAACCAGGTTTGTTATATATCACTTACTCAAAATAACAGTACAAAAGTACCAATATTACCCCAAATATCTTTAAAAAAAGGAATAAGTCAAAAAAAATACACACACCGGCACAATAAGCGCAACAGAAAAAAAAGGGAGAAAAAAGAGGGAATTTAGAACAATGAATGTAATTTTTAAACAATATATTATTTAAAATGAAACAACAATTAAATTAACATGTTTTGACATTCATTTGTAACACCATACTTAAAGTTTAATTAAAATAAAAATTAAATTAAACAAAATGCATTTTTCTTCGATTTTTTATTTATAGAGAAACAGCAGAAAATTTAAGATTTTCCAATGGTTAACAACAATTTCAATGACTGTTAAATATCGAGTGTTTCCTCCTCGTGCTCTGATGAGGGTATCCATCCGTCTGGGCATGCTGCGGATGATGTTATCAATGGTTTCTTGGGGCAACCTCTGCCATTCTTCAAGTAATTCGTTTCGCAACTCGTTGAGATTATTGGGAGGTGGCATTCTTGACTTTACACTCCTCTTTAGCAAGTCCCAGACGTGTTCTATAGGGTTTATATCGGGGGACCGTGCTGGCCACTCCATCACCGTTATACCAACATGGTTTAGGTATGTCTGTACTGTGCGAGCACTGTGAGCCCGAGCATTATGCTGCATTAGAACGAAGTTGTTACCAATAAAGGGGGCAAATGGCACAACATTATTCTAAAATCTCCCTGATATACCGATCAGCATTCAGATTCCCGCCATCGACCACTACTAACTCCGTACGAGCTCCTAAACATATTCCTCCCCAGACCATAATTAAACCGCCGCCATATGCCACTGTATTTTCAAAAATAGACTGGATATACCGTTCTCCTTTGCGTCTCCATACCCGCTGCCTTCCATCAATTTGATTTAACATAACTCTGCATTCATCAGTAAAAAGAGCCTGTCCCTAGTCGTCGAAGTCCCAATCACGATGTTCACGACCAAAGTGTAGACGGTTTGTGCGATGATGTATCTCAAGTTTTGGGGCTTTGGCGGGCCTATATCCACTTCTTCGAATCTTCTACGAACTGTCCGCTCACTCATCCTTACTGCTCGTACCTCTTCCAGTACATTTCGAGCCTGCACCGCCGTTAGTCTCGTGTTCCGTCGGACTTGAAGTTGGAGAAAACGGTCAACCCTCCTTGAAGTACACCTTTTCCGGCCTTGTCCTCTCCTTCTCACTAGAGTATTCGTCAATCTGTATCGTTGGATGCTACGATGAATCGTTGATAACGTTTTTTTATCATTATGATTATTATTACTTTTATATTTTTGACACAATATTTTTCTTCTGGTTTAAGTGTAGGTAAAAAAAACAGTTTATCTTTAATTTTATGACACAAAGGAATAAGCCAAGTTTTTTTTAAGTAGTTTTTTCTTAATTACAAATTGAAAAACCTTGTTTAATTAACAGTCCATTGTGTTGATAATTTTTACTGGAGCATTCCAGTAAATGTCATAATTGAAAAACATCTACGCAAATCAGAAGCATTGTAGTAGTAAGAACCTTCGGATTTTTAATTATATTAAGTAATCTGTCAGTTTCAAATTCCCAAATTATGGAAGATGACATTTAGATCTGTCAGTTTATAATATACAGCCTATTAGTGTCCCCACCGATGGGGCACAGGCCTTTACCCGGATTCGGGTAAGATAGAGCCATACTCCACCATGCTGGCTCAGTGCGGGTTGATGGAGGGGTGTCGGGCTAGTGGCCAAACAGACTGTCAGAAGTTATCCAACTGCCTTATTAGACCTCTGACACAGTTTTACCACTACTACCACCGAGTAGCGATAGTAACCGGGACCTACAGATTAACGTGCCATCCGAAACACGGAAGCATCTGAAACAAATGCCACATAGAAACGGACACCCATCTAGTACCCGTCTCGGCCAGATGTTGCTGCCGGCACGATCGTTCGCAATGTGGGAATACCGCTGGGCCACGGTTTATTCCATCTTTATAATAATCTGACTTTACCGACATGGTTAAGGTTGGTCAGTAATGTATGCTCGTCGCATAATTGGTGCACTTTAAGTGATGGTGCCGTGAAAAGAGCCTCCCATATATGTATATCATATACGCATATATATCGCCCAAAAGGGCAAATCGCAGGTAGAAAGACTTCAGAATATACCAAGGCCATGGCTCACAGTAAAATCGAATATCGATAACTGTATAACGCAAGGGGTTATTTTTAGTCCGTATAGCACACGAGCTGATGCCCGCTCAATGTGTAGGGACCCGGACATAGCAGGGAGGTCCGAATCCTGGGCTGGGTAATTCCATTTTTTCCCCTCAAAAAAAAACCCCCCGTGCCAGAAGAGCTTCTCTACAATTTATCAACGTCGCTCAGGATCTGATGATAAATAAAGGAAACAGTTCAAATAATGAAAACACGTATGGGTATGTTTTGGAACAAAAAGGGCTTAATTGAATTCGGTTTTTTCTAAAGTTTAACTTTTTGTTTAATAACCAGCCAAAATTCGTCACAATGATGACCCTGTCAATAAACTAGCCTTCAAAGTATGACTGAAAACTCAACTTTTCCGTTGTATTATATCATGTATAACAATACACACAATACTCATACTCATAGCAACTCACAAGCTTGTGTAAACCTAAGCCATAGTGCTCGTTCAAAAATGGCAGGCGTTAAGTTGCGACTAAGTTAAGGTTAGGATAGTTCGGTTCGAAGTTTGAAACTACGGAATTGTTGAGCAAAACACAGATTTATGTGAGTATTACTTTGTGCATTTATTTTCCACCTCGTTTCAGTCTACGATAGGTTTACGAATAAAAAGTGATTTTATGATATAAAATTCTTATTTTTGTTTGAGTGTTGTGCCTATTATCTAGGGTTTAATAAAATACCTACATAATTCCAAAAGACCAATTAACTGGTCCCAGTAGATTCATAAAGTAAAAAAAAAACACATTAAAATCGGCCCTAACTGTTAGAGATTATGTGGCTTAACCTCGGTTCGGTGACCCCAACGACTTGATAACTCGGTAAACGATTAAACGTGAATAATTAGGATATCGCTGATTTCCGAGTATTCCACCATACCACACTTAGTTTTATCTGTAAACGTTTTATGGGTGAGAACGGAATTACCATTCAGGGCTGGGATTCCACTGGCAAAACGGAGTCTTAGTGACATGATAATGACGGTTTATTTTAACTACTACGAATGCAAAGCAACACTGTCTCTTCTCTAATATAATCAAATCGTAATGGGAGGAATTACCTATTGACAGTAAATAGTTTGAGGCACAATCACACAAAACTACGGAATCTATCGAAAGGGCGTTTCCACTTAAAAATAATACAATTATCATACAACGGATCTGCGTTACATATCATCACGCTGTGATAAATACGAGATGAGTTGAGCAGTGAAATAAAATGTGTCTACGATAAGGTGGCTAACTCAACTCTGTTTTTTTTTAAACTGCTACGAAGACATGAAATGTATTACACAACTGATAGCTGTTATGTCATGGTGCGTCACAAGATACTGGATGGGTTGCTAACTTTCTGGACAGGAACGGAAATCTCAAAACCATTTCAAGAATTATGTCTTCTGTACAATTTATATTTATCAGATTAATAAAAAGGTAAATATTTTAAGATATTTTAATAAAATACAATGACGTTTATTTGACCTTCCATGACATCTTCATAAGATGTATGAAAAAATGCCTTTACCTCCCCGTCTAACCCACAAAAAATAAACAATATGAAAAGTGAATCTATTCCATGTAAAGTCTGTGATCTATGAGTGACCTCTCGTGATTGTAGGTTATATTGTTATAAACCCCGTCGACCCCATAGCTCAACCGCATAGCACAACTAGTTGTGTCATCATGTATTATTTTGAAAGATTTGGTCCCATGGCACAACAATTTTAGTTGGTCTATGGGTCCATGATAAATTTATTGATTTCCGCTACTTTAGCTCAACTTAATATCTCCAAGGTGTGGAGTAGAAAGAGTGTTGATTGAGCGTTGAAGTACCAGGGCAGTAGACTGTTGAATGAGGTATTGAAAACAGAATTGATAAGTACTTACATAAGTTTATTTCATTGAATTTTCGACGCGGGCGCAATTGTGCCTATGCCATGTATCTCATGTCACAGATGTCATCATTTTTATATGTGTCATCATTTTAACAGGTGTCATCATTTTTGACATGTGTCATCATTTTGACAGCTGTCAAACTAAAAACTATCATATAACAGAAACTGCTAATCCTAGACCTGTATCGAGATATGACAGCTCTCGGCGAGATCTTCATTTCGGACCCCTGTCAAAAATTATGACACCTGTCAAAATGATGGGCAAATTTTTTGAATCGTGCCCACTGAATTTAATTATAATGAGGTTTGTACATAATGGATAGCTGGTGGTCACTTATCTTAACAAAGTGCTTTTCTTTTTGTGAGGAAATGCATAATTTTTCTGAAAATCAAACTTGCAAATTGGAAAATGTGTGAATGAAACGCAATTTATTACGAAAATTGACGTATCCTTAAGTTTTGAATCGGGCCCCCTTAATTGGGGGAGGTAGAGGGGACGCGCCCCGTCCGCCGCCGAATGTGAAAAATATATTTTTTAAGTTTGTTAAAATTTGAAGTTATGTTCACATAATTTTCACTACGAAAGTAACCTATATCGCATTATTATTTCGATATTGCTTTAGCTCCGGCTACTACGGGCCTGTGTGGATGCCACCGCACTCCCCTGAGCCCCGTCGTGCCTCCCGCTTATAAAAAAACGCTCTTGTCTAGAGCGTAGCCACAAGACTGCCTAGGAAGTAGAACAAAAGTAAAACTTTCCCCAAGAAACCTCCCCCCCTAAGAGGATCCTTGGTTTCCAAGATATTTGTGGTTGAAGTTTGAGGTTAGTTTGGTGAAACCGTCACTATAGACTACCCATTTTAGGAGGGGTGTAGGAGGTGGGGAGGATCCCCTATCTCCCTGGTAGCCACAATAAGGTTATTGTATGACTGGCTGGAGTACCTACTCCAGTCAGTCGTTTTTGTTTGCATACACTTCGCTCCGCTCCGCTTCGATTTTGCTTCTTCAACGTTCTAACTTAACCTATAACCCAATTCAAAAGTAGCCAGTATAACCTACTCCAGCCAATCGTTTTTGTTTGCTTACGCTTCGGTTTTGCTCTTTCAATGTTCTAACTTAAGCGATAACCCATTTGAAAAGTAGCCACAATAACCTACTCTAGCCAGTTGGAAGAACAAGAAAAAAACACCATTTTATAAATGATAACCAGAATAGCGTCATGAGCGCGACCATTTTGGTTGGTCATTTTTCGCCCACAAAAATACAATAATTAATTTCTTAAAAACTAAGAATCTGCTTAAGGTGAAACTTTGCTCATAGCAGTCTTTGAACAGTTTATCCTAGAACAAAAACCATATTATTTTTAACAGTTATATAAAATTTTGTATACATGTTTTATCGCCTTAACTAATTCCAGAAATGGATCCAATTTATCCCTTGTAATTGCTCTTCTCCATTAATACTCCATGCATATATCGTCAAAATTTTGTGCGTTATTGTAGTTATCCTTAGAAAAGAACCTCTTCACAACCTGCCACTGGAATTCTATACGTTGGGTATGTGTTCCATCGGGGGCTATAAAAAGACTTTCAGGATCACTGTGATTTACCTTTTTGTGGGTAAACCCGTGTTCACTCAGACAATCATATGCCCACCAAAAATCTGTGTGGATCGTAGTGCCCAATTACATGCTTCTTTATCAGCGGCACCAGTACCTCAGCCGACCTTATATTACCTGGGCACACTTCCAATCTCAAGTCTTCGCTGCCATCCTCGATCAAACCAAGACCCCAATGGTCATCAATGCTTCTTCCTTTATTATAATTCCTTTTGCAAAATTTACTTTTGTCAATTTTGACAATCCTGCCTGGGCCATCTATTTTCCCTTTCATCTCTTGTTGATGTACCTGGTACTGCACTACCACTTCTCGGCAGTAACTGTACCAGTCTACAGTGGTAACTCGGGACAAACTGTGTTCTTCAGTCCTGGTAAAATCTTCCCATATTACTCGCGACACATCAAACTTGTGTGCAATGCAATACATGAGGTAGTAGATTGGGGCATCAGAATTTTTGCATATTTAAACCAAGTGCCGATTGATCTGGAAGTGCGAGACTTGTCCTTACATTGTCCTTTCTTGCACACAAAGGAACCAACCATTCGGTTTGTGCTGTACACCACCTTCATCGGTTCACGGTGTAAACGGCACATTTTGGACTTCTTAACAAGACTAGTCTTCAGCAAAAGCCACGCCTTGTTCGCACGTACCTAATTGCTGCATCACCTTGCCCAAATTCCACATAGCAGCCACTTCACTAGAGTATAGATTTCTTCTCACAAAAGGTTCGTCATCGTCGGAACTGCTGTCAGAGCTCGCTAATGGTGACTCATGCACTCCTGTAACACTCGTCGAGGGTGCTCGTCATCCTGCGCTTCCATCTTGCACACAATCCACAGCAGAGGCAAATCAAAGTCCAGGGTACAAGTAGTTGTCAATCGTAGTTGCAGGCAGGGGTCCAGAGTACACGCAAGGTCAGTAGATAAAAGAAGTTACAAAATTCCAATAGAAAAGCCAGGGTCGTCGTAAATATCAAGAAATACAAAAACGAAAACATTCACGAAGCTAAGCAAGAAACGGAATGACGTCTGAGCATCGCGCGCCAATTTGGTTATTTTTCGTTAACAAACGTACAATAAAATTGACAATAATTGAAATAAGTGATAATATTGCAACAATATTGGCATGTGTTACACAAAATACCATAAACAGCAATATTATTGCTTGTGAACGGTATTTTTTTACGTAAGGATCCGTCAATTTTCGTGATAAATTGCGTTTCATTCACGGATATTTTCATTGGTCAAGTTTGATTTTCAGAAAAACTATGCATTTCCTCACTAAAATAAAAGCACTTTGTTAAGATAAGTGACCACCAGCTATCCATTACGTACCTCATCATAATTAAATTCAGAGGGCACGATTTAAAAACCGACGCCACTCTTTCTACCCCACACCTTAGAGATATAAAGCTAAGCTAAAGTAGCGGAAATCAATAAATGTATCATGGACCCATAGACCAACTAAAATAGTTGTGCCATGGGACCCATTTTTTAATAAAGTACTACATGATGACACAACTAGTTGTGCTATGCGGTTGAGCGTCGACGGGTTATATTCAGCGTTTTGTTTTGATATTTTATCGTTTCGTTTATATTCGTTACGGCAAGAACGACAAATTTTGAAAAAGCAGATTCGTGAAAGTTGCCTTAAGTTTCCAAAATTATGATTATGTTGAAGTTCATGTCGAATTCCAGCAACAACATTGCTGAATTCAGAGGAGCCAAAACCATCATGAAAGTAAGATACCGATGCTGAGATCCTGGAGTCAAACTGTTTTGATTGTCCAGCTTCTGCAGGTGGGAATTTTTATCTACTGCAAAATTGTATATGTATTGCCGTGACAAATGATTGAAGTTTTCTTGATAATGTATATGTAATGCGTTTGATATTTAAACTGCAATATGCTTTTCCTCTCAACGACCCAAGGCATCATATGATGCCATCGTTCCGTTATAGGTTTTGAATTTTAACACCATGGCATAAGGTTCAAAATCGCGATGCCTCAAAACAACCTGGAGCTTTGAGAATTAAGCATATTGTAGAAGTTAACTTGTTTGTTGTGGTAAACTTTTCATATCGTTTATATATCTGGATGTTAGTGATGTTATTTGACGACCGGTTTAGCCTAGCGGGTAGTGACCCTGCCTACGAAGCTGAAGGTCCTGGGTTCGAATCCCGGTAAGGGCAAATATTTGTGTGATTGGCATGAATATTTGTTTCTTAGTCTTGGATATTTTCTATGTATTTTTATAAGTATTGATCTCTATTAACTATATCGTCGTCTAGTACCCATAACACAAGCCGTGTTGAGCTTACTATGGGCCTAGTTCGATTTGTGTTAGATTGTCATTCATTATCATTATTTTATGTAAAAGAATTAGATTTTTTCAATTTTTATATCAGAATTCGCCGTGTCATAACGAATAAACATTTATTTTGGTGTACTAATCTATTATTTGATGAAAGGGACTGGATATAGAGTCACTACTATTTGCATCTCCCTCAGATTGTAAACTATCTGACGTCACATCTTAATACCGTCTCGCTCATATGTATGCCTTGCGCTTTTATGCCCAGTGCTTTTCTTCAAATAATTGACTAGTCATCATGACTCACGAAGAAAGCACGAAGTTGTTCAAAAGGTTAAGATTTCGATAAACAACATTTTCATCGATAGCGGTACACTACTTATATCGATACTCAACCCATCACTGGTCTAACCTGTCAGTGTAAAAGTATAAGTAGAATACTGTCTATGTTTTTAAGGCTTCTTCCAAAGAGTTCACGCAATTCAAAAACGTTTTGTTGATCTGAGACTACTGACGACGCCTTCGTCTTCGGATTTGAACAAAAATACTAAATCACGGTAACAAATAATATTCCAAACCAGATAGTTTGGAAAACAAAACAGTTTCAAGTTAACACTATTAAAAGACAGGATATTAAAAGTAATAAAAATGAAATTAAATGTGGAGCTGGAAAACTAAAGGTCAAGGAAAACCAAGCAAAGATTTAAGATGTTCTAGAATTACGGCACGTTCTCAACTATATTTTTTTATTAATTCCAACAGGTTATGTAAACCAACAGGCATTGTGTTGCTTGAAGAACAAAAGAAGCCGATGGGTTGGGGGGCTCTGTGCCCTCATAAAAGATAAATAAAAAGTGTAGGTGGACAAATATACCAATTGGCGTTGAGCCAAACAATTATAATGAAAAACGGTCAAGTGCGAGTCAAACGCGCACAAAGGGTTCCGTAACACCGCAGGTAGGGATGGTGTGGAGTGAATAATTTGGATTGTACAAAATTAGCAAAATATTGTTTACAAAGTTATTGATACTTTCACACTCCGTGCACGTAACCAGGGGCCCAATTCCGGTAAACAATAACAGCGTCATGACAATATGGTCAACTTTAGATATCCAATATTTGGCGTTTGGAGAATATTTTTTGAGGCAGTTATGGTAAAAATTAAGTTAATTGGGAAGCATAATAATTTAGTTAATCAACAAAGGGAACGGGATTACAAAATCGTCAGATATTGAATATCTAAAGTTGACCGTAATCGTCATGTAATTGTCATTGAGCTGTCATTGTCTATCAGAATTGGGTCCCAAGTGCATTCATAAGTTTGTATGTGGTTTAAAGATGAATTATATTTTTATTCTGTTATTAGTATTTTTTGTTATAGCTTTAACAGAAAGACATGATCTGTGAAAATTTCCACTGTCTAGCTATCACGGTTCATGAGATACAGCCTGGTGACAGACGGACGGACGGATGCGTGGAGTCTTAGTAATAGGGTCCCGTTTTACCCTTTGGTTACGGAACCCTAAAAATTAAGTAAATATGTACATTACATTTGGACGTTTTTCCCAAGTTGTTAGGCTGACTCCGATCATCGCCAACAGTTCGATTGTCGGGAGTCAGTCAATTTGTAAAAAACGACCAAACAGTTAGATCATCGGATCACTTCCCAGTAGTACTTAATGGCTTATGTTTAAACGATTACCAAAACGCACCTATTTTACTATCAATAAATTCGAAATGACTGCCAGAATGGATAAATGTCCACCAAATTGTGTATGGATAAATGATCACCAAAGTTCTTTTCATGTTTTGTGTACTTAAGTTTATATTTTAAGTATTTGTTGTTGTTCTTACATGTTCAACCTAACACGAAGGATAAAGGGGGCTGCGCTTCGGTCACCCCCTTTACCCTTCACCTTAAGCTACCGCAGTATTTTGCCCTGATATTTTTTGCAACTTTTGGTGTTCATTTATCCATTTTAAGGTAGGAAAAAAATATTTTGGTGATCATTATATTTGTTGCCGTGCTTAATTCTAACAGATCACTAAAGATGTGCCCTGGATATATATAAATTTACTTATAGTTTTAGGATAGGACTCCGTTATTAGTTGAGTTGCACAGAAATGTGACCGTGTTGTAAACTCGCACTACCAATTTTGTAGACGAAATGTTAACAAAGTAATGTCATTTTCCTTAAAAAAATAATAATAACTTTATTTTCCTTTAATCTACAAGATGGTTAACATGTATTTAGATAATTTTTAGAGTGTAACAGAACGGTAAAGTCATATTTCAGGGGGCTCTTAGGAAGATCATTCTGAACAATTTTTACTCTGAAACCGATTTGATGATAGCAACTATATTTTTCACTTCACCATACACATCAGCTGATAAATTGACTATACTTTTATGTCACAGCCTGTATAATAGTAGTTGAGTTATTATGGACCAAGAGGAATACAGGGTGATATTTAATTAGCTGACCATATTTTGGGGAATGATAGTATCCATGATTATGAACAACTTACCCCAAGAAACATATGGTCGCAAACGAAAAAAAATGGGCCTCCCATAGTAACTTGTAATCAGCTGATCGGTCAATGTACTGAGGGACCAATTATTTTTTTGATTGGGACTATATGTTTCTTGGGGAAAGTTTTTCATGTTGATGGGTACTATCATTCCCCAAAATATAGTCTGCTAATCAAATGTCATTCTGTATATTTATTAATGTAATGCTAAGCGTGATCGCTTCAAGGCAATCCAGGAAGGATGGTAAATTGGAGTTTGGTGAAAACCATAAACTTTTGTTGGAAGCCGTATTTTGAATGGCTTAAGCCGGCTTTAGGAAATTATCACGTACAGAACATTTAATTCTGCCTTTCAAAATAACTTCTCTACAACCCAACAATTTACAACGCGAATTTAAACGCTAATATCAAAGCAAATGTTAAAGGGCCTTAAAAGTTTAAGGTAGGAACATGTTATCGAGTTTCCAACGAATTATAAATTGTTTTAATCTGTAGTAAGCACAAAACCTATAGCAGCCACAAAGTTAATTTGAATAAAATAAGTAAAAAAATATATTTCGATTTAAACGGTTTTTGTTGAAAAGAAACATAACAATGATTTAGGTAATGTACTAAAAGCTGAAAATATAATTGAGTTAGTCCTAGGTAAAAGTCATCAAAACACTGTCTTCATCAATCTAGAAGGACATCAGACCAAAACCAAAATTTTGAGGCGTAGCGAAACCTGAGATATGTCACCGTAAGATTGTCAAAATCGTTAGTTGATAAACTAACGTTTTTTCTCTCGTTAGTCGGTCAACTATCGACAGATAAAAACTGTAGCGTTACTATATGTTGCGTTAGTTGATAAACTAACGGTTAAAACTGTTAAATAATAAACTGGTTTAAACTTGAATTGCAAACGAAAAACCAGGGCGAACACTGCGGTAGCTTAGGCACAGAATAATAACTAGTAACTAACTTAGGTGAGGACTTTTTTTGGGGTGAGGCCTTGTTTGAGTTGATGTTTGAAGTGAAAACACAATGTTATAATACTAAATCACTGTATTTCACGGTTTATGTTGTACCTTAGATAATTATGTAGGAAATTGTTATGAATGCACCCGGCACGCGCGGTTCTTTAAAGTGCACTAAATAAATTAACTTGAGTCGCCGGCATCAGCAAAAGGTGTTCGGTTCCCGAACAGACTTAGAGGGGGCGAGCGCAGCGAAGCTCCCGAATAGTCTTCGTATTAGGTTGGCATGTAAGACCAAAATAAATGTAAATTCCAAACCCTGTCGGTCTGGTTAATAATAATAATAATATTAATATACCTTGGACAATATTTACATACATTGATCTAGCCCCAAGCTAGGATTCTCTGTATCTTTGGTACTAGACAACGATATACTTATATAGATAAATATTATACTTAGATATATAAACAACCATGACTAGGGTACAAACATCCGTTCTCATCAAATAAATATTTGTCCCCGACCGGGACTCGAGCCCGGGACCCTTGGCTTCGTAGGCAGGGCCATAGTCGATAGTTGATCAACTAACGGTTATGACTATCTTTTAATTATAACAATACCGGATTTTTCCTGCGACTTCGTCGGCTTGTGTCAAACATAAGTGAAAAAGAATCATAAGTCAAACATAAGTGAAGAAACAAGCGTGAGTGACTCCAAAAGGAAACTTTTCTCTGTATAATGTTATGAAACTGCACGAAAATGCTTTTGTTTTCCTGGTGGTTCGATGCTGATGATGATGAGAGGGTCAGAGGGCAAGATATAAAGTCGTGCCTTTCCCACAGGGGTGGCAGAGGCACTGCATAACCATGCAAGTCACAATTATAAATAAATAATACCTTGGACCCCTTTTACACACATTGATCTAGCCCCAAACTAGGATTCCCTGTATCTTGAGTACTAGACAACGATATATATACTTATATAGAGAAATATTATACTTAGATAGATAAACAACCATGACTAGGTTACAAACATCCGTTCTCATAAAACAAACATTTGCCCCCACCGGGACTCGAACCCGGGACCATTGGTTTCGTAGGCAGCGTCACTGCCGACTCGGCCATTCGGGTCGTCTAAGATGGGGCGGCAGAGTCAAAGCACAACCATGCAAGTCACAATAAGATGTGTTCTCTCAGATGGGGTGGCAGAGGCACTGCATAACCATGCAAGTCACAACTACATGTGTTTTCTCAGATGGGGTGGCAAAGGCACATCATAACCATGCAAGTCACAATAACATGTGTCTACTCAGATGGGGTGGCAGAGGCCCAGCATAACCATGCAAGTCACAATAACATGTGTTTTCTCAGATGGGGTGGCAGAGACACTGCATCACCATGCGAGTCACAACAATATGTGTTTTCTCAGATGGGCTGGCAGAGTCACAATATAACCATGCAAGTTACAATAACATGTCTCTACTCAGATGGCGTGACAAAGGCACATCATAACCATGCAAGTCACAATAACATGTGTTTTCTCAGATGGGGTGGCAGAGACACTGCATCACCATGCGAGTCACAACAATATGTGTTTTCTCAGATGGGCTGGCAGAGTCACAATATAACCATGCAAGTTACAATAACATGTCTCTACCCAGATGGCGTGACAAAGGCACATCATAACCATGCAAGTCACAATAACATGTGTTTTCTCAGATGGGGTGGCAGAGACACTGCATCACCATGCGAGTCACTACAATATGTGTTTTCTCAGATGGGCTGGCAGAGTCACAATATAACCATGCAAGTTACAATAACATGTCTCTACTCAGATGGCGTGACAAAGGCACATCATAACCATGCAAGTCACAATAACATGTGTTTTCTCAGATGGGGTGGCAGAGACACTGCATCACCATGCGAGTCACTACAATATGTGTTTTCTCAGATGGGCTGGCAGAGTCACAATATAACCATGCAAGTTACAATAACATGTCTCTACTCAGATGGCGTGACAAAGGCACATCATAACCATGCAAGTCACAATAACATGTGTTTTCTCAGATGGGGTGGCAGAGACACTGCATCACCATGCGAGTCACTACAATATGTGTTTTCTCAGATGGGCTGGCAGAGTCACAATATAACCATGCAAGTTACAATAACATGTCTCTACTCAGATGGCGTGACAAGGGCACATCATAACCATGCAAGTCACAATAACATGTGTTTTCTCAGATGGGGTGGCAGAGACACTGCATCACCATGCGAGTCACTACAATATGTGTTTTCTCAGATGGGCTGGCAGAGTCACAATATAACCATGCAAGTTACAATAACATGTCTCTACTCAGATGGCATGACAAAGGCACATCATAACCATGCAAGTCACAATAACATGTGTTTTCTCAGATGGGGTGGCAGAGACACTGCATCACCATGCGAGTCACTACAATATGTGTTTTCTCAGATGGGCTGGCAGAGTCACAATATAACCATGCAAGTTACAATAACATGTCTCTACTCAGATGGCGTGACAAAGGCACATCATAACCATGCAAGTCACAATAACATGTGTTTTCTCAGATGGGGTGGCAGAGACACTGCATCACCATGCGAGTCACTACAATATGTGTTTTCTCAGATGGGCTGGCAGAGTCACAATATAACCATGCAAGTTACAATAACATGTCTCTACTCAGATGGCGTGACAAAGGCACATCATAACCATGCAAGTCACAATAACATGTGTTTTCTCAGATGGGGTGACAGAGGCACTGCATAACCATGCAAGTCACAATAATATGTGTTTTCTCAGATGGGGCGGCAGAGTCAAAGCACAACCATGCAAGTCACAATAAGATGTCTTCTCTCAGATGGGGTGGCAGAGGCACTGCATAACCATGCAAGTCACAACAACATGTGTTTTCTCAGATGGGGTGGCAGAGGCACTGCATAACCATGCAAGTCACAATAACATGTGTCTACTCAGATGGTGTCGCAGAGGCCCAGCGTAACCATGTAAGTCACAATAACATGTGTTCTCTCAGATGGGGTGGCAAAGGCACAGCATAACCATGCAAGTCGTGATAACAAGTGTTTTCTCAGATGGGCTGGCAGAGTCACAGCATAACCATTCAAGTCGTAATAATAAGTGTTTTCTCAGATGGGCTGGCAGAGTCACTACATAACCATGCATGTCACAATAACATGTGTTTTCTCAGATGGGGTGACAGAGTCACAGCATAACCATGCAAGTCACAATAACATGTGTCTACTCAGATGAGGTCGCAAAGGCACAGCATAATCATGCAAGTCACAACAACATGTGTTTTCTCAGATGGGGTGGTAGAGTCACAGCATAACCAAGCAAGTCACAACAATATGTGTTTTCTCAGATGAAGTGGCAGAGGCATATCTTGACAAAGGCAATATAACCTTCCTAACTTTACGAAATTTTTGACAGCTCGCACTGATTTTGACAAGATTAGTAGCAGTTATCAAACGTTTCATGAAGGTAGGATATATTATGTAAAGATATTGCTCTGCCAATCTATCTGAGAAAACACAGGTTGTAATAAATTATGCAGCTATGATGATGATGTCTCTACCAACTTATCTGGGAAATATTATTATTAATCAAAGGCCTAGACCGATTATGAAACAACAGGGGACTAATTAATGCTGTACTGGGGATTGCATCGCGACCGCTCCGAGGGGCGCGGATTGCCGTGTTTGGCTTGTCGGCGGCAACTTTTTTGTTTGGAGACTGACTGTCAAATGCAGCGTTTGGCGCCCTTCAGGGCGGTCGCGTTGCGATCGCGATACAATCTCCAGTAAAGAATAAGGCTCCAGAATCTTTGTTTAATTTTCCTTTGACTTTACACTTTCTAGGGTTCCGTACCTTAAAAGTAAACAAAGGATCGCTTATAGGATCACTGTTTTGTCAATATGTTCATCTGTCAAGACCCTTTTTATCTGGAAAGCGTGAAGATATCAAGGTGAAATTAATATTGATTACTCAGGTCTTAAATTTGGGAAAACCTTACAAACTTGTATACGTCAACGTAATCAAAAAATATCGCCATATTTGTCACAATTTTGCTGAAGTTGCTTTATATTAGCAACTTCAGCGAATCAAAATATAAGCAGCATACCGGTCGTAAGCTTTCGTAGCCAGGTTTTGGCAATATAAAGCCCTAAATCTGACAAAAAAAATCTCAGTTATATTAAATACTCTTTGGTCCCAAAACCCCAAACCCAGTGTAAGCCACTTTTGACCCAAAGCAATACAAATTGTCAACAAATATCTTTATTTGTTCCTAAGGTGGGTTCCCATGCAGCTCAAAGGGGGCGCGAAACAAAAATTGCTTACCCCATCCATCCAGCATCGTTATTTAGAACTTGTTAAGTAGATAAATACTGTATTTTGTGTCCTTCAATACTGTATTTCAGTTTTTCAGGAATTCAGGAGTTCAGGAGTTGTTAAGGAATCAGGGCGTTATTTAAAGCCTTATTTATTTCTATCAGCTTTTCTTCTGGGCCTGTTTGTCGACCTCTATGATATGGCGGTCGAGGCTGTGTTTCTCAAGTCAGAAGTGCCGGGTTCAAATTCCGTCTGGGGAGGCAGAGAGGATGTTTACATGTTTGTGACAACGATGTTTCCGGTTTTCACGTATGTGTTCTAGATTGAGGCCAGTAGCAATGTATGTGTCTGTATGTTAATGTTATGGTATGTTATCTTTAAGGGTTAAATACATAGAAATTGAAAGACATATCGAAGGTCCTCCTCAGAATTCAACCACACTAGAAATCGACTTACTAAAATCCTGATTAATAAATAATGTGACCAACACAGAATCTGATTTAAAAACAATCAATCTTCTTCCGATATCAACGTATAACCTAAACTGGCACAAGAAGAATCTGGCTTACTTAGCCCAAATTTTTTTTTGACGCTATGACTAAAAAACGAATCTAGGAGCAAAGTACGTGTCAAGAAGAATCAAATGAGCAATCTCGATAAGGTTGCGTTTTTTATTACAGAGTTGCCATGGGTACCTTCCGGTTCCATCATCAGACCCTGGATACCACCAAGATGCAGAGTTGTTGTCAAACTCGATGGGTTTGCGTCGTTTTATTACAGAGTTCCAATGGCCACCTCCCGGCTCCATCCCAACAAGGCCCTGTAAAAACTTCTTAAGATCACTGACTTTAGCCAATATAGAACTGGCATACACCAATGTGTAAAAGCTCCGCATAAAAACATGATTAAAAAAAATAACACTGACTTTATGCTCTCTGAAGGGCGCCATACGGAATTTAGTATGACTTCGTAACATAACCTCTAAGAGGCTTCTAATGATACCTCATTTGTGAAATTCTGTTATGTAGTTTAGATGTTCTGGGGGAACATATAAACATACATTACAGTATACATACATATCGATCAAAGTCATAACCCTATTTTTTGCTTCGTCGTAGTCGGGTAAAAAGACAGTAGCATAGCTGTACGTGAGCCGTCAAGCGTAGCGTATCCTCGACCAAGGGTGTCTCGTTAGGTCTTCGGTTGTCGATACAGAAAATAAAAACAAAAAGGTATGATAAGAAAAAAGTTGTATGTAAGACTGAATCGCGCCTGGGGTTTGGTGGTTCCGTAGAGTTCACTTTGTGACATAATGCACCGTATAAATTATAAATCTATCGGAGTTCATGATCCTCTGGTGTCATGGGCAAGAATTCCCGCGCGATTGAATTCCGGCTAGAAAGGAAGAAAAAACAATTCATGTAACAAATCTGCATTGAGATTTTTTGTTGACTATGGAAGATACTACTTTTTCTGTACAGTACACAGTGGCGCCAATGTTTAGCCTGAACTTCATTTCACATGTCACATTACGACATATGTCCCGCGAATGCCGTGCGACATCCGCATACGTCTTCACTCTTCACTTTCACGACTGCCGCGCTGCTATCAAGATATCGACGTCAGCCGCTTCTGAGCAGAGCAACAGCAGAGGCTTTTTATTTTTCTTTTAATTTTAAGTCGAATAATTTTGATTCACTAATTGCTGTGTTCAATTTGTCCTGAAATAACTGCAAAGTGCGAACACGCTTGGCTGGTCCACGAAGCACACCTCACACGCGCACCGCACGCCGAGTGCTTGATGTTGCGAGCGCAGTACTTAGCAATAGAAGTAAGGCCACAATTTAATACATTTTAGGAATTCGTCGCAATTTTTTACTTATTTTTGTTTCATTGTCATGTAAAGAACCACCCATGAGTCGGACGTAACTTCGTAAAACCATACCGTGTATATCAAAATCTATCTGCCTACTGCATCTCATATCTTTGTGTATCTTACGTTCTTACGTTCTTACGGAACCCTAAAAACTGACCATCGACCGACAGTATAAAATGCAAGTTCAGGTAACTTGGTAGTGTATTGTAATTACAGAGACATTATGTATTACTTGCTGGTGTCCGCAACTTCGTCTGCGTAGGTAGATGCGATAGGAATATCATTTACCAGAAAATCATTACCTTCCTTTTGACGCAGTCAGATAAATAGTATCTTATTATGTTTATATAGCTCATGATCTTTGTTCTAAACTTTATTCAAATCTGTTCAGCCGTTTCAGCGTAATTGAGTACAAACATCAAAAAATCATCAACAAACTTTAAAAAATGTAGGGTTGGAACCTTAAAAGGAAAAAAGGAACATCACTTCGTTGTTCATTCGTCTGTCTGTCTATCGGTTTGTAAATACCCCTTTTCTTCGGAACGCGTGGAAGTATAAAGATGTTGAAATTACTGGCCGGTTTTTAATATTGGTAGGAACCCGCCGACTGAAATCACCGTCGTTTAGGTAGAGAGTTAGGGCCGAGTAAGATGAGGTGCGGCGCCGCACACAGCACCAAAAAGGGCGAGACTTAGTAGGGTGGAAGAAGAGGGGGGAGGGGGGGTACGCCAATACAATTCCTACGCCGCAGCGGCACCGCAATGCATCGTGTTGCCCGGACCGTACGACTCTTCAGGTATCAAATCCAACTAAATATGGTACTAGACGGACAACCTTGAATCCGACAGCTCTTGTGCGCTAGTCATGGATTCCATTTTCAAACGCACTTTGAAAATCGATAGTTAGTTTAGTTATGTCGCCTCCAGCATCCAGTAGAGAGCAGAAACCTATAAAACCTGTGCTAAAGGAAGCGCTCTCTGTACTCTAATCATTTCTATGATCTACAATGCACCTGTAGCGAATCAAGCCCGGCAGCTTGATCCCTGCCCAGACATCATTAGAAAGGGACGGATGGATAAGCGTGCCGAGAGAAAGAGATAGCAACATTCATTAAACTCGAGTGTCAAGTCCGTCAAGTCACTCCCTTTGATGTCGTTACGCGAACTTATAGGATTTTAAAACACACAAATAATCGGTGCTCGTATAGTGGTTTTACGCTGGTTTCTCATGCAGGTCTAATGGGTTTTACGCTTGCTTTTCACACAGGAGATGCAGGTTCGAAACCTGACCGTGTACCAATGAGATAATGAATTCATCCTAAGTACATTATCGGACGTTCAGTGTTTCGGATGACACGTTAAGCTGTAGGTCCCGGCTACTATGGCTACGTGGTAGTGGTCTTAAAACCCCTCCATCAACCCGCACTGAACTAGCGGTGGAGTATGGCTTAATCTTACTCGTATCCGGGAAAAGGCCTGTGCCCCTCTGTGGGGACATTAGTGGAGCTAAATTCATTTATTTACATATATCACGCAGAAGATGCAGGTCTAGGATCCCGGTGCTGATCTTGTGCCGATGAGATAATTTATTTTAACTGAAGTACTATCGAACCATCTGAATCATGACCCACCATAAGCTTATTTTGCTAAACCCCTTAAATGCAAGTAGGTCGAAATTCGCTTGAAGGTTTATTTCCTTGGTAACGAACTTGTTATCATTTGATTAGACACTGACATTACGATAGATCTTACAAGTTTGAAAGTTTCAAACGAATTATCAGGCAAATGGGTCATGATTCAGTTGGTTCGATTGTACATATGAACTTACTAACGGTGATGGAAAACATCGTGAGGCTTCACATATCTGACGGCGGCCTACGCCTACCTAACTACCTACTGTAACATTTAGCTATTCCAGCAACTTGTTGGGGTAAAAAAACTGGCAATTCAGCAACATTTTGAAAAATGACTAGCAACTGGGAAAAGCTAGAGCAGTTGGCAACACTGGGTGCAGGTCAGTTCTGTACCGGCTGAGCCCTTTTGAAGGGTGGACGCTTGGCACTTTTTTTTTACACTGATCTAGCCCCAAACGAGGATTCCCTGTATCTTGGGTACTAGACAACGATACACATACTTAAATAGATAAATATTATACTTAGATAGAAAAACAACCATGACTAGGGTACACGCTTCGCACTTCTCCGCGAACATTGAAAAATAGAGCTGAGGCGTGGTTTCTGATTTGGAGCACGCGCAACAGATTTTGAAAGTTTCTTTCATCATCACCATTCAGCCCACATTTATCCACCGCTGGGTATCAGGGCCTGCTCCTTACCGGGCCATCTATGCTGGTCCTGAGCCTCCCGCAGCCACTGCCTACCGGCTATGGCGATGATATCGTCCGTCCATCTGGCCTGTGCTCTGCCCGCTGGATGCCTTGCGTTTCTGGGTAGGCACTCTGTTATCGTCCACCCCCACTTCAGTTAGTACGACGTCTTAAATCCGTATTACGAATACGATTCTTTAGTATGATGAACGACGACCTCTGTGGTACTGTCCAGAAAAATAAAAATAAACCTCAGGTTTCCGATGTTTATATGAGAGTGATGTGGCTGTTTCTGGTTCACACGACACAGGGTATCCTAGTGTGGGGTTAGAAGCAATGTTATATTATAAATAATTTCCCGTAATTTACTGGTAGTGCAAATAGACACTATTGCGTTCCGTACTCGAAGTGTGTCAACTGTTATGTAGAGAGTGGAAATAGATTTGAAGAAAAAAAATAAAACAACGTCGCGCACTTAATCGTGTTTATTTATTAAAATGTGTGGTGAATCTTATAAATCATGCTGTACTCAGTGTAAAGTTGTGACTTCTGCCATATTTTTTTCCACACGAAACTGGCAATCGGATTTATTGGCAAATAATAGGAATTTTTATGTAAAAATATTCGATAGTAAAAGTCTACAATATCAGTTCAAATTACCCAAGCGGTGTTATAGCTAAACAAGCACTTCAAATGAAGGATTGAACAGTTAGCTCAGTTAGCTAGCTTAGCGGTTCACGGTGAGAAGTAATCCCAAACGTCACTTTGATTGACAAGAGCGGCTCACCTTCGTTGACGTGAGCCGGGTCCATATTTTGTATTCCAAGATAGCCGCCGCGCCAAATTGCAGGCTAGTAACGAATTAAGGGTCCATTTTGTATTCCAAGATGGCGGCCTCACCAAATTTTTATTTTGAATTGACCTCTTGTATACCACCGGCGTTAGTTAACGCCAATTTTCCGTTATAGGTTTTTTAATTTTATCACCGTGGCATAAGGTTCACAATCGCGACCCGTCCCAACTACCCTCGGGTTTTGACAGGTTCAGGGTATCTATGGTTTTGACAGGTTCAGGGTATCTATGTTTTTCAAGTTTTTTAGTGCTAGTAACGAATTTAGAGTCCATTTAGCAGTCCAAGTTGGCGGCTGCGCCAAATATCCATTTTGTAACAGGTATGATTTTGAATTTTTTAAGCGAGCAGTAACGAATCTATGGTCCATTCCAAGGTGGTGGGGCCTAAATTTTTATTTTGCTATACGGGTGTGGTTTTTAAATGTTTTAAGTAGCTAATAACGAATTAATTAAATTTTTATGTTGCGATATTGGCATGATTCTTTGGATTTTGTAGAATTGCAACACAAGATTTGTATTTCATTTGAAAATTGTTTTAAGAACTGCTGAGAACTAGTTCTGAGAACTCATTTTTTTACTGCTGAGAATTTATAAAGTTTTCTATTTAAATATTTTTATTTTACTATTTTTATTTTACTAGCTTTTGCCCGCGGCTCCGCCCGCATGGTATTCGGATCCGCGGGTAAAAGTGTGTAACTAGATAGTAGTAACTTTAAAAAAATACCATTTTCCAAAAGGGGTTCTTCATACTGAGTGAAAATACCCTGAATGATCTATCAACACGTAGATCAAATAGATGGACCTAGGAACATGAAATGTGGAATGTAATTTCTCTATGACGTAGACCTCCGCTAATAATACTAACCACTAAACAGTGCATATTTGAACTCTAAGAAAGTTATAAATGAATACTCATTGGCTATGGATGATTTAATTCAAGAAATGAACCATAATTGTGAGCGGTTTGAGTCGCTGACCAACAACCATACTTGTCGCTGTGAGCAGAAAGGTGGTTGTTTGACAGCGGGCAACTCTCCGGGCTTGTGTGACAGTTTACCAACACAAGGTGTTACTGATAATAGATTCCAGGAAATCCCTGCGGAATCAGGAGAAACAGGATCCACGCGAGCAAATAAACAAATTTTACGAGTATGGGATTTGAATCCGCGACGATCGGATTACAACCAAATACGCACAAGATATACGTCTACTCATTTTATTGTGAAAAAAAATAATGCCTTTTAATGACATTGATCATCCTATGGGAACAGCAATTACTTTTTGGCATGAAAATAGCTTATAATTTGTGTCAGGGTATAAGCTATAGATATATATACATTCAAAATTTCATCCAAATATCATTCTACGGGAACGGTTATTATTTTTCGGGACAAAAGATAGCCTATATATTAAGTCAGGGTATAAGCTATATACATTCCAAATTTCATATAAATCCGTCCAGCCGTTCAGCATGGAAGAGTCACCAACATATACTGCCTAACTAATAAAAAAGTTATTCCCAGTTTAACTTATACAGTGTTTTGTCCTTTTCAATCGTCGAATAAATGTCAAATGTCAAAGCAAGACAAAACACTGTACAATATACATTACACGTTGAATAACTTCTTTTGTTAGTGAGAAGACTGGGCCGGACGTGTGCCGCATGCATCCCCAAAAATGGGCCAAACTGGCCACCAAATGGGTGCCCACTGATGGCCATCGAAATAGAGGCAGGTCGAGGCGTCGATGGAGGGACGACCTGGACAGGTTTTTGCCGAACTGGGAGGGGGCAGCACAGCACAGGGAGGAATGGTCTGAGATAGGGGAGGCCTTTGCCCAGCAGTGGGACACTATGCAGGCTAAATGAGATGAGATGAGATGAGATTAGTAAGGGACATGAAATTTGGACTGTGAATCCCTTCTGTGATATAGAAATCCGCTAATATTGGATTTCAGTAAATCACCACGGGATCAGAAGAAACAGTATTAATGGGAGCAAACAAAAAAAAATACCAGTTTGGGATTTGTATCTGGATCGAGGATCGGATTACGTCTACTCATTTTATTTCTGAAAACTTTTTAAATGTACGTTTTAGTCACATTGATCATCCTACGGGAGCAGTAATATTTTTTCGGGATAAAAGATGACCTATATGTTAAGTCAGAGTATAAGCTATATACATTCCGAATTTCCTCCAAATCCGTCCAGTTGTTTCGGCGTGAAAGAGTAACAACCTATAAACACAAACACACAAACTTTCGCAATGATAATATTAGTAGGGTTTCAATTCATTTTTAGGACTCCACAGCCTAAACGTGACCAACGGCACCGTAATACTAACTAAGCCTTCTGTGTATTCGCATATAAGCTGCCTATAGCTCATGAACTGAAATAAGTAGAATAGTTAAAATTAACGAGTTGCATGTCACGCCACGTCTGGGACTATCAAGAAAATCTAACTGTGTTTTTATGATCGCCGCATTTTACAAGCTGTAACAAGTGGGTATCACAAATAGATGAATATTGGCACTGCCCAAGTACGTTTTTAGGCTCTCCATACATGGAACTGACACCAAAATATATTTTTTCATCATACCTATATGTGTGGGGTGTCTATAGATAGGTCTTTAAAAATAAATGACGTTGGGGTTCCATAAATCATTTTTACCTCAAAGTAAATCGTTAAAGAGCCAGACCCTTCCAAAGTGGAAAAATGTGCCCCCCCCCCCATAATGAAAAATCTACAAAAAAATAGATGCTTTGTATCTCAATACACACTTTCAACGAAAATTAGTTTGAACAAAATAAAATAAGCAGTTAGGTATTAAGATATAAAAATTTATTAATAACCGCAAAGATATCTTTGTCTTTGAAAAACAAAGTTACAACACAAACATCCAGTCACATAATTACTTGCTACATGGCGTCGTCGTCACATAATTACTTACTACCTTCATGGGCGAGTCCGACTTGCACTTGGCCACTTTTTATTTCCTGCTTACACCAAGATCAGACCAGAATCTTGACGAAAATATGATATCTGACGATCCTGACGTGCTTCTTCTGAAATTTATTCAAAACATTCTAAACTAAGCTCACTAACTTTTATCATTTTTGCGGTAACATGAATCATTACAAACTAGATAATAATATTAGGTCCTTACATATGAAATTGGCGTTTTGTATGGAGAAATTGAAGTTAACTCAATTTTCAGTACAAAATTTTTTGTATTTTTTTTAGGAATGACAGATCCTAATTTTATAAACTTTGTGTGTATGAATGAGACAATATTTAGCTAACAGAAAAATTTATATAATTTTTGAAGTGTCAGCTTTAAAAAAAAAATATCATGAAAATGGATGACACTGATTAGGAGGCACTGATTTTGAAGATATCATTTTAGTTATCAAACTGAAAATTAAAAGAAATTTTAATCAGTAGATGTAAAATATTGAAATTAATTTTAAAACAATAAAAAAAAACTGGAAATAGCTATTGAATTACTCGAATTATGAACTTCTGAATCTGTGAGAAAAATTCGCCAATTTCATAGGTAAGCACCCAACATTTCCATCAAGATTGTTTGTTACTTTTTTACTTGTGAAAGATTTATCAATTGCTATTAAATTTTTAGATAGGCCTTACTTGTTTTAAAGTTACCAACCGTTAAATCGTCTTAAAGTGGTTTCACTATAGGCATCCAAATCTAAAAAGACTGAATACCCTAGTGTTTAAATCAGCCATCACACCTACTACTTCACACACCCCCCCCCCCCCCCCCCCCCCCCCTCTGGCTTAACGGACAGATAATTCGCCACGTCGAAGAAGTGAAATATTTGGGCCATATAATCGCTTCAGACCTGAGTGACGATCTCGACATAGAACGGCAGAGACGAGCGATTACCGTGCGGGCGAACTTGCTGGCACGGAGCTTCAGCCGGTGCAGCGGAGAGGTCAAGAGGCAGCTCTTCATGACATTCTGCACCAGCGGGTATTCGGCGGTGCTGTGGCGTACAGACAAGGTGGGGGACGATGCGGCGCGTGCGCGTCGCATACAACAACGCGTAGCGCGCTCTGTACCGCCTGCCGCGTGCAGCGGCGTGAGCGCTGCTGCGCCTGCGCTCGGCCGGGACGCGCGCGCCCATACACGCCTCCACGAACACCATCCTCGTGGCTGTGAGGCAGTGGCCAGTCAGCCCATTGCGTAAAACGTGGGAAGGGCACCACACCCCGTGTTCAGATACATTAATTTTTAAGTATTTAAAAAAATAAATAATATTCATTGATATTTTTCTATAATGTACTTTAAACTTATCTTATTTTATTTTATTTTATTGTAATTAATTAATTTATTTTATTTATTTATTTATCAGTTGTTTCACAGCAGTCATAAACGAAATTGTTTAATATTTATGCTTCGGAACGCACCTCCTCTTGTTGCGCGACTCGGAACGGAAACGGAACCGCAGCTGTCACTCGTATCGAAACGAGATGAAAAATTACAGGTTATCTTTTCTCGTCGGGAGAAAAAACATGTCTGCTCAGGCGTCGTGCCATTGATTGTAATTCGGTGTAACAATCGTCTAATACAGGTGTCGAGCCTGGTCGGAGTGTAAATCTACCACATCATCGGGAAATAAGTAGATTCGCGTCAGCGGTTAAGTGATCCGTGTTGTGATTGGGCATCGTCGTATCGGACGGCGACTCCTCGTGTCGGCAGGCAGCACGCCGGCGACAGCGTCGGGCAGCGAATAGTGAGATTCATTCCCAATCCTACCCAAACTTGTGCCCTTATCCCGTATTCCTGCCTCGAATCGAGCTTTCGATTTCCGGTCTACGACGACAAGGTAAAGTAACAATCAAGATTTTCTCTCCCGTGCTGGCAAAAACCCAGCCCCTCAAGATTCCACGCCGTTCGGTTGAGGCGTGGAATTAAACAGTAATAATAATATTAATAATATAAATCGTGGAATGCCAATTACAAAACAAAACCATACAAAATAAAAAATAATAAGATATCAACCATATAGAGTAAGCAATCAGTAGGCACATAACATATTACATTGACAAGTGAGTTAAAGTTAATGTTGGACAATAAAAAAAAAACTTTATTATTATTTACTTCCTCGTCAAATAGTCCGGTGATAGAAACCATTTAGGATATACTAAATACGCAACGTTAGCTAATTTTATTTCACTTCATGCATTTCGTATTTCTTAGTGCATTTCGACCGGGCGATACAAGGGAGTGCGTAAAGTATTAACTTGGCTTATTGGCGTCGTGCGAGCAAAGCAACAGACTTAGCACATATAAGCGCACTGCGAACTACGCGCTGTCTCTTTTGCAGATAAGCGACATCAAATAAGAGAATCTATAACTGTAGACTTTGAAGTCTCTGAAATTCAGTACGGGCTCTTAAAATAATCTTTATATGATCAGCATTCTGAGCTATCGGCCCCTAATCTATCAATAACTACTAAAGTTATAAACATGAATCGCTGTACATTAGTCTTACGAAATCTCTAAAATGGCCAGATCGGTTTGTATAATTCCTATTTGGTTGTATTCTCCCAGTCCAGGGGAGGTTTAAATAAAAAATATATACGAAAAACGCAAAGAAACAAACAGCTAATGAATCGAAAAACATTTTGTTTGGAAAGTTCAGCCTCTTTCGCTAGATGGCGTTGGCAGCCATATAATTAGCATCACCCAAACTCCTTCGTCGTTGATTAATTAATTTACTACATTTAACCTCTTTGTTGGTAGCGGAACTCATGTTTGACAGTGCGAGCAAAGAGTTTCGTTAATCTGGGGCCTGATGCGAATTATGCCCAACACCGCGCCGATAATGTCGATATGGATTAAATAAACCTATGAAGATGCCTCCAAAATGATAAACAAATAGTTTTATCTACACACGTATCATAAACCATCTATACTGCGTACAAAAACCGCACGTTACGATCAGCATAATGTTATACTACTTGGTAAAAACTCATTTCTTATCTGAAACATTACACATTATTACCATAATGTGTAATTTTTCTACATATTATGTCATTCAAATTTCGAAGGCCGACGCCCGCCTGCATGCCGTCCCTAGTTTGTCTGTGAAGTTGGTCCTGACATTCGAATTTCGAACGCCGACGCCCGCCTGCGTGAAGTTGGTACTACAGAACAAGCTAAACAACTGCAGAGCCACAATGCCGGTCAAACATGCGGTTCCTGAACACATCAAAGAGAACTTATGATATGTGTGTAGATAAACTAGTGTATGTAACTGTATGTAATTAGGCATTATGTAGCAGTTACATAAACTACTATTATGACGGCAAACTATGAGAGTAAGTACGAAAAACGCGTTGAGACGCCGCGCCACGGGCAGCAAGTATGGTGTAAATATACTTAATTTTAATGCTTAATGGATGGTGGTGACCTTTAATAGTGTGGGAACATATCTAGAGACATCTGTTGACGGATGACAGATGTTCACATGATCCCATGAATGAGATTATTCTTGTTTTTTTTTTCAACCCATACTAATCCTCATGACTGTCTCCATAATATGGGGTAGCCAGAGCAACAAGATCCCTTAAGAACTATAAGCTAGTAACTTCTATGATGGTTCTTGCTTTTTAACCTGACTTCACAAAGCTGTGGGGTCTTTGTGTGATCCTATATTCTGTATATACAAATTGATTTTGCAAAAGCAGTTCGCCAACTTTGAATTGACGATGGCCAATCATAACGCGATTATTTTACATGAGCTGTCATTTAAAGCGACTAGAATTTAATTTAAAAGGAATCGGACCAACTCTTTTTATGTTCAAGAATGGTCTATAAAGTATTATCTTTCCCTTTCGCAATCTTAGGGTTTAAAATGTAAATGAATATTGTAAAAAATAATGCAGTACTATAATATTCCCACCGAGGGGCACGGGCATTTACTCGGATAGGAGTAGGATTGAGCCATACTCCACCACACTGGCTCAGTGCGGGTGGATGGAGGGGTGTCGGACTTGTGGCCACCCGACTGTCAGAAGTTATCAAGCTGCCCTATTAGGGCCTCTGATACACCTTTATGACGACTACCACCGAGTAGCGATAGTAGCCGGGACCTACTGCTGAACGTCATCCGAAACAAGGAAGCGCCCGAAATAAATGCCACATAGAACGGACACCCATCCAACGCCCGTCTCGGCCAGATGTTGCTACCCGCACGATCGTTTCCAATATGCGAATACCGGTAGGCCACGGACGCTTCTTGAAAATGTAGTATTGTTTATTCATAATTTGTATTTTAATATACGGTATTCATGAACTTCTTGTACTATATTTAGTGATTTAGTAAAGAATCACTTATTTATACTATTTAGTTACACGCGTATCATAAACCCTCTTTACTGCTTCCAAAAACCGCACGTCACGACCAGCATAATGATTATTGACTTAATTATTATTAAAAAAAAGTTACTGATTAATGTGTATTATGCTAAATAATGCTATTATGCTAAATTTGCCTATTGGGAATCTAGTCATCAGTATTTCACGATTCATTAGGCATACGCATAATGCTGTACACTACCGGTCCTTCTGAAGAACGAGGCTACCATCTTTTTTCCCACGCTTCGACCTCTCTTCACTTTAGTTGGCAACTCCTCGGAAGGAAACACCCACTGAGCAGACTGTCTTTCGGGATTTCGGGATCATAACAGTAAATCCAGCTTTCATCACCCGTAAGTATGTCGAACACAAAATTTGACTCACCTCCGTTAAATCTTTGAACCATTTCACGGCACCAATCAATGCGAAGGAGTTTTTGGGCCTTGTTCAAATCATGAGTTATCCACCGGGCACAAAGCTTCCGGGTTGGGTCTTATATAAGACACATTGAAATTTGAAGATTGGAGTACTTAGGTGGTTAGGGGGGTCCTTAGCTATCCTCTGATACCATTTTCTGATTTAGGAAACATCATTTTAGCACTTTAATTATAAAATATGTTTACGCGATTTTTACAACTTGGCCAATCTCGGAACGACAAATGTCAAACTCAAAAGCTCCAACGTTGGATATTGGTACATGATTTTAGTAGAAATTACAAGATTTTGTTGTAATGGTAGAAATTTGCGTCAGCAATTTTGTATTTTCTGACATAATGACTTGCTCATTTCATTCCGATTCCTTCCGTGTTTCGTGAATGTTCTGTTGCGCTCTCGTTTTATCCGTGATTCTCTGGACGACTTTGGCTTTGTTTACTTACTAACTACTTTATGGAGTTTATCAGAACCAAATTGGTTGCTTTAGGTCACTTCCTGTTTAAAAACTAAAGATAGGTTTGTTAGGTTCACACGTTACAGCAGACCCGGGAGCCGGAGCGAAGCGGAGCGGAGCGAGGCGACCCCCTACTCTTGGCAACCCCTCCTCCAACTCCCCCGAAATCCAAAAAATGTAGGCATTTTCTTCAATCTTTGGACCTCCATAACATAAAAACTAGTGGTTTCCTAAAAGGGGGGGTAGGTGGGGGGACCTCCCCTCCCCCATCCCTCCCCCCCTCCACGCCCCCCTACCCCAAATTCAATGTGTCTTATACAAGTACTTACCCAAGCTTCCTGACCGCTAAATGTTCATGGAGGATTTTCTACACTTGGCTCACACAGATGCTTAAACTTTCCCGAATCTGCTGATAGGACACTCTTTTGTCAGTCTCTAATAAGTGTACGCCGCACAACACTGACTGACATTGTTATCTTTAGTCGTCGCCGTAGAAGGCCGTCCCTCACGCAGATCATCGGTGAGATTAGTGCGACCACGTTTAAACTCATTAAACCAGTTGTAAACAGTGTTACGAGATGGGGCTTCATCGTGAAAGGCCAATCGAAGTCTATCATAACTTTCTTGTTGACTTAAATGACATCGAAATTCATGCTGACGTGACATAGACAATATTCAATTTGCCGCCGAATCGTAAAGCAAATGACAAATGAATGTATCTCACATGCTCAATAATATTGGCAAAGTGTTCCATTTTCAAAATTTTAACTTATTTTTATTATATTCTTTACAAGAGGGCAGTTCTAAACAATTTCAATATCGCCTTCGTACAAAAACAATATGTAAAGTTTTATCACTGGCCATCGTTCTCACTGGTTTATTAATAAACAGGGTGACATTTAATCAGCTGTACATTTATTTGGGAATGATAGTACCCATAATTATGAAAATCTTTCCCTAAGAAACATATGGATGCAAATGAAAAAAAACGTCCCTCAGTACAACGACCCGATCAGCTGATTACAAGTTACTATGGGAGACCCAAATTATTTATTCGATGGCGACCATATCTTTCTTTTGGGTAAAGTTGTTCATAATTATGGGTACTATCAGTCCAAAGAATATGGTCAGCTAATTAAATGTCACTGCACTCAACTACCATGGCATTTCTATAAATGCCATTACCCGTCGTAGGACTTCAATTATATTACCATGGCATGAGGTTCACAAACGCGATAGCTCGCGCGTAAGTCCGGTAATGGACCGGATATTACAAAAATCACGTGACTTGAGATATCCCTCGGGATATATTATATGTGTATCGGGATGTATTATATCCCATAGTCTAAAGCCACCTTTTCAACCTGTACCTGAATTCTGTAGGCTTTTTATGTATCTTTGACATCTAGGCAATTGACAAATCAATCAATAAGAATAAGAAGTCGACAACCAAGTCGTAATAATACACCAAGTTAAAAACTTAAATAAACTGACTTCAAGTTCAAGCACTATTTCTTCCTCCCCTGTCGGGATGCGAATGAAATCTGTGTACTTTGCTGCACGGAACCACAAACCAAAACGTCACATGAGTATATTTATTTTGTTTAAGTTAATTTTTTCAAAAAGCGCTAAATAAATTTTGATAAAATATGTAGAGGTCCACCTATGAAGTATGACCTACCAATCAAAATAGGAATCATAAAAATCTGTTCATAATTGACGGAGTGAACGCGTAACAAACACTCAAAAAAAAAACGGACGAATTGAGTACCTCCTCCTTTTTGAAGTCAGTTGATATAATCACCAAGTTATAACCTTAAAAAACGACCCCTATTTCATCCTCCCCGGTTGGCATGCGAATTAAGTCTATGTTCATGAAAAAACATCGTCAAAACTTTTGCTGCAGCTGCTCCTGGAACCACAAACCAAAACGTCATCTGTGTTTATATATTTTTGCATTTGTTGATTTTTCCAAAAAGTACTTATTCAATTTTGATAAAACTTATACGGGACCACCTCTAAAGTATGACCTACCGATCAAAAAATAATTACTAAGATCGGTTCATAATTGACGGAGTAATCGCGTAACAAACAAACACACACAAAATAATAACAGACGAATTGAGAACCTCATCCTTTTTGAAGTCGTTTGATAAAAGACAGCTCGTGTCAAATTGTACTGAACGGAAGATTTTTTAATCGCGACTCATTTAACAGTTACATGATACCTTCTGTAAAACACCCTATATCTTTGAAGCATCTCAAAGGTTAACTATTCTAGTAAATTGTCAAGTTTACAAATTCTATTTATGGATGGGAAAGCACTGCAGTGGTGTATGAGAGGGACGGGCAATCGTCTGCGTATGGTATAGGGAGAGATGGCGAGAAAATGCATGTGTGTCATAGAATATGTGCTGCAGATGTCTTGATGTACTTTTAAGTTCGAGCAGTGATTGGAAATAATGTGAGGTGAGGACACCATCATATTTTTTGCGATGATGCGCTAATGTGACTGCAGGAAATCCAACGTGCTCGTATTTGGTTTTATATTTAAATAAGTTTTGTAATTGAAAAATATTACCCTCCTTGATCTGCAGTTGGGTGAAAATTATGGCGAGGCAGCCCAAGTTATAAATTAACTGACTACTGGGTGTTTTATAGATAAATCATTCAACATAACATAATATAGCGTCATAATATAAACATTTGAAAAATTTACATACAGGCACATACATTGCTTCTGGCCTCACACTAGGATAACCTGTGTCGTGGGTACCAGAAACAGCGAAGTCACACACATATAAACTTGGATGTTTATGGGGATTTTTTTTTCTTTACCCCCAGCCGGGGATCGAACCCGGGACCTCTCGCATGGTAGACAGAGCCACAACCACTGCGCCACGGAGCCGCTTAAGGTAATCAACATGTTCCGGACACTTGAAATTTTGAGGTGTATCATGAAGAGAATGGAAGAGGTATCTGAGGAGGAACGATTAAAAATATAATCAAAAAGCCGGAAGTGAAATATATAATCGTACTGTTACCTTTTTTACGGATAATTTATTTCATTTAATGCTACCTGATACAAAGGCCGTAAACTACTTCATTACATAGCGTTACGCCTTTTCCCATACGGGGTGGCAGGGGCACAATTGTGCTCACTTTAAGCCAGTTATTCGATAATCCATTTTGCGTGACCGGACTAGCCCATCGCCGCAGCTACGGAGAAGTGAAGGTTTCCTCACGATGTTTTCCATCACCGTTAGAATGTCCGTATAATGTACTTAAGATCAATTAGTTACCTCATTGGTACAGTACAGGAATCGAACCTGCATCTCCTTTGTGAGAAGCAAGCTTGAATCCCATTAGACCAAGGAGTTCTTTTATAAATAAATAGAATACAAAAAAACACGTAGCAGTCTGCAGATATTGCCATCTATAATAATAATAATACCTTGGACATCATTTTACACATATTGATCTAGCCCCAAACTAGGATTCCCTGTATCTTGGGTACTAGACAACGGTACACATACTTATATATATATATTATACTTAGATAGATAAACAACCATGACTAGGGTACAAACATTCGTTCTCATCAAACAAATATTGCCCCCACCGGGACTCGAACCCGGGACCCCTGGTTTCGTAGGCAGCGTCACTGTCGACTCGGCCATTCGGGTCGTCAATTTCAAATCTCATTTTCAATATTAAATTGCCAAAAGATATGGTAGCAGTATCGAAATAAACGAATGTAGGTACATATTTAGTACTGTCTACATAGATAAAGCTAGCCAATAATGGTATCTACAGCGGAGTCTAATGTCACCGTGAGATCAATAACGTTCTGGATCCGAATCCAAAATTCAGTGCTCATATTTATAGTACGTGGTGCAAAAAGCTTTCGTTAAAAGTATAAGATAAAGTCGTACTTAATGGCTTATGTTAAAACGATTACCAAAATCGCACCTATTTTACTACCAATAAATTAGAAATCACTGTCAGAATGGATAAATGTCCACCAAATTGTGTTTGGATAAATGATCACCAAACTTCTTTTTACGTTTTGTTTAATTAAGTTCATGTTTTAAGTATTTTTTGTGTATTTTTTGTTGTTCTTACATGTTCAACCTAATGCGAATGATAAAGGGGGCTTCGCTTCGCTCACTCCCTTTACCCTTCACCTAAGCTACCGCAGTATTTAGCCCTGATATTTTTTGCAACTTTTGGTGTTCATTTATCCATTTTGGGTAGGAAAAAAAATTTTTGGTGATCATTATATTTGTTGCCTAAGATAAACCACACATAAAAACAGTGACTTCATTCAATAGCACGTCCTTTCTCCAATCGTACCTACTCTTTGCCCGCCAGGGCGGGAAAACATTTTCCCTGGCAGTGTCCTGGCGGGCTTCGGTCGTCACGGTCCGTTCGCGCTCGAATCTTATTTCGAACACGTATAAATTTTAGAATTACGTTCGCCGTTCTTTTGTCCCGCTCGGTGTAAATAAAAATAAATAAATTTGTGATGTACATCGGAGGCGCCAGTTTTGGACGTATTTGAGTGATTGCATGTTTAAGTTGGCTCCGAATTTTTAGGTTTCAGTTACATTTGAAGAGGCTTGTGGAAGCGTGTTTATTAAGTTATCAGCTTTAACGCTGACTGTGCTTATTTGACTGAACAGTAAGTGTTAGATGGACTTGGTGTGTTGTTGAGACTGTAATTGGATACTTCGATCGCATTTATTCCAGGTAAGTTGTTTATTGTTATTGTTTTGATCATGCCTGATTGACAATGAAATATTTATCAAGGTTTGAATGCGTTTTTATACGATAGCAACAGTAAATTATAGGACATTTTTCAATAAACATCATTATTGTTGATTGTTATGAAATACGAGGCACCTAAATGAACACGAGTTGTGTTTAACCTTAATTAAATATATCAAAATAAAATACTGTGCAGTACTTTTGCCACCCCCTGTTGGGAAAATACGACATTTACGAATGGTCATCAATCCAATGGTTTTATAAAGACAACTAAATGTAAAATTTAGGTGGATGACACATCATAATCTAATTCTTTGTGCAACGAATCGACACCATCCATAATCGATTTCAATTCGAGGTAGCTTCTCTTCCCATCCTAAATAAACCTTGACCAAAAAAGATAATAAGATATCAGTAGCTTTACACCTGTTGTCTATAAAGTATCCATTCTCAAGAACTCGTGGATCAGAACCCGTTTTGATTACAAAAAATATCTCAACAAAAAAAAATGGGTTGCGCGGCGTCTTACGGCGGTTCAATGGGAGAACGAAATTTCTTTCCTTTTTGGGTGCAGGTGCATTTTTATATCATCTTGAGAACTACTTATATTTTTAGGTATTGATTGCCATCCATCATTCCAATAATTATTTATTTATCGGACGAATCATAAAAAAACACACACTGCTAATTCCTGAAAAAAAAAACATTTTTTTGCAATCGATTTTAAAATTGGATTTTAGTTAATTAATATTTATAAAGTACATCCGCTTATTACCTCTATTATTGTCACTGTTCGTTCGGTTAATTATCTCATGACATCCAGCACGGTCATAAAACACATTTATTACATCTTCATTCAGAACTGTTATTGAAGCGAGAATAAATGGTATATCGAAAAAGATAATATTTTTCTATGAAAACGCCCATTTAATTTCGGTAAATGTAGCCTCAAGGCACTCGTAGCCGTATCGTTGAGATGTGCCTAAATTGGTAAGGCTTCCTTTTAATTTTTATTTAATGATGTTATGGTATTTCAATACGTTTGTTGGTAATTTAATTTATTTTTATGAAGTGATTCCGGGAATAAATTTAAAGACACAAAACAAACGTAAAATCAAACACGTGGTTTGGTACAAAGATTAAAGCAAATGTGTTATACCTACATAGTCTCGTACCAACAATTAATTTAAAATTAAACTGTCAGAGTCTTAGTCAGTCTAAATCAGTAGGCTAGGTATTTTATTATGTCATCTGGGAATTTATGTACGAATCGTTTTAATCCGTTTTAAATGGGTAATAGTGTTCTAATTGGTTAATTTGTAAATTTGAAAGGGAATCCGATATAAATTCTATATATATAATATATTAAATATAATTATATAAATAATAATAAATATAAGAATTATATTTATTATTATTTATATAATTATATTATAAAATAATCCCTGATATGTTAACCTAAGAAATAATCACAAGGTTAGCAATTCTTTCAAGGGACAGTGCATTCTCTACTACAATAAGATACCTCTGGAGATTTTGAAATTGCCATTTGAGCAATTTAAAAAGCATGTTAAAGCGACTTTGTCGAAAAAGGGATATTACAATGTTCAAGATTACTTAAATGACAGGACTGTATGGGGTTAATCTGGCTCAACACAGACCTTGCTGTTAATAGTTTTGTAATTATTTATTCCTGCTTATTAATCACAACAATAAAAAAAAACATATTTGTATTAGTTAAGCACAACCTATTTTTAAAAGAGATCTAGAAATCAATCTATGGGAGTTTCCACGCCCTTCTTCTCCCACAGTGGTCCAATGTAGAGAAGAGGCAAAAAATGACGTTTGCTAATTATATGTAAATATCTACAGTAATAAAGTACTTTGACTTTGACTTTGACTTTATGTATGATAAGGCTTCTCTGAGTTCCTGTCGTTTAGAAAAAATATATCTAGTTCTAACTAAACAAAAAAAAAAAAAACAGAACAAAAAGATTATTTGAGCCAAGTTTTCCAATGACTCTCCTTTTAATTTAACAAAAACCTGTGTTAGAGGAGAACGCTTCATCCACATTGGAAGGACAAATAAACAATTTGTAGACTAGTAGGTGGTTGTATGAAATAATCATTTCATCCACCAATAATGAAGACATCATTGGTTGATGAAACGACAGTAGCAAGTAAATGTAAGTTTGACACTAGCAAGTTATTAAATATACACAATTTGTTACCAACGTTAAATATTGCATCAAGCAAAGGACTTGGATACTTAGATATTCTAGATAAAATCCTGTTAACATTATAAATGTGAAAGCCGCTATAGTTAAATGTTTGGATGTTTGGAAGTTTGTGTGTTTGTGCCTCCATCACGCTAAAACGGCTCAACGGATTCGAATGAAATTTTGCACAAAGATAAGCTAGATTAACATATTGGATACTTTTTATCTGACTGCCCCAGAAGGAGGGTGACGTTATCTCGGTAAATGGATAATTCCTAGGAACACTCAGTTGCGGGCATCAGCTAGAAATAAATAAACTACACATCATTTGTAATTTTTAGATGGAATACAAATAACTAAATATGTATTAGAATTCACTATTAGTGTTACTATCGGATACCAGATCTAAATGACTTTCCGTGAAGGTAAGGTGCCCCCTCTATGTTTTGGTAGAGATTATTTTTAGACCGGCCGATCCCTATCCGGTAACAGCAGCAGTTTTGCATTTCATTATCCCTTAAGAGTCACGCCAGGACATATTGAGATACAATTTAAGCCGCCAACGAAAAAGTTTCTTTAATAGGTATTAGACTTCACTGTGAAAAATCAAAACTTTTCTCATTTAACATACAACTTTGGGTCATATAGAAAGCATCTTTTAAAATTGGCCTATCCATCGAGCTGCAAAACATTGAACTGAGTAACGACAAAAAGCCGAATGATTTTGAAAGACCCATTTTAAAGCCATCATCCAGTAGCTACACCATTAAGAATAAAAAAATAAACAAAAAAAACTGAGATCTCAGAAATCGAATCCACAGCCACTTTGATGTTGTGGTTTATATAATATCAGAAGTGTCATTATAGGACCATTACCATTGATTTCGTTCTTGATTTCCTAGAAAACATTGCTTTGTAGAGAATTCGAGATGCATGATCTAAGTTAAAGCCGTATGTTATTACTAAAAGTTACTTAAAAAGGCTTAAAAATAAAAATAAACATAGCATTTATATGTCAATCAATCAATAAAGAAAATTAAGATAAGTCAAAACCCAAACGAAAATCTTACGAAATTATTAGTAGTTGATACTTTGTCTTAGTAAGCATGTCTGAGTGATGTATTCTTATCTCATGTTTTCTCAGCGTTTCACTAGATGGCGGGATGGGTCATTTTCGACAGCAGAACTTCTCAGGTAATCTCATCAGTTTAATTGTAATACAATCAAATTCAAATGTTTACGACAATTTGTAATAATAAATAATTTATCACGTTAAAATTAATTCAACAAAAAAATTGATAGATTGATATGTTTGTAATTCAACTTGTCAACATCATCATTGGGCTTATCACATGTTCAGATGTTTATTACAGCTGCTGTGCATTCTGGGAGTCTCATTTTTTCTTATGACTACGCGATCTACATTTCTTGCCGAAACGGTCGCAAGTCGCGACGTTAGGTAATGGGGCCGGTTGTCTCTCTAGGCGTTTTCTCCTTAGTTTTTGCAACCACTTGACAACCAATGACAGAATTCAACTTATTATTGCCCGCGAAACTCAACAGAAATTATCTCCCCCCCCCCTCCAAACACGGACTTCGCTAATCACCAGTTTAATCATTCCATCGGCGTCATCGCTCTCTCGATAACTAGTAACAACCCATAAACGGTTGCACACCCCTGACGCTACCAGTTTTTAGTCGCTCTAGAGTCGGGTCTAGAGTTCTTAGACTTTGTAAGATGTCACATTGAGAGCGGTGACTAGAGAACCGTCTTGACTTATTGTTTATTATAATATCAATCGCAATACCTGAAAAATCAACCAAGCGTTTGAATAATTTACTCCTATATTGTCACGGTGATCGGTCTCCCACTGTTTGGGCATTGTAGACTTATTATACAATTTTCATGTCGATCGCATTTAAGGTCGTCCGTGCAAAGGTCCCCGTTACTCCAGACGGAAAGACCCGCAGTGTGAGTGGGACGGAATCGGGAAAAAATGAAAAAACGTAGCGCTAAACCACAGAAAAATTGTTTAAAAATAAACTACGCTATTTTGTTAAAAAATAAATAAAGAGATTTTACAAATACATAATGTCTACATTTTGAACGCAGTTCCATAATGAAGTTAGTTAAGATTTCAGAATTACAGGAAAAAATTAAACAATTTGGAGGTGTTTTCGTAATTGAATTCTACCGAGAAAATTTCATCCAATCGCGTTTCCCTTTAGTGAAAATCTAAATCAAATACTCAATAAACGTTAACCCGAAAATCAAATCTGTAGATGACTTCATGGTGGAGTAAATACATTCGAAAAAAAAGTTTTTTTTTTCTTATCACCTTAAAAATCGACCAATCGGAAATTCACAATCTGACTGACTGTGATCTGACTTTTATTGTAACTTTGCTTGTTTTTGCGGTTGCGACTCGTATTCTGTAGGCTTATCATTTTAATCATAAATCTAGAAACAATCGCTTATCAAAAATTACCAATAGTATACTAATGATATCGCAGTAAAAGACAGCTTGTGTCAAATACGGTATTTGACAAGGTAGTCCAATAAATCTAGAAACGTGTCTCAAGCTGAACCTATTTGAACAAAAACAGAATTGTATACTTCCCTCAGTTGTATTTTATAAACTAAATTTTGTGTTAAACAGCCAGCATTTGACTATGACGTCACATGCTAGTATTTCATAGAACTCGTGAACAAAATACCGTTTTGACCACAGATATCGAGAGATAGGCCCTTGGCGCTAAGCTTGTATCGGAACCAGTGTCGCCGAAAACTAAGAACACGCATACATTTACACCACTCGTACATCAATCCCTCCGCTTTTATTGGTCAGTGCAATTTCATGCACCTATCGTCCGAACACACCCACACTACCGCAGGTATACTAGCTAGTCGAGCTAGTGTTGGGACAATGCAAGGACAGCGTGTATAATCGATCGATTATAATTTATAGACACTGGTATAGACAGTCGTATAATGCCGGGTTCTATAAATAAAATAGTAAATTGTTTGCAAATACGACATATTTATACGACATACGACATATGAGACCCCTTTGCCTCTTTTCTTTTTTTAACAGAATCCTTACAGCTAGAAAGAGAGGCAAAGAGGTTTCTGAAGGTAGAATAACTGTGAACTCTTCGGACCTGACTAAAAGCATCGGAATTTCCGATCAATAACTTATAACACCCCATAATCCTTCGTCGGGCGAGGTTTTTAAATCTAAACTGCCTGTTTGGCAATCATTGGAATAACTAACAATAAACTTACGTATTATGAGCAAAATATCGATTCAAAAACATAATTCTCCTATCACTATCCCCATCACTATATGTCGTCTCTGTGTGCGTTTAACAGTTCGCCTCCGTATTACGATGCATCTTTGCTTTCGTACTTAGATAAGTGTGAAATATTCATTACGTGTTAGCTTGGCACTAAGTAGTGAAATTAAGATACAAAACAAGCAATGTATAGTAAAATTAGCGAGAACAACATGACATTGTTACTTTAATGTCTATTCGTGACGAATTTTCCGCGAATGATTTGTTTTCGTAATAATGTTTATTTCTTGTGTTTTAAGAAGAAATAATAGTTGGAATGAGACTTACAAGTGATATGCGACACCGGCGTTCTTGGAGTTCACAATCTCGCTTCTATTTTTGCACGTGAGTATTGCACAGGTCGGCATTTTCGAAAAACAACGGAAATGAATTCGTCACTGCGGTCGCCCGGTGACTAGGTACTGAGAATTTTTAATATCTAACCTGTCGGAGCTACATTTGTTCGCACGTGCCACGCCCCTCAACCTATCTCTCGATATCTGTGGTTTTGACAGTTCCTAATAAGTGACTATTTTGACTAGTAGACAAATACCGTGTTATAGTGTTGTGACTGATATTATTTTCCAAAGCGATTTAAATTCATATAGGTATGTCAAAATTATTTGATAAGGCTACTGATAAGTTGATTTTTTTATTGGAATGGTATTGCGATGAATGTCAGGAATATAAATAAAAGGTTTAAAAACAAGTGAACTTATGAAGGAATATTTGGTCGACGTTGAACAGAAAGAGTTTATCGCCAAAAAGTTAGTTTTGAGGTACATCCATTTAAATGTTTTTTGTTTGTGTAGAATTAACGGGGATGAACATGAAATGTATTTAAATTGCATGAACAAGTTTAGTACGTTAGCTATAAACTAGAACAAAATTAATTTAGTTCCACTGAAACATGTAAAAATAAAAGGTCAAGTGCGTAGCTAACTCGCGCACGAAGGGTTCCGTACCACCGTACAATGGTGGAGATGGTGTGGCGTGAATAGTTTGAATTTTACGTGGCAAAATATTGTTTACAAAGTTATTGGTGCGGCTACTTTCAAACTCCATGCAAGTAACCAGTTGCATTCATAAGGTTGTATGTAGTATTTAAAATATCGTTGTTTTCTAGCTCCCTTTATATTTACCTTATTCTGTTTTGTTGGGGCACAAATCAGATTTAATTTTAAAGGTTTTTAAAACGTATAACGTCTTATAAAAGGGCCTGTTGCGAGAATCTCATATTTTTTTCATAAACCTGAAATACTAAGTACAACAAATAAAAATTTAAGAAAATAGCCAAAAAGACCACCTCCCATTATCTCCAAAACTACATATCATGTTTTTTTTTATTCGATATTAACCTCATTACAGGAAAAATATAGATAAATGTATGGTTTAAATAGTAGGGGGGAAAATTCTTGCAATACCACATAAAAGTTATAAATGCACCTGGTTGCTTACATGGAATTTGAAGGAAGCCGCACCAATAACTTTTAAACAACTATTTTGCTTACTTACACAGAGGAAAATTAAAGATACTAATCCCCACGTAAGAAACTTGAAGAGCATTGTGCGGTGGTAGGGAACCCTTTATGATTAAGTCCGACTTGCACTTGACCGTTTGTTTTTGTAATTAATTATACAGGTTACATCAGCAGCTGCTGTGGAAAACCACTGCAAGGGTTCTTTTCCCATGCAGCCAGCACCTAAAAGTCATGAAACAAATGGTTTTTGAATGGTTTTTGAAATTCGACAAAAAGTTTGACAAAAGCAAGAGTTTACCGCCACATGCTAGCTGCAACGGAAATAAGTTTTAAAGTGGGCTTCCAGTTCTGCTACTAATATACCTATACAAAGGGAATTAGTTTAATATTATATCTAGATCTTAACTTCTCCATACTGGAATGATAGGCTAGCGCGATGTGATGTAATTTGGAGTATTTAAATAATGGCTCAAATATATGGCTCGGCAGTGACCCTGCATACGAAGCCAAGGGTCCCGGGTTCGAATCCCGGTGAGGGCAAATATTTGTTTGATGAGAACGGATGTTTGTACCCTAGTCATGGTTGTTTATCTATCTAAGTATAATATTTATCTCTAAAAGTATGTATATCGTTGTCTAATACCCAAGATACACGGAATCCTAGGTTAGGGCTAGATCAATGTGTGTAAATAGTGCCCAAGGTATTATTATTATGTATACACTGACGAGCAATGAAAAAGTTCCAGTGACATAGCACCAAATGACTCCTAAACGGGAAAGGTGACGCCGTCTGCAATATTGAAGTACATTTAACAGCGCATCAGAATATTACCAAATAAAAACGTAAATATTGTGTTCATGGTTCTATTTCTATGTCTTAGGAGTTATAAAGGTGTTTGTCGGCATTTTGTGGGTGAAACTTTTTCATTGCTCGTCAGTATATATATAAATATATATATATATATATTTAAATACTGGCTTAAGCAGATGTTTTTAGAAGCCTAAATGCTTGTTGTAATAGGATTAGGACAGACCTGGGATTCCATACGGGGCAGAGTGCATTCACGTCACGTCCATTTGCAATTAAACACTTGAGATAATTCCACAAATAGTCTAATGCGGTTATGGTTCGATTGCATGTACCGATCGGATGATCTTTGATATTGATTTTAATAATAGACTTACTACTCTTAGACGACCTCTGTGGTGCAGTGGTTGTGGCTCTACCTCCCATGCGAGAGGTCCCGGGTTCGAACCCCGGCTGGGGGTAAAAAAAAAACAGGTCTTGGATGTTTATATGCATGTGTGTGACGTCGCTGTTTCTGGTTCCCACGACATAAGGTATCCAAGTGTGGGGCCAGAAGCAATGTATGTGCCTGTATGTAAATGTTTATGTTTATTATGTTTTACAAGTGGTACCTTAACTGTCAGATAAATCGCAAAGTTTTTATGTGATATCTCGAATTACTTAACTAAATTAACGTTATTTTCGTTCACTTGGATGATGAATAAAACATATCTAATAACAATAAATATCAACAATAAAAAACCGACACATAACTACTACGTATACACTAAATATTTTTTAAGCTATAATATGTGCAGCTGAGACAAACCACCTGTGGTTTTACAACATGCACAAACCACAAAACATGTATTGTACTTTTATGAAAATAATTAATCTTTTTATCTTTGATCTGGACCGATTTTAACAAAACATATCCAAGAAACATCTCAGTGAAGTCTACTACCAACAACAAAAATTAAAATCTGTCTACACGTTTGACCGCTGTTCATTGTCAAGCTAATAACTTACAAGCTACTCAACCGATTTTAATAAAACATTTCAAAATACCATCGCAGTAAAGTCAACTTTCGAACTACTGAATAAATTTTAACAAAATTTATCTAAGACCCGTCGCAGTGATGTCTACTATCAACTACAGGAAATCGCATCAAAATCTGTCTTCCTGTATGATCGCTTTTTTGAGTTGATAACTTTTGAACTACTGAACCGATTTTATCAAGAAATGTCTCTGATCCATTTGAGTGAAATCTAATATCAACTCCAGGGCATCGCATCAATATCTGTTCACCTGTTTGACCATCATTCTTTGTTAAACTGATAACTTTCGAACTACTGAACCAATTTTAACAAAACCTATCTAACACCCATAGCAGTGAAGTCTACTATCAACTGCAGGAAACTGCATCAATATCTGTCTGCCTATTTAATCGCTATTTTTGGTTAAGCTGATAATAACATTAGTTTAACACTAATGTTAAACTAATGTTATTATTAACAACTAACATGCAACTATATGTAACATTAACAACTGGTAGTTTGGTAGAAAAGAGGGATTCAAAAATAGAGCTCATGTTCCTCTCCATCTTAACAACTTCGTGAATGTCCCGAGACACAAGACACGTGTATAAACACAATGTATGCGGGACGTGCGCGACGTGATGTCGCGCGTCACGTCAAATGTCGCGCGACATGGTGTATTTAGCTTCACCATTTAGGGTACCTTGTCCTGCCCCCATAAACAGTAACTCAAATCAACTGATATTTATAGAAAAATGAAAGATTTCCCATACACTAAAAGTCAATTTGATACGCCGATTTGACATCTCTAGCTAGAGATGTTCCAAAAAACCTATTAAACTTCTACAGGTGACATTATTTAGCTGACCAAATTCGCTCGCGTGAAATTGATGAATCGCTCGCATGACATAAATTTTACGCGAGCGATTAAAAAATAGCACATCAATACGTGAATTTGCTTGCGCTCGGAGCGGGAGCAAGCGACATGACGCGCGTCACGTTATGTGACGCGGGTTATGTTTCAGCCCCCCGAGTGCGGGGGTTTTGTCGCGATTATTTTTGTTTAAGGGAAAATTCCCAGGAGTCACACCTCCTTGCTATGTCCGGGTCTTATAGTATACGGACTAAAAACAACCCTTGTGTGTGTGTAAGTAGTTATCGTTAGTTGTCCCTGCTAGCCTTGGCATTTTTTTATATTTTTTGTAGCGAAAGGTGAGGGACATAGCTTGCTATAGCGCATAGCTCTGTCTCTTACTTTCCCGCGACAGCATCCCCCGCGGGGTCGGCATGCAGCGGCTACTGGACACGGTGCGTCGTGACAGCGGCAATACGGCGTTGCGCGACATCTTGGGGGACATTTTGTCCCCTACTGTATCTGAGGCTCAGTTATCTCGACAGGACTTAATCTAAGTGCTAAGAATCTAATAGCTTTTATATCCGGTAGATTAGGGCTAATTAAATTAAATGCAGGCTGATCTTAAACAAGATCTTATAATTACATTATAATCACGTTCATCTTAAATATGTGCATTAAGTGGCTATTTGATAGAAATATTAGTCTCATAACATTTTTTATCTACACACGTATCATAAACCCTCTTTACTGCGTTCAAAAACCGCACGTTACGATCAGCATTATGTTAAACTACTTGGTAAAACTCGTTTCGTATCTGGAAAACTACACATTATGGTCATAATGTGTAGTTTTTCTACATATAATGACATTCAAATTTCGAACGCCGATGCCCACCCGCGTGCCTTCCCTAGTTTGTCTGTGAAGTTGGTCCTGACATTCAAATTTCGAACGCCGACGCCCGTCTTTGTGAAGTTGGTACTAAAGAACAAGCTAAACAATTGCAGAACCACAATGCCGGTCAAACATGCGGTTCCTGAACACATCAAAGAGAGCTTATGATATGTGTGTAGATAAATTAGTGTATGTAACTGTACATAATTAGGCATTAAAACTCTCGAGTTTTAATGCCCTCCATTAAGCAGCAGTCACATAAACTACTATTAAGATATTAATTTATTAGTTACGATTAAAATCCTATGGTTAATACGAGACTTATATTTATATGAAACAGAGTTTAAGAAGTTTAATAGGAGTTTTTATCAAATATGTTGAAATTTTACGTGGAAATGAGTTCATTGATTTGAAATTAAATATATTTTTTACAGTTTTAACTAAATGTGGCTTCGATAATAATTAAAGTGGAAATAACACACTTGATAACAATTGTCGTTTTTTTAAGAACACTTTCTGCATTTCCCATACAAATTAATCGCTAATTGACGTTCGGTTGCTCTCGGAAGCGCTCGGAATAGTTCGGTGTCTCTACAAATAGAATTCCTTGTTTTGTCACAGACCGGTCGATTCGCTGCTATTGAGTTTTTGTTAGCAACTGAAGTCGATAGTTGCTTTACCGTAATTAGTAGAGAAGGAATCCTGTTCGATGGACAGACATTGTTGGGTTGGGGTATGGTACATATTACTATTGATAGCGTGCGACCCTTTATTGAGCGTAGGCGAGCACAAATCAATGTTAGAAAGTTAGTAAGTGCAATTTAGAAGAGAGGAATTCATATAACATAAACATAAACATTTATGTAGAGGCACAAACATTGCTTCTGACCCCACACTAGGATACCGTGTATGTATGTGTAGTGTCGTGGGAACTAGAAACAGCGACATCCAAGCCCTGGCGTTTTTTTCTCTATCCCTAGCCGGGGATCGAACCGGGGTACCGTTTTGAATAAGAGTTCATGAAATACATCATAACATAGGGTGAAGTCTTTTGCCATACGATGTGGCAGAGGTCTAGCTCATCGCCGCAATATGGAGATAAGGTAATCGTTTCGTTTTTTTTTTATCACCGTCAGAACGTCTGTCAATAGTTCACCTAGATCAATAATGGTAATTAAATTCACCACTTAACATACATAAACCTGCCCACATAAACAGTAAATAAAATTAACCGATAATTGTTGAAAAGTGACAGATTTCCAATACTCTAAAAGTCAATTTGCTGTGCCGATTTGACATTTCTAGCAAGAGATATCTTTCAAAAAAAACTATTTGACTACTACAGGGTGACATTCAATTAGCGTATCAAATTTTGGGGAATTTTTGTACCCATTATTATGAACGACTTTTCCCTTCAAACCTGTGGTCTCAAACGAAAAATTCAGCTGATCGGGTCAATGTACTGAGGAAGAGTACATTTTTAATAATTTTCGACCATATTTTCCATAAATAAATCGTAGTCTACTGTCGTTCTCCAGTATATGTGCAGCTAATTAAAATCCACTCTATATAACCTTACCCTGATCAAAACTATCTTCATTATCACTATCTCTTACAAATTATGACTAAAAGAGATACCTATCTGTGTGATAACTATCTACCTAAGTGATCACAACAATCTTACACCACACGCCAAACGCTTAGGAGTTCTGGTCATCCGAGCAATGCAGCCTCCACGTAAGATGAGCCCCGCTAATGTTAACAGATGATACTTGCGACCTGAATGTTACATAGAACATATTATTCGTACGTGCTTTGCTGGGAATTCTTAGGTGGTTCTGTAGGTAAGCGTCTCAAAGCAGGGGGTATATTTACGCGACTGTGTAAGAAGGAGGGAGTTTTAAGGTATTTCTTCATTATTTTACAGAAATAAGCATGGTTTTGGAATTTACTTCTAAGCGATAAGGTTGAAAACCCTACAAAGGGTTAAAAAGCTTAAGGCCGATTCTTACACTTCGGTCCCTGTTCGTTCGTTCTTTCATACAATATCTATGAGAGCACTGTGACCTCGCTGACACTGACAGGTAAGTTTGTAATCTAACGTTTTTTTCCGTTAGTTAACAAACTATCGATAAATTGTAAACTATGCCGTACTGCTTATAAAAGAAACGAAAATTGTAAACCTCGGGGTGGTTTACATTTTGACGATAGTTTACAAACTAACGTGTCAGTTTATAAACTAACGCGTTAGATTATAAACTAACGGTTTTGACAATCTTATGGTAACATATACAATGACATATCATAACCATATCGTATATATGACTATAACACTAAATGGCTGGCGATTTTTATGTAATAGTCAACCATGTGTGTAAAATAGTGTCCAAGGTATTATTATTATTATTATTATTATTATTATTTCATCAAATGGTCAGAAAGGGTTGAATTTCACGAAAGCATGTATTTTTAAAAGCATTTATATCCAGTACTACGTGGTGTTTTTTGTGTTATAGATGTCGAACTAACACGAAGACTATTCGGGGGCTTCGCTGCGCTCGCCTCCTTTAGTCTTCACCTAAGAAACGTCAGTATTTGCCTTTATTCAATGAAATTTCTTATTCAACCATGATTGATGATATCATGATATATTCAATTCTATGATATGGTTACGACATCTATATGTCACCGTTAGATTGTAAAAACCGTAAGTTTATAGACTAACGCGTTAGTTTGTAAACTATAGACAAATTGTATACCAGACCGACAGGGCATAGAATTTACGTTTATTTTATTATTACATGTCAATCTAACACGAAGACTATTCGGGGGCTTCGCTGCCCTCGCCCCATCTAGTCTTCACTAAGCTATCGTAGTGTTTGTCCTGCTATTTCCTTTACAATTTAATTTTAAACCAGTTCACAGTACAGTTTACAATTTATCGATAGTTTGTAAACTAATGAGAAAAAACCTTAGATTATAAACTAACAGTGTTATTTATGATTTATTAAGATTTATTTTCTCTAAATCACTGATAAAATGAAGTTAAAACAGTCTTTCAACCCGTTCACACAAAATTGTGATTATAAATTAAAATCTGTATTTTAGTTTCATTATAAACTTTCTACAACTTAAACTAGCTTTAAGAACCTACTATTACTGTCTGATAAGCCCATTTTAGGCATTATCACACATTATATTCTCTTTGGTGGAAACCAAACGCCAAAAGCAAATGTCAGTCAGCTGTCAATGTATGAATTTATGTTGTTTGTTGGAACCATGGAGGTAGTAAGTACTACTACGTTATTACAAACTACTTCCATGGTTGGAAAACGGAGTAAATTTTGATACGTACACCTCACATAAACGAAACTCTTTGCTTACATACATAGACTTTTTTTTATTAAGCTTACGGCTTTGGATTCAGCCGAAATCTACAGACCGTAAAATAATTAACAACCTTACAACAGTGTTGTAAATCACAAAAACATAAAAATCCCATGAAGGTGTAAAGAGGATTTTGCTAAAACAGGTCTACAAACATAAATTAGTTGTTTTTTATAGGTAAGAATGTAACGGTTTCACAATCTTACGGTGACATATACACATAGGGTACACTCAAGTCCATGCCATCCTCGTAACAAAAAACTAGCCCCCATTTATACTTACTTTTAACATCCCGTTTCAAGTAAAAAAGCCGCATAAACATTACAGCATAACCAGTGGTTATTGCCATCCCACAGTTTCCGTTTAAACGCCGGTTAGCCACAACTATGCAAACCAGACTTCACCCGGTGAATAACTGTACTTTAGAAGCCGTATGTTAAATGTTCTTATTTTCTGTACATACTTAAAATGGTATTATAAACCATATTTATTAGAGTCCGTTTTAATATAATAGACCTAAGTGTCGGTTTTGCATCTGGGTCTAAAGTAAGGAGTCATTCTTACCCAATGGGAAAATAAATGAGGGTTTTTACCCGAGTCATAATCGTGATTGTATTTTTTTTAATCCGCCCAATAATTTTGACGACGCATTGCGAAAAAAGGTGTCACCAGATTCAAAACAAAACTATGAGTAGGTCTTTATCCAAAGTCCCAAATGCAACACCATCTGGCTAAAATATGTAAGAAGTAGTTACACCAGCGTTAATAAATTAATGTAAGCTTTTTTTAGTTTTAATTAAGAGCTCTTTTTCATTTTAGTTAGGCTCTTTTTAGTTTTAGTTAAGATGACTATCTTCTACGGCTTCGGTACACCACAAGTAGGACAGAAGCAGGTCGGTAGTGGGGCGGGTGTCAAAATATTAGAAACTCTATGAAGCTTGTCACATCGAAAGCGGCGCCCGCGCTACGGTGATTTGACAGACGTGACACCCGCCCAGCCCCTCCCCTCCACCGCCCTGCTCCTGTCCTGCTTGTGGTGTGCCAAAGCGGTAACTGCACAGAAGATGCACTACGATTGAAAGACGTAGCCAAATGCTCTCATGTTTCTGAATTTCATCCCGAAACAAGCCACGATCAATTTGCATGTTCACTCAACGGGGCGCCGAGACGTTATTCAAATTTCATAAGTACACATTTTCGTACAAAGTTGAAACAGCGTGTCAAAATGTAAATCATCTGTTGATCGTTTTATAGACACGAAGGCGTTGTTCTTTTGATATTTACCTATTGTGTATTTATCATTGTATATATTACCTAGGTAGAGTATGTAATGGACATTAATATTAATAATATTGCATACATTGCCTGAATGCCCTAGGTATTATATATATTGCCTAGGTAATGGAATAAGAGATCCATATTTTTCTAGTTAATTATTAAATTAATAGATGTTTTTGCATCCTGGAGTGACAGGTACAAGAAATATATTTTATAAGTAAAGAAATATATTTTATATGTTAATTTGTCTTTCAAGCACAAAAACCCCCTTACACACACATACACACTCACCCTCACACATACACAAATGCCTCCCTTACCTCACACACATGCACACACCCTCTCCCTTACCTCACACACATGCACACACACAGACTTACAGAATAACAACACTCAAGTTGTTTAACTACTTAATAACAAATTTTAAGCATAGCGTCGTCAGCTCCTATTTTCATTTATGTTTACTGTACTTTAGTGAACATCTGTCATTGGCCTTATTTACTGTATTTAGTTTTTTGTATGAATTTATTTGTATTGTGCTGTTGATGTCCCAAATAAAGAAATTAATATATAAAAATAAGAACCTATCCGCACATTGGCTCAGTTTAATTGGAGTTCAAAAACACGCTATTTTAAGAGCCCGCGGTTTCACAAATAATATATCAACGGTGTTTATATACCAAAGACTGTCCAGTCCAGCGAAATAAGAGTTTAAATCATTTATAAAGACCATTAATTAGCATAAAATACTCAAAGGCCGATTGTATTCCCATAACTCCGCTTTATTGCCCGCATTTAAACGTGTCTCTAAATCTTTATTGACAACTCAAATCAAATGGTCTTAATAAAGTTCAGTTATGGCATAAAGTGTTTGATATAAACCGGCAAAAGCTTCCGGTCTATCTCGATCGTTTGTCGAAGCTGTGAAGTAATGGATTCAATTCGATAAGATGCCAATAATAAGCCAATTATTTGGCCAATTAGTGGGCTCATTATTTAAAGCCTTTGTCGTAGTGGTTTGTGTAGCGATAGCGCAAATAACAAGTTTATGTGCGACTAATTTAAAAGTGTACAGGATAGATTTTTTGGTGGATTTTAATTAGCACGAAATTATCCTGACGCTAAGATGACTTCTGAGGATGTTTGATAATATTGTCAGTCTAAATCATAAATTGTTTTTCGCGCCAGCAGCCTCCGCTGGTGATAGCGCGGGACAGTCTCAACCACAGAGCATTGAATATTAGAGAGAGGGCAAGCCGCCGCGTAACGGCTGACCGTTGTAGGCCCAGTGTGCATACAGTGCATTCAGTTGCTCTCAGCGAGAATTCCCGAGTGCACGCGCCGATCGCCTTAGAACACTGACATCACTTAGCTTTATTTTTTATAATGCCGGCCTTTGCAGTTGTCCTATGTGAAAATCGCAGTGATTCGAGAAATTTCCATAACAAGGGTATAACATTTCACAGGTAAATACTGAAAATACAATATTTCTTCAGTAAAACAACACGATTAACGAAATATTCCGAGGAAGTAATGCTATTGAGTCGCATCCAGATTCCGTCTCTCTCATACTAATTAGCGTTACCTACTAGCGAGAGAGACAGGAAATAAATTAAATGTCCATGACGCTTTGTGTGCGCCTCATGCGCATGTATAGTCGTATATAGCCACGTAACTGCTTTGCCTGTGTTAACCAATACGAAAGTAGGGATAAATGTGTATGTGGTTATTATGTGTGCGTGTTCGTTGTGTTTATTTAATGATACGTTGTGTGCGTGAATTCAGCTTGCGACAATCGGTTTGCATACAAAATAGGCTGAACGCCCTATCTCTTATGTTGAGATATCTGTGGTCTCAACGCTCTTTTGGCTGCGGCACCTTTGACTGATCTGTTTGGTTGTGGCCCAAAGGTCTTTGCAACCAGGCCATAAAATACAAAAAAAAACTGTTTGGTGATGCATGGAGACATATTCTGCGAGAATGTGTAAGGTTTTGCGAGATGAATGTGTGACTGTGTTTAATTTGTAATTTGAAATATTTAAGTTTAAGTTTAATTTTATAGCTGACATTTAGAATTAATTGACTGTGTTTCAATAGTGTTGTCTTATTTGTAATTAGAATTATTGTAATTTGATTTTAATATTAAGTTGATTGAACTGATTGAAGTGAAACAAATTATTTTTAGTTTTAATTTCTTATTTGTATATTTTTTTACCAATGGTATCTTGTTCGGTGTGTTTACAACGCATTAGAATTATTTCTGTAATGTTGTACTTACGATATTTGGCAAAAATAAATGAATGAATTAATTAATTTTCAAACACTATTGAGGGCTGCGGTGGCAGGCACCACGTCGTGTTGTGCCTGAACCGGTCAGGCCCATCGGATGGTCACCAGGGCCGGACTCAGGTTGGTCGGTCACAGGGCCCAACCAGGGCCGGACCCAGTCCCCCTCCGGGCAACGGGAGTCACCAACGGGGTGACTGGGGTACCCGCGGACGGGACCCCCCCCGAGGGGAAGGGGGCAGCGCGGGGGGTAACAGGCGGGACAGCCGGGGTTCGGTCGCCGCTGTCCAGGGCCAGCGAGGACTTCGGGCCGCTGGCTCACCGCGTGTTACGGGCGGGTGTCAGATGGCACCTATGAGTGGCGCGAAGGCTGGGAGCCCACCACCTTCTGCGCCACCCTGCCCGTTGCTCTGGGAGGCGAACAGGGAGGCGAACAGTCGGATGTCGCCCCCATTCCTAGAGCGCCCCAGGTTGGATCCGCTCTCCCCCCTCCATTCACGGTGGCCACCGGGCACACCGTTCACAGTCCGGTATGGTCGGGTAACGGGACAGCGAGGGGCCTATTATGCGGGCTGGGACCCCCTGATGTACATGCGGTCTGATATGCCACCGGTGGCATATCAGCAGCCGAGTTACCAGGCCGACGGGGTTCCCAGCGGGTTCGGATCCCGCGGAGGTTCCCGCTAGGGACACGCCGCCCACTTACAGGGTGCCGCCACTCCTCAGGCGGTCATGCTCCCCACCGCCTCGGTGTTCGCGTGATATGATATAGATGATAGCGTGGAGTTCGGACGGCAAATCTTGTGTAGCACGAGCACTATTGGACTCGGGGGCCCAGGGGTGCTTAGTCTCGTGCAACCTTGTAAGACGGTTGGGCATTTCGGTAAGGGAGTACCAACATTCCATTCGGGGAATTGGGAACACGGAAGTCGGTTCCGTTAAGGGAGTATGTCGGATTACTCTCTCGTCACGGGTGGATTCATCGGTGAATCTGACGGTCACGGTATTAGTCATGCCTAATGTGATGGGCTCACACCCTCACGTACGGTTGTCGCCCTCGGTGCGACAGTTGGTCGCTGGGTTGTCACTGGCTGACCCGGAGTTCGATATTCCGGGCCCAGTAGACATTTTATTGGGTGTCGATGCCTTGGGATACCTGTTAGTGCCAGGTGTCCACGTGTTGCAGGCGACTGGTCTGGTTTCGGTCAACACCAGACTGGGCCATGCGGTAATGGGTCCGGTCATGCCGGCTGCCCCACGCCTAGCGACTCGTAGTCCCTTATTCGGTTCTGTACTCTCAGAGGTGATACAGAAGTTTAGGGAGGTGGAGGAACCACCTACGGTCCGCCGGTTGGACCCGGTTGAGGGGGAGTGTGAACAGTCTTGTCGGAACAATACTAGTCGCCTTCGGTCAGATCGATTGTGTCACGCTCCGGAGTTAGTTGGACATCCCTTGTGGTGGGGTCCAAAATGGTTGACTCAAGCCGAATCGGATTGGCCAATGAGTCCACGCGTTACCACGGCGAACGGCGCCTTGACAGTCGGTGTCTGTACGACGCAACCAGAGCCGGAAGAGGAGTTCAGCCTGCTGGAACGGTACAGCTCGCTCGACAAGCTGGTCAATGTGACCGCCTGGATCTGCCGATTTGCGCGGAATTGTCGGAATTCTGAGGCGCAACGAGTGCGGACACAGGTCCTGACACCACGGGAACGGAACCATGCGTTGTTCGCATTGGTACGGAACGTGCAGACGGTGCACTTTAAGTCCGAATTGGACATTCTGAGACGCGGACGCGTCCAACTGAAGGGAGCTGTGGCTCGGCTCAACCCGTTTATTGACCCTCAAGGATTGCTGAGGGTAGGAGGTCAGCTGCGGAATGCCAACCTGCCTTATGCGGCTCACCACCCGTTGTTACTCCCTAGGAAAGGGAAGTTGGTCGAACTGTTGATACAAGATCGACACATTCGGAATGGGCATGTCGGATGCCACGCCTTGATGGCGTTTCTCCAGCGCGAGTTCTGGATTCTATCGGGAAGACGCTTAGTGCGTAGCGTCGTATTTCGGTGCTTGCCTTGTTATCGGGCCAAGGCGGCTGCGATGCAGCCCCAGATGGGCGATTTGCCCTCGGATAGGGTTGACGAAATCCGGCCCTTTGCGGGTGTCGGAACGGATTTCGCGGGACCATTCATGGTCAAGTCTTCACAGCTACGGAACGCCAGATTAGTGAAGGCATACCTGTGCGTCTTCGTGTGCTTGGCCACGAAGGCAGTCCACTTGGAGGTGGTCGGTGACCTCACTACGGTGGCATTTATCGCATGTCTGGATCGGTTCGTCTCACGAAGGGGCCTCCCGACATTAATCCGTTCGGACAACGGCACAAATTTTGTCGGAGCCAGGCGATATCTGCAGGAGGTCACTCAATTACTGAACGGTAACCAGGACGCCATCGGTACGGCTTGCTCCCGACGAGGGATTGAATGGGTTTTCAGTCCGCCGGGATGTCCTCATTGGGGAGGAATTTTTGAGGCTGCGGTTAAATCGGCTAAGTCGCACCTGACGAGGATCATCGGTGAGACCTCTCTACGCTTTGAAGAGCTTGCGACGCTGTTCTGTAAAATTGAAATGACACTGAACTCGCGTCCGTTGTGCCCGCTCAGTTCGGATCCAAATGATTTGGAAGCGTTGACGCCGGGTCACTTCCTGATAGGTCAGTCCCTTAACGCCCTGCCAGAATACCCATTCGGTGATGTTAAGTTAAGTCAGTTAACTAGGTGGCAGATGTTGCAGCAGATGGCTCAAGATTTTTGGAAACGGTGGTCCCTTGAGTACTTGCACATCTTGGAGCAGCGCCTTAAGTAAACTGACCGGACGAGCCCCCCTCAAGTCGGTGATTTGGTGCTGATTAAGGATGCGAACCTGCCATCATTGAGATGGAGACGAGGACGGATCGTCAATTTGTACACGGGTCGGGATGGCACGCCTCGATCAGCAGAAGTCAGGGTGGGGGACTCGGTCCTCAAGAGAGCGGTCGCAACACTTTCTCGCCTTCCTATTGATTAGGGACAGTTTCGGGCCTGTCCGGGCGGGTGACTGTTTAATATTTATGCGTCGGAAACGCACCGGTTTTTTGTTGCGCGAATCGATCGCGAGTAATCGAGACATCACTAGCGAAAAACGGCACTAGCAGCTGTCACTCGTATCGGAAACGAGATGTAAAATTGGAGGTTAATCTTTCTCTTGGTCTGTCTCATCGGTGAGAATAACATGGCGGCTCGGGCCCCGTGATGTTATTTCGGTGTACCAATTATCATACAGGCATCGGGCCTGGTCAGAGTGTAAATCTACCTCATAGCGTCGGGCTATTGATGGTAATTAGATTCGCGTCAGCGGCCAAGTGATCCCTGTTGATTGGAAATCGTCGCATCGGTAGCGGCGACTCCACGCTCACGGCAGGCAGCACGCCGGCGACAGCGTCGGCAGCAACGATAGGTTTCGATTCACTCCATATCCTATCCCAAACTGTGCCCTTTTCCCGTATTCCCGTCTCGAATCGAGCTTTCGATTTCCTGCCTACGGAGACAAGGTCAGTAACCAATTTCATCACTTCTTTTCTCTCACGTGGCAAAGGCACAACCCCTCAGGATTCTCACGGCCTTCGGTGAGGCGTGGAATCAATCAACTATCATCATTTATGTGTGACGTCGCCGTTTCTGGTTCTCACAACACAGGATGTCCTAGTGTGGGGCCAGAAGCAATGAAGTGCCTGTATGGAACCATTTGGTGATAAAAATAAATAAGTATAATGTGTAAAATGTTTTATTTCAATTAGCCTATCTAGATAGTATATTTACGGGACCTGGCGTATTACTCGCCTTCGCTCATGAAAAAAAAAATGATATTCGCGGTTTTCGAAATAATATTCGACCATTCATCATAATACCAGGTTGTGTGTGAATATTAAATATATGTTCTTAAGGTTAGTGCACACTAGACCGCAAAATTTTGGCTATCGAACCAATACGAGTGCACTTTTGAGCAAAAATTTCTTAATAATTATAATCCTTTATTTTTGTATACCTAAAACATTTATATTGAATCTGAAGAATTTAAGCAAATATGCAGAGACAAAATTTGACAAATACTCATGAATTTCCTTGTAGAACAGGCCAACGTTAAGCTAACACAATAGCGAATGAATCTAAACCGTCACGCTCAGGTCGGTGACGCTACACCCAGTTTCAAGTTCACTTTTCATTCAATCACATGCACTGAGCCTTACAAATAATCAAGGAGCTATTCCGAACAGGCTCATTTGCTTGGTAACTTCGTGTCTGTAAATGGTCTAAAACATGTTTTGCATGAAGATAATCGTTCCATGTAACGTTGTGATCTGCTGCTTGGCGGCTGGTTTAATATTCAAGATTTGAAATTTATTCAACCCTCGCCTTTCCCGTACGGAGTGCCAGAGATATATGTGCATATTGTGCATGTTCCCATGTTTAGGCAGTCATTAACTAACGGCTTTGAAGTCGTGTTGAACTCTTTCAGTCGAGTACAACGTAGTAGTTTACCAGCGTACCTTCGTGGCGTCATTGTCTCCAAGCCGTCATGTTGATAGGAGCTCTATTTTTGAATCATTCGCCTCGGAAGCGAGCGCTCGCCAAGCGACACGATTGGTAGAGACTAGTTAAATCGAGTGATATGAACAGATCGTTGCGCTTGGCGAGCGCTAGCCACGACGCGACTGATTCAAAAATAGAGCTCATAAAAATGACGGCTTGGAGACAATGACGCTACGAAGACGGCCAACTTTAGGTAGGTATATAGAATGACCGGTTATGCGATATATATATTTTGAGAGGTTAAAGCAAAGATTCGTCCCAACAAATTATAGCTTTTAATACCCTATCTTATAATTATGGGTTTCAAGTCAATACTTGAAACCTATAAGGTTTGGAACCTTGCTTTTTAGGGTTCCGTACCCGAAGGGTTCCAAACGGGACCCTTTTACTAAGACTCCGTTGTCCGTCCGTCCGTCCGTCCGTCCGTCTGTCACCAGGCTGTATCTCAAGAACCTAGCTAGCTAGAGAGTTGAAATTTTCACAGATTATGTATTTATGTTGCCGCTATAGCAACAAATACTAAAAAACAGGATAAAAGAAATATTTAAGGGGGCTCCCATACAACAATTCTTTCAATACCACATACAAACTTATGGATGCACCTGGTTACGTACATGGAGTGTGAAAGTAACCGCACCAATAACTTTGTAAACAATATTTTGCTGTGTAAAATCCAAACTATTCACTCCACACCATCGCTTCCATTGAACGGTGGTACGGAACCCTTCGTGCGCGATTTAGACTCGCACTTGACCGGTTTTTATATTTTTTTCTCAAGAGTTATTAATAACGAAAAAGCTAAATATTTTTGGGAAACTTTTTGGCTGTCATTTGTTAGCTAATACATCAATGACTCATTTGGATAGCATACAGATAAAAGTCACTCTTAATTGAGAAAACAAATAAAATTTTATTCAACAGCGATTTTGTCAAAAAATAATGCGGCAATGACCGTACAAATTTATTAAAACAATTCTTTGTTTTATCAGCTATCCAACATGGCACTACATATCCCCTCACAATAAATTTATTGAATAATATTTTAGACTATTGTAGATTACTCTCACAATCCACTTTCCTTTCCTATCTGGGTTTGCTGGTAGAAATCTCTTTTATAGAGATAAGCGCGCCTCTTGTACATATATCTTTCTTTGTATATCTCTGTATGTTTGTTTTGTGCAATAAAGTATTCATTCATTCATTCATTCATTCATTCATTCATTCATTCATGGAAATTATTCAATAAAGTTATTACAAAAAGTCACATAACTACTCAAAAACCGAGGGCAGTTCGGACTGATCGCGATTTTGAACCCTATGCCATGGTAATTAAATTTAAAACTGTAATGGAAAAGTGGCGTTAGCTAACGCCGGTGGTAACTGAGGGGGACATAATGGATTTGGACCTAAAGTTGACCGTTGTTGTCGCGTTACTGTCATTGGGGCGACGAGCCGATTGAACGACCTCTATGGTGTAGTGGTCGAGGCTGTGCTACCCAAGCGAGAGGTCCCGTGTTCGAATCCTGGCTGGGGATGAAGAAAAAAAATCCCTAAGTCTTGGAAGTCTTTGATGTCGATGTTTCTGGTTCCCTCGACACAGTGTATCCTAATGTGGGGCCGGAAGCATTGTATGTGCCTGTATTGTAAATGTTAAATGTTATGTTATGAGCCATTTTCCTTGCGGAGTTAATATAGTCAATAGTCAATAGTCAAAGTACTTTATTACTGTAGATATTTACATATACTTAGCAAACGTCATTTTTTGCCTCTTCTCTACATTGGACCACTGTGGGAGAAGAAGGGCGTAGAAACTCCCACAGATTTATTTTTAGATCTCTTTTAAAAATAGGTTGTGCTTAACTAATACAAATATGAAAAATTTAATTGTTATGATTAATAAGCAGGAATAAATAATTACAAAATTATTAACAGCAAGGTCTGTGTTGAGCCAGATTAACCCCATACAGTCCTGTCATTTAAGTAATCTTGAACATTGTAATATCCCTTTTTCGACAAAGTCGCTTTAACATGCTTTTTAAATTGCTCAAATGGCAATTTCAAAATCTCCAGAGGTATCTTATTGTAGTAGAGAATGCACTGACCCTTGAAAGAATTGCTAACCTTCGCGAGTCTAAAACGGGGCGCACATAGTCTGTGATTATTTCTTAGGTTAACATTACAGCTGTCGCTAAGTTTGGAAAATGTTGTAAGGTTCTTGCGTACATACATTATATTTTCGAAAATAAATTGACTAGCTACTGTTAGTATGTCAATTTCTTTAAAAAGCTCTCTTAAGGAGTCTGTTCGTTTTAAATTATAAATTGCTCGAATAGCTCTTTTCTGTAAAATAAAAATAGTTTGAATATCCGCTGCTTTCCCCCACAACAAGATACCATAGGACATCACACTATGAAAGTAACTAAAATATACTAGCCTAGATGTAGCCACATCCGTGCTTTGTCTGATGTTCCTAACAGCGTAAGCCGCAGAACTTAATTTACCAGCCAATTTATCTATGTGGGGTCCCCACTGCAATTTACTGTCAATGGTTATTCCAAGAAACTTCGTATCATTTACCAATTCTAACGTGCTGTTGTCTAACACTAAACTGGTCTCAACTTGCCTGACATTTGGAAGTGAGAATTTGATACACTTGGTTTTACCAGCGTTTAACAATAAATTATTAACTGTGAACCAATTCAAGGTTAAAGACAATACACCATTAACATCATCAAAATCTCCTTTTTGTCTTTCAATTTTGAAGACCATTGAAGTATCATCAGCAAACAACACTATGTCAGTTAATTTCTCCACCATGAAAGGCAGATCATTAATATATACCAGGAATAAGAAAGGGCCTAATATGGAACCTTGTGGAACGCCAATTTTAACACCCGATCCATCAGATTTTACGCCGTTAACTTCTGCCTTTTGAATTCTATTGCTTAGGTATGATCTTAGTAGATCCAACGCTTTATTTCTAACTCCGTAATGATTTAATTTAATTAATAGCGTATTATGATCAACACAATCAAACGCCTTCGACAGGTCGCAAAAAACTCCGATAGCATCCTGTGCGGCCTCCCATGCAGAATAAATATGAGATACAAGGGAAATACCTGTATGAAAATAATAATAATAATAATATCTTGGACACTATTTACACACATTGATCTAGACCCAAACTAGGTTTCCCTGTATCTTGGGTACTAGACAACGATACACATGCCTTATATAAATAAATATTATACTTAGATAGATAAACATCCATGACTAGGGTATAAACATCCGTTCTCATCAGACAAATGTTGGCCCCTACCGGGACTCGAACCCGGTACCCTTGGCTTCGTAGGCAGGGACACTGCCGACTCGGCCATTCTGCCGAGTTGGACCCTCGCAGACTGTACCTCCCCTACACAGACACTTAACTATGCGAATCAGGAGGACGAAACACATATTGCGTGGTTGAAATAATAATGCGCCATGAATTGATTGTTACACTGCAATGTTGTTCAGTAATGTCCCTTGACATTTGCAGCGTTTTAATGGCCCAACTGTAGAATACTTGATTGTTGGTTACTTCAAATTAGTTTGTGGGGACATTCTTATAGAAAATATCAATGTGTTACGTTTTATTTTATTTTATTTTACTATAGAACCTTTGACCTGCATTTTAGGGTTCCGCAGAGAAACAAGGAACCCTTATAGTTTTGTCAAGTCTGTTTGTCCGTCCGTCCGTATGTCACAGCAACTTTATGCAGAAACTATTAGGACTACACAGTTTAAAACTTGGTAAGGAGATGTATTCTGTGAACTGCTTTACGATTTTTATACAATAATTCAAAATTAAAATAATTAAAGGGGGCTCCCATACTTGGAACTGAAACCAATAAATTTTTAAAAAGACAGACCCTTCCAAAGTCTAAAAATGTCTCCCCCCCCCCTCTTAATTTCAAAGTAAGAGAGGGAAAAATCTACAGCAGTCTACATCTTAATAAGCAGTTTTTATGATATAAAACATTTATTAAAAACCGCAAAAAAAAACTTTGTCATTCATACAAACACTATAAAAAACAAAGTTACAATACAAACATCCCGTCACGTAATTACTTGCTACAACGGAACCCTTCATGGGCGAGTCCGACTTGCACTTGGCCCTTTTTTTTCACTTCCTGACAGATATTTAATTTATCTTCGATTTTTTTTTACATATAACTTATAATATAACCAAATAGTTGCAACAAAACTAAGTAATTATATTTTTATTATCGTGTGCAATATTTTATTATAATTAATGTTAAAAATACCAAGTCCTCGATAGACCTATACTTTTTAAGAGACTAGTAAATAAATTCAACTAAGTAAATAATTTATGAGGGTTTAATATAGCAGTCCCTTAACCACAGGAGTCGTATACGTTCAAACAGGATGGGACCGAATGAAAAAGTGGCTTTACCATCAGCTTATTATAAGTCTATGTGATACAGATTGCCAACAGGCGACATTGACCTGACGTATAATTAACTCAGGAGTTTAGGTCCATTTGCGCCATTCCGTTAACCCAGAGCTAATGTGGAAACTAAATCCGTGTTGCTACAAAAAATGTTACACATAGCTTAACCTCAGCACAAACGTGTACTATACATTTTTGTCTTTAAACAAGTGTTTAACAGGAGTTTATTTTTTGTGGTAAGACCCAATATGTTTTTCTATAATTCTGAAATTTAAAGTTGGTACCGTAAAGTAAGATATTAGAAAAGTATGTCTTCTTGGACTTCAATGTATTCTACGACCAGCATAATGTTAAACTACTTGGTAAAAACATTTTTCTACACATTATGACATTCAAATTTCGAACGCCGACGCCCGCCTCGTGCCGCCCCTAGTTTGTTTGTGAAGTTGGTACTGACATTCAAATTTCGAACGCCGACGCCCGAAGTTGTTCTCCTACAGAACAAACTAAACAACTGCAGAGCCACAATGCCGGTCAAACATGCGGTTCCTGAACACATCAAAGAGAGTTTATGATATGTGTGTAAATAAACTAGTGTATGTAACTGTACATAATTAAGCATTAAAACTCTCGAGTGATATTATTATGAAACTCGCCTTCGGCTCGTTTCATAAACCCACTCTCGAGTATTAATACCCTCCATTATGTAGCAGTCACATAAACTACTATTTTGTTGTTCTTGCATGTTCAACCCAACACGAAGGATAAAGGAGGCTTTGCTTCGCTCATCCCCTTGACACTTCACCTAATATACCGCAGCATTTTGCCTTGATATTTGCTGTGCAAATCAGTATTTTTGATGTGCAGTTCAATATTTCCCAAATAAAAAGAGCTCCATGGTCAAGCGGGTTTAACTCTTGCTTCTCACGCGGGAGTTGCATGTCTGAATCACGGTGCTGACTCTGTACCATGAGATAAGCAATTTATCCTAAGTAGAAATATTGTTATTCCTTTAAATAAAAAAATATTAATATTGACTTATTTAAATTATTCTATTTTTAAAAAATTATTTAATTTTTAGAAATCATTTATATATAATATATTAATTATATAATTAGTAATGATTTTAAAAGATTATTATATATTGCGTATATAAAAGATATACGCAAGTTTTTGCGGTGATGGAAAACATGGTTAGGAAAACTTTATTTCAACGGCGATGAGTTAACCCCCTGACACGCAAAATGGAGTATTGAACAACTGGCTAAATGGCTGTGCACAATTGTGACTTTGTCACCCCGTATGGGAAAAGGTGTGACGCTACGTTATTGTGTTAAATAACTGAGTTCTCATGTTGGCGAATAACCTTCAAAATTAAAATTTCAAAGGGTTATGGATTGTTTTTGTGGTACATCAGCTAATTGACTTATGTTTGGAATAACATCTTATTGTTTTGTGCTTATCGTGACGCGCGGCAAAATAAAATACATTCTAGAATCTCCAACAAAACGGCAAAACACCACATGGCAGCACTAATCTATCAAAGGTCTATTAAACTTGGCCGCAGCTTCAGGTAATGTGTTTTTTTTCAAGCCATTGACCCTGCGCGCGTGAGACCGCCTTATCACTAATCGCTAGATGGCGCTGTGTTAGACAAGTGGTAAAGCGTGTTCTGATTCTGTGTTCGGTTATGTTATCTAATGGGCACGTTTAATGTCACCGTTTCTATGTACGCGGGGTATGGGGAGAAATAATTTCTATTTTCGACCTTATGCTTCACAGATAGGCACTGTTTTCGGATTAATTATGTTTATGACAACTCCTTACTAATCCGAGAATAGTACTAACTCGCGTATTATCTATTGGACTAGCCATTGAGTAAGTATGTGTATTAAGGCGATGCATTAGGCCTAAACAGCCGTTTGTAAACTCATGTTACGCAATACAGGAATATTACCCTTATTCGGGTTTGGCAATGCAGTTTTTTTTTATTATTTTTGAATGTATTACCATGCCTTAAAGTTGAAAAAGGCATTGAACCTTACTGGCATACCTAAAGTTGCACGTACATAAAATTACGTATTTTGGTTAAAGCATAGGGGCCATATGATATTCGACAGAAACAATAATTACAAATAACAAATACTCTTTTACAAAATATTGTGAAAGATATACTTTCTGAAATATTTTTGTTTGAAGATGTAAAATAAAATAATTTATTTTCTCCAAAAATATATTTAAATTATCAATATTATACATATCAAAAATGGCTAATGTTTAAACGATAACCAAAAACGCACCTATTTTACTACCAATAAATTCGAAATGTCTGCCAGAATGGATAAATGTCCACCAAATTGTGTTTGGTGGACATTGTGGATCACCAAACTTCTTTTTATGTTTCGTGTACTTAAGTTTATGTTTTAAGTATTTTTTGTTGTTCTTACATGTTCTAACTAACACGAAGGATAAAGGGGACTTCGCTTCGCTCACTTCCAAATTGGCGTATGTTTTATAGGTGAACACCAAAATACCTAATTTTACAAAAATATATCGCATGCCTTTTAATGATATAATATTTCCCCTTGCCTTGAGGGTCAAAGTAGTTGAACATGAATTAATTTTAGTTATTTTTGCTCGATAGAAAACTCTCGAAGTTATAAAGATAAAGATAAAGATACATTTATTTGCTAAATAACAAAATCGGTTAATCGTTATTTATTTTTTACAATTTTGCACCGGATTTGAAGTTACGTGCTTGTAAGTAATTTAATCGTTATAAAATACACTGACGAGGAATGAAAAAGTTCCACCCACAAAATGCCGACAAACACCTTAATATCTCCTTTTGATTGAAACACAATATTTACGTTTTTAATTGGCAATATTCTGATGCGCTGTTAAATGTACTTCAATATAGGAGACGGCGTCATTAAGCTAGTCTTTCCCGTTTAGGAGTAATTTGGTGCTATGTCATTGGAACTTTTTCATTGCTCGTCAGTGTAAAAACATATGTTGCTTTGTCAGTACTCTAGCTAGGTGAAATACTTATTATATCATTTAGAGGACTGACAAAGGTGTCGGGGTGCCCAGCCTTAACATAGAATAAATAAAGGTTACGCCTTCGGCACAGGCACATTTGCGACTACGTTTAGCAAATTATTCAATGCTCCATTTTCCGTGAAAAGAGGCTAGCCCATTGCTGCAGTTGCTGAGTCGGCAGTGACCCTGTTTACGAAGCCAAGGGTCCCGGGTTTGAGCCCCGGTGGGGGCGAATATTTGTTTGATGAGAACGGATGTTTTTACCCTAGTCATGGTTGTTTATCTATCTGAGTATAATATTTCTCTATTTAATATGTGTATCGTTGTCTAGTACCCAAGATACAGGGAATCTTAGTTTGGGGCTAGATCAATGTGTGTAAATAGTGTCAAAGGTATTATTATTACTATTAAAAAGTTGAGGAGGTATGAAGAACCTCCCTCACGAACTATTTCTTCAACTTTAGAACGTCTCCATCAGTTTAATAATTACCAGCTAAAAGTGAGCGCAATCCTGTGGCTTTGCCACTAGGTGCGCATGGGATTAGCCACCTCGTTTTTTTTTAAATGTCCAAGTGCGTGCTGGACTAGCGCACCAAGGGTTCCGGAAGGTACGAAACCTAAAAAAGTAGTTTTAAGCTATATTATAAGCAAGAATGCTGTTAATAAAGCAACTTTTCATTTCAAAAACTTCAAACACGCTATAAAATACAGGCTACTTGCAACATTCTACTCTATCCAGTGCGGTACCTTATTGCATGCAATATAGAGTCTTAAATCGTACTGGAACACATGACCACCATATCACCGGGGATAAGAAAACGGTCCATATCCGTATCCCACACCTGTTATGATCAACCAATCAGAAGCGAGGTGGAGAATTCTTATTGAACTACAATTTCTTTGTGCATTAAGGTTAGCTGATACAAAAAATAAGTGACAATAATAATAATAATTTAAGTACTTCCACATAAGAAAAAAAATCTTGTCAACAAGATTTTCAAGGAGAGTTAACGGATATATAATATCCACATTTTAAAAGCGATTCCGCATTGAAATTAGTTAGGATTTCAGAATTACAGGAAAAAATTAAGAAAAATAGAGGTCTTTTCGTTATAAAATTCTATCAAGAAAATTTCATCCTATCGCGTTTTCCTTCAGTGACAATCTGAAGGAAATACTCAATAAACACTAACCCAAAAATCAAATCTGTAGATATCTTCATAGTGGAGTAAATGGATAGATTATTTTTTCGTATCACCTTAACTGGGCACCCACTATTGTGCATTGAACTTGCAAAAAATGGTTACAACTGTGCCTTTCCCACCCCGTATGGGAAAAGGCGTAACGCTATGATATTTACCAGACCACATCGAAGCCAAAAGGAGGGTTATGTTTTTGAACGGAATATATTCCGTTCAAAAACCGTATATATAGACATATATTCCGTTCAATAGAACGGATTATATGTCTATATGTTTATTTGTGTCACCAAAACATCTAAACTACAAATCAGAATTTGACAATTGTGTTGACTGCACGTCACACTCAATGCAATATGGCTCAATGGAGCCAAAAAGTTCTGGACAAAAAAAAAACACGAAGTGTTGGTGGGCTGGGCTTAATGAGCACTTATATAAACATATATTTCTAGCTCTTGATCGTTGCTTTGGGTGCATTTAGTCTAATCGTTAGAAATGTTTGACCGCCTGTTCGTAATCAGTTAAATACTCTCTAGAGCGCAATGTAATTGTGTTAGCGCCATTTTAGTTTTTGAACTTATTGTCTTGTGTCTTACTACGCACTCAATATGATTACAAACCTCCAAAACTCTTGTTTATGGCCTGTGAGCTATCTAATGAAATACACGATTGGTCAGTAGGAAACGTACAGAACCTAGAACGCATACAGAATAGGTTTATGTGACAACTGGCATACTCCAAAGGAGTGGCTAAAACCATACCGAGTTATAAGGACAGACTCTAACATTTTGGAATTAATTATTTGAAAAGTAGATATGAACATTGTTTTTGTGCATACTAGTAGTTTATGTGACTGCTACATAATGGAGGGCATTAATACTCGAGAGTGGGTTTATGAAATGAGCCGAAGGCGAGTTTCATAATAATATCACTCGAGAGTTTTAATGTCTAATTATGTACAGTTACACACACAAGTTTATCTACACACATATCATAAGCTCTCTTTGATGTGTTCAGGAACCCCCTGTTTGACCGGCATTGTGGCTCTGCAGTTGTTTAGCTTGTTCGGCACGCAGGCGGGCGTCGGCGTTCGAAATTTGAATGTCAGTACCAACTTCACAGACAAACTAGGGACGGCACGCAGGCGGGCGTCGGCGTTCGAAATTTGAATGTCAGTACCAACTTCACAGACAAACTAGGGACGGCACGCAGGCGGGCGTCGGCGTTCGAAATTTGAATGTCATAATATGCAGAAAAATAACACATTATGGTCATAATGTGTAATTCTCCAGATAAGAAATGAGTTTTTACCAAGTATTTTAACATTATGCTGATCGTAACGTGCGGTTTTTGTACGCAGTAAAGAGGGTATAGGATACGTGTGTAGATAAAATTCTTAATAACAAAATTGACTGCTCACAACTACTGTCTAAATTTAGAATCAGGGTACCACACAAATGCCCCCGCCTACCAATCACGCCACTATGTCCTCCACTTCGTAGAACGGTACTTGGAGCTAACTCAGCTATCCCTCGCCTCTGCAAATCACTAAACCAACATAGCGACGTGATCGACGTCTTCCATGATGCATCCACTAAAATAAAGACCTTGATCCTGTAGAAGTAATCATGCCCTTGTTACTGGTACTCGTTTCATTCATATTTTATTAGTTTTACTCTCCATATAATTTATGTTCCTTTTACTAATAGTACACTAGTGAATCTTATACTAGCACTTATAGCATAGTTTATTTAAGTATGTAAGTACTTTGTTTTCCAATTGTATGTTGTGTTTATTTTAAGTTGCTTGTGTACCTAGCATTGTTTTATTAAGCATATGCCTATATGTACCTAATTGTTTATCTCGTGCACATACTGTTAGTAAGATAAAGATAAAGATAAAGATGTTTATTTGCTAAGATAAGGGTACAAGTAGGTGGTAGTATAATATTTAAGAACACCTTATCAGCTATTAATTTTAGCATGCAAATATTTAGTTTTGTACAAAATTCATAATAATATTTACAGTAACTATCAATTAATTACATTTATGATTGAGGAATTCGTCTATTGAGTAAAAGCATTTGACCATTAACCATTTATACAGATCTGTCCTAAATCTATTTACTGGGAGCTGTTTTATGTGCTCGGGTATCTTATTAAATATTTTAACACACATTGCAGAACAATTGTTTAGATATAGCGTTGTTCGTGGAATGTGGTTATATAAACATAATAATAATAAATCAAATAAAAATAAAATAATAAAATAAAAATGTAAATAGGTTCATGTTAATCAGTATGTAGGCCGGCCCAGATAATGTGGTACTATCGAACCATCTGAATCATGCCCCACCATAAGCTTATTTTGCTAAACCCCTTAAATGCAAGTAGGTCGAAATTCGCTTGAAGGTTTATTTCCTTGGTAACGAACTTGTTATCATTTGATTAGACACTGACATTTTGATAGATCTTACAAGTTTGAAAGTTTCAAACGAATTATCAGGCAAGTGGGTCATGATTCAGTTGGTTCGATTGTACATTATTGTGCTCTCAAATTAGCTCTTTTTCACATTCTACATGTTAATTTTGGTAAACGGATTCGATACAATTATTTGTAAAATATACCTGTGCAACCTCATTTGGGAAATCTTGGCGACCTCTGTGGCGCAGCGGTTATGGCTCTGCCTACTAAGCGAGAGGACCCGGGTTCGATCCCCGGCTGAGGGTAAAGAGAAAAAAAAAACAGGTCTTGGATATATGTATGTGTGTGACGTCGCTGGTTCTGGTTCCCACAACACAGCGTATCCTAGTGTGGGGCCAGAAGCAATGTATGCGCCTGTATGTAAATGTTTATGTTTATGTTTTTAAGGGTTCCGTATCTTAAAAGTAAAAAAGGAACCTATGATCACTTCGTTGTCCTTAGAGCGTGGACGTACCAAGTTAAAATTCAAAATATTAACGGCCTTAATAAAAAAGTTATGCAAGGTTTATCTTATTCATTCTTATTTGACGACCCGAATGGCCGAGTCGGTAGTGACGCTGCCTACGAAACCAAGGGTCCCGGGTTCGAGGCCCGGTGGGGGCAAATGTTTGTTTGATGAGAACGGATGTTTGTACCCTAGTCATGGTTGTTTATCTATCTAAGTATAATATTTCTCTATATAGGTATATATATATCGTTGTCTAGTACCCAAGATACAGGGAATCCTAGTTTGGGGCTAGATCAATGTGTGTAAAAGGTGTCCAAGGTATTAGTGTTTTGTCCTTTTCATATGTCGAGTATATGTCAAATGTCAAAGCAAGACAAAACACTGTATAAGTTACACAATGTCTTTTATTAGTAAGGCCGTAAAAGTCAATGCTCAGTGTAATACATCACGTGCCAAAACGAACTAACTAACTTCAATCCGACAGCTCTTTTGCGGTAGCCATATATTCCATTTTCAAACACACTGCTTAGGGATCCTTACCCGAAGGGTGCCAAATAGCACCCTATTACTAAGCCTCCGCTGACGGTCCGCCCGTCTGTCTGTCCATCTGTTTAGCATTCACCGGGCTGTATCTCATAATTTTTAATAGATACAGAGTTGAAATGTTCACCGAATGTGTATTTTTGTTGCTGCTAAAGTGACCGCCCTCTGTGGTATTGCGGTCTAGGCTGTGCTTCCCAAGCGAGAGGTGTTAGGTTCGATTCCCGGCTGGAGAATAGGGAAAAAATCCCCAGATCTTCGCTGTTTCTAGTTACCACGACACAGAGTATCCTAGTGTGGGGAAGCATTAGCAATTATTAGAATGATTGATATTCTAAAATAATTAACTATACGATATTTAATCAATTAAAGAGGATACTCATACAAGAGACATCTTTTATTATTCCTGCCAAATCATGATGATTCAAGTATCCCGCAGATTTCGCGGCACCCATCATCGTCATTGGTGGCGCAATCGGTTTGACGTCGGATCTGCAATCTGTGGTACCAAACCAGTTCAGACTTATATTTTGTCCATAGGTTTTAATTCACGGTGTTACGGAACCCTGCGTGTGCGAGTCCGACCCGCACTTTGCCAATTTTTATTTAATTCGCTTGCCTAGTTTAGTTAGGTCGCCGTTAGCATCGGTCACTCTGTGTCATAAAACGCACAATTCGCAATACGCTGAGTGATGCGGTGTGAGTGAGCACGGAAATCATGTCGAGTCATAACGGTGGTAACGGCAATAGCTAATAGTCTGGGAATATTCTAGATCTAGTTAACATTTTACTGTACGGCATAATAAAGTCGCTTGAGTAACAACTGATTATTTACTTATTAGGGTTCCGCACCCGAAAGGTCTAATTCGCAAAGGCCCAATACCAATCGCGAGGTAACACTTGGCGCTGACTGAAAATCAGCGTTGAAGGCCTGGCCTTCAACATAATGCTGAGTCAGACGCCATTTATAATGAAAGTGACACACCACGACTGTCATTTCATTTTATATCATGTGTCATTGCTATTTTTCATCTCTGTGTTTTGTTTCTTTTTTGTAATGTTTCTTTCTTTCTTTCTTCAATTAAACGTAGTCCATTAATGACCCCACCGAGAGGCACAGGCCCACCACGCTGGCTCAGTGCGGGTTGGTGGAAGGGTTGACGACCACTACCGCGTAGCGATAGTAGCCGGGGCCTTCAGCTTAAAGTGTTATCCGAAACACTGAAAGTCCGGTAATGTACTTAAGATCAATTAATTATCTCATTGGTACATGGCCAGGATTCGAACCTGCATCTCCTGTGTGAGAAGCAAGCGTGAAACCCATTAGACCACGGGGCTCAAAGGTCCAAACGGAGCCCTATAACTGTCACTCACTTTTTTACAGCCAAACGGATAAAGATAAACGTGTTACTACAAAAAAAAAATGCACATAGTTTAACCTCAAAACAAACGTCAAATCCTGTACATTTTTGTCTTTAAACAAATGTTGAACAGGAGTGTATTTTTTTCTGGTGAGACTTAGACGGACTTACCTCCCATGGCATTTCCCGTTATAGGTTTGAATTTTATTACCATGGCACAAGGTTCAAATTGGCGATGCCTCGCGTGTTGGCATGGCAGGATTAATTTGTTCTCTCTATTGTTGTTTTTTTATTTTACTGTTATCATAATTATGTGTGTATGTGGTAGTCCTGTGTTCCGAAGGTCCGGCTGAAAACCAGCGCTGAGCCGGGTCCTATTAGCACTATGACCGTGTTATAGTCAATTGTCTCTTCTGAATAATGTGTGTTAATAAAGTCATTTCTATTTCTTCTATTTCTGTTGTTCAATACAGAACATAACAGTTTTTTATTAATTTTATTTGTTATAATTTGCTTGTAGCATTTAGTAGTTTTTATAGATTTAAAATAGCAATACTAAATTGTTGCTGATATTTTTGTGTATGGCAACATCACTTTTTCTCTTCCATTTTGATTTCTGTACCTATGTGCATTTTGACTTTCAATAAATTCATTTTCTATTAAATCTTACTGAGCCTTTTCTTATACATAGGCTCTTTTTGGTCCTTCAAACGTTTAGAATCAGTGTGATTGTGGTTTCGTTGGTTGTTCGTCGATAACAGGATTTTTCGCGACTTGCTATATCGAGTCGTCCTGTTTCGTCATCTTCAGAACCTGCTTTTTCGCATATTCGCAGATTTGCGATTGCGGGAAAATCATCATTTCGACGCTATATCGTCGGATCATCAGTTATTTCGTTAGAAATTCTATAATTTCGAAAACGAAAATCATCATTTTTCATCTTTGTAAAAGATGGTGGATTTGAAAAATTGTCTACGCCGGGAATCGACGGAGTGAACTTCGTGCATATCCACGTCGGAGAGATTGGCCATAATGTACGTCAATACGTCAGATCGGTCTCGGTCTTCGGCGGAGCGACTTCACTTCGTGGAGAAACGTCAAACGTCGTAAACAAACATTGCGTATCGTTTTTGGTGCGGTTTTCTGTTATTGCGGCTATATCTGCAGATATATTACATCGAAGTAAAAGTGTTAGATTTAAGAAGTGCGTGCGGCATTATCGTTGCGTTATACGGAACAAGTGCGGTAATCGATGTGTGCGGCGTACTAGAAAGCGTAATTTGTAGTGTACTGCGTCTGTCGTCTTGCGTTTCACGATGCCTGGTTCAGATACGGAACTGAAGCGTCTGCGAGCCCAGCGGCACGCCAGGTTCACTTCAAACAAATCAGCGACAACAGCCGCACACACACAGCTACATTGCATTCCGTATAAGCACACGCCACCACACGCACACATTGCCAAGTTTCGGGTTGTTTCGGGTGGTACGAGACGAGGCTATGCAATGCATGCGACGAGTCAACGTCATTCGTCCGGGCGGCACGTGTTAACTTGTTTGTGTGATTTGCGCGCAGATTATTATTTATTATTTTCATGCAAGATGAGTAAATATTGTGCGGTATACGGTTGCCTCAATAAGGATTCTACAAATAAGGATCTAGCATTTTTCAAAGTACCCCGAGATAAGGAAATGTGAGTATCCATCCATACTTATAGTACCTATATTGTTTGTAAAGTAAGTTTTAGGTTTTGCATCGGTGAAATGAGAACACAAAAATGCTACTTTACTAACTCTAATCGCTAATAATAATAACTTATAGGCATACGACCTTGTGTTTACAATACGTAGGTATATAAAAAGCTTTTAGATAACCTTGCAATGTATGTTGTTCTACTTATGTAGGTATGTTTGGTCGGGTGGAATCTTGCAACTTAATTTTCAAGCAGATATTTTTTTAACCGATTGAGCTGTAATTTTGCATTAATATAAACTCGGGTAACAGTCCCAGTAACTATAATTACCTATAGCGTCCTACACCAAAGTATTTTTTGTTCAACGATTTTCTTTGTGATACGCGCATTCGTGATCGTCTAGAGGGGGGAGTTGCGGGATGCAGGGGGGTGGAGAGGGGGGAGTTGGGTTCAAATAAAAGGTTTGTTTTCGACCGAGCGAGCGAAGCGAGCTAAGCGTCTCCGTTTCAGGATTGGGCAAAAATGCTTTTGTATGCATTTCTTTCAATATTTTTTACTTTTAATTGTATCTACTAATTTACATTGTTTCAGACGCTTAAAGTGGCTGAAATTGATGGACAGTGAGGATTTGATTAATTCAACTACACAATCTACACGTATTTGTGAGATACATTTTAACCACCGGGACATCAGAGAAAATCCAGCTCGAAAATTACTAGAGAAGGGATGTACTCCATGCTTGCATCTACCAAACCTAATTAAACTAGATGAAGAAACACAGACTGAAATACGCATCACTGACTTTTCAAGCCAAACTGTTTCCAGTGCCATAGATTCCTCAAGCTAAACTACAGATTCCACTTCAGACCAAATAACACTCACTTCGACATACAATTTTCAATGCCTTGTCCATGCTTCCCAAAGCAATATTTACAAAAACTATTTATAAGAATGAGAATTTATTTTACGTTAAGTAACAATAATAAAGCCTTCCGCACCAGCCGAAATCGCCGCAAGTACTTTTCTGTGTCAAATTTATAGATATTTATTTAAATAAAAAATAACCATGTATAATTTTTGTAGTATAATTTTACTTGCATTATATTTCATAAAGAAATAATAACTTTTTATAATGATTTTTAATAAAGAACGGGATGTTTCAGTTCGCGTATTCTAAAAAGATCAGGCCTGAAGCGCGCCGGGAGCGAGTTTCGCATTATGTAGTCGCGTTAAAGTCGCTTTTTTCACGTTTGCCTAACTTCAGACATGATCTTTTTACAATACGCGAAGTATACCCCCTCCAAGCGGCACTCAGAGGCAGAATACGGGGCATCACCTGTAAGTAGGTACTTGTTTTACCGCGCAGCGAGCGACGAGCGACGACGCAACAAATCCGCACCGCAACCCGCGGCGCTAAACGACAACCCTAGCCGTTTGAGCAAGAGTAGGTAGTTATCATGCGAACAGGGGCCTAGTGAACTTACTATTTCTTATTTATACTATGCCAGCGGGGCCAGTATAAGGCCACTATCACACGTCTCGACAATTACATTAGCGATCCAGTCAACATTGCGGCGTCTACGATAGACACGCTCGAGGCACGGAAGGAGAAGCTGATGAGCACTCTGAGAGATTATGAGAGTGTGCACCTAGACATTCTTAGTCTAGACAGCAGTGAAACAGAGGATGCTGGTAAAATCGAGGAGACTTACTTCAAAGTACTGGGAAAAATCAACGCAGCTATACGTGAGTTATCTGTCAAAGTTAATACTGATAGCCATTCTATTTCTACTTGCAAATTGCCCAGCATAGAATTATCATCCTATGATGGTAAGGACTTTACACAATTTAAGCCATTTATGGATCTCTTCAATGCTGTAATTGATAATAATCAGTCCCTGTCAAATGTCCAAAAATTGTTCTATTTAAGAAAATACCTTTTAGGTGATGCACTGTCTGTTGTAATCAATTTACCACTGGTAAATGAATCCTATACCGAAGCTATTAAGTTATTAGATAAACGTTTCATCAATCAAACAAGACTTGTGTCTAATCATGTTAATTTTCTTTTGGATTTACCACAAATGCAGAAGGGTACTGCATCAAGCATTAGATCTTTTATTTCAGAAGTGAGACAGCTACTACATGCATTAAAAAAATCTTAAACAGCCGACTGATCAGTGGGAAATGTTGTTGATAGGTGTGCTAGCTAGAAAGCTTGATAGTTACACTAATCGTGCTTACCATCTTGATAGGTCATGTGTAAATTTGCCCACGATGGATGAGTTTTTAAACTTTTTAGAAAAAAGAGCCATTGCTCTGGAAGACAGTTCTTCTCATAATAATGTCTCCTATGAAGGCAAGAGTAAGAACTTTAACAAGGTTTCCAATGTTGTTACCAATTTAAATACTTTTCATAATATATGTTCATTTCATTTCATTTCAATATGTTCATTTTGTAACAATGATCATCTTCTTTTTTCATGCCCTAAATTCAAAATGGCACCTTCTTCTCAGAGAATTAAATTTGTGGCTGACAATAAATTATGTACCACTTGTCTGAGGAGTCATGTTAATAAATGTAAATATTCTTTCAAGTGTAAAGTTTGTAAAGCTTCTCACAACACACTTCTGCATGAGGAAAAGCCAAAAGAAAATGAGGTAGTAACTTTGCATTCCAATTTAACATCAAATCAAACTAACATTTTATTGCCTACAATAAAAGTTAAACTTATTGACAGATTTGGTCAAGAAATTTATGCTAAAGCTTTGCTTGATTGTGGGAGCCGTGTGTGTTTTATAATGCGCTCACTTGTCAACCAACTGAACTTGACCCCTATGGCTCAAGATTCTAATATTATTGGTTTGGGTAATACTCCCAACAAAGTTGATGAATGTGCTACTATATTAGTGCAATCTTCTATAAACAATTTAAAATATTCAGTGAAATGTCATATTTTAGACTCGGTAACATCATTTTTGCCACAAAATTTTATTGATATTACAAAATGTAATTTTCCTAAGAATATTCAGTTGGCTGATGATGAGTTTAATAAACCATCTGAAATTTCCTTATTATTAGGAGTAAACTTTTATTCAAGAATAATAATTAATGGCGTTGTCAAATTAGATAATAGCCTTGTGTTACAAAATACTTTGTTTGGCCATGTAGTTACTGGCACTATTGAAAACCAAACTCCTATTTACAGTTCCAATGTTAATTTGGTCTCAAATTTTGTTGTTCAGGACTGAAAATAGTCTTGAAGATTGTTCAGGCTTCTCAGCACCTAATGACCTCGTAGGGGCCCATGAGCTACGAGGTAGCGTGACGATCAGGTGCCAAGAAGTGATGAACGTCGGCGATTCACCGAGCTAAAGTTATGTGGGGTAGATCTAACCTGGTCTGTGCTTCGGTCCCGTCAACCTCCTGTCTCTCTGCAAGGCCCGGGCGCGCCCTAGGCTCTTCTTGGTAGACAGGTTCTTCAGCCAACCAGGTATGACTGGCGGGCCAGCTTCAATGAGCACAGTGGTCCCACACAGGTTATGTTCTACGTGGTAAATATGAATCGGGCACGAAAATCCAAACTTTATCTGGTTCGAGAGACAACGGCACGCTCAGCTATATTAACAATCCTGAGGGAATCCCGAATACATTCCAGATGCCCTTTGATTTAATTTCAACAACAAATCAACCGCGTTTCATTGCGGGGCTTTTTTTCTTGTCTGTCAGTTGTCAAAACTGCCAGATTGACAACTAACGTCAAATTAAAATGACCGTTCAGAAACCATCGATCGAATATCGATTTGGAATCGAACAATCACCCGCCCGGACAGGCACCCACCTGTCCCCTAATCTACGGGCAGCCGAGACAACGTTGCTACCGCTCGTTTTAGAACCGAGCCTCCAACTAGAACCTCTGCAGACCGGGGGGTCCCGTCCTTGCCAGGGAACAAGTTAACAATGCGCCCCCTGCGCCAACGTAGTGGCGGTAGGTTAGCATCCTTAACCAGAACGAGGTCACCAACACTAGGGGGGCTAGTTTTGTCAGTCCACTAAAGGCGCTGTTGTAAGATATGCAGATACTCGAGCGACCAACGCTTCCAGAAATTCTGAGTAAACTGCTGCAACATCTGATACCTTGACAACCGATACAATTTCACTCCCTCGAAGGGCTGCTCGGGCAACGCGTTAAGTGGCTGTCCTATCAAGAAATGGCCTGGGGTCAGAGCCTCCAGGTCATTTGGATCCGAGCTGAGCGGACACAACGGTCGCGAATTGAGAACGGCCTCGATCTTACAAAACAATGTCGCGAGCTCCTCAAAAGTCAGCGCGGTCTGACCTACTATACGCCCTAAGTGCGTCTTAGCTGACTTTACTACGGCCTCAAAAATCCCACCCCAGTGGGGGCAAATCGGTGGGCTGAAGGTCCACTGTATACCCCGACGGGAGAGGGCCGTTCCAATATCCACTTTATTTACATTCAAAAAGTTGACTATCTCTCGTAAGTATCGTTCCGCACCTATGTAGTTAGTGCCGTTATCAGAGCGGATCAAAGTTGGAAGTCCCCTTCGAGAAACAAACCTATCCAAACAAGCAATGAAAGCCTCTGTCGAGAGATCAGCAACGAGCTCGAGATGTACCGCCTTGGTGGATAAACAAACAAACACACATAGGTACGCCTCGTATTGCTTAGCGGTACGCAATCGTGAACTCTTCACCATAAACGGTCCTGCAAAATCCGTACCAACACCTGAAAACGGTCTGACCTCATTCACACGATCACGGGGCAAGTCCCCCATGAGAGGTTGCATCGTGGCAGCCTTAAGTCGATAACAAGGCATGCACCGAAACACGATGTTCCGTATGGCACGGCGGGCAGATAAGATCCAAAACTCCCGCTGGAGCGTGGCCAACAACGCGTTACAGCCGGCATGCGCGTTTTTCATATGACGATCAGTCACCAGCAATTCAACTAACTGTCCCCCCTTGGGGAGCAGAAGTGGGTGACGAGCCGAATACGAAAGATTCGCACTGCGCAATCTACCTCCTACCCGAAGTAACCCATTCGAATCAACAAAGGGGTTGAGACGCGCGACGGCTCCCTTCAATTTCGAACGTCCACTTCGTATAATCTCCAATCTGCCCCAAACTTCGAGGACTGTACCAACCGGACCAAATTCAACAGCGACTCGTTTCGCTCTGCCGGAGTCAGAATAGGGTTCAACGTTCGCTGATCGCGAGGAGTACGACAATTTCTAGCGAATCTCCTAATCCAAGTGGACACGTTTATCAACTTGTCAAGTGAGCTATACCGGTCCAGCAGAAACCCGGCGTCAGGGTCCTCAGCCTTCTAGGTAACATGCACGGCCGCTCTGGGGCCATGATCCGAAGATACTACTACATGGCTGTGGGGCCAATCCGATTCTCTCTTGGCAAGCCAGGGTGGTCTCCACCACAAATGGTGTCTAACGAGTTCAAAATCAAAAATCAAAATCAAAATCAAAATCAAAAATCATTTATTTCCATAGGATGTTGTTACATCACTTAGATCCGTCATTACATTTTTTTGGGTGAGTTCACTAACCCAATGGCGGAATCTGTGGAGAAGAGCTCACCGAAGAAACTCCACAGTCGTCGCATCTTTTGCGTTTCCTTTTTTAAATAAAATATTGTCAAATTACAAAATGAATGCTAATTATATATCGAAACAGCCTGTTACTCAAACAATCTATTCCCATGGACATCTGTCCTCTAAGTAATCAGATATCCTGTAGTAACCTTTTTTATACAATTTCTGTTTTATTATTATTTTAAACTTGTCTAAAGGTAAGTTTTTAATATCAGTAGGGACCTTATTGTAATAGCGTATACAATTGCCTTTAAAAGAATTACTAATTTTATGTAGTCGGCTTACATAAGCAACCAACTTGTCTTTATTTCTAGTATTAAAATTGTGTATATCACTGTACTTCTGAAAATTAGTTATATTTCTTTTTACATACACAAGATTGTCATAGATATATTGAGACACAAATGTCAGAATATTGATTTCTTTAAACTTTTCCCTCAGTGACACTCTAGGCCCTAATCTATAAATTGCACGAACAGCCCGTTTCTGCAGAATAAATATACTATTAGCATTCGCAGCGTGACCCCACAATAAAATACCATAGGTCATTAGACTATGAAAGTAACTAAAGTAGACTAGTCTAGCGGTGTCTACGTCGGTAAGAGCTCTAATTTTTTTAACTGCGAACGCTGCCGAACTCAGTCTGTTCGACAATTTATTTATATGAGGATCCCATTGTAGTTTGGCGTCTAAAGTAATGCCCAAAAAGACAGTCGACTGCACAAGGTCCAATCTCTGTCCTTTTATAAATATGTCTGTAGTTACCGGGTTCACATTGGGTAACACGAATTTAATACATTTAGTTTTCTTTTCATTAAGTAATAAATTGTTAACAGTAAACCAGTTCACTATACTAGAGATAGCTTTCAGGAGCCTGACATCCCCTGGATGCACAATCAGACGGGTTCAATTCTCCTGGTACATGTCTCCAGGTCAGTGGGACCTCAGACGACACAATCTGGGAGACACGGTTCGCAACAAAAACCTCTAAGTTATGGACCGAAGCCTTCAGCCAGCACAAAATAATCTGGCTGTCTGTCCAAGCGTACACCGTATCCTCCAAAACCACTGACCCACGCAACACTGTTAGAGTGTGATTCAAAAGTTTGGTCAAAGGAGCAGCCCCGGACAGTTCCAGTTTTGGAATCGTCATCCTTGTCCGAATAGGCGCTACCTTGCTTTTTGCCAAAACCAAACGCACGTCGACCTCCCCGGTAGAGGTGACGGTTCGCAAATAAACCGCTGCCGCAAACCCTCGTTCAGAGGCATCACAAAACCCGTGAAGGGTTGCCCTGTAATCCCCAGCAAGGACCAATTTCCTCGGCAGCGATACATTATTTATGTCCGATAGCGAGGTGAACATTCGCGTCCAATCAGTCAACAAATCACCTGAGAGGTGGGTGTCCCAGGTCAACTGCGCCGCCCATAGCCTTTGCATAAAACATTTGAGAGCAAAGGTGACTGGAGAAATCCATCCATTCGGGTCGAACGTTCTCGCAATCATTGACAGTACTGACCGCTTCGTCCAGGCCTTCGGTGTTTCTAAAACCACCCGATAGGTAAACTCATCATGGACGGGCCGGTACTGAATTCCAAGCACTGACAACATGTTAGGGTTGTCAGGATTCTCAAAAACGTGCGGGTCTTGTTGAAACTCATCTGGGAGACCAGCCATCAACTCAGGGGAGTTGGACATCCACTTGCGTAGTTCATAGCCGCCTCGTTCCAGCAATTGAATGAGATCGTCACGTCGGTCCAGAGCTTCCTCTACACTGGCTGCCCCTGTGCAGACGTCATCGACGTACAAATCTTGCTCCAGGATAGCGGCGGCTCTAGGATAGCTCACACGGTCACGCGACGCCAACTCCCGCAGGGTACGCATCGCCAAATACGGGCTAGACCGTAACCCAAACGTGTTCGTGTTTAACTCATAGACCTTGACTGGCTCGGCCGTGGACTCACGCCAAAGTATCAACTGATACCTTCTGTCAGCCGGATGAATTACCGTTTGCCTAAACATCATCCGAATGTCTGCGACAAATACAATCTGGTGTCTCCGAAAGCTCGTGAGAATATCCGAAATATCACGACTCAACTTGGGTCCCGAATGTAGACACTGATTCAGGGACATCCCGTTCGAGGTAGGTGCTGACCCATCAAAAACAACTCGAATCTTGCCGGTAGGGGTTCGCAGGACGGCATGGTGTGGAAGGAAACAATGATCCTCAGATCTCCAGTCCACACCCGATAACGACATGTGTCCTAACGACTCATACTCCCTCATGAAATCGACGTATTTTTGTTTAAATACGGCGTCCCTTGACATCCTACGCTCCATCGACATCAATCTCGTCTCAGCCATCTTCCTAGATTCTCCTAGTGGCGGTCGATCGGCCCTGAAAGGCAGTCGAGTTACAAAACGACCAGAACGAAGGCGACCAGTACTATTCTGGTAAAACAACTCGCACTCTTCTTCGTCTGCGTCGACTCGACGAACGGTGGGAGGTTCCTCTATCTCCCAGAAACGTTGGATAGCGTCTGACAACGCTGAGCCAATAAGTATGCCATCTGACTCGGCAGGCCTAACCATTGGCAATGCCGGACCCATGATCACGTGACCAAACTTAGTATCCACAGCAATCAACCCGTCCGGCTGAAGAACTCGCCGATCCGACAACAAAAACCTACCCAGAACGTCTGCTCCCAGTAGCAGGTCGACCGGGGCTGGAGTGTCAAAATCGGGATCCGCCAACTTGAGTCCTGATGTCAGGAATCGAACGGCCGGATTCAACTTCACCAAGGGGTGTCTGCCCATGACATGCGTCATTACTAAAGCTTGCACGGATGTTTTTGTCAAAATGTCATAACGTGGAGAGAATATTATGGCGTTGTCAAATTAGATAATAGCCTTGTGTTACAAAATACTTTGTTTGGCCATGTAGTTACTGGCACTATTGAAAACCAAACTCCTATTTACAGTTCCAATGTTAATTTGGTCTCAAATTTTGTTGTTCAGGACTGAAAATAGTCTTGAAGATTGTTCAGGCTTCTCAGCACCTAATGACCTCGTAGGGGCCCATGAGCTACGAGGTAGCGTGACGATCAGGTGCCAAGAAGTGATGAACGTCGGCGATTCACCGAGCTAAAGTTATGTGGGGTAGATCTAACCTGGTCTGTGCTTCGGTCCCGTCAACCTCCTGTCTCTCTGCAAGGCCCGGGCGCGCCCTAGGCTCTTCTTGGTAGACAGGTTCTTCAGCCAACCAGGTATGACTGGAGGGCCAGCTTCAATGAGCACAGTGGTCCCACACAGGTTATGTTCTACGTGGTAAATATGAATCGGGCACGAAAATCCAAACTTTATCTGGTTCGAGAGACAACGGCACGCTCAGCTATATTAACAATCCTGAGGGAATCCCGAATACATTCCAGATGCCCTTTGATTTAATTTCAACAACAAATCAACCGCGTTTCATTGCGGGGCTTTTTTTCTTGTCTGTCAGTTGTCAAAACTGCCAGATTGACAACTAACGTCAAATTAAAATGACCGTTCAGAAACCATTGAACGAATATCGATTTGGAATCGAACAATCACCCGCCCGGACAGGCACCCACCTGTCCCCTAATCTACGGGCAGCCGAGACAACGTTGCTACCGCTCGTTTTAGAACCGAGCCTCCAACTAGAACCTCTGCAGACCGGGGGGTCCCGTCCTTGCCAGGGAACAAGTTAACAATGCGCCCCCTGCGCCAACGTAGTGGCGGTAGGTTAGCATCCTTAACCAGAACGAGGTCACCAACACTAGGGGGGCTAGTTTTGTCAGTCCACTAAAGGCGCTGTTGTAAGATATGCAGATACTCGAGCGACCAACGCTTCCAGAAATTCTGAGTAAACTGCTGCAACATCTGATACCTTGACAACCGATACAATTTCACTCCCTCGAAGGGCTGCTCGGGCAACGCGTTAAGTGGCTGTCCTATCAAGAAATGGCCTGGGGTCAGAGCCTCCAGGTCATTTGGATCCGAGCTGAGCGGACACAACGGTCGCGAATTGAGAACGGCCTCGATCTTACAAAACAATGTCGCGAGCTCCTCAAAAGTCAGCGCGGTCTGACCTACTATACGCCCTAAGTGCGTCTTAGCTGACTTTACTACGGCCTCAAAAATCCCACCCCAGTGGGGGCAAATCGGTGGGCTGAAGGTCCACTGTATACCCCGACGGGAGAGGGCCGTTCCAATATCCACTTTATTTACATTCAAAAAGTTGACTATCTCTCGTAAGTATCGTTCCGCACCTATGTAGTTAGTGCCGTTATCAGAGCGGATCAAAGTTGGAAGTCCCCTTCGAGAAACAAACCTATCCAAACAAGCAATGAAAGCCTCTGTCGAGAGATCAGCAACGAGCTCGAGATGTACCGCCTTGGTGGATAAACAAACAAACACACATAGGTACGCCTCGTATTGCTTAGCGGTACGCAATCGTGAACTCTTCACCATAAACGGTCCTGCAAAATCCGTACCAACACCTGAAAACGGTCTGACCTCATTCACACGATCACGGGGCAAGTCCCCCATGAGAGGTTGCATCGTGGCAGCCTTAAGTCGATAACAAGGCATGCACCGAAAAACGATGTTCCGTATGGCACGGCGGGCAGATAAGATCCAAAACTCCCGCTGGAGCGTGGCCAACAACGCGTTACAGCCGGCATGCGCGTTTTTCATATGACGATCAGTCACCAGCAATTCAACTAACTGTCCCCCCTTGGGGAGCAGAAGTGGGTGACGAGCCGAATACGAAAGATTCGCATTGCGCAATCTACCTCCTACCCGAAGTAACCCAGTCGAATCAACAAAGGGGTTGAGACGCGCGACGGCTCCCTTCAATTTCGAACGTCCACTTCGTATAATCTCCAATCTGCCCCAAACTTCGAGGACTGTACCAACCGGACCAAATTCAACAGCGACTCGTTTCGCTCTGCCGGAGTCAGAATAGGGTTCAACGTTCGCTGATCGCGAGGAGTACGACAATTTCTAGCGAATCTCCTAATCCAAGTGGACACGTTTATCAACTTGTCAAGTGAGCTATACCGGTCCAGCAGAAACCCGGCGTCAGGGTCCTCAGCCTTCTAGGTAACATGCACGGCCGCTCTGGGGCCATGATCCGAAGATACTACTACATGGCTGTGGGGCCAATCCGATTCTCTCTTGGCAAGCCAGGGTGGTCCCCACCACAAATGGTGTCTAACGAGTTCAAAATCAAAAATCAAAATCAAAATCAAAATCAAAAATCATTTATTTCCATAGGATGTTGTTACATCACTTAGATCCGTCATTACATTTTTTTGGGTGAGTTCACTAACCCAATGGCGGAATCTGTGGAGAAGAGCTCACCGAAGAAACTCCACAGTCGTCGCATCTTTTGCGTTTCCTTTTTTAAATAAAATATTGTCAAATTACATAATGAATGCTAATTATATATCGAAACAGCCTGTTACTCAAACAATCTATTCCCATGGACATCTGTCCTCTAAGTAATCAGATATCCTGTAGTAACCTTTTTTATACAATTTCTGTTTTATTATTATTTTAAACTTGTCTAAAGGTAAGTTTTTAATATCAGTAGGGACCTTATTGTAATAGCGTATACAATTGCCTTTAAAAGAATTACTAATTTTATGTAGTCGGCTTACATAAGCAACCAACTTGTCTTTATTTCTAGTATTAAAATTGTGTATATCACTGTACTTCTGAAAATTAGTTATATTTCTTTTTACATACACAAGATTGTCATAGATATATTGAGACACAAATGTCAGAATATTGATTTCTTTAAACTTTTCCCTCAGTGACACTCTAGGCCCTAATCTATAAATTGCACGAACAGCCCGTTTCTGCAGAATAAATATACTATTAGCATTCGCAACGTGACCCCACAATAAAATACCATAGGTCATTAGACTATGAAAGTAACTAAAGTAGACTAGTCTAGCGGTGTCTACGTCGGTAAGAGCTCTAATTTTTTTAACTGCGAACGCTGCCGAACTCAGTCTGTTCGACAATTTATTTATATGAGGATCCCATTGTAGTTTGGCGTCTAAAGTAATGCCCAAAAAGACAGTCGACTGCACAAGGTCCAATCTCTGTCCTTTTATAAATATGTCTGTAGTTACCGGGTTCACATTGGGTAACACGAATTTAATACATTTAGTTTTCTTTTCATTAAGTAATAAATTGTTAACAGTAAACCAGTTCACTATACTAGAGATAGCTTTCAGGAGCCTGACATCCCCTGGATGCACAATCAGACGGGTTCAATTCTCCTGGTACATGTCTCCAGGTCAGTGGGACCTCAGACGACACAATCTGGGAGACACGGTTCGCAACAAAAACCTCTAAGTTATGGACCGAAGCCTTCAGCCAGCACAAAATAATCTGGCTGTCTGTCCAAGCGTACACCGTATCCTCCAAAACCACTGACCCACGCAACACTGTTAGAGTGTGATTCAAAAGTTTGGTCAAAGGAGCAGCCCCGGACAGTTCCAGTTTTGGAATCGTCATCCTTGTCCGAATAGGCGCTACCTTGCTTTTTGCCAAAACCAAACGCACGTCGACCTCCCCGGTAGAGGTGACGGTTCGCAAATAAACCGCTGCCGCAAACCCTCGTTCAGAGGCATCACAAAACCCGTGAAGGGTTGCCCTGTAATCCCCAGCAAGGACCAATTTCCTCGGCAGCGATACATTATTTATGTCCGATAGCGAGGTGAACATTCGCGTCCAATCAGTCAACAAATCACCTGAGAGGTGGGTGTCCCAGGTCAACTGCGCCGCCCATAGCCTTTGCATAAAACATTTGAGAGCAAAGGTGACTGGAGAAATCCATCCATTCGGGTCGAACGTTCTCGCAATCGTTGACAGTACTGACCGCTTCGTCCAGGCCTTCGGTGTTTCTAAAACCACCCGATAGGTAAACTCATCATGGACGGGCCGGTACTGAATTCCAAGCACTGACAACATGTTAGGGTTGTCAGGATTCTCAAAAACGTGCGGGTCTTGTTGAAACTCATCTGGGAGACCAGCCATCAACTCAGGGGAGTTGGACATCCACTTGCGTAGTTCATAGCCGCCTCGTTCCAGCAATTGAATGAGATCGTCACGTCGGTCCAGAGCTTCCTCTACACTGGCTGCCCCTGTGCAGACGTCATCGACGTACAAATCTTGCTCCAGGATAGCGGCGGCTCTAGGATAGCTCACACGGTCACGCGACGCCAACTCCCGCAGGGTACGCATCGCCAAATACGGGCTAGACCGTAACCCAAACGTGTTCGTGTTTAACTCATAGACCTTGACTGGCTCGGCCGTGGACTCACGCCAAAGTATCAACTGATACCTTCTGTCAGCCGGATGAATTACCGTTTGCCTAAACATCATCCGAATGTCTGCGACAAATACAATCTGGTGTCTCCGAAAGCTCGTGAGAATATCCGAAATATCACGACTCAACTTGGGTCCCGAATGTAGACACTGATTCAGGGACATCCCGTTCGAGGTAGGTGCTGACCCATCAAAAACAACTCGAATCTTGCCGGTAGGGGTTCGCAGGACGGCATGGTGTGGAAGGAAACAATGATCCTCAGATCTCCAGTCCACACCCGATAACGACATGTGTCCTAACGACTCATACTCCCTCATGAAATCGACGTATTTTTGTTTAAATACGGCGTCCCTTGACATCCTACGCTCCATCGACATCAATCTCGTCTCAGCCATCTTCCTAGATTCTCCTAGTGGCGGTCGATCGGCCCTGAAAGGCAGTCGAGTTACAAAACGACCAGAACGAAGGCGACCAGTACTATTCTGGTAAAACAACTCGCACTCTTCTTCGTCTGCGTCGACTCGACGAACGGTGGGAGGTTCCTCTATCTCCCAGAAACGTTGGATAGCGTCTGACAACGCTGAGCCAATAAGTATGCCATCTGACTCGGCAGGCCTAACCATTGGCAATGCCGGACCCATGATCACGTGACCAAACTTAGTATCCACAGCAATCAACCCGTCCGGCTGAAGAACTCGCCGATCCGACAACAAAAACCTACCCAGAACGTCTGCTCCCAGTAGCAGGTCGACCGGGGCTGGAGTGTCAAAATCGGGATCCGCCAACTTGAGTCCTGATGTCAGGAATCGAACGGCCGGATTCAACTTCACCAAGGGGTGTCTGCCCATGACATGCGTCATTACTAAAGCTTGCACGGATGTTTTTGTCAAAATGTCATAACGTGGAGAGAATATTATGGCGTTGTCAAATTAGATAATAGCCTTGTGTTACAAAATACTTTGTTTGGCCATGTAGTTACTGGCACTATTGAAAACCAAACTCCTATTTACAGTTCCAATGTTAATTTGGTCTCAAATTTTGTTGTTCAGGACTGAAAATAGTCTTGAAGATTGTTCAGGCTTCTCAGCACCTAATGACCTCGTAGGGGCCCATGAGCTACGAGGTAGCGTGACGATCAGGTGCCAAGAAGTGATGAACGTCGGCGATTCACCGAGCTAAAGTTATGTGGGGTAGATCTAACCTGGTCTGTGCTTCGGTCCCGTCAACCTCCTGTCTCTCTGCAAGGCCCGGGCGCGCCCTAGGCTCTTCTTGGTAGACAGGTTCTTCAGCCAACCAGGTATGACTGGAGGGCCAGCTTCAATGAGCACAGTGGTCCCACACAGGTTATGTTCTACGTGGTAAATATGAATCGGGCACGAAAATCCAAACTTTATCTGGTTCGAGAGACAACGGCACGCTCAGCTATATTAACAATCCTGAGGGAATCCCGAATACATTCCAGATGCCCTTTGATTTAATTTCAACAACAAATCAACCGCGTTTCATTGCGGGGCTTTTTTTCTTGTCTGTCAGTTGTCAAAACTGCCAGATTGACAACTAACGTCAAATTAAAATGACCGTTCAGAAACCATCGATCGAATATCGATTTGGAATCGAACAATCACCCGCCCGGACAGGCACCCACCTGTCCCCTAATCTACGGGCAGCCGAGACAACGTTGCTACCGCTCGTTTTAGAACCGAGCCTCCAACTAGAACCTCTGCAGACCGGGGGGTCCCGTCCTTGCCAGGGAACAAGTTAACAATGCGCCCCCTGCGCCAACGTAGTGGCGGTAGGTTAGCATCCTTAACCAGAACGAGGTCACCAACACTAGGGGGGCTAGTTTTGTCAGTCCACTAAAGGCGCTGTTGTAAGATATGCAGATACTCGAGCGACCAACGCTTCCAGAAATTCTGAGTAAACTGCTGCAACATCTGATACCTTGACAACCGATACAATTTCACTCCCTCGAAGGGCTGCTCGGGCAACGCGTTAAGTGGCTGTCCTATCAAGAAATGGCCTGGGGTCAGAGCCTCCAGGTCATTTGGATCCGAGCTGAGCGGACACAACGGTCGCGAATTGAGAACGGCCTCGATCTTACAAAACAATGTCGCGAGCTCCTCAAAAGTCAGCGCGGTCTGACCTACTATACGCCCTAAGTGCGTCTTAGCTGACTTTACTACGGCCTCAAAAATCCCACCCCAGTGGGGGCAAATCGGTGGGCTGAAGGTCCACTGTATACCCCGACGGGAGAGGGCCGTTCCAATATCCACTTTATTTACATTCAAAAAGTTGACTATCTCTCGTAAGTATCGTTCCGCACCTATGTAGTTAGTGCCGTTATCAGAGCGGATCAAAGTTGGAAGTCCCCTTCGAGAAACAAACCTATCCAAACAAGCAATGAAAGCCTCTGTCGAGAGATCAGCAACGAGCTCGAGATGTACCGCCTTGGTGGATAAACAAACAAACACACATAGGTACGCCTCGTATTGCTTAGCGGTACGCAATCGTGAACTCTTCACCATAAACGGTCCTGCAAAATCCGTACCAACACCTGAAAACGGTCTGACCTCATTCACACGATCACGGGGCAAGTCCCCCATGAGAGGTTGCATCGTGGCAGCCTTAAGTCGATAACAAGGCATGCACCGAAAAACGATGTTCCGTATGGCACGGCGGGCAGATAAGATCCAAAACTCCCGCTGGAGCGTGGCCAACAACGCGTTACAGCCGGCATGCGCGTTTTTCATATGACGATCAGTCACCAGCAATTCAACTAACTGTCCCCCCTTGGGGAGCAGAAGTGGGTGACGAGCCGAATACGAAAGATTCGCATTGCGCAATCTACCTCCTACCCGAAGTAACCCAGTCGAATCAACAAAGGGGTTGAGACGCGCGACGGCTCCCTTCAATTTCGAACGTCCACTTCGTATAATCTCCAATCTGCCCCAAACTTCGAGGACTGTACCAACCGGACCAAATTCAACAGCGACTCGTTTCGCTCTGCCGGAGTCAGAATAGGGTTCAACGTTCGCTGATCGCGAGGAGTACGACAATTTCTAGCGAATCTCCTAATCCAAGTGGACACGTTTATCAACTTGTCAAGTGAGCTATACCGGTCCAGCAGAAACCCGGCGTCAGGGTCCTCAGCCTTCTAGGTAACATGCACGGCCGCTCTGGGGCCATGATCCGAAGATACTACTACATGGCTGTGGGGCCAATCCGATTCTCTCTTGGCAAGCCAGGGTGGTCCCCACCACAAATGGTGTCTAACGAGTTCAAAATCAAAAATCAAAATCAAAATCAAAAATCATTTATTTCCATAGGATGTTGTTACATCACTTAGATCCGTCATTACATTTTTTTGGGTGAGTTCACTAACCCAATGGCGGAATCTGTGGAGAAGAGCTCACCGAAGAAACTCCACAGTCGTCGCATCTTTTGCGTTTCCTTTTTTAAATAAAATATTGTCAAATTACAAAATGAATGCTAATTATATATCGAAACAGCCTGTTACTCAAACAATCTATTCCCATGGACATCTGTCCTCTAAGTAATCAGATATCCTGTAGTAACCTTTTTTATACAATTTCTGTTTTATTATTATTTTAAACTTGTCTAAAGGTAAGTTTTTAATATCAGTAGGGACCTTATTGTAATAGCGTATACAATTGCCTTTAAAAGAATTACTAATTTTATGTAGTCGGCTTACATAAGCAACCAACTTGTCTTTATTTCTAGTATTAAAATTGTGTATATCACTGTACTTCTGAAAATTAGTTATATTTCTTTTTACATACACAAGATTGTCATAGATATATTGAGACACAAATGTCAGAATATTGATTTCTTTAAACTTTTCCCTCAGTGACACTCTAGGCCCTAATCTATAAATTGCACGAACAGCCCGTTTCTGCAGAATAAATATACTATTAGCATTCGCAGCGTGACCCCACAATAAAATACCATAGGTCATTAGACTATGAAAGTAACTAAAGTAGACTAGTCTAGCGGTGTCTACGTCGGTAAGAGCTCTAATTTTTTTAACTGCGAACGCTGCCGAACTCAGTCTGTTCGACAATTTATTTATATGAGGATCCCATTGTAGTTTGGCGTCTAAAGTAATGCCCAAAAAGACAGTCGACTGCACAAGGTCCAATCTCTGTCCTTTTATAAATATGTCTGTAGTTACCGGGTTCACATTGGGTAACACGAATTTAATACATTTAGTTTTCTTTTCATTAAGTAATAAATTGTTAACAGTAAACCAGTTCACTATACTAGAGATAGCTTTCAGGAGCCTGACATCCCCTGGATGCACAATCAGACGGGTTCAATTCTCCTGGTACATGTCTCCAGGTCAGTGGGACCTCAGACGACACAATCTGGGAGACACGGTTCGCAACAAAAACCTCTAAGTTATGGACCGAAGCCTTCAGCCAGCACAAAATAATCTGGCTGTCTGTCCAAGCGTACACCGTATCCTCCAAAACCACTGACCCACGCAACACTGTTAGAGTGTGATTCAAAAGTTTGGTCAAAGGAGCAGCCCCGGACAGTTCCAGTTTTGGAATCGTCATCCTTGTCCGAATAGGCGCTACCTTGCTTTTTGCCAAAACCAAACGCACTTCGACCTCCCCGGTAGAGGTGACGGTTCGCAAATAAACCGCTGCCGCAAACCCTCGTTCAGAGGCATCACAAAACCCGTGAAGGGTTGCCCTGTAATCCCCAGCAAGGACCAATTTCCTCGGCAGCGATACATTATTTATGTCCGATAGCGAGGTGAACATTCGCGTCCAATCAGTCAACAAATCACCTGAGAGGTGGGTGTCCCAGGTCAACTGAGCCGCCCATAGCCTTTGCATAAAACATTTGAGAGCAAAGGTGACTGGAGAAATCCATCCATTCGGGTCGAACGTTCTCGCAATCGTTGACAGTACTGACCGCTTCGTCCAGGCCTTCGGTGTTTCTAAAACCACCCGATAGGTAAACTCATCATGGACGGGCCGGTACTGAATTCCAAGCACTGACAACATGTTAGGGTTGTCAGGATTCTCAAAAACGTGCGGGTCTTGTTGAAACTCATCTGGGAGACCAGCCATCAACTCAGGGGAGTTGGACATCCACTTGCGTAGTTCATAGCCGCCTCGTTCCAGCAATTGAATGAGATCGTCACGTCGGTCCAGAGCTTCCTCTACACTGGCTGCCCCTGTGCAGACGTCATCGACGTACAAATCTTGCTCCAGGATAGCGGCGGCTCTAGGATAGCTCACACGGTCACGCGACGCCAACTCCCGCAGGGTACGCATCGCCAAATACGGGCTAGACCGTAACCCAAACGTGTTCGTGTTTAACTCATAGACCTTGACTGGCTCGGCCGTGGACTCACGCCAAAGTATCAACTGATACCTTCTGTCAGCCGGATGAATTACCGTTTGCCTAAACATCATCCGAATGTCTGCGACAAATACAATCTGGTGTCTCCGAAAGCTCGTGAGAATATCCGAAATATCACGACTCAACTTGGGTCCCGAATGTAGACACTGATTCAGGGACATCCCGTTCGAGGTAGGTGCTGACCCATCAAAAACAACTCGAATCTTGCCGGTAGGGGTTCGCAGGACGGCATGGTGTGGAAGGAAACAATGATCCTCAGATCTCCAGTCCACACCCGATAACGACATGTGTCCTAACGACTCATACTCCCTCATGAAATCGACGTATTTTTGTTTAAATACGGCGTCCCTTGACATCCTACGCTCCATCGACATCAATCTCGTCTCAGCCATCTTCCTAGATTCTCCTAGTGGCGGTCGATCGGCCCTGAAAGGCAGTCGAGTTACAAAACGACCAGAACGAAGGCGACCAGTACTATTCTGGTAAAACAACTCGCACTCTTCTTCGTCTGCGTCGACTCGACGAACGGTGGGAGGTTCCTCTATCTCCCAGAAACGTTGGATAGCGTCTGACAACGCTGAGCCAATAAGTATGCCATCTGACTCGGCAGGCCTAACCATTGGCAATGCCGGACCCATGATCACGTGACCAAACTTAGTATCCACAGCAATCAACCCGTCCGGCTGAAGAACTCGCCGATCCGACAACAAAAACCTACCCAGAACGTCTGCTCCCAGTAGCAGGTCGACCGGGGCTGGAGTGTCAAAATCGGGATCCGCCAACTTGAGTCCTGATGTCAGGAATCGAACGGCCGGATTCAACTTCACCAAGGGGTGTCTGCCCATGACATGCGTCATTACTAAAGCTTGCACGGATGTTTTTGTCAAAATGTCATAACGTGGAGAGAACGTGATCACCGATTGACCAACTACATTCGTAACCGTAACATTCCCCACGCCCCGTATTGATTTATTATTATACCTATTTACCTTGAGGCCCAACCATTTTGCTAAATCATTCGATACAATGCAGCCCTGAGCTCCAGAATCTAATAGCGCGCGAACGTATGTTGGGTTGCCCGCCAAATCCCAAACAAGCACAGAGGCGATCGGTAACACCACCGTCTCCGGTTGGGGGGCAACAAATTGTTGGGCCGCAAATTCCTAGCGAGGGCCCCCGGGGCCCCAATCTGCCTGTAACCGATCAGGTAGGCAGCTATACGCCAGAGGGTCCCATTGTACAAATGGCCCACGCGCCAGTTCCATTGCCACCCTACGACGCCCCCCGAAGGGGGGTGGGCGTGAATTCAACCGTGGCCGCTCCATGAGCGGGGGGGACATCACATGCGACCGACGAGGACGAGGCGACGAGCGGGGCGACAACTGAGGCGGCGTCCGAACCGCACCCGCATAGCTCGAAGGTGTCCCATGCCACCCGCCCGTTACGGCCTGCTCAACACACCCAATGTCCCGCTGAGTCGGATGCTGAGTCGCAACCGAAAACTCAGGGCCCCCCATGTGATGATCCTGAGTGCGGCCCTGCACCCCTGGGTGGCCGCGTGCTTGTGGCCCCATTGCCCGCTGAGTCGGATGCTGAGTCGCAACCGAAAACTCAGGGCCCCCCATGTGACGACCCTGAGTGCGGCCCTGCACCCCTGGGTGGCCGCGTGCTTGTGGCCCCATTGCCCGCTGAGTCGGATGCTGAGTCTTTTATTTATTTATTTATTTATTTATTAAGGTTTATACAACAGGTATACAACATAATGACTTAAAATACATAAAACATAGCTCTAATTGTATACCCACAGCGTATATACACAGGAAGTTATAATTTGGAGTAGACATGAGACCTAAAAGGTACAAATCTAAATTTAAGAAGAAAAAAAAAATAAAAAATCTTTAAAAAAATATGGATGTTATAGTTATAATTATAGTTATAGGTTAAACGACTAAAGCAATCTCAAACAATTCAAAACAATGATTCAAACTTAGACGAGACGTCTCAGTTGGTGTTTTAATAAGCCTGGTCTCGGATTGAATATATCCACTTCGTCGTGGGCCAGGCTGATGTCGTTTACAGCACGACACATTCTGTGAATAGGCCCATTCGACTCAGTGTTATTTCTGCAGACTGGAACGCTAAATATTTTCTTTTTTAAGCGCGTATTTAGACAACGCGTGTTGATATTTAGTGACGACAGTAGTGAAGTGCCGATTTTGCTGTGAAGAATTTTGTGGAGATATGTTATATCACAGATCATACGTCTTTTTTTTAGTGTTTCGATGCCGAAATGTTCAAGTCTAGCCTCGTAGCCGGTAAGTTTACGCTTGAGACCGTGTCGTCTTGCTGCAGCCCTCAGAATTATCTGCTGTATGCGCTCTATTCTGTTATCGTGTACCGCATATTGAGGGGACCATATTATTGAGCCGTACTCAACCTGACTTCTTACGAGACTTAGGTATAGGGCGATGAGACTTTCCGGTTTTTTAAATCCTTTGGTAATACGGAGAATGAAACCGTTCAGTCTATTGCATTTAGAGGCTAGGTAGTTATAGTGATCCCTAAACGTTAACTTGCTATCAAAGATTACTCCAAGGTCTCTCATAGAATTCGTTGGTTGCAGAGGATTGTTGTCAAGCACGTATGTGAATGAAATATTTTTGTTTTTTTTGGAGAAGGTGATAACGAAGCATTTTGATACATTGAGGAACATAAAGTTGGATTTGCACCACTGGGACAGTGTATCTAGGTCGCGCTGAAGTGATAAGCAGTCATTTACTGAGTTTATAATTTTATAGATTTTTAGATCATCCGCATATAGTAGGCAATTGCTTTGCAAAAGATAAACTAAATCGTTAATGAATAATATAAACAACAGGGGACCTAGATGCGAACCCTGAGGAACGCCAGAGGGCATGGGCATTGGAGCTGACTTGAAGCCGTTTATGGCTACAATTTGGCTACGATTTTTTAGATAAGACTCGACCCATCTTAGCAGGTTTCCGTGAATACCGTAGGAGGAGACCTTCTTTGCCAAGAGTTCGTGATTGACTTTGTCAAAAGCTTTGCGGAAGTCAGTGTAGATGGAGTCAACTTGATTGCGTTTGCCGAGCGCGTTGCTTAGGTATGTGTGATATTCAAGGAGGTTGGACATAGTAGATTTGCCTTCGACAAATCCGTGCTGAAGTGGTGTCAGAGAGTGTTTAATATTTGAATAAATAGCTGTGTATATGAGTGATTCAAATATTTTACCAAAGCATGACAGAATGCTTATTGGCCGATAATTATCGCATTGTGTACTGTCGCCTGACTTCAGTATCGGGATAACGTTTGCTGTCTTCCAAAGGCTAGGGAACACACCTTGAGCTAGGGAGCGAGTGTAGAGCAGAGACAGTGGAGGTGCCAGTTCTTTGCCACACAATTTGATAAAGTGAGGGGGAAGGCCGTCTGGACCTGGTCCCTTATTGCTATCGAGTTTATTGATTTTTTTAAGGACGTCAGCCGGGCATATATGGACATTGGAAATAGTCGACGAGCTGCGATCCTCGATGTTGCTCAAGTCAACAGAAGGAGAAGGTTTTTCAAAGACCGACGAGAAGTATTTAGAGAAGAGCTCGCAAACGCCAGGGCCAGTCGATGATGTGTCACCGTTTAAATACATGGTTTGTGGGATGGAATTGCCAGCTTTCTTACTCTTAACATACGACCAAAAACTCTTTAGATTTATGTGGAGAGATTCTTCAACGTCCGATAGGTATGATTTGTAGCAGCTATCAATCAGCTCTTTGGCCCTTGCTCTTAAAGTTGAAAAAGTGTCGTAATCCCTAGGATTACCAAACCGTTAGTAGCGTTTGTGAGCCTTGCATTTCTCGCTCAGACAACGTTTAAGGGATTCGCTGTACCAGGCAGGGTATATATGAGAATCGTCCTTCTTTAAGGGGGTGTAAAGGCTAATCAATTGGTTTATTCTGGAGTAAAATATATTTAGACTATTATCAATGTCAGAACAATTTAGCAGTTCAGTCCACTTGGTGTTTATGAGATCGGATTTCAGTTTATTATAATCGCAGCGCCAGAAGTTGGGTCTTTTTGAATTCTTATTAACGAGATTACTGCGAGATTTTACTTCTAACTGCAGTTCGACTGATATCGATGGGTGATGGACGTCTAATAGAGTAAGGGGGTCGGTGTTAGACACCGAGATGCTGTTGATATTGGTAAGTGCTAAGTCTAGTAGACGCGAATTGTTATTAAAAATATTGTTGTATTGACTAAGATTAAATAGGTCCATAGTGTCAAGGAGAAAGGAGGACTTAGTGTCACTAGCCGAGCTTGGTATCATTTTCAGACAATTGGCGTCTGACGAAGTTGTCCAGTTTATACTAGGCGTGTTAAAGTCTCCGATTAGCAGAACCCTATCATTAGAACTGAAGTTGATTAAAATGCGGTTACAGTTATTGTAGAATCCCTTCGAATCAGCAACTTTTATGTCATCTGCTAGGTAGCAGAGGCAAATAGACAATTCGGGCATGTCTGGTCGTGATACGCTAATCCAAAAATCCTCCGCTGCACTGATATTGCAGTCCCAAGATGGTCGTCGTACCACGTTAAACGTTTTCTTCACTGCAATCAGCACTCCACCACCGTCAGATTTTTTATGATTAGTTAGATCGCGGTCTTTTCGAAAAATATTGTAGCGATTGTCAAAGAGTTCTTCATTATGAATACCAGAGTTAAGATTAGTTTCGGTAAGGCATATTAAGTCAAAGTCATTGTTCACAAAATTTAAGTAGAAGTTTTGGTCCTAAGACCGTTTACATTTTGATAGTATAAATACACTATGAAAAATAGAGAACGAATACAATATAATATAATAGATAGGTAAATACTAATTTGTTTTATGGGGTCAGTTTATCCAGGAAGTCATGGCTCTTCACGTGAATGGCAGGAGCATCCTTGTCCTTTCTGAGGTAAATTTTTCCATATTTGACCCATACGAACTCATACTTGTTGAGTTTCTTAAACTGCCTGGCAGCGAGATGTAGTTTCTTGATTTCTGGGCACAAGTTATCTGAGACATAGATTCGCTTTCCGTCGTAGGTGTCGCCGCTCCGCCCCGGTGAGAAAGAAAAGCCCAGCTGGTCTATGGTGAGGGGATCTTTAATGTGTGTCTTGTTGTAGCGGTGTACAGCTGATATGACTTCGTCCCGAACTCTGGATGACGACAGAGTAACCAGGATGGTACGTGGACGGCTTGTGCTGTTATCCATTTTAGCAATCCTGCGGCACGATAGTACTTCGCTGTCCTTCCAAGGCATTGCGACGATTTCACAGAGTGATTTGTAAAACTCCATTATATTCTCAGTTTTCCTTTCGGGAATGCAATGAATTTCGAGGTTGCATGCACGGGATAACTTTTCTGAATGTTGGACGCGGGCGTTAAGTTTAGAGATTTCGTTATGAAGGGTTATGTTATTAGATTCGAGTGTGGCTATTGTTTTGGATTTCGTGCTCAATTCGTATTTCAGTGAAGTTAGATCAGCGCTTAAGAAGTCCGTGGTGGCGGTAAAATCGTCCTTGAGATCAGTTATTAAATTTGACATTTCAGTGCGCATAGTACATAAGATCTCAGTTTTCAGCTTCCCCATGAGATTTTGAAGGAGGACATCAATCTTTCTATCAAATAGGTCACTAATAGCTTCCATCGTAACGGGTAAAATAGAGGTACCATCATTCAAATCTGCACTCGAAGACGCGCTCAGAGAAGCTTCTTGCGATGGAAGTGCTAGTGTTTTGGGTGTGCAGCCGGCGCCAGCGGATCCCTTGGGTGGCTTGGATTTACATGGGTGGCATGTCCATGAAGTGCGAGTAATGGTGTCGCTGTTAAGGTTTAAGCAGTCACAGTGAAATAGGTCTTGACATTTTGTACACTTGACCCTTTTTTGGGTGACTGAAATGTTGCCGTTGCACTTTGCACATTTCATGTTTACACGATGCCAGGACTTGCCGTTATATCAGTGGTTAGTCAGAAGTATCTTGGTACAGGGCAGATCGCGAATCTATCGCAAGTCTCGTGGTACAGGGTATGCAGCTTGGCACGGTAACTGGTTTGCAGCGACGAAAGCGGTCGATGATTTCGCAGCGGGCGACAACTGTGCGAGTGGCTTAGCGGGTGCGGTGCAGACTAGAGCCCCGGAGATCCGTAGTTCGAATCCACGCGGATGCCAATTACTTTTTCATTTTTCTAAAACACTAATTGGTCTCCTGTGTGGTGTAGAGTATGTGTGAGTGTGAGGCAATAGTCACCAGGCCAAGTCCGATGAGAAGAGCGAAGCAGCAATACACAAATCAAGATGGCGGCGACCCTCTATGGGATATCCCACAAGAAGAAACGAGAGGAGTCGATAATTTGACTTTAACAGCAGGCGTAAATTTAAAACAATTTAATTAAATTAGATCGACACGTCCACTCCGTGCAACGTTCACCGTTAAGTCGCAACCGAAAACTCAGGGCCCCCATGTGATGACCCTGAGTGCGGCCCTGCACCCTAGTACTGCCCTGTGCACGTGGGGACATTGGCCCCTGAGTTGCGCTCCGAGTCGCAAACGAATTCTCAGGGCTCCTTGCCGTGTCACCCTGGGTACGGCCCTGTGGTGGCTGTTGGCCGGACCGGTTCATGCACAACAGATTGTTGTGGGCCCCACCACAATATCCGTACATTTGTGTGCGCGTGCAGTCCCTAGCCATGTGTGGCCCGAGGCACAGGAAACACCAGCCCCGCTGCTTGGCCATCTGGCGCCGTCCCTGAACCCTAAGTTCCCCGAACTTATTGCAATTGGCCACAGCATGGCCAATCTGCCTACAACATGGGCAGGTCTCACTATGAGGGGTCAATGCATTCACAGTCCCATATGACTGCCGGTTGGTGCGGTCCTTCCTCGTCGGAGGGCCCCTACTCACAGCGCTCCCGGCAGCTCTCTGTGGCTCCGAAGGATGGGTGACCGTCAACCCCAAATTCTCTGACCATCGAGACTCCTCTTCCAAAATCCGACCAAGTCGGAGAAGGCGGGCAGGTCCTCGGCCGACCTCCCGTGAGACTGTTCGAAACGAGTCTGCACGTCAGCGGGTAGGCGGGAAAGTACAATGTACAACAGTAAGTAGGACCATTTACCAACCGGAAGTCCAAGATTCTCTAGAGCCTTGGTGACGGACAACAATGGGTTCAAAACCTCCGTCTGTATGGCCCCGACCTTGTTCACAACCGGGATGCTAAACAAACGGTTCAGTTGGGCATCGGCCAACCTCCGTTTGTTGTGGTAACGTCTGACCAACAAATGCCTGGCCGTCTCATAGTTGCCCTTCGTAACTGTCAAATGAGCGACCAGCTCCCTAGGCTCACCCCTCAATGCTGCCACCAGCTGAGCCATCTTGACAGACTTGGTAATGTCCGATCGCATGTGCACCAAACTGTCGAACAGATTGATGAAGCTCATCCATTCACCGGACACGCCGTCAAAGGTAGGCATAGTTATGGTAGGTAACCTGGTCCCCGATCCCTGATGCGGCAGAGGTGCTTCAATGTCACCACCATGGCTGGACTCGCGCTGTCTACGTATGTCCGCAGCCTTCTGCGTGATAGCAGCTACCATCTCCATACATTGGTCGACATCCCCTATCAACCGTGACAGCCTGTCAGGTGCACAACCATCAACTGATTCCGCCTGCGCGGACAATTCGAGCACCCTATTGTAACGTTCCTTAACGTCCATAGACCGCTCCAATACCACATCATGCCTATCTAAACGGTCTATCAGACCGTGTGCGGAGGAAAACCATCTGAGTTCCTTAGAAACACCCTTCTGGATTTCAGATAACGACATGATCGGAACGATACTTACTCACAATTTGCAGTAACTCAATTTTATTGGACCCTTCAGTTTATAACCCAAACGAGGGAACTCTAAACTACAACTTAAATAATGTTGTTTTCCTTAAACAATAGGAACCGAGTTTTATATCTATACAAATTATGCTACACTTGATATTCTAATCCTGTAAATAACAAGTTAGTTTCCCTTTATTATTATAACACTCACAGATAATAGTCAATATTAGTTCAAGTTATAAATTGCTATCACTTGCTGCACAATAAACTGAAAACAATGTAATAGCCTGCTATCAATAGATGTAACTACCTATGTTAACCAAAACATTCATTCAGTACCATTACATTACATTACTCATTACAACTGGTCATTTAGGGAAAACTGTAATATCTGTCTGTCTACTACCAGCAATAGACTTATAGCTTACAAATACTACCAATCTATGTGGATATAGGAACAACCAAGTTACCTAACCGCCTATACCTACAGATTGATAGTCCCAAATCGTGCTTTCCTGGAGCCCTTGACGGCTGCAAATCTCAGGAAGCCACGCTCTAGCTACCAAATTGTTCAGGCTTCTCAGCACCTAATGACCTCGTAGGGGCCCATGAGCTACGAGGTAGCGTGACGATCAGGTGCCAAGTAGTGATGAACGCGGCGATTCACCGAGCTAAAGTTATGTGGGGTAGATCTAACCTTGTCTGTGCTTCGGTCCCGTCAACCTCCTGTCTCTCTGCAAGGCCCGGGCGCGCCCTAGGCTCTTCTTGGTAGACAGGTTCTCCAGCCAACCAGGTATGACTGGCGGGCCAGCTTCAATGAGCACAGTGGTCCCACAGAGGTTATGTTCTACGTGGTAAATACGAATCGGGCACGAAAATCCGAACTTTATCTGGTTCGAGAGACAATGGCACACTCAGCTATATTAACAATCCTGAGGGAATCCCGAATACATTCCAGATGCCCTGCGATTTAATTTCAACAACCTAATCAAAACGCGTTTTCATTGCGAGGCTTGTTTCGTCTGTCAGTTGTCAAAACTGCCAGATTGACAGCTAACGTCAAATTAAAATGACCGTTCAGAAACCATCGATCGAATATCGATTTGGAATCGAACAAAGATATTATGAGCAAATTCTGGTTGTCAGAAAAGATGCCAGAAGAGTCAAAAAATGAAAATATTGAGTTTCAGATGGCTGAAGAATGCTTTAAAAATTCAGTTAAATTAGAAAATAACCGTTTTTCAGTTGATTATCCATTAAAATGCTCTTTAGAAGAATTAGATATTGGTGACTCATTCTCACATGCTTTACAAAGATTTCATGTCCAGGAAAGAAAATTTGAGACAAACCCGGAGTACTTTCAAAAGTACAAAAGGTTCATTGAGGAGTATGTAGAGCTAGGACATGCCAAGGAGGTTGACATTAGTCAATATGATGTCTGTAATAATCCTGTGTATTTTCTTGCACATCATGCGGTTCTAAATGATAGTAGCAAAACAACAAAATTTCAGGTTGTCTTTGGTGGGAACGTAAAATCTAAAAAGGGACTTTCCGTCAACGATGTGATGTTGAATGGACCTACAGTTCAGAATGACCTATTCAGCATACTTACACTCTTTCGTACATACCACTATACACTAATGTGTGACATCGAAAAAATGTTTAGGATGTGCTCTATCAATGAAAATTTCAAGCCGTTGCAAAACATTTTATGGAGAGATCATCCCAGCAAACCCATTGTATGTTTACAATTGCAAACAATTACCTATGGCTTAAAGCCCTCCACATTTTTAAGCACTAGATGCCTCATTGAGCTTGCTAATTTGTATCAAAACAAATATCCTTTGGCTGCAAATGCACTTAAATCAAATACTTACATCGATGATGTAATTTGTGGTGCAGATAGTTTAGAACAGTTACAAGAATTGAAAAAGCAACTTATAGAATTAATGAGCTTAGGAAGCTTTAACCTACATAAATGGTGTTCTAACTCTCCTGAGTCTCTAAATGACATACCTGATAATGTCAAATATTTTGATCTAATTGATCATATTATCAAAACTTTAGGTTTGAAGTATAATATACTTTCAGATGATTTTTTATTTTCATGTCCTATGACTGAATCTCTTAAAACTAAAAGAGAGATACTTAGCTTTATTGGTAAAATTTTTGACCCTCTTGGCCTAATAGGTCCAGTAGTGGTTAAAGCCAAGTTGTTGATGCAAGAGGTATGGAAGTCAAAGGTTGATTGGGACTCTCCTATACCTGGTGACCTACTCCAAAAATGTAAAATATTTTTAAATAGTTTATGTGACATGGGTACTGTAAAAATACCTAGAGCCATTTCAAATGTTGACAATATACAGTCAGTAGAACTTGTGGGTTACTGTGATGCATCCCTCCATGCTGCAGGCTGTTGTCTCTACCTCAGAGTTTTATCAAATGATGATCATATAAAGGTGAGCTATTGTGCTCCAAATCACGTGTCGCTCCTCTGAGTAGGAAACCTACCATTCCAAATCTAGAGCTCAGTGGTGCTCTCCTATTATCAAAGCTTTCTTCAAGTGTCTACAACACTTTAAAAGTTAGATATTCTAATCTAAAAGTTTTCCTATACACAGATTCTCAGGTAGTTTTAGCCTGGCTTAACTCACAAAATATAAAGGGTGTTTCTATTTCAAAAAGTGTTAAGGAAATCAAAACTTTAACTAAAGATTTTCAATGGGCTCATGTTAGAGGAACAGAAAATCCCGCTGATGTTCTATCTAGGAGTTGTAGTCCAAGCAAACTTCAGGACAACCAGCTATGGTGGTATGGTCCAACTTCATTATCTAATAAAGACTTTCAACATGATATATCTGCTATACATTCAGATAAAAATGAATCTATAATTAATCGTAATCCTGATTGTGTGTGTAACTTGCAACAAAATATTCCTCAAGTTCCAAATAACATTTTTAATAGATTTTCAGATTATAACAAGCTTCAGAGAGTAATTGCTCTACTATTGCGTTTAAAACATAACTGTTTATATCCCAATAATAAAATAATTGGTCCTTTCTCTCCTCAAGAGCTATAGTCTTCTAATTTAATCATTATAAGATATATTCAGCACGAAGCATTTTCAGTTGAGATAGAGTCTTTGAAGAAAGGAATTAAAATCAAATCTAACTTGAGTAGTTTGCACCCCTTCTTAGATAATAATTTAATTTTAAGAGTTCGTGGTCGCCTTTCAAATGCTCTTCATTTATCATATGATAAAAAGCATCCAATTATCATTCCAAAACATAATAATATAACACACATGATTATAATCAGGGAACATTTAAGACTTTTACATGCCGGAGCCAAGCAAGTTCTAAGTTCTCTTTCTCAAAAATTCTGGCTCATCAATGGGATAAGAGAAGTTAAGAAGGTGGTACACAAATGCATCAAGTGTTTCCGCATTAAAGCAGTAGCTGCTCAGCAGTTGATGGGGTCATTGCCCTCACAAATAATTTCAATGTCTAGGCCATTTCAGATTACAGGTGTAGATTTTTGTGGTCCATTCGACATTAAAGTAGCACGTATTAGAAATCCTATTGTAAAAAAGAGTTATGTAGCACTCTTTGTCTGTTTTGCTACTAAGGCGATACATGTAGAGTTGGTCAGTGATATGACTACTGTAGCGTTCTTGGCATGTCTTCAGCGCTTCATAGCTGGGAGAGGCTTACCATCCCAAATATATTGTGATAATGCAAAGACTTTTAAGGGAGCCTCTAATAAAGTAAAAGAATTATATGAATTGCATTCATCAGAATCTCATGTTAATGATGTGCACAGTTTTTGCTCCACAAACCAAATTAAATTCAAATACATTCCAGGATATTCGCCAGAATTTTGTGGCTTATGGGAAGCTGGAGTCAAGAATGTGAAATATCATATTAAAAGAGTAATGGGAAATATTAGTCTTACCTTTGAAGAATTTTACACAGTTCTAGTACAGATAGAGTCCATATTCAATTCCAGACCTCTCTTACCAATGAGTAGTGATATTTCAGATATTAATTATTTAACTCCCGGACACTTTCTTATAGGTTCTCCTTTGACTAGTTACCCTGAGTTGGATTTGAGTAACAAAAACATTAATAGACTTAGATTTTGGGATTTATCTTCTAGATTAAAACAAGATTTCTGGAAAATATGGTCTAAAGACTACTTAACTTCCCTTCAAAATAGACCTAAGTGGAAATATGAAAATGTAAACATTAAAGAGGGTGATTTAGTAATTGTAAAACAGAAAGACATTTCACCTCTATGTTGGCCAATGGGTCGTATTGTAAAAACCTTTCCTGGCACAGATGATAAGGTCAGAGTGGCAGAGGTCAGAATGGGACCTAAAGGTAAAACTTATGTAAGGTCTTATACCAAGTTGTGCCCCCTACCCTTTAATGACAGTTAAGTCATTTTAATAATAAGTCTAGTTTGTAATATTAGCCTAAATAAATCTTATACCAAGTTGTGCCCCCTACCCTTTAATGAAGGTTAAGTCATTTTAATAATAAGTCTAGTTCTAATATAAGCCTAAATAAAAAATAAAAATAAAATTACAGTTTGAGAGATTTAAATTTTATTAAAAAAAAAATCTACTTACCTACCACAGTCACTTGTATACCTAAATTTAAAAAAAGTGTAAAAATATGAAGTTGTAAAATTAAAAGTTGTATAAGTAAATAGTTCATTGAAGTTAATGTAAATTACAAAGATGAAAATATGCAAAATAAAATGTAAACTTTGTATAAAAAAAACATTGTGTAAAATTGATTAAAGATATAAGCTTATAAACACTTTGTAAAGTAAATAAAAATAAATATGTAGGAATACATTAAAAACATATTATTTAGAATAATAGTTTATTTAGATATACTAAGAATTATTGAGTTGGTGTTATACATGAGGATGTATGCAACTTTTCACTTCTTTTTGAAAAATATATTTTTGTAATTTCATATGCATATATAGATTATAATAAATTAAAATGTTACTTGTAATATACATAAAATATAGACATGAGCTAAAAGATGTATAGAAATAAATAGTTTGTACATAGAGATAGTCTTGTTTTTAATTCATAAAGTCTAGGTATCATGTTCTTATTATGTAAACATGTAGGTTTGTGCTTGTGCCATATGTTCTTGTATTAAACATTGTTAGTTCACAGTTTAATTTTTTTATTCATTCAAAAAAAGTATAAGTATCATGCACTATTACAAATTAATAATAATATTCTATCAACAATAAAATAATATATCTATATGCCAAAAACTAACTAAACAATCCGCCCCAGGACATCTCCCTGCCAAAGGTTCCCAAGACACTGGCAGCGTTACCCCGCTGCACAGCCAAGGAAATCCTCTGCATGAGAAATGCCCCGGAGCGGTGGTCAAAACCTCTGTCTCTGAGGCGTCGGCCCAACTCTTTCACAAATAGTCTGCCTTGTATCCCCCACACCCCAGTCGTCTCGACAGCAAGCGGCACGAAAATGTAGCTGTTAGCTAGAGCGGCATACTTTTGATACTTCAGCCTAGCGGCTGATTCAGCCGCAGCACCTGCAGTGGCTGTTGTGGAAACCACATGGGAGGCTGCGAACGTGCAGACACAAGTTGCATCCCACAAAAGAGACCGCCCTCTCTCCCATGGCACCAATGTCAGTCCGTCCGGACGCTTCCCATCCGAACGGCACAGACCAGGCGGCTCCAGCACACTGGGAACGTTGGCCGAAACCAAAGCCCTACGGACAATGTCATTAATTGCGTGGTGCCGAGAAAACCTGCCAGCGCTCCTGACGCAGTGAAGGCCATGGCGACCCAAACCATCCACCCATGCCCCACAAACGCAATGATGCGGCTGACAGATTGTGCATCCCAAACGCAAGGCAACTGCCACACGCAATGAATCATTGTCCAAGAGAGTGCCTAGCTGTGGAGAAGGTAATGCGTGCAGCCACATGCCCGAGTCGGGCTGAGAAACCGCGCGCAACCGCGCCAACTCAGGTCCCACAGACTGAGCAAGCAGCTCGTCCCGAGTCACCTCACACATGGCCTCGTCCCACGCGCGCTGACTATCCAACCTCTCCGGCAGATCCCTTCTAGGACAACGAGCCTTCCATAAGCCCTCCGCCTCCTCCGCAAAAGGGATGCAAAACCCGTCACCATTAATACCCAAGATATGAGTTACGAGTTCCACAACACCATGCGAAGAAGCCAAAAAGGCTGGAAGCTCGGTGTCCTGTAAGCGTCGCACACCTAAACCCCCATGCCGGATCGGCAGCGCAGCCTGCGCCCACTGAGTCGAGGACATTTCCACATTAATGATGCACTCCAGTAAATCCTTTAATACCGCATCATAACTTAGAGTTGCCTGTCTATGCAACCAAACCGGAGCAGTCCTAACGGAATAAGTTAGTCTCGGAAAAGAGAGACAACTTTTTAAAATAGTCAGGGCAACATGGGCGGAGAGCTGCTTGAGGTGCTTTTTGGAAGCCGCAAAAATATCTATCTTTGTCTTAATAACCCGCGGTATACCCTCCGGGAAAATAGGGGCTCCCAGAAGTGTGAAATCCTCCCTGGCTACATGGACAACACCCGGCACAACCGCATGGATGTCAGCGCTCAACTCCTGCGTGAATTGCCCAGAACAGGAGTACACCTCACACTTCTGAGTATTAAGACTAAGTCCCAGGTTAGAAAATCCCTGTATTAGCCTTCCCAAATCCTCCATGACCACGTCCGGACTTCCACCAATCGTGCCGTCGTCCAGGTACCACACGTTCAGCGAAGAACGCAACGAGGCCACAACCTCCTGAATTGCCAGGCTAAAAAGCATGGGACCCAAAGGATCACCCTGTTGTACACCAACCCGCGATTGGATCAAATTTCCACCATAAAACAAATTGGTTGGGTCACTATAGCACTGGTGCAGGAAAGGGTACAAAGACGGACAGCAGGCCAACACCTTGCTCAAAATGACATCTCGCTCAACGGTATTAAAAGCGTTTTTCACGTCAACTTTTATTATGATGTCGTCTGAGGCGTCTCTACTCATAGCAAAAGACCTGGTTGCATGAATGGCAGCCTCACAACCAAGAGCTACACCAAACCCCAACTGCACGGGTTGAAACAGCGATGCCAGGGCATCCCTCGCCGCACCACAGCTCAATTTCGCCACCAAACGGCGAATAACGCTCCCCACAGCAATAGGGCGAATGCCCCCGTCCTTCTTCTTTAAGGCACACAGAGAGGCACCGTAAAGAAAAGGGCACTCCTCCCTATTAACCATGCCCTTTAACATAAAGTTTGCCAGGCTGCATAACGAACCCAGAAGTGCAACCCCACCGTCACCAGCCCCCACCGAAGTCAACTCCTTTAGGTGCTCCGGACGCAAGCCATCCAAACCACCAGCAGATCCGTTCTTAAAAGAGGCTATGGCCTGCGCCACTTCGCCCACCTCCACAGAAAGGCACTCTGACGAAAGATCTGGCCCCCGAGGAGAGTCCAAAGGTCGGCCAGGTAAGGGATGTTTATCTCTCAAGGCACACAACGTTTCGGCATTATCGTCTGCAATGGTGCAGTCCGACAATAAAACCCGGACCGCACCACTGAGGTCTCCATCATGCACCTTGGATTCAACAATCCTGTACAATGACCTCTGTCCAAAGGGAACCCCCCCAGGAGCCAAAAGTGACGCTAGTGCGTCACCCGAACCTTCATTGGCAACATTGTCCTTCACCTTTGACGTGAGAGAGCGCCTACGGTCTTCCGAAGACGGAACCCTGAGCGCAGAATAAGAAAAAGTTAACAGGCTTTGCCAATCCAGAAGATTATTGGACTGGATGCATCGCTCGATCACCTGCGATAACTTCGTAGCAGCTATACACCTAGCGCCCTTCGGAATGTGCATTAGCACCCGCACACTTTTTCTCAGAGAAGACAAATTCGCCAATGAAGATGAAGACGCAACTACCTCCGGAGCGGCACTTGGAGCAGCCTGAGCAGCACTCGGAACAACCTGAGCGGCACTCGGAGCATCTTGAGCGGGCAACTGGGACTGCGCGGGTTGCCCGCGACGCGACTGGCTACTCCCGTGAATGCGGCTAATATGCACACTCAAGCCACGAGGTACGACATACTGCTTCAACGAGCCGGGGCAGTGGGGACACAGAGCTGTAGGCGCGCTCATAATTAAAACACACAATCATAATTACATAATAATAATTCTTTATTGCACAGAAAACACAATGGAAAAAATACAACGAACAATATGCAAAGGTGAGCTTATTTCTAAAAAGAAATTTCTTACAGCTAACCTGTGAGGAAAGGAAAAAATATTTATAGAGAGGTAATCCTAGTGTACAATTAAGATTTAAAAGAAAGAAATAAAGTCAATATACTATCAGATAAATCACAATACATCCTACACATACTATAAAATAAATTAATAGAATACAATAAATACATAGATATACATACATACTATAAGATACCCACTATGCGGAAGAGAGGAGATGCTGTTTCAACTTTTTCTTAAAAGAGAACAAGGATGTGCAATCCCTAATAGCGCAAGGAAGTGCATTCCACAAACGTATTGCCCTTAACCTAAACGAGTGCTCGTAAGCAACAGTGTTATGAATATAACAATAAATGATTAACAAATTACTAAAAATCTATGTTCTTAGCACAGTCACTGGTCGTGGCGGTGTGCTACGTTGTCGTAGCACTCGATGACGACAAGCCTCGAAGAACTCGTTGAATGTTTTTTGAATAATTGAGCTAGATGCAGTAGCGTGATGACGCGCTCCCGGTGTAGACTAATGCCGTCTCATCGTTGATGAGAGGTATTTCTCTGGCAATCGGAATGTGCAGTCCTGGCTAAGCTTATATCGTAGTATTGAACACTGACTGATCCTATTATTCAAATGGCACAGGTCATTCAAGGTACCACCAAGAACACTAGACCAACTTTTTATTGTACACTGCAGACTGAGTCACAAAATAGCATTTTAATATGTGATATATTGAAATTTGTAGAAAAATCCTGAAAATATAGTTTGTTTACTGTCAAAGTCTTGTCTACAGTTTAAATTGTACTTGTTTCTAGATGGTGGACTTTCTCCCCCCCCCAACTTATGTTCAATACAGAACCCATCAGTTTTTTATTAATTTTATTTGTTATAATTTGCTTGTAGCATTTAGTAGTTTTTTATAGACTTAAAATAGCAATACTAAATTGTTGCTGATATTTTTGTGTATGGCAACATCACTTTTTCTCTTCCATTTTGATTTCTGTACCTATGTGCATTTTGACTTTCAATAAATTCATTTTCTATTAAATCTTACTGAGCCTTTTCTTTTACATCTGTTGTTAGTTATAGTATAAACATCTTGTTGACACAAAGCCATAAAAAAATGCATTTTGTTTTAATTTTTTTAAGGGTGGCTCCCTACACGTAACAGATAGTAAAGGGGGGCGCGTAGGATATCGTTATTTAGAGTTTGTTGATAAAATTATTTTTTATACCTATTTATTTAAGAAATAAAGGAAAATGAAGCCACCAAAATCAGCTTATTTAAAAAATATCTTACGGAACCCTAAAAGTGTGAAGTCCAACTTGCACTTGGCCGGCGTATTTTAATACGTAAAAATAATGAAAAATACTCATCTTAAAGAAATTTTCAATGTCTATATTTGATTACTGGCTAAACGTAGGCACATATTGTGCCTCATAGGCCTGCGTTTGCGGCCTAGCAGTATTAGCACATCAGGCAGAGACGGGTTCTGGATGGGTGTCCATTTCTATGTGGCATTTGTTTCGGGCGCTTACGTGTTTCAGATATCACGTTAAGCTGTAGGTTCCGGCTGCGTCTTCTGAAAAGCCCATGGGATACAAGGCTGGGCCGCGTAGTGCCCCACGGGCTTTTCAGATATTTAAACCGCTTGAAGACCCATGCACTAGGCCCAAAAGGGAAAGCAGATAAACGCACCAAGCGCGGGTGCGAAGGTGCGATGCATGCTCTAGATGTGAAAGAAAGCATTGAGTACCTTATTGATGAGGGGAACAAAGAGATCCAATATTAAGAGGCAGTTTTGGGGAACACGTGCGTTTCAAGGTAGCAACTTCTCACCGGTGATTTTTGGTAATTTTCTTTGATGCAGTTATTGGCAGTATCGTAATCAATAAAAAACTTTTATTATTCTTGGATTAGGAATTTGAGTTGTTTAAATTTGACAATGAAAATAGTGGAGACCAAAAATTCTACAGAAAAAAGATTGTCTGAAGGTTGTATTATCGGCCGTGACTTGAAAAAGCTTGATCAATTACTTTTTGAGTTACTTAAATTAGGAAAAACATAGGCGCGTTGTAGCGTTGTAGCGCTCCGGTTTTTAACTACAAGCTAATTCACGAAAAGCCACAGGGACAACGCCGCAGCCGCTGTATCCCACGGGCTATTATGAAGGTGAATTGTCAATCCGGCTCTGAAAAAGGTACAACGCAGCGTCGCGCTGTGGCTTTTCGAAAGATTCGAAATTCTGTAAACCCCGTGGGGCGCAACGCGGCCCATCGTTGAACCCCACGGGGTTTTCAGAAGACGCGTCCCGGCTACTATATCGCTGCTCGGTGGTAGTAGTCGTTATGCTGGTCAGAGGCCCTAATAGGGCAGCTTAAAAACATCTGACAATCGGGTTGGCCACTGGTCTGACATCCCCCATCTACCCGCACTGAGCCAGCGTGGTGGAGTATGGCTCAATCTTACTCGTATTCGGGTAAAGGATTATACCCATCGGTGGGGACAGTAATGGACTACATTATATAAATGTATATAACTATTTGTTTATTTAAGGTATACCTATTAGTAAATATTGTAGGTAAACCCAGCCAGGCCATAGCCTGCGATGCCAATACGTCTGTCGATGGGTTTAGAAAACACAAACTTACCAGTAAAATACCATCTTTCAAATAGTATCAAGTTTCATCTGCAACAGATTTATTTATTGATACAAAGTCTTTCACATCACGTACAATTTAAAAGTAAATTTAGCAAATATTCAGCATAGGCCAATTACCGACTTAAATTATTAAGGTCTTAACATATGGTCAGTATAACATACAGGAAATCCTTTACGAATATACTAACATTAAGTTCTGATCTAATAAAGATTATTACTAAATTCGATAAAACATGTTGGTTAAGACAAAATAATATCAACGGCTATTGGGAGATGTTGTTTTTGTACATGCGTTTTGTGTATGTATTTGTTGTGTGTTTGTGTCTTGTGGGGTGTGTTGTGCGCGTGTTTGTGTGTATGAGTGAGGGAAAAATTATGAAAATGCAGGACATTACGACACAGGACTAAATTAGCGACTACACATATACAGTTGTCTTTTAATAAGCTGAACATATTTTTGCGAATGAAACCCAAAGGAATATATGGACACACATGTTTTTTTCACAGATCCTCAGTACATTAACCCGAACAGCTGATTACAAGTTAGTAGGCAGAGCAACTACCGCAGCGCCACAGGGGCCGTCTAAATATACAGGGTGACATTTAATTAGCTGACCATATTTTGGGGAATGATATTTCCCATTATTATGAACAACTTTCCCCAGGAAACATATTATGGTCGTAACTGAAACAAATATTTGGGTCTCCCATAGTAACTTGAATTCAGCTGATCGGGTCAATGTACTGAGGGACTAAAAATATCTTTCATTTGCGACCATATGTTTCTTTGGGAAAGTTGTTCTTAATATGGTCAGCTAATTAAATGTCACCTTGTATATTTAGACGGCCCCACCATATATGGTCAGCTAATTAAATGTCATCGTGTATTTATCGTATCATTACTTTAAAACCACATTATAGAAACTAGGAATAGATTATCTACCGTGTATTGCAAACACGCTAACGCATTCATGGCAATTAGTAATCGCTAGTAATTAACAATTATAATGTTTATGGGCTTGAACCACAGACTAGAAACCAGATCCCAATGCCAGCCAGCCTTGCGTCCTTGGAAAGTTAAAAAAAACTTACTGGTTGTGGTTTGCACCTGCTTGGATGGTATGGTCAAATTGCAGACTTTCTGTTGTCTACACTACGGCAAGGGGATTATTGAGGTTCTTATCCCGTATGCGGTAGCACAATTTTTTCATGTTTTTATGCGGTATCAATGTCGTAGTTAGTTGGTTAAATCAGACACTTAACTGACACCCTAGACCGTTAATTAAAGACCGGCATTTAACCAAGTCGCTAAAGTTCCGTCAGACAAGTGAGTGAACGCTTAACGAGTTGTCTAAACGTTCCTAGGCAACAATACATATACAATATAAATACACTTAAGTCGGTCGGCTCGACGGGCCAATACTCCAACACTGGGTGAGTGTAGTATCTGGCACTCTGAAAGTGTGTGGAAAAGTGAGCCGTACCACAGACACGCCTATTTATATGAATTAGTTTAGTATAGAATTAAGTGTAATAAGTAAATAACATAGATTAAGTACCTAATTTATTTGATACTAACAAAATATGGATCCTTTTGTGTTCTGAAATAAAAGATATATTATTATTAAGTAAGTACATATAAAAAATAATTTATGTGTACTTAAGTTTATGTTTTAAGTATTTTTTGTTACAAAAGTTGTTGTTTGTCTTACATGTTCAACCTAACACGAAGGATAAAGGGGGCTTCGCTTCGCTCACCCCTTTACCCTTCACCTAAGCTACCGCAATGTTTGACTGAGTTTTTTCGACTCCGTTTGGGAAAACGGACGTTATGTGTGTAAGGGTGCGCGGGTATATATTTGTTTGTGGTATGCGTAAATGCGCCAACCGATGTTGCGATATAAAGAAGGCTGTTATAATAGAATTTGAGCAATCGGCAAAATGATTGTAGCAACGCTGTTCGGCTACTTGAACTGATTATGGGAATAATGTAGGCCTACTTGTTTCGCATTATAATGGTAATAGTAGGTTTTCACTTCGCAACAAAACAATAATAGTACATAGACTAGAAATTCAGCTTTTCTTTAATGTTTTTGAGATAAATCAAGTAACATAAATTGCGATGAAGATAAGGTATAGGTGCCTTATTATTAACTATGTGCATAAGTAAATTTGAAAATGTTGAGTTGAATTTTTTCATTATATTGTTTAACTTGTGCCCAACTGTGCCTTTGCCTCCCAGTTTGGGAAAAGTCATTTTCGTATGTTTTTTGGAAACATAAACAAATTAAACCTTATAAATTAACATGAACAGGCACATACATTGCATTTGGCCCCACTATAAATAACTTGTCTTATTGCTGTGATCAGCACCGCGAGTCAAACCCACACGTCTCCTTTGCTCGCCAAAAGCAAACACTTTATAGTAAAACCCATGCAGGTATTTAGAATAGGCTAGTATTTAATCGCACAGCAAAAATACTTATTTTCACAGCAAAGAAGGATCAGCAAAAATACTTTTTATGTTTTAAGTATTTCTGTTGTTCTTACGTGTTCAACCTAATACGAAAGATAAAGGGGGCTTTACACTTCAACCCCTTTACCCTTCACCTAAGTTACCGCAGTATTTTGCCCTGATATTTGCTGTGCAAAGCAGTATTATTGATGTGCAGTTCAATATTTCCCTTTAAAATAATGCAAACAAGCATGACAGGCTGTCGATTCCGAAGGATTCAAATCAAAACCAATATGACGTCGAAATTGGAATCCATGCTAGTTTGTAAGCGTCGGCTGCGCCAAGCCACAGATTAGATAATAGTTACGCCAAGCGCTCACTGATGCATTTCTTCGGTTACATGAATACCTTCTTGGCTTTACAATACGATTAATAGTAGTTTATGTGACTGCTACATAATGGAGGGCATTAAAACTATCACTCGAGAGTTTTAATGCCTAATTATGTACAGTTACATGCACTAGTTTATCTACACACATATCATAAACTCTCTTTGATGTGTTCAGGAACCGCATGTTTGACCGGCATTGTGGCTCTGCAGTTGTTTAGCTTGTTCTGTAGCACAAACTTCGGGCGTTCTAAATTTGAATGTCAGTACCAACTTCACAGACAAACTAGGGGCGGCATGCAGGCGGGCGTCGGCGTTCGAAATTTGAATGTCATTATATGTAGAAAAACTACACATAATGACCATAATGTGTAGTTTTCCAGATACGAAACGAGTTTTTACCAAGTAGTTTAACATAATGCTGATCGTAACGTGCGGTTTTTGAACGCAGTAAAGAGGGTTTATGATACGTGTGTAGATAAAATCAGTTAACGATTCGGCCAACCTCGGAAATTGTCGTGAATCCCTCATCTCTCACATAGAGTTATCAATTTACAGTTTTTTTTTATTTAGCCATTAAGGTGTCCCACTGCTGGGCAAAGGCCTCCCCCTCTTTCGTCCACACTTCCCTGGTCTGTGCCACCTCCGGCCACCCCGGCAAAAACTTGTCAAGGTCGTCCATTTACAGGTATGACCTTTAATTGTATTACTCTTTCTAAGGTCTACCTGTTAGTAATGTCATCTTGGCAGGTGCTATACATTGCGTTTATGATAGTTCAAATTGAATGCTACCTAAAATAAATCGCGGTAATGTATTTCGTGTCATTTCCGTCTCCGGATTTAGGCGATGATATCCGAGAAAAGCCGAATCAGTTGATTTTAATCGTATTGTACTATCTTGCAACTTGCAAATTCCTGGCAGCACCACAAAGCACAATTCCTTAATAAAACATGCAGGGTGTCCTGAATGACCGTGTTTTATATTCTCAACAATCGCTGCTTGCTCCGACGGCGACCGGTTGTAAGGCTGCATGCCACAACGACAGGTGCGAGGCGGTGCGAGATGAGATACTTTGCTTACTGTATGTATTTGTGGTTTTGGTTGAGCGTAGTGTTGTCTGATAGTCGATGGTTTTCACCCGACTGCACTTCTAGGAGTTTAACACGTTGCGGCGCGGTGCTTTATTAGCAGCCTGTCGATTCTATAAAATCGATCACTTCACATCACACTCACTTCACTTCACTTCGCATATAAACTAACTCTGCCCTTGCGAGCGTGGCAGCGAGTTGAACTAAATTTTGACAGATAAAGACTGAGATGAAGCGAAGTGAAGGTGAAGTGAAGTGATGGGATTTTATAGAATCGACAGGCTGGAGTGCCTGGAATGACAGTAATTTTTTTCATACAAATTGAAATCCCTGTCATACCCGCACTGTTACCCTGCAACTAATAGTTATAGTTGCAGGGTGACAGAGTGGTCATAGCTGTTATACGGTTATGACAGCACTGTTACTCTACACAACAAATTTATATGTGCAGAAAATCGGTACAGTTATAACAGTCATGCAGTTATGGCCGTACTACTGACATACTACGACACCAATTAGGTGCGGAATTAGCAGTTGAAGCAGAAGTAATAAAACAAAAATTATTAGTGTTTTTAATCATTAGAGGAGAAATCATACTCAATTATTTGGCTCTAGTTACAATTTACGAAACTGAACAAGTACAATTAAGAAGAAGTGTTCGATTTTACATTGATTGATTGTTGTACCCCCTCACCCTACACCTAAGCTACCGCAGTGTTGCGTACTGATATTTAAAAACAACCAACCTCATAACATTCAACATTTTGACATTTACGGACACTTGATGCAGTGCTGCCAAAATATCCACCCATGTGCTGGCTCCCAATCACGTACATTTTGGAAGCCGGCGTCGGCTGCGGAGGCACTTCCTAATAATAATCTTCATTCATAGTAAAATATACATAACAAGGAGATAGTTTTGTCGACTACTATCATAACTAGGCTCACAGGTAGCCTGTATTTATGAGTTACTAGGCCTGCGCCTCTTACGAGGATCGTATACAGTGATTCGGTGGCGACATGTTTTAAACAGTAAATGTGATACAAGCAAGAAAATAAATCAAATAAAAACAAACAATATTAAATTATGTTGAATTGAATAATGTGCTAAACAATATGTTCCCTCAAAGGGAAGGACACAAAATTAAATGTTAATACCTAGCAAACCGTAGTAATGAATACAAATGTTGATTATTATATATTATGATATATTGGGTGATATGTTTTTATAAAAGCATTTGAATCCAGTACTACGTGGTGTTTTTTATGTTATACATGTCAACCTAACACTAAGACTATTCGGGGGCTTCGCTGCGCTCGCCCCCTTTAGTCTTCACCTAAGCTACCGCAGTGTTTTGCCCTAAAATATTTCTTCGTTCAATGAAAGTTTTCGACGAAACGATAGATCGAATATTTAATTCGATTCCCAGAAAATTTGAATGACATTCAACCTATTAACTTTTCACAAATTAAATTTTTGTTAAAAGTTAATAGGTTGGATGTTAGATGGTAAAATGTAGTTTAAAAAGTCATTGCTGCAGTGCTTTCATACTCCATCTAGGTAAGGTGCGTTCATATGTTCATATGTGGTATTGAAATAAAATGCACTCGGGTTATTTGCTAGTATAATAAATAAAAACATAAAAATTTACATAAAGGCATATACGTTGCTTCTGGCCCCATACTAGGATACTTTGTATCATGAGAACCAGAAACAGTGACGTCGCAAACATATAAAAAGATCTGTTTTTTTTCTTTACCCCCAGCCGGGCATCAAACCCGAGACCCCTCGCAGGGTATAATGATTTCACTTGGTGTGGAATGTGAAATCCACGCTACTTAAATCTGTTGCATAGATACTAAAAGTAATGAACCTTACAGCAATGATTAAACTAGTCAAACCAAACCATTTTCCCGTACAGCGTGGCAGATCATCAGGTCTGCCTTGGTACATTTAGTTAGTTCAATACTTTTGCGCAACAGGGGGCTTGCCTTTCGCCGCATTTATCTGAGGACACAGGTATTACCTTCTTTTTTTATTGTAAAAAATTGTTAAATCAATTACTGGTGGACCACTGATGGATAAATAAGAAAAAGAAACTTACGGAAATTATTTTTAGACAGATGTTTTTTGGTAAATGAATCGATATTACATGCAAACTATCGATACCAAGCCACGCAGCCCTAGTTTGTTGGTAACTGGTTTGAAGGTGATTGGTGGGACAGTAGTTAATATGGAGATAATAGAACGATTTTAAATCTACATACTTACGGAGGTAGTTAGGTTTTTTACGCGGTTCTAATAGAAGGGTGCTTATTCGGGAAGAATCTTTGACACGCTTTGGTGCAATCAAAATGTCAAACTATGCGAATCGAACTATCAGTGACTCTTATTTGCAATGAGAGAAGGTTCATTTTATCCGAATTCGTATTTTTTATTCTTGCTTGAGCTACAGTAGGCTTATTATATTATTCTCACTTTCTGGGTATTGAATTGAATATTCGATCTATCTAAAGATTGCTCGTTTAAAATAATTTTGTTCTGTTATATGATGAATAGGTAATATTGGCATCCCACAAGCAAACAAAAAACATTGCCAGCCTTCTGGCGCAGTCGAGTAAAAGTTCATGCAAAGTAAATGCGATACTCTAGGGAAATATGTCGATGACGAAAGCACACTCAAGAAGTCACAAAACTAAGCAGCGAAATAATACGAAGGGATAATCTCTGATTCAGTCAGAGATAGAATTATTGCAGTCGAATAAATGGCTTCTTGGAACGCATCCAACTGCTAAAATGAACTCAACGCAAATTGATTCTAATACCCACCACCCATAGAGCCTAATCTCAAATCAACTCCGCTCCAGCTTCAAATAACCGGGAATTAGAACTTTACGACACATGAAATAGAGTCGGTTAAAGCTAGTTAAGACGAGGCGTAGTAATTAGAAACATAAAAGGAAGACAACTTGCAGAATTTACAGCGAGAATTTTTCTCTAAAAGGAAAAATAAAATTAAGGAAATGGAAGTGAAATTGTTTGGGTCGTGTCGGATTTGGCGCGAAATGCTGCTTTAATTTTTATTTTGGATTATGTGGTAAAATATATTTACTAGGTTAGATACTCGTCGATAGCTCGATACCCATTTCCAGTACGACATAATGACTTTCTAACATACGCGTCAGAAATTTCCGAGAAGATACAAACGTTTCAATATATTGACAAAATAGTCACACTTATCCTCGCCAACTTTCTATAGGAGTTGGTTTCCGACGGACTACGAGAAATGACACCTTCTACTCGTATAGGACATAATACCTACTACCTACCTACACATAACACATATAATAAATACAGTTCATATAAACTTACAAGTGATATGGCACATAAACTAAAACTTAATTAAATCAACTTTTTAAACCCTGGGATTGTTACCAAAACAATCGGAAAGAATCGAAATCGAAAAAAATATTCAAAATCTATCCAAATTTTCTGCATCCAATTCACAAATGTTCGAAGATTGTATCTGTCACCGTAAAGAAGTCAAAACCGTTAGTTGATAAACTAACGCGTTAGTTGATCAACTATCGTCAGATAGTAACCGACAGTAATAGACCAACAGGGTTTATAATTTACGTTTCTTTTGTTCTTACATGTCAAACTAACACGAAGACTATTCGGGGGCTTTGCTGCGCTCGCCCCCTCTAGTCTTCACCTAAGCTACCGCAGTGTTTGCCCTGGTATTTCGTATACAATTCAAGTTTAAACCAGTTTACTATTAAACCGTTTTAATCGTTAGTTTATCAACTAACGCGTCTTAAAGTAAGCAGTACGCTACAGTTTACGTTTGCCATCTGTCGATAGTTGACCAACTAACGATAAAAAAACACGTCAGTTTATGAACTAACGTTTATGATAATCTTACGGTGTCATATCGATTTATGCATTCCATGTTTTAAGCAATATCCCCTCACGACTCGTAAGATCTTTTTCTTATTCTAGGTATATTCACAAGTCTATGGTCGGGTGAGGTTACCACACACACGTCAATGTGAGATTGTCAGACAGCAAAACAACCCTAACGTACGTAACTTCTCTTCTACATAGATAACGTTAAAGAGGTTCAAACCTCAGTTGTATAGAGGTAAGCCTAGTTTATACGAAGCCAACGCTGGCTGCCAATAAGACTGGCAGCCAGCGCTGGCGTGGCATTTGCCTTGTGTAAACAGTTTTTCAAGCCAAGCCAGCGCTGGCAGTCAACGCTGGCGTGAATAGAGCGCCGGCCTATTTTTCTAGCCAGTGACCTCCGCCCGCATACCCCTCGACCCCCGCGCCAGCGCCAGCGACACGTGTAGACGCTTCTCGCAGTCACTGGCGAACGTCTATACGGTGTGTATGTTTTAGTTTTTTGTTCGGAACTCTGCGACAAAATGTCGAGAAAATTCAATGAAGAGGATACTTTAAAATTCGTACAACTTTATAGAGAGCACGAATGCTTGTGGGATAAACGTTGTGATGCATACAAAAATAAAGAAATGCGCACTGCAGCACTAGGACAACTTCGTCTAGGAATGAATATAGATGGACTTACTATCAATGAAGTTAAATCAAAAATCAAAAGTATTCGAAATACTTACTACTTGGAACTCGACAAAATCGAAAAATCTACGAGGTCTGGGGCTGGGGGGAGCGTTTATAAGCCAAAGGCAAAATGGTTTGATGAATATGATTCGTTTGTAAAGCCGATTACTATAAGGAGAAAAACCATAGTAAGTAAAATCACATTATTATTTATTTTAAACGAAATTTACATTTAAGCAACTTATAAAGCCATTTACAGATACGCGTTTTGTCAGATACACAACTACTCGTCAGGTACATGTCATAACAAAAGAAGGTTATGTATTTGATCAGTGTATGTATGTTTGTATTTACATTTAAATGTAATTTCGTTTCAATGTTTATTTTCTAGGTCGATTGTTAATGTATGCTATTTAATTGCCAAGGAACTCTTCCTTCATTATTTAACATATTTTTCAAAATGTCCCTTTTCTCCCTTGCTGTGTCTGCTGAATGATTGCTACCTTGATTGCCAATACTCTGTAGGGCATGTATTTGACTCCTCCATGAACCGGGCAGAAAATTTCCCTGTTCATCTTCCCTATCAACACAAGTAACGGTGATGTAAGACCTTGTTTTTTTTCGTAGCCAATTATGAAGGGCGCAACAAGCACAAACGATTGCATCTACTGTTTCCAAGTTAGTCAGTATTGGCTTTTCTAATACCCGGAATCTACTAACTAAGATTCCAAATACATTTTCGATTATCCGTCTTGCCCGAGATAATCTGTAGTTAAAAACTTTTTCTTCTGTACTGAGGTTTACACCTGGATACGGCTTCATTAAATAAGTCTTTAGTGGAAATGCCGCATCTCCTACAATGACTCCACTGTCAGGTAATAAGTTATTTTCCAGGTCTCGGTAAATCGAACAATTCTTAAAAACTCCTCCATCAGATGCGCTACCACATGCGCCGACATCTATGTACGAAAAACAGTAGTCGTGGTCGGCAATAGCTAACAATACGACGCTGCTTGTTTTTTTATAATTAAAGTATAAACTTCCACTTTTAGGAGGAGCTTTAATTGACACATGTTTTCCGTCTATAGAACCATAACATAAGGGAAAATTCCATCGTGTTTTAAACCCCCTTTCGATGTTTTTCCATTCTTCTGCATTTGGCACCTGTAAAAAAAGGATAGTAATTAAAATCTCTCCTATTTAATACAATTTTAGACACAAACATACTATAACATTACAATTACAGTAATTTATTTTGTTTAATTACAGAATAACATGGATACACCAAATAGCAATGAACCAGGATCATCGAATAGCAATGAATCAGGACCATCGTTGGTTCCACGCTCTGAAAATGGAGAAAATGAGTCGGCAGAAGAGATACCACAATTTACCCCACCCACAAAACCTAAGCGGAGCAAGTTAACACAAATATCTAACATGATAAGTGACTTAAGAGAAATTAACGACAGAACATGCGTTGAAGAAACAGAACTAGATCTATTTGGAAAAAGCGTCTCGGCACAATTGAAACAATTGACAGAGGAACAGGCAGTCATTGCTAAGGAAAAGATACAGAGTATATTGACACAATGCAGGCTTACAGATATACGAGCCAAGAATGCGTATTCTTGTCAAATGCAATTGCAAAATAATTGGAATTCTACACAAGTTCTTCCAAGCTTCACAGTACCCCAATACTCTCTGCCAACAACTACAATCTGTCCTCCTCCAGAGCCCAGTCCATCGACATGTTCTTCTTCGTGTTCCCAGTATACTACTAATATTGTATCCCCAGAAACTACATACAATTATGAAAGTTACGGCGAAAGCGTAGACAACAGTGATGTCATTCAACAAGCCTTCGATAAGGCTTAATATCACATGTTAGTTGTATTTTTAAAAATGTGTGCCTTATTATTTCAATTTTAAGTAAATAAATAAACTCTTACCTTAATAAACTGTTTTAATGCTTCATAGATTGCTCGACAAACTTCTGGTATGAATTTTGATATAGATGGTTTGGAAACACGGTAAAAATGACTCAGGCTTCGATAACTCATTCCAGTTGCTAAGAACGATAACGTTACTTCTAATTTTATTTTTGCTGGTAATGCATCTCTCATCAGGGTGTCTTGGCGCTGAATCGAGCTCTGTATAAGTGAAAGTAACTCATCAAAGTTTTCAGCAGTAACCCGCAACGCCAACCTGTACTCAGAAGGATCTTCTAATCTTAGTTGTTTCAGCAACAAGGCAGAAGCACCAGTTATAGGTCTATCGCTTAACCATTTTCTTATCCAAAGTCGTTTCGCTTTCTTTTTTTCTAACATATCAATCAACTCTTCTTTTAATAGTGCAGAGATGTTCCTTAAACATTTTTTTTTCAGTAGACTTTGCCGCGAAATCATTATTTTTTACTTCAAACGTGTGCACACCCGAAGAAAAATCCGCGAATGAAATGGCCTCGTCTAAACAACAGGGGCCAGGCCAACACTGGCTTGTCGCAGGACTGGCGCCAGCATGACTGGCTTCGTATAAACTCTGCTTAAGTTTCTCAATGTATGAGCCAGTGTAATTACTGTCATTTTTTTCCGCAAAGGACGATCGTTACGTAACGGTACTTAGCAGCTAGTAAAAGGTTACTTGACGGAAATCAACTGATTATGGCAAATTATTACATCGATCAACGGATTAGCTAAGTGGCACGTAGAACGAAACTAGCTAATATAACGGTCATTCATAGATATGGGTACGAATAATTCTAATAATTATTTGATAAACTAGCTGACCCGGCAAACGTTGTTTTGCAATACAAATTATTTCTAGCGAATATTTTGGTTGTTAAATAAACAATAACTTACTTATTGGTAGTTTGTGGGGATGGGGTCTATAACTGAAAGAGGAATGGAGCGCTGTGGACGATGACTACCTATATAAAGTATGTAGGTAGGGTTAAAAGTAATTTTGACGCCAAATCAATAAAAAAAGGACGAAAAATAATTTTTAAAAAAAAATGTAGATAGGATTCTTATCACCTAGGGATATAAAATAGCCTACAACCTTTTCTTAAACCTACCAAATATATACAAAAAAAAACATAAAAATCGGTCGAGCCATTTCGGAGGAGTTCGTTAACAAACACTGTGACACAAGTTTTTTTTGTATACTGATTTCATTAAGGAATTCTTTGTTTTTTTTTAGGTTTACAAACAAATTATCGAATTAATTAGTCCGAAATATATATATATGTTTATATCCAATTATATCGTTTACGTGACCCTTTATGGTACCATTTTCGAATATGCCAGGCTTCTATAGAAATTGGTTCGTACAGTACGATTTCTTGAACTTTACCGCATGACACTTCTCGGTTTTAGTCGCTAAAAGTTATCAAGATGTTCTGGAAACTTGAAATTTGGCATAGAGGTGTTTCATGAAGAGTATATTAAGAAAAAACTCTTAAAACAGTTTATTGATTTACGATTAAAAAAATAATGAAAAAGCCAGAAGTGAAAAATCATCGTACTGTTACCTTTTTTACGTATAATTTCATTTAATGCTACCTGATACAAGGCCGTATACTAAATCTTATTACATTTTAAAATTATATCTATATATGTATGTACACTATAGTAAACCTGGATTGAGAACACATTTCCTCTCACCACCGTCATTCAAACCTCACTTAAGCTTTACATAGTGCTTCCTCTATACATTCTCCTAAGACAACTCGCGACTTGCATTAAATCCACCATTCGTATAACCCCTAAGTCCACTGCAATAAGGGTTATAGCAATCTTGGTAGCCCAGCATAGTTATTAAGTCAGGCCGGTTTGGTTGGTCTCTGAGGAAATTAATAGATTAACGACTGCGATCCAAATACTAGATCATTTAAACTGTACAGTAAGCTTGTACAGTTCAGTATAGAATGGTAAACTATGACAGTGGTTTCCCAACCAGGATAATGTTATGCATAAGTAAAGTTAAACACAATAATAAAGCAAATTAATATTAGAAGTGCCTAACCTCCTCGACACAGGGAATCCTAGTGAGGAAGTTGGGAACTCAACCTAACCTAGCCCTAGCCTAAACAGTTATTTAAATATTGTTAAGTTTATTTTGTCACTAAGTTAAGATTGTGTTAACTTATTGCGACAAATAAATTCATTTATTATTATTATTACTATTATAATTACTTGGACTTTTAGTTCCACTTTTATGAGATGTTTGTACATTCAATCTTAGTTCATTTCACTTTTTTTTTGTGCAAGCGAGAGCGCGGAGCAAGCGATAGAGAGGCACGATCGGCCTAAGCGTTTCTTATGACGTTATCATGTAAAATTATCGTCCGTAAACCGACTTTACAGACAACCAATTTTTATTTTATTTAAGTCAGTTTTAAGTAGATACCTCCTTTTTATTGTAACAATGACAGTAAATTCACACAATCGGGGCGCTACGCTAGCAACTATCACATCATAATCTAACGCCATTAAAACACGTTTTAACTCTTAGGAGTGGACTTAATAGTAGTTTATGTGACTGCTGCATAATGCCTAATTATTACATACACTAGTTTATCTACACACATATCATAAGCTCTCTTTGACGTGTTCAGGAACCGCATGTTTGACCGGCATTGTGGTTCTGCAATTGTTTAGCTTGTTCTTTAGTACCAACTTCACGCAGACGGGCGTCGGCGTTCGAAATTTGAATGTCAGTACCAACTTCACAGACAAACTAGGGACGGCACGCGGGTGGGCGTCGGCGTTCGAAATTTGAAAGTCATTATATGTAGAAAAACTACACTTAATGACCATAATGTGTAGTTTTCCAGATACGAAACGAGTTTTTACCAAGTAGTTTAACATAATGCTGATCGTAACGTGCGGTTTTTGAACGCAGTAAAGAGGGTTTATGATACATGTGTAGATAAATAGTATTCTGTAGTTGGGAACCACTGTAGAGGAAAGCGATCATTACAGGGAATACCTAAAGGGGTGTCTAAAGATAGTATTACGGTAAGATACTAAATGCTACAAGAAACTGAAAGAGATCGTGCTACGACTTACAGTAGCTCTTAAACTCGGTAATCTCGTTTGCAAGTTACAGAGCATTTCAACAGAGTTAGAATTACAGCGTGGGGTTTAAGTAACCCTTTTGAGGGTTCCGTATCCAAAGGGTAAAAACGGGAACCTATAACTAAAACTCCGCTGTCTGTCTGGCTGTCCGTCTGTCACCAGGCTGTCACATTAACCGTGATTGTTAGACAGTTGAAATTTTACCAGATGATGTATTTCTATTGCCGCTATGAATAAAATTTTCAATAAACTACTTAACGACATAAAATGTATGAATTTGTTACAATTTGAGAATTCGTTATTTTATCTACACACGTATCATAAACCCTCTTTACTGCGTACAAAAACCGCACGTTACGATCAGTATAATGTTAAACTACTTGGTAAAAACTCATTTCTTATCAGAAAAATTACACATTATGACCATAATGTGTAATTTTTCTACATATTATGACATTCAAATTTCGAACGCCGACGCCCGCCTACTTGATGCCCCTAGTTTGTCTGTGAAGTTGGTACTGACATTCAAATTTCGAACGCCGACGCCCGCCTGCATGAAATTGGTACTACAGAACAAGCTAAACAACTGCAGAGCCACAATACCGGTCAAACATGCGGTTCCTGAACACATCAAAGAGAGCTTATGATATGTGTGTAGATAAACTAATGTATTTAACTGTAAATAAATAGGCATTAAAACTCTCGAGTGATATTATTATAAGTAAGTAAGAGTAAGTAAGTAAGTAAGAGTATTAATGCCCTCCATTATGTAGCAGCCACATAAACTACTATAATCTACTTGTTATTAAATGCTATTACGATATTGAGGCTTTTGTTAATGACAGAAGTATATTAATATTTCTATTAATAATTTACATATAAAATCATTTATAATATGATATAACTGAACTTGCTGACTTTAATATTAAATTGAAATTAACTTTTATATTAAGATGGCATGACTCTATGCTTGTATTTAATTTAATTTAATTCACTTATTTTTAATATTTGTATGCCTCTGGGCAGAACACTGAGCTCAAAGAACTTACCTGACATATGTAAATGTATTATTACCTGTTTTCACAAATAAATAATGTTTATCTATATCTTTATCTTTATCTTCGTTTAAAAGTGGCCAATTTCCTTGCTCGTAACTTTACTTTGAACCCACACGGTACAGAAACTCCTTGTGTATTATCTCGGAATACTGATGTCCACTTACGGCCGTGGTAAGCTTAGCCAATGTGAGCACGTTTTTCCAAATTCCAATAGATGGCGTTGCATACCTTTAGCTACCACTTTTAGGGTTCCGTACCCGAAGGGTGCCAAACGGGACCCTATTACTAGGCATCCGCTGTCCGTCCGTCCGTCCGCCCGTCGGTCACCAGGCTGTATCTCATGAACCGTGATAGTAAGACAGTTGAAATTTTCACCGATGATGTATTTCTGTAGCGGCTATAACAAAACTTACTGAAAAAAAAACAGAATAAAATAAATAATTAAGGGGGCACCCATACAACAAACTTATTTTTCCTCGTATTTGCTCGATATTGATAATGGCAATAGGTAGACGCATGAAATATTTACAGAATGTTAAGTTATATATTCACTTTAAAAATAAATAAGTAATTAAAATTAAAACAAATATTTAGGAAAAAAACAGGTTTGTTGTATGAGAGCCCCTCTCATAAAACAAACCTGTTTTTTTTGCCGTTTCAATAGATAATGGTACGGAACCCTTCATGCGCGAGTCCGACTCTCACTTGGCCGCTTTTTCCTTTTGCGCATGATGAATGTGGTAAATATGATAGGGGTAGAAGACACTTATTTATTTATTATGTAGCCTGGGTTGCCTTCACGTAACTACGGTTAGCCTAGCCACTTCGGCACGATTTTTGTCCCTATGACGCATATTGTAAAAGTTCGTTAAAAGGTGTTTTTTTTTTTGGAATGGGTATGTTTGTCCACACCCACACAGACTTAAAACTTTTTACAAGTGGAAGTCTAAAAATGAATTTATTTCTGCGTTGAGAAATGACTTTACTGGGCTTCATCTTCCGAGAAACTCCCATGCGGGTCTTGTTTTCCTCGTTTGGAATTATTGACGTAGGAGTTTGTGTAAGTTTCTACCTTTTTTATATTTATATTTATAACAATAAAACGATGTGCGTCAGCCTCGCCAAAACTTGAAAATAGCCCGCTTAGTTTGTATATCCCCATTTGGTTTTATTCTCCTCAGTGCGTGCGAGGAGGTTTAAGTGCTTCTGGCCCGACACTAAGATACCCTGTATCGTGGCAACCACAAACAGAAACGTCATTTTCATGTAAACATTCAAGACCTGCGAATTTATTTTTTCTTTCTCCCGGATTTGAACCCGAGAGGGACCTCTCGCTTGGAAAGCACAGCCTAGAACCCAACGCAAAGAACCAGCCAAAAAGTCGATAAATATTAAGTTAAGTCAACTCTTTTTGGTTATGGCTTCTAAATAATTTCGCCAATGTCACGTGATGAGACCTGCAAAACAGGAAATCACGTGGAACAGTTAATAAAAAGACAACTTTAAGCTGAAACTGTAATTTAATATTGTTGGTAGATATAAGTTTGTTAAGTAAATTCGATAAATCTTTTGTAAAAATGTAAATTCGATGTTTATCGATCTGTTTAGATCGATAAATCTTTTGTATGGAAAGTTCATCCTTCAATCAAGAGATTGCGTCAGTAGCAGTTTGATAAATGCGCGATGCATACAGTTGTTATGCAAATAGTTTCGTTATTCTGAGGCGCCATGCGCATTATGCCCGAGAACGTGTGCCGATATACAGGTTGTCACATCAAGGTGTAGTCACATTTAAAGGGGTTGTTAGGGACATAGTTCTGACCAAATTGCTCTACGAACTGAATTTGATGCGAGAAAATTTATTTTAACTTCCCCATACAATTCGGCTGACCGTCCGGACCAAAACTCAAGGGGGAATGAAAAATGAAGTTGCTCTGATCAAATAGGTGCTGCAGTAAAAGTTGTTCAGAATAATGTTCCTAACAACCCCTTAAAATAAGACTACACCTTTCTGCTACATCCTGTGTATGGGCTGAGTGTGAAATAAAATTATGGATGAACAGTATCATGTAATTCTGACATCAAGGAATTCCGATCGCTTTTGAAAAAATTACCAATTGAAAAGAACACCGAAAAATGAAGCTAGTTCGAAATAAATGGCAGTGTCAAATAATCGTATTATCATTAGTCATACATTTATCGAAAGCGCTTGCAATTCCCAGATGGAAGAATGACATATAAGTCTACAAAACATCGCATACAAAGCAGGGCCTTACCACAAAAAAATGTACTACTGTTCAATACTTGTTTAAAAACAAAATGGGATTTGACGTTTGATTTGCGGTAAACTCTGTTTAATATTTTTTGTGGTAACACGGGCACAGTCGCAATAAAGGACAGCTCGTGTCAAATAATCCTGTTAAGATTGGTGAATTTTTCAGGATTACATGAAAAGGATTTCTGATCGGGAACTATGAGAATTTTAAATACGCGTCGCGGAAACTCGCCACAGGCATCTAGTATTTGATATATTTACCTCCAGAGCTGAGTCGATGAACAAGTTCACTTTCACGTAAAATTGACCATTTAAATGTTGACTAAATTAAGGCAGAAACGTGCCTCTGCCATCCTGTGCAGGAAAGGCTCGACGCTATATTATACTATCTACTATATCAAACTCTGAGGTGTTATTAAAACTACAAATTAGGAGAATCGCCACCCAGCTATATAATTCCTCAGCCGTCCGAACTTTGAAAGAACTTTAAAGATTCCCCGAAGTCCCATAGATCTGGTCTATCTTTTCACCGTTCTGGGATAAATCATGTTAGTTTCACGGAATGGCGCCATTTGAACCTTTTGTAAGAGTCGGAAGAGAGATATATATCTTCTCTGCTTTGTCGCTGGCTTCCTGGCTTTGGTATCCAGACCTCACTAGGATTTAAAGATTTCAACGCCGGTTCGTGTGGCATTTCCACCTTATTTTAGAAACACAACACTTGACTTCAGTCTTTGTATTTGTAATCTTCATTCATACAAGATGCACTACATTCTACGTCTACCCCTGCACAGCAATCAAACTTTCTCGTCCTAACATGATTTGCTGAAAACTATCACCGGTGTGAAGTTAGTAATAAAGGTTACTAACAGTTTTTTTATAATGCAACCAAATTCGAAAGTCGGAGCTCAAAATTCATTTAAAAAAACTAAAATGAACTTAAATCTGAAAAACGCAAAAATAAAATTATTTATCTATTAAAGGTACCCCTTATTAGAGATAAGCAAGCTGTGTTCCGTAATCATTTGTATTAGCATTAGCCGAAATTCCTTTCATTATAATGATATTATAATGAAAGTAAATTCGGCTTTCCAGTATTGAAGCCGTTCTCAACCCTTCTTCAAGCATAAACTCAGGGATTCGTCAAAAACCGCTGTTAGCGGAGCATTTTCGTTTGAAAGTATCTTACTTAAGGGAATAGTAATTTAATTATTTAGAAGTCGGGAAATGCGAAATTCAATTATTTTTTAATTGATGAGAATGGAGTTGCAAGGGTTTTCGTCGCATTAACTCTAAGTTATGTAATCAATATTAGTATAACATATTCTATAAGCATATGGTATACTAATAGGAAGCGTCCGCATCCTAGCGGTATTTGCACATCGGAAACGGTCGTGCGGGTAGCAACATCTGGTGGAGTCGGGTTCTCGATGGGTGGCCGTTCTACGTGGCACTTGTTTCGGGCGTTTCCGTTCCGTTCCGATGACACGTTAAGCTATAGGTCCCGGCTACTATCGCAAATCGGTGATAGTAGTAAAGCTGGTCAGAGGCCCTAATAGGGCAGCTAGAAAACCTCTGACAGTCAATCTTACTCATTTCCGAGCAAAGGCCCGTGCCCCCCGGTGTGGACATTAAAGGACTACATTATTATTTTATGATTATTATCTTTTTAATTTCAGAGCCCTGCCTTGATGTATTTTTTGTTAGTTTTCACACCATTTCGGTATCATAACTAACTAACTAACCGACACAATTTTCTATTGTTACAGATTCCACCATGGATAAAGCCTCAACTCCCACCCATATCGATTATGAGTATAGCTGTTAACCCATGGCTGAAAATTGGTTGGTTGAAAAATGGCAACAGCAACCGACATTTTCAAATTGAGAAAAACAACTGAACGTCGAAGGTACGTTCGAAATACGGACGCCGCCAGAAAAACAAATGGCAACGCAAATATAAAAGAACAAAATCAGAAGCGATTTGTGAAGAACAAAACAAATGAAGCACTGATGTTGTACCGATCTCGAGTGACTAGTAGATATGCCAATCCATTGTTCCTTTTGTTGAGGATAAAATTACCTAAGAGCATGCTGGGGGTGCAGTGCATGATGCTTTTATTTGCGTCGATGCACTGTGTTGGTGCGTACAAGGAACAGAAGTTTGCAATAGAGCCCCAGGATCAGGTCAGTATTTTTCCAGCACCGTACGTATGCACATTTATCGTCGGCATCTTTAGTATAACGAAAATGCAGGTTAAATTGACAAGAAGTAAGGTACGTGCGAAAATAATATTCAGGATTACCAAAATCCGAATTATTAAAACGCTAACGCTAGGTAGGTAAAGATACAAATTATGACAGATCTCAAAGCTGAAAGCGTTTTAATATTTCGGGCCTAAACCTAGTATTAATGTAGGAATGGGCCATGGAAAAAAATACGTTCTAATTTTTATTTTATTTTATAAAATTTTAGGCTATTTTATGAATTTTAGGCTAATTTGTGTGTAAATTTGGGGTAATGGATGTCTAATTTAATTTTTTTATTTTTATAAATATCATCCCACGCGACGTCACTTGCTCACACTTTTTGATCGGTTTGGGGCTGGTTGTTTCCGATTATAAAACAAAAAAAAACTATAATATCAATATTTGTTAACGTTTTGACTGACATCAGCGTCGGCGACAGCGGCAGTTCAGATGGCAGAACAGCCAACTTAACGGCGAAGGGAATGAACAATCTACGCCGTAGAGGACAAACGAAGTACATTATATTTTTTACGGATATTTCAGTAATCCTGTTATATTTTTTGATGGGAATAACGAAATTTAGTTAGGAACACAATTATCTCGAAATGGTTTCCCAGTTTGGTCCACCTTTGATTTTTTTTACATGGCCATTTGGCTAATCCTGAATTCTTGACCGTGGCTAATAAGGATTGGCAACTGAAAATTCCAAAACATTTCTACGCACTCCGCCATTGTATTTTCGATGTAAATCTGCTTTCCTATCCAATTTTCCATATATTGCCATTCGCGAACTTTCGCGTTATCTCGAGTTATTATTATAAGAGGTGGCAGTCAATACTTGCGTTATTTTACTGTATATAATTGTTTAGGAAAATCGCTGTAATTATAATATATAATTATAATAATACCTTGGACACCATTTATTCACATTGATCTAGCCCCAAACTAGGATTCCCTGTATCTTGGGTACTAGACAACGATACACATACTTATATAGATACATATTATGCTTAGATAGATAAACAACTATGACTAGGGTACAAACATCCGTTCTCATCAAACAAATATTTGCCCACACCAGGACTCGAACCCGGGACCCTTGGCTTCGTAGGCAGGGTCACTGCCGACTCGGCCATTCGGGTAGTCCATGAAATAACCATTGTAATGGGCGATTGGCACAGAAACGAACAGGTTTGCGCTATAGAGAAGATGCTTATGCCCAGAAATGGGTTTATATAGGCTGAGCATGATGATGATGATTCAGCGGCTCCACAGTTCCGCAAAAAGCATTAACCTGCTGAGTCGCAGAGAACCTAAAAAGCTACTTTTTTGACAGACATCACCGATTCTAGTGTGGGCGTTTGTGGGGCAACAACAAAATTTGCCTTAATGCCTTAATAGTGGTATTTGAAAAGGTAGTCCAATAAATCTAGAAACGTGTCTCAAGCTGAACCTGTTCCAACAAAAGCGTTTGACATTAACACAATTGTATATTTCCAGCAGTTGTATTTTATAAACTCAGTTTTATGTTATTAAGACAGCATTTGACTATGACGTCACACGCTAGTATTTCACAGAACTCGTGAACAAAATCACAGTTTTGACAATCGATATCAATTTAATAAACAAATAAAAAGGTTTATACAATAAGCATGAAGCTTAGTTTGATATGTTTCGTCTTTTCTGCTAGGCGATTAGCCATGTTTTTCCGACATCTCTCACGCTATCGGAAAGGAATTTTTAATATCGTTCTTATATACTTGATAAGAAAAACCCTCTTTAATGTATTCCTTAGGTCTTTGTTGATACAAGATAACGATAAATAACATCCTACATATTACGGATAAAGGAAGATATTCGATTAAATCGTGGTAGTATATGTGGGTGCTTAGAATGTAACCAATTTTATCTACACACGTATCATAAACCCTATTTACTGCGTACAAAAACCACACGTTACGATCAGCATAATGTCAAACTACTAGGTAAAACTCATTTCTTATCTGAAAAATTACACATTATGACCATAATGTGTAATTTTTCTACATATTATGACATTCAAATTTCGAACGAGGACGCCCGCCTGCTTTGTTTGTGAAGTTGGTACTACTGTACAAGCTAAACAAGTGCAAAGAAATTATCAATGCCACCATGCCGGTCGCACATGCGGTTCCTGAACACATTAAAGAGAGCTTATGATATGTGTGTAGATAAACTAGTGTATGTAACTGTACATAATTAGGCATTAAAACTCTTGAGTGATATTATTATGAAACTCGCCTATGCCCTCCATTATGTAGCAGCCACATAAACTACTATTAGTATGTGCGCATTTTCCTTCCGAACCCCGTCTGAAGTCAAAATTGAAAATAATTTTATTATTATTCGTCTATATGTCACAGCATTCAGCACCTGGTTACGTACATGAAGTGTGAATGTAGCCGCACCAATAACTTTGTAAACAACATTTTGCTATGTAAAATCCAAACTATTCACTCCACACCATCCCTACCATTGTACGGTGGTACGAAATCCTTCGTGCGCTAGTCCGACTCGCACTTGACCGCTTTTTATTTTGAAATGAAGAATCTATAAATTACGGTTATCGTATTTTTCCCCTTTACTTATGCTAGACCTTGCTTCCTGCGAAATTTCATGCTCCTAGATCAACGGGGAGCACCCTAGGTACAGGTTTTGATTCCCCTGGGAGTACCAAGTAAATTCAGAAAATTTAAAAGGGCTGAATCTTTTGATTGCTTTGACCGAGAAGTTTAATTTGTTTACAGCTCCAAGATACTTTAGACTTGAGTAATTGATATTTATTTTAACATTATACCTTCAGGCATTCTTGAGAAAAAGAGTCTTGGCAGTCGGACGGAAAACGAAGTGTTCCTACAAGGTTTTTTTTTTACTTTTAAGGTACGGAGCCCTAAAAAAAACAAAGAACAGAATAGACACATGTCTTGACCCCTTCATGCATGGCCTTAACCGAAATAGATTGCGTTTTTCAACATTATTGCGTGGTAATAATGTCCAAAACCTATGAAACCATATATGGGTTAGTATACCGTAAGGGGTTAAATGTTTCCTCCTCAAAAATAAATCTTCAATTTATATCCAGGATTTGTACAGAAATCGGTCAGATTATACACAACGATCAACATTGATATTCGGGGAACTATTTATTTATCACACTCACGCACACAAACACACTCGCACACTTAAATATCAATTAATTTAAATTTAATGACAACTTAATTGATTTTAATGTTATGTTATTGTAATAATTAGTTATTATTTTGTTCCATAATAATCAAATGTATAAGGTTACTTTTCCTCCTACTAACTTTCTTATCGGTTTGTTTCGTAACTGGCATTTCGTATTTATATTAATTATTTTCTGTATTTGTATTTATATGCTGTGAAACAACTAATAATAATAAATAAAATAAATAAATGTTTCTTTATTTTCCCAACAGAGTGCAGTGGTAGGCTCTAGAGTCACCCTTCCGTGCCGAGTGGTTAATAAGTCCGGTCAGCTGCAATGGACGAAAGACGATTTCGGCCTCGGGACCCACCGCCATCTGGTGGGCTACGAGCGCTACAAGATGATAGGTAGCGACGAGGAAGGTATGCTCAACATTTCTCTCATCTGTGGGGTGTATATGTCACCGGAAGATAGTCAAAACCGTTAGTTGATAAACTAACGGGATTTTTTCTCATTAGTTGGTCAAAGCGTACTGCTTACTATATGACGCGTTAGTTGATAAACTAACGGTTAAAACCGTTAAGTAGTAAACTGGTTTAAACTGGAATTGCAGGCATTGACGAAATACCAGGGCAAACACCGGTAGCTTAGGTGAAAACTAGAGGGTGCGAGCGCAGCGAAGCAAGCAAGCAGTAGCAATGTAAGAACAAAAGAAACGTAAATTCAAAATCTTGTCGGTCTGGCTTACTATCTGTCGATAGTTGATCAACTAACGCATTGGTTTATCAACTAACGGTTTTGACTATCTTACGGTGACATATATAACAAACTAACAAACAACCAGCCAAACAAATAAACAAATATTTATATACAAGTAAAAAAAAAAACTGGCCCAAGACTCAATACTCAATACTCAATACTCAATCATTTATTGCACTCCATAGGTTTACAAAGATGGTAGAACAGATTTAACAAAGTACCAAATATGGACCCTGACACGGGCATGGCAATGTAGTGTCCTCTTGGAGGACGCTTGAAACTTACATAATGACTTACTTCTAAGTTAAATTTATATAATACTAAAGAATTTAAATATTTATTTAGGTAGGTACATATTACTTTTATATGGTACATATTACTTTTATATTTATATTTAAACATATTTATTTCTCTATTATCTTAAGTCATCATCATTTTCGTATATATTATATTATTATCTATTTCAGTATATATTTAGTTATATTTTTTTTTTTTTTTTTAAAAAACCCCTATCACCAAGACAAGACTACCCTGTGTCGTGGGGACTACAAACAGTGACGTCTCACACATATATAAACGTCGAAGACTTGGGGTATTTTTTTCGTCCTCCCCAGCTGGAATTCGAAGTCAGGACCTCTCACTTGGGACCTTCATGCAATTGATAATCCATTGTTATTCAATTAAATTTAATCATTTATTATTAAATATATTTTACGCGTCAGAAATTAAAATTTTAATTCTGCTTTAAAATAAGTAAATAAAATTACATTGCATTAAATACACTATAGATTAGTTTCGATCGCCACAGATAAGTCCGGTCAGCTGCAATAGACGAAAGACGATTTCGTGTATAAAGTGGTTAATAAGGGCAGGGGATTATTATTCCCACCTTTTCAAACTTATGTAAGAAATTCCCAAAACTGCTTATAAAGGGTTTACATCATTTGCTTCAATATTATGATCATCTTTAGCATTGTTATCATCATCACTATCCTTGTCATTATCATCACCATTTTCTCCAATCGTCATTGATATCTTTTATCGAACAAGATGCAATGCCAGCATGAGTTTGATTGCCCGTCAAATGCGTCATGGCCATGTTATCGTGGTTTATCTATCACCCTAACTTGATTTGTGCGGCCTATGATCAAACCGGTGTCAATCGACGTAGTAAAGTATTATTATTATTAAGACTACATCATCCCACTGCTGGGTAAAGGCCCCTCTTCCCCTCCTCCACTCTTCATGCCCCTGGGCTACCTGAGTAAATTATATTGCAGAGTAAATATGTAGTTTATGAATTTCGAAAGTGTACTTTACAAGATTTTTGATTATTAAAGTATTAAAATATAAGCCAAATTGGTTTTTAAGTATCCTTTGACTGTCTCGACTACCCAGCGGTGTAACATGTTACCTTTTAAAACTTTACTCGCAAAGTATAAGTAGCATTTGTGTTATTTATAACTACATACTTTTGTGTTTAAAAATTTACTCTATCAATTGATACCAGTTCCATCTCTGGCTACATAAATCAAGACTTTGTAAACGGCTCAATAAAAAAATGTTACAACCCTTTCGACCTCTGCCTAGCCCTTACAGTAAAATACATAAAGATTATCTTTGTACTAACGAAGTCTTAATTGGATCTCAATAAAGTCTTAACTTTCAGGCGACTACTCCCTGGATATCAGGGAGGTTGGACTGGAAGACGATGCCCTATACCAGTGTCAAGTGAGCACAGGACCCAAAGGTAAGAAACCTACAGCTTTTCGTCACACTGCCGCAGTTCCTACTCAAAGCTCCGCCTTAGCCTTATTTATGTCACCATAAGATAGTCAAAACCGTTAGTTGATCAACTAACGACAAATAGTAAACCAGACCGACAGGGTTTAGAATTTACGTTTCTTTCGTTCTTACATGTCAACCTAATACAAAGATTATTCGGGGGCTTCGCTGCGCTCGCCCCCCTAGTTTTCACCTAAGCTACCGCAGTGTTTGTCCTGGTATTTCCTTTGCAATTCAGGTTTAAACCAGTTTACTATTTAACAGTTTTAACCATTAGTATATCAACTAACGCGTTCATATAGTAAGCAGTACGCTACAGTTAGATCTGACCAATTAACGAGAAAACAAACGTCAGTTTATCAACTAACAGTTTTGACTATCTTACGGTGAAATTTACATCAAATTGAGCAAAATTTTTTTAAAAGTAGTGGTTTTAAAAAAATAAGCAGTAAACGACGGACGCGAGTTTCACATGACCAAGTAGAACGGCGTAAACAGCGGAGGTCTATATAGGTACTCCACAGTGAGGCCTTCACTCAATATTTTTTGTTGCATAAAAAGTTTTTTTTTGCTTTGAATTGGGGTTAGTTAAAAATATGGCCAAGTATGTCAAAGTATATATCTAGCTATAAATCTTGCTGCCCTAAGTGACAGTTATTCAGAATGATCAACGTCTGAGGATGTCCCAAATCATTCCTCAAAATTTCATCACCCCTTACTATATATACGCTAGATACAACTTCTTTGAGGTGCTTTGATGTTGCGGAATTCCCTGGCCCCTGGCACAAAGACAGTAATGGACAAAAGGAAACGCCCTAGGGTACGCTGTGAACGCAAAAATTTTACGATACAGGCTCCAGGTAAACTGTTGGAGGCAAAGAGGTTGGAAGACGAAGGCTTTCGCTAGATCTGTGGTTCGAAGACAGTGTGAGACGGTAAAACTTGTGCATTAATGCCTAAAGATTACCAGTGATTTGTTAGTTGCTACATGTAAAAACGGCAAGCCTGTGTCGTGATAACCAGAACAGTGATAATGGCACAACCATATAAACATCCAAGACCCATTTTTTTTCTTCCTTCCGGTGCAATTCTTACGACTGTAAAATGTAGCTTAAAATTATTATTCTGTACATCCATTCAGAAAATACCTTGCAAGCTCTACAAAATATTATCTTTTTAAAGCCGGGCACCCACGGTCAGTTTGAACTGATAAAATCGGACTGACTTCAGTTAGTTTCAAAACTTGTATTGAAAATTCTAACCTAAGACAATCCATTGATTTTCCGGACGTAATCCGCTATTTTCAGTCCGTTTTCATCAGATCAAAACTGACAGTGACTGTGCGTGCATCAGTCCATTTTATCAGTTGGACCTTCGAAGCGATGGCGGCTGGACGCGCAGTAACTATGAAATATGTAGGTTCGTTCATTGCTTGCATTGAATAAAGGTGCTTTCTGTTCCTCAAATGTTTACAGCGATAACACAGGAGAGATAGTAGTACAACGTACAGAATGGCCACTCCCTCCCCGCGCTCATTCAGATACCGCACCTCACCCCGCACTTTGTAGCATTCATTGTCGACTCTTTCGACGACCCGAATGGCCGAGTCGGCAGTGTCGCTGCCTACGAAACCAAGGGTCCCGGGTTCGAGTCCCGGTGGGGGCAAATATTTTTTGATGAGAACGGATGTTTGTAACCTAGTCATGGTTGTTTATCTATCTAAGTATAATATTTATCTATATAAGCATGTGTATCGTTGTCTAGTACCCAAGATACAGGGAATCCTAGTTTGGGGCTAGATCAATGTGTGTAAATGGTGTCCAATGTATTATTATTGTCCAAGGTAAGGTATTATTTCTAACACGACGATTTTGTATTTACAAAAAATGTTTGTTCGTATTTTTAGTACCACGCGATTTAATAATCGATTATCATCGAGACAAATCACTTAAACAGAAAATTTTAGTTGCATAAATAAATATATTTTACATATTTATTTTTGACTGCATAAATAAATATATTTTACATAATAACTATTATAATAGTATTAGCTAATTTTTAACAATTTAACTTACATGAGCCGTTGTTAACACTTATTTTGGTGATTTTTGAGGTTAGGTAACATCACGATCATTGGTCTTCTATGAGGGGGATAGTAATGCCCGGCCCCGGAATGCCCGACCCCGGAATCGTGGGATTTGGAACCCAATTCCGGGGCCGGACATTCCAAGCCGCACATTACTGGGCCGGGCTTTTCGAGGCCGTGCACTGCCTGTTCGACCCCGGAATGCCCGGCCCCGGAATTGTGGGACGTCTCTCATTGGCTGGAAATACTGGCTTCTGATTGGTCGAACATTTTCTATTTAACTTAGACAAATCTAAGGCCACGGTCATAGTAGTGAGGTTTTTTTGTAAACAAGTTTAACAATCACTTGACACACATCATAACCTAAAAATTATTCTTATTTGGTTAGTTTTAAAAGGAAATCAAACTCAATTCTGCTATTTGTTAAAAAAAAATAACACTGTAAAGACTGTGTTCAAGTGCATTATATTTATTGAATCAAATTTGGCTAGAGTAGGTTATTGTGGCTAAATTTCAATTGGGTTATAGGTTAGGTTAGAACTTAGAAGAAGCAAAACAGAAGCGTAGCGGAGCGGAGCGGAGCGGAGCGGAGCGAAGCATATGCAAATAAAAAAAACATTTAATGATATTAATAGATTTTTTGAGATAGAGACTATGAACACAACCTAATCTCTGATGTAGCAGTTCTCTATGGTACTCGGGACGCCAATTCCGGGGCCGGGCATTCCGGGGTCGAGCACTATTTTGTGCGGCCACGGAATGCTCGGCCCAGGAATGACCGACCCCGGAATCGTGGGCTTTCGGGACGCCAATTCCGGGGCTGGACATTCCTGGGCCGGACAATACTGGGCCGGGCATTATAGGGACTCCTTCTATGACACAAGCGAATTATTTATTACCGCTTTTATTACTCTATTTATTTTGCACCTAACATGTGTCCAGCCTGATTTCGGTCAGTGTGTCGATAACGACACTCTGACCGGATAATGTACTGCGCATAATCTCAATATGATATTTTTATGATGTTTGAAATGAAGATTAGTCTGCGTTGAGGTTGTATTCACAAAAGGAAGACTAATAAAGAGTCATAGGACGAAGTTTTAGCCCTATGACTCATAAATATGTACTATATACTTACGTCAAAATGGTCTTCACAGAAATACATCGGCGTATCTATTGAAAGACCTGCCGGGTCGCGCCGTACGAGCTTGAGCCACTTAACTCGTATTGTTTTCTTATTTGGTACGTAAATATAAATAGTTTGTTGGGTGTTTTGGAAGATGTGTTAGTACATTCGGGTACCGCACAGCACTTGTACACTTTGGAAGTCATTATACTAGATTAAAAACTTATTATGCAATAATGTTGTATCTCTGCATTATTGATTGATTGATCTCTAATCGAATGAATCAAATGAATGAATTTTGTTTACTATGCAGTGTCATCACACTAGAGGGGAGCTCTTTGGCACTAGAATTTAAATTAGATGGTAAAATTCAATAATTAACTATAAAATCATAGTTTTTTTGCTGAAATAATGTTAATTTCGTAATTAGTAGACACATTGTTACATTTCAGAGCCCTATTTAAAAATTTGTCATGAAGCCTATTCTAATACAAATTGTCTAATGCACGACAAAAAATGTATTCTGGCTTACATGCGACATTGAATTCTAACGAAATTTCAAGTCTAATGAAATTGTAGAATAATCTGTGAATTCTACGTTCCTTTCACATCGATTGTAAAATTAACTACATCGAGACTTAAAAAAAAACATTAACATATATATTTCAGTGTTCATACGTTGAAATTATGTTTATTTTTTTATAATTTGATTAAATGTAACCAACATATTGGCTAATTTAATATAATAATTGGTAAATGATTTAAACAATTAAAAAAACTAATTTCTTACGTCGGAACAATGGCATTTTTCAACAAGTATAATGACATTCTGACTTTGACAAGTAGGTATAAATTTTCAGTGTTTCAAGTATGTTATGTTTTGTTTTTTTTTTTTTTTAATTAAAGTGAAAGTGAGTTCACTAAAAAACTTTAAAAACACAACACCAGCGACAGCCATTTCCTCAAACACATTTCTTATAAAAGTTCGTCTATGAATCATCGATGGATGATCTTGTTCAAATCAGTTTATTATTATTATTTATTCATTGTCTTTGTCTTATAATTCAATCAAACCATAATAGAGATATGAAAATAGACGTACCAACCTACAAGTCAAGAAACAAAAAGGCAAGGAAACTTCTATGGTGTAAGTTACTACCAACTAAAACTGTCTAAAACGTCAGTTTTTATACGTCTTTTTGAACGTCGCATGCAAAGTAACACGCGATTAGAGTCGAACAGAATGCGTTAGACAATTTGCGCATACGACTGTCTGAGAATATGTAAATTTTGATTTCATATTGTAAATGGCGAGTCTTACGCATATTTTACGTCTACGCTTTCATTGGCCTCCCTGTAGCCTTATCAATTCATTCTAGGAATATCAATCGCTTTCGATAAATTGGTCAATCAGAAAACCTTTCCATGAATTGCTGTCGCTTTAAAAAAGGACCAATCAAAACATCGCAAAAACCAGCTAAGTCGCAATAAAAGACAGATCGTGTCTAAAAAGCGTGTTCTCATTGGTAAATTTTTCGAATGAGATTGAAATTCGCAGGCATTACAGGCTACCCTTTGACTTCTCTGCTGGCTGGAAAAGGATAGGATGGGCAAATTTTATGTTGTTGCCCCGCAAATGCCCACAATAGAATCTCCAGTACTCTATGTGACGTCTGTCAAAAAAGTTCCTTTTTAGGTGCTTTGCGTCTCATCAGGATCGTCATGCAATCGAAGACATCACGTATCAAATAATCGTGTAGTGTAACTCGATTTCTATGTTCGCTCCTACGTCGTCCATTTTATTTCTTTTGGTCCATTTTAACCGGAAGTCATGATCCTGGGAATGCGTCCGCAGATAATTTCATTTGTTTCTCACTTGTTTCATAAAACGGACAACGTGCCAAAAAGCTAATTGGCATTTAAATAATGATTATTCTTTCGCAGAAAAGTATTATGAAGATTAATGTAACGGTTTATTTTTGAATGAGTAATGAATTGAGACTTTTGATTGTCAGAATGATGTGGATGAACTTTATAATTTGAGTAGCACTTATTGTCATTCGATGGACAGACACATCCTATTTCACCTTCGCATAATGTGTACTACACTTCGGTCGTTTTCAGAATGCGATTATGACATTTCCTTGATGCGTCCATAATAAGCAATATTTTTCATGTCAAAATGTTATAGGTTTTGAGCTGTCAGGATCGCATTCTCTCAGCGACTTTAACAAATAATATCTGTTCCACTGAAAAAATAAAAAATCTAAATACCTATGTAATTACAAGCCCCCAATTTCACACGTACAAAAAATCATGTTTCTCCACTAGTTTGGGCAGGGCGTTGATTACCAGTCAAGCAATCAGCTTTAGCATTTTATTAAGTAGGTAGAAGCTAACAAATCAATTAAGTAGGCAGAATCTAACACTTACTATAGTTTATTTTTAAAATCATGAGAAAATCAGTAGATACCTTTTGAACTATTAGTAGTATACGAGCCAACCTTGTGCAATGCAAACGCAGCATTATGAGAACATGCTTATTATGAGCATGTTCTAGTTTCCATAAAATAGTATTCTAGTTATTAATATTTTGCAGTTCCACTTACTTATTTTTTAGTGTTTGCAACTATACATCAGACTCTTTAACTTCTAACTGCCAACTCAGCCAACCCTTTATTGTATGTAAAGATGTGTGGATCCCTTCAAAGACCAAACAAGTAGGTCAGACAAAGTCCTTAAATTCATTCACTTTTCGTACTGTACAAATTACGGCTATAATTATCTACATCCTATCTTATATTCTTTTGAAATGTCAAGCCAAACTGTGGTTTTTTCCCCCGCTCATTTATGGCTGTGCTATATTTGGCCACCACCACCATGTGTGATATTCGTGACACTCAACGTTCAGGGCTGGCACTATAAAAACCTCTGCTAATTAAATTCAATTCTTAATTGATAAAAAATCGGTTACTTTCATATAACAATTGAATACATCAAAAGATGGCTTTCAATGTAATTCTTCGGAAGCTGTAACTTATTTTTCTTTGTCATCAACTTTTTAACAATTTTCTAACAAGCATAATTACCTGCCCATTAAATTAATTCCAGTCTTCGATAGAAACTCCTCAGCTTTACAAGCAACGTATTAATTCAAATTTTAACTTAAAAGAGTTATTACAAATCGTTCCTTGTCTCAAGGTATATTTTGGTCACCGTCACCACAGAATATTAGAAGACTCACTCTCTAAATAATTATTTAAGACCCGATATTGAAATTGTATGACTAACATGGTATATAATGATTCATAGATTAGTATGTTTATATTAATTTCCACTGATGTTATGCCACAAGCTAAATCCTACCTGATAATTAGCTTTCATAGTACATCCGTGGGCTCCTTGAAGATGCAAGAGTGGAATTAGTCTCATTTTTGTATTCTTATTATTAATCTCTTCATTTCAATTTGGAGAAACATAATTTTGATAGCAAAAACAAAACGTATCCGTTAGGATAACGAAAAAATATATTTAAGAAACAAATGTTGCCACACAGATTTTGTACAAATATAGCCTTGACTTGTATGTACGTAGTATAACCGTTACTCATAAAAAAATATTTTATTTTATATTATATTAAATAATAAAATATAAAAGTGTTTTTTATGAGAAAATAAAAGCTAAATCATCCTGGATTGATTTATTAATAAGAAAGGCTTAGAAAATGTTTGAGGGGTTAAGCACGTCGTTTTGAGCAACTTTCTCTTTGAAATCAATTTGAAGAAAAAGTACTTTTTATCAGATAACGGTTGACACAACATAAAAAATATACTTTTCTTTGCAGAAAGCTACATTTATTAATTTAACATTTTTCGTTGTCCCATCGGTTGCTGGTATAAATATGAAACGTTTTGTGCAATATTTTCAGGAGTGCCATCATCAAAATTATATTTTTCCAAGCTCAAACAAAGAGATTGAGACAATTTCCACAGTAGCATCATCAAGGAGCCCATGGAAACCTACTTTTGTACGAATTAATGCCTTCTCTTTAGTACCTAAAAACATCCAACCCTCAATATTTAGTAAAGGCATATCAAAATAAAATGATTTAAATCTACCGTGGAAACAACTGACCTCTGCCACCCCATATGACAAAAGACGTGACGCTGTTTTTTAAGAAGTTTTTAGCAGTGCCAACCCTGAGTCCGTCACTAACTTGTACCCCAGCAAACAGCTTTCAGCGAGGACTAGAATTCTAAATAGATTTCGTCACACTTAATTAGTATTTGGACAACCCTAGTACCTTTCTGGAATAACTTGACTTGCTTATTCTGCGTAAGTCCTTCTTGATGAGACTTTGTATTACTTTGTGTTGTTGTATTGTTATTATATACCCTTTTCAGTCATGAAATAGAACTTCAACATAACTCTGTTGCGTAACTAAGCCTGTATGCATTACGACGCTTTTATTGTTATCACAGAATATAATCAATTTACAAACTGCGATATAGTTGTATCTACATTTATTTTTACAAAACATCGTGTTATGACATTTTTCCATACGAGATGACAGAAGCACAGCTCCCTTATTTCGTACCTCAAATCCACTAACTGAGAAATAATTATTGAACATTCTTAATAATAGTGCACTTTGTGCCGCCAAGTCTTTGAAATTGTATATGGTCTTAGGTAGAGTCTTAAGTATTAAAGATTTTTTTTCCTATAACATACAAACATACGTACAAACACTCGAAAACATTTCACTTCTTCTGGTTTAGTCGTGTAAAAAGGAACAAGATATCAAATCTCATATTGATTTGTTAAAAGAGTTATCGCTGTAACTATTTGATAATGAATAGTAAAGAACAGATAATTGTTACTCAATTGACGAACCTACATATTTCATAGTTACAAAATGGCGGATGGCAACTGGGTCAAAATATACAAAGCCCTATAATAAGGGAGTCGCTTTAACCAAATTTGCGCATTGTGTTTATGTTAAAGTTGTTGGTTCAAACATAGAAAAATTATAACTTATATTGTTTAAATCAATTCGTTGAATGCTTGCAAGTCTCTCACGAGAAATGAGCGTGTTTTATCTGGGCCCATAACCTAAAGTAAAACGACGCTTTTGAGTATAATGGCGAACTGTTTTATTTTATCTAAAACGATTAGAGCCCTAGGATTCATTTTACGCAAAGATGATAGATGTCGCTACTCGTTACATACAGTGATTATTAAGATATATTCAACAGTGCTGAACAGCAAAAAGGTGGAGGCATCCTGTAGTTCCATCTCATTATGCGCCATCCGGGATTTGAAGCGCCAACATGGAAAAGATGGAGTTGTCCATGTTGGCGCTCAGTTGGTTGTACAGGTCCATGGTGTTGTTAATTGTATGATATCTTAAATTCAGGTAAGTGAAATAATTAACCAGTGTATAGAATGGGCTCGGGCTTACATTTACCTTATAATGTATGGCATATAATTGATGATTATAATAATTAATACATTTTATTCGGAGACTCGAAAATTTAAGTCAACCCTAAAAAAAAAGTTTTTCTTTATTGCACATAAATGATATGATAAACAAGAGTTATAAAGACCAAACTGTACAAAGGGGAGCTAATCTCTATTAAGAGATCTTATTCAGAAACCAGGTTGAGATGGGGAAGGTTGATTGCTGAGTAGGGGTAGACCTTTTGATGAGTGAAACCTATTAGACCACAGAAGAGGTATGGCTCCGAGGTCTTATAAGTTTCACGCTTGCTTCTGACACAGGAGAAGCAGGTTTGATTCCTATAATTTATCTTAAGTTCATTCTCGGACGTTCAGTGTTTCGGATGACAGGTTAAGCTGTAGGTCCCGGCTACTACCTATGTGGTAGTGGGCGTAAACACCCCTCCACCAACCCGCACTGAGCCAGCGTGTTGGAGTATGGCTTAATCTTACTCGTATCCAGGTAAAGACCTGTGCCCGTCGGTGGGGATATTAATGGGCTACATTTATAATAATAATAATAATCCTTTATTGCACAGAAAGCACAATGGAAAATATAAAACGAACAGTAAGCAAAGGTGAGCTTATTTCTAAAATAAATTTCTTACAGCTAACCTGTGAAGAAAGGAGAAAGATAAAAAATAGAGAGGTAGTCCTAGTGTACAATTAGGAGTTAAAAGAAATAAATAAAATCAATATACTATCAGATAAATCACAATACATCCTACATATTTACTATAAAATAAATAAATATAATACAATAAATACATAGATACACATAAATACTATGAGATACCCACTATGCGGAAGAGAGGAGATTCTGTTTCAACTTTTTCTTAATAGTGAACAAGGATGTGCAATCCCTAATAGCGCAAGGAAGTGCATTCCTCAAACGTATTGTGCTTAACCTAATCGAGCGCTCGTAAGCAACAGTGTTGTGCCGAGGAATTGACAAAAGTCACACCGTGTGGTTTATTATTATTTATTATCAGTTAGTGAATAAGACGGCAGGTTTGCGCTAATAAAGTTATGTCGCGGCCCGCCTTCCGTTTGTAGAAGTTTTTATCTGAGTAATTTGCGGCGGTAAGGTGAAAAACTGTTGTTTCACTTCTGAATAAATCGGAGCGATAACAACTTCGGGTAAGAATGGCGCGAGGGGTAGAAATGTAGGAGAAGAATGTCGTCCTTAGTGCCTTACGCTTAGTAGTTTAGTACCCTTTATGAGTATAACGATTTTAAATTCAAGCTGATTTAATCAGATCGGTTTTTTGTGAGAGTTTTTCAGTGATCTTTTTGGAAGTAATGTTTTGTAATTTTGAGTTTTGTAAAATGCTACCTCCTGCCCCCCAATTTACCGTATGGAAAAAAATCCCTGTATAAATAAACGCCCAAGATTTTAAAATATCATATAATAATACTAATATTAATGACATACCTTCTGGGGAACAAAAGACAACACTCATTATTAACTATAAATACTATAATACCTTGGACACTAGTTTTACACATTGATCTAGCCCCAAACTAGGAATCCCTGTATATTGGGTACTAGATAACGATACATATATAGATAAATATTATACTTAGATAGATAAACAACCATGACTAGTATACAACATCCGTTCACATCAAACAAATATTTGCCCCCACCGGGACTCGCACCCGGGACATTTGGCTTCATAGGCAGGGTCACTGCCGACGTGACCATTCCGGTCGTTTGCGCTAACGCCTCCCCTGGGGAACAGAAAAAGGTTATAAATATTTATTAAGATTTTTTTTTCTTAATATTTTTCGTGGGCACTTATGCCTTAACTGATTTAACTTATATGGAACATTGGGCATTAAGAGAGTCAACAAAAAAGCCATGAGCGGCAAGAGCATAATCACTGAACTGATCATAAATAAGCCTTACTGCCTATTTTAGAATTAGCAGTCAAATGAACCTAACCGAAGATTTTTGGCGGCAAATCCACGCTACGTCAATTTCATTCATAATTTTTCACTAAGTTACAAAAACGTTCTTTAAATTTTAAAGCCCCGAAAAACGCTAATTTAGGCGTTACGTCAAGGCGTATGAACTGTCACGAACATTATGTATCCAGAAAAAAGAGCCATGTTTTATCAAAAAAAAACCAAAAAGTTATGGAACTGACACGCCATTAGCGTTTTGCGGGGTTTTAAAATTTAAAGATCATTTGTAATTTTTCCGATCAATTTAGATGACGTAGTGAAGATTTCCCACCACAGCTCAGCGTTGGACCATATTATTTAGGCTAAGGGGCGATCGAATCGGTCTCGTGCTAAACTCCCGACATCTCTATTCGGACCGCACGGTGGAGTATTTTACGAGAATCGTTGACGTCGGTATCGTAATAATGAATGCCCCATAAGCTGAGCAATATTTTCTGCCGAAAAAATAATAAAACGGGATGAGGATGTGGCGTGACGTAGAATCGAGTTGTCACAGAATAGAGTAAAAATAGTCCATAGGTCGCTGGTTCATATCCGGCTCGAAGGACCATTTTCATGGGAGCCTAGGCTGGCTGGATGACATAAAACGCCACCGGTTACTTATTTTTGACGATTTTTATTGGCTTATGTTTAAACGATCACCAAAAACGCACCTATTTTACTACCAATAAATTCGAAACAACCGCCAGAATTAGTAAATGACCACCAAATTGTGTTTGGATAAATGATCACCAAACTTCTTTTTATGTTTTGTGTGCTTAAGTTTAAGTTTTAAGTATTTTTTGTTGTTCTTACGCTTCGCTCACCCCCTTTACCCTTCACCTAAGCTACCGCAGTATTTTATCATGATATTTTCTGCAATTTTTGGTGATCATTTACCCATTTTGGATAGCATTTACCCATTTTGGGTAGAAAATAATAATTTTGGTGGTCATTTAAATTGTTCTCATTGTTACTTCAGGTGAGTGCACACTAAATTTATTTCGGGTGTCGTATTAAAAAATCAAGATGGCGTGCACAATAAAAAAACCGGCCAAGTTCAAGACTGACTCGCGCACCGAAGGTCCGCCCAAATCGCATTTTTTTGTGTTGGGATGTGACCAATACAAATTTATGGTTTTCAGTTTTTTTCTTTACTTGTCTTATAGCACAAGTAAAGGTTTCGTGCCAAATTTCATGATTCTAAATCAACGAGAAGTAGCCTATAGGTTTTGATTCCCTTGCAAGTATCAAGCAATTTCGACAAAATTTTTGTGATTTCTTTTGATTGCATTGTAATTTTTGATTAATTTTCAAGGGACCACAGACTTGACTAATTGATGTTAATTTCAACTTGATATCTCCACGCGTTCCTGAGAAAAAAGGTCTTGACAGACAGACGAAAAACGAAGTGTTCCTTTTAGGGTTAAACGAAGTGTTCCTTGTATGATGAATAAATTACCAATCTATCTATCTATCAATCTAAGGTTCTTTCTTTATTTTTAAGGTAAGGAACCCTAAAAATCGAATTAAACCTAAATCGAATGTTGCAATTTTCCACACTTAGTGCGTGCTGTGTTTTCATTCTGAGCAAGTTTCGGAATGAAATAATTTTGAAGTAATTTAAAAACGTATGGTGAGAACAAAAAAAAAAAAAAAAAAAGGTATTTAGCCGCTATCACAATGAAAATTGTTCAAAATGATATCTACCTATAATTACCATATTCCAAGTGGCCATGTGCGAGTCGGACTCACCCATGAAGGGTTCCGTTTTAGCAAGTAATTATGTGACTGGATGTTTGTGTTGCAACTTCGTTTTTCAATTCGAGTGACAAAGTTATCTTTGCCGTTTTAATAAATGTTTTATATCTTTAAAACTGCTATTTTTTTTGTTCAAACTAATATTCGTTGAAAGTGTATATTGAGATATACAGCATATATTTTTTGTCGATTTTTAACTTACTTACTTTAAATGTACGAGGGGCTGGAGGGGAGAGGTGGGGCGGGGGGGGGATTTACTTTGAGGAAAAATGGTTTCAGGAACTTCAACATCATTTTTAAAGACCTATCGATAGACACCCCATATGGTTTCAGTTCCATGTATGGGGAGCCCCTTTAATTATTTTAATTTTTCATTTTTTTCATAAACATCGTAAAGCGGTTCACAGACCAAGTTTCAACTGTGTAGTCCTAATAGTTTCTGCATAAAGTTGCTGTGATATACGAACGGACGGACACACAGACTTGAAAAAACTAAAATGGTTCCTTATTTCTCTACGGAACCCTAAAAAGAGAGGTCCCTTCAACGCCTTCTATTGGATTTTGAAAAAGTCCTGCTCAGAAAATATACCATTTCTTCTGGCTTCCGCTCTGAAACTCCCTACTCTGTGTAACGGTCGACCAAGATTCCCTGCGCCATTGTGCGAAGGCTATTTTCGGTACATTGTCACAGGCCCGGGGGACCGCGGAATAACATTAGGTGACCATTTCTGCGGCTTCCTTTTGTTACTGCAAAAGTCACGGAACCCCCCCTGTCTTAAGGCGGGGACTTAATAGAATAATAACACTGGGTGCTGGTTGATCGGGGAGAGTTGGTGAATTCTTCTTCTTAACTGAACATACCTCCAAGGCCCACTTTTTTTTATTACAAATAAATTTATTACGTAAAAATAATTTTATTTATTTATTTATATATTTATTTATTTATTTATTTATTTATTCATGTTTCACAGCAATTAAAATACAATATTAATTAATAAGGGAAAGAAAAATTTAAATGCCAGTTACGAAACAATACAAAGATAAAATAGAAATATCCTACCTACCTTTCTATAGGAATAATAATGTGAGTAAAGTAATAAACTTAGTTCAAACTGGTCTGACGAAGAATGATACACATTAACATGAGTAGCAGTTACAATTAAGAATAAGTGCTAGAATATAGTCCATCTTTGTATAAGTTAATAGTAGTAATAGTGACCCCACACTAGGCAAAGCTTAAAGTAGGCCTATGTGTTTCCTCTCGTGGACTGTTGCTTTCTGTCTCCAACGTTTCCAACTTTTTGCTAACGATGTTTGGAACATCTGTGAGCCTCGTATCAACAAACTCTGTATTGTCGGCCGACGCTCTTGTAAGACTTTATTTTTGAGCAATTTAAAAATCATGTTAAAGCGACTTTGTCGAAAAAGGGATAATACAATGTTCAAGATTACTTAAATGACGGGACTGTATGGGGTTAATCTGGCTAAACACAGACCATGCTGTTAATAATTTTCTAATCATTTATTCCTACTTATTAATTATGTTATAATGATATTATAAAATTTGTATTAGTTAAGCACAAGTGATTTTTTAAAGAGATCTAAAAATCAATCTGTGGGAGTTTCTACGCCCTTCTTCTCCCACAGTGGTCCAATGTAGAGAAGTGGCAAAAAATTACGATTGCTAAGTATATGTAAATATCTACAGTAATAAAGACATTTGGAATTTGGAACTTGAATTCGGAAGACGTTTCCATAATACTTCGCGCCAAGTTTTCGGGCGTGCGCGCACTCAACCTTGCCTTATGTGAGAATGAGAGGTCGCAGGTCGCTCAGGGCCAAAGAAAATTGGCGCGGACTGTACTTTCGACTTCCCCGAATAGACAATAGTGGTTAAGGCTGTGGTGAGGCTTGCATGGTATTTATGCTGTCTTCGGAATATTTACCTCATGACATTAAAGTATAAAAAGCCTTGTTATGTCTGTGCTCATACGGAAACTGAGGCGTGCGAAAGTGCTCTCAGATTGTTAATAGAATTTTATTATTCTTCTTTGCTTTCTCCCGGATTTTACCGCGCTTTTGTAACTATTTCTTCTTCGTATTTTATCACAATACGCAAACAATAATCGAGGAGTTGTCGCCACCATTATTGGGTTGTTGAGTCTTCATTAACAGCATCGTAAAACTGTAGAAGGATTTGCAATACTGGTGACGTCACTTTATAATGACCTCTGTGGTGAAGCGGTTGTGGCTCTGCCTACCATGTGAGAGGTCCCGGGTTGGAACCCCGGCTAGGGGAAAAAAAACAGGTCTTGGATGTTTATGGTGTGACGTCGCTGTTTCTGGTTCCCACGATACAGAGTATCCTAGTGTGGGGCCAGAAGCAATGTATGTGCCTGTATGTAAATGTTGATGTTTATAAATGAGATTAGTATGCGGAAGTTTGTGAAATGGATTCCACTGTGCAATATATGAAGGTGGCCCCATTAATGTCCTCACCGAGGGGCACAGGCCTCTACCCGGATACGAGTGAGATTAAGCCATACTCCACAACGCTGGCTCAGTGAGGGTTGGTGGAGGGGTTTTACGACCACTACCACGTAGTGATAGTAGCCATGAAACACTGAACGTCTGATAATAAATAAATAATAAATAAATAATATCTTGGACACCATTTACACACATTGTTCTAGCCCCAAACTAGGATTCCCTGTATCTTGGGTACTAGACAACGATTCACATACTTATATAGATAAATATAATACTTAGATAGATAAACAACCTTGACTAGGGTACAAATCCGTTCTCATCAAACAAATATTTGCCCAAACCGGGACTCGAACCCGAGACCCTTGGCTTCGTAGGCAGCGTCACTGCCGACTCGGCCATTCGGGTCGTCTTAATGTACTTAAGGTACAGTTCTGGCCGTTGCGGTGAGGGGCGCCGCATTCGCCCATCGTCTTCTGGCGGGGTAGCAGAACTGGCGGGGTGGCGGGCGGCGCGGAATAGCATCAGGCCGCCCGGCGATGTTAAAAAATAGGTGTTTTTTTTTCGAATTTACTGAAGAACGGAAATAAACTTATTGATAAAATTTATCTCTAAAAGAGGAAAATTTAGGCATAAAATGATGAGAAAAATCAGTATTTTTTTATTAAAATTCTGTTCAGGTTTTTTTACCATCGAGGCAAATTAATCTAAAAGTACGACATAGTATTTAAACTAGATTATCTCATTGTGAATGAGATATATTTTTTTGAGACCGATGAATTGAGTGGAATATTTTTTTAATTTTTTTGCCGAAGCGCTCTTCAGTGGTTTTGTGTGATTTTGAGCCTCAAGATAAATTAATTATCTCATCGGTACATGGTAAGGATTCAAACCTGCATCTCCTGTGTGAGAAGCAAGCGTGAAACCCACCACCACGAAGCTTGTATATTATAGCAATATATTACAAGGTTATAATGCGTTTTTCTTCCTTTTGTGTCTCTAACTCGATGGAGGTTGCCGGTCAGCTCTCCATACTCCTTTCAAAAACAAGCTATTCTTCGCTAGCCTATCCAGACTTTGATATTCAGAGCCAAGACTCTCCCACTCGCACTAACTCAAATTATGTTTCCAATTGACACAAAGATTCGAAAGTTTAAACACAATTGCTTTCGCCGCGACATCAATCCGAGATGCTTTGAATGAGTTCCATCGAAACTCTAATGAGCTTGAGACAATAGGCATGCCTTAGCAATGGTTTTAATAAAGTTTTTAATTTGGCTCAATGCTGAACCTATTTCCACAAAAACAGAGTTATATATTTCCATCAGTTGTATTAAAAAAAAAAACAATTTTGTGTTAAAAAGACATAGAACTCGTGAACAAAATAAACCGTTTTGACAGTTCCTAAAATGTATCTATTTTGACTAGCAGTCAAATACCGTATTACTTGACTATTGATATAGGATAGGACATAATTTATAACTTATAGGTAGGTAAAAGTAAGACAAAGTTTTACATACATTCATATGCTCAGGCCTTTTTCAAGTAAGAATGGTAGGCAGGGAGTAAACCCCTGCTTTGCACTTGCTACTATCCTGGCATAAATCTCTCGCGTTCTATATATTCCCTTTGTATATTAGAACATTACGTAACATAACAACATTTAACATAGCGAAACGCCTTTTCCCATATAGGGCGGCAGAGGCACAATTGTGCCCACTTTCAGCCTGTTAATCAATACTCCATTTTGCGTGACAGGAGGCTGGCCCATCACCGCAGCTATGGAGTAATGAAGGTTTCATCACGATGTTTTCCATCACCGTTAGAACGTCCGTATAATGCACTTAAGATAAATTAATCATCTCATTGGTACATGGTCAGGAATCGAACCTGCATCTCCTGTATGAGAAGCAGGCGTGAAACTCATTAGACCACGGAGCTCTCTGAACGACGACAATTACAAAGATGTTACTGGTATGATAATAAGATTTTTTTATATCGGTAAGTACAGTAAGATGTTTGTGTTCCAATCTTGGCCGGGATTGAAAAAAAATGCTAGGTGTTTTTGGTGTATATTATGTTTGTGATATCACTGATTCTGGTGCCACGACATAGGGTACCCTAGTGTGGGGCCAGAAGTAATTTACCTGTTTACTTGTACTTTGATGTTTATGTTTGAATATTTGACGACATCTACCATCTACTGCTAATTATAAAAAAAAAAAACACATTCTTGACTATTTCTACTGTCGTTTGATTGGCGACAATATTTAACTTTTCCTACTCAATTATTTTGGAACTCCATTTTGTGTCATAGGGGGCTAGTCCATCTGCAAATTATGAAGGTTTCCCCACAATATTTCATGGAAACTATCCATACCACCGTTTACCAAAACTGCTAGTGTCCACTGATATATTCACTACCGTTCTAGGGTGTACAGCAAAGGTTATAAAACTTACCTAGATAGGTAATTAAAAGCAAACAAGTCGACAATCAATTCGCTTCAACTACGATCTTTGGAACTAAAAAAAACCGGTCAAGTGCGAGTCTAAATCGCGCACGAAGGGTTCCGTACCACCGTTCAATGGAAGCGATGGTGTGGAGTGAATAGTTTGGATTTAACACTGCAAAATATTGTTTACAAAGTTATTGGTGCGGTTACTTTCATACTCCGTGTAAGTAACCAGGTGCATCCATAAGTTTGTATGTGGTATTGAAAGAATTGTTGTATGGGAGCCCCCTTAAATATTTCATTAATCCTGTTTTTTAGTATTTGTTGTTATAGCGGCAACATAAATACATCATCTGTAAAAATTTCAACCGTCTAACTATCACGGTTCGTGAGATACAGCCTGGTGACAGACGGACGGACGGACAGCGGAGTCTTAGTAATAGGGTCCCGTTTGGAACCCCGGGTACGGAACCCTAAAAACGAATTTACTTTCTGAATTTGGGCAGTTAAGACCCTGCTGTCTGTGCCCACGAAATCCACGCTAATATATATTTATCTGGTGCCTATTCCTATATCCCTATCATCATCGGCAGCTTGTTTGCGCTTATTGCTGGGTATAAGCCTTCTCTTTTTTATGCCAACTTATCCGGCTATATATAATATAATTATATAATAGTAGTTTATGTGACTGCTGCATAATGGAGGGCATTAAAACTCGAGAGTTTTAATGCCTAATTATGTACAGTTACATACACTAGTTTATCTACACACATATCATAAGCTCTCTTTGATGTGTTCAGGAACCGCATGTTTGACCGGCATTGTGGCTCTGCAATTGTTTAACTTGTTCTGTAGTACCAACTTCTCGCAGGCGGGCGTCGGCGTTCGAAATTTGAATGTCAGTACCAACTTCACAAACAAACTAGGGACGGCACGCGGGTGGGCGTCGGCGTTCGAAATTTGAATGTCATTATATGTAGAAAAACTACACATAATGACCATAATGTGTAGTTTTCCAGATACGAAACGAGTTTTTACCAAGTAGTTTAACATAATGCTGATCCTAACGTGCGGTTTTTGAACGCAGTAAAGAGGGTTTATGATACGTGTGTAGATAAAAGCTATTATGTAGCCCATTAATGTCCTCACCGAGGGTCATGGGCCTTTACCCACATACGAGTAAGATTGAGCTATACTTACTCCACAACGCTATACTTACATACTTGTACTTTATTGCACACAGACAAATAAACATAATAATAACAATACCTTGGACACTAGTTACACACACTGATCTAGCCCCAAACTAGGATTCCCTGTATCTTGAGTACTAGACAACGATACACATACTTATATAGATAAATACAATACTAAGATAGACAAAAAACCATGACTAGGGTACAAACATCCGTTCTCATCAAACAAATATTTGCCCCCACCGGGACTCGAACCCGGGACCCTTGGCTTCGTAGGCAGGGTCACTGCCAACTCAACCATTCGGGTGGTCATGTAACATTCAAAGAGAAAACATATGTACAAAGACGAGTTTGTTTCTAAAAAGAGACATAAACATAAATAAATTGTTGTAAAAGTTATTGAGAGAATAGTGTTGCCTCGTGTTTGAAGTAATGTGCCTAAGAATTAAATAGGATAAGATACCTGCTATAACTTGAATGCTATAATTTCGGTAGGAACGTAACGCACTTATTATTTTATGAAAACGTTGAGCATTTGAGCAATTAAGCATTCAATTTTGATTATATTTGGTCATATCATAACAATATGGTTTCATTCAACACTGTACGCCGACGTTGGTAGAAGTTCACCGGAAAGTGCTTTAGATAGATGGAGGCATATTAAGCTTAACTTTATGGACTTCGTGGCTTTTTGTACTAAAAATGCATGAAACTTATCTGACCCTGAAAACCCCCGGCTAACAGTTTTCATCGAAAGTTTTCGTCAAAACTTGGTGGTCGGTATAATTTATATTATTATATAGATAAGAATAAGTTTATTAATAACTCGTTCGTACCTTAGCAGTCATTAATGTATTATTCACACTATATATTAGGCCTTAGTCCACGTTTTTTATAGTTAATTACTCAACGTGCGCTTGTATCCAAAGTTACTATAGGGTTGATGGCACAGAATAATTACAAGTGAAAACGCGTCCGAATGAAATTACCTGTAGAGAAAAAGTCTGTCATTTATTGCGGGGTGCGAGGTACCGACATACAAATACGTAAATATATCTGCAAAAAAAACAAACGCACACAATTTAAGACTGGGTTACATAATAATAAAATAATAATAATAATAATAAACCTTGGACACTAGATAAACAACCATGACTAGGGTACAAACATCCGTTCTCACCAAACAAATATTTGCCCCCATATGACGATAGCAGGGATTGCAATGCTCGATCCGAAAATCCAGCAGGATCCAGCACATTAGGCCTACGGGATCCAGCGCTAAAAACAAGTAAATAGCTTTTTGTCCATGCGAAAATGCCTCAAAACTTTACGTTACTGATTTGCTGCGTGCCTATCACATGATTTTTTTACACAAGTAAAAGACTGGTGGCTATAATATCTTGTTCTCCAGCAGAAGGCTATGTAAAGATTGCGCCACCCTTTTGAAATGTACTTGGTTGCTAGTGTAATCATGAGTTTAGTTGCAAAGCTTTCTAAAGCTAGTTTTGTTAACATTTTAATCGTGCAAGCTTTCGCATGATAACGTAGAGTTATCGTCCTAGGAGGCTCACTGGCAAAGCTTTAATTGTTATGTATGAAGTATAAACATTTTCAGTCGCTGGTTTTATGTTAAGTATGTAAGGAAAGTATTGCCGAATTATTTGAAGCAAATAATTAAATAAGGGTTAGTGCAAACAAAGCTGGTTGGAAGTTGATAAATATCTCCAGAGCCACAGGAAGTAAGGTTGGCTTCCTAATTTTCATTTTGTCCTTCCTAGACGATCCGATCTTCATAAAAAGTATGGTCACTTGCAAAATGAAGCATCATTTGTTCGTAGATGTTCTAACAAATATATCTGTCACCGTAAGATAGCCAAAACCGTTAGTTGATCAACTAAAGGTTTTTTTCTCGTAAGTTAGTCAACTATCGACAGATAGTCAACTGTAGTGTACTGCGTACTATATGACGCGGTAGTTGATCAACTAACGGTTAAAACCGTAAAATAATAAACTGGTTTAAACTTCAAACTTGAATTGCAAACGAAATACCATGGCAAACACTGCGGTAGCTTAGGTGAAGACTAGAGGGGGCGTGTTAGGTTGACATGTAAGAACAAAAGAAACTTAAATTATAAACACTGTGGTCTAGTTTACTATCTGTCGATAGTTGATCAACTACCGCGTTAGTTTATCAACTTACGGTTTTGACTATCTTCCGGTGACATATGTATGATCTAATGCTGAGCTGTGGCGAGAAATTTTGAGACCTCTGTGGTCTTGTGGCCGAGGCTGTTTTCCCAAGTGAGAACTCCCGGCGAATCCCGGCTGGGGGAAAAAAACCCCAGGACTTGGATATTTTGCCGTATTTATGAGTATATTTGTAGATATGAAGACCACAATCACTTTTTAGTGAAACAAAACACAAAAAATTGATACTTGCCTACTAAGTTTTGACAATACTTCACTTGGTCCTATTGCGTTGTATAATAGAAACAATCAATCTTCCGCATTACTTCTAAGGAGTTTAAACCCAATAGAAATAGAACATGGAACTCTTTTGTTCTCCATTGTTCTAAAATAGAACAAAAGTTTATACATACGAATTTTTATTTACACATTGAAACTAACAGCACATGATGGGAAACAATATTAACTAAAACGTCAAGTTGAGTTACTTTGTATGTAAAGGTTAATAGCTCGGGTCGGTCGTTCCAGACAAATTATGATAGCAGAGGGTTTACTTGTTTCGTATGGGTTAAATTATTTACTAGTTGCCGCAACTTTATGAGTTATACGCATTTGGTTTGGGTTATGTTGTTTGTCCTGTTTTATTGGGATAGTAGTCGGGGTTGTCTTTTTGTTTGACAAAATTTATTAGTCCCCCCCACTCCCCAGTCCCCTCCATTGTAATGGTACTGAACCCTAATGAGAATTGAAAGATATTTAATGAAAGCTAGCAGCACACACAGGTATCGCATTGCGCTTGTGTGTGTAAAGTCTATTGATTTACTGTGGCGCCGACTAAGCGAAGTTATTGCTTTATGTAGCTTCATGCTCTTTTCTATGCGTTATAATAGTAGTTTATGTGACTGCTGCATAATGGAGGGCATTAACACTCGAGAGTGGGTTTATGAAACGAGCCGAAGGCGAGTTTCATAATAATATCTCTCGAGAGTTTTAATGCCTAATTATGTACAGTTACATACACTAGTTTATCTACACACATATCATAAGCTCTCTTTGATGTGTTCAGAAACCGCATGTTTGACCGGCATTGTGGCTCTGCAGTTGTTTAGCTTGTTCTATAGTACCAACTTCACGCAGGCGGGCGTCGGCGTTCGAAATTTGAATGTCAGTACCAACTTCACAGACAAACTAGGGGCGGCATGCAGGTGGGCGTCGGCGTTCGAAATTTGAATGTCATTATATGTAGAAAAATTACACATTATGGTCATAATGTGTAATTTTTCAGATAGGAAATGAGTTTTTACCAAGTAGTTTAATATTATGCTGATCGTAACGTGAGGTTTTTGTACGCAGTAAAGAGGGTTTATGATACGTGTGTAGATAAATACATATATTTATGCAATCAGTGATATTAAATTAGCTCACCTTGCGCATTTAATATTTCTTGAACGATATGTATTTATCAACTGATAATTTGACGAGTTTTCTTAAATTAAGTGATACGGCTATAGGACCTAAGTTGAGATATGCCAGGGCCATTTGTTTGTTTAGTTTTCTTCTTATATTTATGTATGGAGCCTGGAATACCGTCGTTTTTATTTTTGTTATTCCAGGATGTGGGTACACCCTGGAATAAAAAAAATAAAAACGATAATCGCGGCCAGAGATGTTACTGGTGAAATTTATGCAGTATTTTTTGATAGTTTTTTTTTAAACAAATGTCGATAATTGTCTCCATGATATCTTTTTTGTACTCAAACTCCTCGCAAATTAGATAATTCAGAAGTGAATAATTAGTGTAGGGCTTCTATCGGGATTTTTCATAATTAGTCTTATTATTTAAAACTTTTGACTTTCATTATTTTTCTTTGGTTACATGGTTATATTGTTATATTATCTAACTGATCTTAGCTATTTCTATCAATATTTTTTGGAAATAAATATATAAACATTTAAATCAAAAATAAATCCGAAACATGCTCCCGTCCAGGCAAGATAGCAATTGTCATATCAGAAATACACGTAAGAGCAAGGTTTTACAAAAAAATGTTATTAGGTTTATGTACCTAAAAAGAAAAAAATTAACCATTATAGGATCACTCGTGTGTCTGTCCGTTAATTTGTTTTGGACCTATAAGGTAGAAATGTGATACACTTATATATTTAGAAAACCCCAACAAGTAAACTATTTTTTTTTTATTTTTGGGACAGTTTTGGGGGTCAAATCAGAAAATAATAAAAAAGTGTTTCAAACTTTGTGGTTAAGGTTCAGTGGGGTTAGGTGTGAGAAGACGAAAAGGCTTCTTACGAGGTACTCAAATGGTTACGTCATAATTTGGAAATGCTTTGTTAAAAAAAATTACACAAAATATCATAACCCCCGCCCCCCCTCCTTATATCCAAAAATACTGATCCTAAAATCTCAAAAAAAATAGAGGGGGGGAGAGCTCAAACCAGTTTTTTGTGCGATGGTACGGAAACTTTCATGCTCGAGACCGTCTCGAATTTGGCTGGTTATGGCAAAAATAAAATAAACAAAAACCGACTACTATTAAATAATGCGCACTAAAAAAACTTTTAACCACTGGAAGGTCAATATGCTGTAACGATTCTACTAAATACAATTAAAGCAGAGAGCACAGGCTAGTAATAATAAATAGAATGACATTTAATTAGCTGACCATATTTTGGGAAATGGTAGTACCCATTATGAACAACATTCCCAAAGAAACATACCGAAAAAAATGGGTCTCCCATAGTAACTTGTAATCAGCTGATCGGGTCAATGTACTGAGGGACGATATTTTTTTTTATTTCCGACCATATTTTTTTTGGGGAAAGTTGTTTTTATGGATGGGTTGTCCAATATATGGTCAGCTAATTAAATTTCGTCCCGTATTTGTGGAATGTGCTTATTAAGGTTATTATTTGATAAACAACACGGTTATATTTTTATATTTATGTTTTTAAGCTCTTTATAGGACGCTATATTGAATTCAGTGTGACGTTACATAGGCTCACCCACCTGAAATGCATGAAAATGGATGACGTTGTCTATGCGTTGTCAATTCCGATCTAAAATGCATGACGTTGTCCATGCGTCGTCAATTCTAATCTGAAATGCATGACGATCTCTATGCGTCGTCAATTCCAATCTAAAATAAATGACGTTGTCTATGCGTTGTCAATTCCGATCTAAAGTGCATGATTCTAGATGATGTCAATGGGAATTCGGTCCGAGTTTCGGGGTATAATGTTGGAATATATTTTGTTTGTAATATTGTCAGGAATATATATTTCATGGTTTAATTGATGGCCTCTTAAGAGAAAAAAGTCCCCACTTTCAGCCATCGTTATCATTGAAATCGTTAGAGCTAACACGAGATTACAAGAAATAAAAATAATACATACCATACAAATAATGCTCGTTTAATCAATAGGATTAGGTAAATATCATAGAGTGGTGGGCAAGGGTGAGTGACAAGGCCAGTAGGCAGACCACCTGCCAGATGCTCTGACGATAGACAAAAGTCGACAGGATCTCAGGAATGTAGGGTTTGACGCTAAAGAGAAAAGGCCTATGCCCAGCAGTGGGTTGATGTGGGCTGAGCTTGATGATGATGATGATGACATATCATTTCTACTTACCCAATTGACGACCCGAATGGCCGAGTCGGCAGTGACCCTGCCTACAAAGCCAAGGGTCCCGGGTTCGAGTCCCGGTGGGGGCAAATATTTGTTTGATGAGAACGGATGTTTGTACCCTAGTCATGGTTGTTTATCTATCTAAGTATAATATTTATCTATATAAGTATGTGTATCGTTGTCTAGTACCCAAGATACAGGGAATCCTAGTTTGGGGCTAGATCAATGTGTGTAAATAGTGTCCAAGGTATTATTAATCAAACAATTATTATTAATCAACAGTGGGAGGTCCCCTGTGGGTTTCTTGATATTGTACCTTATGCCTTGATAATAAAATTAAAAACAAGTAAAAGAGGGGGTACGTTATAGAGAACTTTAGCATGCATTGCCATCCTGTCACCTCCCCTCACTCTGCGCCATCACCGTTCAACTCTTCACTTTACAAGTAAAGACAACCTTATAAAAATAAAATAACATCATAATTATTTACCAAAGTATCAAAGTCACCACAACCCAGTTCTAGTTTCAAATGTCCCGGAGAAAAGCGATACGTCCAATCTTTGGAAGGCCTCGGCCGGTACAGATAGACCTACTACAATGCGAGGGAAAAAAACTTTGATTTACATTGTATTCACGTCGCACTGACACGTGTTTCATCGTGAAGGAAATGTATTTCTTGCATTTGTATAATGGTTGTTAAGTCAAAAAAAAATGTTGATCGATTTAATTTAAAAACTATATAAAACAGGGATTTATCTGTACATTGTATTTATTTTTCTGTAAGATTGATAGGTATCCACCATATTAAGAGGGATCAAAATGATGGACGAGGGAAAGCAAAATTCACAAAACGCGTCGCGGAAATACTGCGAAATTTGACATCACTATTAAGAAATTACCTAATACGGTTTTGAAAGAATATCTTTAAATAAATTTTTATTAAGATAGTATACATCACATAACTTAAGACTCAATATTATCAGGCTTCACACCAATCTTGAAAAGTACGATTTTGTGTTTTGCCAATATAAGCCGTCTTAAGAAGCCAAAGTAGGCCAAACGCCTTTTGTGAATCTCATGTTATGCAATCTAGAAGTACCTATTAAAGCAGTTGTTTCTTTATGGACCAAGCGAGCGAAGTGCAGTCACTTTGCTCGCTTCGGTTAGCGTGTCCGTTTCAGATTGGGCAAAATTCATACGTATGTCTGGATTTCTGTCCGGCTGTTCACAGGTCTCACCTCTCTACCGATTCTCGTGAAATTTTGAGAGAAGGTCCGATAATTATATGGTATTTTTTTGACAATTCCGTTTTTGGAAAATTTTCAAAATGGCGCAGATATGGGGAAGAACGACCAAAAAAACGGGGTTACTGGCGTTTGCCCCCGTTTTCGTTTCCCCCCGAAACTAATAAAAATAATATAATTTAATGATATGATTGATTCCCCCCGTAGTTAAGAAATAAGTACAGTCAACTGAGACAGTGCAACTTCTGAAATATTATTATTAGCGACCTGATTTTGTACCGATTTGTTTATTATGATGCTAAAAATGCATTAAATACTATATCTCAACAAAATGTAGAGACTTTGCACACTGCTCGAAACCCGCTTTAAACATTCCTGTTATTTAGAACAATAGATCATGGATCGATAGTTTGTAGGTACATCTCTTTCACGCGTTGATGGAATGTAATGCTGTCTCTCTTTTTCGCATCGTTGGTAGGGATGCATCCCTTGACCTTGTAACTATATGCAACTGCAACTGATAAGATATTCGTTTAGTTTAGTACCTTCGCCATTTTTCACAATGTCGGGTGAAGGTACTTCTTCAGTGGTTTGTAATTTCAAAATAATTGAAAATAAACGGGGGACAACGTTACTTCACGCAGGGCATTCGTATATAATACATAGAAAAAATAAAAAGTCGACAATGTGGGTGTGCGTCAATAAAAGAAAATATGAGTGCAGTGGTACTGTCAAAGTGTTTTTCAAGAAAGTGATAGTGTACATTTTATGAACAAACATTCTCCACATTATGATCTGAAATAAATAGATAATTTTGGCTTAGTACTTTTTTCTTTGACTATACCACCTCGATGATAAAGTAGATAATTTTCGGGGGGAAACGAAAACGGGGGCAAACGCCAGTAACCCAAAAAAACTACTACATCACAAACGTCTTAACAGATTTTAACAATTGAGGTATATTCGGATTTACGGAGACCGTGAGAGAGACCGCTACATAATATTGTGACAAGTCAATAGGTTGAATTTTAGGTCACAAATGTAGTACAAAGTTATTGGTGCGGCTACTTTCATACTCCGTGTGCTTGGCCAGGTGCATTCATATGTTTGTATGTGGTATTGAAAGAATTGTTGTATGGGATCCCCCTTAAATATTTATTTTATTCTGTGTTTTTAGTACATCATCTGTAAAAAAATTAACTGTCTAACTTTCACTGATCAGGAGATACAGCCTGGTGGGTTATTTGTTTTATAATAATGCCACGTGTTCTTATAATAAACTTCAAGGGTCCTCCTGTTTCGCTCGCAGGGTCTACAGCTCACAGAGCCTAGCTTAGTCGTTATACGAAATATTAGGTTATGTTGCTCTGAGTCCTCTCTAGATAAGCCGAAACTGACTTGTTAAGTTCAGCTGGGATGGTTGACGCATGAGGGCTTCTCAGAAACTATTAAGCCATTTTGTTGCGTTTTTTTCCATTAGCCGAAAGCTCACTTATGTATCGGGTGTGTTTCAAATTTTAATAAACATATAATTTATTATTTAATAAACATATAGTTTATTATTTAGCAGAGCTCCGTGGTTTACTGGGTTTTCCCGTTTCCTTCTCACACTGGAGATGAAGGCTCGTTTCCTGACCAGGTACCGATGAGATAATTTATTTATCTTAAGCACAGTATCGGAATTTCAGTGTTTCGGATGGCAGGTTAAGCTGTAGGTCCCGACTAATATCGCTGCGTGGTAGTGGTCGTAAAACCCCTCCATCAACCCGCACTGAGCCAGCGTTGTGGATTATGGCTTAATCTTACTCGTATCCGGGTAAAGGCCTGTGTCCCTCGGTGAAGACATTAATAGGCTACGTTTATTATATAAGTAATTTTAATATTCTCAAGTAGATTATCGGACAATCCATGTTACGGATGACATTTTAAGCTGTGAATCCCTGCTTCTATCGCTACTTGGTAGTAGCAGTCGTAAAAACTCCTCTATCAACTCTGAGCTAGCCTGATGGAATATGGCTCAAACTTACACGTATCCGCATAAAGACCTGTGCCCCACAGTGGGGACATTTACATTTGCAAGAGGCTAAATTTAAGTTTTATTTATCCCAAACCTTCGTCTCCAGGCGAACAAGCCATCCGATCCCGCTACGCCCGCCTGCTAGTGCTGGTGCCACCAGACCCGCCCCGGATCCTGCAGGGCTCCAGCATTCAGGCTGTGGAGGACCAGGACATAAGCTTGGAGTGCGCGTCGGTGGGTGGGAAGCCTGCTGCTGAGGTGGGTATATATTCTTTACCAACATAAGTTTTGACTCCCAAATATTTTAAAAGGTTCACCATATTTAGGGGCCCATGTTGCTTCACTGAACCGTATTGGTTGCCATAGATCTTTTTCTGTCCGAATTTTGACCGAGCGATCCAAGCGTCCGGTTTCGAGATTGGCCGAAAATGCTTTTGTCTGTCGGTCTGTTCTCGCCTACAGGTCGCATTTTCCAACAGAATTTGACGAAAAGTGGCACATAAGTTCCTAGATTTAATTAGCAATTTTAGTCGATCGCAATTTTTGTTTGGGGGGAAAATATGGGGTAAAAGTGAGGAAGTTGTCTGTAGCGTTATATATGGACCGATTTTAATTTTTGAAATTGAAGCGAGATCTACTGTTCTCACAGAACCCCTAGTAGTTAGGTTTGTTAGATCACAACTTTAAAGTACAATGTAGTTTAGGATAGGACAGGGTGTATGATTTTGGTGAACATTTAGTTAATTTGTAACTTTCTACTTAATTTGGTAAATAGGTAAACTTACGCCTTTATTTAATCACTTTCGCCAATAACCAATGGAAAAGCGATTAATTTATCACATTGGCCACACAGGTTGGCCACAGTGTATAATATCTGGCTTTCATATATGCCCAAAGATTTGACATGTGACCTAATAGTTGATCAGAACAGGGTCAATAGTCGATTTCAGACAAGACATAAGCAATGCGTAAATTTTCGTGCTTTGCCCACTGAAGTAGGTTGTAGAGCAAGTGTAGGACGGTCATAGTAGAAGCCTGCTGCGAAGGTCGGTTCAAGTCGCATTTTATCCCATATATCGTAATCCCTTTTCTACCCCCGAAGAAAAAAAGGGTTGCTATAAGTTTGAAGCGTTTGTCTGTGCGCCTGGTGTGTCGGTGGCACTCTAGCGCATAAACGGTTGAACGGATTTTAATGTATTTTTAAAAATTTGGTAGTAAACTTCCCTGGGGCGATTATTATTAAAATAAGAAACAATGAACCAAATATTATATTTTTTTATTTATAGTTTTTCCCAGAAGAGGAGTAGTCAAAGTCAAAGTAAATATATTTATTACCAGCTATCAATGTCCTTGACTACATCTGCGTGGACTCAAAAAAGTATCCTATTTGTTAATACAGGTCATAAAACATCAATGTTCTAAACTTGAAATCCGTTCAGCCGTTTTCGCGTGATTGGATAACGAAACCAATCTCACATAGCACAAAATTTTACATTTATAATATCAGTAAAATGGGATACATTTTCTGCCAACTCCTAAAGATGTCACGAAAACACGCCACGAATATGCACCGGCTGAAAGATCTTCTTGCGTTTCTAAAACGCACGGTGGCAAGTTGGAAACAGGTTTTGTAGAGTCCTACAAAACAGGTCTTGTAGAGTCCTGCAAAACAGGTTTTGTAGAGTCCTACAAAACAGGTTATGTAGAGTCCTACAAAACCTGTTTCCAACTAGTCAGTTTAAGTGTTAAAATTAAACAAAGAATGTATTGCAGATAACCTGGGTGGACAACGATGGAGGGGTGCTCACGCAGGGTGTCACTTACATCATCGAGCCCATGTCCGACGGCCGACGTTTTACTGCAAGGTTAATATTTTTTATCTACACACGTATCATAAACCATCTTTACTGCGTCCAAAAACCGCACGTTACGATCAGCATAATGTTACACTACTTTGTAAAAACTCATTTCTTATCTGAATATTGAACATTATGACCACAATGTGTAAATTTTCTACATATTATGACATTCAAATTTCAAACGCCGACGCCCGCTTGCGTGCCGCCCCTACTTTGTCTGTGAAGTTGGTACTACGGAACAAGCTAAACAACTCAATGCCACAATGCCGGTCAAACATGCGGTTCCTCAACACATCAAAGAGAGCTTATGATATATCTGTAGATAAACTAGTGTATGTAACTGTACATAATTAGGCATTAAAACTCTCGAGTGATATTATCATTAATTATTATTAAAACCCATTCTCGAGTTTTAATGCCCTCCATTATGTATCAGTCACATAAACTACTATTTCATATCTATATTTAAAGAGCTTTGTACATTATATACATTACATGACAATGTCGCTCTATAGGTCGAAAATAGACAAACAAAATAAATACATGTCATTTCATTACCAATGATAAAAAACCTAGCTACCTATTCCTAATGTAATTTTTTGCTAATTTATACAGCACTGTGGCTTCCCCGGAGGTTGGGAAGCCAGAATACTGTTACATCCACACTCATCCAAGAAAAACTTATAGTTGTGACTGCATTAAGATTAATATTGAATCAAAAAATACTAAATTTATCATCATCATCAAAATAGCGCTCCCTTAAGTGATGGCAGAGGCACAGCTGGCACCCAGCAGGAGCTAAGGGAATAAAAGAGCGAAATTAATACGGAATTGCAAGACAAAATTACTGAATGTCTGTCTGGGTGAAGTGCTGGGTCAGGGTAGGTTAAGGATAAAGGTGGTGAGCCAAGCGAAGCCCGCTGAATCTTTCGTGTTAGATTGAATATGTAACAACAACAAAATCTAGAAACCAGTGCTTCTAATTTACAATTTTACAATTAATTTGACATTTACGACGACCCGAATGGCCGAGTCGGCAGTGACCCTGCCTACAAAGCCAAGGGTCCCGGCTTCGAGTCCCGGTGGGGGCAAATATTAGTTTTATGAAAACGGAGTTTGTACCCTAGTCATGGTTCTTTATCTATCTAAGTATAATATTTATCTATATAAGTATGTAAAGTTATACAATACTCTGGTAAGATCACAACTGGAATCGAACGCAATAATCAGGGACACCGCATGAAACGAAATATCGTCTCATGTCGGAACGTATCCAGTATAAATTTATGAGACATACCTATTATTTTCGACTTGACGGGGTGTATCCCTTCTACCCGTATCCCTTCGTTATGGTAGGATACAACGAACTCAGAGTTAGAAGGGATATGGAATTGGTATGTTATGTGTATAATAGGTAGGATATGTTAATCCTATGGTGTTAGACCAGTTGTGCTTGTGCGTGCCTGACGAGTACGTGTGGCGTCGCCGGCCGCCGCCATTGCTGCAGGTCCCGCGCGCGCGCACGTGTCTGCTGACGCGCGCTCCGCTCACCAGAGCCATTCGAGTGATCAATGATTTGGCAGAGCAAATTGATGTGTTGGGGGTTGCTCTGACTGAATTTACAAGAATGGCACTATTTGTTATATGTTATAAATATGTAAATACTTAGTTAAATCAGATTAAATGTACCTACCGCATTAGGTTAAGTTAAGCCTGTAATGGTAGTTATAAATGGAAATAAATTAAATATATAAATAAATAAAAATCATCTAGGGCTCCATCTTCCACCTTCGAGCTTCGTAATCAGGAGATGATAGCGAGAACATCCCAAGGTAATAATAATAATAATATTACCTTGGACACTATTTACACACATTGATCTAGCCCCAAACTAGGATTCCCCGTATCTTGGGTACTAGACACCGAAACACATACTTATATAGATAAATATTATACTTAGATAGGTAAACAACCATGACTTTGACTAGGGTACAAACTCCGTTCTCATCAAACAAATATTTGCCCCCACCGGGACTCGAACCCGGGACCCTTGGCTTCGTAGGCAGGGTCACTGCCGACTCGGCCATTCGGGTCGTCAGGTGAAATGGATAGGACTTGCCACGACGAATTTAATGAGCCGTTACTCGATAGGTATACTATCTAGCATACCAGAGTTCCCTTCCTGCCCTTCGAGCTCTATCTTTAGACCTGTTCAATGGTACCATATTATTGTATACTCATCGAAACTATAAACAAACTAAATTTGGTGACTAAAGAAGTTTTCAAATCTTCCTACCAAATTTCTAGTTAGAAGTGGGGTAGGAAGATTTGAAAACTTTGTAAGAATTCACTGCCACCCCGCCCGAACGCAAGTGTGAATTCAATAGAAAGCTATCAAGAAAGCTGTTGCCAAAGTTGCCTGCCGTCTGTGCGCCGTTTGGCATTGTCGCCTATCGGGTAACCATTTAGATATCGATACCATACCGTTACCTATAAGTCATCGATTTGGAAACGTCGTATAGTAAGTAACGATAAAAATTTCGAAACCCAGTAGGTTTATTTAGAATGTAACTAAACTTTGTAATTAGCATAACAGTAATGTTAATTGATAATTTACAGCTAAATTGTTGGTAGCGTTAACAGGGTCTGCTCCTGCGCGAGCGGCGAACGTGAAGCCAGGGCCCCGATGCTTCCATTCCAACCACAAGCCTCACACAAGCCTATCGCAGGCTCGGAAGTCACTGTCACACGAACATGATTCATCGATTCAGGAGAGAGAGAGAGGTAGCGCAAGCCTGCGATAGGCTTGTGTGAGGCTTGTGCTTAGTAGCACAGAGGTCCAGACCACGGAGATCCTCGGCCGGTTTCCGGCTATCCCAACCCAGATATCCCGGATTTATTCTCATCAACAGTTATGTGTGCAGGTCGGTGCTGTCCCTCCGCCCTAGAAGGCAGCATCACAACCAAACCTTCACCTGTCAAGCGCAGAACACGGCGGACAGGGCTTACCGGGCTGCAACGATCAAACTGGAGGTAAGACATCTCAAATATCTCCAACCTACCACACCATTTGTTACATACATATATAGCGTCACGCATTTTCGTACACGGGGCGGCTGAGGACCAGGGGCCTGATTCTCGTCGGAATAGCATCGAACAAGCATGTCGATTGCTTCCCAACGCCAAAAATGTCGTACTCGGTATTCCGGTAAACGGATTACAATGCTCACGTGAGGTGCGATCGCGATTATTGTAAGAGACGCGCGGTCGGCGCGTATGAGTATTATTTTTGTCCCAAACGCGCGGGAATATCGCACAATTGAGGAAAGACGCTGGTTTTAGTAGCATCGCCCTCCAGTTGTGCCCACCTTTTTGGTAAACCCTGCTGTGAATATCTGTGTTTTGACGACCTCTGGACGCAGCGGTTGTGGCTCTGCCTACCATGTACCAAATACCAAATGTCTTTATTACTGTAGATATTTACATATACTTAGCAATCGTCATTTTTTGCTACTTCTCTACATTGGACCACTGTGGGAGAAGTAGGGCGTAGAAACTCCCACAGATTGATTTTTAGATCTCTTTTTAAAAATTGCTTATGCTTAACTAATACAAAATATAATATTTAGTCACTATCATAATTAATAAGCAGGAATAAATAATTACAAAATTATTAACAGCAAGGTCTGTGTTGAGCCAGATCAACCCCATACAGACCCATCATTTAAGTAATCTTGAACATTGTAATAGCCCTTTTTCGACAAAGTCGCTTTAACATGGATTTTAAATTGCTCAAATGGCAATTACAAGATCTCCAGAGGTATCTTGTTGTAGTAGAGAATGCATTGACCCTTGAAAGAATTGCTAACCTTCGCGAGTCTAAACCGGGGCGCAAGTAGGTCCCGGGTTCGATCCCCAGCTGGGGGTGAGAAAAAAACCACCGGATCTTGGATGTTTATATATGTGTGACGTCGCTTTTTCTGGTACCCACGACTCAGGGTGTCCTAGTGTGGGGCCAGAAGCAATTTTTGTGCCTATATGTAAAAATGTTTATGTAATGTTTATGTTTATGTGTCTGGATAGTCTGTTTTGTATATAAATGTCCAGCAGTGCACAAGAACATGCTGAGGAATAAGGTAAATATTCTGTATCGATATTTTTTGAGACGGGCGGTGGTGTTGTGGTCGAGACTGTGCTTCGCCGGCGAGAAGACCCGGGTTCGAATCCCGCCTGGTAAGGAAGAAAAATAAATCTCCAGGCCTTGGATGTTAACATGTTCGTGATGTCGCTGTTCCTGGCTCCCACGTCACCCGGTATCCTAGTGTGGGACCAGAGGCAATTTGTAAAAAATAATAATATCGGAAGTGTCCGTAGGGTTGATTCATAAAAAACCCTTGAGGAATTGAAAAAATATCAGCTCCTATCTATTTGAAGCAGAACTCCGAACACACATATTTAGTTTTTATGATAAAAAGTTGAGTGGTCTAGCATTATTAAAAGACTTTTACGACGGGATCTTACGATCGACGGATGGCTATCTGATTGAATGATATTTTTATTTATTTATTTGCCTTATAAAATATCCTTCTGCCTTGATTGATCAAGGAATCAATCATAGGATATAGCCTAGCTTACATGCGTTTGCTATTCCGTGGAATCCAATAAAAAATCACTTCCTTCTTGAATCATTTGTTTTATGCCCTCACTATGAGAACATTGCTGGATAATAGCAGTGAAAAAATTAAGACAATAACAGATTCCAAATCCATTTGGCCTCTGCCCTTCCACCCCATGTGAGAAACGACGACATGTCGATTGAAGATATGTGAATTAAGAATTATTTCTCGTGTTACATTTACTGACAAACTGTATGTAAATACTATACATCGGTTGTCGCTAATATCTTATCAAACAGTTTAAGATCACTCGCTCCAAATCCTTTAGGTCCATATCGACAACTTCCCATTTTGACAAGATTCATACTGACAGCTTCTTCTTCTAATGCGTTAGTTGATCAACCATCGAAAAAAAAAGCAACCTGACAGAGTGTATATGTCACCGGCAGATAGTCAAAGCCGTTAGTTGATAAACTAACACAGCATTTGATCAAATATCGACAGATAGTTAACCAGACCGACAGGGTTTAGAATTTACGTTTCTTTTGTTCTTAAATGTCAATCTAACACGAAGACTATTCGGGGGCTTCGCTTCGCTTGCCCCCTCTATTCTTCACCTAAGCTACCGCAGTGTTTGCCCTGGTATTTCGTTTGCAATTCAAATTTAAACCAGTTTACTATTTAACCGTTTTAACCATTAGTTTATCAACTAACGCGTCATACAGTAAACAGTGCGCTACAGTTTGCTATCTCTCGATAGTTGACCAACTGGCGAGGAAAAAAAAAACGTTAGTTTATCAACTAACGGTTTTGACTATCCTACGGTGACAGATACATCATGGTTCCTGGGGGGCGATGCTGCAAATTTGTACAAATATAGCACTATAGTGTTTGATACAGGTCAGTTTTTGTTAATTGTCTTCTACTGCTCGGCATGGCTCACGTTCGTTTCAGTGATAAAGTGCTGAAATGTTAACCCTTGACTTATAGCCGAAATGTTTTCGAATTGGAAAGTTGTCGAAACGCAACGTCTTCGAATTGAGATTTTGTCGAATTTGGAAGTCGTCATTATGGGAACTTGTCTTGAACTTGAATTGTATGGGGTTAATCTGGCTCAACACAGACCTTGCTGTTAATAAGTTTGTAATTATTTATTCCTGCTTATTAATTATCACAATTCATATTGAAATACTTGTATTAGTTAAGCAAAAGCAATTTATAAAGAGAGCTAAAAATCCATCTGTGGGAGTTTCTACGTCTTTCTTGTCCCACAGTGGTCCAATGTAGAGAAGTGCCAAAAATTGCGGTTGCTAAATATATGTAAATTCCTACAATAATAAAGAGATTTGATTAATCGTCATATGCACCTTGGCATAAAAAATTAAATGTTGACGAAAAGGGAATTTGTTTAAATGGACCTAAAGTCTCCATACGTCCTGAGAATGTGCAATACATTTTAGCTCGAAACGGGGATAAAATTGTTCGTCACAACTCGGGCGTACTGAAAACTAAATCCAAACATAGAAACACTGATATGTTAAATATAGACAGAGCAGAGAGGGTGCGGGCTTGGAACGATAATTTAAGATACGGTGAACATGTGTCGATGTTATAATCAGATATATCAGTGTTTTAGCACCTGGGGTAATAACACCTACTGGGGTAAAATAGTTATTCTGCAAACATAACATTTAACATTTATAATATACCTCGCTCCACGAGTTATTAGTGGTGGCCTTGAATGCGCAGTAGTCACGTTTCAATACCTGTACATATGCGCAGTAATTCCCGCCAACGTCGCCCAGCGCTCTTAATTCGTGGCGCGAGGTATACAGACACGTATGTATATTGCTTCTAGTTTCACACTAGGATACCCTTTGTCGTGAACCAGAAACAGCGAAATTACACACATCCAAGACCTGGATTTGTTTTACATCCCGAGCCGGGTATTGAACCCGGGACCTCTCGCATGGTAGGCAGAGCCACCGCAGCGCCACAGAGGTCGTCGCGAAGGTAGTACCTAACAGCAAAGAATAGCAGGTATAGGTCGCGCCAAGTTTATTTTTCACTGAGCGAGCTGTGACCTTTCTTTCTCGCATAGGGTAAGCTACTCTTATTTTAAAGTTTAAAACCACTTTTGGAGGATGGTGATCAGCTCTCCATACTCAAAACAATATATAGATACATACGGGTGAACATATAATAATAATAATAAGTCTTTATTCCAGAAAATTAGATTTTTTCCATATAACTTATAACCTCAATATAAAAGTTGGGTCTCTTTAGGGATATTTTGTTTTACAATATTTTTTTTTATAAAATTCCTACAAATTCGAGTACTTACATAAGGTAGCTAATCTAATGAATATATTGCTCGTGTTCGGGTCAGTCACTTTTTCAAGTAGATTCTGAGATATTTATATTTTTCTGAATGTGACTGCCAGTGGACTGACGAGGGTGAAATAGTACTGACAAAAAAATCAGATGTTTCAACTATCTTTAACTGCTTTTTAACTTGTTTATATTTTTGACAGTTTTGAAACCATTTCTTCCATCTTTTTTAATTGTTTATTTCTGGACTTTCTCTGTTTTTCGCTGCTCTTTTTCGCCTCTTTTGCTCTTTGTTAAGGTGCTACGAAAATAAAATGGGGTTTTTTTCGAATCCGTTTACTCCACCATGAAGTCATCTACAGATTTGATTTTTGGGTAAACGTTTATTGAGTATTTGATTAAGATTTTCACCAAAACAAAAACGCGATTGGATGAAATTTTCTCGATAGAATTTAATTACGAACAGCTCTAAATTATATTATTTTTTCCTGTAATTATGAAATCCTTACTAATTTCATTGTGGAACTACGTTTAAAGTTAAAGTAGATATTATGTATTCGCAAAATCTCCTAAAAAAACTTTTTAACAAAATAGCGTAGTTTATTTTTAAACAATTATTCTGTGGTTTAGCGCTACGTTTTTTCATTTTTTCCCGATTCCGTCCCTCTCACACTACGGGTCTTTCCGTCCGGAGTAACGGGGACCTTTGCACGGACGAGGTATCGCCTTAATCTATACATATGTATAAATATTTACGTTTTTTTCCCGTAATTGTGGTAGGCCGAGAGATCTATAATGGTAGCAAATGGTATTTAGTTTATGCACACTCACATATGTAGTTATCTACACAGTCAGATGTCGGTGTGAACAGCAAACGCGTTCAACGTTCAACGCTAAATAAACAGCACGAACTCAGTCTACAAACAATTCTCCCTCCCAGCCCGAGAACGGCAGTTCTATTGGTTGCTCTTTTATTTCGTGTCGCCCTGCAGCGCCATCTGTACTCTGCGATTCGTTTATGTTGTACGGGAAAGTTGATTTTGTCAACCCTGAACGATCCATGACGGCAATAGCGGTAATTTTCCCGTTATAGGTTTTGAACTTTATCACCATTGCGTGAGGTTCGAAATCACGATACCTCAAAACAGGGTTGCGATAATCAGAATAATCAAGATAATCAAGAATATTTCGCGCCTTGTACAAAGCGTAGCTTTGTACAATCGAACCAACTGAATCATGACCCACTTGCCTGATAATTCGTTTGAAACTTTCAAACTTGTAAGATCTATCAAAATGTCAGTGACTAATCAAATGATGACAAGTTCGTTACCAAGGAAATAAACCTTCAAGCGAATTTCGACCTACTTGCATTTAAGGGGTTTAGCAAAATAAGCTTATGGTGGGTCATGATTCAGATGGTTCGATAGTACAAGGCGCGAAAAGTGATGATATCTCTTGAGAACTTGTCTATGAACTTAAATTATTTACGAAAATATTTTAGTATATTTCGGTATTTATTTAGCGGTTACTGTCTTTATTTTATAAGTATTTAATTAATTCCTTTACCATTTTATTTATACTAGACATTGTGCACGTGCAAGGTAAGTAGGCACCTTTTATAATAACATTTCATTTAATGTCTTGGTTTGCTGGAAAAAATTTCTTTTTAGAGTTGAGCCTTTGTACATACATTTTCTTTTAATGTAACTTGTAAAATATTTGTGTGTATATAATAAAATAAATATATAAATAAAATATAAAATAAAGAATTATGAAACTCAACAATGATTGGACACTACGATAAGTTTAATTTTTTATTAAGAAATTAAGATTCTTATGATATTTGTGGAAACTGAACATCATCTTAAATCACTATGTCAAAGCGCTTCTAAATGTTTAGATATAAAAGTTTCTTCATAAACTGTACCCACACGATGTGCTAATTATTATTTTTGTGATACAAATTGTTGTTGAGTCAAAAAAGATGTAGACTTTCTTTTGCCTCTCTTGCTCCTTTTACTTTTAACTTTGTTACAAATATAGCATACCCGCTTCCCCAAAATACATATGCATCTTCTCTATAAACTTTCTCGATACTTGTACCTAGTGGTATTGTTCCCAATTTCTATTTTTATTACCACTATTTCCCCCGCCCTAAGGTCAACTTGCCCACAAACCAGAAGAAAATAAGTTACTTGGGACACGCACAATACCCACCCCTTCAGGTCATCGTAATGGGCAAGGTAGAGGGGAGAAGACGCGCTGGCAGAAGGAGGAGGTCGTGGCTCCGCAGCATCAGGGAGTGGACGGGAGTGGCCAAGAGTTGGCGAAGAACAGAGAGGACTGAGATATCTAGACTGAGAGACTAGATAGGAGAGCTGACCCCAACCTCAACTAATTTAATGTCTATTTTAGCCCATTATTGTCGCCATGGAGGGGCACGGGCCTTTACCCAGACCCAGGTTAGATTGAGCCATACTTCAGCACGCTGGCTCAGTGCGGGTTGATAAAGGGGTGTCTGGCTAGTGGCCAACCCGACTGTCAGAAGTTATCAAGCCTATTAGAGCTTTAAGACCGAGTAGGCATAGCTTAACGTGTCATCCGAAGCACGGAAGCGCCAGACAAATGCAACATAGAAACGGACACCCATCCAGTACCTGTCTCTGCCAGATGTAGCTACGCCAACGATAATTTCCGATGTGCGAATACCGATGGGCCACGGACGATCGATTTGGGTTATCCTCCAAATTCCTTGAGTTGCGATTCACCCGGCGTGGTTTCTTTGTCTTTTCCTTTCGATAAACAAAAGCTGCGATGAGAGCGCTACTAATCCTACACAGTCACCGGCAGACTGTGCTGTTATTACTTACAGCCCCGCAGATATTTCGGTTTATCGGGATATTAGATTAGGAGAGCGGTCGAATGCACAGGCTGCTGCTTATAGAAAGTGCCCCTTATGGCTTAAGCAAGCGTCAATAATGAGATTTTAGCTTAAATTAAAGGCCAAACAAGTTGTCAAAATAATGTGGGATTCGACTTTTTCCGGTAGAATTATAATATTCATGGAAAAGGAAGTTGTCATTCGTAAAATAAATCTAAAATATAATTTAGGAAACGGAAGTTACTTCAGCGAGCGTAAATGTGTACGCTGAAGCAACGGAAGTCAACTTTAGCCGGAAAAGTAATGGCAGCAGAATAGTGTTGGATGGACAATCGACCTTTCGTTATCAGCAGTAATCTCGAAAGGTCGAAGTGTGATCTTAGCATGGTAGAATTTAAATGTGACAATAGTTATACTTTTAATGAAACAACGACCTATGATGTGAAAAAGTATGATCAAAGTATAATGGAAGCGCTTAGTACGTTGGTATCTATGATGTGAACAAGACGAATAAAACGCAAGGTAGTATCCAGTGGTAGTATAGTATCCCTTTAATTGTGCACTGCCTACAATTTCATGATGTTTTTCACTATCATGCCTTGTTTACTGGAAAAAAATATTTTTTAAGAGATAAGCTCGCCTTTGCAAACAAGTTTACTTTTAATTTATTTTTTATTTACCAATTTGTATCAGACACGAAATTCATAAAAACATTGTATAAACAGGGAAACAAAGCAACAGCACAAAATAAAACAACAAATAACCACTCACACACACACACACACACACACACACACACACACACACACACACACACACACACACACACACACACACACACACACACACATACACACACACACACACACACACACACACACACTCACACACACACACACGCACACACACATGCATACATATACAAATAGGCACACACTATTTTCTATTAAGGTTTCAATAAACAACTACCCAGTGTCTCGTAATAGGACTCATAATGGCACTTCTTAGATATTTGTGTGCGATAAAGAATAATGACGTTTAATGACGACGACAAATTCTAAATACCCATTTGGTTAAATTAGGTACCCTATGGCTAAATGATTAAACCTCAGAGTGACTCGTGACTCATCAGTCATCACATCACCTTAAGAAACCTTTTCAGGGCAGCTTTTCCCCAATGACTCACTGTCGACAGAAAATTCTTAATTAAACCGCCATTTTCAACGATACCTCGAACTCAAGTTGATTTATTATTGATAAATCGAATCTCAGCTTGATACCAAAGCAATACGATCGTAAGTCAAACGAATACTGTCCGACCCTTTGTGTAAGCGTTTGTTTTCATACTTCATTAGCTTTTTTATTAGACCCATCTTCAGTGTGGGTTATCCACGACTCAACATATATATGTCACCTAAGATTGTCAAAACCGTTAGTTGATAAACTAACGTTTTTTTGTCATTAGTTGGTCAACTATCGCCAGATGGCAAACTGTAGCGTACTGCTTACTATATGACGCGTTAGTTTATAAACTAACGCTTAAAACCGTAAAATAATAATAATAATAGTACCTTGGACACTATTTATACACATTAATCTAGCCCCAAACTAGGGTTCCCTGTATCTTGGGTACTAGACAACGATACACATACTTATATAGATAAATATTATACTTAGATAGATAAACAACCATGACTAGGGTACATTTGCCCCCACCGGGACTCGAACCCGGGACCCTTGGCTTCGTAGGCAGGGTCACTGCCAACGCGGCCATTCGGGTCGTCATAGTAAACTGGTTTAAATTTGAATTGCAAACGAAATACCAGGGCAAAAACTGCGGTGGGTGAGTAGAGGGGGCGAGCGCAGCGAAGCCTCCGAATAGTCGTCTTGTTAGGTTGACATGTAAGAACAAAATAAACTTAAATTCTAAACCCTGTTCGTCTAGTTTACTATCTGTCGATAGTTAATCAACTAACGGTTTTGACTATCTTACGATGACGTACGTAATATTGCTCAAAAATATTCCCAATTCCTTCTGCCTATTGCAAATGATGTGATGAGTTTTCCATTACAAACACACATTCGTCATACTCTTTCCTATTGGGGTTTATCAATATTGATATTGATTCCAAAGTATCAGAACTAACAAAAGAATTAAATCGACAAATTGTACCCCGACATTTATTTTTCACTTAAAGAGTTTTTTCAGTTAGTTCAGTTTTGATACGTGTACAGTCATTGCGATAATGTGTCTTTATGCGATTCAATATTGTACCAAAAAAATCTATACAATTTGATATTTTGATAACTTTATATTTTTACAACCTTTTGGGTCTGCAAACGGGTTGAGTTGCGAAAACCCTCCTCAGTCCCTTGCGAGTTTTTTTCATCGTCCTACGAGTGAGTCGCCCTTTGTTCATTAATTCCTATATTTTATACGGCTTCGTCTAGACACGATGTTACAGTTAATGAAGTGTTCAGACTTCTTTTATCGTATGTTCAGTGAATACTAAATCTAATATCGAGAATTCCACCTTCAGAACTTCAGCAGTGGGATGCAGATTACTTTTAAAAAATATTATTGAATCCTAGAAGCTGACGACTTCGAACTGGTATCAATACCAGCATTTGAAACTTTACGGGCAACATCAATAACACAGATTTGCACAGCAAATATACTGATTTTCACAGCAAAAATCAGGGAAAAATACTGCAGTAGCTTAGGTGAAGGGTAAAGGGGATGTACGAGTATCCTTCGTATTAGGTTGAACATGTAAGAACAACAAAAATACTTAAAACATAAAAAGTATTTTTGCTGATCCTTTTTGCTGTGAAAATCAGTATTTTTGCTGTGCGATTAAATACTAGCCTTTTTTAACAATTGAGTACTTATGCATTCTCGGAGTCCGGCTCTTAGATAGGGTCCGGAATACGGAGTTGCGCTCCAGGACTAGAATAATAGATGTAGCTCAGAAGGCGGCCCATTTCAAGTCGGACCAGGCCGGCCACGTGGCTCGGATTTATCCGAATCGATGGGCTGAGATATCCTCGCATTGGGTTCCCAGTCCAAAGAGAAAGCGTGGCCGACCCAGAAATAGATGGAGTGATGAGTTGGGTCTCTGGGATACGAGCTGGTGGGTAACCGCTCAGGATCGGATAGAGTGGAAGAGGGGGAGAGGGGCCTTTGCCCAGCAGTGGGACACGTTGGGCTCTTACTAATAAATTGGGTACTTACATTAACTACTTCTTAACTTTACTTTATACTTTATTGCACAAAAACAGAAGATACAGATACATCAAAATGGAAACTAGGTGTACAAAGGCGAGCTTATCTCTAAAAAGAGATTTCTTCCAGCAAACCTAGGATGGATAGGATACATGAAATAACAGATAGACCTTTGTGCACAACGTTAAAATGTTAAAATAATAAACTACTTACTAATATGTACATAAATTTATAATATCAATACAAACCATCATTTTTAGTACATTTTATTTTATTTCTGATCCAACAAAGCACTTATTAGTTACAATATATCATCACCTTTACTAAAAGTTCAATTAAAAATATAATTTATTATAATACTTCATTTTTAAATGTTTGAATTGTACCCGAAAATCTTATCGAGAAATCCCTTTGTTTATTCTAAAACGACATTCTGCCATTTTTTTATACGTCGATCCGAGTATAGCATACCTACCACATTTGCACTTCAACTCTTACTTCGTCAAGATTTATGTCTTGTTCATAAAACAGTCTCTTCATTTGCCGCAGAAACTCCTGCTTTCTGCAGATAACTCGAGAATATCATTTCACGTCCCCCCCTCCTTAAAAGTCTGACTCATGAGCCATGACATTTTACAACCGCATCAGATTTCCTCGTTTCATACGGTATAGTCCGGTGAAGATATTTTAGGTGGAATGGTGTCGCAATGAAATACTTGCTGACAGTTTTTAAGGTTCCATAGAAAGAAAAACGGAACCATAGGATCACTTGTGTGTCCGTCCTTCAATGTGTAATAGTAGTTTATCTACACACGTATCATAAACCCTCTTTAATGCGTACAAAAACCGCACGTTACGATCAGCATAATGTTAAAAAATTTGGTAAAAACTCATTTCTTATCTGAAAAATTACACATTATGACCATAATGTGTAGTTTTTCTACATATTATGACATTCAAATTTTGAACGCCGACGCCCGACTGCGTGCCGCCCCTAGTTTGTCTGTGAAGTTGGTACTGACATTTAAATTTCAAACGCCGACGCCCGCCTGCATGAAGTTGGTACTACAGAACAAGCTAAACAACTGCAGAGCCACAATGCCGGTCAAACATACGGTTCCTGAACACATCAAAGAGAGCTTATGATATGTGTGTAGATAAACTAGTGTATGTAATAATATCACTCTCTCGAGTGATATTATTATGAAACTCGCCTTTGGCTCGTTTCATAAACCCACTCTCGAGTTTAATGCCCTCCATTATGTAGCAGTCACATAAACTACTATTATGTGACTGATACATAATGTAGGGCATTAAAACTGATGACAAAATGTCGCTAGAACTTTCGAAGTGCCTTACATATCGTTAACCAATAAATACTCGGAATCCTAAGCAAACCTCAAACTCTTTGCCCAAGTAGATGTATCGCATGCTTTATTGCCTTACCAAATTATGTAGTACTCGCTATAGGTTTACTTTGTCAGACAACAAAGACATCTTCAATTAAATCACACAACTGTTCTGTCACGGTTACGTCACAAACAAGATGTAAGCAAGACACTGAATGGATCCTAATTTTCTTTCGGAAAACATTATTCTGTGAATTCATTTTATTTGCCACATTAATACAATCGTAGGGTTAATAGTGAATATCGTAAACTATTGGAAGATGCGAATCTCGCAGTGAATATGAAGAAATCGTGCTAAGAAGCTAGAATTACTAACGTCAGCGCTTGTTATATCTATTTAACCATAGTAATAGTACCAATAATAATAATAATACCTTGGACACTATTTACACACATTGATCTAGCCCCAAACTAGGACTCCCTGTATATTGGGTACTAGACAATGATACACATACTTATATAATAATATGCTTAGATAGATAAACAACCATGACTAGGGTACAAACATCCGTTGTCATGAAACAAATATTTGCCCCCACCGGGACTCGAACCGTGTTGAACATTTGCAAGATACGTGTTTATCGTGAATTGAACACCAAATTTTATTGTACTGTACACCAAATAACTCCATACTGTTTGTGTTTTCATCAAATTGTTCAAGCTTTAATTCAAACAAATAATATATTAGCTCCAAAGACCCAGAAACACATGTTGTGATTGATAAATATATACGCATATTTTTTTTAATTATTTCATCGCTGAAATTTTCAAGGTAAAAAATTACCAAGATAATTACACTTTTTTGATAATAAGTGGATAATATAAAGGTAAATTCATTCCAAGAGTATTTCCAACTCCTGAAATTTCGAGTCGCTAGACTCAATATGAAACGTCGCCAGCAAGACCAAAGTGTTCAGGCTTCTCAGCACCTAATGACCTCGTAGGGGCCCATGAGCTACGAGGTAGCGTGACGATCAGGTGCCAAGAAGTGATGAACGTCGGCGATTCACCGAGCTGAAGTTATGTGGGGTAGATCTAACCTGGTCTGTGCTTCGGTCCCGTCAACCTCCTGTCTCTCTGCAAGGCCCGGGTGCACCCTAGGCTCTTCTTGGTAGACAGGTTCTTCAGCCAACCAGGTATGACTGGCGGGCCAGCTTGGAGCACAGTATCCAACACAGGTTATGTTTCTACTGGTGTAATACAAATCGCCAGGGGGAATGGAATGCCATGGGAGGATATGGATTCTGAAAGTAAATTTCCTATAATATATCGCTGAGGATCCAAGTAATTATGAAAACGAGTTAACCTAGCCTGAAGTTTAAATATTAACTAAAAATTGTGAAGTAAATGATTTTTTTATTTTTATTTATTACACAAAATAATCCATAACGCAAGGTCGTTCTTCCCAGCGATGAAGTCACTAATTAGCAACTCTAAAAACATACCCCAAAAAAAAAATCAGGGCTTTCTGCTAGTTTAAGTATACACTTAAACTAGCAGAAAGCCCTGATTTTTTTTTATGATATGAATAGCGATAAATTAATAATAAATAAAACCTTTTATCGGATTAATCGGATTAATTAATCGGAATAATTTGATTAAATAATTTAATTATTATTCAATCAACAAATCATAGCTGTGCTGCCTTGTATCGACAAAAATATCGATATTTACCCCATCACTTTTTTTTTCTTGAATAGTATATCACTCTTTTAATCAAACAAGTCCGTCAAATTAAATATTAGACGTAAGACTATTGACGAATCCAATATTTTGTTATCCGTGAATGTTGAGTTAACATCGATACATTGTTGGTTGGACAGGAACGTTATTAGTATCACTTACTTAGAATACGCGGTGTTCTAGCCTGCGAGGAATATTTAAGAGGCGTCATAACAAAACTAATAAAAAAATCAGAGTAAAAAGTGATTATAATGTTAATTTCAATTATCAAAATGATTCGCCTATGCAGTCTTCCGTAGCCTTTTGACGTGAAAATCACCACATCTGTCCTGGTCTGCTAGTGTGGCACCCTCCAAATGCCACGCAACAGTGTCCTCACGAAATTAGAACCTTCCTAAGCCCTTATTTTCACTTTTCCCTCCAAGAACAATGACCAACTAACTCTGACCTCCAACCTTGTTAGGACAGTCCCGTTCATCCTATTACAGGGGTGAGACTATTGACTGCTGCAGTTCAGACAGTACTGGACGTTCAATTGGATTCGGCATTTTTCCAAGCGCGAAGCACGAAATTACGTTTTTTCCGTTGCCGTCTGGTTCTTTGTTACGGGAGGTTTTCTTCTGATATTTGTAATGTTTAGACGGTTCTTTCGGTGTTCATTATATGCCGCCCAGACCTCTTTCTGGCCGTTTTGGCATATAGGACTGATATACAGGAAATATATTTGTAGTGTAAACAAGAACACACGTCTGAAATTAAATGCAATTCATTGTGTCAGTTCAAATATTTGTAAGCCGCCAAAGTCCACATTTAGGTATATGAACCCGTTAGGAACTTACTTGAATGTTTAATTTACTATTTATTTAAATGTGAATTTAAAATATGGCCGTATGTAATATCTGTGGAATTAATTTCACTTTGATGAATCAATATAGCTTAATTTCCGGAACCCGCACGAAATAATTAAAACACGACGTGTAGGCATTTACTGAATGCGTCATAGGGTGCTTTTAAAGATCCGACGATAACTGCACGACACGATATTCCATACACAATTTTCATTGAAATACCGTAGAGGGAGAAATGGCAAGAAAGATTGATGCTTAGCTCCGTTTTTTATTCTCAGTTTATATTCAGTGTATCGTGCAGTTAACATCGGAACTTTAAATTCGCCCATAGGATATTTACTGAACGAAACCACAGATTCTATCTGAAACTCACACTTCTGTGTGTTTAATACTACGATACCCAATGGAAAAGCATCCTACAGCTTTCCTATTCCATGTTATTTGTAGCTGAATGCTGAACCACAAATTACCGGATTCCATTCAAACTAGTTCAATACTACGAAATCCAATGCTCTGCTGCGGGAATAAAGCAGAACATAATATAAATAGTCGGCAATATAGAACATACAGTGTAGCTAAAATTATTATCAATAAATGAAATGAAATAAAGCGTATTTGCAAGAAAACCGTAGATTATAGGATCTTAACATTAAAATATGTGCAGGGTTTTCAGCTTATTTCAGCAAAATAATAATTGTTATAATATTATTAGATTTCTATTAATGAATATATTTTTCGAAATAAATTACTATTTGTGTAATTTAAATATGAAAGGCTTTCTATATAATATAGGCTATTTAATCGCACATCAAAAATACTGATTTGCACAGCAAAAAAGGATCAACAAAAACACTTCTTATGTTTAAATATTTTATTTGTGCTAAAGTTAATGTTTTAATTATTTTTATTGTTCTTACATGTTAAACCTAACACGAACGATAAAGGGGGCTTCGCTTCGCTCACCCCCTTTACCCTTCACCTAATCTGCCAAAGCATTACCAAGGGACAGTGATTTCTGCCTAAAGATAGGTGATGATGTTGTTAAATCCAACGCTGATGTTGCTCGAGCTTTTGAAACATTCTTCACCAATGTACCCGTACTCACAACGGACCGTCTAAATTCATTTCCATTTGAAGCAGAGACTTAATTAAAAAATAACACTAGCGTCAGTAATGTATATTTAAAATTTCATCATGTATATCCCCAGGACATTGTCAAAACGTTTAAATTACTTAACTTAAAAAATACGGAAGACCTGTGGGGTATATCAGTCAAAGTCATTGATTCAGTAATTCTAGTTATAGCCCCACACTTAGCTTATATATTCAATAAATGTGTTGACGATGGGGCTTTTCCAGACCTCATGAAACACAGTAAACTTATACCGCTGTTCAAATCGGGAGATAAGGGCGATCCTTCAAATTTCAGACCAATATCTGTTCTTCCAACACTAAGTAAAATATTTGAAAAGATTATACTCAATCAAATGCTCTCACACTTCAACCGTACAAAACAACTCCACGCTTAACAATATGGTTTCACTCGGGGTAAATCGACTACGTATGCAGGTATTACCCTTGTATCTCATATTTATTCTGCATGGGAGGCCGCACAGGATGCTATCAGAATTTTTTGCGACCTGTCGAAGGCGTTTGATTGTGTTGATCATAATACGCTATTAATTAAATTAAATCATTACGGAGTTAGAAATAAAGCGTTGGATCTACTAAGATCATACCTAAGCAATAGAATTCAAAAGGCAGAAGTTAACGGCGTAAAGGCTGATGGATCGGGTGTTAAAATTGGCGTTCCACAAGGTTCCACATTAGGCCCTTTCTTATTCCTGGTATATATTAATGATCTGCCTTTCATGGTGGAGAAATTAACTGACATAGTGTTGTTTGCTGATGATACTTCAATGGTCTTCAAAATTGAAAGACAAAAAGGAGATTTTGATGATGTTAATGGTGTATTGTCTTTAACCTTGAATTGGTTCACAGTTAATAATTTATTGTTAAACGCTGGTAAAACCAAGTGTATCAAATTCTCACTTCCAAATTTCAGGCAAGTTGAGACCAGTTTGGTGTTAGACAACAGCACGTTAGAATTGGTAAATGATACGAAGTTTCTTGGAATAACCATTGATAGCAAATTGCAGTTGGGACCCCACATAGATAAATTGGCTGGTAAATTAAGTTCTGCGGCTTACGCTGTTAGGAACATCAGACAAAGCACGGATGTGGCTACATCTAGGCTAGTATATTTTAGTTACTTTCATAGTGTGATGTCCTATGGTATCTTGTTGTGGGGGAAAGCAGCGGATATTCAAACTATTTTTATTTTACAGAAAAGAGCTATTCGAGCAATTTATAATTTAAAACGAACAGACTCCTTAAGAGAGCTTTTTAAAGAAATTGACATACTAACAGTAGCTAGTCAATTTATTTTCGAAAATATAATGTATGTACGCAAGAACCTTTCAACATTTTCCAAACATAGCGACAGCTGTAATGTTAACCTAAGAAATAATCACAGACTATTTGCGCCCCGTTTTAGACTCGCCAAGGTTAGCAATTCTTTCAAGGGTCAGTGCATTCTCTACTACAATAAGATACCTCTGGAGATTTTGAAATTGCCATTTGAGCAATTTAAAAAGCATGTTAAAGCGACTTTGTCGAAAAAGGGATATTACAATGTTCAAGATTACTTAAATGACAGGACTGTATGGGGTTAATCTGGCTCAACACAGACCTTGCTGTTAATAATTTTGTAATTATTTATTCCTGCTTATTAATCATAACAATTAAATTTTTCATATTTGTATTAGTTAAGCACAACCTATTTTTAAAAGAGATCTAAAAATAAATCTGTGGGAGTTTCTACGCCCTTCTTCTCCCACAGTGGTCCAATGTAGAGAAGAGGCAAAAAATGACGTTTGCTAAGTATATGTTAATATCTACAGTACTTTGTACTTTGTACTTTGACTATTGACTATTGACTAATGACATTTTACTCTGATATTTGCTGTGCAAATCAGTATTTTTAATATTTCCTAATATAACATGTCATAATTTTTCTATTAATGTATTTTTTTATAATCTAAATATTCTTTAATGCTATACAAATAGTATTTTAGTAGCCACTTTGCCAGACAGTTTTTCCAGGACTCGCTATTGATTAATTTTAAGTCGTCAGGCAATTTTTTATACAAAATAATACACTTATTAAGTATATTCTTCCTATAAATGTTCTTAAATCCAGGAGGTTGATCTATATCAACCTCCTGGATTTAAGAAGTTCATATATTTTGCTCCTGTTTGTCTTTGCCGCCCTTCATCGCTTGTTCTCCAGATTTCACGATGAGAAGCAGCAAAAACACAAACATCTCTAATGTAGGCATATGGGATGGGTAGAATATGAGTTTTCTAAAAAGTGGTTTACAGCTTTCAACTAATTTAGCCTTGCAAATTGATCTTATATTTTTTTTAAACTGTGAAAGCCCTCTTAACTTCCACCGAATTTCTCAATAGAATCAGACCATCATCGCTGAGTAATGAGGAGTCATATTCGTGGCAAGCCGTTAGAGCGGCTTCAATAGAAATGGTTTACCTTAGTTTGTATGAAGCGTAAACAAAGCGATATATTTGCTACACACTGATTCCACATGGCTTTTCCAATTTAGATTTTTGACATATATTGCCTAAAAATTTAAAATTGTCTACTTCCGAAATTGTTTCATTTTTATAACAAAGAGAAATAGTATATACATTTAAACTATTAGAGTGAAATTGAATGAATTTGATTTATTAATATTAATTTGTGGAGTTTAACTTGTATAGGTTTATAGCCGTTTCATTATATCCCCAAGCTCAGTATTTTCAAGCCTTCTTGTTTTTTACACTCTACAGTGTCATGTGCCATGCTAATAGTAGTATTAGTAGTAGTATTACATCATCAGCAAATTGCAAGCAGTTATGTGAGGTGGATTTCGGAAGATCATTGACATATAGTAGGAACAGTAATGGACCGAGTACACTCCCTTGTGGTACACCTGAGTTATTTATCCTAAAATTGGATCTATAAATTTTCTTCGTGACGATGCTGTTTTTTTCAAAAAACTAGTTTTAGATATAGGTATCACTCACTTATCTACTTATTTAACCTATCTCGGTTGCGGCGCATGGCAAGAAAAGATTGAAAGTGCATCTCCTTTCTCTTGCGTATTAAGTTTAAGTATGTAAGTATTATGTTAAGTATGTAAATATATTATACCTTGATATGTGTACTATATTTTATGTACTATGTATTATGACTTTTATTATACTTATATTATATAGTATTAGTTAGTAGGTAGTTTAGTTTAATTTATTGTGCACTAGACTGCTCTTACTAGCAATAGACTCTCCTGTCCTGCCTAGGGTTGCTGAAAGAAATCTATTTTTAAAAATAAACTTTCCTTTCCGCATAAGTGTTCATTTGCTTGTTCTCATTATTTACCATGAAATAAAGTATATTGAATATGTAGCCCAGGAACGAACGGAACGGAACGAAAAATTAACTATCGAAGAAATGGCTATTTAGCCATGGATGGTGCGGAAACCATCGAGTGTTAGCTAATAGTCCTAAGAAAAAAGAAACTTGACATAATAGAAATAAATGACCCAAATGGCCGAGTCAGCAGTTACCCTGCATAGGAAGTCAAGGGTCCCGGGTTCGAGTTCCGGTGGGGTCTAATACTTGTTTGACGAGAACGGATTTTTGTACATTAGTCATGGTTGTTTATTTATCTAGGTATTATATTTATTTTTATAAGTCCTAAGGTTGGGGCTAGCGCAATGAATATCTCAGTATATGTGCCTCTCATGGTCTTCTTCCCGCTCACTCCTTGCCAACTAGATTGGAAAGAACATGCCTTGACCATGTTATATTAAAAACGAAAAAGCCGTCAATAACCCTAGTTACGAATTCTACTCTGACTGACCATCAACTAGTGTTACTATGTATCAAAAACAAACAAAAAAGGGTTATATTTCAAGCAACTGCACCTAATATAGACTATGCAGGTCTTAGTGTTCAACTAAAAAACATTGACTTGCAACCGATATTCTCCTCCTCGGATGCAAATGAATCCTTAAATAATCTGATATCCTCTGTGCAACAAGCCATTAATCTGAACTCATCCATTATTCAACTCTCACGGAAACAAAAGATTATCAAGCCATGGATAACTCCGGGACTTCTACGCTGTATGAGAAACAGAGACAGGTTGCACAAAAAGTCAAAAGATTCTCCAGGTAACTTTATTTTTTCTACCACATATAAAAGATATAGGAACTTTTGTAATAATCTACTTAAAAAACTAAAGAGACTGTACGAGAGAAATCAAATTAAGAAAGCTGGCAATAATCCTAAGGGGCTATGGAAGGCAATCAAGGAAATCACAAACACAACCAAAACGAAAACTGTTGCGACTGAATTGTTAGGGACTGGAGGAAACATTAACACTACTGACAAAGTAAACGACTTTTTTGCTAATATAGGAGAAAATCTAGCGAAAGGAGTTATTGGTAACCGGACTTCCCCTGGAGCAGTACCACTGTTAACTACTACATCTTTTAAAGCAACTACGTCGTCGTTTGTTTTGCTGGAGACAGATCTAGACGAACTAGAGGTACTTATTCTGGGTCTGAAAAACACATGTGCAGTGGGTTGGGATCAAATCTCAAACCGAATCCTTAAACTGAACAAGAATTTTTTCATTCCTCCCTTAACCCATATTTTTAACATGTGCCTCTCAAACGGCGTTTTTCCTAGGACCTTGAAAAGATCAATGGTGCTCCCCATCCACAAGTCTGGTGACAGGGACTGTGTTAATAACTACCGGCCTATTTCAATACTTCCATCAATTTCCAAATTGCTTGAGCGCATAATCAACTCTAGACTAGTCAACTACTTTGAAAGCAATAAACTCTTGTCGACGTCACAATTTGGTTTTCGCAAAAGTATTTCCACTGGCGATGCAGTTCACGAACTGACTGATTATATTACAAAAAATCTTGATGAAGGCAATAATGTAATAGGTATCTTTCTGGACTTTGCCAAAGCATTTGACACGGTCTCTGTACCCATTCTCCTGGCAAAATTGGACCGAATGGGAATCCGCGGAGTCCAACTCAAACTGCTGGAGGACTACCTCACCGCTAGGTCTCAGTTTGTGAGGATAAGTAATTATCAAAGCAGCGATTTACCCATCTCCTACGGTGTACCACAGGGTAGCATTCTGGGTCCGACTCTATTTCTCGCTTACATCAACGACCTATGCGAACTGAATCCTGCTCAGGGAAAAGTTATAACTTATGCGGATGACACGGCTCTGCTCTTCTCATCAAAAACGTGGGAAGATACTTTTAATGTTGCACAGGCTGGTTTTAATAGAGCAACTTCTTGGCTAAGGGAAAACTTATTAACCTTAAATGCAGATAAAACTAGGTTTTTATCTTTCTCAATTCGAAATACCCATAATACAAATGGAGTACTTTTGGCTCATTGTTGTCCTGACCCATCTCTAAATTCATGCTCATGTCCTGCTCTGGTAAAAACCGCCAGCATTAGGTATCTTGGGGTAATAATTGATCAAAATCTTGGATTTAGACCCCATATTGATATGATTAGTGGCAGGATTCGAAAACTCATATATGTCTTCAAAACCCTACGACATGTTGCTGACGGTAAATTGATGAAAAGTGTCTACCTTGCACTTTGTCAATCTATTTTGGCATACTGCATCACGTCGTGGGGTGGAGCTCCCAAGACCACGCTTTTATATTTAGAGAGAGCACAAAGGGTAATCTTAAAGGTCTGCACTTTCCGTCCATTCTTTTACCCTACTGAACTTCTTTTCAGGTCATGTAATGTTCTTACAGTTAGACAACTCTTTGTTTACTTTACCATTTTGAAACAGCACTCACTTATGACATTTGATCCCAAATTATTGATCAAGCGCCGTAACGATAGGGTGTGTCCACAACCTAAAACTTTCCGGACCTCCTTTGCTCACAGATTCTTCCCTTTCCTTGGACCTTTGCTGTATAATAAAATCAATAGAAAAATAGACATTTACTCTCTTACCACCTATCATTTCAAGAAAACCATTTTTAATACTCTTCAAATTCTGAATTATGACCAAACAGAACAACTACTAATGACTATAGATTAGGTGCTAAACATCAATCTTACCTCTTATATTAATTCCTGATAGTAATAATATGTGTTCTTTTTGTAATTGAATCTGTCTTACTTTGTTTTGCACTCCTTGACATTATTAAATATATTAAAGAGTATGGTACCAAAAAGCATATCAAGTGCCTGTAAACTCCTCTCCACACACCCTCTCACACACACTCATTCACACTCACGATATTCAAAGAGAGGTCTCTCTTATACTCACCAAGGCCTTAAGCCTATGTAAATTTTGCTCCCTTTTGTAGTTTATTTTTCCTGATTTAGTTGTACTTGGTCTAATGAATAACAGGTACTCATTTTTCGTAATGTATAGCACTTATACTGTAATTATTAGGAAGAGCGCTGAATCCTGAAATACAGGTTAACCACCTAGCTCAGGTTCAGATGTTTTCTGTTTTTACTAGAGTTCAAATAATGCTTTACATGTATTAATTAAGCTCAAACATATCCTAGTGTAATACCTCGTTATGATAAATAAATAAATTATTATTATTATTATTATTATTATTATTATTATATTATTATAATGTGTAAATAGTGTCCAAGGTATTATTATTATTATACAATTCAGAAGCACCTTTTCCTCCATTTTTTATTTTCGGGTGTATCAGTTTCCCCGATCTCATATTTTTGGCGCGCAAATAATAACATCTCGCTGAAAATGGCTTTAATTAGCAAATGGCACAATCAAATTTGCATACAGCATTATCCTCCTGGGACCTCTTATCAAAATGTGAATAACTCACAAAATAATCGCCTCAGATAATGGTTACGGAAAAATTATGCAAGCGAACGGCAACCTTAAAGGAAGTTTTGCCATAAACCGTTAAATAAATCGGGGTTTAAACGTGGTATCAAATTATCTCATTTTTGGGTGGGCCCAGAATCGCTTACTTATGAAAATAAACTGGGCATGGAGCATTAAACGGGGGAAACTTTGATAATGGGCATCGGAGAATAGACCCAATTTGCTTCTGTTCTCAGTTTGACATATTGTTTTACTAATTGTTCATAGTATGATCTTCGGTAAAGTGAGACTTCAACTTTGGACTCTCATACAAATGGTTCCGTACCATCTACAAGAGAAAAAAAAACGGTCAAGTGCGAGTCTAACTCGCGTTCGAAGGGTTCCGTATAGTACAGTGGTAGGGATGGTGTGGAGTGGATAGTTTGGATTTTGGATAGCAAAATGTTGTTAACAAAGTTATTGGTGCGGCTACTTTCACACTCCATGTACGTCACCAGGTGCATTCATAAGTTTCTATGTGATATTGAAAGAATTGTTGTATGGGAGCCCCCTTAAATATTTGTTTTATTCTGTTTTTGAAGTATTTGTTATTATAGCGGCAACAGAAATACATCATCTGTGAAAATTTCAACCGTCTTACTATCACGCTTCATTAGATACAGCCGGACGAACGGACGGACAGCGGAGGCTTAGTAATAGGGTCCTGTATGGCAACTTTCGGGTAAGGAACCCTAAAAACCCAACAAGCACTTATATTTAAGCCTCTTGTATGGGGACTCCTTAAATAATTCAAGTATTTCATTATTTGTTGATGTAGCGGCAACAGATAAACATGTTCTCTGAAAATTTCAACTACCTATTCATGAGATACAGCCCGCTCACAGACAGACGGACAGCGGAGCCGTAGGGGACCCTTAAAAGTAAAAAAACTATATTTGTTAATTATAGTTTAATAGCTTTAATGATAAATACAGGGTGTTGTTTTGTATAGTTATGCCCAACTCAGGGATGGTTTACAAATATATAAAAAAACTGTCGATTGCTGTCGCACTAGCAATATTGGGCACTCTGGCACGGGCAAGCAGAACACGGCAATTTGTGGATCAAATTATGCGGAAATAAAACGATTTTAGTTCCAAGCGATTAAAAACTATCGCCCTGAGCCGGGCTTAACTTTATAAATCACAAAACATAAACATAAACACTAAAGGCATATACAATACTTCTGGCCCCACACTAGGATACCCTGTGTCGTGGGAACCAGAAACAGCGTCACGCACAATTACAACCAAAACCTGGATTTTTTCTTCTCCCCAAACAAATTATAGGGTGTTGTTTGGAGAGAAGAACAACCCAAGGCTATTCGTTCAAAATTCAAAATTCAAAAAGAGTTTATAAAAAGAGAACGTCAAATCTTAAACTAACACATATATATGATAAAGGGAAATATAGAAGTCAATTTGAATTCCGTCACCTCAATGTTTTAGACGCAGGCAAAGAGGCGACTAGAAACCTCCAGCTTTATACGTTTTTTTTTACGGAATTGGAGCAAACACCTTCCCAAGTTTTCTTGTCTTCTACATAATCTGATTGACTAAGTTCAACCTGAACCCTGCAATTTTATTATATATTTATAATACTAAGATACGAATTATAAATTTCTATCCCATGTAGGCTAGTAAATCGACAAATAAACCGTCCGTACTAGTTTCCATTACACACCAATAGCATCACTTAGAGATAAAATCCCATTCAGTGTGACAACACTGAATGGGATTTTATCTCCTTTGCAATAAAACGGACAGCCAAATTAGATTGGCGGTAATTCCGACGCTTTTGAGTGCGGGCAACACCGGTCCGGCTCTAATGCGTGAGTTTAACCGAATCAAAACTGTAAGGCTGTGCCAGACCTGGTGACTAGTTGGCGTCGTCGTTTTATAGTAGTTTATATGACTGATACATTATGCCTAATTATAATAATAATAATACCTTGGACACTATTTACACACATTGATCTAGCCCCAAACTAGGATTCCCTGTATCTTGGGTACTAGACAACGATACACGTACTTATATAGATAAATATTATACTTAGATAGATAAACAACCATGACTAGGGTACAAACATCCGTTCTCATCAAAGAAATATTTACCCCCACAGGGACTCGAACCCGGGACCACTACCGACTCGGCCATTCGGCTCGTCATTATGTACAGTTACATGCATTAGTTTATCTACAGACATATCATAAGCTCTCTTTGATGTGTTCAGGAACGGCATGTTCTACCGGCATGGTGGCATTGATAATTGCTCTGCACTTTTTTAGCTTGTTCAGTAGTACCAACTTCACAGACAAACTAGGGGCGGCACGCAGGCGGGCGTCGGCGTTCGAAATTTGAATGTAATAATTTGCAGAAAATTGGTACATTATGGTCATAATGTATCAATATTAGGATAAGAAATAAGTTTTTACCAAGTAGTATAACATTATGCTGGTCGTGACGTACGTTTTTGGACGCAGTAAAGCGGGTTTATGATACGTGTGTAGATAAAATAATGTTAATTCATTTAATTAATTTAAATGGTCGACTAGTGTGACGTTGAAGAGATTTTTTAGGCGAGGAGTGCCAATCGGGACCCTATTACCATAGATAAATATTACTTAGTTACTTACTTTCGCTGTGCATCTGTAATAGGTAGAGACATAACATTTTCACACAATATTTATTTATGTAGCCGCTACAGCAACAAAGACACGTAATTTAAGAATTCTACTTCAAACTCAAATTGTTCAGAGTTTTTTATACACGTTTAATGTATACTACAAATAGTCAGGTCATAAGTTCTGTCACATGTGCAATATGAAATAATTTAGACATGTTTATTATTTATGTAAACATTTATATAGCAAAATGAACTTAATAAAACATAGATTCTTATGGTAATAAAGTTTATTCAAAATGACCCCCGCGATTTTGAATACAGGCCTTTATTCTGCGCGGCCAGTCGTCTATCACAGCACGAACGAGGTCCATGTCAATATCGGCGGCTGCCTTTAACAAGGATGCCTTGAGTGACTCTAAATCAGGATGAGGCTTTGAGCAGGCCTTTTCCTCCAAGTGTTGCCATATCTTGTAATCTAACGGACTCAAATCTGGACTGGAGGAGGGCCAGTCTTCGTGCCGGATGAAGTCGATTTCACGCGCCGCCAGCCAGTCTTGTGTGCTTTTCGCTCTATGAGCTGGCGCAGAATCTTGTTGGAATACCCAGTGCCTGTTATTAAATATGGTATGAGAAACAGGTTCCACAAGGTTCTTGAGGACTGTATTTTGATACACAACTGCATTCGTTTTTACGCCTTTCTCACAAAAATGTACCTCAGTTAAGCCCCAATAAGAGACTCCCAACCAAACCATGAGCGAGGATGGAAAATGACCTCGTTGGACACGCGGAATACGGTTGCTCGCTTCTTCACTGCTGTGTGCGTACACCTTATCATTTTGTTTGTTGTAGCTCTCTTCCATGGTGAATTTTTTTTCATCCGAAAAATGAATTTCCCGAGGCTTTTTTCCCGCGTACCGCTTCAACAAAGCGCGGCATCTCTTCAGTCTCAGGTCCATTAAACGAGCGTCCAAACGATGTCCTGTTTTTCTTCGATATGCCCTAAGCCCTAAGTCTTCATTTAACACCCTTTTTACCGTGGTCCTGCTTAACCCCATCTGAAGGGCCAACAGTTTCTGCTTACGTATGGGATTTCTTTGAATTCGCGCCTTCACAGCTTTTATCACTGCTGGAGTCCTAACAGAGCGAGGGCGACCACTTCTTGACCTGTCATCTACACTAGAGTCTTCATTGTATCGTTTTATGTTACGATAAACGAATCTTTTGGTTATATTCAAAATTTTCAGTTAGTCGAAAATCTGAATTGCAATGCAACGCAATAACTGCGCCACGGTCTTCTTTAAGTGTCCACTCCATATTTAAAAATGAGGAAAATTCTAAAAAGTACACATTTTTATTTTCATGAAAAATTCGAAATTCGAATTCAATAAACTTTTTTGTGGCCAGCGTTCTAAATTCAAAATTTTTTATTGTGTGACAGAACTTATGACCTGACTGTGTATACTATACTATAATAATATTGATATACAATTCTATTTTATATAACAATGAAATGAGATAAAATATTATTATTATAAAATGTTTATTTTATCTAGTTAATTTAGTAACTATTAAATTTTATATGTTTGTGTGTATGTGAGTTTTTTGATTTGTGTACAACACATGTGGGTGTGTGAGTTCTTTGGTTGTTGATATCTTGGATGGTACTGCGGGAAGTGTTTATCATTTAAATATTCTTCAATGATGTAGTACGCTTTATACAATAGGAGGAAATTTAGTTTTCTTAGAAATTAACTTTCGATGGTAATACTTTTGTTGCTGTTTGGGAGTTTAGTATAGATTTCTATAGACTTAATATATGTGTTCTGATATCTGAAAGAATACCAGGTATTTAGAGTGCCTCTGGTCCTGTACGTAACAGGATATTTTCTTACAATTTTAATAATTTCTCAGATGTAAATAGCTCGGAGGGTGAGGATGTTAAAGTGTTGGAAATATGATATGGCTAGCGGGCGGACCACCCCAGCCCGGGGGGCGATCGCGGTAAAAATATCAACCGAACCATAGCTGAACCATAACCGAAACACAACTTTAAGGACTTTTCGTATCGCGCTAATGTTTTGACAGATGGTTGAACCGAAGTTCGATTGGAGTTGGACCGTAATCGCTGTCAAACGAACGGTTGTGTTAAAGTTATTGTGGAGCTACTTTTTCAGGACTGGTTTAGAATTGTTGAGATGAAAAGTAGGTCAAAATCGTGAAATTGATGTGTCTGGACTTTGGAAATGGCATACGAGTGTGATATAGCAATAGCGCGAGCCCAATCTAAAACAGAGAATCGGATTTTATCAAGCGATATTGACGGTCGAAGGAGTTAGCTTGAGGACACGTTAATTACTCAGTTGACGATTAATTTGCCAACAACCAGTGCTTTGGATGTGGACACGAAGGTTAGTAACACTATACATAGTACTAGAATGTATCACAGCACATTTACTTTTCTTTGGACATGATCAATTTTTGTTCCCTGTTTCCCAAAAACAGAACTAAGTGAGCTTAGTAACAGTGCTTTCATTTTGTTTCAGGTACTGGTTGTTTAGCATTTTGCCACAGGCTCCTACCAGACGATTGGATGAGAAAGCCGGAAACACTGTGTTTACCAGTCAAGTGTCTCCAAAATTGTAAAACAAGTCACCTTAGCATTCAACAAGCCAGAAATCTTAAATTTCCCTTTCAACTTCTTGATAGGGAGCAAATTAAAAGGAAGTAAGTAACTATATGTTAACGTCATTCCATTAAATTCAAATCCACCACACTATCTACTCTGGTCCTGAGCCTCCCGCAGCCACTGCTTGCCAGCCAGCGACTCAGCGTCCATCTATCCGGTGGTCTGCCTATCTGCCTCATACATCATACAATTCCTATTTATTAGTTTGCCTATCACAATTTACATAGTCAGGTCATAAGTTCTGTCACATGTGCAATATGAAATAATTTAGACATGTTTATTATTTATGTAAACATTTATATAGCAAAATAAACTTAATAAAACATAGATTCTTATGGTAATAAAGTTTATTCAAAATGACCCCCGCGATTTTGAATACAGGCCTTTATTCTGCGCGGCCAGTCGTCTATCGCAGCACGAACGAGGCCCATGTCAATATCGGCGGCTGCCTTAATCAAGGATGCCTTGAGTGACTCCAAATCAGGATGAGGCTTTGAGCAGGCCTTTTCCTCCAAGTGTTGCCATATCTTGTAATCTAACGGACTCAAATCTGGACTGGAGGAGGGCCAGTCTTCGTGCCGGATGAAGTCGATTTCACGCGCCGCCAGCCAGTCTTGTGTGCTTTTCGCTCTATGAGCTGGCGCAGAATCTTGTTGGAATACCCAGTGCCTGTTATTAAACATGGTATGAGAAACAGGTTCCACAAGGTTCTTAAGGACTGTATTTTAATACACAACTGCATTCGTTTTTACGCCTTTCTCACAAAAATGTACCTCAGTTAAGCCCCAATAAGAGACTCCCAACCAAACCATGAGCGAGGATGGAAAATGACCTCGTTGGACACGCGGAATACGGTTGCTCGCTTCTTCACTGCTGTGTGCGTACATCTTATCATTTTGTTTGTTGTAGCTCTCTTCCACGGTGAAAATTTTTTCATCCGAAAAAATAATTTCCCGAAGCTTTTTTCCCGCGTACCGCTTCAACAAAGCGCGGCATCTCTTCAGTCTCAGGTCCATTAAACGAGCGTCCAAACGATGTCCTGTTTTTCTTCGAAATGCCCTAAGCCCTAAGTCTTCATTTAACACCCTTTTCACCGTAGTCCAGCTTAACCCCATCTGAAGGGCCAACAGTTTCTGCTTACGTATGGGATTTCTTTGAATTCGCGCCTTCACAGCTTTCATCACTGCTGGAGTCCTAACAGAGCGAGGGCGACCACTTCTTGACCTGTCATCTACACTAGAGTCTTCATTGTATCGTTTTATGGTACGATAAACGAATCTTTTGGTTTAATTCAAATTTTTCAGTAAGTCGAAAATCTGAATTGGCGCGTAACCGCAACGATGCAACGCAATAACTGCGACACGGTCTTCTTTAAGTGTCCACTCCATATTTAAAAATGAGGAAAATTCTAAAAAGTACACATTTATATTTTCATGAAAAATTCGATATTCGAATTCAATAAACTTTTTTGTGGCCAGTGTTCTAAATTCAAAAGTTTTTATTGTGTGACAGAACTTATGACCTAACTTTGTATTTTAGATTATTACTTTTGGTTTGGTAATAAACAAAAAAAAGCATACCAAGATTGTGTGGCTTATAAGTTTAAATATATACTTTACTGCACAAAACAGAGAATACAAAAAATATATAAAGGTAAAAACATGTACAAAGGCGAGCTTATCTCTAACAGGAAATTTCTCCCAGCAAACCTTGATTGGAGGGGTAAAAAAGAAACTACAGGTAGAGCTACATATGTGCACAACATTAAATACTACAACTTACCAATATCTACATAATACTAAAATATATATCATATACTAATATATCAAATACATATTAATACATGCTTATACTTAGCATTGATGAGAAAGATAGTGTTCTTTCAAACAAACAATTTAAAAAAATGTAAGTTGACGGACTGTCTCTGATTTGATTTGAAGTTGTACTGATTATAATATAGGTATAGGACAACTGTGGTGCTGCTACCATGTACGGTTGTTGCCCTGCCTACCATGAGAGAGGTCCTGGGTTCAATCCCCGGAATAAAGAAAAGAAAACCCAGTCTTGTCATCATTGTTTCTGGTTCCCACAACCCAGGGTACCCTAGTGTGGGGCCAGGAGCACTGTATGTGCCTGTATGTAAATGTTTATTATTTTCAGATTTTTCAAAAAGTACAGATTGCCAGGGGTTCTGGCTTGTGGAGATGATACTCATATGTCTATAGTTACCCCTAATGAACATGAGGAGAGATACTATAACAAAAAAGGGTGACATTCTATGAATGATATGATAGTAAGTCTATTGCGGGGATTGCAATTGTTGATAGAATAGGGACTAAAATAAATGGTATTTAACTAGGTAAATTTGTTTTATTCATGTCTTGGTACTTAAGTTATCTCACTTTAATTATTCTCACATTAGAGACCTTTGCCCAGCAATGGGATATTATATTAGTAATAATAATTAAATATTTTTCACACATCTTCTCTTTGTTGGGTACAACACTGAAAAAAGAAATAATGTACAAGTTAGTAGAAATATTTTACATAAAACTATATAAGTATACTATACTTACATGATTGCATGAATTAATAAATTATAGCTAATATTTTCTACAGCATATTTACAGGAAAAGTAAACATGGTTTAGAAAACTCGTGGGGAAAATGTCATTAAAATTATACTAATTGCACTTTTAAAATTAAAATTTATATTAAGTAACGATTCAGGGCATATTTCCTACATAACTATATCCTACCCAAACTGATAGTAAAGTATAGAATTACCTGCTTCGTCAATCTATTATTTCACAAATTCATTTGAAGGACTGCTATAGTATTAATACAATAGGGGTCTGAGCATTTTGCAGAGCAGCCTGGGAAGTCTGTGCAGCCTTTGCCCTAAGATGTTCAACTTTCAATCCCATCAGCCTTGATACGTCCAACATGCTTATCCTGGCTGGAATATTAATAAAACAATTTGCTGTACATTTTCCTTTAGGATATGAAAACAATTAACATTGTTATTCTTATTTATCTAAACTTTGTACACCTTCTTACAAAAGCATTATATTCTGATAGGGACAAAGTTTAAGATAAAGAAAACTACATACCTTGATTCATTCCTTTGCAGTCCTAACTGCTCTAAAGGGGTTGAGGATGTCTGCGCACTCCCCCCACGGGTCAGGTCAACGAACCTCTTCCCGAAGAATCGCCTCTGTTCACACCTGGTGGACAGGTCATGGTCAGAGTTTCGATAAGACTCCAACCCAGGTCATGGGATGGCCCTTGCGGGCGGTGGTCTTCATGTGGCGCTGGTATGCAGTGGGTGATAGCCGGCTAGGCAACCAGGTCGCGTGGCAGGCGACGGCGGTCGGGCTGGCGCGCGTGGTGCGGCGCCAGTTCGGCGATGTGCGGGTGTTATGACGAATCCGCACGCGCGAACATGCCCTTCGCCAGCCTCTGGACAAACTGGTCCACGGTTTCCCATCTTAGGTCCCTCTGGATCGTCGCGTTCCTGACGTAGCGGGGGGCGCCGACGATGGTACGCAGAGAGAGGTTCTCTTGGGCTCGGAATCTCCGTTTGTTCGTCTCCGAGCACAGGGCGTACCATGCTGGGGTCGCGTAGGGGAGGCGGGATCTCGCGTAGGGCTTGTAGATCCCGAGCTTCGCCCTCAGAGGGAGGCTGGAATACACTTATTTATAAAGCTACATTTCTATCCACTTGAATCTTTTATCTGTAATTTTTCGTTCACCTAGTAAACACATCATATTCCACGAATTCCCACCCAAGTGTGGTCAAAAATAGAGTAGTTAACAACAAAAAGGCGAAATCGACGGTCGATTATACAAAATCTCTAATGTTTTGATTACGACAATGGTTCGGATAAGGTTCAGCTTCGGTCTCCACTAAAACTTTAGCACGATACCGAATTTCATTGAACCGAACCAAAGTTGAATTACAACTGGAACTGAACCAGAACCATACCTTTGACGTTCGTTGACTATACAAAATAGCGCGATCGGCCCCCCGATGTTCATATGACATTGCTAAGGTGGCTGGAAAGCAGTGGACGAGACTAGCGGGTGACCGTAGCGAGTGGCGTACTTTGGGAGAGGCCTATGCCCAGCAGTGGGATCACAAAAGCTGATGATGATGATGATAATGATTCTGATTCTGAGTATTTTTTCTGCTTTGTAAATAATTTCTGAGCGTCAGTGCTGTTTACCCACAGTATGACGCCGTAGTTGAGCCAGGAGTGCGCGTATGCATAGTGCCTTGATAGAGCATTTTCGATGTTGGTGGTCTTTTTTACTTCCTTTAATTCATACGAGAATTTCGACAACTCACCTTTAATTTTAAGAAATTAAAGGGGTCCCCATACTTGAGACTTATTTAGGGTTCTGTACCTCAAAAGGTAAAAAACGAGTGTATGTGTCCGTCCGTCCGTCAGGCACAGGTCTTTTCTCGGGAATTTAAGAGATAAAGTATTGAAATATACTGCAAAAATACATAAACTGGTAACTGCAACTCTAGTCTAATATGAAAAAAATGCCTACAAAAAAGGTGGTAAAGTGACAAAACGAAATCATATATCGTAATAAGTCATGTAAGGAATCGTTGAAAAAGGCTTTTTATATGTTTTTCAAAAACTTGATAACTTCAGAAGTTATGATCAAAAAAGTGCAAAAATTACCCCCCCTTATCTCCGAATTTTTCATAATTGTGCATGTAGTATGCACAATTATGAAAAAAAAATACAGAATTTAGAAACAAAGCCAAAGTTTACCTACCCGGAATTCCCAAAGTTTTTAAATGAACTGTTAACCATTTCCAAACTTATAAATGCGAGTCCGAGTCGCACTTAACCGGTTTTTTTTTCTTATACAAAGGCGCTCGTACTTGACCGTTGTCTTTGTTAATGAACTTTTGATATAGCTAGGCCAGGTAGCATTAGTGTGTAGCCAGCCCAGCTAATTATCTGTTTTCTTTATGAATTTATAACTTTTTTAAGTGTTTTAAATTTTACCTCCAGGCAAGACGTTTAGAACATCACAACCAAGTATAGCGGTGAAGTGAATGCTTCAAGCAATATTCGTGTCGGCGACTCCTCACATCGTCTGAATCTCGCTTTAGCCAGTATGAAAATTTAATGCTTGAGGTTAAAGAGCACTTCTGTGCAACAGCAGACTGTGTGGTGAAGCTTTGTTTCGCGTGTATGTGAATATGAATAATTTTATTATTGCCTTAAACGATTACCAAAAACGCACCTATTTTACTACCAATAAATTCGAAATGACTGCCAGAATGGATAAATGTCCACCAAATTGTGTTTGGATAAATGATCACCAAACTTCTTTTTATGTTTTGTATACTTAAGTTTATGTTTTAACTATTTTTTGTTGTTCTTACATGTTCAACCTAACACCAAGGATAAAGGGGGCTTCGCTTCGTTCACCCTCTTTACCCTTCACCTAAGCTACCGCAGTATTTTGCCCTGATATTTTTTGTAACTTTTGGTGTTCATTTATCCACTTTGGGTAAGTAAATTATATTTTGGTGATCATCATATTTGTTGCTTTTATTATTTGTTTCGCTTGTTGCAGGTGAAATATGCCCCGAAAGTGCGGTTGTTGATTAAATCTGCGGCTGCGAAAGGCAGAATACAGGAGGGCGATACTTTGAGTGTTGGTGGGTATCTACAACAATATATATGTCATGTAAGATTGTCAAAAGTGTTAGTTTATAAACTAACGCGTTAGTTTGTAAACGGGAAATATTAAACTGCACATAAAAAATACTGATTTGCACAGCCAATATCAGGGCCAAATGCTGCGGTAGGTGAAGGGTAAAGGGGGTGAGTGAAGCGAAACCCCCTTTATCCTTCGTGTTAGGTTGAACATGCAAGAACAACATAAAATACTTAATACATAAACTTAAGTAGGTACACATAAAATATTTAAAACATAAAAAGTGTTTTTGCTGATCCTTTTTTGCTGTGCAAATCAGTATTTTTGATGTGTAATTAAATACTAGCCTTTGTAAACTATCAACAAATTGTAATTCGGACCGACAGGTATCAGAATATACGTTTCGTTAGTACTTACATGTCAACCTAACACTAAGTCTATTCAGGGGCTTCGCTGCGCTCGCTCCCTCTAGTCTTCACCTAAGCTAACGCAGTGTTTGCCCTGGTATTTCGTTCGCAATTTAATAGGTCCCCATACCAGTTCACAATTTCACGGTTTTATTATATACTAACGCGTCATATCATTAGCAGTTCGGTACAGTTTACAATCTATCGATATATCGAATTTGTAAGCTAACGAGAAAAAAACGTTAGATTATAAACTAACGGTTTTGACAATCTCACGGTGCCATATACATGTCGCAGTTGGTTGGTTAAATCAGACACTTAACTAACTCTCTAGACCGTTAATTAAATAGGTACCGAAGTTTAACCAAGTCACTAGCATTTTGATTTAAATAAAGCATTGTCGAAAACGTTTAACAATCTGTCTAACCGAAAGCCGGCGTGTTGGAAAACAAGATGCCGTCATGACAACAGCTGATTTCCACAGCTTATATCAGCAAAACATTGCGGTAGCTTAGGTGAAGGGTAAAGAGGATGAGCAAAGCGAAGCCCCCTTTATCCTTCGTATTAGGTTGAACATTTCGGAAGAAAAAGAAATGCTAAAAACATAAACTTAAGTACATATAAAAAAATATTTATATTGTATATGTCTTGTTGCCAATTAACGTTTAGACAACTCATTAAACGTTCACTCACTTGTCTGACGGAATTTTAGTGACTTGGTTAAACGTCGGTATTTAATTAACGGTCTAGAGAGTTAGTTAAGTGTCGGATTTTACCAAATAACTGCGAAATACATACATTGTATTAATCACAGCGGGAGAGCTAGCCACCCAACTTTGCAGAAAAAAAAAAACAGAGGTCTTGGATGTAAGTACGTATGTATGTGATGTCATTGTTTCTGGTTCCCACGACACATGGTATCCTAGTGTGGGGTCAGAAACAATGTATGTACCACTGTATGTTTATGTTATTATGCTCTCAGTATATATGTCGTAACAATAACGTAGAATTGGCTATGTCATGATATAGTCAACCATGGTTGAATTAGAACTTTCATTGAACGAAGAAATATTTTAGGGCAAAACTACACTGCGTTAGCTTAGGTGAAGATTAGAGGGGCGAGCGCAGCGAAGCCCACGAATAGTCTTCGTGTTAGGTCGACATGTATAACACCAAAAAAAAAACACGTAGTACTAAATACGAATGCTTTTTAAATACATGTTTTTGTGAAATTCAACCCTTTATGAAATTCATGATGGCCATTTCACCATTTCATGATAAAGTCAATCCATGGATGGCTATTTCATAAAATAATCAAATTCTACAATAAGTCTACGACATAAATTTATAAAAAAATATGACAATTTATAAAAACATAGCGACTCGACTTTTCCCAAACGGGATGGCACAATTGTGCCCAGGTTTATTTATGCTTGTGGGGGGCTAGCCCATTGCCGCAGCTATGGAGATTGAAGGTTTCCTCGCGTCGTTTCCATCACCGATAAAAGTTCCGCATAATGTACTTAAAATATTTATCATAAGCTATTTAGCTTATCTCATTGATACATGGTTAGCACCAGATTAGAACCCGCATCTTGCGTGACACGTAAGCATGAGACCACTAGACCACGGAGTTTTTAATATAATTAATTATTAGGGTTGTAAATCTTAAAGTATGAATTATATTTTTCCCGTCAGGTTGCCAAGTAAATGCGAACCCTAACGAAGTCACATACAAGTGGTTTATCAACAACGAACAGATGATCGGGAATTACACTAACGAAATGGTAAGTTTCATTTTTCATTTCATAATTCTTTTATGTACAAAGATACATAAAAAGTGACAATTGTGGGAAACATATCTACAAAAGCAAGCTTTCAGCAAACCAAGGCATGATAGGAAAATTTACCATGAAAGGGTAGGCAGTGCACAATATCTAATAACTTATCTATAATAAATAAATAAATTAATTATCTATAAAATATGGAAATTAAAATACATATTTAACAAACTACTAAATAAATAGCAATATATACATAAACCTGTACGTATAGTAATAATATACATACTATAACTACTATCATGTAATAGAGAGGAAGTGCTCTTTTACCCGGTTTTTGAATGAGAAAAGAGTGGGTTTTACAAATAGCTACTAACCGCCATACCCAGAGTGGTTTAATGATTCATTAAAGTATTACTTAGTGAACGATTTGTATATTAATTCAAATTCGGAATCGGATAAATGGTTCATTATATGACTGAGTACGGTGGCAATGAGGTTGTTATTAATTTTCTCCTCCCACTAGGCTTTGATTTAGGCAACCGAGGCAACATATAACATTGATTTTCTCACTAAACGTGACTTTATCTAATGATTTCTCACCTCACTCATTTGAGTAATGATTACAAGTTTGAATTATCAACCTCATTTCAACTTACCTGCTCGGTCTAAATAGTTAAAAGTTACTTTGCATGGCGTCACGCTTTTTTCATACGGGCTCTTTATTCATACTAACTACTTTTATAATCCAAAAGTGTCACAATATATTCCCTTATAGTATGAGGGAGGGTCATTACCCTTTGACTTGATAGATAATGTATCAAAGTGTCTTAAGAATGCTTACCCTTTCTAAAAAGCACTTGAGTCGACGCAATCAGGACAAGCTGAGCTCGCTTATTACCCACGTAAATCTGCTTAATACGATTAAAGCATATTCGAGATGAACACCAGAATATACAACAGACTTCCGGAGATATTAAGAGCAATGAATATTATTTTGTCGACCCGAATGGCCGAGTCGGCAGTGACCCTGCCTACGAGGCCAAGGGTCCCGGGTTCGAGGCCCGGTGGGGGCAAATATTTGTTTGATGAGAACGGATGTTTGTTCTCTAGTCATTGTTGTTTATCTGACTAAGTATAATATCTCTCTATATATGTATTTAAAGGTTTCTAGTACCCAAGATACAGGGAATCCTAGTTTGGGGCTAGATCAATGTGTGTAAATAGTGTCCAAGGTATTATATTTGTATTATATAAATATGTTTAAATACAACTTTAAAAAATTGCTCGCATCTAAAGCATATTCCTTAATAAATCTACTAGATAAGGGTAGGCTATGACCATTGACTACATAAATATATTCTTAACTACATACATAATTATACGGCTGATGTAGTGCTGCACAATAAATCTAATATTTGTATGCCATTGCGCCAAACATAGAGATATTTTGAATGTAAGCCCATGTTTTACTAATAAGGCTTAAAATATGAATTTATTATATCCTCAATCAAGATTTACACACATGAGTGCCATGCAGCAATTCAACAGCATATAAAAGCTAAGAAACTATCAAGTCATTGCATCAATTTATTATTTACATCCTCCGCGATAAGATTTCTTGAAGGCACAATTTTTCCACCCCGAAAAATTATACCCCGTACATTCCCAAGAGACGTTGCGCCTTTAATACGAATTTTCAGCAAAAGACAAACTAAAATTTCTGCGCTGAAATTCCTCTCCTTGGCAAAGGATACACCTGCAGCATGCATTTTACATCATGACTGCACCTCATGCAGCGCCTTTCTCGGAGGTAGGTGGCCTAACAATTTGAATAGAAGTATTAAAGTTGGGAGTACTTTTGAAACGCTGCGAGATTAATATGTACGTAGGAGACGTGGGCGCGGAGTTACACTCACCCACTTCGTGATGTGCAGTTAACATTTAGGTTTATATACAGGCATGTACATTAATAATAATAATCATTTATTCATTAAGGTATACATTTGAATTACTTGTTAACTACATTAGTAAATAACAAGGGATGTTCACGACCCCCTAAAAAAGGGCGAACCCTGTGATATAAGATGAGTAGTACTTCCCACCAGTAAATGACACATTTTATAATTAGATTTTAACAAAATTTCATAATATTAATATTAATGATTAATGAAAAATATAAATTGAATTATTTTTAGACATAATAATGTCAATTAACACAATGGTTTCCAATCTTTGAGGAGTGAATGTTTGTGTCCAAGATAACATTGCTTCAGGCCCCACGCTAGGATACCCTGGGTCATATATATATCCAAGACCTGTGGTTATATTTACTTCCTCCGCAAACGGGTTTCGAACCCGGGACCGCTGGCTTGGAAGGCAGAGCCTCGAACCGCAACGCCCCACAGAGGTTATCTTGTCACTGGCCAAATGCACAAAATGCTGCTCAAAGAGCTGCTTAACTTTCGTTCTGGGGCTGTCATTTTCTAAAGGATAGTTTGACTTCTATTTATTCATATGTAATACTGGGTGTACGTTCCAAAAGCAGTTCTCAGAGAAGAACGCACAAGAAACTCCGAGGTAGCTCTTTTTTAAAGGAAATACTCATGACTGATAATATATACATTTAAACATCAATCAATAGTAGTTTATGTGACTACTACATAATGGAGTTTTAATGCCTAATTATGTACAGTTACATACACTAGTTTATCTACACACATATCATAAGCTCTCTTTGATGTGTTCAGGAACCGCATGGTTGACCGGCATTGTGGCATTGGTCATTGCTCTGCAGTTGTTTAGCTTGTTCTGTAGTACCAACTTTACAGACAAACTAGAGGCGGCACGCAGGCGGGTGTCGGCGTTCGAAATTTCGTTCGGACCAATAATATTCAGATAAGAAATGATTTTTTACCAAATAGTTTTACATTATGCTGGTCTTAACGTGCGGTTTTTAGACGTAGTAAAGAGGGTTTATGTTATGTGTGTGGATAAAAATTATAAAATGCCAAAACTTAACCGAATAAACCGCCCAGGGATATCACCGTGCCAAAGTTCCAATAACGGTGGCAGAGTTACCACGCTGCACTGCCAGTAAATCCTCTGCATATGAAATGACCTAGAGCGGTAGTCAAAACCTTTGTCCCTAAGGCGGCGGCGGCGTCCCAACTCCCTAAACTTGACTATCAGTAGGTTTAATTTTAAGTACCAGTCAAAGTTTTTGCTGGTAATTGAGCATTGGGACCTGCAGCTATGGCTCCGAAAATCCAATAAAATAGGTATATAATAAATATAATAGGCAGCATGTCACCGTCGCCTACGAGCACTCGTTCAGGCTGAGGGCCATTCGGTTGTGGACTATTAGGGTCTATTAGGGACAGTTCCACTCTCTTCTCCTTTAAGAATCGCTTGAAAGAGCACTTACTTTCTCTTTCATCATAGGTATTGTATAAATAAGTATGTAATTGTATTTATCTGTTTATTATTATTATTTATTTATTTTTATTTTTTCTACTATTTCTTTTATTATGTGTATTTTATAGTAAGTATTATATTTTATTGGTATTTGGTAATTTTATAATTGCACTAGACTACCCTTTTCAGTTTATATGTTTCCTATCCTGATAGGTTTGCTGGATGAAATCTCTGTTGAGAGATAAGCTCGCCTTTGCCTTTTAATTTATTGTAAAATGTTTTGTGGTAATGTTCTGTGCAATAAAGAATTGTGAATTGTATTGTCAATTAAACAACTCTCTTGCTTAGTTACACGCGTCTCAGGTCCTTTGCCTGTTTATAATCCTGTTGGTTAATTGACCGTGATATGTTGACTACGCTCTCTGTTCTGACAGATCATAAGGAACGTGTCAAGGAGATACAACGACGCGTCAATTAAGTGCGAAGTGTACAACACGATCGGGAAGAGCGCCGAGTCGAAAACTCTAGAAGTAATGTGTAAGTACCTCTTCAGTATACACATTGTACATGTCACCGTAAGATAGTCAAAACAGTATAGTTGGTAAAGTAACGTTTTTTCTCGTTATTTGGTCAACTATCGAACTATCGACAGTTAGTAAACTGTAGCGTACTGTTTAATATATGACGCGTTGGTTGATAAACTAACGGTTAAAACCCATAAATAGTAATGTAGAGGACGTTCTACACTGCTTACCTGAATCATAAAAAGAAAATAAATGAATACTGGTTTAAACTTGAATTGCAAACAAAATACCAGTGCCAAAACTGCGGTAGCTTAGGTGAAGATTAGAGGGGACGAGCGCAGCGAAGCCCACGAATAGTCTTCATAGTTGATCAACTAATCCGTTAGCTAGCGGTTTTGACTATCTTGCGGTGACATATATATAGGTTTTAATGAGTTGTTGGAACATTTCTTAACAAGTTACTGAGATGAAATCTCACACAAATCTCATAGCCCATACATTTTAGCTATATAGCCTTTCTGTTACTCCCTTTAGAATCGTTCTCAGTACAGCTATACCACATACTAAAGATAGAAGGCAACTTGCGCCAAGCAGTTAAACCAAGGCTTATTTGATTCTAAGATAGGTATGCCTCTCAGTAAACTTTAATTAAATAACTGACATAACATAGCGTCACGCCTTTTCCCATACAGTATGGCAGAGGCACAATTGGAGCCACTTTGAGCCAGTTATTCAATACTCCATTTTGCGTGACAGGGGGCTAGCCCATCGCCGCAGCTATGGAGTAGTAAAGGTTTAATCACGATACTAAAGATAAATTCATTATCTCATTGTTAAATGGTCAGGAATCGAACCTGCATCTCCTGTGTGAGACGCAAATGAGAGAAATGTAAAATTGAAGAAAAAACGTAATCAACACGATCACAATGACCATAGCTCATTTCGCGTCGAAAAAGTAAACGAATCGAACTGTCTGTGACTCTTATGTACAATGACATAACGTTAATTTTACCTGAACTCGAAAACTATTTCACTCTAGTAATTATTGGTACTTGAGCCACAGGATGCAAGAGCAAGGTGTATTCATATTTTAGGGGGTTATTATATAGGGACACCATTCCGAACATTACCATGAAACCGACTTGATCAGATCAACTTTGGTTTTCACTTCTCTGTTGTGGGGTGATTTATAAAATAAAGTTGCTCTGATCAAATCTGTCTCATTGACAGTTGCTCAGAATTATGTCAGAGACACCCCTTTAAATAGATAGATAGATAAGCGCTTATTTAAGCGTACAAAGCAATACAAAACACTTTGAAAATATGACCACACCTTTATAGTATACCCTGTATTGTGTAACATACATTTCTTATTCACTTAGTTTATCTCTATAAAGTTTGTATATCATATGTAGCTGGCTGAAATCTATGTTATTCCTGTAAAACTAAATGCGAAGTTATAGTTTTCTTTGACGGATGTCAAAGAAAATTCTTCATTTCTCTAATATTTTTCCCGTATTCGGTATCTTCCTACTGGCTCTACCACCCGAGGTCTTCCTACCGGCTCTACCATCCGAAATCCATCTTCCTACCTACCGGTTCTTGGCTTCCTAGTTCCCAACACCGAGAACATCCGACTTTCCTACATCCTGCCGGGTTCCTGCTGAACATCCAAAGACCAGGGGAGTGCTCTTGTGGTCAAAATGTGACAAATCAGTACCAATGAGTTCTGTAAACCCACAACCCGTCTATCCTACTCTATTTCATTTAATCTCTGTAACTATCTATTATCATTCCTTTCTATTTAACTATACCAAACTACTAGGTAACAATTGTAGTAGGTACTTCAATACATTCATTTTGTAGAGCGAACGTCAATGACATCAAAACAAAAGACTGTATTATAACAACCAATGTTTCAAATTAATTAATTTTCTTGTAACAATGGCATGTTTAACAGTAGACAAACTTAAATTAAATTTAACGCTTGGTCCGTGTTCAAGTAGCTTTTCAATTTGGCAATTTAATGAATAAAATTCAATAAGTGGTTTTGTACTCAAATTCCCGAATTCATCTTTTGTCTGAGATAATTAACCGTTGAAGCCTTAAGTTTCATTGTAATCTTTAATTCTCACTTTGTGCCCAATGTTCGTCAACCCAAGACAGAACATCTTGGCGACTCAAAACTTGAAGATCTGACCTCAACTCAATCAAGTAGGGTAGGGCAAATCAAAAATGTTATGGAATCACGCAGGAAGCGTTTCGCACCAAACGTAAATGAAAAAGTGCAAAAAAAAATATTTTGATAGAACGCCTTCTATATTCAAAATTGCGTGTATCATTATTTCTGACTGTAGCGTCAACTGAAATATACATTATGGGAAAATGTAAGCTCTCTCATGATGACGTATAGATGATGGATAGACAGACAGACAGAAGGCCAGTGGAGGCTTAGTAATAGGGTTTCTCACTTTCTCACTTTTACAAGTGCGGTCATTTCTACGAGTGCGTACGCTTTTATATTTGGCTTATGTTTAAACGATTACCAAAAATGCACCTATTTTACTACCAATAAATTGGAAATGACTGCCCTAATGGATTGTGTTTGGATAAATGATCACCAAACTTCTTTTTATGTTTTGTGTACTTAATTTTATGTTTTATGTATTTTTTGTTGTTCTTACATGTTCAACCTAACACGAAGGATAAAGGGGGCTTCGCTTCGCTCACCCCCTTTACCCTTCACCTAAGCTACCGCAGTGTTTTGCCCTGATATTTTTTGCAACTTTTGGTGTTTATTTATCCATTTTGTGTAGGAAAAAAATATTTTGGTGATCATTATATTTGTTGCCTTTATATTTCTCGATTTTGAATATAGTCTTGTGTCAATCGTTCGGTAAGGACATTGATGCATTTAAGACTCAAGGGAAATCCAAAATCTTAAAATTTTACCCACTATAACCGATGAGAAAAATTTAAACATGTGTTTTATTTAAACAGATGGACCATCATTCCTTATAAGACCGCAAGACGTGGAAGAAGAAATTGGGTCCAAAGCAACACTTAGTTGTTTGGTCGATGGACATCCTCAGCCTGAGATACTCTGGCTGCATTACGAGAAGGACCGTGTATTGGTAAGTAAAGTTGTTCAGAATCTAGACCTTTTAAACCAGCCTCTTATTTAATGCCAAGTGGCTTACTGAAAGTCAGCGTTTTTATTTATAATAGGAATATCAAACCGGCCCCAAATATTTTTTTCAAGATGGCGTCAACTCAGCAGCTGATTTCTTTCAGAGTCAATTTAGCCGAAACTCATACAAATGTAAGATTTTGTTAGGTCACAACGTTAAGTATAACCTGGAGCCGAGAGAAGCGGAGCGTAGCGAGATGTTCCCGTGGTGCAAGGCCGATTTGTTTTGTGTTAGTCATTTGTCTAAGCACGTTTAGGCAACTCGTTATTCTCGATCAGTTATATTCCCGAAGTACTTTGAGCTATTAATTTGAATACCGGCCCTTAGTTATCGGCCCAGGCTTTTGACTAAGAGTCTAATTTATCCAAATGTCGGCGACAACTATGCTTTTCCATTCCTATACAAAATTACCTACTTACCCATGTACTAAGATTAATTTATATGCTTTCTAAGATCTGTTGAATTCCAGCAAGCACGAACATGTAAATTGTGCGATTTTTTCGGCTTGTATGAGCTTATTCTCCCCCTTACCGTACAGATGAAGCTTGCCAGGGATTTTTGCTTGCGTTAACAAACCTTGTCAAGCATTTAAATCATAAGTCTTCATGTTTAATTCACATCAGTGACATAAGCATTGAATTTCTGCAGAAAGTTGGGAAGACCTCAAATCTGACCATCACGGTGTCCCCACATACAGCTGGACAGTACTGGTGCAGGGCCACAGTGGATGGATATCAGGAAGTGGAGTCACTGGCTACTGTTTATATCAAAGGTAAGGTTAATTTTTGTGAAGTTTTTGACGACCCGAATGGTATAGTCGGCAGTGACCTTGCCTCCGAAGCCAAGGGTCCCGGGTTGTCGAGTCGAGAATATTTGTTTGATGAGAACGGATGTTTGTACCCTGGTCATGGTTGTTTATCTATCTATGTTCAATATTTATCTATGTAAGTATGTGTATCGTCGTCTAGTACGCAAGATACAGGAATCCTAGTTTGGGGCTAGATCAATGTGTGTAAATAGTGTCCAAGGTATTATTAATGCTAGCATAATGATAAATAACTTACCTAAGAGAATTTAGAATCGAGATGACAGAACCAGTGATACCCATTCAAAAACAAAACAAACAGCAACACCCCATCTCTCATGCGGGGTGGTAAACATAAATATTTACATACAGGCACATACATAGCTTCTGGCACCACGCTAGCATACCCTCTGTCGTGAGAACCAGAAACAGTGACGTCACACCATTAACATCCAGGACCTGGGGTATTTTTTTCTGTATCCCCAGCCGGGGATCGAACCCGGGGCCTCTCGCATGGTAGGCAGAGCATCAACCGCAGGTTCTCAGGTAATAACACATATTAAACAGGTGCCAAACGGGGCCCTATGTCTAAGTCTCCATAGTCCATTTGTCCATCCGTCCGTCATGTGGCTCTACCTGATCAACCGAAACAGCTAGAGATTTGAAATTTTCACAGAATGTGTATTGATGCTACAGCATCAAATAATGAACTACAAGATATGTTATATATGTTTAAACGATCACCAAAAAATTCGAAAAATTACAACCAAGAAATTCGAAACGACCGCCAGAATTAGTAAACGACAACCAAATTGTCTTTGGATAAATGATCAGCAACGTTATTTTTATGTTTTATGTACTTGAGCTTATGTTTTTTTTTTTTGTTCTTACATGTTCAACCTAACACGAAGGATAAAGGGGGCTTCGCTTCGCTCACCCCCTTTACCCTTTACCTAAGCTACCGCAGTATTTTGCCCTGATATTTTCTGTAACTTTTGGTGATCATTTACCCATTTTGGGTGGGAAAAAAATATTTTGGTGGTCATTATATTTGTTGCCTATATTAAAGTGGTTTCCATACAAAAGACGTGTTTAACAACCAACAAATATAATCGTAAAATGTTGCAGCTTATCACGTGGTTGTGGTGATGCAGTTCGTTCAATATTCTTTTCGCAATCTTACGGTTCTGGTTTCGAATCCACGTTCGGATTTCATATATTTCTTTTTCTGTTTTTTTTTCGTTAAATTTTCATGTGCTATGTTACGGAACCCTTCGTGTGCGAGTCTCACCCGCACTTGACCCATTTTTTATCACAATGATGACATACATAAGGCTGTCAAAATATGGTCAAAGAGAGCGTTTAGAAGCGGGAGATGTTTGGCAAGCGGACGACTTACGTTAGGCCTTTAAGTTTGAGAAAATGTTTTTTTTTGCAGGTCCGCCAAAAATCCTATCAAACAGGACCCAATACGGAATAGAAGGAGACAGCGCAAGGATAGACTGTGTGTCCTTCTCTGTCCCTAAACCAGACTATGTAGTGTGGAGTTTTGGTGGCCAAGAGATCACTTCCTTTCATAACCAGGTATGTTTTTCTTTTATCGAATATCGACGATCTTGTTGTTATAACATTGTCATTAGGTTACATTGTTTCTACAGCGTATATTGTGGCATAAAAAAATGGCGAAAATTTAAAAAATTACATCCCCGTAGGATATCTTCTCTGACGGGCGTATTTCCGAAGCACTTGTACGTGGGGCGCACTGTAAGTTTCCGGAATGAATATGAAAAAATACTATTAAAGGTACAAAATTAATTTATTGTTTTTCAAAATAATCTCCCTTGGCGTCTATGCACTTTTTCATTCGATGAAACCAGTTTTGAAAACTTTTGTGCCACTCCTCTGTGGTGACCTCTGAAACGTGTTTTTCATACTCCTGGACAGCCTCTTCTGGTGATGAAAATCGTTGACCGCGTAATTGGTTCTTAATTTTTGGGAACAGAAAAAAGTCACAAGGTGCCAGGTCGGGACTGTATGCAGGATGACTCATGAGTTCTACATTTTTCGCCTTCAAAAAGTCGTTTGTCTGTCTGGCCGTGTGAGAACTAGCATTGTCGTGGTGCAGGATGATACGGCGTTTACGGTTATTTTTACGGAGTTCGTCAATAACTTCCGGCAAACAAATGGTCGTGTACCAGTCACTATTCACTGTACGACGATTCTCTAAAGCAACAGTAGCCACGTGTCCAGTTTTATTAGAAAAAGAAGCAATCATCCGCTTAGATGCACTTTTCACGCGCGCCACTTTGGTTGGTTTCGGCTCATCTTGAAAGACCCATACGCTCGATTGCTGCTTTGTTTTGGGATCGTAGCAATAAATCCATGTTTCGTCACCTGTTACTATGTCCCACACCAAATTTGACGCACTTTCGTTGAATCTGGTAAGCATGGCACTGCACCAAGTGACGCGGTCCGTTTTTTGAGCCTCGGTCAAGTTGTGTGGGATCCACCGCGAGCACAGCTTTCTCACACCCAAATGTTTGTGTAGGATTAATTGTATTTGACTCATGCCTATTTCTAAGGATGCGCGAATTTCATGGTAGGTCACATGCCTGTCTGTTTCAATCATACGGCGCACAGCATCGATGTTTTTGTTGGTCACAGCGGTGGACGGCCGACCATCGCGAGATTCGTCACTGAGATTGATACGACCACGCTTGAATTCTGCAAACCAGCTATAAACAGTTGTCTTGCATGGTGCTTTATTGCCAAAAGCTGTTTCAAGCCGAGCGATGCTCTGTTGAGCTGTCAAATTACACTTAAAATCGTAGAAAATCATACTACGAAAATTTTCCCGAGTTAAATCCATGTTGATGCAGACACACAATTTTTTAAATGGCGCCACAAGGTAAAAACAAAAGGCAGTCAGATGAAACAAACTGCATTCTACAGCCAAAGAGTTCTATTTTCAAATGTTGCAATAAATTTTTAAATATTGTTTATGTAAGTGGCCAGTTCCGGAAACTTACAGTGCGCCCTATGTAGTGTTAAGGAAGTTTCCTTTTCCTGTGCGAGATTCAGCCAAAAAACCACCGTTGGAAGGGAAATTTTCCTTTTTCAAACTCGATAATCATTTACTCATTAGCTTTGTTGATCATATTTGATTATTTTTTTATTTTTCTACATATAACATAACTTAAACAAGGGGCAAATACGAAGTACCCGTATATAACCGGCGAGCTTGCGATGCCAGGATCGTAGCAGGTGAAGGTCTTTAGTCTCTGCCTACCCCTCTTCCGGGAAATAAGCATGAGCATTTGTATGTATGTATGTATGTAAATGAGACGTGTATGACTTGTAAAAGTGCACTATTTTTGCCTACTTACAATTCATTATTTGAGTAGGAGTTTGAGTCGAAAATCTGCTGCTTTGATATTGATGACTGGTTATTTATTAATGATATGTTAACCTGATACATATGTAAGTAAACACATTATCTATGACTGTTTTTGATGAGCTCTGTGGTACAGCGGTTGTGGCTCTGCCTGCGAGAGATCCCGGGTTCGATCCCCGGCTGGGGGTAAATAAAAAAGAAACCCCAGGTATTGGATGGTTATGTGTGTGTGGCGTCGCTGTTTCTGGTTCCCACGAGACAGGGTATCCTAGTGTGGGGCCAGAAGGAATGTGCTGAATGTAAATGTTTATGTTTATGTTTAATGTTTATGTTTTGTTGGATAGGCTTATTGGTTAGTGCTCTAAAATGCTGAGTGGTTTTGTTTCGAACAACTCAGCATAAGTACCGTTCCCACGAAACATGATATCGCAGTGTGGGGCAAGAATCATTGTACATACATTGTGCTTGCTTACAATAACGCAAAATTGTGAACAGCATTACTTTATAATTTATCTCGCGAAATTGACGGTTTGACATTGATAGATTACAAATTAAAATAAAACATTAAATCGTAAGAAGTATGTTACGTTCACAATTAATAGATAGTTTATAATCCCACGCGATAGATTATAAACTAACGGTGTTCACAGGCATACGGTGGCAAATATAAATGTTTCGGTTTACGTTTTTTTTATACAGGGTTTGTTGATATTCAATATCTAGCTAGTACCAGGAGATAGCATTACTTACACAGAATCTAGGAAAATATTTAAAAGAAACATTGATAATAGGTAGGAAAAAAAAAAGGGACCCTGACATTGATTTTTTTAAATAATTTGTCCAGATTGTATATGAGCAGGCCTTTCTCCTGGTACTCGCTTGACGTTGAGTTAGGGGACATCTTGTTTATACGACCTCTGTGGCGCAGAGGTTGTGGCACTGCCTACCATGCGAGAGGTCCCGGGTTCGATCCCCGGCTGGGGATAAAAAGAAACCCGGGTCTTTGATGTTTATATGTGTGTGACGTCACTGTTTCTGGTTCCCACGACACAGAGTATCCTAGTGTGGGACCAGGAGCAATGTATGTGCCTGTATGTATATGTTTTATATCCATATGGAGGTACAGTTCTTCTCCCACGTTCACCCAGTAATTAAATACAACTGTTTGCGTCACTAGGAGCTTTTTCATAGGACGATATTTGTTACAGGAGTATGCATTCCTGGAAGAGACAATGCTTGAAGGGATGATGAAATCTACACTCATTATAAGGGAGAGCGAGTCCAAGCATTTTGGAATCTACAATTGTACGGTTGCCAATCTATATGGCACTGATAGTGTGGAGATTCATTTGATACCCGACAGTATGTATCTTATTCCACTTATTAATTAATGGCTTGTGTTTAAACGACTACCTGTACTGTTTTACTACCATTAAATTCGAAATGACTGCCAGAATGGATAAATGATCACCAAACTTCTTTTTATGTCTTGTGTTTATCAAACTGTTAAGGCTACAGAGCGTGCCAAAGAAATAAACATATATACATACACACATACACTCGGAAAACATTGCCCTTCTTCTGGCGCAGTCGGGTAAAAAGCGCATTCATTTAATCATTATTAACAAAAGGTTTCTTAAGAAACTGCCAGATCATCCAAGTATACCAGATGCAAAAATATGTGATACGACGAACGACAGCAATGTAGGAAAAGAAAGAATCTTCATCGCCTTAACTCTATTTTAAGACTTATTATTTGTCTTTTTAAGCCTTGTCAGCTGTTTACAAAAGAAACTAGGTATCTGATATTTAATTCAACGCTTTGCATTATATAATCAGTTACGATAGAAGAAATACCGAGAACTGCCGTTACCTAAATTTACAAAGCCATTAGAACATCGTTCTGGCAACTATTACCTCTATTAACAGCTCGCTGCGATTCCATAACCATAAAAAATAAGGGTGGGTTGTTGGTGAAAAGGAAGTTATGAAAGGCGTCTACAGTAATGAGGCCAAAATTGGCTAGGACATGGAAAATAAAACGGGGGTTCACCTTCCAGATGACTTCTTGTGAAATATCCTATTCAAATAGACTGAAATTTTTGGAGCGCAACATTTGCTTCGGCGGTTGGAATAAAAGCGGTCACATAATCCAGCTTATTTAATTAAATTATTCAGATAAAGGGCATGCAGACCCAAAAATACGGTATTCGGCAAGGGAGTCAAATAAATCTAAAAAAGTGTCTCAAGCCGAACCGTTTTCAACAAAATCGTTTGACAATATCAGTATTGTACCTAGTCGGTCCTTAAGTTCAGTCACAAGGTTTTTGATAGATAGAACTCAGCAATAAACTTTTTCTTATTCGTATTATACATGATTAAAAAGCTTGTTTTATACGAATCAAATTGCAATACAATACATTTTGTACGATTATCGCAATATGACAAAAAACCTTATAACTTGAGACAATCGCGAACCCAAAATACGCCGCAACTGACAAAAATACCACTTACAACAAATTTAATAAAAAAACAGTGTTCCAGATAACCAACAAGGTTTTTTTTATTTATTCTGAAACTTCGATTTTAGATCATGCTTAACAACTAGCATTTTATTTTCTGTTAGCTTTCAGTTCCAACTGCTCCCAAAGAGAACTTTACATACTTTTTACGTTTTCAGAAAAACGTATAAAAATGATCTTGTGGACAACAAGTACACTACGTAAAATGTGAATATGAAAATTAGTTTTACCCAGACTTAGTTATCTTATGCTTCAAAATGAAGGTAACGGGTTCAGAGAGGGTTCTGACTAAAATCTCACGTAAGTTTGAAAGGTTTTAAGAGTCATGGAAAAAATATAAAAGTGAATCACGTCCGTATTTTTGATTGGTTAAAAAAGTGCAAAATCTCTGAAGAAACTAGCATTTGTGTAATATGGCTTTAAGCATTTAAATCCAATAATCGTTCTAATTTATCAGTATTTAATGAGCTATCAAACCATATATAGTATAAAATAAAATAAAACTTGGTATTATTTACTATGCGGCAAAATATTTGTGACAGAACTTATGGACCGACTAATTATATTTCCAACCGTTGTATTTTATAAAGTCAATTTTGTGTTAAAAAGAAAGCATTTGACTATGACGTCACATGCTAGTATTTCATAGAACTCGTGAACAAAATTACTGTTTTGACAGGTCTTATAAAGTATCTATTTTGACTGGCAGTCAAATACAGTATTGCGATTGTGTGCATGCACAGGACAGTGGGCTTCTTGACAAGAGTACCTTACACTGACGAAACTTACACAGATACGTAACACACGTTTGTGCACTCACACAAACGCATTTCTCAGGTCTCGCCTTCTGGACTTTACCACATAAGTTTTTAGTCAAAACAATGCAAAAATTGCGTCACCCCTTTTCCCGTACAGGATGACAGGAGGCCTCCAATAAAGTCAAAATCAGTTTTTCTCCTCAATTATATTATTTCCATCTCATGTTGTCTGACCAAACTTTTTTCACTTCACCTTTTATCTATTATGCAATCCTATTATTATTTCTCCATACCTAGAATCGTTCGCGCAAATGATACTAACTCCAAACTGAATATTTCAGAGTCGTTTCCGCTAATCGTCATAATATCTGGAGGCGCCTCGTCGGCAATCCTCGTCCTGATTATCATGCTCGCAATCATGCTATGCCATAGAAGAAGACGGAAGAACATTCCAGCTGAAATTGTGAAGAAACCTGATATCACTGATATCGGAATGAAGATTTGCGCGAATGGCTACAAGGAAAGTGATAGAAGCAGTAATATCAGCGATTTGAAAATGGAACTGAGGCATGTCGAAGGGGGCTGTGACTTGGTGAGTATTTTATTTTATTTCATTTTGTAGGTGTTGTGCTGTGTTGTGTTTCGGTCTGGTTTTGATTTTGATTTTTGTTGGTTTTTAGGATTCCGTACCCGAAGGGTGCCAAACGGGACCCTTTTACTAACCCTCCGCTGTCCGTCTGTCTGTCCGTTTGTCCGTCCGTCCGTCCGTCACCGGGCTCTATCGGATCAACTGAAATAGGTCGAGAGCTGAAAAACTCACAGAGGGTGTATTTCTATTGCCGCTATAACAACAAATAATGAAACCTAGTGGATTTGAGAATTAAAAGAAGTACCGGTACAATAAATTATTGGTATGGCGATTGTCTTAGCCATTTTTTTTTATTTGATTATTGGTGAAAATTTGACTCTCCCGATGTTATCGAAAAAGATCTTTGATTGCAGGTATTGAGTGTTTTGCTCAGTTATTTGTCAATATACGAATAATAATTGCTAATTTGAATTATAATAAATTATATTAAGTTTTTTATCATATTTGTGTATATTTCTGTAAATAAGTTACCAACCTACCTAGTACCTACATTAAAAAGATATACTTGTTCAATAGACTGTCGTTTTACGTTTTTCCGTGTGTGTATGTGTGTGTGTGTGTGTGTGTGTGTGTATGTGTGTGTGTGTGTGTGTGTGTGTGTGTGTGTGTGTGTGTGTGTGTATGGAACCCTTCGTGTGCGTGTCCGACGACCTACTCGCACTTGACCGGTTTTTTTTCTCTCTCTTTTGAATTTTATTTTCGGCCAGTGGCACTCGTCCTTATATTATCATCTTATTGCATAGGTATTCTTATGTTTTTCAATTGTGTTCCATTTTCAGTTGTTTTCAAGCGTGAATAGAACTTTTTTACTATGAAAAAATCTTGATTCGAGTAAAATCGCACTGCTCTTGCTAATACAAACCGTCGGACTCCATTTCACAATCAGCTTATATTTTTTCTTGAAAAGCAATTTCAGCTTTTTCTCTAACAAGTCAGTCACTTGGCAGTTTAAAGTGTTATCCAAAAATAGAAACGTAAACCTCTTTAAAATTATTTCTTTATTGCTTGGGCACTAAGGGTTCTTTTGCAGGGCATTCGTTAACATGTTTGCGTGTTACAAACTTGCATGTATAGTATCTGTTGGTATTTCGCCATATTTCTGTAACAGAACGTTATGTTTTTTCATACTTCCTACAATATACTGCAAATAATTTGTAGTGCAATAATGTGAATGGACTCGTGAATGGATTATACGAGGGGGAATTTTATTGCGAAATGAAGTGGGTGTGAATTTATGTGAATTGTTGAAATTATACAGCATTATATGTCAGACAGGTGCTGACTCAGCATGCTTTAGGTAGGTATGGTAAGAAATGGAATCAGTTGAGCGTTAATTATGTTTGGCTTGTGTTAAAACGATTACCAAAAAAATCGAAAATTTACTACCAATAAATTCGAAACGACCGCCAGAATTAGTAAACGATCACCAAACTATGTTTGGATAAAGGATCACCAAACTTCTTTTTATGTTTTGTGTACTTAAGTTAACGTTTTAAGTATTTTTTGTTGTTCTTACATGTTCAACCTAACACGAAGGATAAAGGGGGCTTTGCTTCGCTCACCCTCTTTACCCGTCACCTAAGCTACCGCAGTATTTTGCCCTGATTTTTTCTGCAACTTTTGGTGATCATTTACCCATTTTGGGTAGGAAAAAAATATTTTGGTAGTCATTATATTTATTGCCATTATGTTTAGAGGGTTCCTTACCCGAAGGGTTCCAAACAGGACCCTATTACTAAGCCTCCGCTGTCCGTCCGTCCGTCAGCAGGCTCTCTCATAAACCGTAAAAGGTGAAGAATTGACAATTCCACAGAATGTGTATTTTTTGCCTACAACAATAAATTATTAGCAACAGGCGTTTAAAAAAATTAAAGGCCCATACGAGAGATATGTCTTTTTATATTTTTTTCTCTTTTTCACTTTTTTAACTGGTAGTAGTTGTAAAGCTGTGTCAGAGGCCCCAAAAGAGCAACTTGATAACTTCTGACACTGAGCCAGCGTGGTGGAGAATGGCTCAATCTTACTCGTATCCGGGTAAAGGCCTGTGCCCCTAGGTGGAGACATTAATGGGCTAAAATTATTACTAGTGGTTCTGTGAGAACAGTAGATCCTTCGACATACATATACTTAAACATATTGTCACGACTGACGGACAAAAGGCTTTATTATAATGCGATATATGTTTATTTTGCGAAAAAATTTTACGAAGAAAGTTCAATTTTAAATTTAATTTCAGTTGCTTGAATTTTCCAAATACTATGCAGACTTTTGAGCAAAATAGGGGTTTACGTTTTGGCGATTACTCGCGTTGCAATGATGCTATTAGGTCAAATCTGGTGTCTGGGGTTCGTCTCGTGAAGGCGGAGAGAACTGCGTAGTCTGTGGATATACATTTTCCGAAATAAAATCAAAAACTGGAATCCACTATTACGAATACGTTTGCTATAGCAAATTCACTTGAACAACTGGAATTATTATAAATAAAAAAATTATTTTAATAACGCATACAAACTAATGAATGTCCCTGGTTACGTACATGTAGTATGAAAGTAGCCGCACCAATAACTTTGTGAAGCCTTAAGAAACATAAATTCTAAACCCTGTCGGTCTGGTTGATCAACTAACGCGTCACCTAATGGTTTTGACTATCTTACGGTGACATATATATTTTTACGTATCGCTTTAACGCTCAGTGTCTACTGAGGTGACACGCGTGACTTTCGCCACGCCACGTGCCACTTTTGCCCGGCACGTCCTTTTGGGTACCCAATCCTTCAAGTCCGATTTCATAAAACGCCGTCTGTATTGAAAAACACTGACCAAAATTTGTATTTCTGTTAAGTTTGATTATACTTCTTGATATCCAATAAATACATACATACATAATCTCACACCTTTTCCCCGGAAGAGACCATCTCTGGGAAAGGCAGATTTTAGATTTTACAATAGTGATGTCTTTGCAGGAGCCATCCCAGGCATCAGAGACCGAGTTTCACAGTAACAGCCAACTCTCATCGAACCTGGGACTTCCGCTGGCGGGTCCAGTATCCCTGTCAGATGGCGGATATGACAACCAGATCATGAAACAGTACCAGCGGTACAGCACCGAGTTCAGTGACCCAAACCAGCTACAGTTTAAGGTTAGTTTATTAAACTAGTTATGAAAAAATAGGTTTCCCATCATTATTTCGAATGTGTGTTACTTCGAAAATGGTATTATTTATAGGGAAATATCAAACTGCACATCAAAAATACTGATTTTCACAGCAAATATCAGGGCAAAATGTTGGGGTAGCTTAGGTGAAGGGTAAAAGGGGTGAGGGTTATCCTTCGTGTTAGGCTGTACCTTTTTTGCTGTGCAAATCAGTATTTTCGATGTGCGATTAAATATTAGGCTTATTTATAAACCGATTTCGAAAAATATTATTTTTATTGGAAATTATGACCTTCCAGTTTCGTCGCAAAATTAAAAAATCGTCGGAGTTGTTAATTTTTTAAATCTATCAAACTAGAATGATGATGTCATTCAGGTAGACGAAATTGCGTATTATTGCTTTCCTGCGACTTTTCAGTGGCTATAATCATGAGATTAATTCTGGCCATAACTGGATACCGTTTATTCGTGGACTGGAATATTTGGGGACTTGACTGTCAGTAGACCGGTTCCGTGGCCTCGTTTTCATGTTTAAACCCAGGTCTTGGATGTAAGTGTGTGACGTCGCTGTTTCTGGTTCCCACGACACAGGGTATCCTAGTGTGGGGCCAGAAGCAATGTTTGTGCCTGTATGTAAAATATGTATGCTTGATGCTGTTATGACTTGTTCCTAGAAAGAACTACGTTCGCGTGTGGTATTTCGGGATGAAAACATAGGATTTGAAGTCGGTGTTTAGGGTTCCGTAGAGAAACAAGGAACCCTTATAGTTTTGTCAAGTCTGTCTGTCCGTCCATAAGTCCGTTCTTCCGTATGTCACAGCAACTTTATGCAGAAATGATTACGGCTACACAGTTGAAACATGGTATGTAGATGTATTCTGTGAACCGCTTTACGATTTTTATACAAAATTCAAAAATTAAAACAATTAAAGGGGATCCCCATACATGGAACTAAAACCAAAAAATATTTTTTTCGTCAAACACTTTTGCGTGGGATGTCTATAGATAGGTCTTTAGAAATGACGTTGAAGTTCCTCAAACCATTTTTCCTCAAAAGTAAATCGTTAAAACAGACCCTTCCAAAATGGAAAAATGTGTCCCCCCCCCCCTCTAACTTTTAAAGTAAGAGAGTGGAAATCTACAAAAAATATATGCTGTGTAATACACACTTTCAACGAAAATTGGTTTGAACAAAATAAAATAAGCAGTTTTTAAGATATAAAACACACTATGAAAAACAAAGTTACAACACAAACATCCAGTCACATAATTACTTGCTACAACGGAACCCTTCATGGGTGAGTCCGACTCGCACTTGGCCTTTTTTTTAAACTTTCAACTTGGTGAATTATTTCCCATACGTTGTGGAAGATCCTCAATTTGGCCCAGGTTTGGTTAGTTTCACGGTACTTTATGTTACGTGATAGGGGGCTAAGCCATCGCCTCTGCTATGGAGATAATGACGATTTCCTTACGATGATGCATTACGAAGTTAATGTCTCCGTTAGTGGTCGGTACCGGGATTTGAACCTCCATCGCCTGTGGGACAGGTGAGCGTTTAACCATTTGACCATGGATACGTTGTAGATAACTTGTGCGTAGAATTTGATTATGTACTCTTATTTAGTGTTGAAAACTATGTAAAGCAAATCATGTTCAATTAAGGCGATACCTCGTCCGTGCAATGGTCCCCGTTACTCCAGGCGGAAAGACCCGCAGTGTGAGAGGGACGGAATCGGGAAAAAATGAAAAAACGTAGCGCTAAACCACAGAATAATTGTTTAAAAATAAACTAAAAGTTTTTTAAGGAGATTTTGCTAATACAAAATATCTACATTTTGAACGCAGTTCCACAATGAAATTAGTTAGGATTTCAGAATTACAGGAAAAAATAAAACAATTTAGATGTGGTTTCGTAATTAAATTCTATCGAGAAAATTTCATTCAATCGCATTTTCCTTCAGTGAGAATCTTAATCAAATACTCAATAAACGTTAAACTAAAAATCAAATCTGTAGATGACTTTATGGTGGAGTAAATAGATTCCAAAAAAAACTCATCTTTTTTTCGTAGCACCTTAAAAAAAAGCCACGAATAAAACTTTCGCTTTTGTTCACTATAACTTCAAAATCGGTCAAAAACCGGTAGCGCTGATTGAAAACGCTTAAAAACTTATAAAAATAGCGTAGAAATTTAAACAGGTGTTCAAAAATTACTGAAAAAAATAATTAAAGATGCTCTTAATTTGATCATGTTTAGAAACGATGTCAGGAATCAGGAAACATTCACAAGATTTATTCAATAACCTGACTGCATGACGAAATATTGAAAATTATCATTATCATTATAACATTCACTGGGTTAACCTGGGTTACTTGGCCCAAGTGTGCTTTAGTGTCATCATAACTTAAAAAAAGGTCAAGTGCGAATCGAACTCGCGCACGAAGGGTTCCGTACCACCGTACAATGGAATGAAATGAATAGTTTGGATTTTACATAGCAAAATGTTATTTACAAAGTTATTGGTGCGGCTCCTTTCACACTCCATGTACGTAACCAGGTGCATTCATAAGTTTGTATGTGGTATACAGATATTTTTTATTTTTTTATCATAGCGGCAACAGAAATACATCATCTGTGAAAATTTAAACTGTCTAACTATCACGGTTCATGTGACATACAGCATGTTAACAGACGGACGGACGGACGGGCAGCAGAGTCTTAGTACCCTTTGGGTACAGAACCCTAAAAAGTTAACGTTTTTGGTGCGCGTGCTAACTAAATACGACAAGATATAGATAAACCGGATATGGTAGGCCATAAACGTCTACGTAGCTTCCGAGGTCATTTCCGGCGTCCCAAGTACGTCATTTCCGTTTCATAAAAGTCACTCTAACCCAAAGTGAATTGACGACGAAGGAAGTTGAGTTCTGTCATGACTATTGAATAACTAAGTTCGCATTTATTTATTTATTTCTTGAGGATCTTTTGAGGACAAGAATACGTAATACAGACACTGAGTAGATAGTTAATTATAGCAATAGATTTGCGCTTTCTTAATTAAACAAACGGTCAAGGGCGAGTCGGACTCGCGCACCAAGGGTTCTGTATTCAAGTACTGTATTCAAGTTTCTTGAATGAGGATTAGGTAGGTATCTTTAGTTTTGTGTGATGTGATAACAAAATGTTGTTTACAAAGTAATTGGTGCGGCTACTTTCGTACTCCAAGTATGTAATCAGGTGCATTTATAAGTGTGTATGTAAGTCTAAAAATCAATCTGTGGGAGTTTCTACGCCTTCCTTCTCTCACAGTGGTCCAATGTAGAGAAGAGGCAAAAAATGACATTTGCTAAGTATATGTAAATATCTGCAATAATTAAGAACTTTGACTTTGCCTTTGAATTTGACTTTGACTTTGACTAATGTGGTATTGAAATAAATTGTGCCCCCCTTTTTATCCGACTGCGCCAAAATAATGTTTTTCGAGTGTGTGTATTTATGTTTGTATGTATGTCTGTATATTTTTTTGTCATGCTCTGTAGCCTAAACGGCTTGATAGTTTTTTTTCATATTTTTGGGTCAGTAGGTTTAGAGATACGAGGGGGAAAGTGGTCTCTTTGTTGTATGTATGCTGTAATATTTTCTAACTAGGCATTTATTTAAAAAAAAACAGGTTTAATAATATAATATTAATACCTAGGATACTATTTACACACATTGATCTAGCCCCAAACTAGGATGCCCTCTATCTTGGGTACTAGACAACGATACACATACGTATATAGATAAATATTATACTTAGATAGATGAACAACCATAACTAGGGTACAAACATCCGTTCTCATCAAACAAATATTTGCCCCCACCGGGACTCGAACCCGGGGCCCTTGGTTTCGTAGGCAGGGTCACTACCAACTCGTCTATTCGGGTCGACCATAAAAAAGATACTCCATTCAATCTAGATAGTACTGTTGACAACTCCAACACAGATAATAGAGTGACCGGAACGCCTATCATTCCATTCATTCGTTCCTGTCACATCTATGTCATTCATTCTTCCATTCTCTACAAAACCAACCATGTAACCTAACGTGTATTTAACGTTAACTTTTATAATACATCTTCTCAACGAATACGCCGGCTTTTAATTAACTACCTCGATTCCAACGAGAAACAGCGCCTACAACCACTGCATCGCTGTTCAAGTACCTCTGCGTATCCCACGCCCTTTATTCGCCTCCCGAGAATATTCGCAAGGATTTGTCTATTGGCAAAGCGGTGACGACTATCTTAGTCACGTTCTTGCTAGGCTTGTCTATTTTAGTTGCTTTCATAGTGTCATGTCCTATAGTACCTTTGTTGTGGGGGAAAGCAGCAGATATTCAAACTATTTTTACACTAGAGGTTCTGTGAGAACAGTAGACCTCGCTTCAATTAAAAAAGAAAAACAAAATCCGTTCATATATTACGTTACAGCAGAGTATCCCGCCTCCATTTCCCCCTTTAGTTTTTTTTCTGCAAAATCTTTTATAGAATGAAAGTTCTTAGTGTGCCTCTTAAATTTGATTGAAATCCATTGATAAATAACGCTACAGCAAACCCCCGACCCCTTGAAGTGTATCGGAAGAACAACTGGAATTATTATGAATAAAATAACCCGACAGCATTTTCTTTCGATACCACATACGAACTTATGAACCACACCACCACCGCCACAACCACAAGAAAACGTCCTACACCCGCCCAACCACCACCGCTAATACCAAAAAACCGGTCAAGTGCGAGTCTAAATCGCGCACGAAGGTTCCGTACCACCGTTCAATGGAAGCGATGGTGTGGAGTGAATAGTTTGGATTTTACACAGCAAAATATTGTTTACAAAGTTATTGGTGCGGTTACTTTCACACTCCATGTACGTAACCAGGTGCATCCATAAGTTTGTATGTGGTATTGAAAGAATTGTTGTATGGGAGCCCCCTTAAATATTTCTTTTATCCTGTTTTTTAGTATTTGTTGTTATAGCGGCAACAGAAATACATAATCTGTGAATCTCTAGCTAGCTAGGTTCTTGAGATACAGCCTTGTGACAGACGGACGGACAGCGAAGTCTTAGTAATAGGGTTCCGTTCTTACCCGTTGGGTACGAAACCCTAAAAATGAAATTGCATCAATAAAAATTGCAGTAAGGCGTCAAGGCGTTCCAGAGCCCACGGATAACCTTATCTGGGGAGGCATCGGACTGTGCAGTGGCTCAAGCAGGAATAATTACCAGAGTGAAAAAGTGTTCGAGATCAGATAAAATGAACCTTATTTCATCGATTTCATCGAGTCACTGATAGTTCGATTCGCATACTTTTTCGACGCGTAATTACTCCTGCTTCCTACACAGATGACGGCAAATGCGGCAGAATCGACCGCCAACAACAATACAACAATACAAACGAGTCACTGCGTTGTAAATTTAAGGATATTAACATTATAACAGTGCCGTGTCAGAATATTTATGAAAACCTAATGTACGTCTACAAAAATATTGATAAATTTCCTAAGAATAGCGACAGGCACAATGTCAACACTAGAAATAGGAATAAACTAGCTATACCTACTACTAGGCTCCATAAGGTTAATGTATCTTTTAAAGGGCAATGTATTCGCTTTTATAACAAAATACCAACTGAGTTACAAGAATTGTCTCTAAATAAATTTAAAAATGTTGTTAAAAATCACTTAAAAAAGTTTACAAAAAAAAATATCAGATTATGTAGAAGACAAGAAAGCTTGGGAAGGTGTTTGCTCCAATTCACCTTCCTTCCTTCCTTCTAGTCGCCTCTTTGCCTCCAGCATCTAAAACATTGAGGTGACGGAATTCAAATTGAGTTCTATATTTCCCTGTACCTTAAACATGTGTTAGTTTAAGATTTGACATTCTCAAAATATTACCTTTGTATTTCTTATGGAAATAAACTCTTTTTGAATTTTGAATTTTGAATAACAAGAACTAACAAAGAAAGAAGAGACCAACAACCGCCATCGACAGCAAACATAACCAGCGGATAATGAAGAGCACCCGCTCCATACGCGCCCTTGCGCCAGCTGCAAATCATGGAATAGCCGCAAGGACGAGAAGAGGAAGGAGAATTCCGGGCAACCAGTCCGCGAAGTTCAGGATACTACCCGGAGAAACCATCCTTCATGGACGGCAGCTTGACGAGTCCCATTCGTACCTTTCGTCCAGCAGCCCAATCCCGGGGTAAACGGAAGATGTTCGGAGCATCGCCAGCCGCCCAGACGGAAAAGCTAATTAAGGCGATACCTCTTTCGTGCATTGGTCCCCGTTACTCCAGGCGGAAAGAACCGCAGTTTTAGAGGGACGGAATCGGGAAAATATGAAAAATTGTTTAACAATAAACTACGCTATTTTGTTCAAAATTTTTTTAAGGACATTTTGCAAATATATAATATCTACATTTTGAACACACAATAAAGTTAGTTAGGATTTCAGAATTACAGGAAAAAATAAAACAATTTAGAGGTGTTTTCGTAATTAAATTCAATCGAGAAAATTTCATCCAATCGCGTCTTTCTTTCCTTCCAATCTTAATCAAATACTCAATAAACGTTAACCCACAAATCAAAGCTGTAGATTACTTCAGGTGGAGGAAATGGATTCGAAAAAAACCCATATTTTTTTTCGTAGCACCTTAACGGATTAGCGACATTTTTAGAGTAGGGTTACCGGTGGTTATAGTGAATGTAATATGTACAATTTGTGAAATCATGTTATTTATTTGATGAATTTTACTGTTTATTTTTATGTTGATAGGTTAAATGTTACTTTGTCTCAGTACGTCATATTAAGTATAGGTCTGTTAATACATACCTATACTAAATATGACGTAAACTAATGTTTAGAATATAAGTAAAGATTTTACTCCAATTAAACAAATAGCAACTATGCGTTTCCGTGTCTTTTATTCTTCTCACGAAGGTAGTTTTTAGGATTAGCCTATCGGCAAATTAAAGATCTTGTTATCTATTCTAGTAAATCCTATCAGTTCAGATGAGTATAAGTTACGATTTTACTCCAATTAAACAGACAGTAAATGTGCGTATCCCAAGCCTTTTATTCGTCTCACGCGCCCAATATAGTCGCCAGGATTAGCCTATTGGCCTTAAATTTGCCAATAGATAAATCTTGTTATCTATTCTACTAAATCCCACCAGTTCAGTTGGCAAGCGAAGACAGTGAATTCGATTAAAGAAGCTTAGGTGGATAAATACTTTTTATTAGCTTAGATTAGACCAAGGTCTAATCAACCCTTAGGTCTGATAATCCGCCGCCGGGCTATTCAGGTGACGTCATCATCGAATTCCCACTTACAATGGACTAAGTTAGGGCTGGTTATACAGTGCGAGCTGACGTGCGAGCCGATCTCGTCACTTAAGTCTGATTTACATTTCAATAAGTACAGTAGTGAGTTAAATAAACAGCCATTTAAGGCGATACCTCATCCGTGCAAAGGTCCCGCAGTGTGACAGGGACGGAATCGGGAAAAAATGTCATAAATAACGTAGCGCTAAACTACAGAAAAATTGTTTAAAAATAAACTACGCTATTTTGTTGTAAAGTTTTTTAAGGAGATTTTGGGAATACATAATATCTACATTTTGAACGCAGTTCCACAATGAAATTAGTTAGGATTTCAGAATCACAGGAAAAAATAAAACAATTTAGAGGTATTTTCGTAATTAAATTATATCGAGAAAATTTCATCCAATCGCGTTTTCCTTTAGTGAGAATCTAAATCAAAAACTCAATAAACGTTAACCCAAAAATCAAGTTTGTAGATGACTTCATGGTGGAGTAAATGGATTCGAAAAAAACCCCATTTTTTTTCGTATCACCTTAAGTCATATGTAAGTAAGTGTGAGTAATCATTAGTTGTCCGCGGCCGCTGTCTGAAAAGTTATGGACTGTACTAAACTCGCCCGGAGTCGCCCGTCTACATTTCGCGGCGTCCGTCGGCCAGTTTCGTTGGCGGGGTGCGGGAGACACGAGAGGGGGGCTACTTCGCACTGCACTGGTCAGAAAATAGAATCGCGATCACTTTATCTCAACTTAATCAACAGTTTCTACCTCTTAACTCTCTTTTGCCGTTTAAACGACAATAACAACTTAACTCGATGATGTCGCAAGTAAACTCGCTGAACTGATTGGTGATGACTATGTACTTATTGAAAGATGAAACTTTTGGTGGCATATTATCTGGTTTTGACACTAGACTCATATGGTGATAAATGCTATAGCAATCATTGGTTTATGAGTTCCCGACCTTGCAGTATCTTTGTTATCCGCGTGTACAGTTATCCAATATGTCTCATAACATAAAGCGATACCTCGTCAATAGAATGATGAGAAATTGACGTGAGAAATTCTTTGACGATACAGGCTTGGGAAACTGAATGTTATCAACTTAAATACTAGTGTTTCTGTGAGAACAGTATAGACTTCGCTTCAATTTCGAAAATTGAAATCTTTATTCACTCCCTGTGGAGTCCCTTTTGGTTTTTTAACAACATCTTGTGTAGAATGAACTCCTTAGTGAGCCTCTTAAATTTGATTGAAATCCGTCGATAAATAACGCTTTAGCAAACTTCCTCCTTTTCCCCCCTATTTTACCCCAATCCGAAATTGCGATCGACTAAAATTTGTATTTAAATCAAGAATCTTGTGTGTCAATTTTCGTTAAAATCGGCTGGAATGGGATCTGTAGGATAGAACAGAGAGACGGACAAAAACATTTTTGGCCAAACTCGAAACTTTACGCTTCGCTCGCTTCGCTCCTCGGACAATAAAGAAGATCTACTTCTATCCCCTGTGCGTTATATCCATATAATGAAATCATACCCTAACAAAAACGTTTCATCCAATAAGCGTTTGTTCTAAAGTAAATTTAAAACTTTTAATTTCATGGTAAGTATACAGTTGCTTAGATCATGTCGTTTTTATATGAAGATTTGTTCAGAAAAAAATCTATGAAATCCAGATGCACAACTTCAAAAAGTTTGCTTACCGGTTCGTGGATGTTTTTATGTTTGTGATATATCGCAGTTTCTGGTTACCACGACAAAGTGCGGGACCGGGAACTATTTCTGTCCCTGTATATGTCACCGTAAGATTGTCAAAAGCGTTAGTTTATAAACTAACGTTTTTTTTCTCGTTAGTTGGTCAACTATCGACAGATAGTTAACTGTAGCGTACTGCTTACTATATGACGCATTAGTTGATAAACTAATGGTTAAAACCGTTAAATAGTAAACTGGTTTAAACTTGAATTGCAAATGAAATACCAGGGTAAACACTGCGGTAGCTTAGGTGAAGACTAGAGGGGGCGAGCGCAGCGAACATTGACATGTAAAATAAAGGGGGATTCACTTTGCTCAGCCCTTTTATCCTTCCCCTACCTTGCCACACTACTTTGACCGTTCAAAATTTAACGGTTTGATTATTAACGAACAAAAATTGAACAGTTATATTATAAGGAGTACAGTGACATATAAACATACATGTTCTAGCTGGGCTAGCCCCTTGTCACGCAAAAATAAATTATTGAAAAACTAGCAAAACCTACGCACAAATATCCTCTGTCACCCCCTTTGGAAATGACGCGTTTTACCTCAATTTAAGTTGTACTTTACTTAAACAATTTATTTGCAGTGAGGGTAATATCTATCGGAATATAAGTTAAAAGTCTTTTGCTAGAAATATTCCCGGTGCTTAGAATATGATAAGAAAACGTAGAAATGGCTTGAGGTTTCGCTGAGATTGACTTTCTTTGCAAATGAAATTAGATATTGAATTGTGAGGCCTCGTGAGTAATGGAAATAGAAAGATATTTTTATCAATACGAGAGACTCTATTTTTAACTTCTTTCACTTTTCATCTATTTAAGTTGAAAAATGTTTAGACTGCCTTAAAGTAATATCTAATCCCGGGAAGTGTATTTTACAAAATACAACCGGTCAAGTGCGAGTGGGACAGTGCAGTTTAGTTTATTTCTGTAGAATATATAGTGTTGAAAATAACAAAGTCTTACTCTACTAATAATAATACGAATATCCTAACTGTAAAACAATTCTATATAATTATCAATAAAGTTCAGTCAAAACAAACACTTTTTACAAGAAAATAATCAATATTAATCAATTTTGTGCGTCCGTGTACTCTTTTAGTGAGTTGTGTTCATGCAATATACAAATATATGTAATTAATATATTTTATCTACACACGCATCATAAACCCTCTTTACTGTGTACAAAAACCGCACGTTACAATCAGCACAATGTTAAATTACTTGGTAAAAACTCATTTTTTTATCTGAAAAATTACACATTATGACCATTATGTGTAATTTTTCTACACATTATGACATTCAAATTTCGAACGCCGACGCCCGCCTCGTGCCGCCCCTAGTTTGTCTGTTTAGTTGGTACTGACATTCAAATTTCGAACACCGACGCCCGAAGTTTGTCCCACAGAACAAGCTAAACAACTGCAGAGCCACAATGCCGGACAAACATGCGGTTCCTGAACACATAAAAGAGAGCTTATGATATGTGTGTAGATAAACTAGTGTATGTAACTGTACATAATTAGGCATTAAAACTCTCGAGTGATATTATTATGAAACTCGCCTTCGGCTCATTCGCTTCGGTTTCATAAACCCACTCTCGAGTATGAATGCCCTCCATTATGTAGCAGTCACATAAACTACTATAATATATGTATACATTTCTTTAGGCATACGTTGCTTTTGGCCCCTCACTAGGATACCCTGTGCCGTGGGAACCTGAAACAGTGATATCACACACGCAAAAACATCCAATACCTGTTTATTTTTATTTTCTTTATCCCCAGCCGGGGATCGAACCCGGGGCCACGCGCATGGTAGGCAGAGCCACAACCACCACGGAGGTCTTCATTATTTCGTCTACCAGCTTCATGCCACACCATGTATTTAGTCATTGCCACACGTTAACCTCCACCACGTAAAGACCTCTGTGGCGCCGTGGTTGTGTATCTGCCTACCATGCTAGAGGTCCCGGGTTCGATCCCCGGCTGGGGATATGAAAAAAGGAAGTCCTCAGGTCTTGTATGTTTATATATGTGTGACGTCGCTGTTTCTGGTTCCCACGATACAGGGTATCCTAGTGTGGGGCCAGAGGCAATGTATGTGTGTTTATGTAAATGTTTATGTTTAAGTGTCCCGTATACAAAGGGTATCCTCCACAGTCCAACAGTCTATCCATCTGTCTATCCATCTGTGCGTCTGTCCGTCTATCTGTATCTCATTCAATGCATTAGGCATTAAGTACCTAAAACCATTTTCGGTACAAAGAATCCCTATAGCAAAACACACCAAATTGTGCCTACATCGGTTCTCTAGTTTACCAGCTCAATGCATGCTCGGATATTTTTTCCCATAGTCATTAAGTTGGTGGTAGATTATAACAAAGAGTCGGTATTAAGTCTAACAGGTGTGCGAGCATCTAAATCGCTGATTACAACTCCATTGTTTTTCAATACGTCGACTGTCCTATCGGATTACATGTAATGTATCTATATTATAGTGCAGCTGCGGTGTTCCTGCATGTTGAAAAAAAATCGCCAGAAAAAGAAAGAGACAAAGGGAATAGGCGTGGGAGCTTTTTCTGCATATAAGGCGGACGGTAAAGATAGTTTCCATCACCGTTGGAAAGTAGTACGTCGTGGCCGTATCATTGATTATAATTTCATGACAAACATTTTCTTTTTCAAACTCTAACCACAACCAGTTACTCATTAGTTTCGATTCATTTTTAGGGTTCCTTAGAGAAACAAGGAACCCTTATAGTTTCGTCAAGTCTATCTGTCCGTCCGTCCGTATGTCACATCAACTTTATGCAGAAACTATTAGGACTACATAGTTGAAACTTGGTATGTAGATGTATTCTGTAAACCGCTTTACAATAAAAAAAATATTTTTTCTTCAAACCTAAATGTGTGGGATGTTTGTAGATAGGTCATCAAAAATAAAGTTGAGGTTCCTGTCAGCATTTTTCCTCAAAGTAAATTGTTAATGAGACTGTTCAAAATGTGTCTCCCCCTCTAACTTTTAAAGAAAGAGAGTGACAAATTTAAAAAATATTGTGCTGTGTATCTCAATAGACACTTTGAACGAAAATTGATTTCAACAAAATAAAATAAGCAGTTTTTAAGATTTAAAACATTTGTTAAAAACCGCAATGATAACTTTGCCATATGAATGGCATGAACAAACACTATGAAAGACAAAGTTACAACACAAACATCAATTCACATAATTATTTGCTACAACGGAACCCTTCGTAGGCGAGTCCGGCTCGCACTTGGCCACTTTTATAATTTTCTCCATGTAAATGTCTGACTTGTAAAAGCGTATTATTTTGTCTGCTTTCGTAAATAGTTGAGTTTGACTTTAAAAGTAAAAAAAGACAAAAGTCTGTATTTTATTGATTATTTATTACATAAGCTTAGTTAACATAATTTTTGCCTCTTTTCTTCATTGGACCACATACATTAGATAAATTACTTATCTCATTGGTACACGGTCACAACCGAACCTGTATATCTTGCGTCACAGGCAAGCGTGTTACCAATAGACCAAGACGTTTTTTTACAACATTGACACCCGTTTTCACTCAACATAAGAATCACCTAAGTTCTTTCTTAACTTAATTAGGCTGCAAAAAAGCAAAAAAAAAAAATTGCACTAACCCTAAGCCATTCCTAAGTCTAATCTGTCAGTGTAATGCTAGTCTGTTCTCAGGCTTAGGTGAATCTTAACTAGGACAAGATTAACTTAAGTTTAGTACAAATGATCGTGAGCATTTTCATACAGAGGCAAGATCATTGTAGTATCGGTGTATTAATATATTGATAAATTCTATCTTAGTCATTACAACGTAGTTTTCATATTGAGATGCGATGACATAAATTCGAAGATAGGTACTATGTTCTATACTGCGTGTGATGTTTGTATTGTTTTGTTCTGATTATAATAAGTCTGTTTTCGTTTTGCGAATCTTGTATGTGGTACTTATGGTATGTAAAGACTTGTAGATCTGATTTTCTTTGGCATAGTTTTGTACACCAATTGAGTAATTTATTGCATAGTCTAAATAGATGACAGGCATGACCAATATTATATTTTAAGAACTGTAAAAATGCTAATTTGTTGTCGAAATGTTCGTTTAAGGCGACGAGTAAATTGACAGCGTTAATTACCACATAAGAAAGAAGACAGAGCGCAAACAAGGCGCTCGACTCAAAACTAAAATAACGTAGCGGCAAACCACATAATTAAAAAAAATATAAAAATGCTATTTTGGCAAAAAGATTTTCAAGGAGGGCTTACGAACACATAATATTCATATTTTGAATACAATCCCGCAATGAAGTTCGAAAGGATTTCAGAATTAAGTACAAAAAATAATAAAACTAGTTAGAATTTAAAATATTTTCTCAATTATATTCTATCGAGAAAATTTCATGCTAGTCATGCATTGATTGCTTACAATTGTCAATGACGTTGAAGGGCTGTTTTCTTGTTAACCACATTTAAAAACATTTCGAATTTAACTTATCTACCCAGTCATAATCCCTTTTCTCAAAACAACGTTCCCTTGTTCCCCAACAGCTGCACGGGCAAAACGGCTACATTCCGTACGTAGACTACGCGCGGGACTACGCCCCCCCAATAGTCCATTCCGCGGACTCTCTGACCGGGTCCATGTCCAGAAGTATAGACACAGCGTCCACTTTGCCCTTCCACTCTGGCAACAGCCAGAGCGGGTCATTGCAACGTATTTTGGGGAGCTGCACTGGACTGAGTGCTTTTGGTGGTCCGGATGGTAAGTACACTGCTTACCGAAAGCAATTGAATGTCATAAGCGTCCCCACCGATGTGCACAAGGATTTACTGGAATGTGGGTGAGATTGAGCCGTATACCACGACGCTGGCTCAGTATATCCTTATTCACTCCCTTATTCCCCAGAAGGGATAGCATGTATCCTATGTCATTTATTTGAATGCGAATTTTCCTTTTCCTGTGCGAGATTCAGCCATGAATCACCGCTTGAATGGTAAATTTAAATTTTCAGTTCAATTTCAAACTCAACCCATAATTTACTCATTAGTTAAGTTGATCATATATGATTTATTTTTTATTTTTCTCCATGTTTGACTTGAAAAAGTTGATTATTTTTGCCTACTTGCAATAAATGAATAGATTTTTGAATGCTTTTTTCCGTCCCTATTTGTCTAACATTCTAATGCGTAGTTTAATGTTTGTTGGCGGAACTTTAAGGCCCGACAAATAGAACACGAGTTAACATAATTCTCGGTATAACTTTGACAACTCCATACAAATTTATATGCAGTTGTCAAAGTTATTCAAATAAACTCGCGTTTGAAATAGACGCACTAAGGTTTTAGAATTGCAGATTTTAGCCTTGATTTCATGAAGATTGTAATTCGAAACTATATCATAACAAGAATAACATTCAACACTTAATCACTAATAAAGCCAGCGTGATGAAATATGTGCATCGTTTCGACAAGGCCTGTGCGCCTCGGTAGAAACTTGCAGAGTCACATTCTTCATTGTAACATTAAGCCCTCGGTAGGAACGTATACGACCTACAATTTAACGTGATCTTCTATGTTACCAGTCATTCCGATGAACAACCCCGGCGTTTGCCTTGCCCCTGGTGTCGACGTCAGATTTGCTGCTACTTATGGCAACCCGTATCTGAGAGTCTCTGGACCTATATGTAAGTTGACTTATAATTTTTACTCTATTTCTAGTGTTTGTACGTACATTTTCAGAGTTCCGTACCCGAAGGATCCTTTTACTAAGCCTCCGCTGTCCGTCTGTCTGTCTGTCTGTCAGCGGGCTCTATCTTATGAACCGTGATAGGTAGAAAGCAAAAATTTTCACAGAATGCGTATTTGTGTTACTGCTACTTCAAGATATAACGAAGTTTACGAGATTTTATAAAATAAAGGGAGTCCCCATACAAGCGACGTGTTTCAACTTCCCTGCCCCTGATAATTACCAAATCATCGTCATTTATCGGAAATATGATCGATATATTTGTTTCATCTGTTAAGAGTTTCAGTGGTGCAATTGGTTTGACGTTGGCTATCCGCTATTTGGTTGGTAGGGGTGGTAGTAGGTTCGAAAACTGTTGTCGTAAAAAAAAATTGTCCTGAAGTTGTCTATAACGATGTTACGGAACCCTTTGTTTGCGAGTCCGACCCGCAATTGACGGATTTTTGAATCAGGGGTGGAAATTTTCTTTGAAAAAGAGCTACCTCAAAGGTTCTTGTGTACTCTGAGATGTATCTGCCTTTGGAACGTAAGCCGTAAGTATTAATTGAATGACGTGCTCTAAAAGATATGTAATGCAACAGAATAAATAATATTTTGATTGATTGATTGATTGTCTTGTACAGCACTTGTAGCTATATTTGACCAACCCATCGAAGCTGTAATAGATAATTGAAACCACCGAACCCAAAGACTTAAATACAGACGTGTTGTAGACATTGCAAATTTAAGTCAAAGAAGAGATCGGAGCAACTTGCAATATTAAACCAATTTGATCATAGCAACTTTTAAAGATGTCAGAATACCCTGTGCGAAATTTTTGATGCATTTTTGTTCCTTTGGCTGTCGATACCACGGGGATTTGAGGTTTGCAGGTTAGGGCCTTTATCAGGGCTTTGAGCGTCGCTTGAAGGACCAAAGACTCCCGTATTCTGCCGTGCAGCGCGGTACCGCAGTCAGTGTAATGAGCACCTTTGGGCGGGCGAATCTTGGCGCTGTTTGTTTGTGTAATTAATTTGTATATCTAAATTTTTGTTGTGACGAAGCTGTTAACAAGTATACCTTGCGTAGGTTTGGCTCGATATTTATTTTGATTTAGGTGAAATTGGACGACAAAATTATGTCTTTTAATTGCATTACGTAAAGTCAATTATTTATCTCGTGATGTATCTTCCAGCATACTCATCTCAAGTAAATACTTCCAACCCGGCCACCACGCCCGCCCCACCACCGTACTATACTGTTAAGAACAACCTTCCAATACCATCAGGTAATGTCCTATTAATTTCATCTAAGTACCTACTTCAACTAATGCTCGAAAGCTGCCGATTCGTTTGTGCACGAGAGCCAGAGAAATGCAAAGAAACAGCTTGGTCAACCAAGGAAGAGATGGAGTGATGAATTGGATCTGTGGGATAAGCACTGTGTGATAACTAGCGAAAACGTTGGTACGAAAGACTTTTCGTGCCCACATTTTAGCGAGTTATTTCATTATCTAAAGGCCACTCGTATGATATTCATTAAGCACGTCTCGCTACTTAATTTAGCATCTATCAAAATGTATAAAATATATTCAAACTTAAATAAGTTGCCTGCCCTAAACTATTGCTTTAATTTAAATCTCTGACATCTACCTCCTGACTTTTTGAAGGCCTATAGCGATCAGCTGGTTATACCTTTAGTCGTATTTTCAACCTAGCTGTAGAGCAAGGGAAGTACCCTCCCAGCTGGAAGCTCTCTTGAATCAGTCCTAATTCCAAGGCAAGGGATACTGCCTCTGTAAATCTATATCAACCGATTGCGATCCAGATCTCATTGAAAAACCTGTTCGAGTCAATCATATACAGTGAAATTACGTACGCACAGTACGCAGATTTGTAATATGAATTTGTCAGGAATCGACCTACTGATCTGGCTCATGTTGTACAAGTCACCCTCTATAATTAAAAAATGATGATAATAGGCTTAATGTTTTTATATGTCCATAGTAACATCCGTTACGTCACCTTCGAGTCATTCGTCAAGCCACTCAAGATCCGTGAGTAGTCTTCAAGCCTCCTCCAATACTAGCGGAGCGCAGCCACAAGTGAGTATGACTTTGACATATAATAAAACATAAAGATTTGGTCAAGCAACAATGACCTCTCCATATACGCGCGCGGAGCGCGGCGCGAACTGCACATTCGTAGTCTTCCACAGTATAGTTCGCACTCTGGACAAGTATGGACGGTGAAACAGCTACTGTTGGTGAGGGGCTACTTGGTGCAAATGGCAATTTAAAATTAAAGAAAACAGTCTAAAAATGGTGATGATCTTTCTAATAATCTCTTTGCTGTCGGTCAAGCAAACGTGACCTAAAATAGTGCGAATAAAAACCACTAAAAGAAGCATTATTGAAGAACTAGACTATACTAAAATAACGGGCAAACGACCAGGCAACAAAGACGCTTTAAACTAAATGAACAGTATTAGAAATATTAAGATAAAGTAACACAGCAATAACGAAGAAATAAAAATAAACTAATAGTAAAAGAACATTTAGAAAAAAGGTTTATTTTAAATGCTCTAAAAAGAAGAAAATAAAATTAAACTTAATCTTGATCTCTTAGGGGATCCACATCTCAGACGCCAGGCGCTATTATTTCAGGGGTTCCACAAAGATTGCCCAAATTTACAGCATTTGTGACTGCGAGACGCAGAAGGATGATTTGCGAAGGATGACTAAATAGTGCGAGTCTAATCTCATGTACCTCAACATTGGCAAATGGTTTTTTATCACCTTTACTAATAAGATCAATAGGATAATTTATAACCACAATCTGAATAATATAGTATTATTACGTAAAATATTAGTGAGGGGTCTGGGAGTATTATTTGATGAATAACTGTCTTTTCGTCCTCATTATGATAGTATTATTGAGAAGGCTCGATAAATGCTGGGTTTCATAATAAGGACTGACAAAGACTTCGAATACCATGCAGTTTGATGCAACTATATGAAATCCTTGCCAGAAATAAGAAAATGTTAGGATGTCATATTTCATAAATAAGCTCTGCAACTTTCCGAGGGTTTGATGCCAGCAATTTTTTCTGATATCTGAAAACTTTATTATGAGTAGATTCGCCAAGGAGAATAATACCGTAGCTTAGGATATAGCACATAGCCAAAGTATGCTGTAATAACCGCCTCTGTGGACGCAATTTGTGTATCAAACAAAATACAACAAATAATTTCATGAAGTGACTTCTCGATTTTGTTAACCGGTGATAATCCCAAAGCCATCAATCAATAAACAAGTAACTTGAATCCATCATCCGGTAGATTTATTCCATTTTATATTTATATTCCAATTTATCCCCATTTATCAAATTATAAATCATACCCGAAAGAAAGATATTTTTTTACTGAAGTTATACATTCAAGCTTCATATTTTAATATTTCACTCAATCATTTATGATTCAACAAAGATCTATATTTTGATTTGCTGTGTCTTTTAAGATGTAATTTTTGTTCCGAATTCAGATAACATTTATATACAAGGTGAAATTTAATAAACCGATCATATTTTGGGGAATGATAGCATCCATTATTATGAAGCACTTTCCCCAAGAAACATAATGGTCGAAAACGAAACAAATAATTGGGTCTCCCATAGCAACTTGTAATCTGCTCAATGTACTGAGGGACGAAAAATCTTTTTCATTTGTGACCATATGTTTCTTTGGGAAAGTTGTTCATATTAATTGGTGCTATAATCCCCCAAAATATGGTCGGCTAATTAAATGCCTCCTTGTATAATGTAGATTCAACCCAAATCCCACGCTCACAAACTTGAAATTTATAGATCAATTCTGAGTAGGTATACCCATCCATCAATCTTCAATTCCACATTTCCATTTCAATCTATAAAAAATCGACGGCAAATAAGCAGCCTCTTTTTATTCCCTTTTCGCAATCGGTTTCAATTAGGCCTGTTTGCTTGCAGGTGCCTAAATCTTCGCCCCAATCCCCTGGAGCGCTCTACATCCTCCCGCCTACGAGCCAAGGAAGCGGACAGATTCCACAAAAAGCTACCAAAGGTCTGTAAACATTCAATTTATCTTCTTACACCTACAAGATATCTTGACGACCCGAATGGCCGAGTCGGCAGTGACCCTGCCTACGAAACCAAGGGTCCCGGGTTCGTGTCCCGGTGTGGGCAAACATTTGTTTGATGAGAACGGATGTTTGTACGCTAGTCATGGTTGTTTATCTCTCTATCTATATAAGTAAGTGTATCGTTGTCTAGTACCCAAGATACAGGGAATCCTAGTTTGAGGCTAGATCAATGTGTTTAAATAGTGTCAAAGGTATTAAGGTATAAAGGTATCATTATTATCTTCCAGGATGTGCAGGATTATACAAGTGACCGCCAACCTCCAGTAGTGGAGAGGCACTTAAAGAGGAAGAGGACAGGATATTCAGTCTTTGTTTTATGTTTCATGTCCTCAGCAATTTGCAACAAAAACTACGCAACTTACGTGGGAATAACTGCGCTTCTGCCAACCCGTGTAGGAAAAGGCTTGACGCTGTGCTGTCGTTTTTATTGCAAATGGCAAAGGACTTGAAATATTAATCGCAGAAATGACAGAAAACGGTATTCTCTAATTGAAAAACTCTTAATTTCTATTCTGGAGGCTTTGGAAACGTTTTAGAAAAAACAAAGAGATTGAACGTATAGGAGTTTTTTGAATGTTTTTGGACCTATGGAAAATTAAGTGTAGGAAGGAATGCGGTCGTAAAATAAAACAGCATTGCCCTCCTTGCTGTTTGTGTCTTTAACAGGATTAATGTTTTTTTTTATGTGTTCTTTGTGCCGCTTATGAGGATATTATAAATAAATAAATAAAACCAAATTTCCATAATGCCCTTCTTGTTTCTATGTCGTACGTCATAGTTATTTATGCCCTATTTCCAGTGCTGTGATAACTTTATAATTATCTTTTAATGTTTTCTTCTGCAGGTAATGGAACCCAGCTGACAGCCGGGACCCACGTCTAGAAATATTAAGAATTTAGATTAAAGAAATGTAGATAGAAAAGAAATTTCACACTTTTGTACTGCAATATTGTAAAAATAGTTTCTTCACTTCTTATATTTCTTTTTGGATGAAGTAATTTTGTGGTTTTGAAGTTTTCTAAAATTAAAACACTATTCATACAATTATTATTTAGTTTTAGTTTTAAGTTCATTAGAGCTTTAATTAATTAATGATGCCTAAAATCTTAAAAAGCTTTAAATGTCGATGTCAAAGAAATTTTAATAGAAATAAAAATTTACTTTTCTAATGTATATTACTAGGATTGTGTTAAAGTTAGTTTTAACAATATCTGGTTTCTACTTGTCTGAGACTGATTAACTTTAAATAAGAATACGAAATTATATTATTCTTACTTTCAAAATCAGGTCGGTTAAGTACTCTTAGTGAACTCTTAAGATAAATAAGCTGCGTGTGAAAAGATGTTTTTGAATTAAATAACTAAGTAAGTGACAAATTTTTTTGAATTATTTTTGTAAAATATTGCTTGTATTAATTTGTCTATTTTTCATAACTATGTTGGTAGCGAAATAATGGTAATATATTGTCAGGCCGAATCTTCGAAGAAAGAAGCCCTCACTCAAACAAGTCAATTAATTATCGTATATTTATCCTTATACATGTTCGAGAAATGTATCAACACTAATATTAATGGAATGTATCATTTACTCACAATTTTCTTGCATAGATATTTCGCAAGAGGAATAAGTTTCCTCTACCTCTCTCGCTCGCTCTCGCCCTCGTCGCCACAGTAGAGTAGTGACGGACGCTCTGATGTCATCACAGCGTGGTTCAATTTTACTTTGGCATGTAGTACAGTCAATAATCACCATATTTCACATCTTTAAAGCAAATCATATCAGGTCCTTACTTACCTGTCCTACTGTTACTAATCCACAAAAAGTTACAGTACGAACGAGTAAGGCCCACTACTTCAATCGCGTGTTAACAGTATCCTCTGAATAACTTTGACAACTCTATTTTTCTATACGGAATATTTTTATGTCGACTTGTCTTCAAAGCGGTGGCACTAAGGATGAAAGATTTCAGTGAGTTAGCGAGAGCCCTAAAGAAAATATAATTTTTCCGCCTTCTAACCTCAAATAGCACCTTCGCCGCTTGATTTTGGGTTCTCAAGCGGAAAAATTATATTCGCAACTCGTTCGAAAAGGCTTCTTTACTAACCCCGCTACGACCCCCGCCTTCGGCTCGTGCCGTAAACTTCTCGGTTCGTAAATAAAAGCCTTTGCGAACTCGTAGGAAACCCACTATTGACATACATGTCAGTATGTGTGTAACGATTTTGGGGGATGACTATTGTAATTAATCGAGTGAGTTTTTTCCTTCCTACGCAAGGTGGCGCTGTATATTTTAAGACTTACGCGATACATAGCAAAATACCTTTTGACATAAGCGACAATTCTGGCTGGTGCGTCTCAATCCGCTATATGACTATGTAGTCAAAACATATGTATATTGTTTTGTTTGATAAATATTCAGGACCGCGATTCATAAGGGTTTTAGCAGTTAATAAAAATATTCATATATTTGTGACGATATGATACTGTGAATGTATTTTTACACAAAATTATATTCACAATAATTTTGTCGTTGGAATCATACAATTCAGTTAGACGAGCCTCTTTGTATATGCATCGACATCCCACTAATATTACAAATGTGAAAGCAGCGATGTTTAGATGTTTGTGCGTTTATGCCTAAATCACGCTATAACGGCTGGACTGATTTGAAAGAAATTTAGCACAGAGATAATTTATGAGCTACATTAACACATAGGATTATTTTTATCCGACTGCACCAGAAGGAGGGTAATGTTCTCTCGGTGAATGATAACTCCTAGGAACACGCAGATGAAGTTGCGGGTATCAGCTACTATTTTTAAATTCATGACCACCTAATCAAATATCATATTGTCACATTGTAAATCTACTCTCCTCCCTTTACGTAAGTCGCCTGTCGCCTTTAGGCGTTTGTAGCTTTAAGGACATTCAAAGACTTGTTTTTTAAGTATCTTTCCAAACCTGTGTGCTGATTTCTTGTAACGAGTAAGAACTATGATGATTTCATTAAAATGATCCTACACAATTAACACTTATAATTTACTTCTTCTTCTTCGGGTGCCAGTTCCATCGGAGATCAGCTATCGTTATGGCTACTTATGACCATGATGTTGCGGCTGGAAATATTTCGGTGATGCTTCAATTGAACCATTCTGCGAGGGTCTTCTGCGGCCAGGTCTTCGGCGGCCTGATATTTTTCCTGCAGGATAATTGACCGAGGGAGCGTAGTGTCTCCATTCAGCTTGGGCTAATACACTTTTGTATGTCTGTCTATCCGAATTTTCGGCATCAAGAAACTGCCTGCGTGAAAGAGCCGAAGGCAAGTAGCGCATGACAGGCCCAAGATTCGGTCTGTAAGCCGCGAAGGCAGGAAAGACCATGTGTGGTGGTGGAGGGAATGTTTATCCGGATTTCCGGAAGTTCTCCTCTACAGGTTACATTTCTTAACAGATTCTCGTGAAGTTTGGTGAGCAGGTCCGAAAATTATATGTATTTTTTTGTCGAGTCAGTTATTTTTTTTTAAACAGCGGCGATATGGGGTTTCAAAGTGATTTCATACTTTCATACTCCATGTACTATCATTAGTAGAAGTGGAAGCCAACTTTAAAACTTATTTCCCTTGCAGCTAGTATGTGGCGGTAAATCCTTGATTTTGTTAAACTTTTTGTCGGAATTATAAAACTTATTCAAAAACCTTTGGTTTTATGACTTTCATCTAGACACGTATCATAAACCCTCTTTACTGTGTCCAAAAACCGCACGTTACGACCAGCATAATGATAAACTTCATGGTAAAAACTCTTTTCTTATCTGAATATTGATAAATTATGACCATTATGTACCAAAATTTGGCATATTATGACATTCAAATTTCGAACGCCGACGCCCGCCTGCGTGCCGCCCCTAGTTTGTCTGTGAAGTTCGTACTACTGAACAAGCTAAACAACTGCAGAGCAATGATCAATGCCACAATGCCGGTCGACCATGCCGTTCCTGAACACATCAAAGAGAGCTTATGATATGTGTGTAGATAAACTAGTGTATGTAACTGTACATAATTAGGCATTATGTAGCAGTCACATAAACTACTATTAAGTGTTGTGCTGCATGGGAAAAGAACCCTTACAGTGGTCTTCCACAACTGCTGAAGATGGTACGTAAACAGTTGCATTCATAAGTTTGTATGTGTTTTTGAAAGAAATAATAATAAATAATGATCACACTTGTCCATCCGATAAACTTCAACGTGTATGGGGGTAGTAAATATAAAAAGCTAATGTCCTGTGTTGCTCGCCAAGTCTGTAGCTCACAGAGCCACTAGTCATAGTTCCACTTGTTCATCCGATAAACTTGAAGGGGTCAGGGTTGTGAGTAGGTAGAAAAATAATAATAAAAAACCGGTCAAATGCGAGTCTAAATCGCGCACGAAGGGTTCCGTACCACCGTTCAATGGAAGCGATGGTGTGGAGTGAATAGTTTGGATTTTACACAGCAAAATATTGTTTACAAAGTTATTGGTGCGGTTACTTTCACACTCCATGTACGTAACCAGGTGCATCCATAAGTTTTATGTGGTATTGTTGTATGGGAGCCCCCTTGAATATTTATTTTATCCTGTTTTTTAGTATTTGTTGTTATAGCGGCAACAGAAATACATAATCTGTGAAAATTATTATTATTGAGATACAGCCTGGTGACAGACGGACGGACGGACGGACGGACAGCGAACTCTAAGTAATAGGGTCCCGTTTGGAACCCTTCGGGTACGGAACCCTAAAAAACATATTTTCTGTGTGTCGCGACGTCTACAGATCTCACAGCCAGCTCACATTAATAAACAACTTAATAACCAACAAATTAACCCGCCCCAACCGGAATCGAACCCGGGACCACTTGCTTGCGAGGCAGAACTTAAACCGCCACGGCACAGAGGTCGTTAAACGCAGCAGCACTCCTACCACCACAGCTGTAGCTACAGTTAGCTCATAGACTAAAATATTTCCACACAGTCTGTGGAATTCTGAAGGCGTAAGAACGAATTATTAACCAAGGTACACATAAAGAAAGTGTCGCGTAGGGCTTTGGCGGCAAACCTACGCTATTTTTTTCATTAATCAGTTTTTTCCTGGTCTATAAAAAAGGCATAGAGCCGATTTCCCATCGTTATACCATATTAGTCAGGCTATGCTATCGACATAAACCCTGAAATCCTAATATCTGGACCAAAATGACAGTAGGTTTCGTCCTCTCTAGGGATCCGCATCCGATGGGTGCCAATAGGACCCTGTTACTCTCCTCTGTACCATCAACCGAAAATGTGGGGATCCGCTGTAACGATTATTTTCCCATGCAGCCCAACACTTCAAAGTCATAAAACAAATGGTTTTTGAAATTCGACAAAAAGTTTAACAAAAGCAAGGGTTTATCGCCACATGATAGCTGCAAGGTTTTTTTATCCATCAAGGGTCTCCACAGCTGCCACTGATATTACGTCTGTCCATCTGTCTGTCTATCTGTCTATCCACCCGTCAGTGTACTGTATCTCATGAACCGTAATAGGCAGCGAACTTTTCGATGTTGCCTCTACAGGAACAAATAATGATCTATACGAGATTTTTTTAATTGAAGGAGGTCCCCATACAAAAGACGTGTTTAAACACCCTCCAAGATATAACAATCCATATGATTGTAGATTTCGCGGCTTACCACATGGTTGTGGTGGCGCTGTTGGTTTGCTATCGGTCGCGTAATCTTTAAGTTCTGGTTTTAAATCCACATTCGGATATAATATTATTTTCTTATTATTTTTTTATTATAATTTTTACTGCTTTTTTCTTGTACAATGGTACGGAACCCTACGTGTGCGAGTCCGACGTGCACTTGACCGGTATTTTTTTTAATGTTGCAAGTTTTCATGTAAAAGTCGATGCAGTGAAATAAGAGACTATTTGAGTAGAAAAATACGTCATTTGGTTTGTAAGGATTAGTTTTTAGAATTAATCTATGGTTAGCTTTGACACCCTGGGAATTTCGACAACTGTCATTTTATACTTATGTTTATTCACATTAAGTCCAAGTTGATCCGACCATTTAAATAAGTTTATATCAAAAAAGTTACGTTTCAACAGTTTCCTCAAAAATTTTAAATTTCGGAATGGGAATTAATTGAAAAATCGCAATAAATTATTTGGCTGACTAAGACTACAGCACTATTATTTTGCCACCACAAAGTGACAACCAGTAATTTTGGTCCAACAACGTCTTAAAATAAGACAATGCCGGTCCAACGTCGACCGGTTCTATTTTTAGGGTTTGAAACAATTTGCTGTAGTGGCATGGCAACAGAACTACGCCCATTTTAACTGTCAAAGGGGGTCACCATACAATAGACGTATTTTTGTGTTTTTTACGCCTCTGTAACCGGTCTGAGTACCTCCTCTATCACCTGCCTACTCAAGAGCCCTCCAACTGCGAGGCTTGAGTGCGATGCTCTTTTGTTACAGCCAGGTCTATAGAGCACTAGTGTCTATGGTCTGAGCGGATTTTCGTCATCTTTGTTATCTGAGGTGAGTGTAGAAAATGGGCTCGGGAAGTTGTTGGTATAGAAAAAGACTGCCTCTTTGCTAAAATAGCGTCACGCCTTTTCCCATACGGGGTGGAAGCGACACAGTACGTTCACATTTTTAAATTGTATACTTGCCTTTTTAGGGTCCTGTACCCGAGGGGTGCCAAACGGGACCCTATTACTAAGCCTCCGCTGTGCGTCCGTCCGTCTGTCTGTCACCAGGCTATATCTCATGAACCGTGATAGATGTATTTTTGTTGCCGCTATAACAACAAATACCAAAAAACAATAAAATAAATATTTAAGGGGGCACCCATACAACAATTCATTCAATACCACATACAAATTTATGAATGCAACTGGTTACGTGCATGAAGTGTGAAAGTAGCCAATAACTTAGTAAACAATATTTTGCTATGTAACATCCAAACTATTCACTCCACACCATTCCTACCATTGTACGGTGGTACGGAACCTTTCGTGCGCAAGTTAGACTCGCACTTGACCGTTTTTTTTCCTTACCATGTACCAATGAGATAATTAATTTATTTTTAATTACAGTATCGGTAGTTTAGTGTTTCGGATGACACGTTAAGCTGTAGGTCCCGGCGACTATCGCTACGTGGTAGTGGTCGTTAAACCCCTCCATCAACCCGCACTGAGCCAGCGTGGTGGAGTATGGCTCAATCTTACTCGTATCCGGGTAAAGAGCTGTGCACCTCGGTGAGGACATTAATGGGCTACATTTTTTTGTTGCCTTTCGACGACCTATGTGGTGTTGCGGTCGAGGCTGTGCTTCCCAAGCGAAATGGTCCGGATTCGACGCCCGGCTGAGGTGGAAGGAAAAACAATCCTCAGGTCTTGGATGTTTACATTTTGTGACGTCGCTGTTTCTGGTTTCCACGGTATCCCAGTGTGGGCCAGAAGCCATGTATGTGGCTGTATGTATTATATATTGGGTGCTTACCTATGAAATTGGCGATTTTTTCTTACAGATTCAGGAGTTCATAATTCGAGTAATTCAATAGGTGTTTCCAGTTTTTTTTTTATTGTTTTAAAATTAATTTCAATATTTTACATCTACATATTAAATTTTCTTTTAATTTTCAGTTTGATAACTAAAATCAGTGTTCAGTTCAGTGTTCAAAATCAGTGCCTCCTAAATGTTCATTTTCATGATAATATTCGTATTTTTTTACAGCTGACACTTTTCAAAAATTATATAAAATTTTCTGTTAGCTAAATGTTGTCTCATTCATACATACAAAGCTTATAAAATTAGGATCTGTCATTCCTAAAAAAAATTCAAAAATGTTTGTACTGAAAATTGAGTTAACTTCACTTTCTCCATACAAAACGCCAATTTCATATGTAAGGACCCAATATTTAAATTTTGCACCAAATAAAATTGAGCTGGCCCCCTCGATCTTATGTTTTTTGAAGAAAGTTGTTCATTCATTCACCCATTACCATTACCCAAAATATGGTCAGTTAATTAAGTGACACCATATATCTTGGGCTAATCTTCTCAATTCAAGATTAAATATATTATTGTAGCAAAAGGTCAAAACAGCCTCCAGCTTCCAGCACGGAACTGAATATCCAATATATTCTGCTATAATCTCGAGCGATATCCGCAAGTCAATACAGTACACGGACGGAATTAGGCCAGTTAAGCTCTTCGCATGAATATCAAATATGGATAATCGTACGGCGAGGTGCGTTGTGCGGACTGATATTGGACAGCCCTTAATAGAGCCATTCGTTACCCTTTCGACTTTTAACCCGACTGCACCACGAGGGTAATGTTTTTGGCTTGTGTTTAAACGATTACCATAAACGCCCCTATTTTACTACCAATAAATTCGCGAATGGATGATCACCAAACTTCTTTTTATGTTTTGTTTACTTAAGTTTATATTTTAAGTTTTTTTTGTTGTTCTTACATGTTGAACCTAACACGAAGGATTAAGGGGGCTTCGCTTCGCTTACCCCCTTTACCCTTCACCTAAGCTACCATAGTATTTTGCCCTGATATTTTCTGCAACTTTTGGTGATCATTTCCCCGTTTTGGTAAGTAAGAAATATTTTGGTGATCATTTAAATTGTTCTCAATATTTTGCGGGCGCATGTTTATATGCTTTTTTGTATGTGTGTATGACCATATCGATAGCACGCGCTACAGCCCAAAAGGCTAGACGGATTTTAATAAATAAGGTATCGCTGGATTTGTCTCCATATGGTACTCCGTATGTTATGTCCCTAGATGACAATTCCATTTTTGATTTAGTGTTGACTTCTGTAATTAGAGTATTTTTTCCCTATTACTTACATAAATTTGATAAGATCACATGCGTTACCCCGAATATCATATGCATATAGTTTATTTAATAAAATATTGTGGTCCACATAATCAAAAGCCTTTATTAGATCCAATAAATACGTGACTGGTCCCTGTATTAACTTATATTATCAACAGCTTGAGTAGCCATAATACAGTCTGTATATCCCAGTATTCTCTTGCCCACCCTCAATCGAATTAAAAATCCTCCACTTTCCACCCATGTTTTGCTGAAAGAAATCTTATGCTAGAGATAAGCTCACTTTTGTAAAAGATGTAGGTAGCTATTAGCACTTCCCTGTATGTCTTTTTTGTGTTGTACACCAAAGAAATTAGGTATTACGAATCATCCGGTTTGTACAACACCCGTCCGTACAATTTACGTTTCCCATCTCATCCCCAGTGATACATCGCAGAACTCGACGTTCACAGTCCAGCATTGTTCGAGGTACAATACTCTGATTAATTCCAAACAACTAGTGAGATTGCCTCTTAGGATGTGCCGATCTAGACATCGCCGATATTGTGCGCAAATTTTAGCACAACTTTGGTGTGATTGAATGAAGGGGATCATTCTGAAATAAAAATTACAAATACAACATAAACAGTGTCTTATCCCATAATGGGTAGGAGAGGTGCAGTTGTGCCCACATTTAGCCTTCTATTTAATATTCCATTTCAGCGTAACCGTAGGGCCAGTTATGGAAAAATGAAAGTTTCCTCACGATGATAAATTACTAAATTTTAATTCTGAATAAAACTCGATTCCTTTCTCCATATAATAACGTACCGGATCAGCGCTCGGATCTAAGTATAAAACCTAATTATCGTCATATAGACCTGACGGTGATGATGAAGTGTCTACGAAGCCAAAGGTCCCGGGTTCGAGACCCGGTGGAGACAAATATTTGTTTGATGAGAACGGATTTTTGTGCCCTAGTCATGGTTGTTTATCTATCTAAGTATAATATTTATCTATATAAGTATGTGCATCGTTGCTGGATGCAAGATTGGGGTTCTAGATGGTACAGCTGCATGAAGAAAGTGTAGACCTCTGCACTTTTGGAACACAATTCGGGCGGTACGAATACTTGTGGTTATCTTATGGCGTTAATTCTGCGTCAGAAATTTTTCACGCAAGGGTCCGTCAGCTCCTGGAAGATCTTGAAGCTGTAATTCTTTTGTAGACGACATCGACAATCGACGAAAGAGGAGCACGATCGTCGACTGGAGAGCCTCCTCGTAGGAGCGGGTCAGGTAGGCATCAAATTTAACGATGATAAGTGTGAGTTCGCAGTCATGAAGGTTACATACCTTAGCCACATTTTCACCGCTGATGGCATGATGTTAGTCCAGGAAAAGCTAAGGGCAATCAAAGAAATGCCGAGCTCGAGTGATAGGCAATGTCTAGAAAGATTTCTAGGAATGTTAAATTACTTAAGTAAATTAATTCCAGGCTATGCGGCCAACGTGGGCTGAAGAAGGACAATGAGTGGGTCTGGGGCGCGAACGAGGAGCAGGTGGTGAGTGAGCTAAAGAGAGACTGGTGCAGCGCGCTGGTGCTGACTCTGTTCACGGCGCGCGAGCCCACCGTGGTGTCGGTGGACGCGAGCGCACGCGCGCTGGGCAGGGCGGGCGGCCCGTCGAGTTCGAGTCGCTCACGCTCACCGATACGCAGCAACGGCACGCCCAGATAGGGAAGAAGATGCTCGCCATCGTCTTCGGCTTATAAAGTTTTCCAGTACGTCTATGGTAGGAGTGATATCACGGTGGAAAACGACCATAAACCGCTCTTCAAGAAATCGTTGTACTCAGTACCAGCGAGGTTGCAGCGAATGATGCTTCGGGTACACAGGTATAATTATAATTTATAGCTGATACTTTGTCACGAGCTGCGCTTCAAGATAAAATGCACATTAAGGTATCTGAAGAGGTGGAGGCACAGACGTGTTTCCTCATACAGAATGTTCACCAATGAAAAGCTTGAATACTCAGGCTGATAAAGAGTCTCAGATTCTGATAAGTTACATCGAAGAAGGTTGGCCGGCAAACAAACAGGAGGTCGAAGAGTGTGCCCGGCCTCACTAGAGCTACAGAGAGGCACTCGAGTATGTGAAAGGGATCCTATTCAAGGAAAACTTGGTGACGATACCCGCGAGCCTCGGGATGGAGAAGCTGAGCCGAGGGCATGAGGGATTTCTCGGTATCGACAGGTGCAAGCGGCGCCCGTGACGTCATTTACTGGCCGGGCATGTCGCGAGACGTGGAGCTGGCGGTGCGACGGTGCAACACTTGCGCGCAGCACGCGGCGACACCACAGAAGGAGCCGGTGATACCTCACCAGACACTGAGTCTACCGTGGGCCAATGCAGGACCTGATATCTTTGAATACAATAGAAAATATTTTCTCATCTTAGTGGACTACTTCTCAAACTTTGTCGAAGTAGGCACGTCCGTTGAAAGAGTGTCGTTCTAGCTGTGAAGGATCAGTTTGGGCGGCACTGAATTCCTAGAGATTTAATCACTGATAACGAACCAGCCTACGCATCGGAAGCATTTAAAAAGTTCGCCCAGCAATGGAGATTTCAGCACGACACATCTTCTCCTAACTATCCGTTGGTTGTTGGTTGGTTCAATAACCACTGTTGATGAAGTCGATCGATTCAAAAGAAGATTTTTATTTTTTGTTTGTTTACGTCTTCACGATCTTCCTCTTTGTCGAATCTATGAGGTTTATTAACACGCTTTACAATTTTTTATTATTATTCTACAATATTTAATTGCTAGTTTTTTTTTATTAAATGTACATACTTAACATTTAACTTAAAAAAGATGAAAAAATTGACCCAGGTCACTGCCCCGTTGGTGGGCAAGGTGCCCAAAAATCTAGCGGTGTCGCGTTCCAGCCCTCCGGCTTAACCAGGCGCGACGAAAGTTTTTTGTACAGCGCTCGTGCCTTTGGACCCCAAGGACCGAGGGTTTCTACTGCAAAAGGCACAAATATGTAGCCCTGTCTAAGGGCTGCATATTTGTGCCTTTCTTTATTATCTGCAGTCAATGCTGCCGCGCCAGCCTTGCGCAAGCCAGGAGGTCACCTGTTTGTGGGACTGAGCCAGCGTATCGATACAAGTCCTGTTTTTCCACGGAATGAGAGTCATCCTGTCTGGCCTTTTGCCATCATCCCGCGATATGGCTCTCCCGACTCCGGCTCACAAGTGGCCATGACACGAGCGCGCCCTGCATAGTTTATGCTCAATTCCACGCGGTTGTTCTAAACATCAATGCAAAGCCCCATGGCCTCTGCAAAGACGGGTAAAGTTCTTAGTTCAATATATAATTTCCCCCGCTAAAGGGGTTTGCACCCACCTGTACCCATTAAGGGGGGGGGGGGGGGGGGGGGGGGAAATAAAAAAAAATACATTGCTTAGTACTACTACTTACTTACTTACTTGCTTACTACCTACCTGCAAAATTGCAGCTTCAAAACTATAGTAATTTTTTAGAGTTCCCTACCCGAAGGGTGCCAAACGGGATCCTATTACTAAGCCTCCGCTGTCCGTCCGTCCGTCCGTCCGTCTGTCTGTCACCAGGCTGAATCTCATGAACCGTGATAGTTAGACAGATGATGTATTTCTGTAATCGCTATCACAACAAATACTAAAAAACAGAATAAAATAAATATTACAGGGGGCACCCATACAACAATTCTTTCAATACCACATACAAACTTATGAATGCACCTGGCTAGGTGCATGGAGTGTGAAATCAGCCACATCAATAACTTTGTAAACAAAATTTTTCTAGATAAAATCCAAACTATTTAATTTTATAAGTACAGAATAATTATGTCTCCACATTTTAAAATACTCTTTTATGAAAAAAGCAAATATTTTTGAAATAATGTTATTAATTTATGAGAAAGAGTATTTCATGACAATTATGTCCGAACCTCACTAATGTACTTACTCGCAAGCGCAATTATAATTGAAAATTTATTCCAAATATATTTCCGGATCCACCCTCAAAACGGAATTTCACCATTCAATTTTAATTTACGTAAGCAGGTAGTCAATAACAATTGGAAAAACCAAATTGAATTGTAAGCAATACACAAAACGGTGCCAAATCAAAATTAACAACCGTGGGAAATCGTTAATTTAAATTCGTCAGCGTAGGCTGCATGCTTTTGATGATAATATACACTTTTGCAGAGATATATTAGGTCTATACCCATATATTTACAGGCTTTGGCTATCCTATAGGTTTTAAATACAAAGGGTTATAAAGAGGATAGATAGGTTTGCTGGAGGAAATCTCTGTTGAGAGATAAGCTCGCCTTTGCCTTTTAATTTCGTGTATAATTGTATTGGTGTAATGTTCTGTGCAATAAAGAATTGTGAGAATTGTGAGCCCGTGTTTGTATTATTCTATTGTCGAACGGTTTAGCTTAGCGGGTAGTGCCTACGAAGCTGACGGTTCTGGGGTGGAATCCCGGTAAGGGCAAATAATTGTGTGATAAGCATGAATATTTATTTCATAGTCTTGGATTTTTTCTATTTATTTTCATAAGTATTTATATCTATTAAATATATCATTGTCTAGTACCCAAAACACAAGCCTTAATGCGCTTACCATGGGCCTAGTTCGATTTGTGTTAGCGACGCGCTCATTATTTATGTTTTTTTTTCTGTTCTGTCCATAGGTTAACTTATTATATTTTTTTATTTTGCTGGTATAGCTCAGCGATGGGTCGTGGGAAAAACATGGTTTGGCAGTATATCGAATCAGGTTGTGAGAATTAGCGCCAGCATTCCTATCTATGAGAAGGAATACTACATTTATGAATCGACATTTTTTTTTATTATTGAATCTGATAGGCTGGGGCTCACAATAGCTATTGCACCTTGCATGCTGAACATGATGGCATTTAATTCATGCAACTTTGAGTGCAGCTTTGAGAGTGGTTAGCTTTTGAAATGTTCCAATTATTGTATGTAATTTTTCGAATTTTTAAGGTAATGAGATGTAGTTTCTGATCGTAGTAGTCATAAAATATGGAGCAAATTGAACAGCTACACGCGTGAGAATAAAAGTAAGTGAGAATACACGTAAAGTACATTTGTTCCTAAATTATTGAAACTGATGATTGAATCTGAGGCTCACATGAGCTATTGTGCCTTGTATGTTGAACACGATGGCGTATAATTCATGAACATGTGGGCGCAGCTTTGGGAGTAGTTAACTTTGAAATTTTTAATGTTTTGTATGCGATTTTTCGAATATTTGACGTAATGATATGTAGTCACTGATCGTAGTTGTAAAATATGGAGCGAATTGATAGCTTCACGCTCTAGAACAAAATGTTTTTTGTATGGGGGAAAACACGTAAAGTACATTCTTTCTGAAATGATTGGAACTGATGGGCTGGGGCTCACATGAGCTATTGTACCATTCACGCATGCATTGTGTTCACACGATGGCATATTATTGAATGCCAGATCGGGGTTCTGGATGGTACAGCTGGATGACGAAAGCACGGACCTCTGCACTTTTGGAACACCATTCGGTCGGTATTAATACTTGCGGTTACCTTATGACATAAATTCTGCGTCAGAATTTTTTCACGCAAGGGTCCATCAGCTCCTGGAAGATCTGGAAGGTGTTGATTCTTTTGTGGACGACATAATAGTTGATCGACGAAAGAGGAACATGATCGTCATCTGGAGAGACTCCTAGTAATAGCGGGTCAGGTAGGCATCAAAACGGTGATAAGTGTGAATTCGCCGTCACGAAGGTTACTTACCTTGGCCACACTTTCACCACTGATAGCATAATGACAGACCAGGAGAAGCTAAAGGCAATCAAAGATATGCTAAGCCCGAGTGATAGGCAAAAGATTTCAAGGAATGATAAGTTATGAAAGTAAATTTATTCTAGGCTATGCTACCAAAGTGGGCCCACTACATATTAAATTAATTTTCATCCGAAATATTGAGAATTAGGAATATAATCTGTTGAATCCCCGGAAATCTTCATATTCCTAATGCAGATTCCATCCAGAGTCCTCGATCAATATTAACTTTTATCAATAGTGGTCGTATTCTTAGTAACTGTATGTATTTAAATACACTGGCCTGCAAAACTATGTACTGCACTTTTTTTTCAAAATTATAGAAATAACAAATTTATAATCAAAACGTTATAAAGCAAATTTTACAATTTTTTCTTGAAACGATAGCACAAAATTAAACTCTTTTTTGAATTCTTTTTATTTCAAAAGTATATCTTGTGTAGTTAAAAAATTATTGCAATTTTAAAAGTGTGATACTTAGTTTTGCAGGCCAGTGTAGTTGCCTTCCACCTCCGGCATTCACTTTTCACTAACAATTGGTTTCAATTTTAATGCACAAAACGAGAGATGAATATTTACACTTTGTATACAAGCTAATAACTGTAAGCTGAGTAATTCAACACGTGCACTAGGAACTGAGGATGTTTAAGAATGGAATCACCAACCTTCGGCTTAACTTTCTGCCGTAGCAGGTACAGCCAAGTGTGAGTTGGACTCGCGCACAGAGGTTTCTTCGAAAATCATCTTTTTAGAAAAAAGGAACCCTTGAAGGATCACTTTGTTGTCCGTCTGTCCATCTGTCTGCCTGTCTATCTGACTATAGCTATCTGTCCGTCTGTCAAAACCAATGTTTTAGAACGCGGAGGTATCATGTTGAAATTAATATCGATTAATAATGTCTGTGGTCTCTTGAAACTGTAAAAAAAAAGTTATGGGGTAGCGTAATCGAAAGATACCGCCCGCCATAAATGACACAATTTTCCTGAAATTGCTGGATATTAACAAGGGAATCTAAACCTATAGGGTAGTTCTCCTTGACCTGGAAACATCAAATTTGAAACGATGCATAAGTGTCGGAAAACAATAGAAAATGGTAAATTTTTCAGTTCCTTTCAATAAATGTGGTTTGTGCGGAACCCTCGGTGCACGAGTCCAACTCGCAGTTATGGATGGTTAACTTCTGCTATAAGACCTTGCTTCGAGTCAAATTTCATGATTCTATGTCAACGGGAAGTATCCTATAAGTTTTGATTCCCTTGCGAGATTTGATTGCGTTGACCTTAAAGTTAAATTTTTCACAACTTCAAAAGACTACAGGCTACAGATTTGAGTAATCGATATTGATTTCAACTTAATACCTCCACGCGTTCCTGAGAAAATGGATCTTTTCAGATGGGGCAGACATACTGAAATTCACAGTTTTCTGACTTTCTGAAATTGTTTGATATTCGCAATGGAATCAAAACCTATAGGGTACTTCCGGTTGAACTAGGATCATGAAATCTGGCAAAAAACAAGCACAGTTAAAGGGAAAAATCCGAGAAGTGTAAATTTTTATCAGTCTGCCTATAAGTCTGTTTTGACCCTTTTTCTCAGGAACGCGTAAAGGTTACAAGTTGAAACTGATTTCAATGGATCAGGTTTTAGTCTCTTAAAGTAATGAAAAAATGACACATAAAGGTCAAGGCGATCAAAAAATACTGCCGTTTTTTATATGAAAACTATACATTTTTAGTTTAATGTGAAAATTTTTGGTGAAAATACATACCTTCTTACAGACCCGTTCCTAAAAGTATCTAAGTGTTTCCATGGTCTCGTGATTACACCCTCACCTGTCAGACAAGATATGCAGGTTCAAATCCCTGTGCTGACCATTTACCTATGCCTCTGCCACCTTTTGTGGCAAAAGGGGTCGCGCTGTTATGTTACTTTCGGTTACCTAACTGTTATATTAATACGTACTTAATTTATTCTCATAGTTTACGACCAGAACATTGTTCGTCCTTTTAAAGTAACTAAGCATCATCATCAACTCAGTTCATATCGATGTAATTTTGTTTGGCCTGGGCTTTTCAAATAGACAAATAGACAAGTGAGCTCGAATCCAAACAACAACTTTACAAGCAAGCACGCTTTTTATGTCACGTGATTTAGGCACAGTCATTCAATCATTGAAATCGCACGTAAATAATCAGCCTATGATGAATGTGCTCTGATGATGATTTAATTATTAATTGGCCTGAGAGGAAGAAGAATAAAATCCCGGTCTTGGATGTTTATGAGTGTGTCGTCACTGTTTCTAGTTCCCACGACACCGACACAGGCTATCCTAGTGTGAGGCCAGAAGCAAGGTATGTGCCTGTAAACTGGGTGTAACAGAAAGGAGTAACAAATCGGTTTCATAGTGAAAGTTGTTCAGAATGATGTCCCTATCAACCCCCTAAAATATGACTTAACCTTTCGGTAACACCATGTATAAATGCCCATGTTTATGTTTATAATGCACAGGCAGCTGAATAGTATTATTTATTTATGAATTACGTAAATGATATATTTTGCGAGAAATATGTGTTCAAATTGCGAAAAAATACATTATGAAAGTTAATACCTACATATAACTACATACTTATACACAGTTTCACATACAGCATTATACAGCACACATACTTTTGCTTGTAATAAATAATTTATTTACTCCATCTATTATTTACTCTTTATAATTTACTCTACCGGTTTCATCGCTGGCCGCAATTATAGTTTGTTCCCAAAGTGGCGGCGATGGGCTAGCTCTATGTCACGGAATATGGAGTTCCTATAAAAAAACTGGCTAAACGGAGCCAGTGTGGGCCTCTGCTAGCTACCCGGTGGGGGACTCCATGCCACAATGTTTGTATGTTGTTTTGGCCTAACGTGGGAATATGTCACTGTAAGATTATCAAAACCGTTAGTTTATAAACCAACGTTTTTTTCTTGTTAGTTGGTCAACTATCGACAGATAGTAAATTGTAGTGTACTGCTTACTGTTTGACGCGTTCATTGATAAACTAACGTTTACAACCTTTAAATAGTCATTTTATTTTATTTTATTAGGAGAACAAACAATTTTACACACTCTATTAATAAACTTATATAATAACTTATAACCATCAATTATAAAACTAGTTTAACTGGTAAACTGGTTTAAACCCAAATATAAGTTCAAAAGCAGACTTATTTTATTATCTTCTGCCGTGGAGAGCAAATGTTTCGAGCACAAGTTCTTCGCACTTCGATGACGTGTACTGAGCAGCACGAGTATTTTTATTATTTATTTATTAATAGCTATGTTTTTAACCATAATAATACAGGCGCGTGAGCGCAAAACTAGCATTGTATTTCTCCATTCTTATAATGTGTGCATTTTTGAGGTATGATATAAGTCTGCATAGTTGTGTTCCTCAGAGCGCCTTCATACTAAGCAGCGGGACAGTAGCGTGACTGTCTTGCGGCTGTCGCGCTGGTAAGCAGCGGCTGTTTTCTGTATCAAAAAGAGCAGTACGATGAAGAGGCAGTTGCGCGACCGACTAATAGTTGAAAGTGTATTTAACAAATGACAGACAACCATACGCGTATTTCCGTTGTATACAAGGCCATTACGCTCCCATAGCGTACTGCTCGTGTATGTTTCGGAATGCTGATACTCACATCTGCAACTACAAAATATACAAGAATTTTGCGAACTACTCGTGTATAGTTTGTAATGAATGAGTACGAAAGTTTAGTTCCAAACTATACAGTGTCACTTACAAAATCAAAAATACAAAAGGGGGGTAAAGGGGCTTCGCTTCGCTCGTCCCATTTACCCTTCACCTAAGCTACCGCAGTGTTTTCCCTGATATTTGCTGTGAAAATCAGTATCATTGATGTGCGGTTTAATATTTCCCTTAAACTCTGATATTAATCACTGATATACAAACTTAATTACACATAAAATATTTATTTAATAACACGAGTATTTACATTGGGCAATAGCGCAGTATATAACGGAACCATAAAATTGGCGTAGACCATTCCGAAGTATACACGATTACGGCGTAATGCTGATGTATAGTTCGGAAGACGTAACTGAAAACATTGCGTTCCAAAGTATACGCGATAATTTACAGACCCCTGCGTGTCTTGTATATTACGGAAACACGCCAAACATACAGTTGGAATACATTACTCGAAATTAAGCGTGCCATCCCATGTCGCGCGACTGAAGTGCAATGTGAAGGCATGTGTTCCTGCCACGTTGTTCCAAATTAAAATTCCAAATGTCTTTATTACTGTAGATATTTACATAGACTTAGCAATCGTCATTTTTTGCCACTTCTCTACATGGGACCACTGTTGGAGAAGAAGTTGCTGCCGCATTGCTATAGCGCGACTAATATAAAAACAGTCTGAGTTACGTTACCTCGTCTCCGCAACAAATGACAGATTCTGTGAGGGATTTAATTTGGTCGGTGCCTCCAGTCCTAATTGCTCGGAGCCGGGAGAGGAAGTGCTGACAGCGCCATTTTAGCACCGGAAGCGGTGTTTGCCACTACTTCCGGTAGCGCGGCGGAAGCTTGGAGTGGTTTTGGCCAAATTGCGCCAGACCCATAATTGATAATTGCAATTGAGCGAGCAGATTATACGTGTCTGTAAATTGTGTAATGCAAATCATAATCTAATGATAAGGCCAACGATATGTTGTTTGCATAAACAAAGTTTTTGTTCATAATTTGTTCGATCGATGATATGAGGAGAAAACCATTCGAAAACTTGTAGTATTTAAACAACTATTTGAGGGACAAATATACGGCTACTTGGCACAGTTGCTCAATAAGTTTTTTATTTCCCTGTAAAGCTGTGTCAGAGGCAGGTCCTAATAGGGCAACATAAAATAACTAAATCAAATGAAAACAAAATTAATATGCTACTTACTAAATATATTTACAAATAGTTAGCAAGTGTATTTTTTTGCGTCTTCTCTACATTGGACCACTGTGGATGAGGTAGGGAGATGAAACTCCCACGGATAGATTTTTAGATTTATTTAAAAAATTGGTTGTGTTTAACTAGAACTAATATTAGAACATAAATTATTGCAATTTGATTAACAGCGGGTTCTGTGTTGAGTTCGATAAGGCAAAGTCGCTTTTACATGATTTTTTAATTGCTCAAAAGGCAATGTCAAATCTCCAGAGGTATAGGAGGTACTAGAGAATGCACTGACCTTTTAAAGTCAGTCTATGAAAGGAGTCTAAGCCGGGGCGCAACTAGTCTGTGAATATTTAAAAACGGGCTGGCCCCACCACCGATACTGACATACGGGTTGGCCCTAGCCTGACACCCCTCAACCCGCACTGAGCCATCGTGGTTGTCTCACTCAATCTTATTTGACGACAAACAAGGCCTTTGACCTCCGGTGGGGATATTAAAGGGCAATATTAATTTATTTTAACTTTGTTTAATTGTCGTGGCCTAGGACTCAAGAAATTCCTCTAATTATCATTCCCATGGTTCCACGTATTATGCCATTTTATTTATTAGTATAGGAAGTGAAACTTTCCCACAGTTCTATTGAAAAAACATATTGAGGCACATGTTGTCAACCTTCTTACGGGATTCACACGACACCGGCTAAGTTGGAGTCGCATTCCTGAATTGCAGTTCCGTAGATTCAGGGTGCCCTGTCTTAGGTGATTTTTGATGCCGAAGCGAAGATGGTCTGGTACTAGTTTCGCTTCAAGGCTTTTAATGAATTCCATTATATAACTTCAACTTCTTGTATGTAAAACTTATAGAAAAATGTAGAAAAATTATGGTAGATACTTATAACTCAAAGTTAAAGTCAAAGTCAAAGAACTTTATTACTGTAGTTATTTACATATACTTAGAAAACGTCATTTTTTGCCTCTTCTCTACATTGGACCACTGTGGGAGAAGGAGGGCGTAGAAACTCCCACAGATTGATTTTTTGATCTCTTTTAAAAATAGGTTGTGCTTAACTAATACAAATATGAAAAAAATAATTGTTATGATTAATAAGCAGGAATAAATAGTTACAAAATTATTAACAGCAAGGTCTGTTTTGAGCCAGATTAACCCCATACAGTCTTGTCATTTAAGTAATCTTGAACATTGTAATATCCCTTTTTCGACAAAGTCGCTTAAACATGCTTTTTTAATTGCTCAAATGGCAATTTCAAAATCTCCAGAGGTATCTTATTTCGTAGAGAATGCACTGACCCTTGAAAGAATTGCTAACCTTCGCATGTCTAAATCGGGGCGCACAAAGTCTGTGATTATTTCTTAGGTAAACATTACAGCTATCGCTTAGTTTGGAAATTGTTGTAAGGTTCTTGCGTACATACATTATATTTTCGAAAATAAATTGACTAGCTTCTGTTAATATGTCAATTTCTTTAAAAAGCTCTCATAAGGAGTCTGTTCGTTTTAAATTTTAAATTGCTCGAATAGCCCTTTTCTGTAAAATAAAAATAGTTTGAATATCCGCTGCTTTCCCCCACAACAAGATACCATAGGACATCACACTATGAAAGTAACTAAAATATACTAGCCTAGATGTAGCCACATCCGTGCTTTGTCTGATGTTCCTAACAGCGTAAGGCGCAGAACTTAATTTACCAGCCATTTTATCTATGTATGGTCCCCACTGCAATTTACTATCAATGGTTATTCCAAGAAACTTCGTATCATTTACTAATTCTAACGTGCTGTTGTCTAACACTAAACTGGTCTCAATCTTCCTGATATTTGGAAGTGAGAATTTGATACACTTGGTTTTACAAGCGTTTAACAATAAATTATTAACTGTGAACCAATTCAAGGTTAAAGACAATACACCATTAACATCATCAAAATCTCCTTTTTGTCTTTCAATTTTCAAGACCATTGAAGTATCATCAGCATACAACACTATGTCAGTTAATTTCTCCACCATGAAAGGCAGATCGTTAATATATACCAGGAATAAGAAAGGGCCTAATATGGAACCTTGTGGAACGCCAATTTTATCTCAGCAACACGAGCCGATTCATTCACCAAGGATATGAGCTAATCATCTTTGACATAGACATGTTATTTCAGAACAGGGTGATGTTTTTTTTAAGTTACGCCCGACTCAGACTCGTTTTATTTTTCCCTCATTTAATTTTGATCCACAAATTGCTATGTTAAGGTGATACGAAAAAAAGTGGGTATTTTTCGAATCCATCTATTTAATTATTTAACATGAGGAAAAACAACAGCTTTACATAAAACAATAAAAATACAGGAATAAAAAACATGGCATCATGTTTTTTATTCCTTTTATTTTATCTTTATTTTATTACAGGTTTTCACGGCTAGCTATAAAGTAATAAAATAAGAGATTTTATACCCAACAAGTTGTCAAGAAAAAAATTAAGAGCACCGACTGTCGACGCGGTACCGCCAAACATAAGGAAAAAACTTCAACAAAATAATATAAAATAAGATCCAGAACTAACATTATGTAACACTAAGAATCAATTTTGAAGAATTCACGGTTTAGCCCACCGCGTAAGCTTTGAGCCCTTAATTTCTACATTGTTCAATCTAGATCTCTGGTTACTAGCAGACAGTTCCATTTTGATAGAATCAACATACATTGAAGGGTGAGGACTGAATCCTGAAATTAAGGGCATACCGCTGAAAATGGATGAGAAATTGTTTGTCATTTTGGGCAAGAGAAGTGACAACGTTGGCTAATCATTTCCAAAGTCCCAGGTTAACCATATATCTAGGATACCTTTGTCTAATTCTAAGGATAAATCAATTATCTGCATGATCAAGTCAATCGACTTTGACATTTTAACGGGTCGAAATTTTGAAAACTTTATGCCATGGTAATAGAATTCAAAACCTTTGTCTAACTCTAAGGATAAATCAATTATCTGCATGACCAAGTCAATCGACTTTGACATTTTAACGGGTCGAAATTTTGAAAACTTTATGCCATGGTAATAGAATTCAAAAACTTTAAACCTGCTATTTGGGTACCCTGGGTATCCAAGTCAATCAAGGGGATAAAGTGAGCTCTCTAAATAGATACATTAGAGGATTTTATTGCTGCTTTTCGCTCCTTGAAAACATTATCAGCCTGCGATCTTGGGTATGCGGGTCATTCCAACCGGGTGTATGTCAACAATCACCTTAACCCTGACTCCAAAACACTGCTTAACAAAACCAGAGCATTAAAAAGATGCTTAAGAAATGAACTTCAAATATATATGGGTCAAGCATGGGAAGATTCATGTCCGAAAGCAGGAAGGATTTGCTCCGCTATTAAGTCATTTACAAATTTGATTTTTGGGTTAACGTTTATTGAGTATTTGATAAAGATTCTCTCTGAGAGAAAACGCGACTGGATGAAATTTTCTCGATATAATTATATCGAGATAATTTCATCTGGTCGCGTATCTTTAATATAATTATAATTAATATAATTATTTACATATAATTAATTACATATAATTAATTACAAAAAACCTCTTAATAGTTTTATTTTTTCCTGTCATTCAAAAATCATAACTAATTTCATTGCGGAACGGCATTCAAAATGTGGATATTGCATACAAAATGTGTATTCGTTAAGTCTCCTTGAAAATATTTATGACAAAATAGCGTAGTTAATTTTGGATTTAGCTGTCGGAGTTGGCTCAGTAAAGAAGGCTTTTCTTGCAATCTAGATCTGCTTTCAGATGCTTTTCAGTGTACTCGATTATTTGTTACCACCCATAACACATATAATCAATGCGTCGCTGAGCGAGTACTGCTTCCCGAGCCAGTAGAAAAGAGCATTAGTCATGCCCCTACCTAAAACGTCTAACCCGTCCTCCTTCAAAGAGTTCCTTCCCATTTCCATCCTACCAATCTTTTCCAAAGTCCTTGAATCAATTGTCCACACCCAGCTGTCCTCGTTCCTTTCCTCCATGAATTTACTGAACCCTTTTCAGTCTGGTTTTAGGCCGGGTCATAGCACCACCACAGCACTGCTCAAGGTAACTGACGATATCCAACTGGGAATGGAACTGCTTTAAGAAGCTGCTTCTTAAAGCAGCTCACAGTCCTGACTCTCTTAGACTTTAGCAGCGCCTTCAACTGCGTCGACTTAGATTTACTTGTTTTAATCTTAAAATCGCTCAACGTCTCTTCACACTCGGCTCGCTGGTTTGACTCTTACTTGAGAGACCGCCAGCAGCTCATCAAGTCTAAAGAGGTCACTACGAAATGGTGCAAGCTCTCTACTGGTGTTCCGCAGGGTGGCACCCTTTCTCCTCTTCTCTTCTCAGTTTTCATCCATTCCATCTCGGATGTATTGTCTTCCTCGTATCATCTTTAGCAGATGACCTTCAAATTTATCGGCATTTTCCCCTGTGTGATCTGACTTCGACTGTTGAGACTTTGAATGCTGACCTCGACAAGGTCAGGAAATGGGGTCTTTCGTATGGGCTATTAGTCAACCCGGACAAGTCTCAAGTGATGATACTGGGTATACGGCACTTACTTAATTTGTTGCAGAATAAGTCTGTTGATCCCGTTCTATTTGACGGTACCATTGTCAAGTATAGCGAGAAAGCCAAAAATCTTGGCGTTGCTTTGGACAATCTATTATCCTGGTCGCCCCATGTTTGTGAGGTCAACAGACGAGTCTTTGCATCCTTTCATTCCCTTCGGCGTTTGCAGTTCTTCCTGCCTAGGCAGACTAAAATCATGCTAGGTCATGATACCCAGAATCGTGGGAACCATAAACAGTGAACTCACACACATATCTCCTCAGTCGAGATTAGAACCCGATACCTGTCGCTTGTAAAAAAGAGGGGTTTAAAAATGTTAAGGCACTCTAGCGCTCAAGCTGGTAGGTGCTTTTTTATGCGGCGCTGTAAATGTTAGAAGACGTCCTTGCTATGGTTCTTAGCTATGGTTTAATAAAATCGGCTAAAATGTTCTCAGCTTAACAAGGAAACTAGCCAGCCAAATTTAGACTTAAAGTTGCATTTATTGTGTCGGGGGTGTTTTAAATTTCAAGTTTATGCCACATGTGATACAAAGCGGCTGATTTAAAGTTACAGTCAGTACTCAATATTGCGCGGCAGGTGGCTAGCCCATCGCCACAGCTATGAGGGTATTAGTTGACCGAGCGAGCGAAGCGTTCAGATTAAAAATCGGCCAAAAATGCCTTTGTCGGGAAAATTTGCTGTAGCGTTATTTATCGACGGATTTCAATCAAATTTGAGAGCCTCACTAAAGAATTATTTCTACACAAGATGTGAAAAAAAATCCAAAAAGGGGAGAGGGAAGCACTTCAGGGTAAACTCAAACTCAAACTCAAAACGTTTATTCTGTAAATAGGCCACAAGGGCACTTTCACATGTCATTTCATTTCATTTTTTACAGAACATTTGGTATTATTATCATATTATCAGAAAAAAAAAGTACTTAATTATTGTTTCTGAGAGATGTAAAGAGTCTCAAATGTCATAATAAAATAATTAAAATATAAATAACAGAGATGTATAGTCTCTTTAGTCAATAATACAATGATAATAGGAGATGTAAATGGTCCCCACAGTCAACAGTTGTATAATTAAATTAATCTTTGGAGGTGTAAAAGGCCTCCAAGTGTCCAGTAAAAGAAACTCTGGCAGTGAGGATGCTCACAATTAATTAGAACAATTCAGTCCCAAGCATTTTTATCGTCTATGTACTCTTTAATACTGTAGTAAGCTTTAGAAATAAGCCTTTGCTTGATGTATTTCTTGAACTTATTAATTGATAGATCTGTCAAAGTGCTTGGGAGTTTATTGTAAAATCTTACACAATTACCCTTGAACGAGTTTTTTATTTTATGGAGCCGAGTAGTGGGCACTGCAAGTTTGTCCTTGTTTCTAGTATTAAAGTTATGTATATCACAGTTTCTTCGAAAGTTAACAATGTTCTTATGGACATACATAATATTCTCGTAAATATATTGACTATGGACTGTCAATATATTTACTTCTTTAAACTTATTTCTAAGAGAATCTCTATTATTCATTTTATAAATCGCACGAACAGCCCGCTTCTGCAGCACAAAAATAGTATTTATGTCAGCAGCACTGCCCCAGAGCAGAATACCGTAGGACATAATACTATGAAAATAACTAAAATAAACTAATCTGGCTGTTTTTAAATCTGTCAAGTGACGGATTTTCCTGCATGCAAAAGCTGCAGAGCTCAGTCTGTTCGATAGCTTATCAATATGTGGACCCCATTGGAGTTTGGAATCCAACGTTATACCTAGAAACACTGTGCTGGTTACCAATTCCAATTCCTCATTTTTAATTGTTATACATGTCTGATTATTTTTAACGTTAGTAGTAAGAAACTTAACACATTTAGTCTTTTTCTCATTTAATAGCAAATTATTAACATTAAACCAATTTACCACTCTTGATATGGTATTGTTCACGTGATCATCAGTAGCGTGTTGGTTTCGCTTTGTTTTAAAAATAAGTGAGGTGTCATCAGCAAACAGTACCATATCATGACAGTCCCTTCCTAGATAGGGTAAGTCGTTTATATAGATGAGGAATAGGAAGGGTCCCAATATTGAGCCCTGTGGCACGCCCAAAGAAACCAATGATCCTGGTGATCGTTCTCCGTTTACGTCTACCCTTTGTATTCTTCCGTTCAGATAAGATTTTAACAAATTCAATGACGTGTCTCTAACTCCATAATGATGTAATTTCCTGATCAATGTTTCATGACAAACGCAATCAAAAGCCTTAGATAAGTCACAAAAAATGCCTAGGGCATCTTGTGACTCTTCCCAGGCATCAAAAATACTTTCAATGAACTGAATTCCGGCATCTGTTGTTGAACGACCGCGAGTGAATCCAAACTGTTTGTTATGCATTAGCTTATTTGATTCAAAATGATGTAATAGCTGTGATAAGATTAATTTCTCAAAAATTTTACTAAAAGTTGGTAGTATTGATATAGGTCTGAAATTGGTGGGGTCTTGAGTACTACCTGCTTTGAAGAGGGGAATTATCTTACTTTGTTTCATTAAATCAGGAAATTCACCGCAGTCTATACAATTGTTGAAAATGACCGCTAGGTCAGGTGCAATTAATTCGATCAGGGATTTAACGACGTGAACAGAGAGTCCCCAAAGATCATTCGTTTTCTTAACATTTATCAATTTAAATGCCTTTACGACATCTGAACTTGTGACGTGCTTAAAATTCAAGTATGAAGCACACTCTGAGACATTATCTTTTAATATTGCAACAGCAGACAAAGGTGACGAATTTAAATACTTAGTCGTGGAAGCCGGTGCATTAGTAAAAAACGATTCAAATTCAGTTGCAACTTCTAAGCTAGAACTCGTAAGCTGTCCATTGATTTTTAGTTCGTAATCGTGACTCGCTTTTTTACTACGACCGGCCTCCTCATTAATTATTTTCCAAGTCGTTTTTATAACATCGGAACTATTCTTAATTTTACTACTCAGAAAATTACGTTTAGCTGTATGACAGTCTAATTTAAATTGTTTGGAGAACTGTTTGACTTGTTCTTTAAATTCGTCACTCATGTTGAACCGTCGTTCCTCATACAATGCATACAATGCTTGCCTGCGTTTATGCAACTCTGCAGTAGCCCACGTACTAAAGTCGTTTGAACCACTAACCACAACCGATTTTGAAGTGAATATCGCGCTGTACTGTTTCATAAAGGTTTCAAAGAATAAGTTATACATTATATTAGGAGACTGTTCAGCAGCCAAAAACGGTAGTTCCTGGGCTAAAGAGTATCTCATTCTTTCTAACCGGTCAGCAGTTATTGGCACAAACGAAATTTTCTTTTTAATGACAGGTTCTCTAATAGAATCAAATTGATATAATTGACTTAAATGATCTGAATCCAATTCACTGATAACACTTTTACTGATTGGAATAACATCAGTAAAAATGTTGTCAATGCATGTAGCACTAGTAGCAGTCACTCTTGTTGGCTCCATAAATAAATGGCTAAGCCTAAATGATGAGAAAAGATTTATTAATCTAACGCTGAGAGTAGTTCTTTCTAACAGATTAACATTAAAGTCACCACATATAATTAATCGTTTCGTACTGTGTGATGAAATAGTTAGGACGGATTCCATTATTTTCTCGAACATTTCAAAGTCGCTCAAGGGTGGCCTATAGACACATATAACGATGAACTGTTCTAATTCCACAGCTGCAAGTTCTATAGTTCGTTCAACAGATAAGGAAACAATGTCCTTACGTTCCTTGAATTTCATATGATTGTTTAGTATGATTAATGCCCCACCATGTATTGAATTAAGTCTGGTGAACGAACTACCAACCTGGTGATCGTTAAAGCTAAACATAATTTCATTAATAGTTAACCAGTGCTCTGTTATGCACAAAATGTCAATTTTATTACAATTTAAAAATAACTCTATTTGTAGATCTTTGCCTCTAATACATTGAATATTCTGATGAACCAGGCTTATATACTTAGCATGTGAGCTTCCCTTATTCTTAGGGTTTTCTAATATACTAGAACATATGTTGCCAGAGCCTGGGTCCTCTGTTGTCCTATGAACTAATTTAAATGCATCCTGTTATTCTGGTCTGATACCAGATTCATATTAGGCTGCTCAGTAAAAGCAGAGTTAGAAGCCAAATTTTTGGCTGTAATGTCATATAAATATAATAGTGACATAGCTATTTGTCGTTTACAATAATTTGAAAGGTAAAATGTACCTTTAGTCATAGTAAAATAATTACTAACATAATTGTTAGTGTCAATAATATCAAACTTATTATTATATGTACATAAATTGTACAAAGTTATATTCATATTATGTCTATATACATTTTCATTTTGTGTCAATTGGTTGCAGTAGGGAAATGTGAACAATATAATTTTTTTCACACTAAGACCATTCAATGTTTCATAAAATTTTATTAAATTATTTTTGTTCACATCTCCCCTATTGCCCATGAAAATTATCAGTGTGGCACTGGCTGTGATAGTGCTGTCATTCAAAATTTGATTTATAATATTATCTACAGTGCTAAAAGGTGAGCAATTACTAATAACACTATGTCCCTTAGAGTATGAGTGGAGTGCTGAGCCCATGCCACTTCCAATCTCATCACAGTACATTATAATATCAGGTGTTGTGGTCATATCAGACTTGGCAGAACTATTATCAGTAACACCTTGTGTTGGTAAACTGTCACACAAGCCCGGAGAGTTGCCCGCTGTCAAACAACCACCTTTCTGCTCACAGCGACAAGTATGGTTGTTGGTCAGCGACTCAAACCGCTCACAATTATGGTTCATTTCTTGAATTAGATCATCCATAGCCAATGAGTATTCATTTATAACTTTCTCAGAGTTCAAATATGCACTGTTTAGTGATCTCAATGAATCCTCCAAGCTTTGGATTTTCAAATGTAAGTTTTGTGTGTCAGTTTCATACATCAACTTAGTACTTTCTAATTCTAATACACACATATTCAAATCATGTAATAAGTTTACATTTTTCTTGCTTACTTTTAAGTTTTTAGTACACAATTTATTATGTTTTATTAATTTCTGAGTTTTCCGTATATACCTATTTATTTTACCTAGTTTGTTATTGCTGCAACTTAATAACCTTGATGTGGGCAATGTGTCATTAGTTAAATCAATGACATCATCAAGGCTTCCAGTTGCAACAGTAACCAGCTGCGGGCTGATCCCTACGACTTCACTGTAGAGGCTCTGGGTCTGCAACGCTGCGGTGTTTTCCTTCTCCTCCTGGAGTGCATATATTTGTTCATGGGCATCAAACAATGCTTTCTGCAGGGAATCAATCGATTTCAGGGCTTGCTCGTACTCTGCACTACATACAGTGAAGCTATCTACGGTGACCTGCAGCTTGTCCCGCTCAACAATTACATCACTACATTCTTGTTCTAATACACATAATTGTTTCTTTAGCTTATCTCTACTTTCAAGTACTGATAATAGCTCTTTCTCATTTTCCTCCCTTTCACAGAGTAATTCGGTGACCATTTCCTTTGATTTTTTTAATTCTAGTAAGGTAACTTTGAGCTTGTCATTTTCCTGCTGTCGGGAGGCGACAGCAGCAGCTCTGCGGGTCATCATGGTTACAGTTGAGATAAGAATCAAGGAATTGCACACCAAAACAATGCGAAATTACTTACGTGGAATAGTAACGTTTTTCAGCGTTTGCACATCACTAATTGCTATGAAATATATTTTAAACGTTGTTAAATATAATAATTTAACAATAAGGTAACAAAAAGCGCTGAAAGTGTACGGAAATAACAAATACTTTTAAATTTATAACCTGCAACGGTCACAAATTTAACATGTTTCGAGACACTAGTAAACGTCACTAAAACACACTGCAAACAATAGAAATACTTAACATTACACTATAATCCTAAAATAACACTAAATTGGGCTCAGAATTACACTAAATCATATTAAAATATAAATTTTTCTAGGGACGTAGTGAAATCAGCTGTTTGCCGTTTGACAGCCAGTGTTACCCTCCAAAAAGGGTCAAAAATTTGAGTTTGAGTTTTGAGTTTTGAGTTTAGCCTCGCCACACACGGACCACGCCACCACCACGAAAAACAAGACAAAAATGGCTACAGCGCGCTCCATACCTAGCATACGAGCCACAAAACGCCGCCATTCGCCGCGCCACAGCCACTTTTATATGGATATAGTACAAGGAAAAAGTGGTTGCGGTCCGTGCGCGGCTTGGCTAAGGATAATTGATTCTCTTTGACGGCAACTAGATGCTTACTAACTCGATGCGTCATGGATTTCGCAAGAGAACCCTAAATCTGTTGCGCTTTACGTACAGAAGACAATGTCTGCGTTCAATTATGGCCGCGCTGTCTGTATGTCATCATAAACGGCTTTATGCGTTCTTTGAATGAGGATTTCAATAAACAACCGGAGCTGGTGTGTATGGTGGGTGCTGGGGTTATAAGCGCTCGGCGATTTACGTATTTGTAGATTTTGTAGGAACAAGGTAAGAGACAATTTAACTTGTAAACGCCTGTTTGAAAACTATGTATCACAAACAAACGATTTCGAGTTGAATTTGAAAGAATTTAGAAGAAAATTTAAAAGAAAAAATAACAAAAAAGGTTAAGTGCGAGTCGGACTCGTGCACCGAGGGTTCCGCTCAAATTTCCTTTTTTTGGTTTTACCTTTACTTGTGCAATGAGACCTTGCTTATTAACACAATTCATGATTGTGGGTCAACGGGAAACACCTTTATCTTTTGATTCCATTGCTAGTATCAAGCAAATTCAGCAACTTTGCGGCACAACGACCGAATCTTTAGAATGCGTTTGTTTTTTACTGGAATATTATTTTTTACATCGTTAAGGGTATAATTGATATTTATTTCAACTAAGTACCTCCATGCGTTTCTGAGAAAACGGACGGACAGACGGAAAAAAGTTATTTTTCCTATTAAATCTTTCACTTCTCTGCTGGCCGGAAAAGAAAAAATAATGACAACAATTAAGGCAAATTTTATTTTGTTGCCCTACAAATGCCCACAATAGAATCTTTAGTAACAGAAATCTGTCAAACAAGATTCTTAACAGGTGCTAGCGTCTCTATAGGTTAAGGTAAGGAACCCTAAAAAAACATGCAAAGTTACAGACAAAGAGTCACGCCTTTTTCCATATTAGACGGCAGAGGCACCGTTGCGGTAATTATTTTGCATGAAAAGGGGCTAGCATATCGCCGCATCTATGTAGATGTCTGCAGAGATAGGAAATTATCCTCACGATATTTTCAATATCTATGATATTTTCCATTACTTTTTTTCGAATTCGACGCTCGTGGCATACGATAGCTCCATATTTCACCACTGCAGTCAAGTTTCACGGCGCATTTTATCTCTTATTGTTTCAATTTTGTATGAAAATATGAAACATAGTCGATTTTTATGATTTTTACTGTTCACCCGGTAATTCTGTTCGGTGTCATAAAATTGCGATTGCGTTGCTCGGTGGGAGTAGGCAGAGTCGCCGGCGTTACCAAGTATTGTGATTTTATACTGGGGCAATATTTTTTCATGTGATTAATTTAGTATATTGTGTTCGTAATAATTTTTTATGGATCGGGAGTTTTTTAGTATTTTTTCAATCAATACGGTCTGGGACGTGGACTGATAGTTTCATGGCTTCATTTGAGAAAATCTTTGACTTTATCGTAAAAAACTTGACTTTATGACATATAAAAAATATATCTTTGATGATAAAAATAACATTAGGTATTTGTAGACTGTTTCTCAAGTCTACAAATTACTGAAAATATATACACCGCTTTAACTTGTCCAAATTGAAAATGATGGAATGGATCCAAGTGCTCCGAAATAAAATAAAATAAATAATTAAATATGAGAGAAAAAACTTCCACAAATTGAACTAGGCCCAAAGTAAGTTCAACAAAGCTTGTGTTATGGGTACTAGACGACGATATATATTTAATAGAGATTAATATTATTCATGCTCATCACACAAATCTCATCACCCTTAACGGGTTTCGAACCCAGGACCGTCAGCTTCGTAGGCAGGGTCACTGCCAGCTAGGCTAAGGCGGTCGTAAAAAGTTTTTGAGTTTTATTTAAAACTACACTCTATTACGCCTCATGATCCACATAATTGGCCTTTTCATCACCAAAACGTATCATCCATTATGATCATCTTGCTTAAGTTACTGGTTAACAGAGTATACTACACATTAATAGAATAGAATAAAGAACACAACATTAAAATTTTGGTTGATTAGTTCTATGTTGGCCTGTCTGATCGAATCAATACATAGGTATGTTCTAATAATTCATTTAAATTACTTAATTGTTTTAGTTTATTTTGATGACATTCATATTTTTTAAGTATTTGTATGCCATAGCGCCAAACATAGAGATGTGCCTGTGTGTGTCTGTCTGGCCGTCATAAGAAAAAAGGGCGCATCTAACATTTTTTCCTAAATTGAGTTATATAGATATTCGGAATGAGCGAAAAGAGACGCATCTACCAGTATTTTTATAATTTGGCTAAAACTAACGCAACCCCAAAAAACGTACTTATAAATAGGCCGCATCTGCAATACGAATTTAATATTACTAAATAAGAAAGACGTTTGTGCTTTTGCGCCTGGTGATTTTTCGTAATACTACAAGAAAAAGGCACATCTACCCCAATGCGTCCTTTTAACTTAGTATATTTGTGTATACTAAGTTAAAAGGACGCATTGGGCTACCTCAATCCACATGTGTCTTTTTGTTGAGTATTAGGAAAAATCACCAGGCGCAATATACTAAATTAAAAGGACGCATTTGGGTAGATGAGTCTTTTTGTTTTAGTATTACGAAAAATTACCAGGCGCTAGTGGTACAAGCGTCTTTTTTACTTAGTGTTCTTAGTTTTGCAGGGGGGAGTGGGGTACGTGGACTGGTGTCTTTCTGTCAGTCGCGCCCGCGCAGTGGAGAGGGAGCGCGTACGCACGACTCTCTGCACTTCATTTGATCGCGAAACGTATGTATTGAGTTATTTTAAGGTTTCGTACCGAAATGGAATAATCATAGGATTTGTTGTTTGTATGTCCTTGAATATGTAACTAGAGGAAAAATGGAATTGCTAAAATAGTAAGGATTGCATTGGGCTTATTGAAACAACGTCGGTTGGCGGTTTATATTATCTAAAATAGGGAATCATTTATCCAGTTCATTTACTAAATATTTATGGTTTCAAATAGGTAATTGCTTTATTTCAGTGTGACAGAATGACATCTAATCGCAGCTCACGCATTATTGCGTTGGTACCACCAACCAGTTCATCTCAGAAGTCGACGTCTAATATTAAAGATGTGCAGCAACCCTCGTGTAGTACAAATGAAAAGGACTTCTACAGTGTTGATCATCTTCATAACAGCTCAAACAGCGAACTGGATTTCGATTCGGATGACTCGGTCTTTGATAAGGACTATATGCCTTCAAGTTTAGGCCGGGTGTCAGAAGATTCATATTCATCTACGTCTATCATCCCCAATTCACAGCCCATCAATGTTACTATTTCTGAGTCGCCTGAACTTTCATCCGAAGAAAAGATGGAAGAAAATCTTACAAAAAAGGAGCAGCCAGAAAACGCAAAAAATATGATTCTTCACAGGTCCAGAGGAAACAGATGAAAAAAATTGAAGATATGGAAACTAAATATAAACTGAAGCCAGGATGTACTACAGAATGCAAGAAAAAATGTCAGACAGGATTTACAGAAGAAGCGAGAGAAAAAATAAACCATTACTTTAGAAGCATGTAATGGAAAGAGCAGCAAAATTACATAATTAATAACACATCAAAAGAGGAGCCTAAAAGAAAAACTGTTAATGAAAACCGGAAAATACCAAGAAATGTAAGCGTTACATATTTCTTAACAAATGAATCAGGATTAAAAGTGAACGTTTGCAAGGTATTTTTCCTTGAAACTCTCGGTTTCAACCGCAAGAATGATAAAGCTGTGAGGACCTCGTTACGTAATGTGCCAAATACAGAACCAGAAGATAGAAGAGGACGCCATCGTAATCCAAGAAAGATAGATGACGCCAAGATTTTACAGCATATTGAATCATTCAAACACTGCGTTTCTCACTACCGCCGCGAGCACGCTCCAAATAGGAGATATCTTCCTTCTGATCTGACAGAGACCAAAATGCATACAGATTTTTGTGAAGAACAAAATATGAAAGACCTTCCTGATAACGAAAAAATATCTTATGACCACTATAGAAAAATTGTGAAGAAATTAAAAATAAGCTTCACAAATCTTGGTAACGAAGAATGCGAGTTATGTGAAAAGTTTTACATTCACAATCCTGAGCAGAAGGAAATAAGACACAGAAACTGTCAAGAATGTCGAGATTACAAAAAACACCATGAAAGATATGTATCTGCTAGGCAAGCATACAAAAGAGACGTTCAAAAACAAGAAAATGCAGGAATAAACTCAGATATTGCCTATTTTTCAGCTGATTTAGAGAAGGTAATAATGCTGCCGCGTATGGAAACATTCAAAACGGTCATGTTCTGCCCGCGATTAATCGTATTTAACGAAAGGTTCGTCCCAATAGGAGAAAAAAATAAAGACTCGGCTACTAAAACATACGCCGCGATATGGCATGAAGCGACAACAGGCCGCAAAATGGGTGATATTACAAGCTGTTTCAGAGCTTTTTTGCTGGCTTACAGAGACTTGAAAAAAATAGTAATCTGGTTAGATAACTGTGCAGGGCAGAACAAAAACTGGACGTTGTACTCATATTTGCTTCATGCCGTGAATTCAGTTGATGTGAGTTTTGAATCCATAACTCTAAAATATTTGGAGGTGGGACACACCTTTATGTCTGCAGACGAATTCCACAAGCAAGTATAACTTGCAATGAAGAAGAAAAAACGCTTGTACGACTTCGAAGATTTTCACCAAGCAGTTCTCAGCACCAGAACAGATATCGCAGTGAAAGCGATGAATGTAGAAGATTTTTGTCAGTTTGAAGACTGTTCTTCAACTTACAAACTTCAACATTCATCCCCTCGTGCATATCTACATGATATGTGTGAAGTAACGTTCAAAAGAGGCACCCACGTAATTTATTATAAGACGGATTTCTGTGGCGACGAAGAATATTCACTGGATTTTCTGAGAATTAAAAACATCAAGTTCGGCATTCCACCTCCAAAACCCAAAAATGAGAGTAGAGGCATTACTCAGGAGCGAAAGTCAACAATTCTTCAAAAACTAACGCCCTTAATGCCAGACAATAGAAGGTAATTTTGGTATAATATGCCCACTGGCAACAATTATGTTGATCTTACTCAAGCCCATGAAGTCTGATTTAAATAAGCTTGTCTGACTGATGTACTTTTTAGATTAAACTATGTTTATTAATATACAGCGTGTAACAGAAGGGTGTAGTCATATTTTCGGGGGTTGTTAGGGAGACCATTCTGAACAACTTTTACTATGAAACCGATTTCATCAGAGCAACATTATTTTTCATTGCTCCATACGTTTTGGTCTGGGCGTTCAGCTGATTTGTATAGATAAGTGAAAAGTAAAGTTGCTCTGATCAAATCGGTTTCATAGTGAAAGTTGCTCAGAATGATGTCCCTTACAACCCCCTAAAATATGACTACACCTTTCTGTTATACCCTGTAGTTATTCACTGATCTCATGGAAGTAGTGTTTAAGATCATTATCGTTAATGAAGAATTTAGTTTTGGTTTGTGAGAGGTTAAAAATATTTTGTTATAAGAAATTAAGGTAAGGATGGAACAAGAGGTACGTATAATACTTATATCGTAATTAAAGATTATACTTATATGTGATTGATCTCATAGGCTTACAATAGAGTGATATTATTTAGTAAAGAATTAAGTTTCTGTTTGTAAAAGGTATAGCTTATAACTATTATGCGAATTTCGTAACTATTATGTGCCTAAAATATGTGTCTGAACATCTGATTTTCACAAGTTGTTTTTATTGAACCGATTTCCACTGATCGCTCGATTTAGATAACCCTAACATTCTGTGTTTCCATGCAAAAAATACAGTATTTTCAGTTAAAATAGAGTTGGGCTTGTTAAAATATGTTTGCCATTTTGGGCGTAATGGGCGCCAGATAGGTATTATCACTAAGATAGAAAGCAGTAACTGGCTAGAAACGACTTTTTGATTCAGTTAAATGGAAGCTAATAAATTAATATCCCTAAGTTAAAAAGACGTTTCAGAAATAACTTAGTAAAAAGGGCGCATCTAGCCAGAAACGTCCTTTCAATGCAGTATTTCATTAATATTCATATTTTTTTTACTAAGAAAAAAAGGAAATTTATTTGTTTTTAATACAAAATACTATTTTCATTGAAATTTATATATGCAGTCTGACAAAACATACTCTATCCCACAGGTGTGCAAACAATATATTATTTTGGTCTATTGTCTTAGGCACAGCACATGATTTAATAAAAAAAACACAAAATATTTTTTTCTCCATTTTGATCTTTTGGTAGAAACGTCCTTTTTCCTTATGACGGCGCCACAGTGGCACCCTAGCGCTTAATCGGGTGGACGGATATTGGTGATATGGAACAAGTCAGAGACGACGAAAAATAGGGTTGTTATAAATTTGAAGTTTACGTCTGAGTGGGTGTGTGTGTGTGTGTGTGTGTGTGTGTGTGTGTGTGTGTGTGTGTGTGTGTTTCTATGTTTGAGGGTGTGTATGTGTCTGTGTGTGTGTGTCTGTGTGTGTGTGTGTGTGTGTGTGTCTATATTATAAATACATTGAGACCATTATTTAATCAATATTTCACAAAGAGAGACTTTGAAATTGAATTACAATTGAATATTTTAAGGTGTTTATTACAGCTGCAGTGTATTATGAGTGCCTATGCATTTGAAAATTCTACCATATTTCGATTTTCATACACAACATTAATGGAATTCCCCAAAATTCCTTTCCACTCAACAGTTGCCCTGTCAAATATCACGCCCCGGACAGTGCAAGTATAAATCAACCTTTAGTGCTTTGCCACGTGACGTTTTGCGGAATTAAAACACGCAAACAGCAAATCAGAACGCTATCACTATTTTCACAGGCAGACAGACTGAAATATGTAATGCATTATTGATTTTTCACTAATCTTTGATCATAAAATTGTGCTGGCCACCTAGCTTGGCTGTAAGTTTAGAAGGGCCCAGTTTATTTTGACATCAAAAAAAACTTGTATGAAAAAGTATAAGTATCACTATCACCATTCGTCAATCAATAATGATCGTTTTCCTTCAAATATAGTAAATGGTTATAATAATAATAATAAATAGAGTCCATTAATTTCCCCACAGAGGGGCACAGGTCTTTACCCGGATACGAATAAGATTAAGCCATGTATTCCACTGGCTGGCTGGCTGGGTGCGGTTTTATGGAGGTGCCTTACGACCACTACCTCGTAATGATAGTACCCGGGACCTACAGCATAACGTGTCATCCGAAACACTGAACGTCCGATACTGTACTTAAGATAAAATAATTATGACATTGCTACATGGTCAGGAATCAAACCTGCATCTCCTGTGTGCGAAGCAAGCGTGAAACCCATTAGACCACGGAGATCATGTTATACTTTTTTTCATTCACTCAGCCCAGTGCTAGTTGACAACTACTTCACAATGGCAGTAGATTCGCACCGGCTCGCACATGACATTATGCGGTCACACTATCCGAGTAGCTGCACTGCAGTAACTGACAAGACCGGCTAGCACGTCAGACAACAATGTGTGACCAGACCTTTATTATCAAAATACCTCTCCCATTTTCAAACTCTTAAAAGCTTTCATTAAATGTCACCTGTCCCGGTGTATGTAATGGAATGTTGTAAATTACAGGACCATTTTATAAAATGTATGGACTAAAAACCTAGTGTTGATTAAAAGTATGTATTCATGTACGGTGAGATAGGAAAGAGGTATTATGTTGAACGTAACAAAAATGTTATATAATTACACCAAAACAATCCTCAAGTTTTAAAATAATTCCAGTTTGTTAGCATAGCATAGCAAGGCGTCAAGCCCTTTCCTATACAGGGTTGGCCAAGGCACAATTGTGCCTATTTTCAGCCAGTTATTCAATACTCCGTTTTGAGTGACATGGGGCTAACCCATCGCCGCAGCTAAGAAGTAATGAAGGTTTCCTCACACTATTTTCTTTCACCGTTAGAACATCCGTATAATTTACTTAAGATAAATTAATTATGTCATTGGTCTGGAATCGAACCTGCTTCTCATGTGTGAAAAGCAAGCCTGAAACCTATTAGACCACGGTGCTCTTTTTAATTAATTATATAATAAAAATCCATTTTACTTCACATTCTTCTTCTTCATTCGTTATGATTAAATTCAGTTCAAATAGTTTGCTCCTGCACGAATGCAGGCCCAAATCTTTTAAGAAATTATATTTTTATTAGTCTTGCGTATCTCGCTGCATTGGTATCGCCTGCAGGTTAAGCAAATTTGGTGGAAGAGATCACTGATATTTTGAATTTGGTTTGCATAAACTTTTCCTTTCATGCAGCCCCAGTATAAAAACAAATGAGTTCAGATCCAAAGACCGAGCTGGCCACTCAATTTGACATAGTTTTATTTTTTTATTTTACTAGACCCTGTAAAGGCTGGGCGTTCACCTGGTGCCCGCTTGACGTAGAGTTTCGGGACACCCTGTAATATATTTTAGCTTAGTAAGTTTAGTCTGAAAACAGGTCTGATTAAGTAATAAGGCTTTAGAAACCAAAAACTGGACCATTACATATCAGAAGCCATATAAAACTCTTAGTATCGAGCCACGAGAAGGGCCGTTTAAAAGTCACCCGTACTTCGCCGTGAAACAATGACGCTTACTAGGAGTGCTGAGTTGTGAAGTACCCTTGAAGAGACGGAGAGGAAAGAGAGTAGTGTGGTAATATGATAGAACCTTGTCAAAGTACTAGTGATGGTCTTGAGAATATCGTAAATTATGTCATCAGCATCATCATGTTCAATTTATTGCCAAAAAGAAGGGTGACATATAATCCGCCATTAAACATGTATGGACTTATTATAGATTGATTCTTGAATTGTTTTTTGCTATTCTATCAATGATCTACATACATTCTTAACATAACATATGCTCATGCTCTTTTCCTGGAAGAGGAGTAGGCAGTGACTAAAAACCTCTAATTGCTACGGCCGTAACGGGCATATATCTCTCGCTGCATCAGCATACATAAGTCTCATTATAAAATCTCGCCGGTTACGAGTACTTCTTATTTGCCCTTTCACTAATATGTTACTAATTAGGTATTTATAATAAGACCTTCTAGGCCCTAGAATCTAGGGTATCTTTGTTCTAGAGCTCCATTCACATCCGCTGTATAAATCTGCTTTGTAGATCTTCTCTCAATCACCCTTTTAACGCGACCGTAGTTATTTTTTCAAAAATCTGCTCTAGGCATATCTGAAAAAACTATTTCCGTTACGATTTAATTACCTTTGATAAACCTTGGACACCTTGGACACTATTGACACACACTGATCTAGCCCCAAACTAGGATTCCCTGTTTCTTGGGTACTAGACAACGATACACATAGTTATACTTAGAAAGATAAACAACCATGACTAGGGTACAAATATCCGTTCTCGTCAAACAAATATTTGCCCCCACCGGGACTCGAACCCGGGACCCTTGGCTTCGTAGGCAGGGTCACTGCCGACTCGGCCATTCGGGTCGTCAACAGGCATACATACGATTTTTCAATATCCATTGACATCCGGTTTCAATCTACGGGATGAGTAGAGACTGGGATTTGAAGAGTTTCGTTCATTTGAGGTTTGAAGGCCTGTGACAGGCTACATCGGAACACTACTGAGTAAAATGTATGGAGTCTTTTGTTGTTCAAGAACGTAATTTCCGGTCCCGTAAAATTTTGTTTCACTGGCTAAAGCTCTCATCTAATGTAGTCTGTCCTCTTGATCACATCTCTACTCCCATTCGAACAAAAACTCGCCGATGCTGAAAACTTTGAAAAGGTTCCATTTCATTTCATCTCAACAAAGTTTTCAGGAGATTTCTCCCTCCCCCAGTGTCTCAAGCAAGCATAATACAGTGAATTATCTACTTAGAAATCCAATTAAGGCTTTTTAGTCTTGTGTTTCACTAACTTCAAATGTCTGCCTCTTGTTCTTGCTCGACGCTGGTGTGTTTTATGGCTTCTTTTACCCACGATGACGAGGAACTGGGGCGCTATCTACGTTTGGAGTCAGAGGTTGGTTGTGTGTATGTGTGCCCGTTACTATTTTCCTGGAACACTACTGGCACAGATTAGATAATAGCTACTGGCCAATTTTGATGCGTTTTTTTCAGTTAAATGGCTATACTTTCGGAGCAGGTTCTTAGATATGGTTTACGGTAGAAGACTACAGGGTTGATGCTTGAGGGCTTCTCAGAAACTATGCAGTGATTTTTCATAATATTTTATCGCACAAAGATAAATAAAAAAATAAATTTGTGGAAAACATATGTACAAGGGCGAGCTTGTGCACAATATGAAATAACTTATCTATAATAAATAATAAATAAAATTTCTATAAAATATGAAAAATAAAATACCTACATACCAAACTACTAAATATGAACCACTTAATTCTTAAGACAAAAAATGAAGCAATTACACTGGTTATGCATTCTACATTGACTGATCACAAGGCTATCCTATTCTGTCTAAAGCTCAAACATAATAAATTACATACTGCAACAACTTATACTTCTATTGACTGTGAGGAAATTACACAGGATATTAATAAACTATCTTTTGGGAATATTTATGAACAATCTGATCCTAAAATAGCTACGAATATCTTTGTAGAGACTATTCAAACTGTTATAAATAAAAACTCTAAAATACGTAGGATCCCAAGTAATAATCGCCCTATAAAACCATGGATGACGCCTGGTTTGCTTCGATGTATAAGTACAGAGACAATCTCCATCGCAAGTTGGCAAAAAACCCTGACAATGAAGTATACAAGCAAACATACACGGTATAGAAATTTCTGTAATAATCTAATAAAAAAAACTAAAAAGAAACTTTGACAAATCGCAACTAAATCAGGCAGGTAATAACTCTAAACAACTCTGGAAGGCTATAAAAAAAATTTACCTCGACCACTAAAAAGAAAGACCAACCTCGTGAACTTCTTGCTACTCATAACTCACCTAAAGTTTCGATTGAAAATTTTAACAACTACTTTGTGACTGTGGAAAAAAAACTGGCACAGGCCATCAAAACTAAAAATATTTGCTTAATAATAATAATAATAATAATAAAGGTCTTTATTCCGGCCGGAGCCATATACAAAATTACAAAGTTACAAATTTACAAAGTTACAAATTAATACAATTAAATATAAAACATAATGATATTATAATACAACTCTTATTTGGAATACGTCAGGTGTACTCGCGTCCACGTCTCCTGTTGTAATGGTACACGAGAGTCGGTACATTAGATACTTCATTCTGCGTGATAGAGGGCTAGCCCAACGCCGCACTGTTTTGAATACGAGAATCGGTTCAGATAACGTTTGGGGGTTTTGCGTTGCTTACTGGCAAAGTTCGCAAAAAAAAGACGCGTGGGTTCATTCGTGGAATTTCAGTTCAGGTCAAGTTTTTTTGTCGCATTCCTGCGAGATGTGTAGAGATCAGAGCCGATTTGGCTGCGCGTTGAATAAAATTATGAATAACTAAATAATGAAAGGTTATTATGGAACGATACGGAGAAAGCTATTATGTAGATTGCAAATATACAATTGCGATTGAGGTATGAGATGGAGGGTCTGACACCGCTGGTTTGAATATCATTCTGGTAGGTCTTTGCTACGCGCAGCTAGCGGTCGGGTATGCTTAATTAATCGCAACAAGCTTTATTTGGTCAGCGATCAACAGATTCTGTGTATCGGCAGTACCAAATGATTTGAGTGATAACCTACGGTTGATCATAGTGAATATGCGTACACACAATTTGTAGAACGGCGGATCTGCATGGCATGGTTGAAATTGGACCCTGTGTAGTTAGTGATAAGAAGCTTCGCTTGGGCAGAGCGTATTCGCAAAGGACGCCATTTTTTCAGACATGTGAGGCGTATAAATACCAGAGTTTGAGAGGGGAGGGCATTCAGTCTCAGCGTCTAGCTACTGTGACAGTCGTCTTTCACGAGTCCTAAACAGTTTTGTCTGCCGTGTTACGCGTCAGAACTATACGAATTCGTGATTGCGGAGTTACAGTGGGTTTTCGTGAGTGTCTGAAGCGCCGAGATATACCTCGGTTCCTACCTTTATATCAACCTACCCCTAATTCCAAAACTATCCTTGGGTCGTTAGGAAAGAACTTTTAAGTCAATTTATCTGAGTCTGAGTCTGGGCTTGGAGCGACCCTAAATTCCTTTTTCCTTCACCATAGGGTTCCTGGATTGGCTGTTAGGATATTCGCGGGCTAATCCTCTCCTCATTCCTTCGAATAGCGAGTTTTGTAATTCCCACACACACAGTCGTTAAACATTCAAGCACATTCAAATCAAACTCAACCATTTTCGAGTGGTGTCGATAATGGACGTGGTATAACACTAGGGTTTTAGACTAGGCTAGACAGGAGTTTAGTTGCGGCTAAACCTAGGTTGTCAGGGCATAGGGAGACTGTTTGATCGATGAGGTTCCGCGGATGGAAATAACAAATTCAGAACAAAGTTAAACCGGTGTCAACACAGATAACATATCCTGTTGATATTTTGACATTTGAGTGTTGTCGGGGACGCGCGAAGAGATCAATTTACAGTCTAAAGTTCATTGTTTAGGTCCGGGTAGGTGTTTTGCATTGCCTTGGGTCAGATTGGATTCAAGTTGCATTTTTAAATTAAATGTAAATTTCGCTGGATGTCTAATGTGTAAGTTGAGTCGGTATATATGATTTGGCTCAGCCCAGGACGTGCTGCGGCTAGTGGAATTCATAGTTCGGTATTTATCGAACTATGCACTTCGCTATGGTGTGGGTTAGATATCCTAAAACAATAATGCTTGCGTTTCGATAACATCCAGCTCAAATTGCGCAGAGTTGAAGGTTTCAAAACGTTACGGACCTTTTGAGGTAACCGCTAGTTCAGAACCCATTTCGGAACTCAAATCGCAATTGTGTAAACCGGTCTTTTCGGATCGTTATTGCCGTGAACCAAATATATAATTGGAACCACCACAAGCCGCTACTAGCGAGCACATGAAATATCATTGAGTACTCACGTCGTAAAACTACGACGGATATCTATACTATAACTGTGATCGATCACTAAAACTAAAACTAAAACTAAAACAAAAGATGTTCCAATGCGCTCATATATACAAAAACCAGATGGTGCCATCACATAAAATATAACAACGATCGTTCTGGCGCAATACACCGCTGACTGATGTGAATTACCGGCTCGCGGACATATATGCTTTCTCTGTCTAACTTGAAACTGTAACTCCCTGAACCAAACTTCGTTCGACTATTGTACGCCTAACGAATTTCTCAACGAACGAGAAATTCAGACTTATCATTCTTAACTTACAAAACTTACAGCTGAATCGGGTCCTCTCACTTTGAGGTAGATGGAATAGACGATCATAGCTACTGATAGCGGCGGCTACGACCTTGGCCTGGTGCCGGTATACTGTATAGGTCCACGGAGTGCCAGAGCTGCCTGCAACATGGTGTTACCGGATCTGGCATACCGCTCCTACGTGGACGCTATCCGGTGCCTCATGAGGCCGTGGAAGCCCGGGAGTCTCCTCTCCGTAAACATCTGCGACTTGCTGCAGTATCGTGGCAACTGACAGATAATCCTGAGCGCATTGTTATTACCTCTCATAGCATTATAGTCAGCTTGTCTGTACCTGCACCATAGTTCACACGTGTACAGGCCAGTACAATACGCGAGAAAGAGGGTAGTTTTGACCGCTTCGCTGCATCTGGTGAACCGACGCGCAATCATGTTGGAGCGCACACTGATGGCTCTTTGCTGTCGTTTGATGTCCCTGGCATCAGACAAGTCGTCGGTAATAATATGTCCCAAGTACTTGAACTCTGCGACTGTCTCAACTTCTTTTCCGTCCAGGTATAGCGAAGCCAAAATATGGACACGTCGGGCCATTTTTTGCTTTGAAGATCATCATCTTTGTCTTACTGACGTTATAGATGGGCCCATGCGTTTGTGCGTATTTCTCGCACGTGCTTAAGAGACAACGAAGAGCCTTAATCGATGGTGCCAAAAGGACCATATCGTCTGCGTATGCAATGTGGTTGACGCATGTACCGGCCAGGTGGCATCCAATCCCGCTCCACTTCAATGTGGCGTCCGTCAAGGCGGTTCAATGTCCACGATGCTGTTTAACGTGTATATGGATATACACGGGAGACGAGTATGAGCCGCCCCATCGTACGACGTTCTGCTGCTCGCGGTGCCAGGTCTTCAGCAACGAGATGAGTGGGCTAGGTACTGCCTTCTCTTTTAACTTCGATCAAAATCTATCATGTACGACTCGGTCAAACGCTTTGGACAGGTCAAGATAACAGGCATATACGCTGATGTCTCGTTTTACGTACTGCCCGATGGTCTCTTTCAGCGTAAATATAACCATGTCGGTTGAGCTTTGGGGCTTAAATCCAAACTGAGCGTCGGTCGTGTGCAGTTTCGAGAATATTTTATGCAGTATTAATCGCTCCATTATCCTAGCACATATTGTAGACAGCGATATTGGTCTGTATCTGGCAGAAGAAGATGAATCCAGTTGTCGGTTTTTCAATATCGGGACAAATACTGTTTTTGTGAAGTCAGACGGTAAATAGTTTAAGTCGATCATATTCTTAAACAGCACAGCCAGAGTCCATCGTGCCCTGGTGGTTTGCCGCTCGGTATTGACTTTATTGCTCGAATGACGTCATCTTTCGTTATGTCTGTCGAAGTATGATCTTGATCGGCGACAAATGGCAACGAATTTTCAAAACTTTCCGGTACAAGCTCCAAGAATACTTTTATGAAGTTTTCCGTAATATTGGTGTTCTCAGTGCAACCGTCGATGTGTGTAGGTATAGTAGGTCTTGTATTTATCATGGCACCAGTTTTTGACCAGAACGATCCAAACTGCTTGTCGTTTAATTCCTCGGCGATTAGGTCCATTTTAATTTGTTCCTCTGCGTCCATACAATCTTTAAGATGCTGTTTAAATATTTGTCGAGACTGCTTTCGTTCCTGAAATAGCGTGCCATGATTCGGTTTGCCAGCTGATATCCATCTTAGAAAGGCTGCTCGGGATTTTTCATAATGTTCAAAGGAAAAGTAAAGACTTTGTCGTTCCAGCCTGATATGATCCGATGTTTCCTTTGTGAGTTGGCATGCCCGGAGAAAGAATTAGTTGCTGCTCGTCGTATAGCGTGAACAATGTCGCCGTAGAGTTTATCTACATCCCTTATGCACATTTTGGTTTGTAAAAAAATATTGTACGTGTTTATAGTCTTATTGAGATACTTTTTGAGACTTTTGTGGTACTTAAGGATATCCCTACGCCCTTTTGGCTTCCATGGTGCATTTCACAAGGTCATTAGCTCTAAGTTGCACATACATAGGTCGGTGATCAGTCCAGTCCACAGTGTAGTCTATATGAATTTCCTCAATCAATTTCACAATTGATTCGCTAACAAAGCAATGGTCTAGCCAGGAGGTCGTTGAGTGTGCGTCGCTGATGTAAGTGTAGCTGTCAGTTGGGAGCTTCTCTAGATCCAGGATTCTAAGGTCGTTTTCCTTGCAGACTTTAGTTAGTTCTCTTCCAAAAAGTGCGTCCGGGTCGGCATTGAGGTCGCCCATTACAATGGTGTTGGTGCATTGTTTTTCTTCAATAACAGCTAGAATATTTCATTTCATTTATTTTCCACTTATACCTATCATAACAGGCTAGGCCCAATTCGATGGGTATGGTATGTATCATACAAACATTATATTTTTCTTAAAAAATAAAATAAAAATAAACTATAATAGGTGCTCACTGTAGCACAGTACAAGCAACGCCATTCTTCTGAATTCACTCCGAGCAACATGGAATAGGTCGACGTGATCCGAGATAAGGGTTAGAGCGTGTGCGGCGCGTGTGAGCGGCGCCTGCGCCAATAAGTTCATGCGCGCGCGTGGCACCAGCAGCAGCGGCGGCCGGCGCCGGCGGCCGACGTACCCGTCCGGCACGCACACTCGCAACTCCCTCGGCACTACGGGGTTGCAGATCCTGCCTACCAGGACGCTGTGCACATATGTTACCAGAGCCAGGTCCCTCCTTACCCTCAGCTCATTGTACCCCACCATTCCTAAAGTAAAGAGTGTAGGATACATTAAAGGATAAAATGGATAAACTCCATGCTGCCGCATATACAAATATCGCATAAATTTATTTTGGATGCGTTCGACCATAAGCCGATATTTTGTATCATGGGGTGCCCATATTATTGCGTTTGACTCTAGCTGACTCCTAACCAAAGCATTATAGAGACTCTGTAATGTTTGTGAAGGTACGCCCCATTCGAAGGATGAACCCTAGGTTCCTAAAAGCCTTTTTGCAGATATTCTCAATATGCTTACTATAGTTGAGGTCAGAATTCAACTGAACGCCTAGGTCTCTGACGTCATCAACTCTCTCTATGTTCTTATCTCCCAATGTGTAGTCTGAGATGATTGGAAATACTTTCTTTGTGAAGGATATAAGAGCGCATTTGGAGACGTTGAACTCCAGTCTATTGTCCGTACTCCACTGAACTACCCGGTCTATGTCTTCTTGCAATCTCTTACAGTCTGACGCATTACCTATTTGGTAAGAGAGTTTTAGGTCATCCGCAAAACATAAACAACTAGCATTTTTTACAACTTTCGGCAAGTCGTTTATCATTATTATAAATTCAATAGGGCCCAAATTACTGCCTTGACTTACTCCAGATCTGGTGAAATATGTATCCGAACGATGGCCATTGTATTCCACATATTGTTTTCTATCGCTCATGTAGCTAATAAAGAACCGTAACAGATTTGGAGTACAACCGATGTCCGATAACTTCATTAACAGCACATCATTATCAACCAAATCGAAGGCCTTTTTGTAGTCAAAGTACGCCGCATTCACCTGTCCCCCACTGTCAACTGCTGGGATAACTTGAGACATAAAGTTGAGGAGATTGCTGGTGGTACTACGAGATGAGCGAAAACCATGCTGAGCATCCGCTAGTTGTGGCTCAATCTGGGCTGAGATTGCACGTTGGATAGCAGATTCTCAAACCTTTGCCGGCGTTGAAAGCACTGCCACTGGCCTATACCCATCTACATTTGCACTGGCCCTCCCCTTTGGTACTGGAATTACCCGTGTTACTTTCCACCAATCTGGAAAGACTGAGGCTGTCAGACATAGGTTATAAATGTAGCACAACGGTTCTGCTAAAGTCATACGACAATCCCGGATAAGATATGCCGGAATGCCATCTGGCCCCGCCGAGCGTTTCGGTTTTAACCGCCTCAGCGCGCTACGAACCTCCCCGAGCTGTAGTCGGTCCACCTGCACTCTTGCCGTGGTAGGCTCCGCCTCCGCCATAGCGGCGGTGACGTCAAGCTTGGCGCGTTCCGTACTGTATACCGAGTGAAAGTAATTCGCAAACTCCTCGGCGCACTCCTCCGCTGACAATACTCTTTATTCAATTTATCCTTAACGATTTTTTGTGGACACCTGTTCCCCTTCATAGATTTTATATAGCTCCAAAATGCCTTTCGGTCTTCTATTAAATGATTTTCTATGCGATTTTTATACTGTTCTTGGGCTAATAGTATAGAACATTTAACCCTCGCTCTGCAAACTGAAAACTTTTCGTAATCTACAGTAGATTTGCTAGATTTATATTTTTTATGCAGTTCAGCCTTTAAGTTAATGTCGCGAATCAAGTCTTTTGTGTACCACTCAGGATAGCTATACCCAGAGTTTATACATTGTCGCTTTTTTTTTGGAACACAGTCATCAAAAATTTTATTCAAAGTGCTATAAAAGAAATCTAGACAATTTTCTACGCCATCCATCCCATATATCGGTCTCCAGTCCACCCCTACTTATGCGACAGGCATTCCAAAAATTCGGGTAGTTCATCTCTATGATCAACCGGCATATATACTGTGAAAATAATTAGGGATGAGGTTTCGGATATAAATACCTCTATCGCGCCAACTCTGGATGTATCGCAGGTCACGTGTCTCACTTGAAGGGACTTTCTTGTTAGTATGGCGACGCCGCCATAGGAACTTCCGCTTAAATAATCAATCTCAAGACTGGAATCGTTTTCTTTGCTAGGAACGGATTCTGACGAAATTGATAGTCTCACCATGAAACTAAAAAACGACTGTTCAATTGGCTGGGATAACATTTCCATAAGATACTTAAAGAATTAAAGACTTAATTTGTTCCAGTCCTTACATTTATCTTTAACTTGTGCCTTGAGAAGGGAGTTTTCCCGGTCGCTTTCAAACAATCAGTTGTTATCCCTTTTTCACAAGGGGGGCGATAGAGACCGTGTCGATTGCTATAGGCCTATTTCGATACTGCCATCTCTTTCTAAGATCCTAGAACGCATCATTAACTCACGACTGACTCACTTCTTAGAAAAATATTCGATTTTATCGAACAATCAGTTCGGTTTTCGGTCTGGCAGATTCACAACTGATGCAGTCCATGAGCTCACAGGCTATATTGCTGAAAACCTTGATGATAAAAGGAGGTGTCTGGGTGTCTTTCTTGATCTGGCCAAGACATTTGACACGGTCTCCGTTGACCTCCTTATAATAAAACTAGAAAAAATAGGTATCAGAGGCATACAGCTTGAGCTTTTTAGGAGCTACTTAAGTAATAGGCTGCAATGTGTAAAAATAGGTGAACACACAAGTTCCACTCAATCATTCCATTGGGGTGTCCCTCAGGGCAGCATACTTGGACCTACTCTATTCACAATCTACATAAATAAGCTCTGTTGTCTTGAGTTGCTCCAATGCAAAATTGTGGCATATGCCGATGATACCGCATAACTTTTCTCGGGTTCTTGTTGGAAAGAGCTTAGCTGGCTCCTGCGCAAAAGCTGGTTTCAATGAAGTCGTAAATTGGCTTCAACAAAATATTTTAACCTTGAGTACTGCAAAAACCAAATACATTACTTTCTCGATTAATAAATCAACCCATAGATTAACCCATAGCTCATGTGTGTGCTGATTCTGGTGCTGGCTTCTGCGGCTGTGGGCCCTTAGAACGGACATCTTCAATGAGATATCTAGGTATCATGCTCGATTCTAACCTAAATTTCCAAACTAACATACAATGCTCAGCTTCAAGGTTAGGAAACTGACTTATATCTTTAAGGGTCTTAGACATGTGGCTGAACCGCTTCTAATGAAAAGAATATATGTGGCTTTATGTGGATCACTCTAATGATACTGCATCTTCAGTTGGCGATACACATAAGAGAACTCTTTTGCAACTTGAGCGGGCTCAAAGAGCGGTCTTGAAGGTGTGTACATTTAAACCATATTGTTTCCCTACAACTGAATTGTACAGCTTCTGTGATGTTCTCTCGATTAGACAGTTTTTTATACATAGCATTGTTCTGAAACAACACAAAAACAATTTCCCACATCAAAATAACTCACTTACTAAAAGAAGAAGAGATAAAGTATTTCACATAGTATTAGTACGAACCAAATTTATGCAGCGATTTTTTTAAATTTCTGGGACCCTATATTTATAATAATCTGAGTAAGCAATTTGACCTTTGGTCTAATAACACATTTGACAATAATAAAAATATACGTCTTTGGTTGCGCACACAAACATATGATGACTGCAAAAAACTTATGATCGTCTAACACAAGTCCAATTATATTTATATTGAAATAATAGTCAAGTAAACTCTCACAGGCACTACACACCTTATTACTTCCAATCAACACTCACCACATTCCCCATCTTCTCTCCCACTAACATAAATCACCAACACTACACCCCAAACTATTACGTTTTTGCTGATCTTATATTTTTAAAGGTCAGAAGTTGTATTTTAATTTTAAATGTCACATTGTTTATACACTTTGTAGTATTTAAATCCGAGGCATTTATTTTTGTGGGAAGTAGCAGCTACTTATCATAAAACACAGGGTGCATCCTATTTTAGGAGTAGCGATACATCCCTTGTTTACCATGCTAAACAAATTGTAATGTACATTTATTTCATTAATCAACATCAAGTAATAAACTAGCCGCACCAATAACTTTGTAAACTACATTTTGCGATTTAAAATACAATCTATTGAATTTTCACGAAAATAGTTATAGTTTATTTCACTCACTCTCATGGTCATTATAGATCCTCTTTACTAATCCGTCTCCTAATTCAAGGAGTCCAAACTTGGTATGTTTTGAAAATATTTCTTGGATTTTTAGAAAACAGGCAGCCGAAAGGTTATGGTGTAGTATATTTTTAGAACGAACTCGTAAAGCCCTTTAATTTGATACCCCACACGATAGGTTTCAGAAAAAAAAAAAAAAAAAACATACATAAAATTAATGACGTCATAACTCCCCCCTAAGGAAAAAATCGAGAAAAGCTCTTGACAAAAAAAATTATTAATTCAAGGAATACTTGTGCCAAGTTTTGTGAGGATCACTTGAAAATTGTGGCCCCTAGACCGGAACTGACAGGCACGTATAGAGACAGACGAAAGCAAAATCGGCCTCCTATCTTGTCGAAATGGAGCCCTTCGCCTCGCTCAATCAACTATTATCATGAAAGAGAGAGGAAGTGTACTCTTACCCGATTTTGAAAGAGAAAAGAATGGGACTGTCTCTTATATTGCAAAGACGTGCGTTCCACAGTCGGACCACCTGCAACCTGAAGGCGTGCCCATATGCCGAGGTGTTGTGCCTTGGCTAAGAGTGAGACCGTGTGAGATCTCCGGTGCCGATCTCCTGAAAAGAGAAACAAAAAGCGCTGTCGAAGGTAGCTGGGGTAGCGCGGATTTTTCAATATATTAAAAAGATATGAAAGAATATAAGAGTCTCGGCGACGACAAATCGGAAGCCACCCCAAGCCTCTTTGCGATATTGAGAAACATGGCAAATTTGCGCAACCCGAAGATAAACCAAATCCCGAGATTCTGAATTCGTTCGAGTTTATTCAGTAGATCTTCGTTTGCGATTGCCCAACTGACATCGGCGTAGTCAATTAGCGGCAGGAGAAAGGACTGTGCAAGAGTGATTTTGGTCTGCCGCGGCAGGAATTATTGCAGTCACCCGAGGGAGTGGAAGGACGCAAAGACCCGTCTGCTGACCTCGCTGACATGTGGAGACCAAGAGAGCTGGCTGTCCAAAAACAACCTCGAGGCTTTTCGCTTTATCAGTAAACTCTATTGTGATGCTATTGTACGATACAGGAACAATGGGCTTTTGTAATAAGGAAAGAGTGTGCCTGGTTCCTTAAATCATAGCTTGTGATTTGGTCGGGTTCACCAACAGCCCGTATGATGAGGCCCAATCTTTCAGATTCTCGAGGTCAGCATTCAGTGTCTCGAAAAGTGGCGATAAATTTGAAGATCATCTGCATACAGATGATACAAAGAAGAGAGGACGTCGGAGATGGAGTTTATGAAGACTGAAAATAGAAGTGGAGAGAGAATACTCCTGAGGAATAATTGAGTTTCGGTCTCTTCAGACTTAATTCGTTGCTGACGACCTCTCAGGTATAAGTCGTACCAGTAAGCAGCGTGGAAGAACACATTTGGTGAGCTCAACATAGCGACAAGGATGTCAAAATCGACGCAGTTGAAGGTATTGCTGAAGTCAAGCAGGGCAAGCACCGTGGCCAACTTCTGATCTCATAATTCGCCATCCGGGATTTAAATGTTTCCTCAATCTTGTCCATGTTGGCGTTCAGTTTGTTGTAGAGGTCCATGTTGATGTTAATTGTGTGATATGTTAAATTGTGGTAAGTGAAATAATTGACCAGTGTGGAGAATGGTTTCAGGCTTAAATTTAACTTATAATGTTTGATATATAATTGATGATTATAATATAAAATGAATTTAATTTGGAGGCTCGAAACTCAAACTGTGGTTGACCTGACTACCCTCTTTAAAGCCTAACGATTTCGGATGCTGTTTTTTGCATGATATTACCCGTAAGGTTTCATCAATGCATCGAAGGTTTTAAATATATTTTTCCACCTCCTTACCTCAAAATAGCACCTTCGCCGCTTGATTTTGGGCTCTCTGGCAGAAAATTTCTATTTTTAACGCGTTCGAAAAGGCTTCTTCACGAACCTCGCTACGACCTGCATACCATCATCCAGCTTTCTTTCGTTGGGCCGTCTATACTTACTCAGTCGGCAAGCCCTTCTGTTACTGAGATAACTCCAATACTTTTCTTTTACAGGGTGGTGGAGCCACAGTTGCGAAAGGCGAGACAAGGTGGGGTGGGGGAAGAAGGTGGGGATACGCCCTTATACATCCCAAGCCCCGCAGCGGCGCCGCACCGCATCGTGTGGCCTGGCCCTATCTCATTACGTCACACGGTGTTGCGTCGCAGCAAGGCTCTGACATGCTCATCACCGCAGCAACTGCTACTCAAATAAAGTGCAGCTTATAAATAGAAATATAAATTTTACTTAAAATGATAGGTACTGTGAAATGCCCATCTTTGAAGCATTGTTCCTGCCAAACGAGACATTCTCTAAGTCCAGAAAAAAATGTGTTATCAAGCCAACCCTTTCCTATACAGTCGTAGGGTATGAAAACCTCACATTCTCAAAAAAAACTATATGAAAAAATTCGGTCAAGGCGGGTCGGATTACGTACCATAGGACAAGACTTAACCACTAAAAATAATAAAACAAAAATAAAAAGACAATAATATCATGTACGAACGTGGATCCGAACCCAGAAAGAACCCTAAGATTACCAAACCAATGTCAAAGCAATTGCGCCACTTTAACCATGCCTTTTATGAGATAGAGCCCACTGACGGACGGACGGACAGACGGACAACGGACAGCGGAGGCTTAGTAATAGGTTCTCGTTTGGCACCCTTCAGGTATGAATCCCTATAACTCTCTTGGGATCTAAAAGGAATATTGATATGGATCTTGCGTCAAAAACATTGTATCTAAAAATACCTATGATGAAATGAAGAATTTAAATTAAACAAATAATCAGTGTTGTTTTGAAAAATAGATAAGAAACAAAATTTTCGCAATGTTCTGACGCAGCGAATGACGTAAAAGACCTATTGTAATATGAGCTGTCCATGAACTTTATTCTAATATGTTTGTATCCAACTTGTCCGTTTAGAGTAGGTAGTTCTTTCGGCATCAAGGCCCAATTATTATGCAAATCTATGTCGTTTAAATGAACCAATTTGTTTAGCATTCAGAATTTATATTTTTCCACCTTTTATTCCATCCTGATGTAATGGTTAACACCCGAAAAACAACAATACGAACAAATTATAATCCGGACAAAAAGAAAGCGAGTTCGATTCATGTATGGAAATTATAACGAGCTAACAATATAAATGGTCGGCCAACCATTGTGTTATTTGCATAATCGCCGTCCGTACAAATGGCTATTCAACAAAAAAATACCGCTTCGGAATTGAAAAAAATCTGATCCCTAATAGGGTGAGAAAATGCGTAGTGATTTTTATTCTGGGACATTTTTCTTTCGTCGTGATTTGGGAGAAGGGATCAGATATCAAATAAATTGATTGCAATTTGGTAACAAGGATTTTTGTTCGGGAATTCAAATAGCTTGCAGGTGGCTCGTTGAGTTGAATGCTTTTGATAATAAAATTGTTGGTTGTTTTTAGGTTCGCACTTAGCAACTCATTTAGGAATTGTTTAGGGTTACGTACCCGTATTCTAAACGACACCCTATTAATAAACCTACGCTGTCGATTTGTCTGTCTGTCCGTCAGGGCTCTATCTAATGAACCGTAATAGGTAGAGAATTAAAAAAAATCGCACAATGTGCATTTCTGTTGCCGGTACATCAACAAATAATGAACTACACAAAATTTTATAAATTAATGGGTGTCCCCATACAAAAGTCGTATTTCAATATCCCTGCCCGCAATTGATTTGACGTCGGATCTGCTACCTGATTGCCCTGGTGGTACCTGGGTTTGGTTTGGTTTTATTTGATTTTTTGTGTTTAAATTGTCTTGTAAAGCCAAACCACGAATATAAAAACATCGCCATGTTTCGGAAAACCTATGAAACTATTTTCTTCAACTTGCAACACTTTCTTTAAAAGTAACTAATGTCATCTGTCGATTGCTGCCAAAGTGGGGCGTCGATTTTGTATGGTATATTTCTTGTGTTTTGTGAGTGAAAATGCCGAAAACTGTTAACATTGGCGTAAGAAAAGTTATTCACAATCTATCGAAATATTTGTCGGATAGAGAGTCTGAAGGATTGACTTCAGATATTTACTCCTATTTTTTTAATTATATGTCCATTTATATATCTATGTCACCGGAAAATAATACGATCCGCAAGTTTATAAATTTCCTAGGAAATTTATAAAGTTCCTTTTAGATTATATTAGGCTAGGTTAGGTTAGGTTATGTTAGGTTAGGTTAGGTTAGGTTAGTATATTTATAAACTTGCGGAAAAAAAATTAGGAAATTTATAAGCTTGCGGATCGTATCGTTTTCCGGTGACATACATATATATATATATATATATATATATATATATATATATATAGGTCTACTATATAGGTCTACTACCTACATAAATTAGCTACAGTTTTTAGAAAAGTTAAATTGTACAATAAATTATAGTATAATTTTCATAAAATGGTGGTCATGGTGGTTTTCCAGTTTATGTCCGTTTCGCGTGGTATACTTGCTTGGGTCATTAGAGTCTTGAACTCGTCTAGGGCACTGTTACGATGCGAAGTGATTTAAAGTACGGTCTCGCAGATGCATCTGATGGAATCCATGCGATGGCTCGTACGGTCCTTTTATGCATGATGAACGCGCGTTTCCTATCCGCTGCGCGTCCCCATAGCTCGGCACCGTACTGGAGCAGCGAGTGTATAGTGGTGAAGTAACATGTCCAAACCACTTCGGTTGGGACGCTCCAGGCCAGACGTCGAAGAGAAAAGCACGCACTTCCCAGCTTCTTGCACAACTTGTCGATGTGGGCCTCCCAGGTGAGGCCTCTGTCTACCTCGAAGCCGAGAAATCCTGCGACGTTGACTTGCGCAATGTCCTTCACATCGATATTGACCGCCATTGATCTCGGGGACATGCTTGCTAGTCGGAAATGGAGGAATTGGGTCTTTTTTGTATGAAGTATCAATCCGTTAGTTTCGAACCATTTCGCGAGTTTGGCGGTTGTTGTGTTGAGTTGAGACTCTAGCTCATCCAGGTTGTAAGCATACACTAATCCTGCGACATCGTCGGCGTACATAGAATGTCAGCGGTCTCTATGTTTTGAGGGAGATCATTGAGCAGCAATGAAAACATTATGTTAGACATGGAAGAGCCTTGGGCGATGCCCATCGTTGTTAGGAGTGCGTCAGATCTTACAGAACCCCGGTTTCCCACCACTATATGCGTCCTTTCTCGCATAAAACTTGTAAGAAGAGCTTGTGATGGGCCGACGATGTCATAATGAGCCAGCTTGGCTGATAGGATTTTGTGGTCCGCCACGTCAAACGCCTTCGACAGGTCGCAGAAGAGGAACCTGCAGCTTCCACCCGCGCGCACTCAGGACTCGCCTCATCACTTCGCGCGCCATTGCAGTTGTCTAACGACCTTCGCTGTAGGCTTACTGCTGCTTGGATAGCGCATCGGTTGCAGAGAGGTACGTGACTAGTCGCGAGCTGATGCCATTTTCGAAAACTTTTGCGGCCGCTGGAATTACCGATACGGTTCGATATCCATCTATGTCGCCCCTGTTCCCTCGCCTTTGAAGATGGGTGATATTTTGCTCTTTTTTAGACAGAAAGTTACGATCTTTTAGACATAGGTTGTACAGGTTAGCTAGAAGCGGGTAGAGTGGTATTGCTGCTAAATAAAATAATTATATTGAGAGGTCATATATGTATTTTGTAGGCTTTTTTTGGATCACTTTTACGATTATGCGTTGGTCGCAGTCTGAAGGAGTGGTCGGCGGGCGCGCGCGCCGCGGTGAGGGCGGCGCAGGCACGCGGCACGTCGGCGCACGGGTTCCACAAGCGGCGGCGGCGCTTATGAACCTGTTGTTCATGGTATCAGTCGCTTCCTTCTTATTTGGGAACTTGAAACCTTCGGAGTTTTTTAGTACGCCCGTGAAATCCGCTGTGGAAGAACTGTTGTTACCCTCATCTTGTTCTTTATTTACTACGAGCCACATGGTGTTGCTCATTTTTTTACTGTTTTGAATCAGTTTACTGTAATAGGCTGATTTGCTATCACCTAGTAGTTTTTTGTACTGCGCTGTTATGGACTTGAAGTCCCACTCGTCCAACTCCCACTTTTCGGATACTGCATCCATACTAATAGCTGATAAGGTACGATGGAATGCCCTGAAATTGCTCTGTTATTTCCTCAGCATCTCCTCGGTCTTGCTTGCTGTTGTGCTAGAAGCCTGTGGGTGGTCACTGATACTCGCCCCCGCCGGGACTCCAAACGCTGGTGGACTACAAGATTTGCTGGCTTGATAACAGATGTTTTCGCTCTCTTTTCCGAAGTTTGTCATACCAGAATATACTCCCTGATTTTAATATATCTTTCATGCACTGCCTCCCTATCGTTCATAATATACTGCTTCACCTCTGGCTCCATGTACATGGTGGAAAAATATCAAAATTGCATTCATATTCATACCAATGGCTATCCAAAAGGTTTATTTTCTTATTTAAATAGCCCGATGTTTTTCTCTTCTCACTATCCTTTTTGAAATTGATAAAAACTGATTCGTTTGCTTGAGCTAGGTGCTGTTGAGCAGCAGTGATTTCGTTGACAGAAGCTTTAGTGTAGGTATGTAAAATAGAGAGATTTTACTTGATCTGCTAATATTATTTGATTGTTGCTGGACTGCTAGTAAGCGGCTGGCTGGGACTCGTCACCCAGGCCAACGCTCCTGATGCTGCTTGACTCTTTATTCGTGGCTAGCGAGAACACCTTACACAGGCCAACTCTGCTGATACTTGATGAATGAACTCTTGGTGTTCAATTGCACTACAATCCTTGATAACTGATAGTCACTTGATAGCACAGCTACAGTTCTGTGGTAGACTGTCCATACCGTAGCGGCACTAAGTTTGTTTCATGGCAAGCGGAAATGGTGACACGAATAACATCCACGCAATACGGAGACGTGCTCAGATCCCGCTTTTCCGTGGTTCGAAGGACCAACGTTCCGGGGTGTCCGGAGCTATGAGACTGATATTACTGACAGACTGATTAAACTAATAATATAATTATTGTATTGAATGGTATTGGTATTGAAAGACTGGTAAAAGTAGGATGGATGATGTAGTGAGTAAATGAGAGTGAGAACGCGACGCTAGCTTGATGGCTATACATGAACTGACCTAAAATATATGAAATTACAATAAGTGCAAAATTTACTGAATTCATATAAATGCAAATTCTGCTCATGTACGTACGTGTTGTGTTAGCTCGTACAATACTTACTTAGTATTATACTTAGTATTGCTATATATAAAGTTATTTAGCGCCTCAGGTTTTTTATGTTCCTGATTGGGCTTTACGATGGTATGGAATTCTTTGCCTGCGAGACCCACACTTGACTGTTTTAGTTTATTTGTGTTAAGAAGAGTTGTGGCATATAAGAGGTTGTAGCATTTATGAAGATTTTCTCCTAATGGTCTGAAAATTTCTGTGATTCGTGTCGACTTTTTACTATCCAGTTTTTATGATTTTTAGATAGATTATAGAAAATTATATAATAATAATATTAATAATCGTTTATTTAGTGCTACGTGTACAGTTTCATGTTATAATAACATATTTTTACAAATAATAAAATGGTGTGTCTCTACTCCCCAGTGAAGGGTGAACCCTGTGTTTTGGGATGAGCAGGGTGCTCTTCCCTAATTATACATGACCAGAAACTAAACAAGTTACTTTATTTTATTTTATATATGTCAGACTATACTGAAATAAGACCATAAATAAGTTTTTCGCGCACCTAAGGTTTCAGTAGTTAACGGAGTATGAGGACCACGAAAAACAAATGACATGAAACTTAGAGTTTTAGATACGACGACGTGTCAGAAACATAAGTATTTTTTGTAATAAATAAGGGAAATATGGGTCCAAAACTGTAGTAATAAACCTTGGTATAACAAGCTTCACTCAGAACCTGGCAAATCTAAGTGATAATAATAAATAATAAGCTTATAAACAAAGCAACGCCATCTTCGAATTGTTTGTAGGAATCTCTGATCATTCTTTGATAGTTTAGTACCATTTTATACCGATAGATGGTTTTTTTTCCATGTCACTACGGCACAGAGTGTGACAGAAAGTGCACGTGTCATTTTTTTTCCTAAGGTGATGCAAATTGATTTTAAAAGTTTTTTTTTAAATAAACACTTTGTTGATTCTACTTACATGATAAAGAAGAAAGATAAGGTACGTACAAAACGTATTCTTTTCTTACCTGGGTCTTATTCAGGTCTTACCTGGCTGGCCTTTAGGACATGACAGACTAATTGTATAAGTTTCTGGAACTCTTGGATATATATACATATATATATATATAGCGTGTTTTCGAACTGCTACGATTTTCAGAGACAAGACCAGGACACAAATACAAAATAATATTGTGATTAAGTCATCAGATTAAATCGTATTACAAGAACTCTCAATGATGCCAGGATATGTGAACTTAGTCAAAAATGGCAGCAAGTACCAGAATTTTGCAGTTTTTCGATTAGCACAGAGTTTTCAGGGTTACAAAATTGGGAATAAATTACTCTCAGGGGTACATACTTATTAAAAATCGTAAAAAACATGCGCGTCTGCGGAGTTTGCCTTTTTAATGTTGATATAAACTGTCCCTACTAAAAGTTTTATATCTCGTTTTAGTTTCCAGTAATAAGGCAGTGTTCAGTGAATTCTGCGTAAAGGACGCTTCACAAAACTAAGAGAAAGGCAACTTTTTTGTTCATTTATTCCATGAAATGAATACAAACGTTTTGATGCTCTCTAGTTAGCTACCTGGTTTCACTATACATAGTATTTATTTCAGGTTTTTTATGGTATGAACACGGCTTATTATGTGCAAAGCCGCGAGACATTGCGCGCCAAGAAAATACTCTTATACTTATTCATGTTAAATATAGAGTATTTGGTTTATATTTAACTGTTCAAAGAAATAAAAGAGAAAAATCTTGCTGTAAATTTTGCACGTTGTCTTTATTTTACGTTTCTAATTACTACACCAACTTTATTTCGTTTGTCGTAAAGTTCTAAATCCCGGTTATTAGAGGCTGGATTGGAGTTGATTTCAGATTAGACTCCATGGATGGATGTGAGTATTAGAATCTATTTCTATTGAGTTCATTTAAGCAGTTGGATGCATTCCTAGAAGTCATTTATTCGACAGCAATAATTATATATCTGACTGAATCAGAGATTATCCCTTCGTATTATTTCGCCACTTAGTTTGGTGACTTCTTGAGTGTGCTTCCGTCATCGTCAGCATTTTCCTAGAGTACTGCATTTACAAGTGTCTACATGTGTAATTGTGACCATTTGCTTGACGATTTCCTTAAGCTAACTACTATTTTATACCCGCAACTTCATCCGCTTGTTCCTAGGAATCATCATTTACCGAGATAACGTTACCCTCCTTCTAGTGCAGTCGGATAAAAGTATCCTATATGTTAATGTAGGTAAAAACTATCATTAAATTTCATTTAAATCCGTTCAGCTGTTTTAGCGCGATTGGGAAACAAACACACAAAAATTCACCCATACTTTCACATTAATACTATCTATGGATTAAGAAAAAGTTACATCACAAAAAGATTTTTTGATTCCAAATTAACTAAATGTTCACCAAAATCTTACACCTCCGCTTCGTTTTGGCTCAAGTTTGTAGCCGTTAACTTTAGTATTCGGACAGAGAGTGACCTAAAGCAACCATTAGGTTTTTGTGAATTTACATGGGGACACTTAATTTGGTGAACATTCATCATATTTGGGATCAAAACTTGGTAAACTATATATTTGTAGCCCAAGTATTGAAGGTGCCTCATGGTCTGCACTCTGTGTGGCATAAATAAAGTAATTGTTCACGATGAATAAAAATATATGTACTTACATTTTTCAAAACAAACATTTTCGTATTATAATCATTATAAAAATATAAAATTTTCTTAATATCATCTCACAAAACCTACACCCACCCGGAGCCTTTATATTAAGCCCTTTATATTAATAATTTCCCTCTATCGCAAAAGAACCTTTCGATCAACCTGAAATCACAATAGACCACTTTTAATTTCACAAGACAAACATTAATTTTCTGTGAAAACCAATCTTCCTTCGAAGGCGGGTGTCGCAGTTTTTCATTTTCATATTAATTCTGTAAAAACATCACGCAAAAATACCGGCAAAAATCCTCTCTGGAAAAATGCTGGGTCCTTACAGAAAGATTAATTTCAGATTTGCCGCTAATAAGAAGCTGGTTTAAGGTTGATAAATAGTCTAGGTCTTCTAATAAAAATTATTGAATCACTGAGTATTCAAGTTATACTATGAAAGATAACGTTCTGATCAAAGCGATTTCATTTAAAATTATTTAGCAAAACCAGCTAGAGCAGCTAAACTAGTTCGTAGAAATGTACCTTGAATAGTACATTCCTCCACTCCCACTCTACTCGGCTGAGAAAAATCCATAAGTCGAGGCGATTTTTTATAACTGAGCATACCCATCTCTTGAGTGAGGTCGAGTTGAGGTTGTGTCGAGGTGAAGTTGAGTGGAGGAAACGACTAAGAACACCGGGTTGGACATGTACAAGAATTTCAAAACCTGCGACTATTATTCCAACGGAACCTACCTTCAGATTAGCAGGTACAACAATTGAGAAAAGCAACACCTCGGGCCCCAAATAATCTTAATTTTCCACGAAAGATTCACTGCCAGCAGACAATAAACTTAGCTAATTTGACACCGGGTGTGTCAGCCAAAGTGTATTTTCTTGTACTGAGTCGATTAGCCTGTCCCCTTGCGTGTTTCATGTCTGGGGTCCAACTCTGGTAGCTCAATGACGGTTCAGTGACAATCACGCGATGACTACGGCCAACTTCAGGCATCTGACAAAGGCCACGTTTGCACGGCATGCCCTTTTGGGTACAAACTTAGCGATAGCTGTAATGTTTACCTAAGAAATAATCACAGACTAGTTGCGCCCCGGCTTAGACCCGCGAAGGTTGGCAATTCTTTCAAGGGTCAGTGCATTCTCAACTACAATAAGATACCTCTGGAGATTTAGAAATTGCGATTTGAGCAATTTTTGAAAAGCATCTTAAAGCGATTTTGTCGAAAAAGGGATATTACAATGTTCAAGATTACTTAAATGACGGCACTTTATGGGGTTAATTATAACTCAATACAGACCTCGGTGTTAATAATTTTGTAATTGTTTATTTCTGCTTATTAATCATAATAATTAATATTGTAATATTTGTATTGGTTAAGGACAACAAATTTTTAAAAGAGATCTAAGAATAAATCTGTGGGAGTTTATACGCTGTAGTGATATGGTACTTACATGCTATTCTTGCTTCCTATTCCTTAGCTCCAGCTCCACCATCAGTCTTTTTTGTTTGTCCTTCAGGGTACCTTGCTCTGTTACGCTGGTTACTTGGTGAGTTGTGCAGTCTAATATTGGTCATCATCTTTATTTCCATAGGTCCCTGTAACGTTTTAAACCATAAGAACACATTAATAAATCATGTTCGCTCTGCATTTTCATGCTATCAGCACTTTTAAATCGATGGCGATGGGGTTTACCTTTGGTGACCTTGTTTTTGGCTTTCTCCGAAACTCTACAATCTCGGGCTTCGTGCGCGCTGGTGCGCTACTTTTTCTCCTTTCGTTGTTATGTAATTTATTGTGGGTTTTCGTATTGGTTACCGTATTACGAGCCTGAAATGAAACTTTGACATCTGTTGATGCCTTTGTTTATCTGGTTGTCATGGCAATGTTCATTGAAACTCGTTAGCGGTCTGATATGTTTACTTTAATACTTTTACAAAAATACTCTTTCTCTCTTGGCCACTTACAAAAACTACGTTTAATTTAAATAATTTTCAGAACTCTCCAAAAAGGGTATAAAAGCGGAACATTTCTGAAATTCTAGAGAGTCTCACGTCAGCTTCTGAACTGGAAGTACCAGTTAAAGGCCTTATCCCGGGGTCGCACTACCCCGGGATCCTGCGAGCCTTCAAACTCCCTCAAACCTTCAAAACAATCCTTCAAACAACGGGATCCTGCGAGCCGTGACTACGCAGCTACCGTTCCTACAACGAAGATTTCTACAACGGGATTCTGCGAGCCGTGCCTACGCCGCTACCGTTCCTACAACGACGATTTCTACAACGGGATCCAGCGAGCCATAAGTACAATTACGCCGCTACCGTTCCTACAACGACGATTTCTACAACGGGATCCTGCGAGGCGTAACTACAAGTACGCCCGCTACCGTTCCTACAACGACGATTTCAACAACATCTACAACTACAAATACGCCCGCATCCTGGTCATCACCCCACTGGTCTACTTCTCTTCATGTTCTCCGCTTCCTTCTTTCTATCCAGACATCTGTATTTTATAAAATCTGTTTCACCTCATTCATCTTCATCTTCCTTTCATTTTTTTAAATTACTTCACTGTACATAACCAATAAACTGTCACTCTAAATTTTATTCTGGTTGTTGTTTTCTGTTAGGCTCTGTTAGGTTCGTATCCTCACACGACAACGCCCTGCTTCTCTCACAGTGGTCCAATGTAGAGGAGCGGCCAAAAATTACGTTTGCTAAGTATATTTAAATATATATAATAATATCGTTTTAAATTATAAATTGCTCGAATAGCTCTTTTCTGTAAAATAAAAATAGTTTGAATATCCGCTGCTTTCCCCCACAACAAGATACCATAGGACATGATACCATAGGACACTATGAAAGTAACTTAAATATACTAGCCTAGATGTAGCCACATCCGTGTTTTGTCTGATGTTCCTAACAGCGTAAGCCGCAGAACTTAATTTACCAGCCAATTTTTCTATGTGGGGTCCCCTCTGCAATTTGTTATCAATGGTTATTCCAAGAAACTTCGTACCACTTACTAATTCTAACGTATTGCTGTCCAACACTAAACTGGTCCCAACTTGCCTGACATTTGGAAGTGAGAATTTGATACATTTGGTTTTACCAGCATTTAACAATAAATTGTTAACTGTGAACCAATTCAAGGTTAAAGATAATACTCTATTGACATCATCAAAATTTTCTTTTTGTTTTTCAATTTTGAAGACCAGTGAAGTATCATCAGCAAACAACACTATGTTAGTCAATTTCTCCACCATAAAAGGCAGATCATTAATATATACCAGGAATAAGAAAGGGCCTAATATGGAACCTTGTGGAACGCCAATTTTTACCCCCGATCCATCAGATTTAACGCCGTTGACTTCTGCCTTTTGAATTCTATTGCTTAGGTATGATCTTAGTAGATCCAACGCTTTATTTATAACTCCGTAATGATTTAGATTCATTAGAAACGTGTCATGATCAACACAATCAAATGCCTTCGACAGATCACAAAAAACACCGATATCATCCTGTGCGGCTTCCCATGCAGAATAAATATGAGATATAAGGGTAATACCTGCATCCGTAGTCGATTTACCCCTAGTGAAACCGTATTGCTTGGCGTGGAGTTGTTTTTTACGGTTGAAGTGTGAGAGCATTTGATTGAGTATAATCTTTTTAAAAATTTTACTTAGTGCTGGAAGAACCGATGTTCGTCTGAAATTTGACGGATCACCCTTGCCTCCCGACTTGAACAGAGGTATAAGTTTACTGTGTTTCCTGAGATCTGGGAAAGCTCCATCATCAACACAATTATTAAATATATAAGCTAGGTGTGGGGCTAAAACAAGTATTATTCAAAATCAAAAATCAAAATCAAAAAGAGTTTATTTCCATAAGAAACACATAGGTAACATTTGGAGAATGTCAAATATTAAACTAACACATGTTTAAGGTACAGGGAAATATAGAACTCAATTTGAATTCCGTCACCTCAATGTTTTAGATGCTGGAGGCAAAGAGGCGACTAGAAACCTCCAGCTTTATACGTTATTTTTTACAGAATTGGAGCAAACACCTTCTTAAGCTTTCTTGTCTTCTACATAATCTGATATTTTGTAGTAACCTTTTTTACATAAGTGATTTTTAACAACATTTTTAAATTTATTTACAGACAATTCTTGTAACTCAGTCGGTATTTTGTTGTAAAAGCGAATTCATTGCCCTTTAAAAGATACATTAACCTTATGGAGCCTAGTAGTAGGTATAGCTAGTTTATTCCTATTTCTAGTGTTGACATTGTGCCTGTCGCTATTCTTAGGAAATTTATCAATATTTTTGTGGACGTACATTAGGTTTTCATAAATATACTGACACGGCACTGTCATAATGTTAATTTCCTTAAATTTACAACGCAGTGACTCTCTTGGACCCACATTGTAGATTGCACGTACAGCCCTCTTTTGCAGCACAAATATTATGTTAATGTCTGCAGCGTTCCCCCACAGCAGTATGCCGTAAGACATAATGCTATGGAAGTAGCTGAAGTAAACTAGTCTAGCTGTTTCCACGTCCGTAAAAAGTCGGATTTTTTTTAACTGCATAAACTGCGGAACTGAGTTATTTTTGATAGCTTATCAATGTGTGGGTCCCACTGAAGCTTATTATCTAAGGTGATTCCTAGGAATACCGTGCTATCTACAATTTCTAAATTTTCACCTTTAACATTAACATTAGCCGAGACTTGTTTAATATTGGGGAGTATAAACCGAATACATTTAGTTTTGTTATTGTTCAGTAAAAGATTATTAGCACTAAACCATTTGACTACCTTTGAGATTGCATTATTCACATCGTCAAAGTTCAAACTGCGTCGTTTCATTTTAAACAAAAGTAAAGTGTCATCTGCAAACAGTACAATCTCATGATTATCTCTGACAAGATGTGGCAGGTCATTAATATAAACCAAAACAGGAATGGCCCGAGTATGGAACCCTGCGGTACACACATAGTAACAACAGACCCTGGAGATCGTTTTCCATTAATGTCAACTCTCTGTATCCTATTATTTAGATAAGAAGAGAGAAGATCTAAAGAGTTATCCCTAATTCCATAGTGATGTAATTTCCTGACCAATGTCCCATGGTCAACGCAATTAAAAGCCTTAGACAAATCACAAAATACTCCTAGAGCATCATGCGACTCCTCCCAGGCATCATATATATGTGATATTAACTCAATACCGGCATCAGTAGTTGATTTGCCTTGTGTAAAACCAAATTGTTTACAGTGGAGCATGTTGTTGGTGTTGAAATGTGTAAGAAGTTGATTTAAAATTACTTTTTCAAATACTTTATTAAATGTAGGCAATACCGATATCGGTCTGAAGTTAGAAGGGTCAGATGTACTACCCGATTTAAACAAAGGTACTATTTTACTGTGTTTCATTAAATCAGGAAACACGCCAGATTCAATAGATGCATTAAATATGAAAGCTAAATCAAGTGCAATAACATTTATTAGGGGCTTCACAACATGAACAGAAATATCCCAGAGGTCTGCAGTTTTCTTAACATTTATTGATTTAAAGGCTTTAATAATATCTTTATCATCTACATAATTAAACGAGAATTGATTTTCACATCTAGGTACATAGTCTTTTAGCAAAGATTCAGCGACTACTTTGGAAGAGTCTAAAGATTTTGTAGTAGAGATTGGGATGTCAGTAAAAAAAAATTCAAACGCTTTAGCTACATCAATATCATTTTTTAAAGTAATATAATTAATTTTTAATTCATATTTTTTTTTTTTAATACTGACTTTTCCAGTCTCACTTTTAATTATATCCCAAGTTGATTTAATTTTTTTATCACTTTTTCTTATTTTAGATCTGATATAATTTGATTTTGCAATTTGACAAACTTTTTTAAAGATTTTTGAGTACTTTTTTACTTTATCCATGAACTCTTCACTATGATTCCATTGTTTTTCACTATATAATTCATATAAATTTTGTCTACTTTTAAGTATACCTACTGTGGCCCACTTACTAAAGTTAAGTTTGTCTGAGACCACAATCGATCTGGTAGTAAATACTGCATTGAACGCATTGCTGAATTTGTAAAAAAAAATACAATATGACTCATTAGGGTTATTATTAGAGTAATTGATAGGTAGTTTGCTATCCCAATTCAATTTAAACCTTTCAAACCGATGTGCAGTCACAGGTATGTATTGTATTTTTCTTTCTTGTAGAACTTTTTTTAAGTTTAATTTCTAGTCTAATGTATTGACCTAAATGGTCTGACTTTAAATTACTTATAATTTTTTTAAGTACATTTTTTTCATTTGGATAAGCAAATATATTGTCTATACAATTTGCTGAGGTTTCAATTATTCGAGTAGGTTCCATGAAAAGTGGCTTTAAGTTGTGAGAATTAAATAAGTTAGTTAGTCTCGTACTAAGGGAGTGAGTTTCTAATAAATTTACATTGAAGTCTCCACATATCATAAGAGTTTTGTTAGATTTTGATACTTTAAATAATATGTCATCCATGACTTTTTCAAAAACATCAAATGAACCTGATGGTGGGCTGTAAACGCTTATTACAATTATGCGCTCCAATTCAACACATGCTACTTCAATGTGGCTTTCAACTGATAAACATTCTATGTCATGACGATTTTTGAACTTTATGTGTTTTTTTAGAAATATTAGAGAGCCTCCACGAACAGCATGTGATCTGCAAAAAGAACTACCAACCTGGTGGTTACTGAAATTGAACATGAGCTCATGGCTTTTTAGCCAATGTTCTGTTAGACATAAAATATCAATATTAAAAGAGTTCATGTACAATTCCAACTCTAATAATTTACTGCTAATACCTTGAATATTTTGGTGGACCAGATTAGTAAACTTTGCATTTATTTTACAATATAGAATTTTTCTGTTTTTATTATGTACTTTATTAATATTATTTGACGGGCTAGAGACCTCCTCTATTGTCGTTGTATCGAATTTAAATGACTTGGAAAAGCTTCCAAGGTTTTGTTTGAATCATCATTATAATGCTCAATAGAGGCATTATGTGTAGCCAAATTTTTGGCTGTTATATTAAAATAATAGGACAGCGAATTTGCTACTTGTCTTTTATAATAACTAGGAAGGTAATATTTACCTTTAGTCAAATAATATTTATTTCTACTAACAAAATTGTTAGTATCCATTACATGTATATTATTATTGCATGATATAGTATGCAAGGTCATATTCAGCTTATATCTAAGGTTGTTTTCTGATTGTGGCAGGCTGTCGCTGTAAGGGAATGTGAACATAACAATTTGTTTTACTTTACTTATTGAACCAATGACTTTGACTGACATACCTCACAGGTCTTCAGTATTTTTTAAGTTATGTAATCTATACGTTTTGACAATATCCTGGGGACATACATGATAAAATTTAAAATCTACATTACTGATGCTAGTGCTGTTTTTTAACAAAACCTCTGCTTCATATGGAGATGAATTTAGACGCTCTGTTGTGAGTAAGGGTGCATTGGTGAAGAATGTTTCAAAAGCTCGAGCTACCTAAGCGTTGGATTTAACAACATCATCACCTAGCTTTAAGCAGAAATCTTTTTTTTTTAAATAATATCTTGGACACCTTTTAAACAGTTTTGCAGTTCTACAAACCAACTTGAAAGTTTTGGAATATTTTTTAACACAGTCATGAAATTTTATATCAAAGTTATAGGTTTTTTGTTCATAAATATCATACAAGATAGCTCTACTTTTACGAATTCCAAATGTTGCCCAGTCATTAAATTTAGATTTACCGTTGTTGGCACTGACTTGCTTTAATTTAAAAACTGTATCGAATTCTGTTTGAATAATGTTGAAGAAGTCAGAATAGATATTGTTCGGGTTTTGTTCATCAAAATCCGGTACTGGCAAACCCATATCTAAGTTTTTCATATACATCTCTAGTCTATGGGATGTAATAGGCCTATAAAATGATGGATCAGTCTTATTTTCACTAGTAATTTGGAATGAAACTGTTTGACCACTGTGATCGGATGGTAAATAGTTCATTTCATTTTTACTTGTGATTGCACAGTCACAAAAAACGTTATCTAAGCAAGTTTGGCTGGTAAGTGTAATTCTAGTCGGCTCTAGAAATACATGACATAAATTAAATGATTTGAACAGAGTTATTAATCGTCGCTTCAGTGTTGTATCTACAAGCAGATCTACATTAAGATCGCCACAAATAATTAACTTTTTTCTGTTATTACAAAGTTTAATGAGGGCTTCCCCCATAATTTTCTCGAATATTTCTAAATGGCCATGGCCTTTTTGATCTCTCGGAGGTCTGTAGACACAAACAATAATATGGCTATCCAACTCAACACAAGATATGTACGGGACACCGCACATTTTCCCTATTCAGCAGTCCTGCGCGGCCGCTTGTCGTTCCACTCAAATCAGTTCACGTTCGGACAGCAAGAGCTCCGCGTGGCTCACTGCAGTCTATCATTTATCATAGCATTTCTGTAATTGTTCTAAATCAATATAAAACCTTTACACTAAAAAAAAAAAAAAAAAAAAAAAAAAAAAAAAAAAAAAAAAAAAGAGTCTCAAATACCACCTTAAACGAGTCATCGGCGAGCAAAAATTAACGTATGAAGAATTTTCGACGTTATTAGCACAGTTAGAAGCATGTCTCAATACCAGGCCTCTGTGTCCGTTATCAGAAGACCCAGAGGATCTAAATTATCTAACACCAGCACACTTTTTAACAAATGGACCTACGTTAACTATCATCGAAACGGAAAGAGACGAAAGAACAAGGTGGCAGTTAGCGCAGAAAATATTCGAAGATATTTGGAAAAGGTGGCGCACCGAGTATCTTTCACAAATCACAACAAAAAGCAAATGGAAACAAGCAAAAGACAACATCAAAATCGATGACATCGTTCTAATACATGACGCTAACTTACCGGCCGGCAAGTGGGCTTTAGGAAGAGTCATTGAGCTACACCCGGGAAAGGACGGCTACGTCAGGGTTGTGACGCTACGAACGAAAAACGGTGTAATGAAACGGCCTATCATCAAATTGTCCATTCTACCTACCTCGTGGATGACCTACTTAGCGGTAGTCATTCCCTCGTATCAGCAAAGCAATTACAGACTGATCTAATCCAGTTACTAGCATCAGGAGGATTTAATTTGAGAAAATGGACCTCCAACAATCAATTGCTACTGGAAGGCGTGAGCAAGAGCCAAGGCAGTCAATCATTATTCGACTTCAAGCAGGTAGAATCAACCAAAACACTTGGACTGCGTTGGAATCCGATATCAGATCAATTTACATTTTTATCAAAAATCAATAAATCCCCATCAGAAAAACCGACCAAGCGATCACTTTTATCAGATATCTCCAAACTATTTGATCCATTGGGGTGGCTTTCACCGGTTACTACAAAACTGAAGCTACTTTTCCAAAATGTTTGGTTGGCCAACTTACAATGGGATGAATGTCTACCGACGGAAATAATTTCCGAGTGGATAAAAATTAAAGCAGATTTAGACAACATAAATCAATATAAAATCCAGAGATGGTTGGGATGTCACGAGAACGAAAAAATTGAACTGCATGGCTATTGTGACTCATCAACAAAAGCCTACGCATGTGTCATATACAGCAGAATATCAAATGGAAATAATAATCAAGTATCCGTCGTCCTCGTAGCAGCAAAATCAAGACTTGTCCCAGTAAACAAGGAAACATCACTTCCACGTTTGGAGCTCAGTGGAGCATTATTATTATCAAAGTTAATGAGCAAAGTTCAACAAGCACTAGTTGGACATAATATGAAGCTATTCGGATGGTCAGATTCAACAGCAGTCTTGGGCTGGCTCCAAGGCGACCCAGGCCGTTGGAAACCATTTGTAGCAAACAGAGTTAGGCAGATAACAGAAATAATGCCTAAAGACTGCTGGCGGTACGTAAAATCAAGCGAAAACCCAGCGGACTGCGCCAGCCGAGGAATCACAGCAACACAGCTCAAAGAGCACCCCTTGTGGTGGCATGGTCCGTCGTGGTTAGCATCATTCAGCAAGGAATCAAAACAAGAGCCGCCGCCGGTCTACGTCACTGATAAGGAACAAAAGCAAACGAAACAAATCAACGTCACAACTACTACGTATACGAGTAGATGTGATGACATCATCGGTGCGATACTCAGCAAAAATTGCACTTATACACGAGCAGTACGTGTACTAGCGTGGATACTACGCGTTTTATCAAAAGATAAATGTAATCTGAAGCTGCCTTACCTCTCGCTTCAAGAATTACGTCAAGCAAAAATTAAGATTATCAAACACATTCAGCAATCAGAGTTTTCAGAAGATATTGAAAATATCAACAAATGTGGCAAGGTGCACGCAAAAAGCAAGTTATTGAATCTGACACCGATACTAGACAAGCAAGGTCTTCTGAGGGTCGGAGGAAGGCTCAATAACGCAAGCATCAATGAAGACATGAAACATCCCATCATCATTCCGCACGGCGGTCGTTTAACGGACTTGTTGATCGATTACAGTCACAAGATTACCTTCCACGGTGGAGCACGGCTAACATTATCAACGCTTCGCCAAACATATTGGATCATTGGAGGTAACAGAGCAACCAAAAAACGACTCCGCTGCTGTGTGAAGTGTAGGAGACATGATCCGAGTAAGCATCAACAGATAATGGGTGACCTACCGGAAGAGAGAATCAACCCTTCTCGCCCATTCCACCACACAGGGGTTGACTTCACCGGTCATGTGGAAATAAGATCAAATAGAGGTAGAGCAGCCCGAACCTCTAAGGGCTATGTTGCAGTGTTTGTGTGCATGGTGACAAAAGCAGTTCACCTGGAGTTAGTCTCAGACTTAACGTCCTCAGCATTCTTAGCAGCAATCAGAAGACTATCAGCTCGCAAAGGTACACCACGTCACATTCATAGCGACAATGGGACGAACTTTTTGGGAGCAAGCAGGACATTGCAACGAGAACAGATCAATCTTAAAGAAATCATCAACAATGAGTTCTTAGCAGAAATCAATGAAATGGAGATCACATGGCACTTTATAGCGCCATCATGGCCGTCAGCAGGTGGAATTTGGGAAGCCGCGGTGAAGAGTCTCAAATACCACCTTAAACGAGTCATCGGCGAGCAAAAATTAACGTATGAAGAATTTTCGACGTTATTAGCACAGTTAGAAGCATGTCTCAATACCAGGCCTCTGTGTCCGTTATCAGAAGACCCAGAGGATCTAAATTATCTAACACCAGCACACTTTTTAACAAATGGACCTACGTTAACTATCATCGAAACGGAAAGAGACGAAAGAACAAGGTGGCAGTTAGCGCAGAAAATATTCGAAGATATTTGGAAAAGGTGGCGCACCGAGTATCTTTCACAAATCACAACAAAAAGCAAATGGAAACAAGCAAAAGACAACATCAAAATCGATGACATCGTTCTAATACATGACGCTAACTTACCGGCCGGCAAGTGGGCTTTAGGAAGAGTCATTGAGCTACACCCGGGAAAGGACGGCTACGTCAGGGTTGTGACGCTACGAACGAAAAACGGTGTAATGAAACGGCCTATCATCAAATTGTCCATTCTACCTACCTCGTCGGAATCAAATATACCATGTATCAATCAAAGCAAAAACGGAGAAGATCGAAAAGACGCCAAGCAAGCTAAAAGCAGACCTATAAGGTCATGTCGCAAGAAGAAATCAAATTTCATATCGATGTTAATATCATTTCTCTTCTTAATGGCGACTATCACCACTTCGCAGTGTTTATCAACAAACATCAAATCACTTAATCAAAGTCAAGGTTTATACTTCGACAAAATATCAAACATACAACTCGTACGAGATGAATGGAAACTCATCGTCTACTACGACACGACGCCCTATCAAGAAGGAATAACAGCACTCAGCAAATATTCAAAATATCTAAATAACATCTGTTCAGTACAAGAACACGAACATTGCGACACAGTCTTATCGCAACTACGTCACGACTGTAGTGAACTTGAGTACAACAACCGTGTTATGACCAGTCAGCAAGAATCAGAGACACACGCCAGACAAAGGCGTGGGCTTATCAACGGTGTCGGCTACGTCGCACGTAGCCTCTTCGGCGTATTAGATCAACAATTCGCGGAAGACTATCAAAAAGATATCACACTCGTCCGAGACAATCAAAAGCATTTGTTTCAACTATGGAAGAATCAAACATCTGTGGTTGAAGCTGAATTTAATTTCCTGAAAAGGACAGAGGAAGTCATGAACAAACAACACAAAATCATCAACCAACGTCTAAATAATTTGGAAAATTCTATGAACAAGCAGATTCAAGACGTCTCGTCCACAAATGACTTCATCTTATCAGTTATCATAGCAAACAACATGCTACAAAAAATTAAGAGTATTCAGCATACCTTACTTGATACTATCACAGACGTATATCATGGACAACTCAGCATTAATTTAATCAGTGTAAACCAACTTGAAGAGGAGTTCGACATTATATCAAGACAATTATCAAAAGATCTCTCCCTCCCGATCAGCAATTTACAAACAGATATGCACAAAGTATATGGATTACTCAAAGTAAAAGCAAGAATAACTCGGCAATACGTCATATTTGAGATCCGTATTCCACTTATCAATCGAGACACCTACGAATTATACAGGGTGTTCTCAGTACCGCAGCAAGTCAATGGAAAGATGAATTATATCAAGCCAGTTGCAGATCACTTAGCGATCAATTTATCAAAGGATACGTATCTGCCCTTATCAATCAACGAAATACAGACATGCAGTCACAGTATGGTCGGGGACACGTATCTGTGCCATCTACAGAACACAATTTATCAAATCAAATCAGACTCAAGTCTTTGCCAAATTGATAAAGATTTAAACAGATGCGAGGTATTCACCAAAGAATGCGAAAATCAGTGGTCTGAATTAAATAATATCAACATGTATTTTTATTTCTGCTGCAAACAATATACCGTCAAGATAATGTGCGAGCGTCAGATTACCGCCGAGCGACTCAGCGAAGTTGGCATTATGACTATAGGTCATGGATGTGTTATCAAAGGGGAACATTTTACTACCTACTCACATAACCAAATGACGAATGAAATCAAGACTCATTCTGAAATAGACTTTCCAAAAATAGCAGAAATTAATCATATCATCAATGTCTCCATACCGATCTATAATGAAACAGAAGATGACAATAGTCGGGAGCAAAACCTGAAAGAAATCAGTGAGCAGATCAAGCAGATGAAGGAGAGCCCACAGCTGTCAGAGAGACTGTCATATCACGACGTTCATCAATATGCAGCAATATATGTTGTGGTTGGAGCTGGAGGAGTCGCATGCGTGCTCTACGCGTGCCGGCGCGTGCAGGCGCGCGGCCGGGCGCGGGCGGAGGCTCCTCAACCGCCCGCCGCCGCCGCCGCCGCCGCCGCGCCCGCCATCATCAGCAGTGTCTGTGACAGGCACATCGAGCCTAGTGTGTGTGAGCAAAAAGCAAAATCTAGTGTTGGCCCTCGTAGTTCGAATAATCAGGGCTCCACCCTAAAAAGTGTTAAAATAGCTCGTGGCACTTCGCCTATTCTTTTCAAGACTACGTTCAGTGAGAAAGAAATAAGTGTACCACCTACAGACAATCAAAGACGATGAAATGCGTGAAATATTTAAGTTTCATAATTTGTTATCAAATATTTTCAATTACTTAATCATTTATATCAATGTTACATCTAAAGTTCATTTAGGTTAACTTATCCATCAATCATATCATACACATTTCTTAATTTGTTGTGTTGTATCAATTTTCAATATTATGATCATCATCATGAAACGTGTTAGTACGTTTCATCTCCCGCCCGGGAGCATGTACGGGACACCGCACATTTTCCCTATTCAGCAGTCCTGCGCGGCCGCTTGTCGTTCCACTCAAATCAGTTCACGTTCGGACAGCAAGAGCTCCGCGTGGCTCACTGCAGTCTATCATTTATCATAGCATTTCTGTAATTGTTCTAAATCAATATAAAACCTTTACACTACAAACTCTTATCAATTATCAATCATCATCAATAACAAGAGCGTACGGTTAAAACCCGTACAAGATACCTCTTTTGTCTTTCCAAAGTAAGTGTAAGAATATCTTTCCGTTGTTTCACCTTAATATTATTTTTACTAAGATTAAAGAACCACCTCTATCAGCAGTCTTTCTATTGTAACAACTGACAATTTTGTAATTATTTATGTAAAAAGACATCATATTTTCCTTTAACTAATGTTCTGTAATACAAACATCAGTGTCCGAATTATTAAGAAATAATTCTGATACAAGTTCAAGGTAGCCCCTGCATGTTTTGATGGCTAATATTTAAGTGGGGCTTACCCTTTGTCTGAATATTATTTAATATCGGGATATTATTAAAAAAAATGACTTATTTCATTCGGGCAAGATATTACACATTTTTGATCTCCTGTGCTTGCTTGATATATTTATTGGCTTATGTATGCTAGAGATTTCCTCTATTGTCTTAAAAACTAATTTAAATTACTTGGAATGTCTTCCAATATCCCTTGTCTGTGCTCAATAGAAGCAGTCAGGTAAGCCAAATTCTTGGATGTAATACTAAAAAAATAAGATTGCGACACAGCTACCTGTCGTTTGTAAAAATCTGAAAGGTAGTAACTACCTTTGGTCAAATAAACATTATTACTAACATAATTGTTAGAGTCAATCAAATGAATCAAACTATTATTATATGACATTGTATGTAATGTCATATTTAGCTTATATCTAAGATCATTTTCAGCTTGTAGCAATCTTTTACTGTATGGGAATGTAAACATAACAATTTTATTAACATTCAGAGAGCAAAGTATTTCAAAATATTTAATTAGGTCCCATTTGTTTACCTCACCCCTATTTCCAAACATGAGTATTAAGTTTGATTCAGATGTCAGATCAAGTATCTTTGTTATTTTCTGCATAACATCATGAAAACTGGAGTTTGGTAAACAGTTATTTATGACTGAGTGTCCCAACTTATTCAATAATATGCCTAAGTTTCTTCCAATTTCATCACAAAACATGACAGTTTTGCTTGTGATGCTTTTGTGCGACCCTGAAATCCTGGGTCGGATACTTATTTCAAGGCTCGTGGTTGAAGCTGGTCTCTCCGGCTGTTGCAAGGAACGTTGGCAGTCACACAAATGATTGGCCACCAAAGAGTCATAGCGTTCCTGATTACTATGAGACAGTTTAAGCAGCTCATCCATGGCCAGGGAGTACTCCTCAATGGCCTCTTGAGATTTTTCATAGCGGGCAGTAATAGATCTCAAGCAGCCATTGACAGTGTCAAGTTCAGACTCAAGATTTTGCAGGTCTTTCTCATATTTTGTTTTATTAATTTCTAAGTCTGCCATACACATTTTAAACTTTTCCAAAATTTATATTTTACTGTTATTATATAAACTTTTATTGAGATTTTTATGAGATTTTAATTTTTTTGATGTTTGAGTGATGTGTTTTTTAATTTTAACATATCTTTTTGATGCGTTTTTGCTGCATGTTGAACCAGTGTCCACCACTGAGTCTTCATGAGTCAAATCAATCACTGCACTGGACACATCACTACATGCAACAGAAACTTGGCCGGTCGACTTATCCGCTAATATCAATTCCTCAAATAAATTTTGGGATTTTTGTGCTGCTGAACCATGAGACTCCTCTTCTAATTGTGTGATTTGGTTGTGGGCATCAGACAGGTCCTTTTCCAGGGTAGAAATTCTCTTCAAAGCAAACTCATATTCAGCAGCGCACTGATCAAAACCATGAATTATCATTTTTGACCTATTTTGTTCTTCAACTACATTTTCATATTGTGAGTGTAAAGTAGACAGCTCGGTTTTTAGTTTAGTATTATTACCTAATGCTTCTAGCAATATCTTTTCATTGTCCTCCCGTTCACAAGTCAACTGGCTACACAATTCCCTAGATAGTTTCAATTCTTCTAAAGCCAGGTTAAGTTGGGATTCTACTTGGCGTGCTTTACGGGTCTGCAGCGACTGTCCATTATAGATGTGAAAGGAAAATAGTATGTATCAGTGTCAACAAACTACCAGAATAATTGTCAGCCAATTGAGGTTATGTCAGCTGAGCTCAGTTCGAAATGATTGCCACTTACGTGATTTATTTGGTTGAAATTAGATTCCAGATGTTATGTTTTCGCTTAGAATACACAGAAAGTAGAACGAAATCATTCCGAACCGAGAATAACAATGACAAAGACAAATTTCTGTAACCGAAAAACAATTGGCCAGTTTGAATCAAATACAAGTCACTCACATAAAATATTTATAGTCACACGTATATTTATGATTATCCTATTAAACACAACTAGAATTGTAGTTTAATTACACAAGAAAACAATTTATATTTTAATTTTACATAGGATAAATCTTAGTCAGTTATTGACCTCAGTGTTGCCACAAGCTATCATCTCAATCAATCAATAATATAATCAAATTAATTAATATAATTTTGTTATAAGGTCCTTTCCAGGATAAAGTAGGCCTCTTGCTCTTCATTTCACACAGCAAGGTTTGGTCATGATAACTTTTGCTGACCAAACTTTATCTTGGTGATTTTAGATTAAGAGAAGCTATTTTGCATTACTCGCTCTTTTAAATGAATATTCTGTCATCTAGAGAAATAAAATTCTTCATAGGTTAAATTTATTCAGCTTGTCGGACCACCTCATCAGCGGTCTACCGGTTGTTAGGCTTTTCCATCTGTCTTCATTGCTCCTAATTACGAGGCCTGTCCAATCCCATTTAAGTTTCTTTATTGTGGTGACAATAGGAGTGAAACAAGGAGATTATATAACATCCATCCTGTTTAATATCCTTTCGGAAGAAATCTTGAGAAGAGGGGAATCTGGATCAATGAATATGGGCTGTCTTCATCATGATTTGCTAATGACATCCTTATTTTCTCAGAGCGCGCCCAGGAACTACAAAGCATTATACAATAATTCCAGAAAGCGCTAACACCAACGGGCTTCTAACAAAATGAGAAGAAAACTTAAATAATGAGAAATGGTCACGAAACAAACCAGTAAAATTGAAAGTGAGAGACGAATCAATATTAGATTGAAAGAAAATATTGGGCTGATATACATTTTTAAATATAACCCTCACATCGAGACAAAGAGAAGAGTGTTCGACACGTCATGCATCGTACCTTCAACCACCTACGGGACGCACATGGGCTACCAATGCAAAACACAGAATGAAGCTACTAGTAAACCAAAGAGCAATAGAACGAAGTATTTCATCAAAAGACAGGACCGAATAAGAAATAAAGACATCATAGATCATAGACATCATAGATTGAATAATATCTTTTTCATCTCGATTGTGGAAGATGTTAAATGATCCTGGTGGTCATCAGGCAAACGTCGGAACTTATCTTTCTGGGTAAATGAGCCATCCTTCATCGAAGACAGTTTGCGGATGTCCAAATCAGAAGCCGAGAATCCTCCATGTGGTGGTGTACGGGGCAGGGAGATTAATGACCAATTGATCGTATTTAATAGTGACTTTTTTTATTCGCCTTGCTTTTCCTTGCATTTTTGTATTTGTAGGATTTTAAGTGGATAATCTTCATTCAGGTTGGTTGAAGTGTCTTCTAATTTATTTTTCCTGTTTAGTGATCCTTAAGAACTTAGTCCAAAACAGATGAGTCTGGTCTTATTATTATCCTTCTTTCCCAATCTCTTCAAGAACCTGTTCCTGCCGGTAATAAGCAACGTCCAGTTTAAGTTCATCTTTTATCTGCCCTCGTTCGTAGTAATTGTTTTCCTCCTCAGCTACTCCAACTTATAATGATGCTTCATATAATTCCATCTTATAGTGATACTTCATTTGCGTATGGACTTACCCAAATCTTATGAGGTGGCTCAATTGATGTCAGCTTTACGGGGCGAAGATAAGGAGCTGGTATCGGACCTGGCCGTAAAGGAGTCTAATTATGAAATAGCCCTCCAGTCGTTGGTTAAACGATAACACAATAAGCGTAGGTTGGTTGACGCTCAGTTGAAAAGGTTAATCAGCATCTCAATGGTGACTGGGATTAACACTATGCAGACGAGTATATTGAACCCAATGCTGTCGGTCACCAAAGCATTGAAGAATTCAGGGATACCCTTAGGTGAATGGCCGTACCCACTATTATACATGTTTTGTATCGTCTCACAATGGAAGTGCAGACTTGTGGTCGGGCCCATCCCAGTACAGGGTGATCGGGATCGGATACAGGGCCGTACTCAGGGCCCTGGATTTTAGGCCACTCGGGGAATAATGGGTCCACATGCACAGGGGCGTGCCAATACTTTCCGAGGACAAAACATAAATATTATTTCGTTTGTTTCATTACGACCTTATGAAATATCTAACCTAAATACGACTTTTTTTCCTATAGATGATGAATATAACACATACAAAATAAAGACTAATCCAGAACCATAAATGTGGTTAAATGTAAGACCTATACTCGCAATATAATCCCGATTCGGAATTTACGAAATAACGTGCCGACACAGAAGATATTCGAAGAAGAGTAAATCATTCATCCATAACTGTCTTTTCTGATGATACTCAGTCTTTTTTGATTCGGAGACTAGAAATATATATAAAGACGCGTCGGGCTGAAGAGTTTTGGGGTCATAAGCTTAAATAATTCTAAAGTTGCTTATTTCTTGCCTGTCGATAGAGTCGTATGCATAATATTGCGTTTAGTGTCACATCTGCTACATGCAATTTTTTATTCAATTCAGAACTGGCAAAATAATTTTAAGTTTCAAAATTATTATGGTATCATATCTAGGATAGCCTGCGGAGTGTGCAAACCCAGTTTGTGTCATCTTCGATCTCTGCAACCTGGCATTGGGTCAGTATGAAAAAAATCTGTGCAAGAAAAAAAACAACTTGATGAAATAACTATTCCCTATCGCACATTAAGCCCATATAATAAATTATAGCCAAATTAGGCTACGGTATTTTAAGTATTTTATCTACACACATATCATAAAACCTCTTTACTGCGTTCAATAACCGCACGTTACGATCAGCATTATGTTAAACTACTTGGTAAAAACTCGTTTCGTATCTGGAAAACTATACATTATGGTCATTATGTGTAGTTTTTCTACATTATAATGACATTCAAATTTCGAACGCCGACGCCTGCATGCGTGCCGTCCCTAGTTTGTTTGTGAAGTTGGTACTGACATTCAAATATCGAACGCCGACGTTCGCCTACCTTACCTACCGCCTTGGTACTACAGAACAAGCTAAACAATTGCAGAGCCAAAATGCCGGTCAAACATGCGGTTCCTGAACACATCAAAGAGAGTTTATGATATGTGTGTAGATAAACTAGTGTACAGATGTAGTGAATAATCCTTTCCTTTCGTATTTTCTCGGAAATGTTCGTTTTTGTCTTACTACTTCACTCGCACTCAGTACCCATCGAGACAACGTAGGGAACGGTCGCATTGCAAGAGGAAGTATCTATATAGAGTAGTTAATACCACAGAAATATTTTGTTGATATTTATGTTAGATTTTGTGATAAACTTCATGGACTCGTGTATTAATGCAGGCCACCTATTTTTATTTTTTTTGACTTTACATTTCACTCTTGTCTGTCATTTTTGTAAATAATAAACATTGATTTTATTCGATCCATATTACCAATTTATAACAGACATGCCGAAAGCACTAAGAAAAGGGAAACGTTTAGATCGGCAAGCCTGCGAAGTTATTTTCAATATTTATTTATATTTCTTAACTGAAAATGATAAATTCAAACATACCAACTATACTGCTTACTTTTGTAAAGTCCAAAAACGAGTTTCGGAGGCCAGTGGAATTTCTCAACGAATAGTAAATAAAATATTGCAAAAAGAATACATAAATCAATCCACCTCCAATAGTCCGAAGTCGGCAAAGTTGGGTAGACCAAATAAATTATTTAGTCTAGGTCTTGACGATTTTGACTACAACGTTATACGCCGATTAGTGTATAATTTCCATTTGATATACAAACAAGTACCTACAATTAAAGCCCTGAAGTTCAAGTTATCCGAAGCCATAAATTTTAAGGGATGTGACTTTACGCTAAGAAAAATTCTTAGAAAAATGGGATTTCGGTATAAAAAAGTTGAAAACAACAGAAAATTACTTATCGAGAAAGATGAAGTTCGTTTAAAAAGAGTAAAGTTTTTAGCCGCGATAAAAAAGTACAGATTGCAAGGGAGAGAGATTGTTTATATGGATGAAACATACATCCATACCTCACATTTGGCAGGTAAAAGCTGGGCTGACACGTCAGAAAACGGAGTGAAACAGTTAATTTCTAAAGGACAACGTCTTATAATAGTGCACGCTGGTAGTAGAAAGGGGTTTATACCTGGGGCATTGTTAATGTATCAGTCTACTGATAAAACAGGTGACTATCACAACGCGATGAACAATGAAAACTATGAAAAATGGCTTCGTAATCAACTCATTCCAAACTTAGCTCCACATTCGGTACTAGTAGTAGATAATGCTGCATATCATAATAAGTACGTAGAAAAACTTCCTAATTCAAATACCAGGAAGCAAGACATGATTGATTGGCTATCCAAACATAACGTTCCGATTGATCCGTCATTAACAAAACTTGAAATATATGAAATTATTTGCAAGTACAAACAAGACTTTGTAGAATACTCTATAGATAAACTTATGAACGAATATGGACACAGCGTACTAAGATTGCCACCATATCATCCTGATTTCAATCCGATTGAAAACATATGGTCTCAAATAAAGGGAAACATATCCAAAAGAAACATCAATATGAATATGACTACTGTGAAACAATTGGTACAGGAAAAGGTTAATATGATTGGTTCCGATGTTTGGGCCAAAGTATGTGACCACGCCATCAAATGCGAAAACGAGTACCGAAAACACGAACCTGAGTTGGAAAATTAAATGGCTAGTTTTGTAATCACCGTTCATGAAAACTCTGACGATGATACACCAGAAAATAGTTCTGATTCTGACTGTGATATGGAAGTTGGAAGTATTGTTTCGCATCACACTGTCCACCCCGCTCCTCCTCCTCTTATCCCGCTGTCATAATCGAAGTCGTTCATCCAATCAGAAAATCATATTTATTTATATTAATTTCTCTGCTGGTTTGTTTTGTTTTATGTTGAGGTGTCTTTTTTGTTATGTCATAGTATTTTTAATTAATTACAAAAAATTATTGTTATAAAAAAGGTCTGCGAAATCCTACTGTAGTTTTGACTTATAGTTAGACTTTTGGGGTTCCAATCCTTATAGAATCATTAGATCATCCCAACCGGAATTTGGTTTTTATCAGTGCGTTTTATTGAAATAAAACGTCCTCAGTAACTAGTTATATTTTTGTTTACCTAACGAATTCTTTATATGATAGAATCGTGGTGGTTTTAACATCTCAGTGTAATATACGTTAAACGGGCAATTTGACATTTGACATTGATAAATAAAGTATGCGATTTATTTGATACCTACACGTAATTTAATAATACAGTAATTCATAGACACATCGGCACCATTCGGGTGTTATCGTTGTTCCGAGTTTTGCCGATAGGAAAGGATTATTCACTACATCTGTATGTAACTGTACATAATTAGGCATTAAAACTATTCCCTATAGCCCTCCATTATGTAGCAGTCACATAAACTACTATTAAATATTTGGGTTCCAAGCTACATACGCATCAAAAAAAGTTACAGTTATCAGAGTTTACATATTTAACATAATAAATTCATTTAAAATCGACATTGTAAGTTTGTGTCATTTTTAGCCACGATTTAGAAGAAAAAACACTTAAACAATGGTTGCGATCGAATCAGGCAGACGCAGTCAGGCGGCGGCGGCGGGTGGGGGGCGTTCCCACGCACCACGTTCGTTCGGTACCATTTCTTCTTTAACTGGTTGAGGGATCATTTAGAAATGCATATTTTTTGTAGTAAGCGCCTTGGCTGGTAGTAAAACCTAACGAACTACTTACACAGACATAGGTTGTTTTTAGTCCGTATACCCTGTACAACACGAGCGAGCTGATGCCCGCTCAATGGGCAGGGAACATCAGAGGAAGATCCGACTCCTGGTCATGGGTGATTCCATTTTTACCCTCCAATGAAAAACAATCTTATTTTTGGTCTGGTTTAATGAATACAGTGATAAAATTTTAAGTGTGCAAGAGTAGTTTTATTGGTCAGGAGTGGTGCGGTACAGAGAGTGTGATTTTTATTGCAATATTAGGCAGGAATTATTTATGATTATTTTAAACCTACAATAGGGGAAAGAGGCCTTTGCGCAGCAGTGGCAACTGCTGCGCAAAGGCCTCTTTCCCCTCTTTAACTCTATCTGATCCTGAGCAGTCTCCCTTCAGTTCTTGTCCCAAGATCTCAACTCTTCACTCCATCTATTTCTGGGTCAGCCACGCTTTCTCCTAGCGTTTCCTGAAAGACAGAATGACTCCCCTGGCCAAACGACTAGATTGCATTCGAGCAACGTGGCCGGCCCAGTCCCACTTTAGTTGGGCAGCCTCCTGAGATCTATTATTTTTGTCTGGGAACGCAGCTCAGTATTCCGGATCCGGTCTAGAAGCCAAACACCGAGAACGCTGCGCTCCATCTCTCTCTGGCAAACCCTGAGTTTGAACCTGTGCGGGAATAGATAGCAATGTTTTCAAACAATTATGCTCTACCTTATTATGTTTTTCTGACAATAGTCGCAATGCCATGCAAATTTGAAATCGACTATTCACATCGCAAAGAACAGGGCGTGTAAATAAATGTGTTCTGATTGTTCGATTTTGCAATACAAAATCCAAAATATGTATTTATCCAAACAATGCTTACATCTAAAAATACACTTTTGCTGGGATCCCCTTTTAATTATGAAATACCTGTGCCAGGGAATCCCGCTCTTTCACAGCTTAACATCAGTTGAACAAATTGCTAAAAATTAATTTATAACTTAGTTTAAATCTAACATGCTGGTGTGTGTGTGCGAGGGTTGTTTGTGTGTGTGTATGTGTGAGAGAGAAGGTATGTGAAGGTGTGTTTGAATGTTTCAGTTTTATCTATGTATCATGTTACATTATTAGTTCCGTTTTATCGTAATCCTGTTTTAGGAGCCATTTATACAGTGTCTTCTTACACTCATACTTTGACAGAGGATAAATCCCTAAATATCGATTTATTTTATTATACAGATAATAATATATACTTTCAAACTGGCGACTAGCGAAACATCTGTATACACGGTTTGCCCTAATAACTACATCATTTCTTCTTTTATACATGATTTTTGGGTCATATACCAAAGTTTTTGTTTTCTTAGAACGATTGCTAAGATGTATAGTTTTCTGATTGTAAGTAATTGGCAGGTTTTGCGATTGATGTCACAAATAAATAATAAGGCTACAGATGTGCCTTCCAAACGTCAATTTAAACACGATCAGGATAGAAGGCAATTACTGTGAATTGGGATCTAGCCTACATTCCCCTTGAATTTCATTGCAATCAGCCCAAAAAATAGTTACGAAAAACGCTCACAAAATGCTAAACGAGTAGCTTTTTGAACGTTAAATCGGTTGAATTGAGTTGGTATTTGGTGCTAGTGAAACCGTACCTATGCAATACTTATAATACAAATACAAGAGAAAGGTGCATCAAGTTATATTTAAGGAGCTTTCTAAAAGCTAGTTGCAGAAACGGTCTTTAAATTGTAAATCCCCGCAAATCGCTAATATAATAACGTGTCAGTTCCATAAAATTTTGTTTTTGGATAAATCATTTCTTTTATTACTGACGATAAGGTATAATGTTGACACATGTCTAGACGTTACCTCCATTACCATATTACTATAATTAATGTAACACATAATTAAACGTAGAAACAAACGTCAAATCCTTTACATTTATTTTGAATTAGTTATATTGTCTTTGGTGTTTAATTGAAGTTTTTTTTTATTGGCAAGACTTGCTAAGAGTCTAAAAAAAGCTTTAAATTTTAAACTCTTCCGCAAAGAGTTTAAAATTTAAAGTTATTTCCTTCAACAGTTTTAACCACTTCTTTATCTTTTAATATCTCCATACTAATAAGTCGACAGCTGGGCACAAAATAAATTTGCTGTGAATAACTCAGTGACGTAGTTGTGTTAAAAAATGTCCTTAACCAACTCCTTAAAATGTTACCACCTACTTCTTCAATTCAATTTAATCCATTAATTAATGGCGGTCTAACAGCAAGGTTAATTTTACCAATATCACGAGTTTTTATAGATTTCACTTCATTTGGACAGGTTCCCTTTCGAGAACCTGGAAACTTTAGTGTTGATTTGTTGCTCGTTAGTACTACACAGCAGGACGTGAAGTCTCTCCTTTGGATGTGTTCAACTGCCTCCCCACCTACTAAGTTCTATTAAACCCTGCCTGCGTGTGCAATATGTCACTGGCAGTGTTTGAATGTCCACAGAAACCAAACTCGTCTCAAGAATAAAGATTTATATTCTCAAAATCTAATTTCTGTATCAAAAACAATATTTCGTTTCATTACATTTCTGTGTGACCAATCTTGGCACCCTGTACTACCCGGGTTTTTGGCTATTACAGTTGGAATCGATATTCTCGTACTCGTATGTTTGGGTTCGGTTTAATGCAATTAATATTTGTCGTACCAGCGATGCCTCTCCACACCTTGTTTGTATAGATCCGGCGTGGATGGCGCTATGCGCTAGGAAGCCATTTTGTGAAAAAATATCAACATAGTTACACGGGGGTGGAAACTGTCCTGGATGGTCTTTGCACGACTTAACGGGAGTGGGAATGCCCCCAGATTCGTAACATCTAATTTTTCACTGTATTGTAATCAAATCATACAAGTTAATTTAACCACAGCTTATTTCACCACTTTCACACTGTCTTTCTATTTATAATATACCAAAAAGTGTTCGTACCATAGATTTAGCATCACTTATGAAAAACTTTCATTGTTGACGATAGATCGTTAATATGAGGAAAAGAAAGAACAAATATAATGATACAATAGAGAAAGAGCTGGCACAAATTCTGACATGAGACAAAAATATTTTTAACATGCATCCAATGCATCCCGAATTTGTTGTGAAATTTATTTTCGACGAAATTTTAAGTGTTTATAAAAGAAAGGACATTAAATTATACTTATTGTGTTTAACAGTGCTTGCTGGTGTAGTTGATAGTTCAGTTCAAAGTTCAGTTCAGTTGAACTGAATTGAACTGAACTGATAAGTTGTGTTAATGATTGACAAAATCCAGGATATTTTGCTTTTTAGAGGCAAATTTGTAAAAAATACGTAATGTTCTAGCTCCATTTATGTCCTTATGAATGAGTCCCATTTAAAACTTAAACCGAGCAAAAAAAATTTGTTAATCTTACATTTGATGGCGTATGAAGTTATAATAGACTAGATTTTTTTTTTTATAAAAATTTAATGTTAACACCTCTTACAATCAAAGCTGTAACAATGTAGTTTGTCGATGCGCGATAAAACAACAGTCTCGAAACAATACTATGGGCGATACTTAGGCCGCTAAATGACAATTGATAAAATTCCGTATAATCATCATTTACATGTTTTTTTCAGTATTCCAGATATTATAAAAATAACATAAACATTTACATACATGCATATACATTGCTTCTGGCGCCACACTAGGATACCCTGTGTCCTGGAAACCAGAAACAGCACCATCACACACATATAAACATGCAAGACCTGGGGTTTTTTTTCTGTATCCCCAGCTGGGGATTGAACCCGTCATGTCTCGCATGGTAGGCAGAGCCACAGACGTCGTCATGTTAATCCTACCTGGTTTGAGGGGAAGTGGTAGTTCAAATATGGAGCATGGATATACCACAATCGAGCTAAATTATGGAAAATGATTTTTTCATGAATTTATTATTATTATTATTATTATTATCGTTTATTCGTAAACAAAATACATTGTGTTCGAAATAAGTTTAAATCACTGTCACATTATTGCATGCAAACAAATCCAAATTATACAAAAATTAAATAGTCATAAAACAAGAAATAAAATAAAATCCAACAATCATTTCAAATAATAATCCTTACAAGTCAATTCATAAATTCAAATGTCAATAACAATACAACAAAATCAAACTAGTTATGTCACCTTCAAAATTCATCTAGATAGTAGCAGCACTTTTCTAACAAAATCTGTTTTAATCTTACTTTAAATACGTCAATAGATTGAATTGTTTTTAACTCAGAAGGCAACTTGTTAAAAAATTTAATTGCTTGATAATAAGCACAATGTGAAACTATATCTAACTTAGGAACTATATCAAAAGTAAGGTCTTTCCTTCTAGTTCCTACTCTTATAATCCTCTGTTTATCTCTGGTAAGAACTACCAAAATATATAGGCTCGGTACCGTCAAAATGTTGAGTTTCTTAAAACTTGGCATACATGATTCCCAAGGCGGAATACGCTCGATAATACGTATAGCTCTCTTCTGCGCAACGAAGGCCTTCTTGAGATTTTGCTGATAACTGCCCCCCCACAGCGCTATACTGTATCTTAGTTTGGACTCTACCAAAGCATAATAGACCATTTTCAGTTGATCGGTAGTAAGTTCATCTCTTAAACTTGATAAGGCGTAACATGCAGAACCGATGGAATCCGTAACTGACTCTAGCTCTGCCTTCCAATTTAAGTCGGCATCTATGGTGACACCTAAAAATTTGGTGGTCATGACCGACGAAATTTGCTGGCCCCCTATTGACACATTTATACTATCATTTACTCTAGTAGTGGTTCTAAATAGGATAAGGCTTGTTTTGTGTACATTCAGAGTCAAGTTATTAGCATTAAACCAATTATTAAATTTAACTGTAGCACAATCAACTCTATAACTAAGCTCAGACAAATTCGATCCAGAAATAATGGCATTAGTGTCATCCGCAAAGAGCACGAGCCGGAGACCATGTTCAACGTTCGACATATAAGAAATAAGATCATTTATGAAGATAATAAATAGAACAGGCCCTAATATAGATCCCTGCGGCACTCCCTGCAAAATCTTGACAAACTTAGATCTAATGCTCTTCTCAGTTGTGTCATCAACTACGCTTTTGATCTCCACGAACTGCCTCCTGTTTGACAAGTAAGATCTGAAAAGATTGTGGGCCTGGTTCCTAATGCCATAATGCTCAAGTTTTGCTAACAATATGTCATGATCAACCGTTTCAAATGCCGAACTTAAGTCCAAGAAGAGCCGCTACCCTTTTTTTAAAGTTTAACTCCCGCAGTAGATCCTCCACCAATGTGTTCATAGCCTCACTAGTACCGATTCCCTGCCGATATCCAAATTGACGACTGTAAATTATGTCTCTACAACTGAGGTGATCTACCAGCCTTGATTTCATAATTTTTTCGAATATTTTCGAAAGAACCGAGAGTAGGGAAATCGGTCTGTAGTTTTTTGAATCAGCTTTCTTTCCTTTTTTATGCACAGGTACTACTTTAGCAATCTTAAGCTGATCTGGAAAAATAGCACTATCCATACATAAATTGTAGAAATAAGCTAAAGGTGCTGCTAGAATTAAAATGTACTCTTTAATTAGACTTATGGGTATCTCGTCAACACCACAAGATTTCTTATCGGCTATCTTCTCTACTAACGTTCTAATCTCAGCTGAGTTCGTGTGCGTCATTCTCATTTCATCGATTTCCCGGTTTGTGTTGCTCTTTAACAGATCCAACGCCATTTCAGGCTCTACCTTGTCGTGTACTTTGTGCTGACTGAAATTATTGCAAAAAATTTCTGCTATATCTTGAGGGTTAGTAATTAGATTTTGTCCCACTTTAAGTACAATTTTGACCCTATTAGTTATGTCGTTTTTATTTCTACGTTTGTTGACAACCTGCCAGACAGCCTTTACCGAGTTTCTAGAACCCATTATCTCATGTTGAACAGATAGTGATTTTGCCTTTTGTATGACTCTACGGTATATTCTATAATAATTACGTCTGTATGTGAAAAGTGATTCATCGTTGTGGTTAATATTTAAAGAACCCAATACACGCTTCATTAAGCTAGACACCCTGGTGCCTTTGGTCACCCAATTTAATTTCTTGTTTCTTCTAAGATTAATTTTCCTGCGACTAATCTTGAAGCAGTCTTTGAAAATTCTATAAAATCTAGAGATAAAACCATTTACTCCTAAGTTATACCAGTTGGTTGTGAGAGCTAAGTCTGCAAATTTCCCTTTAGATGTTTTATTGATAGCCCTTTTTTCTACATAAACTACTGGTTCCCTATGCCTTGGTTGGCAAAACTTATCCTCTACCAATTTAGTCAAGATTCCCGCATGTCCATCTGAAAGACCATTATGATCAACCATTACCTTCTTTAAACTATCCTCCTGTATGTTTGTGAGAATATTAATATTGAAGTAAAACTTCTTAGGGTCATAGTGGATAGTTGTGCTGGGGGCTAAAATTTATAGAATTTATAAAGAAACGTCAAGTTTAAGTAAAAGTCGTGTTGGTTGGAGACTGTTAAAATAGTTAAAATATTTATTTAAAAACACTTTTAAATTAGAGTAGACTATTTAAAAATGAGGTTGATGTCTGTGCATATCATATGAATAGTAAATCATGTTATGCAGAGGAAAAAATTATAACACGTTAAAATACAAACAAACAAACAAGCATAGTGCCACATTAAATAAAGATTCATGAATTTGTTTTAAGCACTCTGCCTGAAACACATTTTGATTATGTGGTTCCTTTGTTTTTTTAAGAATTCGTACACTCTGGTTTTCAAACCAAAATCCGTGCGATATAAAACAGAAATCATGAAAAAATATGGCAACAAATATAATGATCACCAAAATATTTTTTTCCTACCCAAAATGGATAAATGAACACCAAAAGTTGCGAAAAATATCAGGGCAAAAATTTATCGAATTCGTTTAAAAATTTATCGAATTCGTAGCGGTTGCGGTAGCTTAGGTGAAGGGTAAAGGGGGTGAGCGAAGCGAAGCCCCCTTTATCCTTCGAGTTAGGTTGAACATGTAAGAACAACAAAAAATACTTAATACATAAACTTAAGTACACAAAACATAAAAAGAAGTTTGGTGATCATTTATCCAAACACAATTTGGTGGACATTTATCCATTCTGGCAGTCATTTCAAATTTATTGGTAGTAAAATAGGTGCGTTTTTGGTAATCGTTTAAACACAAGCCAAAAAATATCATCATCGTTTTGTCCATAGTAGAACCATATAGGAATAGACCTGAAGCTCAAGGAACAATCCAAGATACGTCATCACACCTGTGTTGATCTCAACACAGGGGTGTCGACAGTGATCACACTGTCGTGATTCGCAGCTACATCGGTAGCTGCGAATCACACCCTCTGTTTTTATCACAGGCGTAATATCGTATCGTGAATTCTTCCCTGAGCTTCTTGGCTATATCTATGGTTTAACTATATAGTTGGGTCGTTAGATTACGTTAATAATTACCCAAGTTAAAAACTTAAAAACTTGACTTCAAGTTCAAGCCCTATTTCATCCTCCCCGGTCAGGATGTAAATGTCGTCTTTATACACAATTAGTTCTCATCCAAACTTTTACTGATGGGAACCACAAAACAAATCGTCATCTGTGTATTTTTTTGGGTTTGTTGTTTTTTTTTATGGCACTGAATCAATTTTGATAAAATTTATTAAACTACCTCTGACGTATGACCTACCAATCAAAGTGAGAATAATTAAAATCGATTCTTAATTGATGAAATAATCGTGTAACCCATATCCGAAAAATACAGTCGAATTGAGAACCTCCTCCCTTTTGAAGTCCGTTAGATAGATATAGAGACATTCAAACTATTTTTATTGATATTCAAACAATTTTTATTTTACAGAAAAGAGCTATTCGAGCAATTTATAATTTAAAACGAACAGACTTCTTAAGAGAGCTTTTTAAAGAAATTGACATACTGACAGTAGCTAGTCAATTTATTTTCGAAAATATAATGTATGTACGCAAGAACCTTACAACATTTTCCAAACTTAGCGATAGCTGTTATGTTAACCTAAGATATAATCACAGACTGTGTGTACTCGGGGTACACACTCTCTTTAGACTCTCGAAAGTTAGCAAGTCTTTCAAGGGTCAGTATAGTATTCTCTACTATAATAAGATACATCTGGAGATTTTGAAATTGCCATTTGAGCAATTTAAAAAGCATGTTAAAGCGACTTTGTCAAAAAAGGGATATTACAATGTTCAAGATTAATTAAATGACAGGACTGTATGGGGTTAATCTAGCTCAACACAGGCCTTGCTGTTAATAATTTTGTTATTATTTATTCCTGCTTATTAATCATAATAATTAAATTTTTCATATTTGTAATAGTTAAGCACAACCTATTTTTAAAAGAGATCTAAAAATAAATCTGTGGGAGTTTCTACGCCCTTCTTCTCCCACAGTGGTCCAATGTAGAGAAGAGGCAAAATTGACGTTTGCTAAGTATATGTAAATATTACAGTAATAAAGTACTTTGACTTTGACTTTGTTAATTAGTGGTACTCACGTTTTCCATAGTAATTCACGTCGAAGAAGAAGCACTTACTTGTTCAACAGTAAAGCCTGATATTTCCATAGCAATGAAAAGTTGGTGGAACATGCTCGCACGTCGCGTCGAGAAATGCTCTGAGGATGTTAAAATTACTTTATTTAGGGCCTAATGCCTAGAGCGCAAGAGGCAGTGCTGAGCCTGTTTATAAATAAATATTTTTGTGTGTTTACAGTCTTGCATATCGCGGCCTCGGCCGACGCGGTGTACGGTTTGTAATCAGTGTTGTTTGTATTTACTAGTGCAGTGCAGTGCAACTACCACGTACTACCTACACCTGGGTATTGTAGTGTGGGTTTTGTATGGTTCTCGACTGAATGTTATAATAATAATAATAATAATAATAATACCTTGGACACCTTTTACACACATTGATCTAGCCCCAAACTAGGATTCCCTGTATCTTGGGTACTAGACAACGATATATATACTTATATAGAGAAATATTATACTTAGATAGATAAACAACCATGACTAGGGTACAAACATTCGTTCTCATCAAACAAACATTTGCCCCACCGGGACTCGAACCCGGGACCCTTGGTTTCGTAGGCAGCGTCACTACCGACTCGGCCATTCGGGTCGTCATGTTACTTAGAACATCAATGTAGCGATTCAATTTCTTAATTAATGGCGTTCTTACAACTTAGGTTAATTTCACTAATGTCATATGTTTTTTTAAATCGCACAGTATTTGCATAGGTTCTTTCTTGAAACTGGAAATTTTGGTGTTGTTGTTGCACGTTAACACTTCCCAGTGAGACCGTGCAGAGCGGTGGGATCCATGTATTTCCTGTGGACGTGAACAACTTCTCCCCTATATACGATTGAAAGGAAAGAGGAACAGAATTGAACGTATTCCCAAAGTCACGATTTTATTGCCACATTTTAATACGACGTTACGATATGATTGATATATGTGTGATAAGTTAGTTATTATTATTACTGACAAGGCGCTATTATTCGGTAAGTTAGCCGAGTGTGTAAGATAAATGCACACGAGGTTAGTGATGTTTTTCAGAAATTTGATATTTGAAAAAAGTCATTAAACCATTATTTTGATAACAACCACACAACGAAAACTTAAACGAACCGCTAAACAGTCTATAAAAGTAATGTTTTGAATACGCAAATAGGTTAATATGTAGTAAAAATATATATTATTTGATGAAAGAATGATAAAAGACATCTATAATTATGTATGGAAGTTCTACCAAATACAGCACAGAATTAACAACCAACAATAATCTATAAAATTTATGGTCCCAGTAGTCAAGAGAAAAACTAATACGCAATTACGTTAACAAGGATGACATAATTGTTCTAGTATTTTTGATTTAGAAACCAAAATCCTGGACCAACTTATAATTTTCAAAAAATGAGACCAAATTGGAGGTCTAAAGAATACTTATAGTTAGAATTAATCTTACGACAATATCCATGTCACCGTAAGATAGTCAAAACCGTTAGTTAATAAATTAACGTTTTTTTACTCGTGAGTTGTTCATCTCGAAAGATAGTAAACTGCATCGTTCTGCTTACTATATAACGCGTAAGTTGATAAACTAACGGTTAAAACCGTTAAAAAGTAAACTGGTTTAAACTTGAATTGTAAGCGAAACACTGCGGTAGCTTAGGTGAAGACTAGAGGGGGCGAGCACAGCGAAGCCCCAGAATAGTCTTCGTGTTAGGTTGACATGTAAGAACATAAGAAACGTAAATTCTAAACCCTGACAGTCTGGTTTACTATCTGTCGATAGTTGATCAACTACCGCGTTAGTTTATCAACTAATAGTTTAGACTTTCTTACGGTGATATCCATAAACCCCACTGAAAAGTCAAGGGAAAGCAATAACACGCAAATTTGTCTACCTGGTGACATTATAATTGCATTATTTTTTTTTAATTTAGAAAACAAAATATTAGACCGATTAGATAAATTAGTTTTTAATTTCAAAGAGTAGACCAAATTTAGATGTTGGTCCAGTAGGGTTTGAAATAAACAAATCTGGAACAATTATGTAATCCTAGAAATGAAATACGTGATAGTTTTTCTCTTGACTCCTGGGGTTGACTTTGTAGTATTCATATTCATATCCTTTATTACACAGATATTATAGGGTTGCAAATACAAATTATATAGTCACAAGAAATTCCATAAGCAAAGGCGAGCTTATCTCTAAAGACAGCTTTCTTCCAGCAAACCTCGGCAAGCCAGGAGAGTTTATAAAACAGGACAGTCCTAGTGCTCAATGAAACTGTACATGAAAATGACTTCCAAAATATAAATAAAATATACCAAATAAATATAATATAATATATACCTCAACTATATAAAATATAATAGATAATTGGAGGGCACGGCAGTGCCCCCGCCAAGTTGAGCGCGAAGCAAACACTGCCGTACCATCCTTTACTGGAACCATTTCACCGCATTTTAAGGCCCCTATTTGAGAACCTCTGGATAAGACCAGAACGCAGAAACTTTCGTCGTCCAGTAAGCTATAAACACATACTTAAAACACAAAATTTCAAGTGTGTAGGTCATTTAGTTCCGAAGTTAAGCGAAAACAAAGTTTCGCATTTATGACACTCACTCACTCACTCATGATCATCAGAATAGAACTAGTACTTCGCATAAACTCAGAGAGCTGAAATTTGGTACAGGGTTTAATAGACACATAAAGGGAAAACTATAAAACTAGGATAATCGAAGATCTGGAGTACCTGGTGACCCTTATTAGAAAACACAAGAGCTTGGTTTTCTCTTGGTATAGATTCGGTAAACACCGTTTTCATATCTCCCGGATATCTCCCGAAAATCTAATAAAATAAGTCAATATGCCCACGTTTCTACAAAAATAAGTGAAATCCCACCATAAAATTCTGTATAAATTAGCCAAGTCTCGTTGGAGCTGCTTGTTTATCTCTAAAAAGTAATGAAATCTAGACAAAGTCGTGCCAAGTCTAAGGTTCCTTACTGCGATTTCTTTATTACTATAGTTAATTTTGTGTGACTTGGCCGTTGAACATTCTTTATACGTTAGTGGGTACAAGTAAATTTTGTTTACACGTAATGTTATATCTGTTGTAACTTACTATGTTATTTCTGTTGTAACTCTCAATGTCAATAAAAAAACAACAAAACAAACAACGGCCAAGTCACACAACATTAACTAATATAAAGAAATCGCACTAAGGAACCTTAGACTTGGCACGTCTTTGTCTAAATTTCATTACTTTTTAGAGATAAACAAGCAGCTCCATCGAGTCTTGGCTAATATTTTACAGAATGTTTTTGGTGGTATATATATTACATATATCAACATTGTTTAATTCCACGCCTCAACCGAACGGCGTGGAATCATGAGAGGGTGGTTTTCACCAGCACGGGGAGAATCGCAAGTGGTACTGACCTTTGACGCCGTAGACCGGAATTCGAAAGCTCAATTCGAGGCAGGAATACGGGATAGGAGCACAAGGTGTGGGGGGAGAGGATTCAAATCTTACTCTCGTCGTAGCCCGATGCTGTCGCCGGCGTGTTGCTTGCCGACACGAGGAGTCGCTGTCCGAATACGACGATTTGGGGACCGTACAACCTTAACCTTCACAACACGAATCACTCACTCCGCTGACGTGAATCTACTTATTTCCCGACGATTATTATGGTTAATACTCCGACCAGGCCCGACACCTGTGTTAGACAATTGTTACACTAAAATACAGTCAAGGCCCGACGCCATGTGCAGACATTTTTTTTCTCACGACAAGAAAAGTAACGTCTAATTCGTCATCTCGTTTCTGTACAAGTGACAGCTGCGGTTCCGTTTCCGCTAGTGATGTCCCGATTACTCGCGGTCGATCCGCGCAACGAAAACGTGCGTGCGGTGCGTTCCGAAGCATAAATATTAAACAGTCACCCGCCCGGACAGGCCCGAACCTGTCCCTAATCAATAGGAAGGCGAGGAAGTGTTGCGACCGCTCTCTTGAGGACCGAGTCCCCCACCTTGACTTCTGCTGATCGAGGCGTGCCATCCCGACCCGTGTACAAATTGACGATCCGTCCTCGTCTCCATCTCAATGATGGCAGGTTCGCATCCTTAATCAGCACCAAATCACCGACTTGAGGGGGGCTCGTCCGGTCAGTCCACTTAAGGCGCTGCTGCAAGATGTGCAATTACTCAAGGGACCACCGTTTCCAAAAATCTTGAGCCATCTGCTGCAACATCTGCCACCTAGTTAACCGACTTAACTTAACATCACCGAATGGGTATTCCGGCAGGGCGTTATGGGGCTGACCTATCAGGAAGTTACCCGGCGTCAACGCTTCCCAATCATTTGGATCCGAACTGAGCGGGCACAACGGACGCGAGTTCAGTGTCATTTCAATTTTACAGAACAGCGTCGCAAGCTCTTCAAAGCGTAGAGAGGTCTCACTGATGATCCTCGTCAGGTGCGACTTAGCCGATTTAACCGCAGCCTCAAAAATTCCTCCCCAATGAGGACATCCCGGCGGACTGAAAACCCATTCAATCCCTCGTCGGGAGCAAGCCGTACCGATGGCGTCCTGGTTACCGTTCAGGAATTGAGTGACCTCCTGCAGATATCGCCTGGCTCCGACTAAATTTGTGCCGTTGTCCGAACGGATTAATGTCGGGAGGCCCCTTCGTGAGACGAACCGATCTAGACCTGCGATAAATGCCTCTGTAGTGAGGTCACTGACTACCTCCAAGTGGACTGCCTTCGTGGCCAAGCACACGAAGACGCACAGGTATGCCTTCACTAATCTGGCGTTCCGTAGCTGTGAAGACTTGACCATGAATGGTCCCGCGAAATCCGTTCCGACACCCGCAAAGGGCCGGATTTCGTTAACCCTATCCGAGGGCAAATCGCCCATCTGGGGCTGCATCGTAGCCGCCTTGGCCCGATAACAAGGCAGGCACCGAAATGCGACGCTACGCACTACGGGTTGAGCCGAGCCACAGCTCCCTTCAGTTGGACGCATCCGCGTCTCAGAATGTCCAGTTCGGACTTAAAGTGCACCGTCTGCACGTTCCGTACCAATGCGAACAACGCATGGTTCCGTTCCCGTGGTGTCAGGACCTGTGTCCGCACCCGTTGCGCCTCAGAATTGCGACAATTCCGCGTAAATCGGAAGATCCAGGCGGTCACATTGACCAGCATGTCGAGCAAGCTGTACCGTTTCAGCAGGCTGAACTCCTCTTCCGGCTCTGGTTGCGTCGTACAGACACCGACTGTCAAGGCGCCGTTCGCCGAGGTAACGCGTGGACTCATTGGCCAATCCGATTCGGCTTGAGTCAACCATTTTGGACCCCACCACAAGGGATGTCCAACCAACTCCGGAGCGTGACACCCACGAGACGCACAGTCTGCTGGGTTCATTTCCCCTGGAACATGTCTCCAGATTATGGGAACCTCCGAATTCAAAATCTGCGAAACCCGATTCGCCACAAAAATCTCCAGCTTGTGAACTGAAGCCTTCAGCCAGCATAACACGATCTGGCTGTCCGTCCAAGCGTAGACCGTATCTTCTAACGCTATTGACCCACGAAGAACCGTCATCGTGTGGTTGAGCAGACGAGTCAGGAGAGCCGCTCCCGAAAGCTCTGATTTGGTAATGGTCAGGCGAGTGCGCAACGGCGCAACCTTGCTCTTGGCCATGACCAACCGCACATCAACCTCCCCCGAGGAGTCGACCGTACGCAGATACACCGCAGCTCCGTAGCCCTTCTCATATTCATATTCATATTTTATTGATAATAACATATTACATGTCAACAGTATACAATAAACGAAAATAAATTAAATTAGCAGGCATAATGATTATGAATAACATGTCAGGATAGTACAATAATACAATAGTAATACACTCACTAATAAAAGTCAATAATAAAAGTTATGTCAAAAAGAATAATAATGTAAAAATCGCATAATAATAAGAATAATACCACTACAGGTAAAAATTAATAAAATTACATGTCAGAATAAAAAAATAATAAAAAATAAAATAGGTCACAATTTTATTACAATCATAAGTTAATTAAGTCAGTGGTTAACTTATTCGTCAATAAATTCTGACACTGAGTAGTATGCTTTGCTGAGGAGGTACTTTTTAACCTTTATTACAAAGATGTTTAGCATATTGATGGATTTTATCTCCACTGGTAGTTTATTAAATAAGGTAGGGCCCATACCCTTCAATGATTTGCTGGTTTTAGCAAGACGACTGGTCGCACAATACAAGTCGTGGGGCCGTCGAGAAGAATACCTACGGTCTGGGTTCTGGAAGCTTGGGTACTCCGATGGGTTCTGCCTCACATACTTCAGTACTTCCAAGATGTACATAGAGGGGAGTGTGAGAATACCTAGCTTAATGAAGAGTTCCCGAGCCGGGGTGTCGTTCGGTACTCCCGCAATTCTACGCACTGCACGTTTCTGAATGAGAAATGGTCTGTCGCGTTCAGCAGCCATTCCCCACAAGTCTATACCATACAAAAGTATCGAATGGAAGTAGCCATAGTATGCAGTTAATAAGTGCTCTCTAGACAGAGTAGGTGAGAGTCTCGATAGTGCATAATACGCACTGTTTAATTTTTTGCACAAAGAGTTAATGTGGTAAGTCCACTGCAATCCTGCGTCAAAAGTGAATCCAACAAAGCGAACAGTGTCGGTGGCAGGCAGAGTGACCCCGTTCACTACGAGTGGAACCTGGGGAGCCCCACCTACGTTGCGCAACGAGAATCTCAGTACCTGGGTCTTATCAAGGTTTAGTAGCATGCCATTTACTGTGAACCATTCAGTTCGACATAGGGTAATCGATTGGAGGTGTTTCTTTAATTCAGCCTCATCTTTACCGTCCACGATAACACAGACATTATCAGCGTACATCAGGGACTTGGCTGTTCCGGAGACGATATGGGGTATGTCGTTCATCAGGATGACGAACGTGGTATTCCCTACGTTGGACCCCTGCGGCACTGATCTATCCCCGACCAGACCGGGTTCAGAAACTTCACCGTCTATCACCGTGATCTGCGTCCTGTCAGCGAGGAAGGACATAAATTGTTGGAGAGTTAGGCCACGTACTCCATAATATTCCAGCTTGGCTCCAATAAGAGAGTGATCAATAAGGTCAAACGCTCGTGACAGGTCGCAGAACACAGCCATCACGTGGCGTTTTCGTTCCAGCAGTTCGAGCACCTCTCGATGCAGTACGCGTGCGCAGCCCACCGTTGACCGGCCGGCCTTATAAGCATATTGGTGTTCCGAAAGAACTGAATTTTTATTCAAAAAGTTAATTAGCCTCTCACACAAGCCCATCTCAAATATCTTCGAGAAGGTTGGAACGAGAGAAATAGGTCTGTAACTTTTTATTTCCGTCTTGTTGCCTTTGCCTTTCCATATGGGAACCACTTTTATTCGCTTCAGAGATGAAGGATAAGTGCCCTGGGAGGCGCATTTATTGAATAAATCGCATAATATAGTTAGTGTACTTAGAGGTAGTTTGCATAGGATGTCACATGGGAAGTCGTAGATGTCTTTAGTAGACTTTTTTTGATTATTTAATGATGCAATTTAGTTCAGGTACTGTAAACGGGACCAAGAACATAGATGTAGATATGGTAGGTATGTTCGTACTCAGTAGTCTTATGGCCTCATACACATTAGGTCTTAGTGGTGTATCGCGTACTATAGATAGGTAGTATTGGTTAACCTTAGTTGCCAGTTCTCGTGCCGAACCTGACGGACCAACAACACTTCGTTGCAAGACAGCCAGTGGGTTGCTACCTGGGCCTTTGCACGTCTCCATCTTAATTACATTCCAGATACTCTTGGACTGGTAAGAACTACTATCTATTAAGTTGTTAATGTACTCAGATCTAGCCTTCCGAAGCATAATATTGTGCTTACATTTAAAATCAAGAAACAAAGTCTTAATATCTTTATATAATTCTAGCAAGGATAAAGTTTCATTTTGTTTATGCAAGTTATCATTCTTCCATCTAACATCTAACCGATACTCAGGCACCTTTCTTAGCGGGCAATGATTGTGGAATAATTGCACGACCGTATTCATAAATGTGTCAAAACTTTCAATTTTATTATAATTCAATAGGTTCATGTCAATATTAATATCATTTAAAAATGTCGTCAAATTATTGTGCGATGTTATTCGCTTCTGTACATGTCTTACTTCATTTAATTTAGAGTTGTATATAATTTGGATATAAATACCTTTATGATCAGACAGATGCGTATCTGCCGGTGACGTCATCACGTTGTTGCGATCCAAATCTGTATAGACCTGGTCCAAGCAGGTCGAGGAGGCACCCTGCACTCGTGTAGGGAAGTTCACCCTCGAGGACAGGTTATACTGGGCACATAGATCCAATAACTGACGTTTAGGGCTCGATGTTATTAGCATATTTACGTTGAAATCACATAGTAGGAGAATATTGCATTTCTCATGAATGATAAAATCCATCAATGACCTTAGTTGCTTTAAAAATATCTCGAAGCTAGCTTCCTCAGTATTAGAACGATATACACATATTACCAGTAAATTAAAGTAAACACATTGTATAGCCGTAAATTCACAGTGGATTTCAACCGAGAAATCACGAATATCGGGCCTATCAATAACATCGATTGATTTGTTTACATAAATGCACACACCACCATGCTCGCGCGTGGGCCGGCAATAACTGGATAACAATTCATAATTACTTATATTCACATGTTTTGCTTCGTCAACTTTTAACCAGTGCTCCGACATGAGAAGAATGTCGCAGGGATATTCAGATTGCGTATGATGTTCAACATTTGGAGTTTTATTTCTTAGGGATTGAACATTCTGATACCAGATTCGTAGGGTCTTGCCAGAGGTGGGTTTACTGGGTGCTGATGGTGCTGGCTGTGATGAAGGTGCAACAGGACTGGTGGTGAGTAAGATGGGAGCGGTGACCTTAGGACATCTTGGCGAGATTGGCCGCGGCGTGGTCAGTGGGGGCGGCGAGGGGTGAGTCTGCTCGTCGCTCAGTGAGCTGTTCCCCGCGCTGGTCAACGCGGGGGCGGTGGAGAAACCAGTCAACGAACCTGACTCGTGGGGGCCATACCGACGCATCACTAAAGATTTCGTTTAGTCCCTCTGGAAAGCCGATAGTAAATGAGGCGTGCCTAGTTGACTTTATCACTCGTTTCTCTACGAAATAGTCATTGGATTTGGCCACTTTGTTTAGGAATGTGTGTATATTTGCTTCTGTTGTCTCGGGTTTAAAGGCCCACGCTTGTATATATTTAAGCTGTTCCACTGTTTGAATTTCATTGTCAGGGGTACCTGTACCTACAGTGATTCGCGCTTTAGGTCTGCGCTTCTTCTGTGATACGGTTTTCCAACTATCATTGTCGTCATGTTGCATGATTAGCGGGTTGGGACTGCTGAGCTTAGAAGTCGCGTTGGGGATGACACTATTAGAGGGTGCTGTTACTGGAGGACTTGGGGCTGCTTGTGGTGTCTCGTGGTTGGGTGTTGCTATTGATTTCAAGGGCAATGATGCCCTCTTTTTCGGTTGCAGCTGTGCGCGTGCCTTTGTAGACACGGCATTGGGAGTATTGCGTTTCGTTTGTCGGCTGTCGTGTTCGCTGACGGCCGGCTTCACTGATTGGGCGGCAGTGGTCACAGCGGTACTGGGATTGGCTGGGTGCTGCTGCAGTATGGCCGCTTGCGCAGCGGTTTGAAGTGTGGCGGATTGTTTAGGTACACTAACGGATTTCAGCACACTTATTTCTTCCTTTAGAGCACTAACACATGCAATAAGAGAGCGAATTTGTTGCTCAAGTGGTAATATAGCACTTTTCACTGCTTTATTTATAGCATCTAAGTCGGGATTAGCCATTTTTACCATTGTTACGAATTAAAATGAGTGGAGCTCAGAATGATCGACTTATCGCTACCGCATGTGCGGACGGTATTGACGGTTACTGACTCCGAGGCATCGCACTGTAACCCATGCAGGGTGGCGGTGTATCGTGTGGTGGGGACCAATCTCCGTGGCAGTGAAATCCGATTGATGCCAGGGAGGGTCGAAAAGAACGAGTCCCACTCTGAGCTCAATGACCCGCCGATCGGGTCGTCCCATTTCAGCTCAGCAGACCACAATTGCTGCATAAAACACTTGAGCTGAAATGTTACCGGGGTGATCCACCCGTTTGGATCAAATGTCCTAGCCACCGTTGAAAGGACGTTCCGTTTCGTCCAGACCTTCGGGGAGTCCAACTCGACCCGATACGAAAACATGTCTGACACCGGCTGGTACTGGACGCCTGATACCGACAACATATTTGGATTTTCCAAAATTTCAAAAATGTGGGGATCCTGCTGGTAGTCATCCGGAAGATCAGTCAGTAACTCTGGAGAGTTCGACATCCATTTCCGGAGCTCGTAACTTCCACCCCGTAAGAGCTCAACTAGCTCGTCCCGTCGAGCGAGCGCCTCCTCTACGGAATCTGCACCGGTACAGATATCGTCCACGTAGAGATCCTGCTCCAGGATCGCTGCTCCTCTAGGTAAATTTAACCGTTCTCGATCCGCTAACTCCCGCAGAGTGCGAATCGCCAAATAAGGACTAGCCGTAGCCCGTACGTGTTGGTGTTTAGCTCGTACACCCTGATGGGCTGATCTGGGCTCTCTCGCCACAGTATCAGCTGATACCGTCTATCGTCAGGGTGATTGACCGTCTGTCTAAACATCATCCGGATGTCAGCTACAAACACAACATTATGTCGACGGAACCGTGTGTAACATCCGCGATGTCATGGTTCAACTTCGGCCCTGAATGCAAACACTGGTTCAGGTTCATGCCGTTAGATGTTGATGCCGATCCATCGAACACTACCCGTATTTTGCCCTCCGGGGTCCTCAAGACTGCGTGATGGGGCAGGAAGCAGTGGTCTTCACGCTTCCAGTCGATACCCGAAACCGACATGTGGCCGAGCGACTCGTATTCCCGCATGAAGTCGACGTACTTCTGCCGGAAAATCCCGTCACGCTTCATGCGTCGTTCCATCGACAGAAGCCGCGTCTCGGCTCCATGGTGTGAACTGCCCAGCTGATCCAGAGGGCGATCACTCCGGAATGGAAGACGTGTGAAAAATCGACCTGACCGAAGGCGACCAGTATTGTTCCGATAAACTTGTTCACAATCTTCTTCAACCGGGTCCAACCGGCGGACCGTAGGTGGTTCCTCCACCTCCCAAAACTTCTGTATCACCTCCGAGAGTACAGAACCGAATAAGGGACTACGAGTCGCTAGGCGTGGGGCAGCCGGCATGACCAGACCCATTACCGCATGGCCCAGTCTGGTGTTGACCGAAACCAGACCAGTCGCCTGCAACACCTGGCACTAACGGGTATCCCAAGGCATCGACACCCAATAAAATGTCTACTGGGCCCGGAATATCGAACTCCGGGTCAGCCAGTGACAATCCAGCGACCAACTGTCGCACCTAGGGCGACAACCGTACGTGAGGGTGTGAGCCCATCACATTAGGCATGACTAATGCCGTGACCGTCAGATTCACCGATGAATCCACCCGTGACGAACGTCAGGATGACGAACGTGGTATTCCCTACGTTGGACCCCTGCGGCACTGATCTATCCCCGACCAGACCGGGTTCAGAAACTTCACCGTCTATCACCGTGATCTGCGTCCTGTCAGCGAGGAAGGACATAAATTGTTGGAGAGTTAGGCCACGTACTCCATAATATTCCAGCTTGGCTCCAATAAGAGAGTGATCAATAAGGTCAAACGCTCGTGACAGGTCGCAGAACACAGCCGCCACGTGGCGTTTTCGTTCCAGCAGTTCGAGCACCTCTCGATGCAGTACGCGTGCGCAGCCCACCGTTGACCGGCCGGCCTTATAAGCATATTGGTGTTCCGAAAGAACTGAATTTTTATTCAAAAAGTTAATTAGCCTCTCACACAAGCCCATCTCAAATATCTTCGAGAAGGTTGGAACGAGAGAAATAGGTCTGTAACTTTTTATTTCCGTCTTGTTGCCTTTGCCTTTCCATATGGGAACCACTTTTATTCGCTTCAGAGATGAAGGATAAGTGCCCTGGGAGGCGCATTTATTGAATAAATCGCATAATATAGTTAGTGTACTTAGAGGTAGTTTGCATAGGATGTCACATGGGAAGTCGTAGATGTCTTTAGTAGACTTTTTTTGATTATTTAATGATGCCATTTAGTTCAGGTACTGTAAACGGGACCAAGAACATAGATGTAGATATGGTAGGTATGTTCGTACTCAGTAGTCTTATGGCCTCATACACATTAGGTCTTAGTGGTGTATCGCGTACTATAGATAGGTAGTATTGGTTAACCTTAGTTGCCAGTTCTCGTGCCGAACCTGACGGACCAACAACACTTCGTTGCAAGACAGCCAGTGGGTTGCTACCTGGGCCTTTGCACGTCTCCATCTTAATTACATTCCAGATACTCTTGGACTGGTAAGAACTACTATCTATTAAGTTGTTAATGTACTCAGATCTAGCCTTCCGAAGCATAATATTGTGCTTACATTTAAAATCAAGAAACAAAGTCTTAATATCTTTATATAATTCTAGCAAGGATAAAGTTTCATTTTGTTTATGCAAGTTATCATTCTTCCATCTAACATCTAACCGATACTCAGGCACCTTTCTTAGCGGGCAATGATTGTGGAATAATTGCACGACCGTATTCATAAATGTGTCAAAACTTTCAATTTTATTATAATTCAATAGGTTCATGTCAATATTAATATCATTTAAAAATGTCGTCAAATTATTGTGCGATGTTATTCGCTTCTGTACATGTCTTACTTCATTTAATTTAGAGTTGTATATAATTTGGATATAAATACCTTTATGATCAGACAGATGCGTATCTGCCGGTGACGTCATCACGTTGTTGCGATCCAAATCTGTATAGACCTGGTCCAAGCAGGTCGAGGAGGCACCCTGCACTCGTGTAGGGAAGTTCACCCTCGAGGACAGGTTATACTGGGCACATAGATCCAATAACTGACGTTTAGGGCTCGATGTTATTAGCATATTTACGTTGAAATCACATAGTAGGAGAATATTGCATTTCTCATGAATGATAAAATCCATCAATGACCTTAGTTGCTTTAAAAATATCTCGAAGCTAGCTTCCTCAGTGTTAGAACGATATACACATATTACCAGTAAATTAAAGTAAACACATTGTATAGCCGTAAATTCACAGTGGATTTCAACCGAGAAATCACGAATATCGGGCCTATCAATAACATCGATTGATTTGTTTACATAAATGCACACACCACCATGCTCGCGCGTGGGCCGGCAATAACTGGATAACAATTCATAATTACTTATATTCACATGTTTTGCTTCGTCAACTTTTAACCAGTGCTCCGACATGAGAAGAATGTCGCAGGGATATTCAGATTGCGTATGATGTTCAACATTTGGAGTTTTATTTCTTAGGGATTGAACATTCTGATACCAGATTCGTAGGGTCTTGCCAGAGGTGGGTTTACTGGGTGCTGATGGTGCTGGCTGTGATGAAGGTGCAACAGGACTGGTGGTGAGTAAGATGGGAGCGGTGACCTTAGGACATCTTGGCGAGATTGGCCGCGGCGTGGTCAGTGGGGGCGGCGAGGGGTGAGTCTGCTCGTCGCTCAGTGAGCTGTTCCCCGCGCTGGTCAACGCGGGGGCGGTGGAGAAACCAGTCAACGAACCTGACTCGTGGGGGCCATACCGACGCATCACTAAAGATTTCGTTTAGTCCCTCTGGAAAGCCGATAGTAAATGAGGCGTGCCTAGTTGACTTTATCACTCGTTTCTCTACGAAATAGTCATTGGATTTGGCCACTTTGTTTAGGAATGTGTGTATATTTGCTTCTGTTGTCTCGGGTTTAAAGGCCCACGCTTGTATATATTTAAGCTGTTCCACTGTTTGAATTTCATTGTCAGGGGTACCTGTACCTACAGTGATTCGCGCTTTAGGTCTGCGCTTCTTCTGTGATACGGTTTTCCAACTATCATTGTCGTCATGTTGCATGATTAGCGGGTTGGGACTGCTGAGCTTAGAAGTCGCGTTGGGGATGACACTATTAGAGGGTGCTGTTACTGGAGGACTTGGGGCTGCTTGTGGTGTCTCGTGGTTGGGTGTTGCTATTGATTTCAAGGGCAATGATGCCCTCTTTTTCGGTTGCAGCTGTGCGCGTGCCTTTGTAGACACGGCATTGGGAGTATTGCGTTTCGTTTGTCGGCTGTCGTGTTCGCTGACGGCCGGCTTCACTGATTGGGCGGCAGTGGTCACAGCGGTACTGGGATTGGCTGGGTGCTGCTGCAGTATGGCCGCTTGCGCAGCGGTTTGAAGTGTGGTGGATTGTTTAGGTACACTAACGGATTTCAGCACACTTATTTCTTCCTTTAGAGCACTAACACATGCAATAAGAGAGCGAATTTGTTGCTCAAGTGGTAATATAGCACTTTTCACTGCTTTATTTATAGCATCAAGTCGGGATTAGCCATTTTTACCATTGTTACGAATTAAAATGAGTGGAGCTCAGAATGATCGACTTATCGCTACCGCATGTGCGGACGGTATTGACGGTTACTGACTCCGAGGCATCGCACTGTAACCCATGCAGGGTGGCGGTGTATCGTGTGGTGGGGACCAATCTCCGTGGCAGTGAAATCCGATTGATGCCAGGGAGGGTCGAAAAGAACGAGTCCCACTCTGAGCTCAATGACCCGCCGATCGGGTCGTCCCATTTCAGCTCAGCAGACCACAATTGCTGCATAAAACACTTGAGCTGAAATGTTACCGGGGTGATCCACCCGTTTGGATCAAATGTCCTAGCCACCGTTGAAAGGACGTTCCGTTTCGTCCAGACCTTCGGGGAGTCCAACTCGACCCGATACGAAAACATGTCTGACACCGGCTGGTACTGGACGCCTGATACCGACAACATATTTGGATTTTCCAAAATTTCAAAAATGTGGGGATCCTGCTGGTAGTCATCCGGAAGATCAGTCAGTAACTCTGGAGAGTTCGACATCCATTTCCGGAGCTCGTAACTTCCACCCCGTAAGAGCTCAACTAGCTCGTCCCGTCGAGCGAGCGCCTCCTCTACGGAATCTGCACCGGTACAGATATCGTCCACGTAGAGATCCTGCTCCAGGATCGCTGCTCCTCTAGGTAAATTTAACCGTTCTCGATCCGCTAACTCCCGCAGAGTGCGAATCGCCAAATAAGGACTAGCCGTAGCCCGTACGTGTTGGTGTTTAGCTCGTACACCCTGATGGGCTGATCTGGGCTCTCTCGCCACAGTATCAGCTGATACCGTCTATCGTCAGGGTGATTGACCGTCTGTCTAAACATCATCCGGATGTCAGCTACAAACACAACATTATGTCGACGGAACCGTGTGTAACATCCGCGATGTCATGGTTCAACTTCGGCCCTGAATGCAAACACTGGTTCAGGTTCATGCCGTTAGATGTTGATGCCGATCCATCGAACACTACCCGTATTTTGCCCTCCGGGGTCCTCAAGACTGCGTGATGGGGCAGGAAGCAGTGGTCTTCACGCTTCCAGTCGATACCCGAAACCGACATGTGGCCGAGCGACTCGTATTCCCGCATGAAGTCGACGTACTTCTGCCGGAAAATCCCGTCACGCTTCATGCGTCGTTCCATCGACAGAAGCCGCGTCTCGGCTCCATGGTGTGAACTGCCCAGCTGATCCAGAGGGCGATCACTCCGGAATGGAAGACGTGTGAAAAATCGACCTGACCGAAGGCGACCAGTATTGTTCCGATAAACTTGTTCACAATCTTCTTCAACCGGGTCCAACCGGCGGACCGTAGGTGGTTCCTCCACCTCCCAAAACTTCTGTATCACCTCCGAGAGTACAGAACCGAATAAGGGACTACGAGTCGCTAGGCGTGGGGCAGCCGGCATGACCAGACCCATTACCGCATGGCCCAGTCTGGTGTTGACCGAAACCAGACCAGTCGCCTGCAACACCTGGCACTAACGGGTATCCCAAGGCATCGACACCCAATAAAATGTCTACTGGGCCCGGAATATCGAACTCCGGGTCAGCCAGTGACAATCCAGCGACCAACTGTCGCACCTAGGGCGACAACCGTACGTGAGGGTGTGAGCCCATCACATTAGGCATGACTAATGCCGTGACCGTCAGATTCACCGATGAATCCACCCGTGACGAACGTCAGGATGACGAACGTGGTATTCCCTACGTTGGACCCCTGCGGCACTGATCTATCCCCGACCAGACCGGGTTCAGAAACTTCACCGTCTATCACCGTGATCTGCGTCCTGTCAGCGAGGAAGGACATAAATTGTTGGAGAGTTAGGCCACGTACTCCATAATATTCCAGCTTGGCTCCAATAAGAGAGTGATCAATAAGGTCAAACGCTCGTGACAGGTCGCAGAACACAGCCGCCACGTGGCGTTTTCGTTCCAGCAGTTCGAGCACCTCTCGATGCAGTACGCGTGCGCAGCCCACCGTTGACCGGCCGGCCTTATAAGCATATTGGTGTTCCGAAAGAACTGAATTTTTATTCAAAAAGTTAATTAGCCTCTCACACAAGCCCATCTCAAATATCTTCGAGAAGGTTGGAACGAGAGAAATAGGTCTGTAACTTTTTATTTCCGTCTTGTTGCCTTTGCCTTTCCATATGGGAACCACTTTTATTCGCTTCAGAGATGAAGGATAAGTGCCCTGGGAGGCGCATTTATTGAATAAATCGCATAATATAGTTAGTGTACTTAGAGGTAGTTTGCATAGGATGTCACATGGGAAGTCGTAGATGTCTTTAGTAGACTTTTTTTGATTATTTAATGATGCCATTTAGTTCAGGTACTGTAAACGGGACCAAGAACATAGATGTAGATATGGTAGGTATGTTCGTACTCAGTAGTCTTATGGCCTCATACACATTAGGTCTTAGTGGTGTATCGCGTACTATAGATAGGTAGTATTGGTTAACCTTAGTTGCCAGTTCTCGTGCCGAACCTGACGGACCAACAACACTTCGTTGCAAGACAGCCAGTGGGTTGCTACCTGGGCCTTTGCACGTCTCCATCTTGATTACATTCCAGATACTCTTGGACTGGTTAGAACTACTATCTATTAAGTTGTTAATGTACTCAGATCTAGCCTTCCGAAGCATAATATTGTGCTTACATTTAAAATCAAGAAACAAAGTCTTAATATCTTTATATAATTCTAGCAAGGATAAAGTTTCATTTTGTTTATGCAAGTTATCATTCTTCCATCTAACATCTAACCGATACTCAGGCACCTTCCTTAGCAGGCAATGATTGTGGAATAATTGCACGACCGTATTCATAAATGTGTCAAAACTTTCAATTTTATTATAATTCAATAGGTTCATGTCAATATTAATATCATTTAAAAATGTCGTCAAATTATTGTGCGATGTTATTCGCTTCTGTACATGTCTTACTTCATTTAATTTAGAGTTGTATATAATTTGGATATAAATACCTTTATGATCAGACAGATGCGTATCTGCCGGTGACGTCATCACGTTGTTGCGATCCAAATCTGTATAGACCTGGTCCAAGCAGGTCGAGGAGGCACCCTGCACTCGTGTAGGGAAGTTCACCCTCGAGGACAGGTTATACTGGGCACATAGATCCAATAACTGACGTTTAGGGCTCGATGTTATTAGCATATTTACGTTGAAATCACATAGTAGGAGAATATTGCATTTCTCATGAATGATAAAATCCATCAATGACCTTAGTTGCTTTAAAAATATCTCGAAGCTAGCTTCCTCAGTGTTAGAACGATATACACATATTACCAGTAAATTAAAGTAAACACATTGTATAGCCGTAAATTCACAGTGGATTTCAACCGAGAAATCACGAATATCGGGCCTATCAATAACATCGATTGATTTGTTTACATAAATGCACACACCACCATGCTCGCGCGTGGGCCGGCAATAACTGGATAACAATTCATAATTACTTATATTCACATGTTTTGCTTCGTCAACTTTTAACCAGTGCTCCGACATGAGAAGAATGTCGCAGGGATATTCAGATTGCGTATGATGTTCAACATTTGGAGTTTTATTTCTTAGGGATTGAACATTCTGATACCAGATTCGTAGGGTCTTGCCAGAGGTGGGTTTACTGGGTGCTGATGGTGCTGGCTGTGATGAAGGTGCAACAGGACTGGTGGTGAGTAAGATGGGAGCGGTGACCTTAGGACATCTTGGCGAGATTGGCCGCGGCGTGGTCAGTGGGGGCGGCGAGGGGTGAGTCTGCTCGTCGCTCAGTGAGCTGTTCCCCCCGCTGGTCAACGCGGGGGCGGTGGAGAAACCAGTCAACGAACCTGACTCGTGGGGGCCATACCGACGCATCACTAAAGATTTCGTTTAGTCCCTCTGGAAAGCCGATAGTAAATGAGGCGTGCCTAGTTGACTTTATCACTCGTTTCTCTACGAAATAGTCATTGGATTTGGCCACTTTGTTTAGGAATGTGTGTATATTTGCTTCTGTTGTCTCGGGTTTAAAGGCCCACGCTTGTATATATTTAAGCTGTTCCACTGTTTGAATTTCATTGTCAGGGGTACCTGTACCTACAGTGATTCGCGCTTTAGGTCTGCGCTTCTTCTGTGATACGGTTTTCCAACTATCATTGTCGTCATGTTGCATGATTAGCGGGTTGGGACTGCTGAGCTTAGAAGTCGCGTTGGGGATGACACTATTAGAGGGTGCTGTTACTGGAGGACTTGGGGCTGCTTGTGGTGTCTCGTGGTTGGGTGTTGCTATTGATTTCAAGGGCAATGATGCCCTCTTTTTCGGTTGCAGCTGTGCGCGTGCCTTTGTAGACACGGCATTGGGAGTATTGCGTTTCGTTTGTCGGCTGTCGTGTTCGCTGACGGCCGGCTTCACTGATTGGGCGGCAGTGGTCACAGCGGTACTGGGATTGGCTGGGTGCTGCTGCAGTATGGCCGCTTGCGCAGCGGTTTGAAGTGTGGCGGATTGTTTAGGTACACTAACGGATTTCAGCACACTTATTTCTTCCTTTAGAGCACTAACACATGCAATAAGAGAGCGAATTTGTTGCTCAAGTGGTAATATAGCACTTTTCACTGCTTTATTTATAGCATCTAAGTCGGGATTAGCCATTTTTACCATTGTTACGAATTAAAATGAGTGGAGCTCAGAATGATCGACTTATCGCTACCGCATGTGCGGACGGTATTGACGGTTACTGACTCCGAGGCATCGCACTGTAACCCATGCAGGGTGGCGGTGTATCGTGTGGTGGGGACCAATCTCCGTGGCAGTGAAATCCGATTGATGCCAGGGAGGGTCGAAAAGAACGAGTCCCACTCTGAGCTCAATGACCCGCCGATCGGGTCGTCCCATTTCAGCTCAGCAGACCACAATTGCTGCATAAAACACTTGAGCTGAAATGTTACCGGGGTGATCCACCCGTTTGGATCAAATGTCCTAGCCACCGTTGAAAGGACGTTCCGTTTCGTCCAGACCTTCGGGGAGTCCAACTCGACCCGATACGAAAACATGTCTGACACCGGCTGGTACTGGACGCCTGATACCGACAACATATTTGGATTTTCCAAAATTTCAAAAATGTGGGGATCCTGCTGGTAGTCATCCGGAAGATCAGTCAGTAACTCTGGAGAGTTCGACATCCATTTCCGGAGCTCGTAACTTCCACCCCGTAAGAGCTCAACTAGCTCGTCCCGTCGAGCGAGCGCCTCCTCTACGGAATCTGCACCGGTACAGATATCGTCCACGTAGAGATCCTGCTCCAGGATCGCTGCTCCTCTAGGTAAATTTAACCGTTCTCGATCCGCTAACTCCCGCAGAGTGCGAATCGCCAAATAAGGACTAGCCGTAGCCCGTACGTGTTGGTGTTTAGCTCGTACACCCTGATGGGCTGATCTGGGCTCTCTCGCCACAGTATCAGCTGATACCGTCTATCGTCAGGGTGAATGACCGTCTGTCTAAACATCATCCGGATGTCAGCTACAAACACAACATTATGTCGACGGAACCGTGTGTAACATCCGCGATGTCATGGTTCAACTTCGGCCCTGAATGCAAACACTGGTTCAGGTTCATGCCGTTAGATGTTGATGCCGATCCATCGAACACTACCCGTATTTTGCCCTCCGGGGTCCTCAAGACTGCGTGATGGGGCAGGAAGCAGTGGTCTTCACGCTTCCAGTCGATACCCGAAACCGACATGTGGCCGAGCGACTCGTATTCCCGCATGAAGTCGACGTACTTCTGCCGGAAAATCCCGTCACGCTTCATGCGTCGTTCCATCGACAGAAGCCGCGTCTCGGCTCCATGGTGTGAACTGCCCAGCTGATCCAGAGGGCGATCACTCCGGAATGGAAGACGTGTGAAAAATCTACCTGACCGAAGGCGACCAGTATTGTTCCGATAAACTTGTTCACAATCTTCTTCAACCGGGTCCAACCGGCGGACCGTAGGTGGTTCCTCCACCTCCTAAAACTTCTGTATCACCTCCGTGAGTACAGAACCGAATAAGGGACTACGAGTCGCTAGGCGTGGGGCAGCCGGCATGACCAGACCCATTACCGCATGGCCCAGTCTGGTGTTGACCGAAACCAGACCAGTCGCCTGCAACACCTGGCACTAACGGGTATCCCAAGGCATCGACACCCAATAAAATGTCTACTGGGCCCGGAATATCGAACTCCGGGTCAGCCAGTGACAATCCAGCGACCAACTGTCGCACCTAGGGCGACAACCGTACGTGAGGGTGTGAGCCCATCACATTAGGCATGACTAATGCCGTGACCGTCAGATTCACCGATGAATCCACCCGTGACGAGAGAGTAATCCGACATACTCCCTTAACGGAACCGACTTCCGTGTTCCCAATTCCCCGAATGGAATGTGGATACTCCCTTACCGAAATGCCCAACCGTCTTACAAGGTTGCACGAGACTAAGCACCCCTGGGCCCCCGAGTCCAATAGTGCTCGTGCCACACATGATTTGCCGTCCGAACTCCACGCTATCACAGAGGCGGTGGGGAGCATGACCGTCTGTGGAGTGGCGACACCCTGTAAGTGGGCGGCGTGACCCTAGCGGGAACCTCCGCGGGATCCGAACCCGCTGAGACCTCCGTCGGCCTGGTAACTCGGCTGCTGATATGCCGGTGGCATATCAGACCGTATGTACGTCAGGGGGTCCCAACCCGCATAATAGGCCCCTCGCTGTCCCGGTATCCGACCATACCGGACGGTGTACGGTGTGCACGGTGGCCACCGTGGATGGAGGGGGGAGAGCGGATCCAACCTGGGGCGCTCTAGGAATGGGGGCGACATCCGACTGTTCGCCTCCCTGTTCGCCTCCCAGAGCGACGGGCAGGGTGGCGCAGAAGGTGGTGGGCTCCCAGCCTTCGCGCCACTCATAGGTGCCATTTGACACCCGCCCGTAACACGCGGTGAGCCAGCGGCCCGAAGTCCTCGCTGACCCTGGACAGCGGCGATCGAACCCCGGCTATCCCGCATGTTACCCCCCGCGCTGTGCCCTTCCCCTCGGGGGGGTCCCGTCCGCGGGTACCCCAGTCACCCCGTTGGTGACTCCCTTTGCCCGGAGGGGGACTGGGTCCGGCCCTGGTTGGGCCCTGTGGCCGACCAACCTGAGTCCGGCCCTGGTGACCGGTTCAGGCACAACACGATGTGGTGCTTGCCACCACAGCACTCACAGAGGAACGCGCGTGAGCACTCGCTCAGCGGGTGCGGCCCCAAACAACCGAAACACAATCGGTGGCGGAAGACTACCTTCCTGCGGGCAGCTACCCCGAGCGCCTTAAAGTTGGCGCAACTGGTCACTTCATGACCGGCACTGTCGCAGTGCACACAGCCGTCACCCGACGTCGCTGCATTCAAAACGCCAAATTGTTTCGACCGCCCACCCCCCCGTGGGGGCGGGGGGCGCGGTCCCTCCCGCATCCGCGCGGGTTGGCGCTGCACACTGGCCTCCGTATCCAGTGTGTCGCATCGCCTGCATTCACCCTCCAAAAAATCCGTCAATTGGACGAGCGTGGGCAGTTCCGAGCTACTGCCCCCATGCAGCTGTTCAAACCGACTTTGAACAGCTGCAGGCAACCGTGACAAAACCATATACAAAACAATATATGACCATTGATCTACCGGCAGACCAAGGTTCTGAAGGGCCTTAGTGGCCACCAGCACAGAGTTGAGCACCTGTACTCGGATGTCAACATCCCGGGTTACTCTTGGGATGCTAAACAGCTTCCCCAGCTGCGCATCAACCAACCGCCGTTTGTGTTGGTAGCGGTCAAACAATATGGAACGGGCTATCTCATAATTGCCCGCCGTGACCGTTAGGTGACCGACCAACTCCTTCGGTTCACCCCGCAGTTCCATCAATAGTTGGGCCAACTTGTAGGCGTTGTCCAGGTCGTCCCGACCGTGGACCAAACTATCGAATAAATTAATGAATGCCGGCCACTCATCAATTGCCCCACCGAAGGCCGGAATCTCCAGGTGTGGCAGCCGTCCAACAACACCCTTCGGGGGTGGGTCTCCGTTACCTTCCCCGCGGTCATTCCGTCGCGACCGCTTAATTTTTTCCGCGCAACGCTCGATGTCGCCCAAGCATTCCATCGCTTGGTCAGCATCCGCGCAGAGCTGCTTCACTGCAGCCACCGAGGCTTCATCCGTAAGCCCGAGAGCTTCAGCCTCCGCAGCCAGCCGACACACCTTCCCGACGCGTGTCATTGCGTCCTCCACACGCTTGAGCAGGACATCGTCCATGTCAGGTCGCTCCACATACTTGTGAGTATGGGCGAGCCATCTCATCTCCTCACGGACACCATACCGCAGTACCGTCAAGGGCGAAGGTGCCATGGTTACCGATTCAATTGATTCTGGTCCTATACTTCACTACCGAACTAAGTATAGCCAGAGAACAGCACTTGCCCGTCAGCGCTGGGCACAGAAATTAAAACTAAGTTGTCAAAACTAAGGCAACCACTAAAACAATTAAATCCTAAAACATATTTAATATGGTCGCCCTGTGGACACACACCCTATGACTATACACTCCAAATCAATCAGAGAATGCCACCATAAGGCACAATAAGAAATAACACACAAAAATTCATTATAGAAAAAAAAAACTATTTTTAATATAATGAAGGTAGCTGTGACCTTCTAGAAGTGGCCCCTCCGATATGACCCACACTTCTACTGAGGTCAGCAAAATCAGCTTAATCCCCTTAAATAGCTTGACCCTGCTCTGTAATCCGAAACAACACTGCAATACTATATATATAGTCCGTCCGAATGACTGCTTCTTATGCACACCGATTAGTTTCCGACTACAAAATTATAATAATTGTTAGCTAAATCGTCAATTATACTTTCACTAACCGAAAATGAACTTTAATTGTGGTATACCGACCACAGACTCACTCACAAACTGATTGCCGGCCAATCTGAGATATTCTTTTCTCCCAACTACAATGTGGCAAAAAAACAACCCTACAACCGTCCGTTAATCGATGATTTCCCACTAGGAAACCGCGCCTGCTACCAAAATGTTTAATTCCACGCCTCAAACGAACGGCGTGGAATCATGAGGGGGTGGTTTTCACCAGCACGGGGAGAATCGCAAGTGGTACTGACCTTTGACGCCGTAGACCGGAATTCGAAAGCTCAATTCAAGGCAGGAATACGGGATAGGAGCACAAGGTGTGGGGGGAGAGGATTCAAATCTTACTCTCGTCGTAGCCCGATGCTGTCGCCAGCGTGTTGCTTGCTGACACGAGGAGTCGCTGTCCGAATACGACGAGTTGGGGACCGTACAACTTTAACCTTCACAACACGAATCACTCACTCCGCTGACGTGAATCTACTTATTTCCCGACGATTATTATGGTTAACACTCCGACCAGGCCCAACACCTGTGTTAGACAATTGTTACACTAAAATACAGTCAAGGCCCGACGCCATGTGCAGACATTTTTTTTCTCACGACAAGAAAAGTTACCTCTAATTCGTCATCTCGTTTCTGTACAAGTGACAGCTGCGGTTCCGTTTCCGCTAGTGATGTCCCGATTACTCGCGGTCGATCCGCGCAACAAAAACCGGTGCGTTCCGAAGCATAAATATTAAACAAACATAGATATGGTACCTTTTACGGAAGAGAAAGAAAATGCATTTTTCATTCTTTTCTAAAAAAGTGAAAATTTAAGGAATATCCCTAATAGCGCATGAAAGTGCTTTTCACAGTCGGATTGTTCTTACGATCAAAAGTCAAGTCTCTTTTCTTTCAAATTATAAATTGCTCGAATAGCTCTTCTCTGTAATATACAGATAGTATGAATATGCGATGCTTTCCCCTGCAACAAGATACCATAGGATTTGACACTATAAACGTAACAAAAATATACTAGCCTAATGTAGCCACATCCGTGTTTTGTCTGATGTCCCTAACAGCGTAAGCCGCACAACTTAATTTACTATCATAAATTAGGAAGTAGACTATGTGGGACCCCACACTGCAATTTGCTATCTAAGCTAAGAAACTTCGTATCATTTACTAATTCTACCTTGTTGCTGTCTATCACTAAACTGGTCTCAATTTGCTGACATTAGGAAGTGAGAATTTGATACACTTGGTTTTACTAGCGTTTAACGATAAATTATTATTTGTGAACCAATTTAAGGTTAAATACTGTTAACATCATCAAAATCTTCAATCAATTTCTCCACCACGAAAGGCATATTAGAAATAAGAAAATGCCTAATATGGAACCTTGTGGAATGCCAATTTTTACACCCGATCCATCAGATTTAACGCCGTTGACTTCTGCCTTTTGAATTATATAGCTTAATTATTATCGTACTAGATCCAACGCTATATTTCTTTACGATTTAATTTCTATAGTAGCGTATCATGATCAACACAATCAAATGCCTTCGACAGATAGTAAAAAACTTTGAAAGCATCCCATGCAGCCTTCCCATGCATAATAAATATGAGATATAAGGGTAATACTTGCCGCAGTCTATTTACCCCTAGTGAAACCGTAATGTTCGGCGTGGAGTTGTTTTGTACGGTTGAAATGTGAGAGCATTTGATTGAGCATAATCTTTTCAAATATTTTACTTAGTGCTGGAAGAACAGGTAGTAGTCTGAAACTTAGAAATATTACCCTTGTCTCCCGACTTGACAGAGATCCGACAGAACTGTGTTTCATGAGGTCTGGGAAAACCCCATCGTCAACACATTTATTGAATATATAAGCTTAAGTGTCTATAACTTGAATTACTGAACCAAAGACTTTGACTGATATATCCCACAGGTCTTCGGTATTTGTTAAGTTAAGTAATCCAAACGTTTTGACGATGTCCTATACTATACTATGGGATATACAAGACGAAATATTAAATATACATTACTGATACTGCTGTTGTTTTTTAACAAAGTCTCTGCTTCTGTTTTTGCTTCATATGGAGATGAATTTAGAAGCAATTAAGAGCACATTGGTGAAGAATGTTTCGAAAGCTCGAGCAACCTCAACGTTGCATTTAACAATATCATCATCATCATCATCACCTTGATATAACTTTGCCAGCTTCACGGTTTATTATTTTCTTAACTGTTTTCTTTCTATTAATTGAATTTTGTATTTTTCTATTATGTGTAAAGTTTGTAACGACATAAATAGCTAAGGTCGAGCCACCGCTGTCAGAAAGCTATGATCGTCTATTCTTTTTACCCCCAAAAGAGATGTCCCGATTCAGCTGTGAAAATTTCACGTCAAGAATGATAAGTCTGAATTTCTCGTTTCTTGAGAAATTCGTTAGATGTACAATAGTTGAACGGAAGATTGGTTCAGGAAATAAAAGTTTCAAGTTAAACAGAGAAAGCATGTGTGCCCGCAAGCCGATATTTCGCATCAGTTAGCGGAGTTTTGCGCCAGATCGATCTTTGTTATAATTTGTGTACTGGTACCATTTATTTTTTTGTATATATGGGCGCTTGGAGCTTCTTTTACGTGGTCGACCACAATTTATATTATTTTTTTTGCATATCGTATGGTTATTCGTCGTAGTGTTACGACATGAGTATTCAATGATATTTCATGTGCTCGCTAGTAGCGGCTTTAGTGGCTCCAATTATATAATTAGTTCACGGCAATAACAATCCAAATAGACCGGGTTTACACAATTGCGATTTGATTTTTCGAAATGGGTCTGAACTAGCGGTTTCCTCAAAAGGTCCGTAACGTTTTGAAACCTTCAACTCTGCGCAATTCGAGCTAGATGTTATCGAATCGTTTCCTTTAGTGCTTTAGAGATCTAACCCTCTCCACAACGAGTTACGTACTTCGGAAAATACCGATTTAGGTACCTCGTTTACCTCAGCACGCCTCGACTGAGCCCAGCAAAATAAATGCGTGACACAATCTACACGTTAGATCTCCCAGCGAAATTGACATTTAATTTAAAGATGCAACTTGAATCAAAACAATCCAAGGCAATGCAAAATATCTACTCGTCCCTAAACAATGAACTTAAGACTGTAATTTGATCTCTTCGCGCGTCTCCGACAACACTCAAATGTCAAAGATATCAACAGGTGATCTGAGTTGCCAACGTTTAAACTTTGTTCTGAATTTATTATTTTCATCCGCGGAACCCCATCGACCAAACAGTCTCCCTATGCCTTGACAACCTAGGTTTAGCCTCAACTAAACTCCTGTCTAGCCTAGTCTAAAATCCTAGTAATATACCACGTCCATCATCGACACCACTCGAAGATGGTTGTGTGTGAATTGAATGTGCTTGTATGTTTAACGACTTATGTGTGTGGGAATTTCAAAACTCGCTACATGAAGGGAATGAGGAAAGGATTAACCCGCGAATTTCCTCAGAGCTAATCCAGGAACCCTATGGTGAAGGAAAAAGGAAATTAGGGTCAATCCAAGCCCAGACTCAGACTTAGATCAAAATTAACTAAAAGTTCTTATCTAACGACCCAAGGCTAGTTTTGGAATTTGGGTAGGTTGATTTAAAGGATAGGAACCGATGTATATCTCGGCGCTTCAGACACACACGAAAATCCACTGTAGCACGCAATCACAAATCTTCCAGTTCCAGACGCGTAAAGCAGCAGACCGAACTGTTCAGATTAACCAAAGACACGTGTACCACAGTGGTTCGACGTACGGACTGCTCCCCTTTTCCACCCCCGCACTCGTATTTATAGGAGGCCCACATGGGTAAGATGGCGTCCTACCCCGCATATACTGCCCAAGCGCAAGCATTGTCATTATCATTAATTACACAGGGTCCAGTTTCAATCAAACATGCCATGCACGCCCGCTGTCTTCAATTTTGTGTATGCATAGTTCTTATAATCAACCATCGGTTATCACTCAAGTCATTTGGTATTGCCGATACACAAAATTTGTCGATCGCTGGCTATAAAGCGGTTGCAATTAATTAAGCCTGACTGCCCGACCGCTAGCGTCTAAGACAAAGATCACTGGAAAGATATGCAAACCCGTGATGTCAGACTCACCACAACGTAATAATCAATCGCAATTGTATATTTGCAGTCAACACATTAGCTTTCTCCGTATAGTTCCATAAGAACCTTCCATTATTTAGTTATCAATAATTTATTCAGCGCGCAGCCAAATCGGCTCTGATTCCTACACATTTCGTCGGAATGCGACAAAAAAAACCTGACCCGACTTCTTTTCCCCGAAATTAACTACGTTCTCAGGCTCATTTCTTGCCAACTTACTTCGAATTACTCGATAACCCAAGCGTTAAATGAACTGACTCTTTTATTCAATGTGTGTACCATTACAAGTTTTTACAGTTCTACAAACCAACTTGAAAATTTCGAATATTTTTTAACATATTCATGAAATTTTCTTTCATAGTTATAGGTTTTTTGTTCATAAAGGTCTTGTATGAAGATAACTCTACATTTACGAATACCAAACGTTTTACCCAGTCATTAAAATTAGATTTTACGTTGTAGTCACTGATTTTCTTTAATTTAAAAGTTTATTGAATTCTGTTTGAATAATGTTGAAGAAATATGAATAGTTTTTATTTGGGTTTTGTTCATTAAAATGCGGTACTGGAAAATTTATATTTAAGTTTTTCATATACTTCTCTAGTATATAGGATGTAATAGGCTTAAAAAATTACATATCAGTTTTATACTTACATACTAGCAATTGTGAATGAAACTGTTTGACCGCTGTGATCGGAAGTTAAGCAGTTAATTACATTTTATTTATGAATGCACAGTCACAAAAACGTTATCTAAGTTAACGTTATAACAGTTTGGCTAGTAAGTGTAAATTCATTAATCGTTTTTTCATTATTGTATCTATAGGTACAAGCAAATCTACAATAAGATCGCCACTAATAATTAACTTTTTCCTATTATTAGATAAGTTTATTGAGCGCTTCCTTTGTTATTTTCTCAAATATTTCGAAATTCCGCTGGCCTTTGCATCCCTGGGAGGTCTGTAGACACAAACATTTACATGGCTATCTAACTCAACACAGGATACCTCTATTTATCTTTCAACAGTAAGTGCAAGAATATCTATCCGTTGTTGCACCTTAACCTTTTACTGCATACTAACCCATATATAGTTTCATAGGTTTTGAACTTTGTTACCAAGCAATAAGGTTGAAAATCGCGATATATTTCGGGTCAGGCCATGCATTAAGGGGTAAGTATTATTTTTTTACTAAGGTTAAAGAACCACCTCTATCAGCAGTCTTTCTACTGTAAAACTGACAATTTTGTAATTATTTATGTTAAAAAACATCATATTTTCCTTTAGCCAGTGTTTTCTAATACAAATAACATCGATGTTAGATTTTTTAGAAATAATTTAAATACAAATTCTTTGCCATGTAGCCCCTGGATTTATTGATGGGTAATATTTAAGTGTGCATAATTTAAGTGGGGCTTACGCTTCGACATATTTAGTGGCCCTTGTATTTTAGAAATTTCCTCAATTGTCTTTTAAACTCATTTAAATTACTTTGAACAGATTACAATATTGCATGCAAAATATTATTAACCGGTGAATTTTCAATAGGGGTTCATGTCATTTTACCCTTAACCTAAGCAGGTTTCTGATTAGTCTGTTCAATAAAAACTGCTTTGCCAGAGGCAATTGTAAGGAGAGCGACATCTTCGGGAGTAAAATAAAAGGCTTGAGATGCGCGCAAATACCAGACTGGACTAGACTTCTTTATTATAGGGAATCCTAGCTTATATACTAGGTTGGTACATGTTATTAATGACGTGCATAAGACATAGTGCGTAATGAATATAAATATACCTTATCTGTGACGGTCGTCAACTTATCTTAACATTACGTGAAAATATGACTAACATAGTCGACCGGCACAACTGCTGATTTTAAGTTGAAGTTGGTTAAACCAACTATAGCTGCGTCGCATTTATTATATTCCAACAATGTAGCTACTAATTTTTTAAATTTATTAGACAGGTACAATTTATCCTGAGCCAAACTAAATTTGTATATAAATTTATTAATGTTGAATATAAAATAGCATCGCTGTGATGACATGTTAAATTAAACAAATGCATGTTCATTCTATGCACAGATTTGTTTTGCTGTTCGGTTAAATTACAGGCCAAATGGAAAAATAATTTACATTTTGTCCTTCTATGTAAGTCTAGAAGTGTTTCAACACTTTTATTCAAATTGTTCTGACTAATGTTTGAATGATTTACCACCACAATTACAATAGTGCTGTACTCATCATAGATACCACGACTAATTATATTCACAAGATCCACAAATGAACTATTTGGACAGCAAATGTTCGTTTTTTTATAAACCGATGTAGTAGTAGTAGTAGAGGTCCAAGTAGTGCACCTCATTTGTCGGAGAACAATTGAGTTTTTCTCTGAGCACTTATTTCGGTAGTTTTTTTCTGAGCACTTATTTCGGTAGTTAGGTGGTACACGAGTGGAGGTGAGTGGCGGGACACACGTGTTGGAGCGCGGTGCGATTCACGTGCCAGTGGGTGACGCGGCCCTTTCGGCAGCGTGACAGACGCCTCAGCAGGCAGCGCGATAAGCGTGACAGCGAGTGGCGCGGCCCTCGCGCTGTTGAGCTGTGAGGAGCCTCCTCGTCTATGACGGCGATACTGTTTTTGGTCGGGACAGCGGTGACGCTGCAATACTCACGTTCAGGGTCGTCAAGAACAGAGTTTGTGATGTGGGCTCGTCCTGCTTGCTGGTCTCATGTTCCTCTTCCTCAATTACAAAGCCCATTCATTCTGCGTTCTGGCGTTGTAGCTGAACTAACGTCGTCGCAGCTCTGAGTTCGATTTATTCACTCTGCTCTTTGGCATAACATTGGAATGCATTTGCCAAGAGGTCATGTAGATGCTGGATTTCTACTCAGGCGTCTTGGAGGTCTGACTGTAATCCTACATATTTCCCCAAAGCTCTTGCAGTAAAAAGTTCCATGTTGTTCTGTTTGGTTGCCGTTTCAATGCGTATTTTAGTAGTTTTAAATTTCCTCTAGTTTTCTTCATGTATTTAATTTCAAATACTTTAAAATATTTTTTTAACATAATATATTTATAAACTTTATAATATTAACTACCTAAAGCAGTATTCGTACGCGGCAGTGTTATGCCGACGAGTTGAAAGGAGACACCGTGTAGTACTTCGCTTTACCGATTAGTGTTGGCTTGTGGAATAAAATTCACTATCATTCCACACCACAACCAGTCCTTTGATGATTGATTTATCATCATTTGTACATAACCAAAAATATTTTATTTATTCCCAAAAAATATTCATTGTTGTAGGCATACAACTCTTAACGAAGATTAAAAAAAAGTAAAATAAATTACCGTACTAGTGCAACAGAAGCATAGCTACGCTAAGTTTACCCGGTTATTCCATGCTACATTTTACGTGAAAGGGGCTAACCCATCGCCGCAGCTATGGATTTGTGAAGGAAAAACCTGAAAAGTGCGAATGGCCGTGACCATTGTTATTCTTTTTCACAAAATCACCTCGGCAACATACAGTGTTCAGCACTTCGCAATCTCTCATCTCACCCGTGTCGTAACTGATATGAGTGTTTTGCTTAACAGGGGTCCGTGTGACCATATGTAAAATAACGCAAGACTTACCAAAAACTGCGCATTTTTTCTACAAAGTAGTTTCCAAGTTTTTCTTATTTACCATGCATTATATAATAATTTTGTAATTATTTATTCCTGCTTATTAATCATAATTATTAATATTGCAATATTTGAATTAGTTAAGCACAACCATTTTTTAAAAGAGATCTAATAATCAATCTGTGGGAATTTCTACGCCCCTCTTCTCCCACAGTGGTCGGATGTAGAGAAGAGGCGAAAAATAACGTTTGCTAAGTATATGTAAATATCTAAAGCTACCTGTTTGTTCCCTTGGCCGTCGAGACCACGGGTATTTGGGGTGCTCAGGGCAAGATGTTTGACAAAGACTTTGGGCGACGCTTGAGGGACCAAGGTTTTGACAATCGTTCCGGAGCGTTCCTGATCCAAAGGATCTCACTCGCCGTGCAGCACGGTAATGCTGCCAGTGTGATGGGTACCTTTGGGTCGGGCATGTTCTGGGGCGGTTTATTTGTTTAGTATTTTGTTTTTTATTGTGTTCAGTTTTTGCGTGTGTGTAGTTTTTTATTATTTGGTAATATTTATTTCTTCGATTATTTTAATTGACGATGCACTTGCGGATTTTTGATTTTATTTCGGTTATATTTATACAGATTCAATGAATTAATATAAAAAAAAAAAATAGAATATCTACAGTAATAAAGTACTTTGACTTTGACTTTGCAAATTTTTTGTAAACATTTCCTTACCGCGTAGTCCGATATTGTTAAGTTACCAAAAAAACTATTTTGGGAAAAATCCGCCATCTTGACAAAATTATTCTTTTTTGCTCCAAATTAACCATTAGGCTATAGGCTAACATTTTTAAATATAATATTACATTTTAAACTTTATTGTAAATAACAATACAGACCAGAAAATTTAAAATAACATAAAATGGCGAGCTTATATGTTAAAATAGATGGGTTCTAGCAAGCTTAGAATGGAAATGATATAATTAAACAACATTTAGACCTATGTGTACAACATCAAATAAGTTAATCGAGCAGTCTCTTAGAGGCACGCGAAAACATGTCAGGGCCTTTCAATGCGAGTATAGAGAAATTATATCAAATATTGAAAAGATAAATGAAGATAAGGGAATGCCTGAGACGGCAAACCGGGAGCCCTTTCAACTCCCTGCGATACTCCGAGAGTGATTCAAATTTGCGCAGGCGGAAACAAACCGAATCTTGAAGTCAATTGAGTGTGTTCAGTTGGTCTTCGTTCGCGCTTGCCCAGCAGATATTAGCGAAATCAATCAGGGGAATGAGAATAGAGAGGGCAAGTAAGATTTTTGTCTGGTGATGTAGGAAAATTTTTAGAAGTTGCCTAAGGGAGTGTAAACAATGGCATGCATATTAACCTCGCCGATTTGCACTGACCAGAACAGCTGGTTATCGAAGAAGACTCCTAGGTTTTTGGCCTCGATACAATATGAGATAATGGTTACATGATAGGTAACGAGAACAATGGTTATATGCTGTTATTAGTTAAGGGAATATCTGAAACTAAAACCAAAAATCCATAGCCTGTGACTTACTAGGATTGACATGTAATCTAAAAGCCGAGGCCTAGTCCCTCATTTTCTCAGATCAGTATTTAACACCCCTACAGATAAGACCATGAAAGGACTTTAGAAAGACCCCGGGTTCAGATGCTTTTTCTGATTTTCCTATGTATTATAAGTGTCTATATAGACAATATTAAAATGCGGAAACCGTGTTGGCATGGTTGTCTTTCGAGTTATTATTTTAAAAGTCGCCGTTTCTTCTTTTCTTTTTATGTTCAATGTAATTTCAAGTATATTGACCTCGAGGGCATCGACCTTGACTGCTTATGCATTTTTGCAGAAAATTCTAATTGTTTGTCTATAAATTATTTTCGGATAGTTCTTTAACTTGACCTCGACCTTTTGTCCATTTTTCGCAGATAATAACCTTACAGATATATATTGTTTTTATTGATGACCTGAATGGCCGAGTCGGCAGTGACCCTGCCTACGAAGCCAAGGGTCCCGGGTTCGAGTCTCGGTGGGGGCAAATATTTGTTTGATGAGAACGGATGTTTGTACCCTAGTCATGGTTGTTTATCTATCTAAGTAAGATATTTATCTATATAAGTATGTGCATCGTTGTCTAGTATCCAAGACACAGGGAATCCTAGTTTGGGGCTAGATAAATGTGTGTAAATAGTGTCCAAGGTATTATATTATTATTTATATACACTTCGCACCGGTTTTAATTCTTATAAGTTCCGACCTTACATAGATATATCCTAATTAAAATTCAGCACCAATCTCTAGCCAAATTTGGTATTTCAGCCAAGTCTATGTACCTCACAATTCACAGTGCTTGATAGAACAGCCTGTCGATTCTATAAATACAATCACTTCACTTCACCCTCACTTCACTTCATTTCACTTCACTTCGCATATATACTAACGCTATCCTTGCCAGCGTGGCAGTGAGTTGAACTAAATTTTGACAGATAATGTATGAGGTGAAGGGAAGTGAAGGTGAAATGAAGTGATAGGAATTTTATAGAATCGGCAGGCTGCACAAAGTTATGGTATAAGAGGAATTCGATGATTGCAGAAAGCGTCACAACCAAGCCTATGAAATCCACACCTCACCTAACCCCACTTTAACACACCTTGGTAGTTCGCGCCGGTGATGCTTCCATCCTCGTGACTGCACCCGTGATGGAGCCCAGGAAGTGTCCGCTTTAGGTTTCTTCCTCTTGTCGGCTGACTGAATGGATTCTTACTGTGAAACTTGTTCATAAGCGGTCGCAACTAAGCCCAGCACTCAAACTTCTGACGAGTCTTGTTCGGCAGCTGCATGAAGATTTGGCCATCGGATGTCCATATGTTGTTGATGCCGAAGTGTTTGTAAGTCGCCCTAAGCACTGTGTGACGCAATTTCACCACGAACTTATTAGTTTTCGTGATGCCCGAGCCCTTGAGGGCTTTCATCGAGTTTCATTGCTCACTGCGTGCCTTGTGGGGTGCTAATCATACAAGGAGGGGCCAAGTCTTGGCCCCTTTTGCTCCAGACCGATGAACCACTCTAACGTCACTGAGACAATCGTCGGACAAAAATAAACACTTACGGCGGAATAACGAGGTGTTTTTTTTTTTATTTTGACCTACTTCATAATTCAATTTCTTTATTGCACACAAATCATACAAAAAACAAAAGTTACATAAAAAAAGTGTACAAAGGCGAGCTTATCTCTAATAAGAGATCTCTTCCAGCAAACCAGGTAAACAAGGGAAAAGTTGATGGTTGAGCAGGGGTAGACCTATGTGTACAATATATAAAATAATAAATAAGATAAATTAAATAATAACTATAATAATATACTAAATACTTATTATACTACAACTACTATTTTATACTCTACTTATTGAATTTTTTTCAAAATTCAGCCCCCACAAGGTGCATTTAATAAAAAATAATATAGTACCACTAGTGGTAAGTTAAGAAATTATGTTATTCTGCCGCTATATCCATAGAATCTTTGTACACCAGATTGTATGGGAAATGGACTTGTAAAATTTTCAGGAAATTGTGTGGAGAGAAAATAAGGGAGGGGGACGGAGGAGATTTTGGTCATGGGGGAGTCAGGGGGGTCATGGGGAGGATTGGTCATGGGTAGTCAGGGTGGGTCATGGGGAGGATTGGTCATGGGTAGTCAGGGTGGGTCATGGGGAGGATTGGTCATGGGTAGTCAGGGTGGGTCATGGGGAGGATTGGTCATGGGTAGTCAGGGTGGGTAATGGGGAGGATTGGTCATGGGTAGTCAGGGTGGGTCATGGGGAGGATTGGTCATGGGTAGTCAGGGTGGGTCATGGGGAGGATGGGTCATGGGTAGTCAGGGTTGGTCATGGGGAGGATTGGTCATGGGTAGTCAGGGTGGGTCATGAGGAGGGGGGGGGGGGGGGGGGGCAAACTTCGGCTAGACTAGGTTATTGTGGTTAAATTTGAACTGGGTTATAGCTTATGTTAGAACGTAGAAAAGCCGCAATGGCTAGTGTAGGTAATCGTGCCTAAATATCAATAAAATAACGTACTGAAATATGTACTTTATGAGCATGTAACATATTGTGATGACTAACAAAATGTAGTATTGTGGTACTTACATGCTATTCTTGCTTCCTAACCCTTAGCTCCAGCTCCACCATCAGTCCTTTTTGTTTGTCCTTCAGGGTGCTTGCTCTATTACGCTGGATACTTGGTGAGCTGTGCTGCTTATTATTGGTCATCACTTTTATTTCCATAGGAACCTGTAATGTTTTAAACCATAAGAATACATTAATAAATCATGTTCGCTCTGCATTTTCATGTTATCAGCACTTCTAAATCGATAGGGAAGGGGCTTACCTTTGGTGACCTTGTTTTTGGCTTTCTCCGAAACTCTACAATCTCGGGCTTCGTGCGCGCTGGTGCGCTACTATTTTTCCTTTTGTTGTTATATAATTTTGGCTAAGTGAACTGTTTAAATTTTATATTACGAGCCTGAAACCAACAATTGACATTTGATTTGTTGATTGTTTATCTGGTTGTCATGGCAATGTCCATTCAAACTCGTTAGCGGTCTGATATGTTTACTTTAATACTTTTACAAAAATACTCTTTCTCTCTTGGCCACTCTCAATAATTACGTTTAATTTAAATAATTTTTAGAACTCTCCAAAAAAGGTATTAAAGCGGAACGTTTCTTCAATTCTGAGAGTCTCACGTCAGTTTCTGAACTGGAAGTACCAGTAAAGGCCTTATCCCGGGGTCGCTCAACCCCGGGATCCTGCGAAGCCTTCAAACTCCTTCAAATCTCCAAACTCTCCATCTACAACGGGATCCTGCGAGCCTTCAAACTCCCTCGAAACCTTCAAATCAATCTTCAAACAACGGGATTCTGCGAGCCGCGTCTACGCCGCTACCATTCCTACAACGAAGATTTCTACAACGGGATTCTGCGAGCCGTGCCAACGCCGCTACTGTTCCTACAACGACGATTTCTACAACGGGATCCTGCGAGGCGTAACTACAAGTACGCCGCTACTGTTCCTACAACGACGATTTCTACAACGGGATCCTGCGAGGCGTAACTACAAGTACGCCGCTACTGTTCCTACAACGACGATTTCAACAACATTTACAACAACAAATACACCTGCACCCAGGTCTCCGCTTCCTTCTTTCTATCCAGACATCTGTATTTTATAAAACCTGTTTCACATCTCATACATCCTCATCTTCGCATCATCTTTTTTTATAGACTTCACTGTAAATACTATACTTCTAATAAACTGATACTACTAAATTTTATCTTGGTTGTTTGCTGTTAGGTTCTGGTTAGGTTCAGATCTTCACACGACAAACTGTAGCAAAATAGCTTTTTATATTAGTCCACCGCCATAGGATCTTTCCTCTATTGTATTTTTTAAATGAGACATTATTAGTCTGAGTTAACGAAAAATTAGAATACCCAAATACTTGTGGCAAAACAAAATTATTACTTATCTTACGACTAGAGGCATTATATTATTTTATCAAATGACCACTGGTGGCAGACTATAGGATATCAATCAGAAGACTATTCTTCAATATTTCCACCAATATTTAGCTTGATGTTTCTAATTTCTGGGGACGGGCATTTGTTTCTTATTTTCCTGCACTAATAGGAGTTCACCTCTTACGGCGTAGCAGCCGGGGTTCTGCCTCACATGCGAGAGTCCGTAGGTTCGACTCCCGACCGTGTTCAGCGCAACGCAATCTCCCATCTCAACCGTGTCGTAAATGATTGAGTGTTCCGGCCTGTCAGAGGTTCGTGTGCGAAATAGAAAGTAATGCAAAGTAACTCACTAAAATAAAACGGGAAACCTTCTTGTCCTCCAAAGCTACGACGATGGGCTAGCAGCCTGTCTGTCTATCTACCTATCCGCCAAAATAGAGATTTCAATTACTGTGTAACCTTCTGAATCGCACTGTGCCAAAGTGGTTAATTTTAACGGCTTAATTTAATTATATTTTGAGGAACTGCCTATGCCCCTCGCAACCGGAATTCAGCTGAATTTGATTTTAAATTCAAAGTTAAAAATACCAGTCGTTTATCTATGAACCTGCATAAGTCTTGTTCAACTTGCGCTTGTCCGGTTTTCTTGCCCGTCGCGATTCAATTATTTTTTATGATAAGGTGAAAGGAAAATGACCGTCAGATAAACTAGGGCAGGTTGAGGCTCGACTTATAAAAGGTTGAATGACGTCAGGTGGATAACGAGGTTAGATGAAAAAGTTGAAGTTTAAGGTTCGGCGGTGAAATATTCTCTAGGGTGGTATATGTCGCGCCGCTGGAGTGTGGGTGAAAACCTTTACCCCTAGAACTAATGTAGAAAAGGTGATGGTTGAGCGGTTGAAGACCTACGTGTACAATAACCCATATTGCTAAAAATAGACTGCATACACAATTACTTAAATCCATCGTGTCAATATATATAAACCGTATTATACACTAATTTATACCAATATATGTATATCTAATTGGAAAGGAGTGATAGTGCTTCTTTAGCCGATTTTTGAATATATATGGAGATGGACTGTCCCTGATAGGTAAGGAAGCTCATCCATAATCGTATGACTCGGATTCTAAACCCGTGCGCGTAGGCTGCAGTGGAGCCATCTGGAGCTTTGAGCACAGACGCTATGTAAGCCCTCCGAGGCCTGCTTGAAGAAAGAAATTCGAAGTGATCACGCAGGAAGTTGGGGTAACGAGGGTTCCATAAAATATTACAAATTAAACCCAGGATATGAATCGGCAGCAACTTCAACTCCCTGCGATGCTGAGATACTTGGTCATACTTGCGCAGTCCGAAGTTGAACCGAATCCCGAGATTTTGAAATCGTTCGAATTTGTTTTTCATAAGCGCTGAAAAGCAGGAAAGCAAAGATCGGCAAATGCGAAAAAATATCATGTTTTTTTGAGTAATCTTCGAATCGACTTTGGTTTCCAGGGTTAATATTGGGTGCTTACCTATGAAATTGGCGTATTTTTCTTACAGATTCAGGAGTTCATAACTCGAGTAATTCAATAGCTATTTCCAGTTTTTTTTATAGTTTTAAAATTAATTTCAATATTTTACATGTACTTATTAAATTTTCTTTTAAATTTCAGTTTGATAACTAAAATGTTATCTTCAAAATCAGTGCCTCCTAAATGTCATCCATTTTCATGATAACATTCGTAGTTTTTTTTTACAGGTGACACTTTTCAAAATTTATATAAAATTTTCTGTTAGCTAAATGTTGTCTCATTCATACAATTAAAGTTTATAAAATTAGGATCTGTCATACCTAAAAAAAATATCAAAATGTTTTTACTGTAAATTGAGTTAACTTCAATTTCTCCATACAAAACGCTGATTTCATAGGTAAGCACCTAATATTACGATATTATGGTGCATTACCCTTATAAAACAATTTATACCGAATCATATCCAAAACAAACAAATGACCAGTAAAAGTTAATAACACAAAAACAAAAAACAAACAAACTGCCAAAAAAAGTCAACAAACTCGAAGAAGGCAAGTCCGAAGTCAGTGTTTAAAAACGGCTTTTTTATTTCACAAAAGTTTATCCCAACTTTGGTTGTTATAGGGTTCTTTACACTAACGTACCAGTGAAACCCTTCATCAAAAGCTACGAATACAGGGCTGCAATGGAAAAGTGTAGTAAAATCTAGAGATATCATTCTGACCAACGTTTACTATGAAACCGATTTGATCAGAGCAACTTTATTCTTCACTTTTCCATACACTTTGGGCCGGGCGGTCAACTGATTTGTAAAGAGAAGAAAAATAAAGTAGCTGTAATAAAATTGGTTTTATTGTAATAATTGTTCAGAATGATGTCCCTAACAACCTCTTAAAATATAATAATAACCTTTCTATAAAACCCTCATTAACTGAGTGTCCATTAGCACCCGGATGCAGTTCCGTGGTCTAATGGGTTTAACACTAGCTTCTCACCAAGGAGATGCAGGTTCGATGACTGACCATGTACCAATGAGATAATCAGAATCTTAAGAACATTATACGGACGTTCTAACGGTGATGGAAAACATCGTGAGGAAACCCTGATTACTCCATAGCTGCGGCGATGGGCTAGCCCCCTGTCACGCAAAATGCAGTATTGAATATTTGGCTCAAAGTGGGCACAATTGTGATTCTACCACCCCGTATGAGAAAAGGCGTGACGCTATGTTCTCAAAGTCTGACAGACACTAAATGCTGTCGCTGTCTCTCGCTCGGAAAATGACATCGGCAGTAACACATTAAAGGCTATTGACGACCCGAATGGCCGAGTCGATAGCAAATATTTGTTTGATGAGAACGCATGTTTGTACCCTCTGTATGCGTATCGTTTCTTGTACCCAAGATACAGGGACTCCAGTTTGGGGCTGGATAAATATGTGTAAATAGTGTCCAAGGTATTATAATTATTGCATCGGTGAAATAAGCAACTCGATTCATGATGGTTGAAATGTTGGACACAATCATTTAAAAATAAAACAAAACTCACGCTCATCAGCAACGTGGCTGTTACTTCAACAGTTAGGGGGACTGCGTACAACAGTACGAAAATTGTATTTTTTACAATAAAAAAAAATAAACAAAAAACTATAGTTTCAAGCACTACGTTTTAAGATGTTTTAAATACCTTTTTTTGGAGCAACAACCATAACAATATTCCTTGTAGAACCCTAGACGTTTGAGATGAAATATATATCTATTTTGTTTTATTTATTTTTATATCGTTCCCATTGGCATTCAAATTCTACGCCTAAGGAAAACGATGTCTTCAAAACAGAAAAAGAGAAATCACGCTTCAAAGATGGGCATTTCACATTACCCATCGACTTAAGCGGTACTTTATTTGAGCATGAGTCTACTGCTGTGCATTCTGACATAGGACTGGTCCATTCAACAATAGAAGTCTATCATTATACAGGATGTTGTTTTGTAAAGTTACGACCGGTTCAGGGACAAAAATCTTGGGTCTCCCATAGTAACTCGTAATCGATTGATCGGTCAATGTACTGAACTGAGGGATGTTTTTTTTTTTTCATTTGCAACCATATGTTTTATGGGCAAAGTTGTTCATAATGATGGGTACTATAGTCCCTGAGCCGGGCGTAACTTTACAAAACAAGAGCCTGTATAATAGGGTTAGTTAAGTTAATTAATTAGTGTGAATGATCTCTATTCCGTATCTCTGTCATCTTTAACTACAATCCACATCAAATTGATGCTTTGACAAGATTGTCAAAGAAGATTCTTTGATGTGTCTTCTAAAGCTATTTTTAATCATAATTTGAAAGGAATCGGAATATATGAATAATTACAGAATCGAGCTACTGAACGTGCTATTTGAAGCAATATTTGTTACAACGAAATAATAATATAAAATAAATAAAAGCCTAATTTTAGTATTACTGGGGTCCACATGTTGAACATGTTTGTGGTAAGCTGAGGTCACTCCTGGCAACTTTCTGGATAGCAAGGAACCGTATACCATACCCCATCCGACTCATGGTGTACAAAGCACTAGGCGATTCCATATTTACGTACGGCTTGTCCAGTTACGGCCGTACATATAATACCTACCTGAGTTCCATACTTAGCTACAGACCAGGCTGCTGAAACTAATTGTAGCCCCGAAAATAAAAAACAATTTGAGAACGACGATGTCCAACTATATAAGCACTGTGGAGTACTTCCAATCACGAACAAAGTTCACTATTGCCTGCTTAAAGAACAATTCCTCAATAAAAGCCATCGTTGAAAAATCAACCACCCTATAATTACCAGGCGAATTGCGCAGAGTAAACTGGTGACTGTACGCGCAAACAATACCTACGGTGAGCGAAGGAGCTCCTACATGATTCCGCGTTTAATCAATAACCTACCTACACAAATCAGGAACTCAATCACGCAGACAAATAGTAAATACAAACTGAAAACATACTTTCTCTCAGCTATAATAGCTATAATAAGAGTAGAAATTCGTCGGTAAGCTATAAATGGAAAATTACGTCCCAAGCGCGACCCAATAAAAATATATTTGAAATTTTCTCTCAAAATTATAAGGGTTGAACTTGAGAACTGCACACACTTTTTTGAACTTTAATTTACTTTAATTTTGATATAGCTATGAATACTGTATAATGAGTAGATAACACCACAAACAAACCTCAGTGGTGTTCAAGTATGTAACTCTGTGATTTTTAATATGTCATTAATAAAATTAAATAAATAAATAAATATTATAAAAATAAATAATAATAATGTATTATTGTCTCCTTGTCTATTATTTTACTACTAAGTATTAATTTAAAATTAATCAGATTTTATAGCCAATTGTAAATAATCTTGTACGTAAATTATCAAAGAACCCTCAATAGATTACTATGACTCGCATTTGTCTGTCCTTTTTGCAAAGTCGTTTTTCATAAACTTTTCTTTCTAGGCATTTCATTAAATGTTTCTCCTACCTCCACACACGCAAGAACCAATTGGGCCAACAGCGCTCAAAGAAGACCACAGGGGGTAACTACAACGTCTTTAGCTATTCAGTTTAGGGACCTAAAATGACTATGACCATCTTAAAACAAGTATTGGTATTAGGTAAATGAAGCCCAATATGGCGTTTTGGAATAGAAATGGTTGCCATGGTTATTTTCTTGTTTTGAACCTAATCTAAATCGCTATAAAGGTTGTGAAGGTTTAAGAGAAAAAATTCTGAACCGGTGGCCAATAAGGGCTATCGCGTGTTAATTTGCTACAATGGGCTCTGCTGTAGCGTGAAGTCTCCCGATACAAAACGAACTGACAGCCCCATCCGTTTTGAAGGCGGTTATATTTTAAATAGTTTCGTTCATAATTCAGAACCTTACTTGCCAGTGGCGATTGGCCAGTGGCTCGCATTGGTAAAATGGTATGGCCCTGTGTGTAATGTAATGTAATGTAATGGCCCTCATCGAACTGTCATTGGTATGCCATTGATGCTAGCGACGCGTCACTGGTTAAATTAAAAAGACTACAGCCATTTTCAGACGGACAGACGGATGGACATTTTTAGATACGTGACTATATCGCACCCTTTCGGTCGGAATCCTAAAAAAGACAAGCCGATCCGTCGAATCAGTTCAGCAGTCTAAAGAATACAGGATACATAAAATGAGAAAACTTGCTAAACAGCACAAATTACTCCAGTCTCCGAACATTGGGTAAAATAAAACGAACGGGGTGACTTGCTCCAACCCTAACTTTAAATTGGTGTATCAAATATTGTTGCAAACTTGATAGCTATTATTTCACTTAATGAAAACCTTCACATCCTTTTCCTTGTTACTACTTCTGTATTACCATAGAACTTATTGAATTTATCGTTACAACTCCGTTGTATGATTAAAAGCGTGCACTCAAGTAATCACAAGTAAAACTGGAGAATCCCAAAATTTATAAACTGGTAAGTTTAAGCAAAATAAGCTAAAAACGACCATATCAAGAACAATATTGCAAATATTGCAAAGCTTAAGCACATATTTGAGAGCCTTCGGCCTCCATCCATTCAGCCTCCAGGCATTCAGCCTCCAGGCTTTCAGTCTCCATGCCCACGGACTCCAGGTGCCCAAGATTCCACATACTATAGCCTCCGTAACAACAGTCACGACAGATCACTACAGAAGCCTCAGTCCGTATATAGTATCTGCAGACGGAACTGCCTCAAATAGCCAGGAACACCCACTGTTTGTCACAGTATCCCCCTTCCGCTATGGCTTACCGACGCCCTCGAACGCAAGTTTCCAACGTCCACTCGCCAAACCCTAGCACCATGTACTGCGCTGCTGTTTGGGTCCGTTTTCCGTAGGAACCCGCCAGAAGTTAGCTTATGGAGTTGGTGACACAACTCCCATACTACTGAGAAAGAGCCCTTATGCAGGAGTCCAACTTGCCATCACTCTGCGAACTTTTAGAAATAAAAATTAAGTCGCCATTAGAAAACGTCTTGGTTTCTTTACGACTTTCAGTGATATGCTCATCCTTTTGCCGCTGATTGGCATCGAGCAAATCAGTTGCACGCTGTTGATACAATCTAGTTAAAGCCTCTCGGTTAGAATAAGTATCATTCAAATCCACATCTCGGACAAGTGATCTTATCTTTAGAGTGACGGCCTCAATATTCACAAAGAGTTGCAGTGCTGATGCTTGAGTTGCAGGATGCCTGGTGATATTGAGTGTGGACTGAATCTTCCACAAAGTAACAGCCCAGTTAACTCCTTTGTCATTTGCCTCTACACGTAACAGGTTCAGAACGGTGCGGCAGTATCGATCCAAATGCTTGTTTTCTCGATGCATATCAGGAGAGATGAGATGAGTAGCACTTCCTAGTTTAGTGGTCCAATTACGAAAGCTGGCACTTTCAAACATTCTACAACAATCCGTAATCATGACGTACCAAATAAAGATACCGCGTTAGTAAAAAGACATTTCAGTTTTTGTCGGAAAAACGGGTAGAGTAATTTTGAAAAAGTGTTCATGTAGCGGGCCAAGGACATCCACGTGGATAACGGAGAATAGTATTGCCCATGATGGATAGGTTAGGCGCAAAGGGCAAGGCAAGGCAAACCACACAGTTGTTTTTGTATTTAAGGACAAATTGCCTAGGCTCGGGAACCAGAAGTGATTTAGTAGGAAGTTAGTAGTTTTATCAATCCCTATGTGTATACGTATGGTCATCATGAAATACCCTAAAAAGGCCATGACCATATCTTCCCAAGATAGCGACAGTTTGTAGCACACGATGTCATTTTTGATCACATAGCAAGAGGAATCTCTCTGGCAATGCCTTAACTTTAAATCCTGCGTCTAGACTCTAGAGTACAATGTCTGAGCGATATAAGCCCAATTACCCGATTTACGAATATGCAGAGCTGTCGCTACGTCTCAAAAAATCTGGATGTTGCAAAAGCGCCCCTTTTCTGTATTCGATTTTGAACCGAAAATCCTGCATGTAACGGGCCACTCGGGGAACGAGGTTTTTCTTTCTTTCGGTTAATTTCGGTGAGTTACGATCCGTAATTATTTGAACCAATCAAATAGTAGCGAAAATGCTGCAGAGTTTTAACGATTGCTAGTCTCAAGTTCGTTACTGTGGTGGTTCGAGACTGCGCCATGCGCCGCTCGACTGAAATAACCGACTACGCATTTTTGTTTTCCCACATACACCTGTACCAGGATCGCACATAGCCCAAAGAACTAGGGTTTATATGTAATTCGGTCGTTAAGGCTGGGTTGAAAATAGCGAGCACGGGCTCCTTAGTCAAACACCTAATTATTTAAGTACAAGCCGCTTCCTTGTTGATGGCCCCTGTGGCACTGCTGTAGAGACTCTCCATGCGGAAGAACCGGGTTCTATCCCCGGCTGGGGATAAAAAAATAAAACCAGGTCTTGGATGTTTCTATTTGTGTGATGTCGCTGTTCCAGTCAGAAGCAATGTATGTGCGTTTATATAAATGTTTGTTTCTTTTGTTTGTTTGTATCCTCTGTGGTAAAAGGTACGTTTTTTTTTCGTCAAATTAGCAATGCAGGCAGTTCTTGTGGCGTAATTTGCAATGTACCTTCTGAAATATCATGCAAGACCCAGAAACTGCCCGACTTGCTTCACGCTTGAAGGTTAGGGAAGTTCATCTAGTGCCTCAACTTTCTTAGAGCTTGGCCCTCACCTTGATTAATTAGCCTCCTTAGGCACTCGATTTCGGTGTCAAGGAACGTACATTTTTTAACGTTTATGGAAAACCCAGCTGAAGTGAGCGTTTCAAGGGCCTGTCGCAACAAATATATCCCGTCATCTACCGACAGTATTAGGACTTCATCCATGTAATTCAGGATATTACCCGTCTCAATGAGCGTTTTGAGCATTTTTGAAATGTTCCGCCGATAAACAACAGGTGCGTTCACCAGGCCGAAATGTATTTTCAGATATTCGAAATGTCGAACGCTGTCTTGCTAATTATCGCATCGCCCATGAGGCCCACTAGGTGGAATCTGGTAGCCAGAAATAGTTGTCGATTTGGTCATCTTATAATTGCAGAAGAAACAGTTTCCTTATGGTGACCGCACTTAGTGCCCGGTAGTCCACGCATATCCTATCAGAGCCGTCCTTATTAGCAACAAGTATGATAGGACTCGCGTATTCAGACTGACTCCCGGATTATTTCTTTTTCTAATAGTTCGCGAAAAATATGCCGCTTTTTCGACAGCTAACAACTTGTAAGGGCGATAGTACACAGACACACGGTATTCAATCTTCTTCACCTAATTTCTTAGATTAGGTAAGGAAAGGGACTTCCATACAGTCGGTATTAACCTCTCAAAAACCGAGGATAGTTGGGCGGGTCGCTATTTTGACCATTATGCCATGGTAATAAAATTTAAAACCTATAACGGAAAAGCGCGGCGATAGCTTACGCCGGTCGTATTCAAGAGGTTAGGATGCCGGCGGACAGCTAATCAAGTGCAATTAGAGGCGAACGCTAATGTTCATTCGACAAATCGCTATCTCTCCTGAAGCATGTGGGTGCACAGTGGGAAGGATTTCGTAATTACGAACTTACGTTTTTTTGTTACATAACATTATTTAATTCATAGTAATTGATGGGTTCTATTGGCAATTATATGTTCTCAGAACACTTTTTATTGAAAATATAATTTGCGAGAAAAATTTATACAATAAAACAATGTCTGGAGCGATATCTTATTTGCTTAGTACCAATTAATAAGTACCAAGTCTAAAACTCAAGTTGATTTTATTGTAGGCTTAATCTACGGGTGTTCGTGTACAATACCAAATAGTCCCGGAATTCCTGGTTGTCAGGATAAACAAAGCTGAACTTAGGTACTTTTGGCGATATCATATAAAGGGAGCAAACGCATTATTAATTCTTCTTTCTAGTCGTTTCCTCATGGCTGAGGATTGACGTATACATACACAAAGACATAATTTATTAATAATATTCATTACATCTAATCTTAACTGTCACATTTATTGGTACGGGGCTCGACCAAGGATCTCCATTTTGTTCTGTCCAGGGCTTCGTGTATTGCTTCGTGTAGACCAAGCTGCAGGTATTCCTGCGTGTGACTACACCAGCATGAAGGTGGTCTTCCACTTGTTCTTGCACCTTCTGTTTCTATCTCGCCTCCCAGACGCCGGAGGGGTGCCGCCCCGCCCGCGCCCCATTGTGGTACGACTAGCGCGACGCTCGCTACGGGATGATCCCATCAAGCAAGCCCGCGTCCGCCGCGGCGCCACCACTGCTGATCTCGGCCTCCCGCCCCATGTGCCCATGAAGCTTTTTGTCAATGAGAGGCTATCAAAGCTAAACAGGGCTTTGTTTGGGAAGGCGCGTAAGCTAGGAGATGAACAGAAGTGGAGGTTTGTGTGGACCAAGGAGGGCAGAGTTTATGCCCGACGTCATGTCGGCGCGGAAGGTTTCCCCATAAAAACTGAAAGTGACCTGAAGCGAGTTTTTGGGGTGAGCCTAAGTTCGGTGCAATAGACTATGTCAAAACAATAATCGATACAAACCGATGCTATTACAATCTACTCCTGGTTTTGCAATCAAGCTGCCTTTTGTTTTTTGCATGTTGTAACTATGTTGTGTTCATAATCTGGGCTTTAATAATAAATTTGTTGATAACTGTGATACAAATCGCTATTATGGTCATAAACCGATACTATTTACTGCTGGCTTTGCTATTAAGTTGTTTTTTGCTTTATGCATGTTTGGAATATATTGTATTAATTTGTGTTATATGTAATGTACCGATAATTACGATGAAAATATTTAGAATATGCGAGTATAGGGTTACTATGTGGATTTGTGATCGCGCGACAACGCTTGACGAGAAAATTATTTTTCTGCTTATTTTGCACTATTTTTCTGTTATATTTTTACTTGTCCAATTCCGGCCCCGCTCATTTTTATTCTACTTACTTTTCTTTATTTCCCACGTAATGGCTAATTGTAAAATTCTGAAAGTTGGCTTTTTTAACGCGGGTTCACTTGGTACAAATCACGATGAATTCATAGGTGCACTCATGAGGGAGTTGCCCAATGTGATCGCGATAAACGAGACTTGGCTCCGGGCTGGACAGGAAGGCAACGCGCCGAAGGTTCCGGGCTATAGACTGAGGCATATACCGCGTTCGCTGCACATACGGCGCGGGCTGGGGGGGGGGGGGGGAGTAGGTTTTTATGTACGAAGCGGGGTGGTCGCACGGACGTGTCCGCACCCGGCTCCCACGGCACATATTGAACAACTGTGGATCTCGATTAATGTCAAGTCGACTAGGGTTATAATTGGCACTGCTTATCGTCCTGATTGGGTCGAGTTAGATGACTTACTTGACGACCTCACGGATTCTATCACGGCCTTTACTAATTATGATAAGGTAGTGCTTTTGGGTGATTTTAATATAGATATTTTAGATACCGCTGATAGTGCAACGATGCGTCTAAATGATTTCCTTAGAAGCATGAATATCAGAAATGTTGTCTCAGAGCCGACACATTTTACATCCCTTATTGCTACACTTCTTGACTTGACTTGCTGTGCACTGATGCGTCCGTGTCTTGCGTCTCATTACTGAACATTCCTCACCAGGGCCATGTAATGGTTATGGCAACTTTGAAGATCAAAAAGGAAAAAATAAAACCACGTTATAGTGTGAACAGACCTATACGAAAAATAAACTTGATCTAAATCTAAATCTAAATTTGATCGACTGGGAAGATGTAAAAAAAAAAGTAAAAATTATTTATTTCACAAATTGTTTTACACAATACATTATGGTTCCCTGTCTTCCTAACTAGTAAAATACCTAGTATCTAGGGAGACAGTTCTTCCCAAAAACGTGTTTCTTAATAACATTTATAACACATTTTGCTAACTTTTTTGTAAAAAAAAATAATAATAATAATTTAGTTATGGTTATGACAATTAGAAAACATTAGAAGAGGAAAAACAAAACAAAAAAAAAATGTATACAATGCAATATTCATCAGTTCGTGCTACGATGAGTGTATGTGAAATTGTTAAGTGTGAGTGTAAGTGTTGTGCTTGAATGGAAGATTTTTTGTATGAAGTGTGTGTTCGTGATTTGGGGTGTAGTGAGTGTTAGTGTGAATATATTATGCACATAATTTAAATGTAAATAGCTTTCTTTGTAATATGTGTACATATACATATTTATATGAGTATGACGTGAGCAGAAGTGAGATGGAGGATCTAGATGGCCGAGGTCAATAAGCTTTCAGTAGCATCATAGTCAAGGGATCTGAGCCAGTTATACACTTTAGTTTTGACACTATAACTTTTATCGTTTATTATATTCATTTTCCTATTAATTTTGTTGTACAAACGAGGCACGAGACTGTCAAATTGTCTGCACGCATGGGCACTTTTGACTAGCGGTATTGGAATCCGAAAGATCCATTTGGTGCTAGTGGGTAGATGTGGGACTACAAGACTATGATACCGCCTAATGCATTTGTGAATGTATGTTTGCCTAACTGTGAGAACATTTGTGTCCGTAAACACTTGTGTCGTAGGCTGCCGCCATGGAGCAAACAGTAGAACTTTAAGTACAGCATGCTGTGCACGCTCAGCCTCTACTAGTATTGATTTGGAAGCACCTCCCCATGCACAGATGCAGTATTCAATAACACAGTGACATAGGGCATTATATGTCTGGAGTACAATGTTTCTGTTTGCGTATAGACGAAGGTTTTTAAAAATGAATATTAGTTTTCTAATCCTCTTTGATGTAGATGTGATGTGTGGTCCCCAATTAAGCTTGTCATCCACGATAACACCTAGGTATTTAATAGTTGGCACCCTTGATAGACTGTCACAGTTGCAGGAAACTCCTTCCACTAACCTTTTATTACATGGATACGTGTGGATAGATAGGACATTGAGGTTATCATTTGGGCTACCAGCTGCTGTTTTGCTAAAGCACAGATATTTAGTTTTCATGGTGTTCAGCGATAGCAAACTAACTTCCAACGAACATGTAACTTTGGCTAACCCACTCTCAGCTGAATGTTTTGCATCTGTCCAGTTCTTTCCGTGAAATAGGATAACTGTATCATCAGCAAACATAATCAAGTCAGCTTTATTAATATCTAGTTTACAAAGTTCGTTGATATAAATGAGAAATAACTTCGGTCCTAGAGTACTTCCTTGTGGAACACCATAAGTACATGTGGCATTCCCACTCAATTGTTTTTCGATTCGGACGGCTTGTTCCCGATTTGTTAGGTAGTCTGCGAACCAGGCCAGTGCAGAGCCGCGGTCCCCAGGTTTTCCAATCTGGCCAATAGGATGGGGACACATACTGTATCGAAGGCCTTTTGTAGATCGAGGAATACACTCACGCACTTTTCACCTCTGTCTACATATCGTGTCTCCATCGACGTCAACTTCACCGCCGCATCCTCCGTGCTTCGACCTGTCCTGAATCCGTATTGGTTACCAGACAGTAGGTTATTTGTTTCCAGATACCTGACCAGTCTTTTATTCATTATTTTTTCCAGAATTTTAGTAAGTGTGGTTAATAGCGTTATGGGCCTGTAGTTTGATGGAAGTTTTTTATCTCCAGTTTTAAATATAGGGCAAACTATTCCTATTTTGAAAATAGACGGAAAACTACCACTCTCCAGGCTCAGGTTGCACATATGTGCTAATGTGCTAGCGGCGATACCAACAACTGACTACATCTTTTGATTATAGTTGTAGGAATGTTATCCCAGCCAACTGCACTACTTGGCTTAAGCATTTTAATTGTTTGTGATATTTCTGTAGTGTCTATAGAGTACAGCATCATTGAATTAGAAGGAGCAGTCCTAGAAAACGCGAGGGAAGCTAGGTTGGATTCAGTTGTATTTAGCTTTGTTAGGGTTTCGTTTGCTAGTCTGTTGTACTCATCCGTTGATGATATGGTAGAACGTTTTGGGAGGCACCTTTTAGAGCTATATGACAAACATGCCCCGTTAACCAAGACTATGATTAGGGGCAAACCGACACCTTGGCTTACAAGTAATATACTTCTGATGATGCGGTTACGTGATCAGGCGCATGCTTGTTCACGCATATCAAAAACTGAACAGGATAGAGAGCAGTATAAGTCTCTAAAGCATCTTGTTAATGTGGCATTGTATGGTGAGAAGAGAGCTTATTTTGAGCAGCATATCAACAAGCACGTTCATAATTCTAAAAAATTATGGAAAACCTTAAATCATAAAATTTTACCAAATTTTAAAAATAATCGTGGTTTACCTGAACATTTCAATGATCCTGATCTAATTAATTCAAACTTTTTAAAAGTTCCTGGCGCTGGTGCGGTTTTATTTCACGTCTAACTTATTTTGAATTTAATAGATACAGTCAGGCTGAGTTTTTCTTAGACCAGGTAGATGAGAGCTATGTAGCCAAAACAATCCTTGCCATAAATTCAAATGCTAGAGGAGCTGATGGAATAACCGAAGTTATGATTTTACTAACCCTGCCTCGTACTCTTGAAGTCATAACTGCTATTGTAAATAGGTCTATAGCCTCTTCAATTTTTCCATCCCAATGGAAGACGTTCTATACCGAAAATTGACAACCCTGTAAATATAAGTGACCTACGTGCAATAAGTATCTTACCGTATCTATCTAAAATTTTGGAAAAAGTGATATATAACCAGGTCTCAAAGTACTGTGAGAGTAATAACATCCTGCCTCAGCGCCAGTCCGGGTTCAGAAAGAGGCGTAGCACTGCGTCGGCCCTGTTAGATGTGGTGGATAATATCCTGTCTTCTCAGGACCAGGGCAGGGGAACCATACTCGCTCTCCTAGATTTTTCCAGGGCTTTTGATGCTTTAAACATTCCACTACTGCTGTCAAAACTGTCAAAGCTTTCTATGGCTTCGATTTTCCTACCATAAAATGGTTTAGTAGCTACCTTAGCAATCGCTGTCAAAAGGTAGTGCTGGATAAGACAGACGGATCTCAAATGCAGTCACAGCTAGCTATCCTTAATAGAGGAGTCCCACAAGGATCCATACTTGGACCCCTTCTGTTTATAATATATAGTGCAGACATCACTCGAAGTATAATTAACAGTAGTTATCACTTGTATGCCGATGATCTTCAAATTCATATATCAGTTGACAATGATTCCCGTATGGGAGTGGAGGCTCTGAATGAAGATCTGGGCCGTATATCGCAATGGGCGTCTTCTAACACTAGAAGACTAGAGTCCTTAACCCAAATAAATCGAAGTGTATGATATTGGGCACAAAAAATCAAATACAGGCAATAGCTATGCATGATCCGAAGGTCCTGGTAAATGGGGTCGCCATTACACGAGTCCGGGAAGCACGAAACCTGGGTCTTCTTATGGATGACAAACTTCGTTTTGAGGGACATGTCCTTGAGGTTATAAGGAATTGCTTCTATAGGCTTAAAGTTTTATATAGAATCCGTTACCTTCTTAGCGTTGACCTGCGAATGAATCCTTAGTACTATCCAAGCTTAACTATTGTATTACAGTGTATGGAGCGTGTCTATTTGAGAAAACACAAAAACTCATACAAAGAGTACAAAATGCCTGTGCCAGGTTCTGTTTCGTAATTCCCCCCAAAACGCACATTACTCCATTTTTAAACAGGGCAAATATTTTAAGGATGAAAGCTAGACAGGATTTGTATTTTTCAACGCTTTTGTTTGAGGTTATAGTGAAGAGGACACCTTCTTATCTTTGTGACAAACTTACCTGGCGTATGTCCCAGAGAGTTGCTCCTTTTCTCTCAATGCCTCGACACAAGGGTGCAGCTTTCCGTGGCAGTTTTAAGTACCGTGCCACCAAGTGCTGGAATAACATCCCACCACCCCTTCGGCTGCTTACTAGTAAGGCTGGGTTTAGAAGTGCCAATAGAAAGTATTTGATACTACAGCAGAAAACTTAGGGAACGGCACGAAGCTAATCTACCTGTTACCTGTGATATTTATATTGTTTCCAATTATATGATTACTATGATTAATTCCCTACTGATTATTATTATTTTATAATCCTAATGACATTTTCAATTTAATCTTACTTGTAACCCTGATATCAATTTTATTACAAATTGCTAAATTTTTTTAATTTTATTTCTTTTATTACTATACATTTTAATGATATAATTTTAATGCTATAATTTTAATACAATCTTCTAGAATACAATTTATTTTATTCAACAATTTTATTAAAATCATCATATTTTACGTTGTTAAATGTGTACTTGAGCAGACCGTTGTCTCGTCCGTACTGGCTCTGACAGAATATCAGCGTCACAGATTCGTCTGTGACATTGCTGAGTCAGGGCCATTTCATTGTCGCGGTACAGTCACAATACCACATAGTTATCCTTACCATACCTTAATGTTTTGCTTGTATAATTTTATTATTTATTGTTTGTTTTATTTAACTGCTGTGTTTTGTTTTCTTTTTGCAGTTTTTTTGTTCTTAAAGTTTGAGTTAAAATTATGTATTTGTGTGTGTACCATGTTGCAATGAATAAATTAATTTATCTATCTATCTATCTATCTATTTTTCAATTAATTTACATACATGTTCCATACACGCTATATGTTAAAGGAAGTCCAGCATTTGGATTATCCAGGATTCAGTAACATAAAGCATATTTCTTTATGTTACTGAATCCTGGATAATCCAAATGCTGGACTTCCTTTAACATATAGCGTGTGACCATTATTACAAAATACATCTAAGTTTTATGATTATTTTTATCAAACTCGTACTGTTGATTGAGCCATTACTTGTTATATTATCAGTGATTTTGTTCATATTGTATAAGTGAAATAGAATGTCCTCAATTGATCTCAGAGCATAGCAAATTCTATCATAACAATTCTAAAAAAGATGAGACACTAGTTTTGTCTGACTATATAATGATTATATATTCAGTCTGATTTAAAATATTTTTGAACCAACCTGCAAGCCTACTAAATTTTTTATCTTGTATAGCAAATTATTAAATTATTTTAAGCCTAGAAGGAGGATCCAGTTATGGCTTTTATTAGTTATTTCAAGAATTCACTAAAATTGGTAGCTATCGTTCTTTGAATTTTTTAAATATACGCGATCGATACAAAACATGTTGTGAATAGTATCGACTTATTTATGTGTTTAAATGAGAAGCTTAATACATTTTCGGATATTGTAATATTTTGTAAACATTTAAAATAGGAGCTTGGCTTACTATTGAATGGAGAAACACTGTGATTTTCTCGGAATTATGCTGGAAGTATATTTCTAATATGAAACGTAGATAGACTGCTGCTAATCATAATTTAAATCATATTCATGAAATGTATGGCCCAGTTTCTTCGATACTGAAGGAGAACAAGTTGATGTTGTTGACGGTGAGCCTTCTGACAATATAGAAAATCAACCTCTTAGTGTACGTGAAGCTTCCACTTCCTTTATTCCGAGGAAACTATCTGAAAAACTGGGCTCAAAACAAAAAAGAAGACGTATTCAAATAATAAGTGAATCCTTGTCTCCAGACATACTGTTAAGGTCAAAAGTAAAAACTTTAAAGGACAATTATGAAGAAGTAAGCAGAATTTTGGACCACCTTATACATAAACATATAATATAAACATATAGAAAATAGTTATAAACATCTTGAAGATATTCATAAGGTTCAGTCCTGAATAAATGAAAAAATGTATATTAAACTGAAAAAGCACTGAATCTGTATGTGTCACTTGAACTTTTTAAGTGGCAATACATGAGTCTGATAGAGTCAACCAACAAATTGCATTTGGCCTGTTTCATTTCAAAGTTGGACAAGCAAAACTGGATTGTTATCCCTCAAAAGAACATTTAACTGTTACTGAAGAAGGAGCGCAGATAAAATTACAAATCTTGCTTGATTTAACTGTGTTCAGACTTATTATTGCATATAATTTAGGACTAAATACATAGGCAAATATAAAACTTGCAAGCAAATAGGGCTATGATGAGGTTTCAGGACAAAGCAATTTTAAGCAAAATGCTAATTTGGATGACTCAAGTACCTTTTTTATTAGTTTGGTTCCATTAAGGATTGTTTCGGTTGATGTAATTATATTGGAAAACGATAGACGGTCAACTGTATTTTACTGTCGACCTATTGTTTTCAAATTCATGAAAGAAACTAAAAAGTCAGCAGACAGAGAGAGAAAAGTAGTTGAAGATCAAATTTAAGACCTGCAGCCCACAAAAAAAGGAAGCTTATCTATAAATCACAAATTGCTCTTAAGAATGATAGGTGGCTAAATTTCTTCATTAAATCTAGCACTTCGCCTGCTTCTTGCATTAACTGTAGAACAAAGTCCTCAGAAATTAGTTATCTAAACGCGATTTACTGAAGACCAAAAAATAAGACATGTATAAGTACTGACTTTCATATTTACATGCCTTGATCAGATATATAGAATGTTTACATCACATAGGTATACATATATATTTTTAATACTGCACTTATATTTCTTAATAAAATGTCACGATTGTGATGTGAAATGTGAATAACAAAAATGTCAGCTAACAAGTTAGACTTCAAACAATAGACTGCAAGAAAAGAAAATAAAGACATATTAATGACTCGTAAGAGGCAAAATCAAGAATCGTTCCGAAATGAAAGCAATTTAGAGTTTTACATCGTTAAACAGGGCACTGAAACCACAAATAATGGCAACACGGCTAGAATTTTTTTCAGAGATAATAAAATAACTGCACGGATTACAGGCAATAATCATGATTTTATCAAAAGGATTCATGTTAAACTGCAAACAATAGTTTTGATGTTGCAAAATTTTCTCAGTTTTACCGCGAAACTGCAGCCTTGTTTTTAAATTTATAACCGTGGTGTAATATGCCTGCTAGTATCCATAATATACATAAGATACATGGATCAGACGTAATTGAATAGTTTGGGTTAATGCCCATCGAAAATTTTTCTAAAGAAGTTTAAGAAGCGAGAAACAAAGAGTTTAGAATATATGGAGAAGGACATTCCAAGAAAAGTAAGCAGGTATGCGTCATTATATTTACCCATAGATTAAGCCTACAAATAAACCAGCTTGAGCACTTTTAATGGTACTTATATAGAAAATTAGGTATCGCTCCCAACACTATTTTTATTAAATACAATTTGCTCGCAGATTATATTATTTACATCAACAAAAAGTGCTCTCAGACCTATTATTGCCTTAATAAGGACTATCGATTGCCATAAACAGATAGATTTACAAAAATAAAGATAAATTTTATTGTGTTCCGTGAATACCGAAAATGATGAATGAAACTTGATTATATTTAAAATTTATTTGTGGCATTATGCAATTTGTTAACATAAACTGTGGCAAGTGACAACTCAGGGAACTCTAAGACGGTTGTTACGTAACAGGTGGACTATATTTCTTGATTGCCTATCCCGCACAAAACCTTGTAAAGAATTCGGTCCCAATCCAAGTGCATTAGAACTGCTCTTGAGACCAGGGAAACATACACACCACTATCGACAAGAGCATCAACCGGTATATGGCGAATAACAGCCGACTCAAGATAAAAATGTACGTTACTGGTCCATTTGTTAGTGGCATCCACCCGCGATTTAGCAAAACTCTCTTCTAATCTTTAGACAGCGACCCGCACGTGACTGGATTTCTGCCGCATGATTTTTTTATTAGCTTTAACCGAAAAGTTATAAGTTATCCATTGCAAATAAAACACTTTATCGGTCATTTTGGAACCCCGCGCTTATAAAAATTGCTATATCCTGACCTGGACGGACAAACAAAATTGCGGGTATTTTGAGAATCACTTTTCGCTTCGTCATAAACGGATAGAAATTCGACGAGATCCCTGCCATTCTACGTGAGTATGCCGGGCACGGGTGTGCAGTTTTGTCGCGGAAGGTTAGGGACAGAGCGTGATATAGCCCATATCTCTGTCCCTCACTTTACCGTGTCATCAACCCCCCGCGGGGACGGCTTGCTACAGGTGCTGGTCTGCAGGTTAGTGTTGATGCTGGAAGATTTTACTTGAGGGTCTACAACGCCACGAACCACAATAGCCGTTTTTTGCTCACGAGAAAGGCCTATGACTATATTCAAGCGCAACATGGACCTCCGCGCATACTCCGCAAATGTTTTATAATGGTTCGAGTCAGTGCATTCAAAATATTTGCGACAACAATTATACTACGTGGCCGTGGGCACAGGGAGCGGAACTCTAAAATATAATTATTCCAGCTACGGTCATTAGTATCCTACTCATCAAACCGTGTACGAGAGTCACCTTAAAGGGAACTACCGATGCGAGCCAGGCACTCACTATCGTTCCGACTATTCAAAACAAATCCCCTCTCAACCTCTGCGTACTAAAGTAAAGTCATGCATAGCAGGGTGATAGTTCGAAATATAACAATTGTTCGATCTTACTTGCACAAGGCTCGTTAGCGCGCCAACAATCCTGTCCGTCATGTCCTTGCCGCTCCCTGCCCCATCGTCGTCATGGGCTCCGCGCCACCTCGGCCCCACGCGTGTTGTTTACCTTGAAGCGGAGCTAGTGCCTCCATCAGCAGAAAATGGTTGAGGCGGTGGCATTTGACAAAGACGATCTCATTCAGTCTGGACGTACGTGCTAGGCGTCGATATCCTATTCCCAACTGCATTCAATCAGCTAATTATCTCTAGAAGCGCGTCCCAACACAAATTCTGCATGAAACACAAGTTCCACAAAATTAAAGGACGAAATACACGGCCGCTAGCAACGTCATCCAGCAAATAAAGAAGTCGCGCACATCTCATTCTAATACACTGCCGACGACAAAGACAACAACAAGGTGACTTTTGCTGGATGCCGTTGCTGGAAGCCGTGTATTTCATCCTTTAGAGTCATCACAAAAAAAGTCATTCAAATAATATGAAAAACAAAAAATTTAAGTCCCCTAGCTAAGCCTGTCCAAACACGTTCGTCCCTGTTAACCGCCAACGCTGCAATTGTTGGTCCCCGCCTGCTCGACATGTTTTTATGTGATATTAGCCTCCAAGTGGTTCGATTTCATGTGATACCACGCCATGACTACGTGGTACTTGAAGATTGGATAATCTCTAACACTATGATAATATTCTTGTTAGAGATACGCCGATTTTTGTACACATTTAAAGCATTTACTCATATTGTTAAGAAATTTATAAAACAAAATTACTATTTAAATAGGCAGATCTTTTATGAGCTAGCCAGAGCTACATAATCGCAAAAATAAAACCACGACTACGTCCAAAAAATTATGACCCCACATGACAATCACAAGACACATTTAGGCCCACTACTTCGAAGGCGAGTCAACAGTATTCTCTGAATAACTTTGAAAACTCCACATTGGTGCCAGGGTGGACCAACTCGAATGCCACGGGCTTTCCTGTCAGTGCCGGCCGTTAGTCCCGCCATGCCAGCCTTACTGACGTCTTCTATCGGGCCCTTGCCAGCTGTAGCATGCCGGCCGTTTTCGAACCGAGCAGCCTGGCGCGTGATGATGGCAAGAGGTCATTACCTGCGTTGATACGCTTTCCCCGTGTCAGTTACCGGCGGCCACTGCCATGGTCGGCGTTGCAGCCTGCAGCGGCAGAGGGTATCACACGGCCGCTCTCGGCGATGAGCTTTTGTTTATGCCGTTTGGCTTCTAGACTTGGGCTGAGGGTCTCTGTCACTCGACGAACCCTCAAAGTCGAATCGTCATGGGACCGCAGAACTGGCACCTACCTCGCTCATTGCATCACCATTGCGATGCAGCGACGTAATAGTGACAGCGTTTTGGGCACCCTCCCGCCCGGCGGCGATATGGGATTTTTTTAAACTATAATAATAATAAAAAATATCCATCACTCATTGAATAATTATTTAAAAAAAAAAAAAAAACTTTTTTCAACCTTTTTTACGTGTTAATTTTATCTTTTGAGTCACGAAAACTGATTTTGTCACCGAGCAAATGTCCATTTCCATCATTTAGAAAGGTTTTTATATTATCAATAAAACAGACAGTCTATTATATTTCCGAGAAAGTTCTTCCCCAATAAACTTAATACAACATATGCGTATCCCACATGTTTATGCGAACTAGTTTGACCTATGGTTTACGCTCAAGATTGAGCTGTCACGTGCACCAATGGTCTACGTAGAACCACATGCCATAAATAGAACAGAATATAGTCAAACAATCCACCCAAAAAGCATTTTGCAAAATCGTTACTTGGCTAAGTGCAATAAAATCTCTAAAACACATTTATTCGCAACAGGCAGCTCGATTAATCGACATGTAAAATGCGATTAACTGCTAAACTTGTCAAGTAAAATTTATGTAATGTCCGAACGGTAAATCCAGCAGTAAAGTTACCCGCTTCGATTTTACGCTGCCCAGTTAACTGGGATTTGTTTAAAATGTAACCCGACTATTTTGTTCGAGGAAGGGCGGAATTGGTCCGATTTTGAAAACTAGGTCAGTTTTGATATCTACTTAGTAGTTTTGTATCAAGTGGGTCAATCTAGCTTCATCTAGAGTAAGGACGTGTGAGAAGGCCTATGCCCAGGTGGGATACTACATTGGGTAATGTGGGATACTACAGTAGGCAACAAATATAATGATCACAAAAAATATTTTTTTCCTACCCAAAATGGATAAATGAACACCAAAAGTTGCAAAAAATATCAGGGCAAAATACTGCGATTGCTTAGGTGAAGGGTAAAGGGGGTGAGCGAAGCGAAGTCCCCTTTATCCTTCGTGTTAGCTTGAACATGTAAGAACAACAAAAAATACTTAAAACATAAACTTAAGTACACAAAACATAATAAGAAGTTTGGTGATCATTTATCCAAACACAATTTGGTGGACATTTATCCACTCTGGCAGTCATTTCGAATTTATTGGTAGTAAAATAGGTGCGTTTTTGGTAATCGTTTAAACATAAGCCCATTAAGTATAGGTACATAGACTAGTTTGTGCTGCCTTTATGTCTATTGAAATTGACTAATTTACACGGTCATCTAATTAAACGGCATGCTATGAATTGAAAAGCGTACAATATGATACAAGAGTGCTAATTCTGCGACGGTATTATGTGGTAAGGTGAGCCGAGTGTGTATGATCAATGCACAAGTAGTAATAAATGTATTTTTGATTTTATAATTAAGCCCTTCAATTTCATATCCGATACGGCTCTTTTCAAACCATAAAAACAGTACTTTATGCCTTCTAGAGGGATGTCACAAATTCTACAACTATAGCAGATGATCAATATGCTTCTAACGATACCTTATGTGTCAAGTTCTGTTAAATACATTGACGAGCAATGAAAAAGTTCCACCCACAAAATGCCGACAAACACCTTAATATCTCCTAAGACTTAGAACCAATATTACGTTTACAATATTTACGTTTTTAATTGGTAATATTCTGATGCGCTGTTAAATGTACTTCAATATTGCAGACGGCGTCATTAAGCTAGCTTTTCCCGTTTAGGAGTAATTTGGTGCTATGTCACTGGAACTTTTTCATTGCTCGTCAGTGTAATTTACATGTTCTGATGAAACAAAGGAACATTCATATGTACATACATTCATATATATATTATACATGCATGCATTCATACCAGTCAAACACATAACCCTCTCTTTGGCTACGCTGTAGTCAGGTACAAAGGAGATTTCTCAATGTATTCGATTAGTATCTATATAATATTATAGAAAATGCAAGACATTCACAAATATTATTATTTGGGAAATATTAAACTGCACATCAAAAATACTGATTTGGACAGCAAATATCAGGGCAAAATACTGCGATAGCTTAGGTGAAGGGTAAAGGGGGTGAGCGAAGCGAAGCCCCCTTTATACTTCATGTTAGGTTGAACATGCAAGAACAACAAAAAATACTTAAAACATAAACTTGAGTACACATATAATATACCAAACATGAAAAGTGTTTTTGCTGATCCTTTTTTGCTGTGCAAATCAGTATTTTTGATGTGCGATTAAATACTAGCCTTATTATTTTAGGGCTTCCCTATACATTTTTTTTAGTTGCATGTATGTTAGCATTTTCATATGCTTGTATGTTTATTACAGCTTGGGTAAAAATGCTTTTGTATGAATAGATTTCTGTCCGGATTTCTGTCCGGCTGTTCTTTTGTACAGGTCTCATTTCCCATCCGATTTTCGTAAGTTTTGTGAGGTTTGATAATTATATAATTTTTTGTCGATAAGGATTTTGTAAATTTTTGAAAATGGTGGAGATAAGGGGTTGCAAATATATTAAAACCGCCACAGCCCAAACGGTTTGACAGATTTTAACAAATTAGGTGTCGTTAATTTGTTGAGACCGAAAAAATTGACAGAGATTATGTGACTTTAGTAAATAATATATAAGTTTTTTAGAACGCAAAATGTAGTTTAAAAAGTTATTGGCGGCTACTTTCCCACTCCATGAACGTAACTAGTCCATTCATAAGTTTGTATGTTAGAAGTTCAGCGTTCCACCAACGGAATCACAGAGCCACTAGTTTATTTATTTGTTTGTAAAAAGTTCATCCAAATCGGTCCAGCCGTTTACAAGTTTCGCGCTTACCAACACTTTAGCGATATTTTTTTGCTTAGGTATAATTAGAAGATTTATAAAAAAATACCACCATACGTTCTTAAATAAGCTTTAAAAAATCTTAACCTTTCTAAATTACCTATTATAAGAAACAGTTATAGAGAGGAGCTTTCTCTTCATCGCTATCGCAAGTAATTGAGTAGTTCTAGGTTCTAGTATGTAATAAGAAAGCCGATTATGCGTCGTTATGAAACAATGGGTTATAGAATTACATAGCTCGCTCAGTTGATGTATATGCGAAATTCCCAATTTTATTATATCTGTAAAATAATACATTTTTAATAAGTGGAGATTCAGGTGCTTGCACAGCACATATACGAATCTATGTTTTAACCCCTTAATGCAAGGCCTGACCCGAAATGGATCGCGATTTCTAACCTTATTGCTTGGTAATAAAATTCAAAACGTATGAAACCATATACGAGATAATATGATGCAGTAAAGGGTTAAAAATATATAAAAATATAAATAAGTAAATATAAATAAGCTGCGCTGATTGAATACAGAAGCATAAACTTGCTTAGTATATTTTCACACAATCGATTTGTCATTGTAGCAAACTTTCTCATCACATATTCAACATTCCTAAAATTTCATATTCGCAGTTTTTCACATCGCGAATTTCTACGTGCATCGTTTTATATGTATGTCGTTCTTGAATGTATGCATATATTTTTTCGGTTCATTTATCTATAGCATTTTTTTATCGTGATTTTTCCTAAGTTGAAAGGTTGGTCGGCACTCCTTGGAGCGCAACGAAAGCAAAAGTATGGACATGACTTATAAGAAGTTCTCAATTTCCGGAATTCAATTTCAAGTTTCTAGAAGTTGTTCACGAGTTTAATTTGTTATAAATTGTATGGAAGCTTTGTATAAAAATTCTCTAGCTAAAATGGATTTCACAAATAAAGCGAAACACATTTAAAGAGGCAAATATAAAAAAAATAGTGATCATTTATTTCAATACCTCCAATTTATTAGAAGAGATGCAGTATAAGTTTCTTCTGGACCATTATTTATGAATGACGTGGGGCATTCTAACTTCAATGATAAGAGACTTTAGATAAGAAAACATGAACCCTTCCTAAGCGTTTCGCTGAAACTTTCACAATTACCTTTTTGAAATCTAAAGGCATAAGCCAATTCGCAGTAGTTTTTAAATAAAAATTAATTACCACACGATTCGTTTTGATATAACCTTCTTAAGTCGATAAGAATACAATGCTCACAATTGTATTTAGATTATAAGTGAAATCATCCAAAACAGTAATAAAAAATGTACTAAAGTAGTAAAGTTCCGATATTTAATTAAATTCCGGAGATTGAGAACTACTAAAAAGTCATGTCCATATTTTTGCTTTCGGTGTACTCCAAGATATGTATGCCAACCAATAGTAATCATCATACTCGCATAAATTCATACATTCATTTGATCAAAGTGTTTGTGTTTAACTAACAATAAAATTAACTATGACCAAAAGTGATCATTGAGGACTAAAATGTGTAGTCTTATTTTTTGGGGTCTATAGGCATCATTCCGAACAACTTTTAATACTTACCATATGACACCTTCCATTGACCCTACATTTTGAGCGCTATAATACGTTTCTAAGTACAACTTCATAATCAATGGATGGATCGTTAGTTAGTTAGATAGTTAAATACAAAAACTTTGATCAAATAAATTTATGAATTTACGCGCATATGAAAATTTCAACTCAAAACGATTAAAAATGATGTTTTTAATAAAGCGAACAAACATATTAAAAACATTAAACAATGCTACGTAGAATGAGTATAGAATACGTAGAGAAATTCGCGATGTGGAATAATGATTTTGTGAAAATATACTAACAAACCGGCAACGACCTCTGTGGCGCAGTAGTTGTGGCTCTACTTACCATGCGAGCAATCCCGGGTTCGATCCCTGGCTTGGTATAAAAAAAAAACCGCCAGCTCTTGGATGTTTACGTTATGTGTGACGTCACTGTTTCTGGTTCCCACGACACAGGGTATCCAGTGTGTGGCCAGCAGCAATATATGTGTCTGTACGTAAATGTTTATGTTTTTAAATACGTACAAGATATATGTTTTAACCTATTAATTCGTTTTTCTTAATTTCAAAAATGCACCTAAATTCGTCGAATAAACAACTTCGCAGCTGCAAATTACCTCCAGAAGACGTCGGCAAGAAATGAGTTCGCGACACTTTTTGACGATAATTGATATTTGTTCTTACAGAGATTATAATAAATTGTAGATTAGTATTGCTGACTCACTATGTTACAACGAACATCTTAAAACTCTGTAAACGAAGCGACCACGTAAACCTACATGGTTCATGTGTAGTCTCTGCCACTCGCTCCATAACGCTAAGCCATTTAACACACTTCTATAAGTATGTTCCACAAGTTAGTGCTAAGCGTTGCAGACTCTAAGGACTGGCCAGACAGACTAGGTTTCTACCTAGTCTATCTGGCCAGTCGGCCAGTTGGATAGGGTTCTCCCTATCCGACGCATATATCGCGATAGTTAGTATACAAGGCATTCATGACCAATCCTCATGACAACGCCGCACAGGAGCTCTATTTTTGAATCGGTCGCGTGACATGAAAACTATTTTCTACTGATTTTTCTTCGACATCTGAAATTACGTAATTTTCTGTCATTTGCCTAGTAGAGTAGACGTCAAATACGTCAAAACTAATGTCAACAGTTTCAATACAACACAAGTTTCAGACTGTCTACGATTTTACTGTAATCGCGCGTTTTATTCGAATCCAAAACGACAAAAATTGGGACATTTGCGACAGATTGAACAGCCCGATTTGTTCCATATTATTGCTAGGATTTTGTAGGCAGCTTACCTGAATAAACACTGTCATACAGCCTATGAAAAGATAGCATTTAACGTTCCGTTTCCCATGTGGTATTTACGGGTTTTTACTCTAATATTAATAGTTTTTATGACAAAAATCAACATTCCCAAATTTATTGGCAACACCGATGACGAAAGATTCAAAAATGCGGTAAATCGACGTCATGCGACTTGTAAATCGAACGTGACATAGTCTCATGCGAAACATTATGAGTGAGTGATTTAAAAATAGAGATCCAGGGCCCGATGCCCGTCCTCGACTTGTGAAGCCTTCCTGGTCGTAGTATCTCATAACTATCGTTTTACATTTATTACTATCTAGATATAAGGCATCGACGACCTCGCTTGGTAGTTCACACCTCTTAGTAGCGGGGGCTATCTGCCCCTCCTAACATGCCGATATCATGCCCGCTGACTATGAGCTGATGTCCGCTCGTAAAATCGGGTAAGCAGGCAAACTCCTCCCATATATATCATAAACACATATATATCGCCCAAAAGGGAAAATTGCAGGTAGAAAGCCTTGAGCATATACCGAGGCCATGGCTCACAGTAAATTCTTAGACAGACAACTGCAAACATAAAGGGGTTGTTTTTAGTCCGTTTACCACACGAGCTGATGCCCGCTCAATATGTGGGGACCCGGACAAAACAGGGAGGTCTGACTCCTGGGCATGGGTAATTCCATTTTTTACCCTACAACAAAAAAAAAAAACTCGGTAGTACATTGAGTATCAGTAGTAGTATGCATTGTGTTGTTCGCCTACCGTAATTATTATTACATCTAGGGTTATAGTGAGCGCATTTATTTAGGGCGCCTACGACGTTTTTAGGTTATGAATGTTATCTTTTTCTTCATAATTAATTAGTGAATTTTTCTGTTTTAAATATCGATTAATTTACAATGTTCAAACCTAAGTATGCTTTTATATGACGACCTCTGTGACGTTGATGTCCAGGCTCTGCCTCTCAAGCGAGAGGTCTCGGGTTGCGAATACCGGCTGAAGAAAAAGAAAAATAATTCCCTAGGTCCTGGAAATTATCTGTCTTATCACATAAAAATTTAACTTCTGTTAATCACATGTTTACAAAAAACGTTGCCACAAAACTGCGTTTTGCATTGGATTAGGGTTAGACATGGCGTAAAGTATGTAATCAATTTAGGCAACCGAGAAAGCTTATGTTTAGTCAGTGCCTTGTCTGTCAATATGGCGGAATGATTGATCAGTTGTTCAACTGTGTTGGTTTTATTTGTACAAAAATGAGTTTTTACTCCATTAATTTACAGGTTTTATCGCGAGGAAGCTTTCATATCTCTCAAAGAAATCGTGAGGAAACATCCATTGTTGTGGCGAGGGCTATCCCCCAGTCAAGCGAAATGGACTTGATTATATAGAAGTGGGCACAAATGTGCCTCTGCCACTCCGTATCGAAAAAGCTTCACAATAAACACAGTTCACAGCAAAGCTTGACAGTGTACTATGTAGTGTTATGCTACTTACATGCCATTTTCCAGTCTGCTTTGATGGTTTGCATTTATCTCACAGCTGGATATTTCGTATCACCTTTATTTTCATAGGACCCTGTAACGTTTTAAACCATAAGAACACAATAACAAATCATTTTCACTTCGTATTTTCACACTATCAGCACTTTTAAATCGATGTCGAAGGGGTTTACCTTTGGTGACCTTGTATTTGGCTTTCTCCGAAACTCTGCAATCTCGGGCTTCGTGCGCGCTGGTGCGCTACCTTTTTATATATCGATATAGTCCCAATTTTCATTGTTATCTTGTTGTTTTCTCTATTACGAGCCTGAAATCAAAATCTGACATATTTTGATATCGTTGTTTATCTGGTTGTCATGGCAATGTCCATTCAAACTCATTAGCGGTCCGATATGTTTACTTCAATACTTTTACAAAAATACCTTTTCCCTCTTGGCCATTCACAAAAATTGCTTCTAATTTAAATAATTTTTAGAACTCTCCAAAAAGGGTATAAGAGCGGAACATTACTGAAATCAAACGAGTCTCGCTTCAGCTCTTGAAGGGAAGCATCACCTAAAGGCCTTATCCCGGGGCCTCACTGCCCCGGGATCCTGCGAGCCTCTGCTGAGTCGCCTACTGTTTGCTGCTGCTGCCTTACTGCCGTCTCCAACCACCTAAACCCTGACGTGCTGCCGTCTCCAATCAACTATACCCTGACGTGCTGCCGTCTCCAACCACCTATACCCTGACGTGCTGCCGTCTCCAATCAACTATACCCTGACGTGCTGCCGTCTCCAACCACCTATACCCTGACGTGCTGCCGTCTTCAACCATCTATACCCTGACGTACTGCTGCCTTCAAGCCACCTCCTACACCACCTCCGGATCTCCAACTACTCGCAACTACTCCAGGCTCCGGGCACCACCGCCGCGTGGTCCCTGTTCTGCTCTCCTACTCTCCGTTTCCTTCGCTCCCCTTTTTATATCTTTTGTACCTGTATCTTTTAAAACCTGTGTCACCTCATTCATCCTCATCCTCATATCATTTTTTTTAAAATAATCATTGTAAATCAACATAATAAACTGTCATTTCTAAATTTTATTCTGGTTGTTGTTTCTTGTTAGATTCTGGTTAGGTTAATGTCAAAACATGACATTTTGGCGCCCAACGTAAAAGTTCTTCTTCACCCTTCTTCACCTTTTCTGCGCCTTGTCTCTTTCCTTTTGATTTGCTTTCTCTTTCGCTCTTAAATCTTTATCTATTCATCCTTTTCATATTTTCCAAATTCTAAAACAAAACTTCATCTAGTTTTTCAACTCATCTGGATTATATTTAGGCCTACATTTAACTTACATTACTTCACTTCACTTCACTTCACTTCACTTCATCACTTTAATATTTTTATTCTAAATAACCGGAATGAGGTAAAATTTTCAATTTAACTATAACAATGGAAAGGGTTATTAAGTACGAATTCCTTAACAAGGCCGAGCTCGAATACGAAGTAAAGATTAGATGTGAGGAACCAGCTAATACTGTTTTGCTTCTTAAAAAACAGGTTTTGCGTTTAGTTGCGAATTCTCACCCTGAAGATATTCTGACTTCTTCAGTTCCGATTGAGGATGACTTGTCTCAAATTGGTTCTACTCTGACTTACCTGGATTGTAAAATTGAAAAATTTTTACAAGGTGAAACCAAATACTTGCGATTAATAGAAACTTTTATTAATCATGTTGATTACAGATTGGAGCGAATAGATACTGACTTATATCCAGACTCTAAAACTAGTTTCGATACTTTGAAGATGAAATTTGCAAATGACTCTCCATCACTTGACCTTCCTGCTGACCCGACTGTCATGGAACCCCCTCTTGTTTCTCAAACTTCTGTCCAGACCCATACCCCGTATCCTCCACCACCACCTCAATCTTTCCCTCCAACTAACGTCTTCAAAGATCTGAAAAGACACACATTCAATGGTAAAAGCTGTCCAAGATCCTTTCTTCAAAAACTTGAAGAATATAGCTTAGCTCGTGGCTTGTCCAAGGACTTGTTGATTTCTCAGGCGTTCGAAATTTTCACCGACAATGCCCTTCATTGGTTCAGATTTAAATATAATCAGAATCCAAACTTAACTTGGAACGAACTTTCTTCTTTACTAATCAAAGGCTTTGGTGGTTTTGATTATGATTATAAACTTCTAGAAGCGATTAGGAATCGTACTCAAGGTCGTGATGAACCTCTCGTCATCTATATTTCCATCATGTCTGGAATGTTCGCTCGCCTTTCAAAAAGACTTTCTGAAACAGAACAATTGGAGATTATTTTGAGAAATATTCGCCCATGTTATTCAGTCTTCGTAGCTCTAAAAGACATTGACTCTATCGATTCTCTTCTGGCCACTTGCCAAAACTACGAAAAGTTCCTAGACAGAGACAAACAATTTAAAGAACCAAATTTGCAACAAAGTCCTCATGTTTCTGAATTCAACTACAACCATTCCACTTCAAGTTCAGTTGACTCTCCAAACTCTTCTAATAACTCACGACCTTCTACTCCCTTCATTAATAAATTCACTCCACCCTACAAATACCCTTCTAGACAAGTTAATAGTCTCTCTCAAACTGCAGCTCCCCAAGAAAGTTCTTTTTGCGTTCGCTGTCGTAAACTAGGTCATACTTTGAACAGTTGCACTCAACCACGATTTGTGATTTGTTTCAAATGTGGTTTTAAGGATTTTAAAACTGCAGATTGCCCTACTTGTTCTCCCAAACCTAATACTAGTACAAAAAACTAACTGCTGACTTGAAAAGTAACTCAAACTTTGATAAGGACGAGTGGACTAATTGGATCAAAACAATTCAAAACTTCTTTGCTTGCTACAAAATCTCTTCTACACTCTACTCCAAAGAACAAGATCTTAATCGTCCATTCGTTAATGTCAAAATTTATGACTTAACTATATCTGGTTTACTAGATTCTGGCAGCTCAGTAACTATTCTGGGTAATAATTCTCATTTGGAAATTCTCAAACTGGGCTGCAAACTTCTCAAGTCAGATCTTATTACTGTCTCTACTGCTAATAATCAAAAAATTAATTCCTTGGGTTATTTTGACTTACCTGTCCATTTCAATAACGAAACTCACTTGATTAAGCTTATGTTTTCCCTGAAATATTTCCTTCTCTAATACTAGGTATTGACTTTTGGAGAAAATTTAATCTTCTACCTAGTGTTTTAGCTTCTCTTAACTTTACAGATCCTAAATGCTTTGCTATCGACACTAAAGATATTAAAGTTTTACCTTATGAGCATTTGACTCCTAATTAAAAGAACATCGCTAATGACATCATCCAACGCTTCAAGACAATCTCTTTTGAAGAAAAAGGTGTTCTGGGACACACACTTAATCACCCACAATATTGACACTGGTGATTCTCTTCCGATCAAACAAAGATGTTACAGACTGTCTCCTGAAAAACAAAAGGCTTTAATTAATGAAGTTGACAAGATGCTGGGATGGAACGTCATTGAACAATGCGAAAGTCCTTGGTTATCTCCAGTCCTCATCACTCCAAAGAAGAATGGTGAATGGCGTTTCTGCGTAGATAGCAGGAAGCTTAACTCAGTTACACGTCGTGATGCTTATAGTCTGCCTCTAATAAGCGAAATTTTGGACAACCTGAGAAATGCCAAATACTTATCAAGCATCGACATTGCGAAAGCATTTTGGGAGATTCCCTTGAATCCTGCTGATAGAGATAAGACAGCATTTTATGTTCCTGGAAGAGGTATGTTCAGATTCAAAGTAATGCCTTTTGGTCTCACTAACTCACCTGCAACTCAACAAAGATTAATGGATACGCTATTTACTCCTGAATTTGAGAACAAGGTATTTTGCTATCCTGATGACATCGTTATTATTAGCGAGACTTTTGATGAGCACATATCGCTTCTCATGAAAGTTTATGAAAAACTTTCATATGCTAATCTGACTATTAACTTTGAAAAGAGTCAATTCTTCAGAAAAGAACTGAAATACCTTGGTTTTCTAGTGGACGAGTATGGTCTACGTGCTGATCCAGATAAAATAAAAGCTATTCTAGAATATCCTGTACCTACTTGCAGAAAAGAAGTTCGAAGATTCATAGGCACCTGCAGCTGGTTTAGAAGATTCATTCCAAACTTCAGCACTATTACCTCTCCACTCAACCAACTAACCTGTTCCGGGAAGAACGCTCCTAAATTTTTATGGAATTCCAAGGCTGCAGCTGCTTTCCAGAAACTTAAAGAAGCTTTGGTAACAGCTCCTGTCCTTGCTTGCCCTAACATCGAACTACCCTTCTCTGTAGATTGTGATGCATCAAATTATGGCATAGGAGCAATGCTTACTCAACATCAAGATGACAAAGAAGTCGTGATTGCTTACATGAGTAAAGCACTAAACAAAAATCAACAAAACTACTTAACTACTGAAAGAGAAACATTGGCTGTAATAACTGCGCTAGAACATTGGCGATGTTACCTAGACAACGTTAAAGAATTAACAATATATACTGACCACGCTGCACTTAAATGGTTTCAGAACTTATCGAATCCATCTGGAAGACTTGCTCGCTGTACTCTACGCTTATCATGCTTTAATTTTGTCCTGAAACATAAAAAAGGAAAGGATAACGTTGTTCCTGATTTATTATCAAGACATAAGAATAAAGAACGTCCTGATACACGAGAAACTTCACCTCAAGGCGTACATCCTATTACGATTGAAGAACCACCTGATCGTGAACTTGAGCACTACAACAAGATTTTTCTCGGATGCTCCAACAACCCAGACGCATATCCCAACTACACTATCAGGGATAACAAACTTTACCGCTGCATCCATTCTCCCGATCGTCTAAACGACGACTTTATTTGGAATGAAGTTCCACTGCCGCAAGATAGACATGCACTTATTGAAGTTAGCCATGGTTCCCCTTCAGAACTCCACCTTGGTATCTTCAAGACATTCAAGAAAATATCTTTAAAATACTATTGGCCTGGTATGTTTAAGGACTTGCCAATTTAATCTCGACTTGTGAAACCTGCTTAACCTACAAACACCCTAATCATTCTCCCTATGGTCTTATGGGTAAACCTAAACTTTGCTCCAGACCTTTTCAAACCATATCCTTAGATCTTATGGGTCCATTGCCTATGACCCGGAGAAGAAATCAGTATATTCTGGTAATTAACTGCAATTTTACTAAATTTACTATGATTTTTCCCCTTAAACGTGCTGCTTCAGCTAATATCATAAATGTCTTAGAAAATTCAGTGTTTCTAGTTCATGGCATTCCCCAAATTATTATAATGGACAACGCTGTTCAATTTCAGTCGCGAGAATTCCACTCATTCTTAAATTCTTATAACGTTCCTTGTATTTTTCACACAGCTTTATATTGTCCTCAGGTTAATCCTACAGAGAAATTTAATAGTACGATTATTACAGCTCTAGCATCCCTAGTAGGAGACGATCATAGATCCTGGGACAACCATCTTACTAAGATTCAGTTCGCAATGAACAGCGCTACAAACGTTGCTACTGGCTTTACTCCAAACTTTTTAGTCTTTGGTAGGGAAACAATACCTTGTGGTTCCTTCTATACTCCAACTCAGAATCTCGAGGAATTGATATTTATGCCTCGTGATATTTACGCGTATAATGCTGGTCTTCTCTCATCTATCTTTCACAGAGTTCAAACTAAACTTCACATAGCTCACGCTAAAAATAGCGCTCGCTATGATCTTCGCCGGTCTTTTAAAGAATTGAATGTAGGAGATACTGTTTGGCGTAAAAACCATGTTTTAAGCAATGCTGGCGCATACTTTAATGCTAAACTTGCCCCTAAATTCATTAAGTATAAAATAATAACCAAACTTTCACCATTAGTATACATTCTCGAAGACCCTAACGGAGTTAGAGGCAAGTGGCACATTAAAGATATAAAATCTTAAATTTACTTAACTTCTATTAACTGTTAATTTGTATATATGTATAAATATCACCATCATTTTCACCTTATTATTTTTATTTCTTCCTTTAATCCAGTGTTCATCAACACATTTTACTTTAGGACCTCGAATCTTCGTTGGTTAGTCTTCACTTTTTTTTTTATCTTTATTTCAGACACATCTCGTTGGCGATGTTGCTGATCTCTGGCTTCGAGCCCTACCGCTCTGGCCGTTCTTGATCTTTTCTTAAGTCAAAGCGACTAAAGCTACCTTAGGATTAATTTGTTTCTTTTTACCTCCACTTATTTTTTTTTTCCACGCAAGAGCGGATGACAACTCCTTAAGTAAGCCTGAATGTCCTTTCGAAATCACACTTTTAGAGTGGTAGTCATTGAATGTAAACTCCACCCTTACCTGAATGAAGATGATGAATGTAAGAGATGGTATATCTGATTTTGCCTGGTGATGTCTGTTTCTGCAAAGCTGTGTTTTTATGGTTTATTTTAAAATGTACATATCAAAATTTTTGCTGAGTCAAAAATTTTTCCAGGGTCTGGGGGAAAATGTAGTGTTATGCTACTTACATGCCATTTTCCAGTCTGCTTTGATGGTCTGCATTTATCTCACAGCTGGATATTTCGTATCACCTTTATTTTCATAGGACCCTGTAACGTTTTAAACCATAAGAACACAATAACAAATCATTTTCACTTCGTATTTTCACACTATCAGCACTTTTAAATCGATGTCGAAGGGGTTTACCTTTGGTGACCTTGTATTTGGCTTTCTCCGAAACTCTGCAATCTCGGGCTTCGTGCGCGCTGGTGCGCTACCTTTTTATATATCGATAATTTTCATTGTTATCTTGTTGTTTTCTCTATTACGAGCCTGAAATCAAAATCTGACATATTTTTATATCGTTGTTTATCTGGTTGTCATGGCAATGTCCATTCAAACTCATTAGCGGTCCGATATGTTGACTTCAATACTTTTACAAAAATACTTTTTCCCTCTTGGCTATTCACAAAAATTGCTTTTAATTTAAATAATTTTTAGAACTCTCCAAAAAGGGTATAAGAGCGGAACATTGCAGAAATCAAACGAGTCTCGCTTCAGCTCTTGAAGAGGAAGCACCACCTAAAGGCCTTATCCCGGGGCCGCACTGCCCCGGGATCCTGCGAGCCTCTGCTGAGTCGCCTACTGTTTGCTGCTGCTGCCTTACTGCCGTCTCCAACCACCTATACCCTGACGTGCTGCCGTCTCCAATCAACTATACCCTGACGTGCTGCCGTCTCCAACCACCTATACCCTGACGTGCTGCCGTCTCCAATCAACTATACCCTGACGTGCTGCCGTCTCCATACACCTATACCCTGACGTGCTGCCGTCTCCAACCATCTATACCCTGACGTGCTGCTGCCTTCAAGCCACCTCCTACACCACCTCCGGATCTCCAACTACTCGCAACTACTCCAGGCTCCGGGCACCACCGCCGCGTGCTCCCTGTTCTGCCCTCCTACTCTCCGTGTCCTTCGCTCCCCTTTTTATATCTTTTGTACCTGTATCTTTTAAAACCTGTGTCACCTCATTCATCCTCATCCTCATATCATTTTTTTTTAAATAATCATTGTAAATCAACATAATAAACTGTCATTTCTAAATTTTATTCTGGTTGTTGTTTCTTGTTAGATTCTGGTTAGGTTAATGTCAAAACATGACAACTATGTGGTCCAATTTGTACATGTACTACCTGTGTGCCCACCCTCTATAGAAACCAGACTAGCCGCAAGCCGCAGCAATCTTGGGAGAAGTTTCATCTGCCTCAGAGCTGTTCAACCATCCAGGCTGATAGGTCAACCAACTCACGCTGGTGCAGGAGATAGGATGGCTGAAATAGACAAGTTTGTGAAGGAGATAAGCTTATCACTATGGGATATGATGTATTATGTACAGTAGATAACACGAAGCCAGTAGTGGTGGCGCCAGTTAGACTGGCAGCCATTACTTGCCTCGTGTAAACCTAGCTAGACAATAGCTCTGTTCAACCCAGCACTGGGAGCCACCGCAGGCTTGGCTTGATTTTACAAGGCCAATACAAGATGATATGTAATATATATTAGATTATATCCCATAGTGAAATCCTGGCTCTATTCAGAAAAACCCCGATCAACCATCTGGAATTAAATGAAATAAAGAAGAGCAGTAATAACACAACATTTTGATATCAACATTTTTAATTCGTTTAATAAAAGTTTCAATCAATGCTCTTTCACTATTTATTTTATATCGCCAATTCCTTGATGGTTTTTAGGGTTCCGTACCCGAAGGGTTCCAAACGGGACCCTATTACTAAGACTTCGCTGTCCGTCCGTCCGTCCGTCCGTCCGTCCGTCTGTCACCAGGCTGTATCTCAAGGACCTAGCTAGCTAGAGAGTTGAAATTTTCACAGATTATGTATTTCTGTTGCCGCTATAACAACAAATACTAAAACACAGGATAAAATAAATATTTAAGGGGGCTCCCATACAACAATACCACATACAAACTAATGGATGCACCTGGTTACGTACATGGAGTGTGAAAGTAACCGCACCAATAACTTTGTAAACAATATTTTGCTGTGTAAAATCCAAACTGTTCACTCCACACCATCGCTTCCATTGAACGGTGGTACGGAACCCTTCGTGCGCGATTTAGACTCGCACTTGACCGGTTTTCTTTCTTCATTATTAATGTCATCTATCTGCAATTTAGGCCAACTCTCTGTATGCGGCTGAAGAACCGTGGAGACTGGCGCTATAGATGTGTTCAGGAACCGCATATTCGACCGGCATTGCGGCATTTATCATTGCTCTGCACTTGTTTAGCTAGTTCAGTAGTACCAACTTCACAGACAAACTAGGGGCGGTACGCAGGTGGGCGTCGGCGTTCGAAATTTGAATGTCATAATATGTCTAAATATTGATACATTATGGTCATAATGTATCAATATTCAGATAAGAAATGAGTTTTTAACGTGCGGTTTTTGGACGCAGTAAAAAGGGTATATTGTAAATAGTTATTTACCCGTTTGGTGTACAAAGCCCCAAGAAGGATTAAAAGTTGGCGAGTGAAGAAGATAAATAATTCTCTAGGTCTTGGACGTTATCCGTGTTACTTCAAAACGCGTGACACATAGTTTAACCTCAAAACAAACGTCAAATTCTACACATTTTATTTTTTATCTACACACGTATCATAAACCCTCTTTACTGCGTACAAAAACCGCACGTTACCATCAGCATAATGTTAATCTACTTGGTAAAAACTCATTTCTTATTGGAAAAATTACACATTATGACCATGATGTGTAATTTTTCTGCATATTATGACATTCAAATTTCGAACGCCGACGCCCGCCTGCGGCACGTTGGTACTACAGAACAAGGTAAACAACTGCAGAGCCACAATGCCGGTCAAACATGCGGTTCCTGAACACATCAAAGAGAGCTTATGATATGTGTGTAGATAAACTAGTGTATGTAACTATACATAATTAGGCATTAAAACTCTCGAGTGATATTATTATGAAACTCGCCTTCGGCTCGTTTCATAAACCCACTCTTGAATATTAATGCCCTCCATTATGTAGCAGTCACATAAACTACCATTAAACAAGTGTTGAGCAGTCTTTTATTCTATTGTTTGAGGCCAGAAGCTTGTAATGTCTGAGTAATATTACAACTGAATAAAAAACTATTGAGCTAATGAAATGAATTAATGACCATAAACAGCGGAATTTCGCGCAACAAGCGAAAACAATACTGAATTTCGGGACAAAATTAATGATTTGCGCGACTAAATAACTAAATGGTTTAGACACCACTCATTGGTTTAATAAAGACTGTCTGGGCGAAGTGCTGGATCATGACTGGTGAAGAGCGAGCGAATCGAGGATCTAACGCTAGTGTATTTTATGTTACTCGAATTGAGGTTTTCAAGTTGCTGTTTTTAGATTTCTTGTTACGCGATTAAGTGATTTGGTCAGACGAAGCCAGTATTTCTAATCTGGCTCATTTTGTCGCTATTCAGTAATTCAGACAGGCACAACCAGTGTTTTTTTCCAGAGAAAAATTGGACTTACAGTGATACGTTTAAATATAGATACGTTAAAATCAACCCATAGGCTGTTTCTGTACCGCAATATGTATCACGATCAGATCAGAAATTGATAATTTTGAAACATATTCTCCGACTTCAGAGCACCTATATAAAATTGTAGTTATAAACAATCGCAATGCCTTTCAAAAGTATCGAGATGGGCGTTTAGAGATAAAAAATCGGGCTGTTGTTTGTATAAACAAAGTCGTTTTTTTAACTTTTCGAAGCATCTTTTCTCAACGATCAAGGAAATAGAGTAATTATGAAATTATTATCCTAATAGTGTAATAAGATCTAGCGTCTTCTTTTGGTTTTATTCCAAGGATTTGATTTAAGAAATTGTTTTATTAAGAATTTTTGTATTATTTTTCTAAGAACTTATGGGTTAAATTATTATTTTTTAATTTTTAAAAAAATAAATCTAAATAAATAAATTTTAAAATTATTTATACGCTGTATGACAGTTATCCGTCCTTTTGAGTTACCCATCCAGGATTTTCGCGAATATCTACTCGACATAACCCGACCCTGTTTGATGAACAAAGCGCCAAAAAGGATTAAAAGTTGGTGATTCCTGGATTTTCCTTGTTTTTTTTCCTGTCCGTTTCCAGGAAATATATAAGTAAAAAAATGAAAAAAAAAGACTTGAATCTTGCTTAAAATATCATACGATCAATTTGACTTAGGCAGTAAAACACACTTCAAACACAATTTCTTTCGCGAAAACTCGGCCGCAAATTCCCCAAATAACAATCAAACTTTGACATCCGTATTTTAAATAGTGTTGAATGGTATGGACACGAAAAAATAATTTTATGAATGTCATTACTATTGACTGAAGGAACAAGAAAAGGAATCGCTCTATTCTATTGATAATAATCGAAAATAATTCAACAGCGGCCATTTTGGCACTTTCGGGATGTTGGACGCGTAACTGGTTTAAACTGGTTTGTTGCATAATGATAACCTTTTAAGTGTTGTGTATCGTATGTTACGTGAAAACTAAATTAAGAATAATTGAGCCAAAATATACCTCTGTGTTTATTCACACAATTGACTTTTCTTGTCCTGAATTTTATATGAGCTAACTTCTTACCCTTTGGGATGACCCTTAGGCCGCTGCTGTGACATGAAGTTACAAATTTAATAAATGTTTAAACCAAAAGAAAAATTATATACTAGATATTTGAGAGGCGGTGTTTACTCTCACAATCATTTTTAATTCGCTTATAGTGTAGTTTTCCTAAACACAATAAATTAATAAACCCCCGAGACAATAAATGAAACCTGCTTTATAAGGATTCCTTCAAAATTACTGAACGATAGAAAAATTATGATAGAACATAATTAAAGACCATCGCAATGAAGAACCATCAAAAATAAAAATAAACACTCATTTGAGAGCAAAGGTGCCACAGACTGACACTTCAGACTAATAACACCACTCTGTTTGCGTCAGGGGTTAATAACTCAAGCGACGTGCGCCAACATTTTTTGCAAAAACAAAATGCCATAACCGACCTTCTTTCTAAACCCATCCTCGTAAGTTAGGGCTGACGTCCAGGGGAGGAAATCCACACTTAACAGGGCAAGGGCAAAGGGTTAACACAGCAAGTTGACAGCCCTTTGGGAGTGCCAGACTCCATGATGAATTAACAATGGAGACCCCTCCAAAATACGCAGTTTTTAACCAGTATATTTGTGTTGCCGAGACTTGTAATATAGGCGTTTGATGTAATAAAAAATAGTTTGTGTTTGTAGCTGTTTTCTGTAGAACCTTCCAACAGCGCCAAATATCTTTTGAACGAAAGGTGCGAATGAGAAGGAGATATGTCAAGAATAGAGTAGAGTGGGGTGAGAGAAAAAGAGGTCACATTTCATTCAGAGCAAAATAGGGTTACAGGAAAAGTCGACCTAGATCCGTTAAGGGCGTGTAGTACACATCATACCTAAATGATTTCACTATGGAACCCCCCATCCTAAACTTAACCGTTTTCGAGATATTCCATTTTTTTTTCTTTATGAAAATGCCCGATTTTTCGGCTTTTGAATTTAATATTTTGAATTGTTTTAACTCTAATGATAATTTTTTTGGTTTTTTACATGAAAAATGAGATGCTTAATGACCTTAATGACTAAAATTGTACATAAGTTAACTAAATAGGTCATTGTAGACGATCGTAACTTAAGAAAATAAGTACAAATTAAAAAAAAAAAGAAAAAGAAAACTGGATATCTCAAAAAATTATTATGGCACTTGCTCTGCAGATGTGCTTAAAAACATCTACATTTTATCAGCTATCCAACGAGGTATAACAACCTAGGGGTGTATTTAAACTCATAGAAAAAAACATAGTTGAAAAGGTTCAGGTAGTAGGTCTAACGGGTCCCTCGGCTATTGTCCTTCAAGTTAATCCGGTGCGCGTGAGCGAGACAACTTACGATTTATGCAGGTGAAAGTGAGAAAAATAATGTGCAAAAACAAGTTTGGGGATACAACATGCCCATTGTTTTGTATTTGGTTGTTTGTTTGCTTGCCATCCATTTTAGTCTGCTCATGCGATTCGTCCATGGTAGATGCGAATTATTATGCTTTCGGATTCCCACACGACTTGGCTTTGTTTCTGGACTGATTTTTCTAACTGTGACTACTGTTCTTGTTTACTGGACTCTGATTTGTGCTTGTGATACTGGACTGTTGAAAATGGCAACATACTCGAACGAAGAATATGCGGATATGCTTATCTGCTACGGATACTGCAATTGCGTGTCCGCACGAGCTCGGACTGAGTACATACGACGCTATCCCGATCGTCGAGTACCTGATGTGAGCGTTTTCGACAGAGTTTACCGACGACTTCGTGAAATTGGCTCTGTTTCGTGACGACGTACGGACTTAGGAAGACCACGTGTCATTGATGACGACGAGGAACAAGACAACGAAATTGTAGAACGGTTCAGAAGAGACCCAACCACTTCGACCAATATTGTTGCCCGTGAACTGGGCCTAACTCAGTGGAAAGTGTGGTTTACGGTTCATACGGCAGGCTTGTATCCATACCACTACACGCCGGTACATGAAATTGAAGAAGGAGATCCCGCGAGACGTATGGACTTCTGCAGATTTATGCTCAATGCAGATATCGAGGACCCGAATTTCCTAAAATTAATATTGTGGACAGATGAATACAAATTCGATAAGGACGGGATTACTAATTATCATAACGCACACTTTTGGGCTCCTTAAGAACTAGGCAATCCAAATAAGAAAAGAGTAAAGGGGTCACAACGACGATTTAGTGTTAATGTGTGGATGGGCATCATTTCCAACCATTTGATTTGGCCTTACTTTCTTCCAGACAATCTCAATGGTGAAACTTATGAAAATTTCTTAAGAGGTGACTTAGGTGACCTACTAGATGATCTCCCATTACAATTACTGCGGGACATGTGGTTTCAACGTGATGGCTGCCCTGCTCATGTCAGAAGAAGCGTTAGGGAATGGTTGGATACTAACTATCCTAACAAATGGATTGGACGAGGTGGGCCTTTACCCTGGCCAGCAAGAAGTCCCGACCTGACTCCCATGGATTTTTATGTATGGGGGCACATGAAGAGCCTCGTTTACAGTGAGCCCAACCCCATATCGTCAGTGGAAGTTCTCAAAGAAAGGATAATAAATGCTGCTAACGACATAAGAAGAACATTAACCACTGGTGTAGTGAAAAGTGGACTACGTGAAAGAATGAGAAAATGTGTGCGAAATAGAGGTGGACACGTAGAACATGAACTATAAAATGTTATTCAAAAACATTAGGTGAATAAATGTTATTTTTAACTGATTTATTGTTTCATTTAGCTTACTACAACCACCGACGATCTGTACGCCAACTATGAGTTGAGCGTGAGTGACTACAAAGTCACTCACGCTCTCATGCGAACTAGCGTTAACAATGCACCGATTACGCTATTTTCCAAACAAAAGCCAGTAACAAGTCACTTACCCTCAACTAATAGTTGGCGTACGGTCATTATTTGTACGATCGATGATCTGAACAAAAAAAATGCTATAAAAACTGAATGATCTCTAGGTCAGGATAGCGGGACATCGATGGTTGGTGAAGGTTGTACCTAGCCGAGGGAGGCCTATGTTCAGTAATGGAAGCCAGTAGGCTGAAATGATGATGCTAAACTTAAGTCAAATTAATTAGATTAAATAAGCGCTATTTATTCTGACTGCCATGTAGCCTTAGAAACTAAGTTTCACCTTTGAGGTTAATTAATACCCGAGAGTGCTATACCTCGTTGGATAGCTGATAAAATGTAGATGTTTTTAAGCACATCTGCAGAGCAAGTGCCATAATAATTTTTTGAGATATCCAGAAAAGAAAAATATTTTTTATAATTTGTACTTATTTTCTTAAGTTTCGATCGTCTTCAATGACCTATTTAGTTAACTTACTTGCAATTTTAGTCATTGAGGTCATTAAGCATCTCATTCTTCATGTAAATAACAAAAAAAAATAATCATTAGAGTCAAAAAAATTCAAAATATTCAATTCAATAGCCGACAAATTGGGCATTTTCATAAAAAAAAAACTGGAATATCTCGAAAACGGTTAAGTTTAGGATGGGGGGTTCCATAGTGAAATCATTTAGAAATGATGTGTACTACACGCCCTTAACGGATCTAGGTCGACTTTTCCTGTAACCCTGTATATGGCGCGGTCTGCACGTCACTTCGTCCTCCGCAAAAAAACGGTACCCCACAGGTGTGCCCCTATAGTAATACATTTGTTCACATAATTGGAACCGTAATAACCTTTTATATAAGATGGTATCAGCAATAAAACATTTCATTTTGGCGCTTTCTATTGTAAACCTCTAGGGTACCATGAGTGACAGTATTTTTTCTCTGGTACTCACTTCCAGCTATAATTATTCTGAGGCCAAAAACTACGGTTGCCCTTTGTTTGCAGAAAAACGCCCTACGGGTTTAACTTTACTCATTGTTTTCATGATCTCGCAATAATTTACTGGTGTTGTTTGGACATTGCGATGTAGACATTTTAAGGGTAGGTAGGTACCTTATATAGCATGTCTTTATAAGATGATCATCAAAAAAACTTAACCTGATTTAGATATAGTTATAATTACATTAATTAGACAATAGATATTGTATGAACTATACCTGATTACCTGACCTAATCGAAATACTAATCGATTGATTATTTTCTGACTGGCCCACATTCTTTCGTGCATCTTTGATCTAAAGAGTTTTAGGGTACCGTACCTTAAGGGTATCGAATAGGACCCTGACATTGACCCGCCGCTATCCTAACTTCCGTCAGTCCATCAGCGAGCTTTATCTCATGAACAGTATTAGAAATAGAGTTGAAATATTCACAAAATGTGTAAATTATTGCCATTACAACAAAAAATTATGAACCACATTCGTTTAAAAAATAATGTGGGTCCCATACAAGGGAAATGTTTGTTTTTCGCATTTTATCCCGTACACCTGGAGTGCTAGTCCAATTCGCTTTAGCTGGAAATTATTTTTTACAGTTTTCTTTGCCCTACAGTATTTTTCTAAGTTTAATAAAAGCTCGCCAATTGGGCTCCTATCATTATCCCGAACTCATTACAATATCTTCCTTCCATTTCATTAGATTCGAACAGCAGAGAAAACATTGTAAAGGAAAAAAGCAGTGAAAAACTTTTTTTTACAATGCCTCCATTATAATCATATCGTTTGAAAAATTACTCGCCGCTGCTACAAGCTATTCAGACTTTCATATAATGAATTGAAAGACGTAAATTCGGGTTATTCCCTGTTGAGCCTCTCTTAGCAATATACTTTATTGCACAAAAAATAAACATCCAGACACATAAAATAAAAAAAAAAAACATGGCGAACGAACACAAAGGCAATAAAGCTTACTTAGGATGGACAGGATATATTTAACAACAGGTAAACCTATATATATATAGGTATATGCACAATACACATTAAAATAATGAACTACCAATACCAGCCTTGAAACATCAATAAAAAACCGATCCAACCGATTTCAAATATATTTTTTATAGAAAAGTTGATCAGCCAGTTTAATCCTATTTTTTTCATAACAAATCTGCCATTTTTATTTCTAAAATAAAAAGACTGGAAATATGATATCATCCAGGTTAACGAAATCGCTTATTATTGCTTTACTGTAACTTGTGATTGTGAGAGGTGGTCAAGGTCATTGTCATTAGATAATAATAATAATAATACCTTGGACACTATTTACACACATTGATCTAGCCCCAAACTAGGATTCCCTGTATCTTGGGTACTAGACAACGATACACATACTTATATAGATAAATATTATACTTAGATAGAGAAACAACCAAGACTAGGGTACAAACATGGATACAATTGGTCATCGATACGTCATACAATAATTGAAAGGTTTAAGTCTAACCCATACTAAAGTTGAGCTGGATTCTACTCTGGGAGAGTCTGTTCCTTCATTCAGAGCAATAAAATATTAGGTCGCTGAGTTCAAAAGTGGTCGAACGAGCTGCCAAGACGAACACTGCTGCGGTTGACCAAATGAAGTGACTACACCATATATAGTGAAAAAAGTCCAAAAACGAGTATCGGAAGACCATAGTCTAAAAGTGCGCGAATTACCAGGATTTTAAAAAGTGCTATTCATAGCATATTGACTGAAAACTTGGTCATGAAAAAGCTGTGCGCAAGATGGGTGCCGCGATTGCATTGAACAAAAACAGCAACGTGAGGAAATTTCAATGCAGTGCTTGGAGAAATAAGGCAATAAAGCCGAATATTTACGACGATTCATCACGATGGACGAAAAATAAGTTCACCACTTCACCCCTGAGACGAAAGAACAGTCAAAACAAAGGACTGAAAAGGGAGAACCGGCTCTAAAGAAGGCGAAGTCAGTTTCATCTGCTGGCATGGTCATGGCGTCAGGATTTTGAGATGCGCATGGGATAATTTTTATTGATTATGTTCAATAAGGCGAAACCATCAACAACGAGTACTACTTAAACTATTGCAGCGATTGAGTGAAGAAATTAAGCAAAAATGGCCGCATTTATCGAAAAAGAAATTGTTGTTTTGTAATGGCAAAAATTAATGAGTTGAAGTTTCAATTGCTTCCCCATATACCTTATTCGCCAAATCTATCTCCCTCGGATTATTTTCTGTTCCGAAACTTGAAAAAGTGCCTCGGCGGGAAAAGATTTATCAATAACGAAGCTGGTGAATGCTGTTTTGAGGAGCTTCATACATACCACTATAAACAGGGTATAAAAGCTATCGAACATCGCTGGGAAAAGTGTATTGCGTTAAAAGGAGAATATATTGAGAAATAAATAAGTTTTGTTCGAAATATTTTGTGTTATCTTTGTTAGGCCGCTTTCTTCTGGGACCACCCTCGTATACCTCGCGCCATGAAATTAGAGCGCTGGGTGACGTTGGCGGGAATTACTGCGCACAGGTATTGAAGAGTGTCTACTGCGCATTCAAGGCCACCGCTCATAACGTGTGGCGCGACGTATAATTAAGTATATCATGGAAAAGAAAGAAAATGTTATTTTAAGCGACTTTAAAAATAGTGAGAGAAAGACTGTTTCTGATGGCGCTGGGAAGTTTGTTGCTCTGCTGCCTCGGAAAAGAAGAAAAAAAAAAGAAAAAAAAATAAGCTGTTGTTCCCCCACAAATTCCCACATGTATTGTGGCAGATTCTATAATCTTCATTACTCTAGGTGATGTTAGTCCTTAGGCGAGCTAACAAACAAATCATATGCGGCTGTGTTGTGTTGCGGAGATATAAGCATTGACCGAGTGTGAGATCTCCGAGGCCTCTCCAAAGACATAAACTCAAATCGATCTCGTAAGAAGAACAATATCTTTTCTCCTACGGGTTAGTAGAGGCACAACTGCGCAACTCTTGACTATTTTATACTTCTTTATCCTTTATACTTCTTTATCTTAATGCTCCACATTACATTCAGTTTTAGTCATTGGCCACATTCCGGTGGTGACCTAGGATAACATTTCTTCATCAAGCCTATCAAGCAAAATAGGAGTTTCGTTTCACTTCTTCGCATTGCGAAATAGGAATATATTTTGAGTATACTACTGAAAGCAATGAGAATCATGAGTTTATGTTTAAATTTAGGCTTTTGGGTTGTCAAAGCGGATGGTCGTCTCACCCACGTCTTTGAGCAAAATAATAATAATAATATTTAAATATATAGCTATTAATGATTTTTTTGCTTTTTAGATTTACTTATTCTTTAGTATCCAATATACTATTCTCCTTATTGCTCAATGACCTGCCACAAGCGGTGACGTCCAAGTACGCAGATGACGTGGCAGGAATCATCTCTAACAGGACAGTGAGAGCAATAGTGCAGGTACGCCGTGCCGGGACTTCTCCATTAAGTCTCTATTCAAAGCGCTGCAAATCCTGACAATCTCGTCTGTTGCTATACTCCATGTAGCCATGTACATGTATGAGAACATCGATTCGTTCCGCAATCACCACTACATCCACGGACACGCGACTCGCAACGGTCACAGACTCAGGACAGTCGCACACACTGGACGAGCTATGTCAGCACTCGCACATTAGGCAGTACATTATGCATAATTTGTAGATATTTAACTAGGCCAACCGAGATAACTTTTCTAGAATAAATAAACAATAAAAGGCAATCTCAAAACAGCAGTCGTTGAGTTTGGAATCACTCTATCAACCAACATTACCTACATATACTATATACACACTACAGTTTTTGGTCCCTCGAGCTAAAACAAGGAACTCGCGCGCCATTAAAATCATCCGTCGTGTGAAGACTCAGCAACCAGCACATCGGAGCCCAGCCATCGCGACAGCGTTCTGGGACATAGCATCAGCCAGCAACAGTCTTACATACATTTCCAGGATATGCAATGACAACCTGGCTCATAGGTGGAACACCAGTAAACAGCATTAATCGTTATCAAGCACAAGTACCAGTTACTGCTCACAATATACGACCTTTGCAACAGAGAACAAAAACACAAGCGAAGCATTATCGAATTAAGAACAGCAAGCAATTTTAATGCTTTTGTGCGTTATGGAGAGTATGTTACGACGTCAACAAAAAATACTTTAATATATCAAGTTAATAGACAGGAACTTCGGAAAGGATTCCCAGGTCTGAAAGTCTCGCGAATACCTACGCGAGCGTTTGGTTAAATTGAACAAACTTTGAACTGAGTTCCAAGCCAACAATCAGAAAATACAAGTCTACGAAGACGAAATCGAACCAATTCAATCAATCCGAACAAACACAAAAAATGTTGACTCCATTCGCAACAAGATTGCAACATTCCCGCTTGTACCAGAGAAGGATTTCCTACCGCTACAGCCGCCGGCGCAGAAGTCTGACATTTCTACGATCAAGCTAACCATATCATTAGTACCGACGCCGTCCTGCGGCACTTTGGAGGCACCAAATGAAGTGTCGGACCTGCTGTCAATGCAGCAAAACAACTTCAGGGCATTCAGCAGAGTCGTAAGGAGTTTGAAGGAAGGACATTCGCGACAAATGGGAACTGGAAGATGAGCTCAAGAACCTACAGAAAAGTTGGAATACTATAGACTCTCTACACCTACAGATCACAACATTTTGCAAGGATCGAACGATGAATACGATCAGCAGTTTTACTCGTTCGAAGACTCATATAAAAACATTAAGAGATCTTTAAACTTAAAACTAGCTTCAACTGCCCATTTGGAGCATCCAACGCCTAAACTTGGCATACTAGTTTTCACAGGCGATTTCACGCTGTGACCGACAATTGAAATACTTTACTTAGCCTACTATGATTTCTGCCTAAAGATAGGTGATGATTAAAACGCTGATGTTGCTTGAACTTTTGAAACATTCTTCATCAATGTACATCAGATCGTCTAAATTCATTACCATATGAAGCAGGGCCTTTATTAAAAAATTACACCAGCGTCAGTAATATATATTTATAGAATTTCATCATGTATATCACCAGGAAATTGTCAAAACGTTTAGATTACTTAACTTAAAAAATACTGAAGACCTGCGGGGTATATCAGTCAAAGTCATTGGTTCAGTAATTCTAGTTATACACTTAGCTTATATATTCAATAAATGTGTTGACGATAGTGCTTTCCCAGACCTCATGAAACACATTAAAAATACAAATACAAAAATACAAAATCATTTATTCAAAAATTGAAATCAATTACAAAATATACGATAGGGCCTTGTACTAGATTTATAAAATCTGTATGACAAGTACCCCGCAATTCCCATTGTGATACACTTTAATTTGATGAATAATGGCAAGTAGACAGACTTTTCTAAATTAATAAAATAAAATTAAATATTACAGTAATATACATTTAGTTTAGTTAAATAACTATGCATTAAGATTTAAAATCAAATATTCTTACAAGCTAATAATTTTGGGTATATATTAAATTGGGGTTGTTATGTAGAGTGTATACCTATAGTGAGTGTGGAGAGAAGATGTGAGTGTTGTGAGTGTCTGAAGGAGATGTAGTGTGTATTGTGTGTATATGTGTAAGGGACAGGGGATGAGGAGATGAGTCTTATCTGCGTAAGTTCATGTAAGAATCTATTTTCTATGTAAATATAAATGTCGTAAATGTCTCTGTAAATATAAAAATAAAAATTATATAAGATAATTTAAATTCTAAAATGTCCGTTAAAATCGTATTATCGTAAAGTATTTAATTTATTGTTATTTAACAATTTTAATGTTATTTAACAATAACTAGAAATTTTTCAGTGTGTGCATAATCCAAGGTTTTGAGCAATTTTGATACTGAGGACTTACACTCAAACGAGAGCATCGGATGTATGCTACAGATTCTGTTTACCTTATTATACAAAAGTGTTGATTGAATGGTAAATTGTTTTCTTGCAAATTCCGTTTCAAAGCTTGGTGTTTTGAATATTATATCATGTCTTCTCTTGTGATTATTGCTTGGATTGACACTGTTGCGGTGTCTTCTGAGAACCGACTGGAGTATATAGAGTTGTCTTACACTAAGTACATCAGCAAGGGAAAAGAGATCGGTTGTGGGAAATCTGTAAGGTTTGATGAGCATCACCTTCAGGAGCGATCTCTGGGCTCTTTCAAGTGATAACATCTTCGTCTTACAAGCACCACCCCAGACAGTTACACAGTAACATAGTACAGACTGAACCAGAGCAATGTAAGTCGCTCTGAGCATATCCGGAGGCATGGCGTGTCTAAGGTTTTTAAATATCCAACTTAATTTTCTCACACGTGAGACGACTGAGTCAATCTGGGGAAGCCAGTTTAGTTGTTGGTCAATTACCACACCAAGGTATTTTATTTTATCTACTCTCTCAATTCTCTCACAAGAGCATGTGGCGTTGGTCGGGTAAGAGCAAGAGTGGGCTTTTAATCCGACGTGGGGGGCCGGAAGTTTTGATTTAAGTATGGAGAAGGACATACTTTTTGTTTTTGCAACATTAAGAGTGAGCAAATTGCTTTCTAGCCATTCCGAAACACAGCGAAGTCCCTGCTCTGCAGAGATAATCGCGTCACTCCAGCTCTAACTATTAAATATAAGCGCCGTATCATCCGCGTAAGTGTAAATATTGCAATCCTTCAGAGAGAGATCGCACAGGTCGTTGATGTATATGAGAAACAACGTTGGGCCAAGAACACTGCCCTGCGGTACTCCGTAGGTAACATAGCTGTCACTACTGTAGTGGGGGCCTATCTTGACTCGTTGTTGTCTCTCTTGTAGGTAGTCCTTAAAAAGTTCATGTGCGATCCCTCTAACACCGAAACTTTCGAGTTTATCCAGAAGGATGGGGACAGAAACGGTGTCAAATGCCTTGGCTAGGTCTAGGAATATTCCCAAACATTTTTGACGCTTGTCTAAACCATTAACAACTTTGTCAGTAAGTGCAGCAACAGCATCTTCTGTTGACCTTCCATTCCTAAAACCAAACTGGCAATCTGATAGGAGATTTTTGTCGTCTAAGTAGCGTTTCAGTCTATTGTTCATTAGCTTTTCCAGTATCTTTGACAGAACTGTTAAAACTGAAATGGGTCTATAGTTGTTGATATCCTTTCTGTCCCCACCCTTGTGGATCGGGTGTATGATGGAACGTTTAAAAACTTTGGGAAAGACACCCTGAGAAAAACAAATGTTACACAAATGAGAGAAGACCGGGACCAAAGCATATCTAGACAGTTTTACGAACTTTGTTGAAACACCGTCCCAGCCCACCGCGCTATCTTCCTGTAGGTTCATTATTAATGAATGAACTTCAGCTGGGTCTACGTCAATAAGACCGAAAGAATGAACGGTTGTAGGAATTTTCGATGTGTGCCGGTGTGACGACTGCGCATTAGAAACGAGCTTTTCAGCAAGTGTTTTGCCAACATTCGCGAAATGGTTATTGATAGTTTCTACAGATTCTGCAGAAGTGGTTTTAATAGATAGTAGGGTTGTGTCTTCTGTCTTTTTGTTAGGAATTTTAGCTATTCTTTTGATTGATTTCCATAGTTTTTTAGGATTTTTGCGAGAGATTTCTAGTTCTGACCGGTCATACTTGCGTTTTAGTTTGTGTAAAAGGTTATTACAGAAGTTTCGATATCGTTTATAAGTGGTTTTTAATATTATGTTATGAGGCTTCTTTTTTACTCATTTATTCATGTTATCTCTATTCCTAATGCATCGTAAAAGACCAGGAGTCATCCACGGTTGTTTAACCCTTTTTCTGTTCGGAATTGTGATCATTCTTGAATTATCGGCTAATATATCGGATATTGTCACAACCAGCTTTTCTGCTGCTTCGTTCGGGTCGGATGACCGCCACACTTCGCTTAGGTCAGCATTGTCAAAAGCTGCAACGGCTTTTCCGAAGTCAGTGATAGTTTTTGTTTTTGGTGTTTTATCTAAAGCGGGGAGTCTTTGTAAATTAAGCGTAACTGTTAGGTGGTCGGTAATAGATGTATTTAGCACGGCTACAGACGCTGGTCGGGATGTTTTGATCATAATATGATCTAGGCAATTGTTGTCGCGTGTAGGTAGGGTGTGCCCTGAGAATATTCCGTGGTTAAGAGTCATATCAAAATATTCGCAGCTGTTCCGATCAATATTGTTAGGTTTAATGTCAATGTTTATGTCACCAATCAGCATAATATCCGTAGAGGGATCGAGATTGGATATTAAATTATCGAGTGATTTTATAAAGTTGGTTGCACATGTATTTGAGGGGCTACGGTAGATACCCACAACGGATATGTTAAGTGTTGTAATAGTCAGGCAGGATGCGTCAATTAATAGGGGTTCTTCAACCTTGCACATCAGACTCTGTTTAGTATAGACAACTACACCATCGTTTTGGTTAATAAGTCTTTTAGTGCAGTACATCGAGTAGTTGTCCATACTTGGTGGAGTTTTCAAATCTGAGAGCCAACATTCTGTTAGGATAATAATGTCGTAGTCATACTTTAGAATCGATAGGAGAGCCTGAAAGCTTGTCATATTCGAGTCGCTATGAACACTTCTTATATTTTGAGTAATTATACTATAAGATAATTTATTTTTTGGTATATGATCGATGCATTCTTCAGGGCTGCAACTGATCGATTTAACCAATTGCATGTTATCTATTCCCTGAGATAGTTGGGCCGTATTAGTCATAATTGAAGAGTATAATGATGGTTTTAATGCTTGAAAAGGTGGTCACATAAAGGACAATAATAGGGGGATTCGTAACAGACATAGGACAGTTAAAATCAGTGATTTTAATTACGCAAATTAGTCTGGTGAGATGGGAATTGTAGGTGTGTGTGTTATGGTAAAGGATGATATGATTGTAGTCGTATGTGTTTGGGATGAGTGTAAGTGCAGTGTGTGTAGTAACTATTTTCAGGTTGAAACTAACGAGAGTAACATTCGCAGGTACTCATGCCTTATTTAATAGCGCATGGACTTGCTTTTCACATGTAATATTAATAATTGGAGAGTCGTCCAGCAGTCGCATATAAACTTTCCCATATGAGGTCCAGCAATGCTTGTAATTATTGGATTTTTTCAGGTCGCGGGCCAGATAATAGAGTTTGTTTGCTTTTTGTGTCAGCTGCTCAACTACGAACACCGATGTTGAATTATTTTGAAAGCCTAGATGAGAAGCGTTCAGTTTGTTATTTTTATGAGTTTTGTTAAATTGCTTTACTCCCTTTAGTAGATCATTTTTAAGAATTGACGAGGAGAGCTCTGTAATGACCGCAGTCTTGTCGGTCTTGCCTCGTGTCCTGAAAATATCCCTGATATCGCTCCTTTGTATTTTAATGTCCGAGGTTTTTGCTAAATTCAACACTACATTTATGAGGTCTTCTTTTGTTTCTTCAGCTTTTTTCGGCACATTTCTTATCCCTATATTGGCTTTTCGGTCACTCCGTTGAAGCTCATCTACTTTCTCTTCTAGGAGTAAAATGTATTCGTGATCCTTATTTCTTTCGCCTTCCAATGCAGCTAATTTATTTTGCATTGTTTCGTACTGCTCGGATAGAAATGTGATCGCTTTCTCTATTCCAGCGTTCTGGGACTTTATTTCGGAGTTCTGAGTCTGAATTTCTTTTATAACGTTCATGATCTTCGAGAACTTCTCGTCCTGTGCCTTGGCGTAGCTATCTAAGGTGGTATGTATGTCTCCCCTAACACCTTCAAGGTCAACAAGATACTGTTTACCTTGGTTTTGTTTGTGTCTGAGCGTGACGTGGGAAACGAGCGATCCATCCTCAGCTTGACTTGGGGCAATAGAAGTTCCTTTCTTCGAAGGCGAAGCGGACGAAGAGTTGTTGGTGGCTGTCGTAGCGGGCGATGCAGGCGGAGTGCGTTTAATCATCTTAACAGCGCGTACGTACCAGGGAAGCAGAGGCACTGAGTAGTTGGCCCGCGGAGCATAAACCAGCGAGCGGACGCTTTAACGGCCCGTGTACAGCAACTCAAGATACCAGGCGCACAGAGCTCACAAGAGCTCAGGTGACTCACCGACTTCTGTGGGTGGAGCTGAAGCCGTGGTTGGAAGCGGTCACAGCGTGCGCCCGCGCTGAGTGGTGCGGGAGGCGGGTGGTGACTCACAAGCAGATCTCGGTGGGCGTTGCAGGGAGGAGCCTGATGAAGTAGTGGCGGGTTCGGGGGCGGCGCAATATGGCGCGTGCCCGCACAAAAAGTGGCTCCTGTGGTTACTGCACTCCTAATATTTACGCACTATTTAATTTTGTTTTTGACGATTTAATTTAATTTAATAACGTTTAATACAGTTTTAGAGCACGTCTACTCGAATCGAGGTCCGGGGGAAGAGGTATTAAAGAGGCATTAAACAGATACCTCTGTTCGATTCGGGAGATAAGGGTGATCCTTCAATTTTCAGACCAATATCTGTTCTTCCAGCACTAAGTAATTTGAAAAGATTATACTCAATCAAACGCTCTCACACTTCAAAGGTACAAAACAACTCCACGCCAAACAATACGGTTTCACTAAGTCAATCGACTACGGACGCAGGTGTTGTTCACTACCGAACCCTAACCGGCTTCAGATCACAGAGAGGGCTGAGGAGGCGGCGGGGGGGCAAGACGGGCCCCGACCACCGCGAAGGCACTCCCATGGCAGACGACAATCACAGTTGTACACGCAAATACGTACTTACGCTTTTTATCTAATAAACCATAAAAACGCTTCTAAATAAGTATTTTATTGGACATATGTTAGGCCTGAACATATTTGGCGACCGTGACAAATAAATAATAAAGAAGATTTGCAAAAACCGGCGGGAAATTTATGTCGAGTCATCTGAGCGGAGAACAAAGGATTTCGAATACCTAACTGAAGAGGACTGTTGGAGCGAAGATTTGGTGTGCTGCAGTTAACCTGGAGGTCTGGAAGACTGGCCCGAGGGAAGTACATGCCCATTCCCGTATTTTTCTATCCTGTTCCCCTTTTATTTGTGTGAATAACTGAGTCACTTTAAAACCGTTAGGTGACCTTGCCACGCTAGCATCGCTTTGGTTTGCTTAGGCTTATCGCTTGGCTATTTTGCAAATAGTTTACGTGCGCTGGAGTTATTTACTGTGCATAGATTATAAAAATAGAAGTAAAAGGTGCGCGGCTGTTCATCAAAGGGCTAAAGTAACCTTTTTTAATCTTATTCTCGTAATGTGGAATAACAACACCGTAGCTTTCCATAAACTTCTATAAATCCCTATTCTCTTGCTATTAAGCGGATTAGGCATCTATGCAGTAACTCCTTAGGACTCGTACCTGCTTATAAACGCATTCTGTAAACAGACTATAAATAACGTGTTGTGTGTGCTTGGTATGCTGTGATTGCAAAGCATCGTCTCATTAGTAAACTAACTAAGCATTAATTTAATTGCTTATAGAACTTTAACTGAAGTTCAAAGTCCAAAATTTCATTACAAAATAATTAGTAAATTACCCTCAATAAATTAATATTGCAACTAGATATCTAAACGGTTTTGCTGAACGTTCCAGGATCTGCGCTTGCGTTTCGCGCCGCCGTTGTGACCCCGCTCGACCTTGAGCTGTGTCCAGCAGCTGTAGCACGTGATCGCTGCGTGATCTCGCGCGAGTCTTCTGTTGCTGGACTGGACGTGTTCGCTCTTCAAGGGTTCGGTTGCACAATTTTATCTTTATTTACTTCATTGCTATACCATAATATAACTGTAAATGCTATCGGACAAGGAGGCTGGTACTGGGGGCACCAAAACTGGTTTTCCTGCGTCATCAAATCACACAATGACGTCTGGCGATGTTGGGAAGGACCTCTTTAAAAAGCGCAGCGCTATAAAGGGACAAGTCACTATATTTAAGGACTATTTAACTCCTTTCCTGTCTTGTGAACCTGGGATGGCCTTGACTAGTCTTCAAGTTGGGGAACTAACAAGGAGATATACTAAATTCGAAAATTTATTTGCCTCCTTTGATGAACTGCAGACTAGCATAGAATTTCACTGTTCGGACTTAGAAGTGCAGTTGCAAGAACGGAATGCACTTGAAAGTAGATTTTTTTCGCTTTTGTGTCAAGCACAAAATATGTTGGACAAGTCATCAGGGGTTGGCAAGGCTGATCAGGCAGACCAGGACTCACAGCTAGGTGCTAGCAGTGGGATAAAATTACCTACCATAAAACTACCTTCATTCGATGGCAATTATCTAAAATGGTTAGAATTCAAGGACACATTTGACTCAGTCATACATTCAAACAATTCTATTCCACCGATAAACAAATTTCACTATCTGCGGGCCGCTTTAGAAGGCAGTGCTGCAGTAGTTATAAAATCGATTGAGTTTTCTGCCAATAACTACATTGTTGCGTGGTAACTGTTGTGTGACAGGTATAATAATAAAAATATTCTGATAAACAACCATCTCAAAGCTTTGTTCAATATCGACCCTATAACAAAGGAGTCATTCAAGGCAATACGATACTTAATTGATCTTGTCTCTAAAAATCTTAGGGCGTTAAACACACTTGGTCAGCCAACAGATCAATGGGACACAATAATAATTTATATGGTCTCAGGAAAATTAGATCCCATCACCAGTAGGAAGTGGGAGGAATTCAAGAGTAATTGATCAGAATTGCCTACAATGGAGGAATTTAAAAGGTTTCTTAGCAGTCGAGCGGACATATTAGAGACTTCATACTGTAGTAATCGAACTGATAAAGGTGACCATAAACCTGTGTACAAAGAAAACAGGATTACCAAGTCTCTTGTCGTAGCAGCCAACAACAAACAAGCAGCGAGTTACTCCTGCGTTGTTTGCGGTGAAAATCACATGCTCCATCAATGTTCCCAATTTAAAACTATGACTGTAGAAGGCAGACTTAAAGAGGTAGAAAGATTGAAACTTTGCAGCAACTGTCTTCGAAGTGGCCATGCTACAGGCCAATGTCGTTTGAAAGGGCTTTGTAGGATGTGTAAGAAAAAGCATAATAATCTTGTTCACTGGCAGGTCGATAATGATCAGGACATAACAACCCAATCCAAATTGCCAGTATCTCTATCAGTTCAAGCTTCGGCGCAAGTTCTCCTTTGTACGGCACAAGTTGAGATCTTCAACGAAAATAACAACACAAGTCACTTAGCACGTGCTTTGTTGGACACAGGAAGTCAGTCATCTTTTCTTACGGCAAACCTGAGAGAGAGGGCTGGTCTAACTAATATTCCTGGTAAACCAATAAACGTCGCTGGTATTGGCAATGTGGTTTGCAAAATTACTGACCGATGTCAGTTTATAATAAATTCACGAATCAATGCGTTCGAAATCAAAGTTACGGGCCTAGTCGTCCCAAAAATTACAGGTACTTTACCAAACGTAGAGGTAAATGTCCAAGAGCTAAAATTACCGACCAACGTTGAGTTAGCTGACCCGGCTTTCTATCGTCCCTCCGAAATAGATATACTTCTAGGAGCAGATGTCTTTTGGGATATTGTAGGTGCGAAACAAATAAAGTTAGGTCTCCAGAAACCTACCTTGCAACACTCAATGTTTGGATGGTTGGTGTCCGGTCCAACGAATGGAGATGGTCACCCTAACCCAGAGGTAAACTGCAATTTTAGCCATGAAATTGACGATTCCCTTACAAAGTTTTGGGAGATCGAAGAGTTACAAACTATGAATAAGTCATATTCCATGGAAGAAAAATCATGTGAGTCCCATTTTTCGGAAAATGTCCGTCAATTAGATAATGGCCGATTTTCAGTCAAAATTCCATTCAAAGAGGAGCCAGAAAAGGCACTCGGTGACTCTTATTATATCGCTAAGAAAAGGTTTCTAAATTTAGAAAAGAAATTAAACAAATTTCCCGAACAAAAAGAGGCCTATAGCAACTTTATACATGAATACGCCAATCTAGGTCATCTAAGTGTGATAGAACGGCCAAAATTCGGGTGTTTCTTACCCCACCACTCTGTAATTAGAGAAAACTCAGAGACAACTAAATTAAGAGTTGTTTTTGACGCGTCTGCGAAAACTTCTTCCGGTAAATCACTTAATGATATACAACTAATTGGCCCCGTAGTTCAAAGCGACCTGCTATCAATTTTATTGCGCTTCAGAGTATATCGGTTTGTCTTAACGGCCGATATAGAAAAGATGTATAGGCAGATAGCTATAGATGAGTCACAGCGGCACCTACAGCTGATAGTGTGGCAGGACGACGAAAGCCAGCCATTAAAAACAATGCAGCTAAATACCGTTACATATGGGAAGGCGTCGGCGCTGTTTCTAAGTACTCGATGTCTTGAACAATTGTCACAAAACTGTAAAGACAAAGTTATATCCAATGTAATAAAAAATCATTTTTATGTAGACGATTTGAATACCGGAGCCTCATCGGAGGATGACTTAAAATATATATACAACAATGTTAACAAAGTGTTGCAGTCTGCATGCTTTCCTTTACAAAAAATTAGAACAAATTGTCCTCAAATTTTTGAAGGTGAGAAATTAACTTCCGATTCTATGGAATTATGTAAAGAATCGTCCGTGTTAGGCCTTAATTGGGCCCCAAATCTTGATACGTTACAGTTTTCAACAGACATTGAATGCAACGCTCAAATTTCCAAAAGGACCATAATTTCAATGACATGCAAAGTATTTGACCCGCTAGGCCTACTTTCGGCATGTATAATTAAGGCTAAAATTATCTTACAAAAATTGTGGGCTGCAAAGCTGAGCTGGGATGAGCCAGTTCCACAAAAGTTTCACAAATGTTGGTCAACCTTCATAGATAACCTACCTCAGTTATCTAAAATAATAGTGCCGAGATATGTCTTATGCGATTTTCCCGAGTCTGTGGAGTTGCTTTGTTTTGTTGATGCTTCTCAAGTCGCGTATGGCGCGTGTGTTTACCTGCGCTCCACGGACAAAAATAATCACATTCAAGTCAAACTATTGTGCGCTAAGGCCAGGGTTGCACCCTTAAAGCCAATGACGATTCCGAGATTAGAGTTATGTGGGGCTTTGTTGGGAGCTCGTTTATGCACCAAGGTCACAAAATCACTTACGTGTACCATCACACAAAAAATAATGTGGACTGACTCAACAGTCGTTCTTGGTTGGTTAAAATCGCCGCCAAGAAATCTAAATGCCTTTGTGTGTAATCGAGTGAATGAGATAAATGAATTAACGTCAGAATTTAAATGGAATCACATACCTACAGATTTGAATCCCGCCGATCTCGCGTCAAGGGGTGTTGACCCACACCTGCTGCAGTCGTCTCTCCTGTGGTGGGAAGGTCCTTCCTTTCTCATGAAGGAGCACTCTGAATGGCCTAAAAGTACCTACTTACCAACTTTTAACTTACCAGAAATTAAAACACTGCCTGTCACCACGTTGTCACTCCCTGTTAGTTGCAATGATAATTATATAATTAACAACAACTGTCCCATCATAAATATCGATAATTATTCTAATTATCAACGATTAAAAAGGACAGTTGCTTATGTGTTGAGGTTCATTAACAATTGTAAACATAACAATTTAAAATTAAATGGTCCATTATATTCAAATGAACTGGAACAGTCACAAAATGTTCTAATCAAACAAAGTCAATTAGAATCATTTTCAAACGAACTTCAATGTTTGTGCAAAGGTGAGCAACTACATCATAAATCAAAATTGATATCTCTAAATGTATTTATCGACTCAAACGGCATACTCCGGGTAGGAGGTCGTTTTCACAACTCAAGTTATAACTTTAACAAAAAGCACCCCATTTTATTAGATTCTAAAAGTAGATTTACCCAATTATTAATGAGATATGAACACTTACGGTTATTTCACGCTGGTCCACAACATTTACTGGCTTCGGTTCGCGAGGAGTTCTGGCCAATAGGAGGTAGAATTCTCGCCCGAACTACTACAAAAAAATGTGTTGTATGCACACGTTTACGTGGAAAGACATTACAACCAATAATGGGGAATTTACCTTCAGTAAGAACAAATCCCGACTTCCCATTTCATACCTGCGGAATTGACTTTGGTGGGCCCTTCCTTATATCTAGCCGAAAGGGGCGAGGCAATCGAATTACAAAATGTTATCTGTGTTTGTTTGTCTGTCTTACAACAAAGGCAGTTCATCTGGAACTAGTCAGTGACCTCAGTACTGAAGCTTTCGTCCTGTGCCTTCGTAGATTCTGTTCTAGAAGGGGCAAGCCCTATGAAATCCATTGTGATAATGGGGGAGCCTTTCAGGGGGCAAGCAATGAACTAGGTAGGGTTATTCAGTCCAGCCAACAGTCCATTTATAATTATTCTGCAAATGAGGGTTTTAAATTCATATTCAGCCCCGCATATTCACCTCACTTTGGAGGTATATGGGAGGCTGGTATAAAATCATCTAAGCACCACTTGAAGCGTATAGCTGGCAATGCTTCCCTGACGTTTGAGGAGCTAGCGACGTTATTCACACAAATAGAAGCTATCCTTAACTCACGTCCGCTATCTCCTCTCTCGTCAGACCCAAATGATCTCTCCCCTCTGACTCCAGGGCACTTCCTAATCGGGCGGCCGCTCATGTCGGTGCCGTCCCGGCCGGTTACTACTGCAAGACCCAACAGGTACCTCCTCATCGAACAACTTCGTCAGCAGTTCTGGGAAAGGTGGCGCCTGGAGTACATGGCTGAGCTACAACAGCGAACCAAATGGCGAGTCGGGCAACAACAAGCGCCCGCCGTCGGCGACTTGGTCGTCATAAAAGAAGAAAATCAACCACCATTGAGATGGAGAATGGGAAGAATATCACATCTACACCCCGGACAAGATGGCATCAACAGAGTAGCTGATGTCCACACCATAAGAGGCTCCATAAAGAGAGCAGTAAACAAGCTGTGTCTCTTACCAACTTCTACTACATCTCTTTGAAACCTGAAGCTTTCAAGGCCCCGGAGTATGTTCACTACCGAACCCTAACCGGCTTCAGATCACAGAGAGGGCTGAGGAGGCGGCGGGGGGGCAAGACGGGCCCCGACCACCGCGAAGGCACTCCCATGGCAGACGACAATCACAGTTGTACACGCAAATACGTACTTAACCTTTTTATCTAATAAACCATAAAAACGCTTCTAAATAAGTATTTTATTGGACATATGTTAGGCCTGAACAGGTGTTACCGTTATATCTAATTTTTATTCTGCATAGGAGGCCTCACAGGATGCTATCGGAGTTTTTTGCGATGTGTCGAAGGCATTTGATGGTGTTGATCATAATACGCTATTAATGAAATTTAATTATTACGGAGTTAGAAATAAAGCATTAGATCTACTAAGATTATATCTAAGCAATATAATTATAAAGGCAGAAGTCAATGGCGTTAAATCTGATGGATCGGTTGTAAAAATTTGCGGTCCATAAGGTTCCATATTAGGCTTTTTCTTATTCCTGGTATATATTACCGATCTGCCTTTCATGGTGGAGAAATTAGCTGTCATAGTGTTGTTTGCTGATGATACTTCAACGGTCTTCAAATTTGAAACACAAAAAGAAGATTTCGATGATATTAATGGTGTATTGTCTTTAACCTTGATATTGAATTTCCGTTGATTAGCCTCAATTCTATCAATGAAAACTCTGTATCGATGATTCCATATTTGTGTGGCATATTCAAGATTACTCCGAACAAGACTACAGTAAAGTATTTTAAAAGTTTTTACCTTGGAGAAGCAAGAAGAGTTACGTAGTACGAATCCTAAGGCACGGGTAGCCTTCGCAATTATGGTGTCTACATGCTTATCAAATAAGAGTTTGGAGTAGGAAATAACTCCGAGATCTCTAATATATGTTAGTCGAGCTAGTTGTTGACCTTTAAGATTATATGAGTTTCACGTTTACGAGTGACTGAAACCACAAAGCACTTGGTCAAAATCAAAATCAAAAATCATTTATTTCCATAGGATGTTGTTACATCACTTAGATCCGTCATTACATTTTTTTGGGTGAGTTCACTAACCCAATGGCGGAATCTGTGGAGAAGAGCTCACCGAAGAAACTCCACAGTCGTCGCATCTTTTGCGTTTCCTTTTTTAAATAAAATATTGTCAAATTACAAAATGAATGCTAATTATATATCGAAACAGCCTGTTACTCAAACAATCTATTCCCATGGACATCTGTCCTCTAAGTAATCAGATATCCTGTAGTAACCTTTTTTATACAATTTCTGTTTTATTATTATTTTAAACTTGTCTAAAGGTAAGTTTTTAATATCAGTAGGGACCTTATTGTAATAGCGTATACAATTGCCTTTAAAAGAATTACTAATTTTATGTAGTCGGCTTACATAAGCAACCAACTTGTCTTTATTTCTAGTATTAAAATTGTGTATATCACTGTACTTCTGAAAATTAGTTATATTTCTTTTTACATACACAAGATTGTCATAGATATATTGAGACACAAATGTCAGAATATTGATTTCTTTAAACTTTTCCCTCAGTGACACTCTAGGCCCTAATCTATAAATTGCACGAACAGCCCGTTTCTGCAGAATAAATATACTATTAGCATTCGCAGCGTGACCCCACAATAAAATACCATAGGTCATAAGACTATGAAAGTAACTAAAGTAGACTAGTCTAGCGGTGTCTACGTCGGTAAGAGCTCTAATTTTTTTAACTGCGAACGCTGCCGAACTCAGTCTGTTCGACAATTTATTTATATGAGGATCCCATTGTAGTTTGGCGTCTAAAGTAATGCCCAAAAAGACAGTCGACTGCACAAGGTCCAATCTCTGTCCTTTTATAAATATGTCTGTAGTTACCGGGTTCACATTGGGTAACACGAATTTAATACATTTAGTTTTCTTTTCATTAAGTAATAAATTGTTAACAGTAAACCAGTTCACTATACTAGATATAGCATTGTTTACCTCGTCATAATTTGATTGCTGTCTTTTAACTTTAAATATCAAAGAAGTATCATCGGCAAACAATACTAACCCATGTTTTGCTTTAACAAGGTAAGGTAAATCATTAATATATACTAAAACAAGAAAGGACCAAGAATTGAACCTTGCGGTACGCCCATACTTATTGAAGACCCAGGTGATCTTTTCCCATTAACATCGACCATCTGAACCCTATCTGTTAGATATGACTCCAGAAGGCCAAGTGCCTGATCTTTTACACCATAATGGCGTAACTTCCTGACAAGAGTGTCATGATGGACGCAATCAAAAGCCTTGGATAGATCGCAGAAGACACCTATTGCATCCATTGCGTCTTCCCAGGCATCAAAAATATTGTCGATTAGTTCAACACCAGCATCGGCTGTTAAACGACCCTTTGTGAAACCAAACTGAGCAATATGAATTAAATTATTGAGATAAAAATGACTTTGCAATTGATTAAGTATGAGTTTTTCAAATATTTTGCTAAGCGTTGGTAGTATCGATCGATGGTGGGATTAAGATCTAATTTGTTTTGAACAAAGTTCTCATCTAGACGTTGGAGATCTGATAGAGTATTTAATACATCCTGATGAGACGACACTTTTGCAAAAATTTTCATATCATCAGCAAAACAAAGAAGTTTAGTATTTAAAAAACATCTATAAATATTATTAATAAAAATCGTAAAAATTAAAGGTCCCAGAAAGGAACCCTGTGGCACACCACTTGGTATATTACTCCATCTCGACTCAAAGTTATGGACCACTACAACCTGAGACTTATTACTGATATACGATTCGAGCTACCTGTTAAGGTCCCCCCTAATACCTGCATCAAACAGCTTTCCGAGAAGTATAATATGGTCAATTATATCGAAAGCCTTACTGTAATCAGTATAAATTACGTCAACTTGACCGCCACCGGCCATTGAATTAGTAAGAAAATCATTAAACAGTACAAGATTAGAAACAGTAGATTTTCGTCGGACATACCATGCTGGGAGTTATTAAAGGATGATTGCAGAGCATCATAGACTTGGCGATGAACAAAATTCTCAAGAACCTATGAAAGGACACATAACTTTGATATCGGTCGTTAGTGATCAATGTCGGTTTTCGAACCTTTCTTGTGCACAGGGGTTGTGAAGGCAGACTTCCAAATAGAAGGTACACAGTACTCCCTAAAAGATCTTGTAAAGAGAATGAATATTGGTGTAACAATAGTTTCCGCAAAGTTGATCAAAAATAGCGGTGGCAACCCATCGGGACCTGCAGATTTTGAGGGATCCAATTTTAAAAGAATATCACGTAAGGCTACTGTCAAGTTAAATATTAGAGATTTCACAGCTATGGCTGGTAGAAGGGTTATGTAAGTTTGAAGGCAAAGAAAAAGGATTATGGCTAGGCTGAAGAAAATTAGAATTGAAATAATCTTCAAATGCATATACCATCTCCTGAATGTAGTCTGGTATTACCATAATTCATACTGCTTGGAATACTGCTCGCGTTCGATCGGGAGTTTACCAACGACCAAAATCTTTTAGGGCAACGCTCAATGAATTCTTCAGTGTGATCCACGAATTTTTGAATACTTTGATCTATTAATCTTTTTACTCTATCACGCTGGAAGGCAAAGTCCGCATACGCAGTTTTATTACCATAAATGTTGTATTTTTTATGGTACTTGGCTTTTTCCCTAATCGCCTTTTTAAAAGCTGTTCAATACCATTTTGGATAAAAATCTGGCTTTATCATCTTAAATTTAAATACTTATCCCTCAAGTGACGAAACTTAATATAAAAGAACTCAACGGTATCATTGAAAGTTCTAGAATCAAGTTCAAGATTCCTATCAATATTACGGATCTTATCGTTAATAGCGGCATAATCACCAGAATTATAGAAATACTTTATATATGATATTAATGGACCTAAACGTACTTATTTAATAGTTACAATAAGGGCCTTGTGGTTGGGTAGAAAAGGCACAAGTGGATCTACACATTCGGTTACCTCTGCTAAGTCATTGGATAATACTAAATCAAGAATTTTATTATATTCATTGGTAACTGAATTATACTGAAAAAAATTTAAGGTGTTCAATTCATCAACAAGGAGATACTCGTCAACCGAATTTAGTGAAGGTATGAACCAATCTTTGTGCTTGGTGAGCGATCGCCACGACGCGAGTGATTCAAAAATAGAACTCCAGGTGGATCCTACGCGACTATGAGAGGACTGCTTGATCAAGGAGCTCAGACTTCACACACAGTGACGGGCATTGGAAATGCTTCGAAGCAAAGCAAGGGCAGCTTTTCGCTGAACATTAATTCAATCTTCGGCAATCTTCAATTAATAACTCAAGCTCTAGTCATCAACCTAGTACCCAACAACTTGCCTAACACGTCATTCGGCAAACAACAATGGTCACACCTAGCTTATATACAGCTAGCCGATCTCGACTACAATGTGTCGAATCCTATCGACTTTCTTCTGGACGCTAGTATTGACTCGGATGTCATAATGGGTGGTCTCTTTAAAGGACCAGACACAGCGCCCATGGCACAGAAGACAAAGCTCAGGTGGATCCTGTCTGGAAAATTTTAAGACATTTCATTGCCACATCGTTACCAACTGCATAAAAGACCGATCGCAATATTGGGAGTTGAAAGAAATTGATGAAACAACTGCCACACAAAATGAATAGTACTATGAAGAACTGTATATAGCAACAATGAGGCATTTGTCCGATGGAAGATAGAAGTCGCTATCTCGATGAAGCTCGACTTTGAAAGTAAGCTATGAAACTCAAGACCAGAAGCCGTCGCACAATTTCAAAAGCAAGATGGCAAGGAACGAATAGTTTTCAGATAGTTTCAAGCAGTTTATGAAAGATTACGAATAAATGAATCATAAGAACAAAATTACAAACACAACTTATACGGTATTCTGTTACCTACAATATCACGGCATAGTGTAATTGGACTCTACAACGATAAAGCTGAGGACGGTGTTGAATGCGTCATCAAAAACATTATTCGGATTAGGTCTCAACGATCTTATGAAGCAATGCCCTAATCTACAAAAAGGGCCTCCTAATACAGCCCTAATACAGCAGGCCTAATACAGCCTCATTTTGGGATGGCATCAACATAAGTAGCAGATATCCATCGACGGGGCCAAGAAATATCCTCGAGCCGCCGCGTCGCTTTAAATATCATTCAGCATGGATGATCTGCTTGAAAGTGGACAGGCGCATACAGAGAGATTGTAGACTTTCTGAAAGAATAGGAATAAACATTCTATACTAAGTGGCTAAGTATTTGATACTAACTAGTCAAAAGAGAGCTATGTAAGTGTCGTCGCTACAATAAGGAGAAGAACACACAGATCATGGCCAACCTGGCCAAGCTAATAGTTACACCATCAAGGGCATTCTGCCATACTGGCGTGGATTTCACTGGATCCTAAAACATCAATGAGAACAAAGGACGTGGAGTAAGGACACACAAAGGATACGTAGCGGTGTTCGTGTATCTCGCAATGGGGGCCATCCATCTGGAGCTTGTATCTGAACTTTCAAAGGTTTCTGGCTGCATTTCGTCGCTTCTGTACACGATGGAGTACCTCAAGCCACATGTTTAGTGATAAATGGGATCAATTTTGCTGGCGCAAACAGACTCTGTGCCCAGCGCTGACGGGCAAGTGCTGGTATCTGGCTGTGTTTAGTTCGGTAGTGAAGCATAGGACCAGAAACAATTAAATCGGTAACCATGGCACCTTCGCCCTTGACGGTACTACGATATGGTGTCCGTGAGGAGATGAGATGGCTCGCCCATACTCACAAGTATGTGGAGCGACCTGACATGGACGATGTCCTGCTCAAGCGTGTGGAGGACGCTATGACACGCGTCGGGAAGGTGTGTCGGCTGGCGGCGGAGGCTGAAGCCCTCGGGCTTACGGATGAGGCCTCGGTGGCTGCAGTGAAGCAGCTCTGCGCGGATGCTGACCAAGCGATGGAGTGCTTGGGCGACATCGAGCGTCGCGCCGAAAAAATTAAGCGGTCGCGTCGGGATGACCACGGGGAGGGTAGCGGAGACCCCCCCCTAAGGGTGTGGTTAGACGGCTCCCACACCTGGAGATTCCGGCCTTCGGTGGGGCAATTGATGAGTGGCCGGCATTCATCAATTTGTTCGATAGTTTGGTCCACGGTCGGGACGACCTGGACAACGCCTACAAGTTGGCCCAACTATTGATGGCACTGCGGGGTGAACCGAAGGAGTTGGTCGGTGTCCTAACGGTTACGGCGGGCAATTATGAGATTGCCCGGGTCATATTGTTTGACCGCTACCAACACAAACGGCGGTTGGTTGATGCGCAGCTGGGGAAGCTGTTCAGCATCCCAAGAGTAACCCGGGATGTTGACATCCGGGTACAGGTGCTCAACCCTGTGCTGGTGGCCACTAAGGCCCTTCAGAACCTTGGTCTGCCGGTAGACCAATGGTCATATATCGTATTATATATGGTTTGAACAGCTGCATGTGGGCAGTAGCTCGGAACTGCCCACGCTCGTCCAATTAACGGATTTCTTGGAGGGTGAATGCAGGCGATGCGATACCATGGATTCGGAGGCCAGTGTACAGCGCCAACCCGCGCGGATGCGGGAGGGGCCGCGCCCCCCACCCCCACGGGGGGGTGGTCGGTCAAAACAATTTGGCGTTTTGAGTGCCGCGCCGTCGGGTGACGGCTGTGCGCACTGCGACAGTGCCGGTCATGAAGTGACCAGTTGCGCCAACTTTAAGGCGCTCGGTGTGGCTGCCCGCAGGAAGGTGGTCTTCCGCCACCGATTGTGTTTCGGTTGTTTGGGGCCGCACCAGCTGAGTGAGTGCTCACGCGCGTCCCCTGTGAGTGCTGCGGTGGCACAACACCACGTGGTGTTGTGCCTGAACCGGTCAGGCCCATCGGACGGTCACCAGGGCCGGACTCAGGTTGGTCGGTCACAGGGCCCAACCAGGGCCGGACCCAGTCCCCCTCCAGGCAACGGGAGTCACCAACGGGGTGACTGGGGTACCCGCGGACGGGACCCCCCCCGAGGGGAAGGGGGCAGCGCGGGGGGTAATAGGCGGGATAGCCGGGGTTCGGTCGCCGCTGTCCAGGGTCAGCGAGGACTTCGGGCCGCTGGCTCACCGCGTGTTACAGGCGGGTGTCAGATGGCACCTATGAGTGGCGCGAAGGCTGGGAGCCCACCACCTTCTGCGCCACCCTGCCCGTCGCTCTGGGAGGCGAACAGGGAGGCGAACAGTCGGATGTCGCCCCCATTCCTAGAGCGCCCCAGGTTGGATCCGCTCTCCCCCCTCCATCCACGGTGGCCACCGGGCACACCGTACACAGTCCGGTATGGTCGGGTACCGGGACAGCGAGGGGCCTATTATGCGGGTTGGGACCCCCTGATGTACATGCGGTCTGATATGCCACCGGTGGCATATCAGCAGCCGAGTTACCAGGCCGACGGGGGTCCCAGCGGGTTCGGATCCCGCGGGGGTTCCCGCTAGGGACACGCCGCCCACTTACGGGGTGCCGCCACTCCACAGACGGTCATGCTCCCCACCGCCTCGGTGATAGCGTGGAGTTCGGACGGCAAATCTTGTGTAGCACGAGCACTATTGGACTCGGGGGCCCAGGGGTGCTTAGTCTCGTGCAACCTTGTAAGACGGTTGGGCATTTCGGTAAGGGAGTATCCACATTCCATTCGGGGAATTGGGAACACGGAAGTCGGTTCCGTTAAGGGAGTATGTCGGATTACTCTCTCGTCACGGGTGGATTCATCGGTGAATCTGACGGTCACGGCATTGGTCATGCCTAATGTGATGGGCTCACACCCTCACGTACGGTTGTCACCCTCGGTACGACAGTTGGTCGCTGGGTTGTCGCTGGCTGACCCGGAGTTCGATATTCCGGGCCCAGTAGACATTTTATTGGGTGTCGATGCCTTGGGATACCTGTTAGTGCCAGGTGTTGCAGGCGACTGGTCTGGTTTCGGTCAACACCAGACTGGGCCATGCGGTAATGGGTCTGGTCATGCCGGCTGCCCCACGCCTAGCGACTCGTAGTCCCTTATTCGGTTCTGTACTCTCGGAGGTGATACAGAAGTTTTGGGAGGTGGAGGAACCACCTACGGTCCGCCGGTTGGACCCGGTTGAAGAAGAGTGTGAACAGTTTTATCGGAACAATACTGGTCGCCTTCGGTCAGGTCGATTTCTCACACGTCTTCCATTTCGGAATGATCGCCCGCCGCTGGGCAGTTCACACCATTCAGCCGAGACGCGGCTTCTGTCGATGGAACGACGCATGAAGCGTGACGGGATTTTCCGGCAGAAGTACGTCGACTTCATGCGGGAATACGAGTCGCTCGGCCACATGTCGGTTTCGGGTATCGACTGGAAGCGTGAAGACCACTGCTTCCTGCCCCATCACGCGGTCTTGAGGACCCCGGAGGGCAAAATACGGGTAGTGTTCGATGGATCGGCATCAACATCTAACGGCATGAACCTGAACCAGTGTTTGCATTCAGGGCCGAAGTTGAACCATGACATCGCGGATGTTATCACACGGTTCCGTCGACACAATTTTGTGTTTGTAGCTGACATCCGGATGATGTTTAGACAGACGGCCATTCACCCTGACGATAGACGGTATCAGCTGATACTGTGGCGAGAGAGCCCAGATCAGCCCATCAGGGTGTACGAGCTGAACACCAACACGTACGGGCTACGGTCTAGCCCTTATTTGGCGATTCGCACTCTGCGGGAGTTAGCGGATCGAGAACGGTTAAATTTCCCTAGAGGAGCAGCGATCCTGGAGCAGGATCTCTACGTGGACGATATCTGTACCGGTGCAGATTCCGTAGAGGAGGCGCTCGCTCGACGGGACGAGCTAGTTGAGCTCCTACGGGGTGGAGGTTACGAGCTCCGGAAATGGATGTCGAACTCTCCAGAGTTACTGACTGGTCTTCCAGATGACTACCAGCAGGATCCCCACATTTTTGAAAATTTGGAAAATCCAAATATGTTGTCGGTATTAGGCGTCCAGTACCAGCCGGTGTCAGACATGTTCTCGTATCGGATCGAGTTGGACTCCCCGAAGGTCTGGACGAAACGGAACGTCCTTTCAACGGTGGCTAGGACATTTGATCCAAACGGGTGGATCACCCCGGTAACATTTCAGCTCAAGTGTTTTATGCAGCAATTGTGGTCTGCTGAGCTGAAATGGGACGACCCGATCGGCGGGTCATTGAGCTCAGAGTGGGACTCGTTCTTTTCGACCCTCCCTGGCATCAATCGGATTTCACTGCCACGGAGGTTGGTCCCCACCAAACGATACACCGCCACCCTGCATGGGTTTTGCGATGCCTCGGAGAAGGGCTACGGAGCTGCGGTGTATCTGCGTACGGTCGACTCCTCGGGGGAGGTTGATGTGCGGTTGGTCATGGCCAAGAGCAAGGTTGCGCCGTTGCGCACTCGCCTGACCATTCCCAAGTTAGATCTTTCGGGAGCGGCTCTCCTGACTCGTCTGCTCAACCACACGATGACGGTTCTTCGTGGGTCAATAGCGTTGGAAGATACGGTCTACGCTTGGACGGACAGCCAGATCGTGTTATGCTGGCTGAAGGCTTCAGTTCACAAGCTGGAGATTTTTGTGGCGAATCGGGTTTCGCAGATTTTGAATTCGGAGGTTCCCATAATCTGGAGACATGTTCCAGGGGAAATGAACCCAGCAGACTGTGCGTCTCGTGGGTGTCACGCTCCGGAGTTGGTTGGACATCCCTTGTGGTGGGGTCCAAAATGGTTGACTCAAGCCGAATCGGATTGGCCAATGAGTCCACACGTTACCTCGGCGAACGGCGCCTTGACTGTCGGTGTCTGCACGACGCAACCAGAGCCGGAATAGGAGTTCAGCCTGCTGGAACGGTACAGCTCGCTCGACAAACTGGTCAATGTGACCGCCTGGATCTGCCGATTTGCGCGGAATTGTCGGAATTCTGAGGCGCAATGAGTGCGGACACAGGTCCTGACACCACGGGAACGGAACCATGCGTTGTTCACATTGGTACGGAACGTGCAGACGGTGCACTTTAAGTCCGAACTGGACATTCTGAGACGCGGATGCGTCCAACTGAAGGGAGCTGTGGCTCGGCTCAACCCGTTTATTGACCCTCACGGATTGCGGAGGGTAGGAGGTCGGCTGCGGAATGCCAACCTGCCTTATGCGGCTCGCCACCCGTTGTTACTCCCTAGGAATGGGAAGTTGGTCGAACTGTTGATACAGGATCGACACATTCGGAATGGGCATATCGGATGCCACGCCTTGATGGCGTTTCTTTAGCGCGAGTTCTGGATTCTATCGGGAAGACGCTTAGTGCGTAGCGTCGTATTTCGGTGCCTGCCTTGTTATTGGGCCAAGGCGGCTACGATGCAGCCCCAGATGGGCGATTTGCCCTCGGATAGGGTTAACGAAATCCGGCCCTTTGCGGGTGTCGGAACGGATTTCGCGGGACCATTCATGGTCAATTCTTCACAGCAACGGAACGCCAGATTAGTGAAGGCATACCTGTGCATCTTCTTGTGCTTGGCCACGAAGGCGGTCCACTTGGAGGTGGTCAGTGACCTCACTACGGAGGCATTTATCGCTTGTCTGGATCGGTTCGTCTCACGAAGGGGCCTCCCGACATTAATCCGTTCGGACAACGGCACAAATTTTGTCGGAGCCAGGCGATATCTGCAGGAGGTCACCCAATTCCTGAACGGTAATCAGGATGCCATCGGTGCGGCTTGCTCCCGACGAGGGATTGAATGGGTTTTCAGTCCGCCGGGATGTCCTCATTGGGGAGGAATATTTGAGGCTGCGGTTAAATCGGCTAAGTCGCACCTGACGAGGATCATCGGTGAGACCTCTCTACGCTTTGAAGAGCTTGCGACGCTGTTCTGTAAAATTGAAATGACACTGAACTCGCGTCCGTTGTGCCCGCTCAGTTCGGATCCAAATAATTTGGAAGCGTTGACGCCGGGTCACTTCCTGATAGGTCAGCCCCTTAACGCCCTGCCAGAATACCCATTCGGTGATGTTAAGTTAAGTCGGTCAACTAGGTGGCAGATGTTGCAGCAGATGGCTCAAGATTTTTGGAAACGGTGGTCCCTTGAGTACTTGCACATCTTGCAGCAGCGCCTTAAGTGGACTGACCGGACGAGCCCCCCTCAAGTCGGTGATTTGGTGCTGATTAAGGATGCGAACCTGCCATCATTGAGATGGAGACGAGGACGGATCGTCAATTTGTACACGGGTCGGGATGGCACGCCTCGATCAGCAGAAGTCAAGGTGGGGGACTCGGTCCTCAAGAGAGCGGTCGCAACACTTTCTCGCCTTCCTATTGATTAGGGACAGGTTCGGGCCTGTCCGGGCGGGTGACTGTTTAATATTTATGCTTCGGAAACGCACCGGTTTTTGTTGCGCGAATCGATCGCGAGTAATCGGCACATCACTAGCGAAAACGGAACTAGCAGCTGTCACTCGTACCGGAACGAGATGTAAAATTGGAGGTTATCTTCTTTGCTTTGTCTCGTCGGTGAGAACAAACACGCTGCTCGGGCACCGTGGCATTGATGGTATTTCGGTGTACCAATCACTAAATACAGGCATCGGGCCTGGTCGGAGTGTAAATCTACCACATCGTCGGGAAATAAGTAGATTCGCGTCAGCGGTCAAGTGATTTGTGTTGTGAAGCACATAGTCGTATCGGACGGCGACTCCACGTGCCGGCAGCAGCGCGCCGGCCACGCCGTCGGCAGCGACGGCAAGGGTTTGATTCCATCTCCCATTCCAAAACTGTCTCCTCTCCCGCATTCCCCCCATCGAATCGAGCTTTCGATTTCCTGGCTGCGGCGACAAGGTCAGTAAAAAATTCATTCACTTCTTTTCTCTCACGTGCTGGCAAAGGCACACCCCCTTCGGATTCCACGCTGTTCGGTAGGCGTGGAAATTAAACAATTATAACTCTCACGAAAGAGAGAGGAAGTGCTCTTTTACCCAATTTTTGAAAGAGACAAGAGTGGGTCTGCCTCTTATAGTGCAACGTAGTGCGTTCTGAAGCAATAATAAAATAATCCCAAATAATCAACTCTAATGTTCAACAAAAACTCATCAATATAATCACAGAGCTCACACAAGATCACCTGGGTCACAATTGATACCTCCAGAGCAGTTGGAAGAGCAAGTCAACATCATTTGCAGCAACTTACCCACCGATTTGACGCTGCAGGCCAACAAACAGGGGCTTGCAAACCTGTACAAAATAATTAAGTTGAAAATCAAAGTAGGCCTAAGGATCTTTATCATCGAAGCATACAACTCGTGAACAAGCAGCACTTTCAAATTATTATTATAAAATATTATTATTATTAAGGACCACATAGCTGAAACTACATTAGTTTACATAGCATTCAATCTACAAAAGGATCTTCTACTCTTACCAATAGAAGCAGACGTGCAAGGATGCATACAAACATCGGCAGATCAAATACTCTGCTCCATTTACTAACCTGTCTAGGAGTTGCAGATAATAAACAACATATGTAACCTGAGCATCCTCAATAGGTCACTGTGCCGCACAAAGGCCACGACCGCGTGTGACGAGCATTGGATCACGTTACATAACAATAACAAGTGGATATACACTTACTGCGAGGAATACGCTGTGCGCATATTTTGCCCAGACAGTAAAGTGTACTAAAGCTCATTGACCGGGAACGGAATATTCGATATCTTTCTAGGCTGCTCTATCAGAAGCAACACATTCACCGTATCAGGACACCATAACTACTTCAGCCAAGTCAACGTCAGTCCAGCACAATCTGACATCCCCGAGGCATCAATCTTGAACCAGATAGTAAACACCTTAGACATCAAGACGTACAAGGAAGAGGATCACGACGAAGACTGGTACAAAATCAAAGCCCAGATAGACATTCATTTGTAGGCACCCATTCAGTGACTATCTTTGCCCATCTGCCTGGGTGTTCCAGTTTAGTTTGGCTGGCTGCATGCGCACATCGACTTTGCCAATTGTAGAGCGCAGTACCGTGTTTCTAACGCGATTAGTTTGTTTCACACCCAAGATGCTGCTTCCAGGAAGTAAAATTAAATTTAAATCTTTTATTATTATTTTTACGCCCATTAGCGTATAATGGAAATTAAAATTTTAAAGATCTTTTCTGGAACTCGCTGTAAGTGCTTAGGCTCACTGTACGAATTATTGATGGCTAACAATTGTTCACATCCCTACAACTTTCTTTGGGAAATTTTGTTAAAGATAATTTGCTTTCAAAATACACATATTTGTCTGAGGGGGAGAGAGAAAGGGCGGAGGAGGTGGGAGGAGGACGGGAGCTTAATGTTTTGAAATTTGGATTTCACGGATTTCTATTTGGTCTTTCGTATTATCTGTAATGTTGTTGATTCAAAACAGTAGCAGTAAACAAGCGAGCATCACCGAGGAATCGCCCAAAATTTCTTCATTGGGGCCGCTGATGGATCGCAGTTATTCCGTTAAGTTGCGCTTCCATTTTTATTCACTCCATTTGTTAGCCGCAAGGTGGCGCTGTATTGTTGGTGACTTGCGGTTTTCTTGTCGTCTAAGGTGCTTTGTTGGCTCCATTTTTTTTAATGATGTCATTTTGCTACGTACGGCGTCTAATAAGCCGGGACTTTGTCTATGCAGAAAATTTTCATTTTTACTTGTAAAAGTGCATGACTAAGAGTTTTATTCAAAATGCTTTAGGGAGATAATGGTTGAAATGGTATACATAAATACTTGCAGCCAAGAAACAGTGCCATCACAATTTGCAAAGGTCCCCAAATAAAACCTTCGTAGGTTTTATATTTTTATATTATTTTTTGTGTGTATTACGCGTTTTCAATAAAAAATGATTACTGCACGTGGTACAGCCGACGGAATTCAACTTCCAAATCACTTAAGCACAGAGGAATAAATAGGAACAGAGAGAAATTCTAAGGAGCCTGCAAAAATCATACCTATGTTAGGAGGGTTGGCAAAAGAGAAAAAAAAATTACAAACTGTTACGAGCTTTTATTGACCTAGCGATTTTATTATCTTATTCTTAGGGCGGTATGCCATTGAAATACTTTGGTGTCTAATACAGTTCGTCACATGAGGTAACCCACTTATACACTCAATAACTCATCATGGAGCATAAATATTTGTAGGGTTATAATAAAAATAATAATAACAGTTTGTGCACTTTAACATTTTAAATAGGTATACCTAGTCTGGTATTCATTTACTTACCTAGTAATTACCTCACTATCTTACCTCCTTGGGATAGTTAAAATATGAAATGTCTTTATTCTTTTTCTATTATTATTCATACAAACAGTACAGTACACCATTTTTAAAGTACAAAACGTACACTTAAACACTTAAATAACTATTTACATTTTATTCTACATCAAACAATTAGATAAGGTAGGTGACAACAAATAAGACGTGGTTTGTGCAGGCCCTCCGTGTGGGCACTGGCCTAAGGAGCGTAAACCGGTTTTATCCAGTGGCGGCGCGTACGCGACACAGCGGCCAGTGCTCACTCACACATGCGCAGTATGCTTGTAGTTGATTACCTACGACGACGTGGTTCTATGAACCTTTGCCTCTGGTCCTTTCTTTCTCTGTGACCTAAGGTTGAATATGGTACTAGAGCTATGTATGTCATTAGAGCTATGTATGCTATGGCGACGTTGCATGAATTATTTACTAGTAACCAAGCAACTAATTTATTATTTCTGTGATTGACGAAACTCTATTCTTTATCTATAAATTTTTGTAGAGACGTTTTATCACTTTGAAAAAGATTTGTATGTTTTGATCATAGAGTAATTCACTAAACTAGCCCCAAGTTTCTGAAAGAGCGGCAAAATTTAACAACCGATTAATGGAAGATTAATTCAAAAAAGTGGCACGTGATTGGCTGAAATGAGCTTTAACAAGAGTTTGTCACAGCTGATTTTCCTTTCGGAAACCGGCAAAAGAGTTTCGTAAATCTGTGGTTTTGACAATTTATAAATTGTCATTTAATGAGGATTTATTTTTGACATTTATGCATCCATTTCTGTTAAATAGGTAGGGAGTTAGTAACCGAGACTGTATAAAGGTATACTTACTAGCAAAGACGGTACAAACACTACGTTGCCTAAAAGCTAAGAAGTTGTTATGTCAAAAGCTATTGGACTACGGTAGTCCCACAGATATATCCTTTGTAGTCGAGTTGTCCGCAACCAATGCCATCTATTGAAACTGAACAAAAAACATCTTTAAAATTATTCTCTTCATAACAAAAATCCTGAAACTATAGCAAATAGTTTAAAAAAAACATCAAAATTGGTCAAGACGTTCTCAAGTTTAGCGTTAACAACACATTGAGCGATTGATTTTAGGGTTCCGTAGCCAAAGGGTGCTAAACGAACCCTATTACTTAGCCTCCGCTGTCCGTCCAGCCGTCCATCCGTCTGTTTTTCCGTCAGCTGTAGTTCATGAACTGTAATAGAGTTGAAATTTTCACAGAAAGTGAAAATAAAGTGTCTTTTTTTGCCGCTACGGCAACACATAATTAACAATACACATTTTCTAAAAGTAAATGGGTTTCCATGTAAGAGACATGTTTTTTGCATTTTTCTTCTATGATGTTATGAACCCTACGTGTGTGAGTCGGACTCGCACTTGACCGATTTTTTATTCAGACATCAACGAGCATATATTAAATAACCAATAAAAGTGATTTTCACAACTTTCCAAGAAATAATCTGACTTCGCCAAATGAAAAAGGGGATATGCAAAACTGTGCAAACTGCAATTAGTTCAAGGAGATTGGTGATAAATTAAGTAGCACCTTCAGAGACTTGCCCCTTCAGCGAGGAATAGGTAAATCTTGGCAGAGGGAATGGAAGAATCTGCATATTGAGGTAGAAATAAACTACAATATCATGGTGCGAAAATTACAACAAAATTGACTCTTACGAATAATGTTCTTTTCCAATTACAGACGCGCGCCTTGATATCGCAATTTATCTCTACGAAGTAAGCAGTGGTAGGCGAGGTTTTGCGCTAACTACGACTTAAAGTGAGTGGCCGACTGTTTTGTTTCCATGTGTATTTGATACGCCGCTAAATAGCGATGTACCAAAGCTAGGAGGCCAAATGGTCGGTCAGGCACTGGCTAAGCAATGAGAACAATAGCCTAAGCTTTTTTCTCCCGACGGCTGATAGCCTGCGCCGAACTAGTTTCCTTAGAAATTTGATACATTGCTAGTAAGTGGAGTCTCAATTTTAATATGGAAAAAAGACAGTCGGCGCGGACCGACAGATTGACTTTATAGGCAACTAATTGTAGCCTAGATTGGAGTATAGTACACCGAGGGGATAAAGCACTGTGTACGGGCGTGATATTGATTTCCTGAACGTAACGAAGGACTGTAGATCAAATCCCTCTCAATAGCCATAAAAAATGGCTATAAAGAGCCAAATTGTCATGGCGGCTAGCCACATTACCGATATTTTTTTTTTGTTTTCATTTACTCAGTCATTTGACTTATCAAGTGTGAGATACCAGAGAGAAGGTACGTTTATCCTCTATTTCGGGTCCTCTGTTTGGAATTTTATTCCAAGTCCATACTAGGTGTTGCACGAATGGACAGTAGGTAAATAAAAATTTAAAGCAAGTCCATACAAGGACTTCATACGTGAGTGAACAGGTAAACTCCCGAGCGTAGCGAGGTTACACTGTGAATAACTTCTTTATCCACATACGGCCTTACTATTGTAAGGCCGTATGTGGATAAAGCTATTCTTGTCTTGGGTGAAATTCTCAGTGCACTGAGGAATCAGTCTTATTTCCCCGGCGAAACAAGGAAAGTAGCGTATACTTTGTCTGCTTTGACTTTTGACATTTACTCGACGTATGAAAAGGATAAAACACTGTATAAGTTAAACAGTGAATAACTTTTTTTATTAGTAAGGCCAATAGAGTACTCTACTTTTCTCACCCTTTTGCGAGTTTTTTATTTAAAATTATTACATTCAGCTTGCCGTTGCGAGCTCGATTTTCGAATAAATTTGATTTTCAAATAGGTTCGGTACGACGCCGACCCCGCCCCCGGGTTGCTGGCACATGAGTAAAGAAACGGAATATAGACAAAGATTCATACAACCACGCCCACGCCACGAGCACCTATCGCTTCGACAAGAGGTAAAATCATAAACTAAGAATTCTTACAATTTGTACATGTAACCGCATTGGTCGTATCAAATCAAAATCAAATCAAAATGTATTTATTGAGCCAAAAGAAACATAATTACAAAAACTTTTGTAAATTCTAAACCCCAAACTAATATTAATTGTATCTTGGAGTTTAGTGTTTCCGTTCTGGATGAACTTAATTAAAAATTATGTTGTCACAGTCTATGTAATGCACTTAACAAAACAAGTACCTAATGCCTACTAGATTAAATTAAAATTAAAAGACAAGCCTAAACAATTATGGCTCACTTTTTAAGTATCTTACTACAAGTATTATATTAAATATATCTGATATAATATTATATGTATATGAGTAATTATTATATTAATAACACCATTATATTATAATAGACATACTTAAATATATATATTATATTATTATAAACTTACATAAATATTTATTTAACTATTAAAATTAAATGAATATAATATTTAACTATACTTAGATACATAGATATTCTTATTTTATTTAGATTCTCGATAATGTATTGTTTCAAGATAGCAAATGTAATATTATTACTTATCAGCACAGAAACTTACTTTGTAAAGCGAAATTGTATGGTCACGGTAATGTAGGGTAGGTTAGAATTAATAAAAGTTTGGCATGGTAACAGGAAGCATAGCAAGTTTACAACCACTGTATGGTGGCCGGGCTATCCCTATGTTCAGGCTTAGTGCTAGGATCAATCCGCACTGGTCAATAAAGAATGGTCAAGAGTCCAATACTAATTGACCCAGTCCGCCTTCACCATGTACCCAGTATAGGGCCAACATACACTGGTCACAGGTTATGGAAAAAACTGTAGCCAGAGACCTATGCTGTAGTAGAAGCGACATAAAGTATGATTAGTTAATAGTTGTTTAGACAATGTAGGTAACACAATTTTATGGGCTTAGTAGCTTTTCGGTCTGATCATAGTCCAGTTCTTGTAAATATTTTTTTAGTATTCTAATGCAAGTAAATTTGTTCAAGCAATGAATATTGATTATTTTGTTTATCTTATTGTAAATAGTTGGCCCAATGTAGTTAATAAACCTTTTGGCAAATGAAGTTCGTATAAAAGGGATTTGGAATATTTTATGCATAAGGCGTCTATTTTTCTTTTTTATTAGATTGGAGGAACTGGTTGAGGAATTTTGATGTTGATGAAGTACAATTGCTTTGATGTAGGATTGGCGTACTGAAAGTATTTGGGACTCATTATATACTTTAATAGTAGGGTATCTTCGTGGTTTATTTATCATAATTTTTAGTACATATCTCTGGGCTCTTTCAAGGTTCAGAAGGTGGGTTTTATAGGCACCACCCCAGGCTCTGATGCAGTACGTTAACAGAGAATGAGAGAAAGCAAAGTATACGATTTTTAGGGTCCGCAAATCAGTAATATGCCTAAGAGTTTTGATTATATTTACGGTTCTACGCACTCTCCTCACCGTCAAGTTAATGTGGTCAGCCCACGATAGATACCTGTCCACTATAACGCCTAGGTACCGAATTTTCGAGACCCTTTCCAAGTCCTCGCAGTTACAGGCAGATGAAGTCGGATTACAAGAGTGAATCTTTAAGGCAATTTCGTTTTCGCGCAGTTGAGTGGTACACCTTGTACTAAAAGTAATAAATTTGGATTTACTAACATTGAGGGTAAGTAAATTTGCGTCGAGCCAGTTGGCTATAGTGGAAAGGCCAGCGTTAGCTATAGATGCCACATCTTTCCATGTCTTTTGGTGAAACACAATAGCTGTGTCATCGGCAAAAGTAACAATTTTGCAGTTTGTAAGTTCCATTTCACATAAGTTATTTATGTAGACTAGGAAAAGGGTTGGACCCAGAACACTGCCCTGTGGGACACCAAAGCTGACTGTCATAAAGTCACTAGTAGTTGAGTCAATTTTAACAGCCTGTGTCCTGTCACTGAGGTAACTTTTTAGTAGTTCTAGAGGTAAACCCCGTATCCCTAAGACGCTAAGTTTCTGTAGGAGGATGGGGATGGAGACAGTGTCGAACGCTTTGGCAAAATCTAGGAATATAGTTGCACATCTTTCGCCTTTGTCGAGTTTGTCGACAATATGTTTAGTTAGAACCGTGACAGCATCTTCCGTAGATTTTTGTTTTCTAAAGCCAAATTGATTATTTGAAAGGTATTTGTTTGACTCTAGATAATTAACTAATCGTTTGTTGATGATTTTTTCAAATAATTTTGATAGAGTTGGCAATAATGAAATGGGCCTATAGTTTCCGACACTGTCTACATCTTCACCCTTGTGTATAGGCCGAATAATAGATTTTTTGAAAACGTCTGGAAATATTCCTGTGGCAATACAGAGGTTAAACACATAAGTCAAAGGTGAAGTTAAAAATGTATTTAAAATTTTAAGAATAGTGGCTGTAATTCCGTCCCATCCGCAAGACGAGCTATTTTTTAGGGATTTTATGAGATTAGAAACTTCAACCTCATCAGTAGGGTAAATGAAAAATGAACTTGTTGGCGTTACTGGTTTAGTATTTGTAGGATTATAAATAATTTGATTTACATTAACATTTTTTGTAGATATTATTTTATTAGCTAAGTTTTTCCCCACATTAGAGAAGAATTCATTAACGCGATTAATAGACTGGTAGCGTGTTTTTTCAAGAGCTAACAACGGCAATGCTTCCGTGGACTTCTTATTTAAATAACATATGTTTTTAACCGTGTCCCATAACTTTTTAGGGTTGTTAGAGTTTTTAGCTAGTTCGCTTTTTTGATGTTCTCTCTTCAGAAATTTTATTATGTAATTGCATAAATTTCTATATTTCTTATATTTAAGCTCAGCAAGAACATTGCTTTGGTTACGTTTCAGCTTAAGATGTAGTTTGTCGCGAGTTCTTATAGATCGAACAACTCCAGGTGTTAACCAACTTTTGAGAATATGTTTGGATCGTGGAACTTTAACCAAGTGAGAGTTATTTGTTACTACAGTTTTTATTGTATCGACTAGACATGATGCAGCTTTAGTTGCGTCAGTCTCAGTATAAACACAGTCGAATGAAATTTTAGCCAAATCATCACACAGGTTTTTATAGTTTGTTTTAAGTTTAGTTCTCGTATTTTTATTAAGTTTAATATTATTCGGTAGGTCGAGATGAAGAACTACCGGCTCATGATCTGTTATGGATGTGTCTAAAACTACGGTTACTTGGGGGCTTAAACCTTTTAACAGGATGTGGTCCAGGCAACTCGAAAGCCTTGTAGGTAGATAATGCGTAGGAAAGAGATTATTCGACGCATTCATATTAAGGTAGTCTATTGCAGATTCACTTACGTTATTAGGATCAATATTTATATTCATATCACCTAACAAGACAGTTGTCCGCGCATAGTTTACACTCTTTAGTACCAAATCCAAGGAGTCTATAAAGTGTGAAGGGTCACGAAAGCAGGGGGGTCTATAGACCGCAACAATAACTAGGTTCGGTCCTATTTTAATAGTAAGACAATCACCTTCACGTAAGTTTGGTTCTTCAACTGAAGCGTCAAGGCCCTCTCTTATATAAACGACCACCCCGTATTTTGATTGATAAACTTATTTGTTCTAAAAGACCTTTAATGAGGCAGCTGAGGAATTATAGAGGAGTCGTCAATTCTTGCTTCTGTTAGTACAATGATGTGTACTATAGTAGACATTCTCTGTAGAAGTATAGGAATTTGGTCTATATTTGCACAAACACTTCGAATATTGAGATTAAGCAATACAAGTGGTTGGGAATTAGTGTTAGGCAAGAGATTGTGTAGGTTATCAGGATCACTTCTAAATGCCACTGTTGAGGTAAGACGATCAATATCGTCAATTAGAGTATCTTCTAGCTCTGTTTAAAATTTTTAGAGAAGTACAGTAGTTGTTGAACAGATGAATTTGTGGTTACGAAGACCGAGAGTACGCATACAATACTAGAAATTACGAATGTAACTTGGGATGTTATCATATTATGACAAGTAAGATTAAATAGTGCTGGATGTATTATATTTGGTGCAATAAATAATATAAATAAATAGATTTTATATAAATACATAGTATTAATATATAAAGAGATAAATATTATATGTAGAGGTTGATCTATGTTAATTTCTTGACAAATCACCATATTAGAAAAATAGGCCATACACAAAATTTCCAGTCACATCAGCTTTTCTTGCGTGTCAGTGGCCGCTCCCATCTCAAGACTGCTCAGCTGAGCCTCACTTTTTATAAGAATATAGGGTGTCCCATCATCTTTGCGCAGGTAAACTCGTCCATTGGATGTCCAGCAGTGCTTGTAGAAGTACAGTTTGCGGTGTTGACGAGCAAGGTAGAAGATATTTTTCATTTTCTGCGTGAGAACTTCCGATATGTAGACAGGTTTGTCATTGCCCTCAAAACCGATGGTGTCACATCTTAGGCGCTTGTCCTTATTCCTGGTTTGCTTTATGGTATGGTATGGTCTTTAGTAGTGCGTATCTTCTCTTCCTCTGCTTCTTTATCGCTGATACTGGAATATTCTGAATTTCCATCAGCTTCTATTATATTTTCTTCAGAACAACTTCATTATGATGATGATGAAAATTTTGATGTCCTTTGTCCACCCCCGATACAAGTTTAGGTAAAATGAGATCATATTTTTTGAGAAAAATATAAACAAAACCCTTTTCATAAAGAAAGGCATGAAAACGCCATATCCTTTTACACACTTAGGTATATATTGACGATGAAATTCGTCGCAGTTCGTCTGACCCTCCAAATAAATTATACAAACAAGAAACATTAAAGTGACATTGAAGATTCTGTTTGTGAAGGTAACTCCCAAACTTGAATCTCGACGGAATTACCGAAATTTTAATTCCGTTGTAAATGTGACTCGGAAATTCGATGGTAGATAAATTGGTAGATAACTAAGCTTGGATTTGGATACCCTGAAGCAAACAAGCATAATTCATAATTCTTTATTGCACACAAATATTTATATAGCTACATTAAAATAAAAGGCCAGCTTATCTATCATACATACAGTATTTTCTTCTCGCATATGGGGTAGCAGAAGCTCAAAATTGCGATAAAGTTAAGCCAATTGGTTAATGCAATACTTTTTTGGCGTGAAATGAGGTCAGTCTATCGCCGCTGCTCTGATATGATTTTTTAATCCGTCAGACCCAATTTGCCAAACCAGAATCTGTTAGGAACTATTTCAGCTAAAAATATCTTTGAAGTAGAAATCCTTAGTATTTTAATTGGAGAATTTGTGGTGGGCGATAAAAATTATTTAACATCTCATCAGTGGGTAATTTACAACATAGCGTTTCAATTGTTTCTGGCGAATTCCGCCATTCCCACAGACGAGGGGATATGAATATATGACGAACAGCCAGTTTCTTAAAAGCCCATTGATTTTAAAACAATTATATAATAATAATAAATGGCGTAACGCCATTATTATTATTAAGAACGTTAACTAGACAGTTTTTTTAAAATAAATAATTGAAATAATATTTTTCAGTTCATTCAAGTAGTTTTTTTTCGAAATACTCTGAACCAAATAAGTGCCATTTCAGTATATTTTTTATTCTCTTCGTCTCGAAGTCTCTCGACTGCGTCGAATCCTTACAGTAGGTTTATTATCTTCTGCCGCAGACAACATTTGTTCTAAGCACGAGTAGGTACTACTTCGATGACGTGTTTATTTTTTATTTATCGCATTACGATGACCATCCTCAATACCTGGTGACAACGATGGGCTAACCTCCTCATGCGTCAAACAGAGACTAAGCTGCGCCGCTGCGCCTTCACCTTGTATAGGAAAAATCAGGACTCAATGTTGTTGTTATGGCATTTCGCATGTTATCTTATTTTAGACTTCAGAGTTGGCGAGGACATTACGTCTGCCATAACGAAATCCTGGCAACGCCTACTTACATCAGGTAGGTAACAAAGTAAGTAGAATTTAGAGTCATGCCGCGGAATACACGTTAAATCCATTCTGGAGGCAGCTTTCCCCTTGTTTTATTGCTAGGACTGTATTCTCGTAATATGGGAAGATTATTTTCTCATTTATAGCTCAAAATCAAAGTTTGTTGTAAAACTTTGAACAAAGTGTAACACTAGTGGCTCTGTGAGTTGTAGACCTCGCAAGCTTTCGTTTCATAGCATAAAAATCGGCCAAGTGCGAGTCGGACTCGCGCACGAACGGTTCCGTACCATTATCATTATATTCGCACTAGGATCCTAGCAGTATTTAAGTCTTACAATATGTGCAATGTCTTTCTGGAGCCTACACGAATAATGGCTACCTCTGCTACTTGTCTAGATAACGTATTCACGATAAACAAATAATGAAGGCATTAAGTTCATACCACACTAGTCAAATTGTAGTATTTGAAGAAATTAATGCTATAAAGCCCGTTAAAGTATTGTGTAGACCTAACTAACTAATTTTGAAGAAAATGGAAAAAATTCGTAGTGGACTAGTTCAAGTCTACCGTTAACACCTTACAGTGAAGATACGAACACATATTCCAGCTTCTTCAAATTTGTATCTGCGGAATTTGAAAAGGTTTTCAATCTGACAAAAGTGAGAACGGACAACAAATCAAAATTCTCTGAATGGTCAACAGAGGATTTAAGACAGAGCAGGTCCAGACTATATGAATTCTATGAGCAAAAATCCTATGATCACAGTCCTGAGTTTAACGTCTTTGTCAAAAATTATTCTAAACATTTCAGGAAAGACTGCCACAAAGCCAAGTGCCTACATCTTAACAATAAAATCAAAGCTTCTGGCAACAAAATTAAAACTACATGGAACATTATTAAAAAGAGACAAGCAAGGTTAGGTCTAGTGAATCTAGTTTTAATTTAAAAGTTAACAACAATTTACTCTCATCAAACGAGGACATTGCTAACGCATTTGAACAATTCTTCAGTACCATACCCATAATAATAACAGAAGAAATATTATCCTCTTCTGAAAAGTCTTTAGATTACTTGGTTGAAAATGTGCCCCAAAACAAGGATGGCTTTAACTTCAAGCCAATAGGCTCTATAACTATAGTTAAAACATTTAAACTTCTTAACATAAAAAAGACTGAAGATTTATGGGGCTTATCGGTTAACGTGTTAAAATCAGTAATCGATGAGATTGCATCATACATGGCAATCACATTCAATAGTTGTACAGCAAACGGAGTTTTTCCTGACCTCATGAAAATGAGCAGATTAATACCAATTTTCAAATCCGGTAGTAAAGAAGACCCTGCCAACTTCAGACCTGTATTTGTATTGCCAGTGTTGAGCAAGGTGTTTGAAAAGGTCATATTGAGTCAACTACTCTCTCACTTCAATGCATCTGGTCTACTCCACAAAAAACAGTTCGGATTCACTAAAGGCAGATCAACAACAGACGCCGGAGTAGCGCTAGTAGAACATATTTATAGTGCATGAGAAGGGTCACAGGATGCGGTTAGTATTTTCTTTAGCCTTTGACTGTGTGGACCATTAAACTCTTTTGCTCAAACTACAACACTATGGTATCAAAGACAATGCGTTAAAATTAATGGAATCTTATTTAATGGGAAGATTACTTAAAGTAGATATATACAGATGTAAATCCACTGGAACCCATAAGAATATTGGTGTACCCCAGGGTTCTTTCTTAGGTCCGTTCCTTTTCTTAGTGTACGTGAAAGACCTGCCTTATATGGTGGAAAAAATGACTCAGATTGTTCTATTTGCTGATGACACATCTATTATTTTCAGTGTGAAAAGACAAGAAGACATTCTAGACGACGCAAATAGTACACTCTCTCATGTGTTAAGTTGGTTCAATGTAAACAACCTATTATTAAACTCAAAGAAGACTAAATGTATCAAATTTTGTTTGCCTAATGTACGACCGGTTGAAAGCAGTGTAAGAATAGGATCTGAAAGATTGGACCTCGTTGAGGACACAATCTTTCTCGGAATCACTATAGATTCGAAACTTCAATGGGGTCCTCACATAACTAATCTCGCACGAAGACTTCGCTCAGCTGCTTTTGCGGTCAGACAAATCAGATATCTTACAGATGTTGAAACTGCCAGATTGGTTTACTTTAGTTATTTTCACAGTATTATGTCTTATGGAATATTGCTCTGGGGGAGAGCAGTAGATATAAATAGGATATTTGTCTTACAAAAAGGGCGATCAGGGCTCTATATCAATTATATGCTACAGAATCATTAAGAGAAAAATGCAAAGAAATTAATATACGTACGATTACCTGTCAATATATATACGAGAATATCATGCATGTAAGAAAAAACATAGCTTTATTTAAAATTGTAGGTGCTAGCCATACAATTAACACTAGAAATAAAAATAGGTTAGCACTACCATTATTTAGACTAAGTAAAGTAGGCACATCATTCATGGGGCACTGTAATCGCTTCTACAATAAAATACCACAGGAATAATTGATCCTTCCTGAAAAGAGGTTCAAAAACTATGTTAAAAATGAGCTGATAAGAATGTCCTATTATAGTATTAAGGAATACTTAGATGACAGAACTGCATGGTCCATACCATCTCAGCACACAGAAATTCGACGATGGGCGATGGATCAAGTCTATCACTCGCCGGCGAATTTCCTTAGACCGAAACCAGTACCTGTTGTAGTCACTTTTTAAAAAGAAGGTATGGGGGAGTTTCTTGCCGTTTCTTCTTAAGCCCGAGGCCCACCTTCCGAAACGGTGTAGTCTTTTTTATATAAAAAAATTACTTCTAGTTATAAGTAAGTATAATTTTGACGTTGAATAAGATAATTTATTTATTTATATTCAATAAAAAGATGATTCTGATTCTTATCTATGAAACGGCAAAAAATCATGTCTGTTGTATTGGAGCCTCCCTTAAATATTGGTTTTATTTTACTTTAATTATTTATTTTAAAATGAATATATAACTAATTATTATGTTAATACTACAAGCGTCTACCTGTTGCCGTTATCAATATCGAGCAAAAACGACCAAAAATAACGTTTGTTATGTGGGAGCCCCATTAAATATTTATTTTATTATATATTTTTGTATTTGTTGTTATAGCAACAGAAATACGTCTAATTATCACGGTTCATGAGATACAGCCTGGTGACAGACGGACAGAGAGACGGACGGACAGCGGAGTCTGAGTAATAGGTCCCGTTTGACACCCTTTGGGTATGGAACCCCAAAAATGAACAAATATTCACCGCGCACCTTGAAACAAAAAGTTTTTATTTATCACCTAAAATCATAGTTACATTCCGAAAGCTAAAGAATATCTCTTGTGATTTAATGTGACATAGAAAAATTTGCGGTTTTTTTCATTTTCCACCCCGTCAAACTCTTGTCGTCCCGTCCTTGAAGTTTATCGGACGAAAAAAATTTGTTTGGACAAAAAAGTTGCGTCGTTAAAAATTTGAGTACCTTAATCTCTCAACGACCACGGACTGCAATAGCAGTCATTTTCCTGTTATAGGTTAGGATTTTTATTACAGTGGTATGAGGTTAAAGAATCAGAGGAAGCTAACCTCTGATTCTTCTACCGTTTTGAACGCTCATAACTTTTTCATTGGTTTTGGACTTAATTACCAAGTAATAACTTAAAGTTGGAAAATAAACACTAGCACTTCATTCTGTGGTACTCATTTTCGAGATGGCCGTTATTTGTTTTATTTTACATTTGGGACCCCATATCTCCGCCATTTTGAAAAATCTACTGAAATTGTGTCGACTAAAAAGGCATATAATTATCGAACCTTCTCACAAAATATCACGAGAATCGGTTGAGAAATATGTGACCTGTAGAGGAAAACAGCCGGAAATCTTGAGAGATATACAAGCATTTTTGTCCAAGCTGAACGGAGACGCTCGCGTTTCGAGCTCAAACGGTTCAAAACAAATATGAGGTTTTGGGGAATATTATTCAGAACGTCTTGAACTATGGAACTGACTTGATTGGAGCATGTGTACCTAATAGCTCAAGATATTTTGGACCATTTCTTATGAGCCCAATGTCTCACTGCTAGCAAAGGCCAGACCTTTCTCACACTCTCCCACGTCTCCTAAAAAAAACGTTTCTCTTCACCTTGGAGTGAAAAGAAGTATCAACAAACTGCCAAAGTGTTTCTACGAGAATGCAATCCCTGTAGGGTACCACGTATGGGCGTGGCAGTTACCCACACTAGGGTAAGTCACAGCTATATCTCACAAGCGGAGGCGGTTGGGACTCCTCAGAGCTAATTCCTCATTCGGATTGTCATGACAGCATGTTGCGATCTTGCCTTCTCATACACAGTGGAACATACGAGAAATTATCACCGTTCTCAAAGTTGTGTTTCAGAAATTTAGCTAATTAACAAACAAAACATGAACATAGTGTCGCGCTTTTTCCCAAATAGTGTGGCAGAGGCACAATTAAGGCCCCCTTTTGCATGACAAGGGACTAGCCCAATGCCGCAGCTATGGAGATAAGAATTCCCTACGTTTTGTTTGGTAATAATTACTTTCGGTAAAGTCGGTAAAGTCCGTAAAGGTCCTTAAGAGCAACGGGTTTTTGAAAATACTTATGTAAAATCGTAAAGATATCTTAAAATTACACAACTTTTATGGGATCTGATGAAACACTTTATTTGGAGTTTACTTGTTTGAAGTTTTTGTAGTCTAATAAATAAAGGTGCTTTTTTATTTGCATCAATTGTGTACGTGTTCTGTGATGAGTTACCAATAACGATCTTTATGTACAAGGTTTTTTTTTTACTTTTCATAATACAGCCAGTGTATTTTTAAAATTTCAGAATTATTGAACACCCATGCTTTATCATAAATTCAGTCGATGATCGGGTGAAAGTGCGTCTCCTTTCCCAATAATGTTTTTGAAGCTCTTATAATTAATGAACCGGCAATCCTTTCTACGTTGAACCATAATGAACTTGCTGTATTCTGTGACATACGGGATGGCGTTTTTCCGAGTATTCGTTTCCAATGCTACCTACAAAGTTGTTTGTTATCGAACCATCTGCTTCTCATGTTAGGTCTCTCCTTGGCCAGCACTGCCGTTCTCGTGTTTTGATTCATATCAATATATGCTGTGTTATCCATAGACTAAATCACTTACTTTGGTTCTCGCCTTTGAATTGCGGTCTGACCGCAATGCAAGCACAATGGCTCTATGTGCTGTTAATTTGTGCATTACTTTTTTACCTTTATACACCACAAATAAGAGTATGCTATGCAGCATTCATTGGTGATGCTGGTACAGTGTATGTTGACTACAGTAGTGGCTGTATGAGGTTAATCTGGCTCAATACAGACCTTGCTGTTAATAATTTTGTAATTTATTCCTGCTTATTAATTATAATAATTCATATTGTAATATTTATATCACCTATGCGCAAGCAATTTTTAAAAGAGATCTAAAAATCAATCTGTGGGAGTTTCTACGCCCTTCTTCTCCTACAGTGGTCCAATGTAGAGAAGTAGCAAAAAATGACGATTGCTAAATATATGTAAATATCTACAGTATTAAAGACATTTGATTGATTGATGCTTGGCATCAGCTCATTTTACATCACAAGCGGGACGCTTCTAACGATCTCATTTAACTGGAACCGTGGACTACCAACAGATTGACAATATTTATACGATGGCTTCGTCGATTTTATTTTAATTAATTAGCTCGCCAGTGCTACGCGTCCCGTGTGTCTCCAGCGATAAAATCCGCAATTCAACCCGGATTGATTTACGGATCCTTCTAATTATCGAAGAAGAGATTGAAAGTAATTAACTGAAACATTCTTCCTTACGCAGGCTCCTGGCTAATGGAAGCATTGTGTTGCTTGGGATTGACGGTTTCAGGTTTAAATAGAAATGGTTAGGCAAAAGAGAGAATAATGTATGATTTTATTTTTCGATGTTAGACCGTTGAGGACAAAAGTCGTTTGTTAAGGCATTATAGCCTAGTAAAGTAAAAATAACTGCCATACTGTACGTTGCATCGAATCCGGTAGTACTGATTTTCGCTGACTTGTTTGATGTTGGTCTAATAAAAAACAATGCAAGTTTGTGACCACGAGCGCCGAGTGCGACCTTGTCAAAAACCGAAAAAAAAACGCGAAATTTTCGCCTATGTTTCTGTTTTTGGTGAGTTTGAGCCTAAAGAGCTGGTGATTATAAGCAAGTCCGCAAAAGATTAAAATTACCGGATTTAACGCAAATCGGAATTTACTGGGCTATTATAGGGGCTAATCTGGAAAAATTTATTCCATACAATTGCCATTACGCCTTTGTATTTGCCCTTACTTTTATTTTTATTAAGTTTAGGTAACGATCAGTCTTTTCAAAAAACATGAATTGCTTCTGATAATTATAGGTACTCTTTGACCTGTAGTACCATTTATTGATTATAGTTGTTAAGAAGTTCAGAAAACATTCATATAAAGCTTTAGTAAGTTGTTAAGAAGTTCAGAAAACATTCATATAAAGCTTTAGTAATACAGGTAAGTTACAATATATTTTGACTACCTACACATATCCTGTACACTAACAAAAATTGTTTACAGAAAAATTCTCTCCATTTCCGTGTTACTTCCGTTGGCTACGTTTTCGAAAAACAAATTGCACTGAAATTTTCAACAGTGTAGAATTAGCTTCGGCTCCGGGGAAATCGAGTCGGTCCCACGAGAAGTGAGGAATCATTTGCACTGTCTCAGCAACGTGTTGTTTTCAAGTTATATAAAGGCGCATTGGGCATTACAATAATAATAATAATAATACCTTGGACACTATTTACACACATTGATCTAGCCCCAAACTAGGATTCCCTGTTTCTTGGGTACTAGACAACGATACACATACTTATATAGGTAAATACTATACTTAGATAGATAAACAACCATGACTAGGGTACAAACATCCTTCCTCATCAAACAAATATTTGCCCCCACCGGGACTCGAACCCGGGACCCTTGGCTTCGAAGGCAGGGTTACTGCCGACTCGGCCATTCGGGTCGTCAAAAATCTTCATATTCCATAGCTGTGGCGATAAGCTAGCCCGATGTCTATGGTCTTCTGAACGTGTGTACTTCTTCAACCCCATATGGGAAATGTTTAGGCTTTGTTTTGTTTTTATAAAATATTTTACTACAACCTGACTGGATAGACTCAAAAACGACTGCACAACTCTTAATAATATTCTCAAACAAGAACACAGGGCCTCGGCGATGGGTTTACCTTGTACAGATTAGAAGAATAAGGACTAGCAACGCCTTCTGGATGAGATCCTCTGCAAAAGTTGGTTGTTGCGGGGGAGATGGGCTTACAAAGAAACTTAACTACAGATGAAATGCAACACAATGATAAATAACAATAACAAATAATATTTACACACAGGTACATTCATTGCTCCTGGCCCCACACCCTTTGATACCTTCAGCTGTAACCTTATTTTTTGTTTCTTTTTGGCACACAAGGATAGATTTTGGCTGATGGACTCGTGCGATGTGCTTTGGCCTTGCAAACCAGCCAAAAAACACGTAACAGAAAGGTCTAGTCAGATTTAAAAGGGTTGTTAGGGACGTCATTCTGAGAAACTTTCACTATAAAACAGATTGGATCAGAACAGCTTTATTTTTGACTTTTCCATACATTTTGGGCCTAGCAGTCAGCTGATTTTTATGGAGAAAAAATAAATAAAGTTGCTCTGATCAAATCAGTTGCATAAGGAAAATTGTTCAGAATGATGTCACCAACAACCCCTTTGAATACGATTTCAACTTTCTGTTACACACTATAAATGCTGCCTGAAAAAACGTTTGTTTCGGCTCGGGATTAGCGCAAGGTTGGGCGTCTCCATCCTTAAGCCTCCTTGTTGTACAGCAACTGCTGATGCTAAATCCTACTTATTCTCTCACTTAATGTGTGTTTACAGTGCCTCTAATATGGAGGTGCGGATGTAAAAAGAATGAATGGGAGAGGAGATTAAAAAAGAAAATAAACATAAATATTCACATTTATGTACGGCCATATACAATGCTTCTAGCCCCACAGTAGGGATCATGTGTCTTTTTTATTTCTTCTCAGCTGGGATTAGGACCCGGGCCCTCTCACATAGGAGAAAACGCCACAGAGGTCTTAGTGGTATGGAAAACTATATAAATAGTGTTAGTGCCAAACGGCACCCTATTACGAAGCCTTCGCAGTCCGTCTGTGCGTCTGTCCGTCCATCCGTTCAACAGCGGGCTTTATCTCAGGAACCGTAATAGGTAGAGAGTTGAAATGTTCACAAAATGTGTATTTCTGTTGCCGCTACTGCAACAATTATTGAACTACAAGATATTTTATAAACTTAAAGGGTCCCCCTCACGAGACGTGCTTTAAACATCCCCAGCGATAAAACAAATTATATCATGATTCAAATATCATCGTAGATTTCGCGGCTTATATATCAAACCAATTGCGCCATCACAACCATGTAGGTTCTGGTGGCGCAATTGGTTTGATATCGGTCGCGCAATCTTTAAGTTCTGGGTTCGAATCCATGTTCAGACATAATATTATTTTCTTTTTGTTTTATAATTTTCAGTGCTAGTATTGCATCAAATTTTATAATTTTTTATGGATATTACTTTCCTCCTTATTCACTTACTCCAAACCACAAGACAACATTTTACACCAAATTAATGTATAATGTTTGGGAAGTCTGTCATTATTTTACAATCTTCGGTTTATTTGAGTTTCTGATTGAAACGGAAAGTAACCATACGTTTGACATCAATAATCACCAACCAATAGAATAGCTTCACATTGAGACATCTAGAAAATCCAATTCACGGAATACACGGATTTCGTACATTCAGGCTCCCTTAGGCGAAGATGTTAACCTAGATTTAGAAACTCCCTTTGAGCATAATCTGCTTTGGGGTATCCTGACGTAACAAGGAACAAACCGCACGGTGTATCTCAGCGCTCCGAATGCAATAATTGCCGCCTGAAGTTCTGAAGTACTGTACTATAATAGGCAATATTACAGATGTGTGTAACGATAATTCGAAGGGGTTAGCAACATGCCACTATCAGCAACTTTCAAAGGAACTAACTGAATACAAAAGCGTCCATTCGCGTGACGTGGAATTCTTTTAAATGTTGATACTTTTGGCAAGTTACGTGCCAGATCAAGTATCATGTTGCTCAGGTGGGCACACGGCCCAAGGGACACAAAATGCACATAGAGATGTTTCATGCATGCCGCAAGGGTCAACTTAGCCTAGATCCTTTAGGTTAAGCTATCTTTCAGTTATGTGCGAACCTTTATAAAATTAACTGGACTTTGGTCTTACTATAACAATTGGGGTGTTGGATGTTTTAATGTTTGAGACGTCGCAGTTTCTGGTTGTGAAGATACACACAAGCGCTTATTAACTAGTGTCTCTGTGGGCTGTTGACCTCGCGAGTGACACTGTCTTTAAACAATACATACAAACTTATTAATGCAACTGGTTACGTATGTAACGTACTACCTCTTTGACCATATTGGCTACTGGCGGATTAGCCAGATTAAAAGTACAACTATAGAAATTCGGAAATTCGGATCTGGAATCTCGTCTGGCAGCTGATTGTTTTTTTGAGGCAGACATTGTTTGAGCTCTGAAACGTGAGGTTGTATCTTCTGCATCAATAATTTTTAAGTCACGCCTTTAGTTGCGGCGATGGGCTAGTTCCTTTAGTACTGTAATGGAGCTGAATGTTTAGTTGCTGTAAAGTGCAGTAGTTGATTTGAAACTTCCCTACTATCCCCAATCCATGGGGTTCCACGCCGAGGAATAATATCCTCCTGGCGCTAACCGCATAATCACTTGTTGACGTTTGGAGAAGTGGACCAGTCGGATTGAGTCTACCAAGGAGCTGAAATCTACAAATTCCCGGCGAGTCCCTATCCAGCGTTTCAACTATATCACCAATATTCGACTCACGACCCTGTGATTAATAAATGTATCTTGAGCCTGCCAATAATCTCTTTTGGTCAGGTTAGTCTCACTGTTTCAATGGCGCCCGGATTAAGGGAATATTGGTGATAGAGTTTTATGTCTGGTCAGAGTAGTTAGGCCATAAGAGCGCCGTAGAACGCTAGATTTCTTTCGTAGCTTGTATATTTTGTTGTGTTTATTTTTGTCTGACAGGAGTATATTTGATCGTTTATCTGGGTACCTACCTCATTTCTACATTATTTATGGTCGCACTCTGACGGCCGTTGTCATATTATAATTGTTGATAAATATTTTCCTCCAAATTCTCAGTACGAAAAATAAATTAATAAATTGTGAAGATTTTAGTAGGGAAACTTTTCGGACTATTAAATAATAAATAAGGTTAGTGTTTAACGGCCGATTTCTCGTACATTTAATCTGTTGTTGACAGTCCTTTATCAATTTCAGCTGTCAAAACGGTAGATCAATGGCTTGATTTTGACCCTTGTATTCTAAAACCATCTATATCTACAGCTATGTAAAAGTTCTTTATTGTGTAACGTTACTCTGCAATGTCTGTTACTTTAGCTTATGGCCTCTTGAACTATAATTCTCTACTTTTTTACTCTTTGTTGTAGAATAGATATTCTACTCTATTATTTTCTGTACCCACTAACGGTGCAGGAAGTCTTGAACACTTGAGGGAGCTGCCCCTCATGGTGTTATTCTGCGTTACGATAGTAGCTAAGCTATCGGGGCGTTTATGTACTAAGGTTCTTATTTTAGTTCAAGGGATCTTGCTTATTTTTCAACTTCTGACAGTTAGTCTGGGTGTGCATTTGGCTATAATAATGGCACCCTGTGTGTAAGGCTGTGTTTACACGATGTTAGTGTGAACTCTTGTATGAACTTAGTATGAATTCTGATGTCTGATTGTTGGTACGAATGTGTGATGTTGGTATGTAGTTGAGCTAGACTGTTAGTTATATATTTCTCTGACATTGTAGATGGCGAGCTTTAGAGAATTTTATCTTAAGTAGTTAATTTGGTAAGTTAGTTTAGTTTAGTTAGTATCTTAGCGGATTTTATCAGGTAAAATCCTACCCAAACAAGACGGGTATGTAACGTACTACCTCTTTGACCATATTGGCTACTGGCGGATTAGCCAGATTAAAAGTACAACTATAGAAATTCGGAAATTCGGATCTGGAATCTCGTCTGGCAGCTGATTGTTTTTTTGAGGCAGACATTGTTTGAGCTCTGAAACGTGAGGTTGTATCTTCTGCATCAATAATTTTTAAGTCACGCCTTTAGTTGCGGCGATGGGCTAGTTCCTTTAGTACTGTAATGGAGCTGAATGTTTAGTTGCTGTAAAGTGCAGTAGTTGATTTGAAACTTCCCTACTATCCCCAATCCATGGGGTTCCACGCCGAGGAATAATATCCTCCTGGCGCTAACCGCATAATCACTTGTTGACGTCTGGAGAAGTGGACCAGTCGGATTGAGTCTACCAAGGAGCTGAAATCTACAAATTCCCGGCGAGTCCCTATCCAGCGTTTCAACTATATCACCAATATTCGACTCACGACCCTGTGATTAATAAATGTATCTTGAGCCTGCCAACAATCTCTTTTGGTCAGGTTAGAGTCTCACTGTTTCACGTACGTGGAGTATGAGAGTAGCCGCACCAATAACTTTGTAAACGACATTTGACGGCCACCCAAAACATGGACTTTACACTAAAATTATATATTAATTAAACTGTTACCCCCACGGTCTCTACAAATACAACGACACCTCATTTATTAAGCTTAAAATCCATTAAGCCGTTTGGACTGAAGCGGGTTTTTTGAAATTTTAAAACTCCCACATCTCCGCCATTTTGAAAATTTCCCAAAAACTGAATCGACATATTTTTTTTATCAAACCTGCTCACAAAACTTCACAAGAGGCAGTTGAAAATGCGGCCTGTAGATCGTATCTCCTTTCTTTTCTTTCGTAGGTCCGGAGACACATCCGGACATATGAAAGCATTTTTGCCCAATACTGAAACAGAGACTTCGTCGCTTCGCCGCTCGGGCAATAAACCGCTCTCAGCTCAGCTATCTACAGCGCGTAAAAATGACAGATTTGATATGGCGAAACCGTCATTGCTGAGAAAACTCTCAGAGCTTAGAGCCGTCAAGCGGCCCCAGTGTAGGCCCGGAAGCAAAAGGTTGTGCCTGTATGTATATCTACAGCATCATATATGTATGTATGGTAAGTAAGAATGAATATTTATGGCCATAAGCCGGCACATTACCACATTTTATAGGGTTGTGCACCGCCGTGAGAGTAATGCAAACGAATGCCCTGCGCGCGGTGCGCTAATGTGATTAGGGTTGTACATGTACAAGGTACGGACGTTCTAACGGTGATGGAAATATCGTGAGAGAAACGATCAGTCTCTATATCTGCGGAGACGGGCTACCCCCCTGGCACCCAAAATTGAGTATTGAATACCCTTATAACATAACTACGTAAGTACATACGGTAATTAAAATAGTGTAGGTAAGTGATATGTAATTTTACCTGCACATATATCATAGACCCTCTTTACTGCGTCTAAAAACACTATAATGTATAATTTTGTGACAAATTATGGCATTTAAATTTAGAATGCCGACGCCCGCCTGCTAGCCGCCCCTAGTTTGTCTGTGATGTTGGTACTACTGAACAAGCTAAACAAGTGCAGAGCAATTATCAGTGCCAAAATGGCGGTCGAACATGCGGTTCCTGAATGTGTAGGTAAACTAGTGTATTTAACCCACTCTTGGCTTTTGATGCCCTCCATTATGTATCAGTCACATAAACTGCTATAGTGGCTTTTCTTTAACTCACCTTTAATAATTATATTTTTCGTCGAAAGATGCTTCTTACGTTTTTCCTGAATACTTTACTATAAATTTGTCAAAAACTATATAGCATATATAATAAAGTTTTTCTTATTACTTATTAGGCATTTCATACGTTCAATGTAGGTATGTTAATTTAATAAGATTTTGATTTATTCACACTTTAATTTCGCATTTTAAATTTTGAAACCCCTATCAGGATGACAACGAGGCAACATCGAACTGCAAAGCCCCAAACCCCATCCCAAGTGTAATACTACCCTAGACTCTATCTAATTAAGCCTAGACTACACCGTGGAAATTTTCTTAAGAGGCGCTCACTTTTGATACGGAAGAGTATGTAAGGCATAATGCCATAGAACAGATACAGGGGGCACGCTTCACCAGATCTTCTACTTTGTAATAAAATACTGGGAATACTTGGGAATACTTGGGAATAAAATTCAAGAATAATGAAAATGCTGTGCAAGACTTCCAAAGGCATAACATTTTAAGAATTCAGCACTGTTGCTTTGCTAGAGATAATGTACTATTTAAATTCTTTATTTGTATACTTTATTTTGAGATACATTTCGTTTGCGCCGGGCTTTTTTATTGAATTATTTTGAATTCGTTGTTGGACTAGGAAGTCAAATAAATCTAGAAATATTTCTGTAGTTGATGCACTGTGTATAAATAGCTTGATAACATGAGTACTGTATATTTCCAGCAGTTGTCTTTTAAAACTCAATTTTGCGTAAATAATGAAGCTTATGAAAAAACATTCACTGTTTTGACAGAAACTATTTTGAGTACTAGTCCAATATCGAGTGCATGGTGTTTTAAGTGAAACCTCTGCATTCTTCTGAATCTAGAAGCATGCGAGCCTTAAATGGCGATACTACTCTCTTGCAATCGCTGACTGAAGAGTTAATTAGAAGCTCTGTTTGTTAATCTTTTGTATATGTCGTAGCCAGATCATAAAATTGTTCACTTCATGATGTGAACAGTTCTTGATGTCGCTGGCTATTTCAGTAAGTAGTTGAATTTCATGAAAACATATCTTTTTCAATATTTTAGGAATTTCGCTGCTATTGAAAGGCCTGACCAAGCCACGCGCTGTAGCGGTGGCCTGATTAGTACATTTCTATGCATTTATTTCAGTCGCTTCGCCGTTCGCACTGCGCGAATATTTGCTATGGCGATTTTCCCGTTGCCATGCAATAACAGACACAAATGCAAGAGTTATAAGAGTGGTATAAGACCGCTAATCATCTATAAACATGTACCTACATATTTCTTCATTCAATTAAATTTCTAATTAAATAATGGTTGGCCACATCTGAAGTGATCAATTTCAAGATCTGGCCACGACATACATTGATTGTTAGCTTGAGAACTAATTAATTAGGAATTTTCTTAACCTTACGTCAAGAACAAACTCGTGTGGGGTGGAAATTAAATGGGTTGAAATTAAACCGATTGATGAATTATTAAGAATTAGATCCTGCAATTTCAAAATTGTAATTTTTGATTTTTAGAAACCAAGTTACTTGTTGTACTTAGATAACGACATCACAGGTTTACTTTCCAAGCAGCAGAAATAAAAATAAACCTTCTTAACTTATAATTAGGGACACTCAATCGCATCTGAAATCAGTACAGTTTTCCTTAGTCTAATCATCCAAAACCACATTCGCAAATGCTTGATCCTCAACAACTGGAAGGGGCCTGTTATGAAACTTTGCGAACATGGGCGAGTTGCCCGACCACCCAGAAATCTTCTTGATTATATCTACTGAAACATCTTTGCGACTAGCGGCTGAGGCCGCAACGTGTCGGGTACTGTGATTCGAAAAAAAATTATGTCTTGCTTCTCGTCAAAACAGTCTTAATCCATCTTGCGATTGTAGAAGAACTAGCATTGTGTGCTGGTTTTCTAGTTGTTTAAATTCGGTAATCATTCGATTAATTGTGACGATACTGCTCTGTTACATTACTTAACATAAGACCATAAAGTGTTCGTTGGACAAATCTGATTTCTATTTGTAAAAAATGGTAATGTAAGTGTAGGGGCTGGGCGGCCACGCGCAGAAGTTTTTACAATATCTTCAAAGATGATCTCTATAAACTCAGCACTGACACAGCACAACGCCTGTTGGGCAGACGCATTTTTGATAATGTCTGGACTCGTTCTGCGGTCGACAATGCAAGCAGAATTGCTAATTTTTGAGTGAGAACGTCAAAGAACTAATTTTGGTTGGGATACAAATTTGCGATTTAATCTAGAACCACAGACCATTACTCGAGATAGACGCAACAAGAGCACATACTTCGCGTGTCTAAATGTCATCTTAAAGTCATAAAATTAATTCTTTAAGAGACTGTTTATTTCTCAATAAAGATAAATAAATAAACAATAAAAGTAGGGTGCTCCAGGGTTTGCAGCCGACTACTGGCAGGCATTTTACAAATTCTCACCAGTGGCTCCAAGTAGTCATTGTGCACACGACGGCCATACTCCGGTACACCACCTCGGCTCGTGGGCTAAATCCAGTGAGGGGGCCTGGAGGCTTCGTTTCTACGCGGATACCTCCCGCATGTGTAAAAGTCTAACTCGGCGCTGAAGGCAGCTCACGCTGATAAGCACTGAGTCCTGGCGGATCTGGCGAGTTAGCAAAGCAATGTCGATGGCCTAGGGCGGCGATTGAGTTCAGAAGTGACTGCCGGTCTGAGACTGTAGCCGAACCCTAGGCCATTCGTCGCGGTTTCCGCTCCACTGGGCTACAGAAGATGGGCTACGGGGGATGAGGACGAGAGAGGGTATCTGCGACTGCGCGACCGCTTATGCACTAAACATACTCCTGCGCAGATGACTGCTTCACAAATTGGACTCCGAAGACGTAAAGGCCTGTGGCGATGGGCTGAAGTATATAGAGGTTCGGTTTGATACAGACTGGGCTTTGACTGAGGCCTGCACACAGGCGGCTCCGGGGGTGGTCTCAGATCACCGTGGTTGCTTCCGCTCTGAACTAGCAGACTTGGTGGGTTCGGCAGCAACCGGGGTGACAGAGCAGCAGTAGCACTGTTCTCCTTGCTCAACCTTGGATTGCTCGCCCCAACCAATTGGGATGGTAGTAATCGCGGCTGCCTCCACATCCTTAATTTGTGGTCGACGCAAAAACGATAAAAAGAATATAAAACACCCAGAAAACTGGATATGACATTTGGCGCATGGAATGTAAGAACACTCCTTGATCGCAAAGAAAACATCTGTCCCGAGCAGAAGACAGCCATTGTAGCTCGTGAGCTCTCTCTAGCTGTCTCTCTCTCTCTCTCTAGTGAGCTACGTAGATGTGGCCACTATCAGCGAAACACATCTCGCCGACGAAGGAAAGTTGGTGGAGCACGGTGGCGGATACACTTTCTTCTGGAAAGGCCTTGCTTCTTCTGAGCCGCGACAATCAGGCGTGGGATGCGCGATCAAGAATCAGCTTGTAAAATATTCGAAAGAGCTCCCGGTGCACATCTCAGACCATATTACAACTTTGCGCCTGAAACTGGACGATAATAACTACCTCAATGTTATCAGTCTCTATGCTCCTACCGATATTAAGGGACGATTTTACGAGGAGTTGTATATTTGATGTCATCCTTTATAATCAGTCGCTCTTTGGCTGTTCTAAATGCTAGTCGTTTGTTGAAAAACCTAAAAATGCTTAGCTGTGCAGAAATAAACTGCAAAACCGAAAGCAGAGTTGTTTGCAAAGAAAATTGCGGCATTTCCTTTCTTAGGTAAATAATTTTCCTTTTGAAATTCGCCTAATTTAATTAATAATCAATTATTTTTCATTTTGAGAAGCGTCTCCCGTTTTTGCTGAGGTAGGTTAAGACGCGTATATAGCGTATATAAAATAGCGTATATTTCCCATGGACGTCATCCACTGCTGCTTCCACTTTACACAATTTATGACATCTGTTTCGTAGTCCTCAATGGGCAATGAAGCAAACTTTACTTTCGCTAACCTTACAGTTGTATGGAACAGGTGATTTGCTAATTTTTCTGCCGATTTCGCCAGATAGTGTTGTACAATGCGATGATTTATGCAATATCGCTGGATGATTGTTGTATTATCAGAAATGAAATATCAGAAATACGTCTATAGTGGCGTATTTACAATAATTCATCTTTTACAAATTTGTTCAAAAAATATCGATAGTGATGAAAAAAAAAATTATCGATGCATTGTGTGGTAAGAAATGATAGCGCTTTATTGCGATTATTTGATCTGTATTTATGAACCTTTTCCACAAATTAACATTGATACGTGAAATATGATGTGTGATTAAATATTGCCCTTTTAATTTCAGATTTTCTCGGGAAACACTATTGCTAAATGTGTGCATAACGCCAAGGGTATTGTATAATTGAATCATGATTAGTAATCTATATTAATTAATGGTGTGTAAATGAAAATGAGTGTTTAATTTGTTTGCAACAGACCAAATACCTAATCACACTCAATTCCTGCCTGTGGAACGGCGCTTTTTTCCATGCACTTTCACAAACAGTCATACCACTCACCCTGTGTTTGAGTATTTTGCGGTCGAGTCGACCTGCAATGACCTCTAGGATACAGTTACTGCTGCCACGCATTCTGCTTCAGTAGGAGGCCGTTCCCTTACGTACGATGTTATGGAATCCATCAGTACGTGCCTCAACAAACATGCACTACAGTGGCATGGCAATGGCAGCCTCAGCAACAGTGTTATACTGGACGAGCAGGGCATTCTGTGGCAGGGCATTGAGAGTATTTTGGGTAAATTTGACCCATAGGTTGCACGTGAAGATTGGTTAACAGTGTGCCTTGAAGAGTGAGATTTATACTGGATTTTTACAACGTACAATCCTACAAGCCTACATATTCGCCCGAACTGCCAAAGCTCAGCGCTCCCACTCTATGACTAGGTCATCCCTCAGTCACTATATGACCAAGGTATTTGAAATGTGTTATTGAGGAAATGTAAATAAATTATCACTTCGTCTTTGTTCATCGATATTATTTAAACAGTGATCATTAGCTCATAGGCAAATACTAGTCTTCTAAAATATCGATAAACAAAGTAGGTATACAATCTATCATTTTTGTCGACAGCCGTTCTTATATCGATTCTTACCCCACCGCTGGTTGTCACTAAAATGGCACGTGAAAATGTCCTGACAAAACTATATTGATTTCAGTCATCCAAAATAAAACGGTCATATGAGTAAAGAGTGTCTGTATATTTACGTCGGTTCATGGAAAATAGCCCTCCCTCTATTTACTTACTAACAATTTACTTACTAATAAAAAAATAACAAATCGAGAATCTCCTCCTTTTTTAAAGTCGGTTAAAAAGTATATTTAACCACAGACCACATATTCACGCTAACACAATTGATTGAGAAATATAAGGAATACAAAAAACCTTTTTACGTGGCATTTGTCAACTATGCAAAGGCATTTATTTATTTATTTAGTATATTGTTTATTATACTGTAGTGTACTTATTGCTTACACACAGCAATAAGTACACTAAACACAAGCGAAGACCAGCCAACTTATTGCTATAAGTAAGTATAAACAATATACTCTGTGCATATTATTCCATTCTCACATGTCAATATATGAACATAGAAGAACACGCACGAGTTCGGTGCGTAATAAATGTACATATCCATCCAATGAAGGTCTGCGGAAGTAGGCATATTATAATAAAGTTTAGGTTTTTAATAAGAATTTGTATTTGTTAGAGTTGTCTATATTCACAGCTATGAGCTATCCCATCACAGTTCCTTGCTCTGTAATCCCATTGCTATTTCTGTGACTTGCTGTTTGAAATGGTGTATTGGTAGACAGAATATGTCGACCGTTACAAAGTGTGCGTTAAAGTTCTCTACCGGTCTTCGCAGTAGTACGCGTAGTACAGCATTAGTTCTACACAGTGTTATCGCAAACAGTGACTAGTTACGGGCTGTACGTCTTTGTGTAGACTGAGGTACCAAGTTTACTTGTAAGGTCTCTGCAATCAAATTTGTTACTGCATTTATTGACTATAGTATTATAGCACCAAGGATAGTACGCCTCGATTCAAGTGTTAGTAATTTGTAAAATTTCAGTAGTTTGGGATATAAGATTGCGCGTTGGCATCTGTAATGTAACGCACGTAAGAATTTCTTTTGCAGGTTTTCAATCATTACATTGTATTTGTCATAATAAGGATTCCATATGGGCACGGCATGTTCCAATTGAGATCGTATACTGGCATCCGATATACTGGCATTGAAATTTTTATCCAGTGACGCCATGACCAGTTTCCTTCCCGTCTTGGTGTTCTAATTGTGCAAGTCGAGGAACATTTTATTAATATCAAATATCTTGTATATGATTTAGATTTTTTCCATATCGTTTTCGATGAGTAAATATGTGAGGTTAGTCAGCGCAGCTACTCCAAGGCCGAGATAGTTTTGGGATTTTGCCAACAATTTATCTAGATTTTCAACCTCTTTACCAAGTATTTGGGATACTTCCTGGTTCAAAAAAGGAGCTTTAGCCAATCTTAAATCATCCGGAATCAGTGTTTTCTCGTGAATATCTGCCTTTTTTTCCTCAGTCAGGCCGTCAACCAATATACGCCCTAAAGTTCAGATATCTCATCTAAGGGTTTTGGTCCAAACACCTCGCCTTTAGCTTTAGGGTCACCCAGCGCTGCTAGTATATCTGCCGGCAAGGTCTCCCGCCGGTGTTGTCCGTCAGCCAGCTGTCTGAGCCACTGGGGCCTGACTGCGGCTCGGCAGCCATCGAAGATGCGATGTTACCTCTTCACGAGGCGAGCTTTTATCATTGCCGCTGGGCGCAGCGATATCCCTTATAACGGACCTCAATTGAGCCGAATTTGAACCTTCCGATTCAGATCGGTAAATCCTTTCATCTTCCGAAACCGGTGATCCAGACCTTACTCTAGCTGAGCGGTAGCATTCTGAAAAGAGGAACTTATCTACCTTATACAAAATACATCTTTTTGTAGATGGCAGCATATATCCCATAGCTTTAGCATAGCTTTACATCTTCGTAAGAGTTTGATATTTTAATGTCATTGGGCACAATTACATTGCTACACGAGACTTGTTTGTTCTGTGCCGTGATCCCATCTCGGTGTATAACCATTCGAATGCACATTATCTTTTCTTTTTTGTTAAAAATTACGGGTAGGTTTCTAACCTCGATCAGCTTCATCACTGGAGTAATCTCGTCGAAAAAAATCATGCAAACGTCTGTACTTTCTTCGATAGTAGGAATCCTTACCCTTATGCTTGCGTTTTCCCTTTATAACACAATAAACATATTTTCCGTGACAGCGAAAGATGTTGCGACGCCCGCACAAAATAATGAATGACAAGTTTGAAAGACGACCGCTAGGGAGCGCGCGCGGTAGGCGCCAAATGCTTGTTGGTCGCATGGACTTAGCGCCCTCTACGTAGAACTAAACTGACAGTTTTCGTACCCATTGTATAATTTCGCAATACCTTTGCAACTATGTTTCTCTCAATATTGCTTTTGATTACTTTTGATCTATCTGAGGCAAAAATATTACCAAGTAATCGATGTTCTGGCACTCTTGGCAAAATTGGATTCCTTTCGTTCCTTGTTTAATTACACTGTTGCTAAATTTAGACCCGCAGCGTCAAGGTGGTTTTAGAATGGAGATGCCGTTTTTATTTTAGTCACCATCCTTTTGCGGGGCTTGCGTAAATTGCGATGCTCAGAGCAACGTCTGCGTTTGTTGTGAGGCAAATTAGTTTTCATCTGAACATGTGCTTCTGAGGCCGGAAACACATCTTAGCGATGTGACGTAACCAAAATATATCAGTGGCACGTCATATCGTGTTGTGCCATCGCCCATAGATTACTTGAAGATCACTCGTGACGTCACTTTGGTGGCCGCTCGGCCTTGATGCACTTTATCTTGTCCCTCGTAGCAAAATATAGACTTTTGCAGGGGCTTTCATCAGAAGGCGCATTCCATTATAATTATTCTAAGGACGAGCAGACGATTTTGCATAATGAGAATATTGATTCTGTGAGATTGCTTATTTCCTGAATTTGTTGAATCACGGTCTTATCGCGGCTGAGAGATTGCTTGGCAGAAAGCGTAGCCGAATTATACCAAAGATTACCATGATACTCTTGAAGTCCATTCATTTAATCTTCACATTCACGTCCTACGTCATGTCAATGGTCGATTTGGAGACATTGTTGCTGATTAAAAACTATCATCTTGAAATCTGACAGCCATTTTCCGGTGACCATAGCTTCTATTTTCATACTCGTTTTAGGGTTCCGTACTCGAAAGGTGTCAAACTACGCCTCCGCTGTCCGACCATCCGTCCGTCATTGGGATTTATCTCATGAACATTAATAGGTAGAGAGATAAAATAATCACAGAATGTGTATTTCTGTTATTTTTATGACATTTTCATTTGAATTACCTCATATTAATTATACAGTCCTTCCTCCGTCACCCCGGCAGTGCCACATAGCAGATGCTTGTATTGCTGAGGTGACAGGCAGTCGAGGCCGCCGGCCGAACCATCCCTGAAAGACATCACCGCCGCGAAGACGTTATCGATCATGGCTCGTGGGGTACGGACAGAAGGAGCAGGGGGGGGGGGGGTCAGAGAGGTGAAGTGTTGACGCCGGAGCCAGGTGTCTAGACTCCAGCACCTGAAGGGTTTCAGAAGAGATGGCATCGCTGGAGAACAATAGATTAGCGGCTCCATTAATTCCATCGTCGCTTACATTAATTCTGATAGATTTATAATATTGCCGGGTGTAAATAGGGCTAAAGGATTAATTGTGCGGTTGGTGTTTCTACGTTTGTTTTTTTTTGGGTAAGGGAACCACCTGCGTCTTTTCCCTATTCCACGTGCAGCATCCGGTAAGAAGTAGTTAGTAGCTGTTCTCAACTCCGTTGGTCATTTTGTAAGATCACTTGTACAATCCTTTTGAACAGAGAGGTGGCCAGGTGGATAGGTCTTTGAGATGAAGTCAATTTGGGAATAGTCTAAGGCCGAAGGTTTGAGTTGTTTGCTGAGTTTTGTCACATTTGTGAATTTTTAAACCTCTTTGTCCTTTAACTCTTTCGATCCAGCTGGTAGATATATGACCCATACTTCTCAAGACTAATGGGACAAAAGTGAAAGTTATCTCAGGACGAAGCTTCGTATTCGTATTGACGTTTTAATTAGGATAAGTTTTCCCACTCGGTTGCAAGATCGTCGCTTTATATTTTGAAATTAGTAGTTTTCGGAAGGCAACGCACATGTGCTTTTTTTTCGACCAGAATGGTCGAAAAAAAAGCACATGTGCGATACGGCTAGCAAAAATTTAAAGGTATTTCTTACGTTGTTTTCAGGTGAGTTTTATATTTATTGCGTAATATAGCCTAAATTATTTTCATGCGAAAGTTAAGAAAATATAATCGTTTATTGGTTCAAAATACTAACCATGATGAGATTTTATGTCCCTTCCGTCCCGTTCTTTATCTTTGATTTTTTCATAGAGAAGTCTAGGCAGAAGATGATAAATATTGGTAGATATAATTATGTCTGGCTGTTGTTTAGTTTTATTTACGTTGCGTGTCTGTTTCAGAATGGTATCATCTCGGAAAAGACCTGCAAAACGGCTAAGAGACGATGAAATGAGTCAGTTTCTGAAGGACGTCGAACGATGAAAGTTCATTTGATGAATCTGTTGGAACCGAATTCAAGCGACGAAATTTATGTACCTCGAAGGGACTTTAATCGTAGACAAAGTAGTTCCGAAGGATCATTAGCGTACAGTGAAGAATGGCTTGCATAAAAAGATCCACTGGAAACGGAAGATATTGCAGAAAATGCTGCTGTACAGAATGAAAGCGCTTTTGAGATCTTTTAAAGCAGCTGGCCCTAACCCAATTTTTAAAACAAATTGGGTTTGAATAATAAAAAAATCAAAATCAAAATCAAATTGCTTATTTGTGATAAATAGGTGATATTCCGTTGTAAAAAAAATTTAATAGGTTCGCTATTTTCAGCCACTTGGCATACAAATATTTGGTAACACATGCATTAAATTTTACACAATAGGTAGTAATTAATATTTGGTTACACACACACATTCATAAAATTTTACATAGTAGATAGGAATTAATAAATCCATCAGACGGGGTAACGAGTACTGTAAAAAGAAAAAATCACAGTTCATTATCATTTATGTAGTCCTTGATGCTGTAGTATGTTTTACCTTTAAGTCCTCACTTCTTTTTTAAATTGGTTAATGTTTTTACGAACATTTTCGGAAAGTTTATTATATAACTGTTATTAAATAGTGCTGTTTGGTGTTTTGAGGACGATATTTTATTATGATATTCACTTGAGAATTTGTCAAATAGTCCAAGATTGGCTTTCACAAACATTACAACTTCGAAAACGTATAGCGATGGAAATGTCAAGATGTTTAATCGTTTAAAATGTGGCTTACAGCTATCAGTGCGACGAAGACCACATATAGCTACATACACATATACAGAAATACATTATCTGTAAAAAAAAGAAAATGTCTAACTATCACGGTTCATGAGATACAGCTTGGTGATAAGACGGACAGACAGATAGACAGACGAACAGCGGAGTCTTAATAATAGGGTCCCGTTTTTACCCTAAAAACGGACAAGAGGAAAGTTCTTCTGGAGCGATACGACATTATTTTAAAAAGACTATCTTTTTAAGAGAAACGAGGAAAATCGATGACGGGAACAATGTGGTATTCATCGACGAGACATGGCTAAATGCCAAACACACGGTGTCTTGGTCTTGGACAGACGGCATAGCAGCATCGACGTCGAAAGAACCGATGGGTAAAAAAAGGGGCCCGGCTCATTATATGCCACGCCGGTACTTCAAAGTACGGTTTCGTGGAAAATGGCTTACTGGCATTTGAGTGAAAAACCACCAATAATTACCATGAAGAATAGAACGCCACTATATTTAAAAAGTGGTTCCAGAACGTGCAACTGCCCGGCCTACCAGTGCTTTCAGTAATATTTGTGGACAATTCGCCTTACCATTCGGTACAACTGCAGAAAGCACCGAACCAAGCCAACAAAAAAGAAGATTTGGTGGCTTGGCTTCAATAAAAGGGTATTGACGCAAACATGCAGATGCTCAAAGTAGAGTAATTAAAATTAGTAAAAGAAAATAAGCCTCCGAATGTGCAATACCAAATAGATGAACTGGCTTTGGAAAATGGTCATCGTGTTTTGAGGGTCCCTCCATACCACTACCAGCATAATGCGATTGAGTTGATCTGGGCTCAAATTAAATGGTATGCAGCTCGCCACAACACTGAACCGCCATTTAGCGCAAAAAAAAACAATGGTCCTTCTGAAAGAAGCCTGCGTAAAGTCACAAGAGATGACTGGGCGAAGGTCGTCATAAAAACTGAAACCCTTATTTTAGAAGATTTTGATAGAGACGTAAGAATTGATGCGCAGATTGATAATGAAATGATAGTTCAAGTTGGGGAAGAGGATTCCGACGACGGTTTTTCAAGCGACTGTGAATAAAACACGTTATGAATAGATTTTAGGTTCAATTTAGTTAACTTGGTTTAATTAAGTTTTTGTTTTATTATTTTGTGCAATAAAAAGTAACATAACATAACTTTTTTTTCTATTGGCAACAATTGTTATTTACATATTTACTGTTAAACGATAACGTTAGTAATCTCCCATATCTAGTCATCCCAAACTGACAGGTGTCAGGATTATATTATTATATTATGTACAGTTATATACACTAGTTTATCTACACATATCATAAGCTCTCTTTGATGTGTTCAGGAACCACATGTTTGACCGGCATTGTGGCTCTGCAGTTGTTTAGCTTGTTCTGAAGTACCAACGTGCCGCAGGCTGGCGTCGGCGTTCGAAATTTGAATGTCAGTACCAACTTCACAGACAAACTAGGGGCTGCACGCAGGCGGGCGTCGGCGTTGCAGAAAAATTACACATTATGGTCATAATGTGTAATTTTTCAGATAAGAAATGAGTTTTTACCAAGTAGTTTAACATTATGCTGATCGTAACGTGCGGTTTCTGTACGCTGTAAAGAGGGTTTATGATACGTGTGTAGATAAATATATTTTAAGTACCTAAGTACGCAATAACAATATTTTATTGAAATAACTAAAAGATTATAAAATAATCGCTCAAATTTGGTCTGACTCGCACATGAAGGGTGCCGAAACATAGTGCAAGAAAACTTAACCACTAAAAATAATAAAACAAAAAGAGAATAATTTAGTCCGAACGTGGATTCGAGCCCAGAACCCTAAGATTGCGAAATAAATATCAGACTAATCGATCATTTTTGAATCTGTGAAAATAATGTGTTAGTTTTCCTTGTATTTATTTATAAAATCTCGTGTAGGTCATTATTTGTTTCTTTAGCGGCAACAAAAATACAAATTCTGTGACGATTTCAACTCTCTCCTTATACGGTTCGTGAGATACCTACAGCCCGTTTACAGACAGATGGACAGACGGACGGGCAGACAGCGGAGGATTAGTCAAAGGGACGTTTGGTACGCTTCGGTTACGGAACCCCAAAATAAGATTTACAAAAAATCATATAGTCAAACTCTATTTTTCATGCCCAATATCTAAATTGTTAAGTTACGCTGTTTTGTTTCGATGCATGTTATTATGAAACCGGGTCGACATCACACTACCGACAGTTTTGTATGAGAAATTGACGACAGTTTCATGTGATAGAAAACTTATTATAAGTGAGTGCAATGAACGTTTATGCTCGTTTATCTACACACGTATCATAAACCCTCTTTACTACGTTCAAAAACCTTACGTTACGATCAGCATTATATTAAACTACTTGGTAAAAACTCGTTTTGTATCTGGAAAACAACACATTATGGTCATTATGTGTAGTTTTTCTACATATAATGACATTCAAATTTCGAACGCCGACGCCTGCCTGCGTGCCGTCCCTAGTTTGTTTGTGAAGTTGGTACTGACATTCAAATTTCGAACGCCGACGCCCGCCTGCGTGAAGTTGGTACTACAGAACAAGCTAAACAATTGCAGAGCCACAATGCTGGTCAAACATGCGGTTCCTGAACACATCAAAGAGAGCTTATGTGTGTAGATAAACTACTGTATGTAACTGTACATAATTAGGCATTAAAACTCTCGAGTGATATTATTATGAAACTCGCCTTCGGCTCGTTTCATAAATCCACTCTCGAGTTTTAATGCCCTCCATTATGCAGCAGTCACATAAACTACTATTATCTGGCAAAAACTAGTTAGTTTTCTATTATAGTTGGCTCGTTACTCTACTGTTATATTTTCACGTCCTCTTATTATTTTTCAGAGCGATTCCTAACATTTGGATGATACAGCTCCAGAGTTCATATCACAAAGGGGATCGAGAATTTTCGATTTAGTTTTCCCGCTGTATCATCGTGTTCAAATCCATGAAAAATGCAACAGTCAATCATCACTAGCAACACAAAAACTGCATAGACGCTACAAACAATAAAAGCTATCCTTCGTCTAACACACAAAAGTTTTTATCAAAATCGGTCCTTCTATTCCTTGGGATACAGTCCGAATTGGTGCAATGCGAGAGTTGTAGGCTAAATTGGTCTGTATTGGTCTGTCTATGCTGCTGGGCTAGGATTATATTTACAAAATGTCAACTCAGTAACAGTTCAGGGTTTGCCAGCAGTGTTACCTTCGGCAGACGAAATAAAAGGCTTGTCAGAGCATGCTCAGTTAATGTCTCCGTATTTTATTGGAATGAAATGCTAGCTTATATACTCAGTTGGTATACGATGTTAATGTCGTACGTGATATTATAAATTCATACTTCCTGCGTCGCCGAACGTGCTACTAGACGTGGTAGGCCGACACGCAGGGTATAAACTACGTAACGTTTCTGAAATTCCTTTTTCAAATTCCATCATTCCTTCCACCATCCTTAATGGACGCCAACTTCCGACAGGAGATGGTACTCCGAGAAGAGAAATAAATAATACAATAGATACGATCAGAAATTACCTTAATTACCTAAAATGGGTCCCGAGAACGCCAAATATATAAGGCTAGTATTTAATCGCACATCAAAAATACTGACTTGCACAACAAAAAAGGATCAGCAAATCACTTTATATGTTTTAAGTATTTGTGTTGTTTTTACATGTTCAACCTAATACGAAGGATAAAGCCCTAATTTACCCTTCACCTAAGCTACCGCAATATTTTGCCCTGATGATTTGCTGTGAAAATCAGTATATTTGCTGTGCAAATCAGTGCAGTTTAATATTTACCAATATAAAATATCCAATCGGATACTTTTAGAGGAGATTTTTTTTCAAAATCCAGTAGTAAATCCAAAAAGGTCAAAGAGACAAACAAAAAAATATTGGTATTAAGGTACAGGCCGCGCCAAGTTAGCTCTGAGCTAACTGTGATTCTCTCTCACACACACCCCACCTCACCCTATGCGAGAAAGAGAGGTCTCAGCTTGCTCAGACACAAAGGAACTTGACGCGAACTACTACCATTAATTGCCTAAATAATGTTTCTCAAAAACCCAAAATAAAAATTTACCTAATTTGGACCGTCCGTCGTCGCCATTGGTCGCCGCCATTGAGATTGAGCTGCCATTCTGCTTGCCGCATCGGGGCCACTGGCATCGCTACGAGTAGGTTGTATTGTACGTTGAATGCTATAGCATGAATTATTGAGTGCGATCCAGGCATTGCCGTTAAATGTGAAATGTGGGTACTGTTCGGATAGTTAGTCCATTGTTGATGTCGCCGTCTTTGTACTGTACACTTTATTGTCTTTCTAAGTCAGTATTTAACAGAGATCGCAAGCGACCGTCTGTGTAGTGTAGGAGACAATATGGCTTAAAGAGTCGAGAAAAAGCTGATGGCGAAATGGCGATGAAAATTATCCTCATAATTTGCTTTGAGTAATAATGTATACTATATGTATATGTAACTAGAGAAGATAGCTCGAACAAAATATGTGCCCGACCTCTTGAGAGCGCGCGGGTCAGTTGTCATAGATAAAAATCTTTACGCTCAGATGCGACATGCCGAAGACGTACAGTCGCCTTTACCCAAAAGTATACCTATCGAGTGAATCCTGCCTATACTGGTTCCATACTTTTAAGCGCAGGCGACCTATAATGTGTATTTGGGAATAAAACAAAAGAGAATATGCACATATCCAATAATTTAATGGTTTTTTTTCATTGGTTATGATGTTGTTAGACAGTTTAATAAATAAATTTACAAATCTTTAAATTTTCGTCGGATGATAATTATCATTATTAATTGCGGTAGTAAAACATGAGCGGTATTTCTGCGCAAGGGTCTACCTGTCACTTCTATGAAATTTATCCTTATCATCTTGGGCTTGCTGGAAGAAATCTCTTGTTATAGAAAAGCTTTGTAAATGTCTTTTCCATAAGTTTGTAATGTGAATTTTCATTTTCAGTAAAAATTTACAAAATATATTACGTACATAACACGTTGGTATTATTTAAATGATATCAATATATGGTAAACAAAAAAAGGGGTTATAATGTTCAAAGGGTCATGGAAACCGATTAACAGGTAGCTTCATATATTCCATTGTATGGCGTCACTCGGCGAAGTACCTACGAGTTCATCTAGATACCACTTAATTAGCCGAAACACATCGAGATTATCCGGTCTAAGGGCATTTAATCCCTGGTGCCTTAAACCTAGTCTCAACAGGAAAAGCCATTTGAGTCTAGCTACCAATCCCAGTTTACTCTACCCTGGTTAGACAATGTTTCACCTATGCTTGCCCTGTCTGGAGTGGTGCTAGCATAACTGACTTCATAAAATGCAAGTCGTGCAAAACAATGCTGTCAAAATCTTGTGAAAAACTCCTTTGTCTACTGCCTTGACGACACTTCATAACCGAAATAAATTATCAACCCTAAGTGAGTTCATTCTCAAACTGACAGAACAACTTTATTAAATTCAACCAACGTAAATCAACATATCTCGCTAATTGCACGATCCCGCTTCCATAATCTAAGCACCATCAATAGTTACAATCGATATAGGTTACCCCATTACTTGAACTTGAGTGAGCGGTGACGTATCCTTTTGTCTTCGCGTCACTTGGGCTGTGCGCTCTGTAGACTCCTACCTTCTAATGTTGTTTACTATGTATGTACTATAATTTTTCTATTTTAACCCCCGTCGACCAAAAGATTGGTTATAAGTTTGAAGCGTCTGTCGGTGTGTCGGTGTGATTGTATGTCTGTCCGTGACACCCTAGATGGGTAGCCGGATTTTAATGCGGTTTTCTGCAAATGGTTCGTTCACGAGTAGACTTTCCTGCAATTTTTGCAATCGCTCTTAGATATGTTTTATTAAAATCGGTTTAGTAGTTCGAAAGGTATCAGCAAAGAATAGCGGTCAAATGGGAAGACGGATTTTGATACTGTTTCCTGTAGTTGGTAGTTGACGTCTTCACTACGATAATTCTTAAATATATTTTATCAAAAACTGTTCAGAAGTTCGAAAAATATCAGCTTAATTCATTCTAACAAGAATACAAGTCAACCAAATTATTGTCTTTTAATGTCTCTTTAATGGGAAAGCGGTCAAACGGGTGAACATACTTTGATGCGAAATTTCGTAGTTGGTAGTAGACTTCACTGTGATGGTTCTTAGACATGTTTTGTTAAAATCGGTTCATTAGCTCCAAAGTTAGATTTGCCGCAGTACGCTCTTCGGCAAACATCCCCGATGCACTGCAATAACGCGGCAGCCCCAACAATATCCTAAAACCATTATTATATTGGACCCGACGGGCGTCGAATGACTTCCGCTTGTATCTGACCCACAAAGCACACGTGTAGAAGGACTGACAAAATGCCTTGAATAAAATCACTTTGACAGCCCTCCCACAACGTGCAAATCTGCGGGCCAGCATATTGCATCGAATCGCCAACCCCCTTCGCTCCCTTTCCATATCTTGATCATCTGATAAGTCCTCGGTGGTAACCGAGGACTTATCAGATCTAACTTGTCTCAATTGAGAACCACTCAAAAAAATAGGCGGTAGCCTTATTTACAGCTTTAAATATCATTATTTCGCTTTTAATTGGGTTGTAACGCAAATCGTGTGCTACAACATAGATCTCACACACAGACACCAGTCTCCTTAAACCACTAATCGAGGGGCTTAACAAGCACATGTCGTCTGCACAGCTGATGTTGTTTACCAATTTTCCGTTAATAGAGCAGCCGACACCCGCATTGCTCAGCTCCTCGATCATATCAATAACATAAAGATTGAAGAGTGAAGGCGAGGTCAACCCCCCCCTGTCTCACCCCGCACTCCAACCTATATGTATCCGAATGCGTGTTGGCCCACCTAACGCAGTTCACCTGGTTAGCATACCAGTATTTAAAAATACTGGTAAGTTCATCTGGTAGTTCTGTTTCATAAACTTTCTTCCACAGTACCTCATAAGACACTAAATCAAAAGCTTTGGATAGATCCAAGAAGCATTCGTATATTGGTATTTTTCTATCCGTATAGTATCTAACAGTGTGCTTAAGACTCAGAATCGCACTTTCAGTAGACAGTCCTGGTTGAAACCCAAACTGTGCGTCATTAAGATGTAGATATTTTTGAAACTGAGAATTAAGCACCCCATAAAATACCTTGGCTATAACCGTTGCTAAAGAAATTGGTCTATAGTTTTGCTTGCTAGAAACATCACCTGTTTAATTTTTTTTATAATAGGGACAACTATTGTTCTCATCAGATTCTGAGGCAGGTATGAATGGACTACGCATAAATTAAATAACATTGCGAGAACCCTGTGTAGATGAACCCCAGCACATTGCAGATGCTCGATGCTCAGACCATCATGTCCCGGCGATTTGCCTCTGACCATTTTACGAATGATCATAGCTATTTCTTTGGCTTTGAAGGTTGTGGTTATTTCCGGAACATGGTGATCCCCAGCATCACGCGCAGTCTGCACCGGCTGCAGCTGAGATTTTACACAAAAATGACTCCTAAACAAATCAGCAATCTGTTTGGGGTCACTGACCCCTTCAATACTTACTGGTTGTGTAGATTTAGGAGTTAACTTATTTGTGTTCTTCCAAAAATCACAAAAATTCTTTTTAGACTGGTGTTTGGCAAGTATATCCATTTTAATTTGTTCCTGGTTGTTCTGACACCATTTAAGCTTGGATCTAAACAATTAACGGCTTAAGTTCATATCATTAAAAACTTCACCATGTCTAGGTCTTCCATGTAAGATCCATATCTGAAATTTTTTGCGAGCCATCCCGTGAGCAGTACTGACATGTTTATTCCAACCTGTATGTGTTTTTTATTATATTTGGAAGTTACGTAACTAAATATTGATGCCTCCCTTAAAGTATCTATGATATTGCCATAAAGATCGTCTATAATATGTCTGTGATCTAGTTTATCACACTGTTGATTACAACAATCCTGGAACTGTACTGGAAAATCTATCAAGCGAAGTTTATTATTACAATATTTACTGTATTTACTAATTTGTTCCAGTGTCCTTACCCCCCATTTTATTTATTTAATATGATTTTTTCATTATCAATATTTATTTATTACTAATAAATATTTTTATGTACACTAACTATCACTCTAAAGAGAGAGGCAAGAGAGGTTTTCAAGTGATTATCTAAATCGAATGTTTCGCACAACTGCGTTAGAGACAAGTGGTGTGATTCGTGATTCGCATGGGTCCGTAACTTTCTGCTCGTACTGCATTATACACATATATCATGCGTGTGCGTATACATCACCCAGTCACAATCAATAGGCTCTCATGTACACTTAGTACTTACGAGTATAGATTTGCCATACAATTTTCATTTTACGATCATTTATTACTTTTATCATATGCACGTTATTTGTCACTCTGTATTTAATTCTTAAATGCATATTAGTTTACGTAATAAAAAACTTTATAATCAAGATAAAATAAGTAACTGCACAACACACTGAAATTAGAGACAAAGCTATATAGTAAGGCGCATTGCTCTATTCTTTACTTTTAAATTTCGAAAAGTGACTGTGTTGAATCAAGGTGACGCAGTAAGACAAAACAGCCTTTTTAGGGTACCATTGAGAAACAAGGAACCCTTATAGTTTCGTCAAGTCTGTCTGTCCATCCGTCCATCCGTCCATAGGTCACAGCAACTTTATGCAGAAACTATTAGGACTACACACCTTAAACTTGGTATGTATTATGTGAACCGCTCTGCGATTTAACTACAAAATTTAAAAAATTAAATAATTAAAGGGGGCTCCCCATACATGGAACTGAAACCGAGAATTATTTTTTTCTTCAAACCTATATGTGTGGGATGTCTAAAGGTTTTTAAATGATGTTGAGGTTCCTGGTTCATTTTTCCTCAAAGTAAATCGTTAAAAGAGACAGACCCTTCCAAAGTGGAAAAATTCCCCCCCCCTCTAACTTTTAAAGTAAGTAAGTGAAAAATCTACAAAAAATATGCTGTGTATCTTTGTACACACTTTTTAACGAAAATTGGTTTGAACAAAATTAAATAAGCAGTTTTTAAGATAAAAAACATTTATGAAATACCGCAAAGATAACTTTGACATTCATACAAACACTATGAAAATCAAAGTAACAACACAAACATCCAGTCACATAATTACTTGCTTCAGCGGAACTCTTCATGAGCGAGTCCAACTCGCACTTGTCCACTTTTTAGCTCTTTAGTTAGTCAAAATAGGAGTATTAAAACAGTTGTTGTTGATCAAAAGTGTCGGCAAGGATTCGTGAACCTATAAATGTAATATAATTATGTTTGCTCGATAGAAAAGTCTCCCGAAGATATCACAAAATCTGTATTTCACAGTTTTTTTTTTTCAATTTATTAATATCAGAGTCATCAGAGTCAGAGTCAGAGTCATTTTTTTTAATTGAATATAAATAAATAAATTATCTTATTCAACGTCAAAATTATACTAACTTATAACTACAAGTCAATTTTTTTTTTATATAAAAAAAGACTACACCGTTTCGGAAGGTGGGCCTCGGGGTTAAGAAGAAACGGCAAGAAACTCCCCCATACCTTTTTTTTTAAAAGTGACTTTACAACAGGTACTGGTTTCGGTCTAAGGAAATTCGCCGGCGAGTGATAGACTTGATCCATCGCCCCTCGTCGAATTTCTGTGCGCTGAGATGGTATGGACCATGCAGTTTTGTCATCTAAGTATTCCTTAATACTATAATAGGACTTTCTTATCAGCTCATTTTTAACATAGTTTTTGAACCTCTTTTCAGGAAGGATCAATGATTCCTGTGGTATTTTATTGTAGAAGCGAATACAGTGCCCCATGAATGATGTGCCTACTTTACATAGTCTAAATAATGGTAGTGCTAACCTATTTTTATTTCTAGTGTTAATTGTATGGCTATCACCCACAATTTTAAATAAAACTATTTTTTTTTCGTACATGCATGATATTCTTGTATATATATTGACAGGTAATCGTAAGTATATTAATTTCTTTGCATTTTTCTCTTAATGATTCTCTAGCATCTAATTGATATAGAGCCCTGATCGCCCTTTTTTGTAAAACAAATATCGTATTTATATCTGCTGCTCTCCCCCAGAGCAATATTCTATAAGACATAATACTGTGAAAATAACTAAAGTAAACCAATCTGGCAGTTTCAACATCTGTAAGATATCTGATTTGTCTGACCGCAAAAGCGGCTGAGCTAAGTCTTCGTGCTAGATTAGTTATGTGAGGACTCCATTGAAGTTTCGATTCTATAGTGATTCCGAGAAAGATTGTGTCTTCAACGAGGTCCAATCTTTCAGATCCTATTCTAACACTGCTTTCAACCTGTCGTACATTAGGCAAACAAAATTTAATACATTTAGCCTTCTTTGAGTTTAATAACAGGTTGTTTACATTGAAACAACTTAACACATGAGAGAGTGTACTATTTGCGTTGTCTAGAATTTCTTCTTGTCTTTTCACCTTGAAAATAATAGATGTGTCATCAACAAATAGAACAATCTGAGTCATTTTTTCCACCATATAAGGCAGGTCATTCATGTACACTAAGAAAAGGAACGGACCTAAGATAGAACCCTGGGGTACACCAATATTCATATGGGTTCCAGTGGACTTGCATCTGTTTATATCTACTTTTAGTATTCTTTCCATTAAATAAGATTCCATTAATTTTAACGCATTATCTTTGATACCATAGTGTTGAAGTTTGAGCAAAAGAGTTTGATGGTCCACACAGTCAAAGGCCTTGGAAAGATCACAGAAAATACCAACCGCATCCTGTGATCCTTCCCACGCACTATAAATGTGTTCTACTAGCGCTACTCCGGCGTCTGTTGTTGATCTGCCTTTAGTGAATCCGAACTGATTTTTTGTGGAGTAGCCCAGATGCATTGAAGTGAGAGAGTAGTTGACTCAATATGACCTTTTCAAACACCTTGCTCAACACTGGCAATACAGATACAGGTCTGAAGTTGGCAGGGTCTTGTTTACTACCGGATTTGAAAAGTGGTATTAATCTGCTCATTTTCATGAGGTCAGGAAAAACTCCGTTTGCTATACAACTATTGAATGTGATTGCCATGTATGGTGCAATCACATCGATTACTGATTTAATCACGTTAACCGACATGCCCCATAAATCTTCAGTCTTTTTCATGCTAAGAAGTTTAAATGTTTTAACTATAGTTATAGAGCCTATTGGCTTGAAGTTAAAGCCATACTTGTTTTGGGGCACATTTTCAACCAAGTAATCTAAAGACTTTTCAGAAGAGAATGGTAGTGCTTCTGTTGTTATTATTGGTATGGTACTGAAGAACTTTTCAAATGCGTTAGCAACGTCCTCCTTTGATGAGAGTAATTGGTCGTTAACTTTTAAATTAAAACTAGATTCACTAGACCTAACCTTGCCTGTCTCTTTTTTAATAATGTTCCATGTAGTTTTAATTTTGTCGCCAGAAGCTTTGATTTTATTGTTAAGATGTAGGCACTTGGCTTTGTGGCAGTCTTTCCTAAAATTTTTAGAATAATTTTTGGAAAAACGTTAAACTCAGGACTGTGATCATAGGATTTTTGCTCATACAATTCATATAGTCTGGACCTGCTCTGTCTTTAATCCTCTGTTGCCCATTCAGAGAATTTTGATTTGTTGTCCGGTCTCACTTTTGTTAGATTGAAAACCTTTTCAAATTTCGCAGATACAGATTTGAAGAAGCTGGAATATAATGTGTTCGGATCTTCACAGTAAGGTGTTAACGGTAGACTTGACACTAGTCCACTACGAAATTTTTCCATTTTCTTCAAAGTTACTGGTCTACACAATACTTTAACGGGCTTTATAGCATTACTTTCTTCAAATACTACAATCTGACCAGTGTGGTCTGAACTTAATGCCTTAACTATTTGTTTATCGTGAATACTTCACAGAATACGTTATCTAGACAAGTAGCGGAGGTAGCCGTTATTCGTGTAGGCTCCAGAAAGACATTGCACATACTGTAAGATTTAAATACTGCTAGGATCCTAGTGCGAATAGATCGGTTTGCGGTGTCTAGTAAATCTACGTTAAAGTCGCCGCAAACTATGACGCGTTTGGACTTGTTTCTGGATGCATATTGAAGAACTTGTTCCATCACTGATTCAAAGACTTCAAAATCTCCTACGCCCCGCCTGTACACACTAACAATAGTATATTTTTCCATCTCAACACACGAGACTTCAGCATTCATTTCGCTAGAAAGACTAACAATATCCTTTCATTCTTTACACTTAAAACCATCTTTTACTAAAATTAAGGAACCACCTCTAGTTTTAGTCTTTCTATTGAAACAGCTGATCACTTTATAATTTGGTATGCTGAACTGCATTGCACACTCTTGCAGCCAGTGTTCTGTCATACAAAGTATATCTATTCTTTCGCTTTCTAAAAACATTTCTAATTCTAGTTGCTTGCCAGAAAAGCCTTGTATATTTTGGTGCATTACCTTTAAGCCGTGCTTTTCTGTTGTCGGTTGCGGCAGTTTAAAGATACAATAGTATCGTTTGTACATATTGCCTTGTCAGTAGTTACATGCTTCTAAGTACGTGTACTAATCGTTGTGGTGACCGTTATACAATTACTTTTTTTTTTTTTATTTATTTATTCAAAAACAAATTATAATTATTCTTAACATTACTTAGGTGGCCACTCAATCCTTGACAGGTTTAAGTGTGACCACTATCCCCCGCTTTTACCCTGTTTACATTTTAATCTAATATTTTTTTTCTATGAGCGAAATACTATGAGCCGGTTTCACAGGCTACGGATATTCCCCGCGCGACAGGCAAGCCGCGATTTCTTAGTAGAATGTTCACGGCTTGCCTACTACGCCGCCGCCGCCGCCGCCGGGTCCCTCCGCCACCTGTGAAGCCGGTCCGTGTTTACATTGTTGTAGGTAGTACTTTTTTAATACAGTTTTACATTTGTGATTGTCCACGCACAGGGAATCAATGACCTCGCTCGGTAGTTCATTGAGTACTAGCGGTAGCATAGATTCTATCGTTCGCCTACTGTAGTCATTGTTAAATCTAGGTACAACAAATGTAGGTATATAAGATAGTGCGCGCAATGATTTCGGTCGAGCATGGCGTTTTACATTAATTATATTTTCTTTTTCTTCACACATTATTAGGAACTTAGTTTTATTATAGATATTGATAATATTACAGTATTCAAATATTGCTGTGCTGTCGTCTTTGTATTGAATTTTTATCTTTGATGGTACAATCTTTTTTAGAATACTTAATTGTAGTTTATATATGTTATCTATGTATGTTTTATATGTCCTACCGTAGCTACTTAGTCCATAACTTATTACAGAGTCAGCTAATGATAAATATAACAATCTTAGTATGTTGTAAGGAATTTTATATTTTAGTATAACTAGTTTTCCCATTATAGCCCTTAGACGCTTACATATAAGTTCGATGTGGGGTCCCCAATTGAAGTTACTGTCTATTATCATGCCTAGGTACGTATGTTGGTCGACTAGTTCCAGATTAGCACATGTACCGTTACAAATGATGTTTTGATGCATACATTGGTGCCCGTGGGCCACGATCCTGGGTATTGTTGTTGTCTTTAGATATGGGGAATGAATGTGCATGAGTTTAGTTTTTTGTTCGTTGATAACTAACCCAACATCATGAGCCCATTTACATAGCATATCATAATTTATCTGTAGTCTATTTTGCGCTTCCACAATATCTTTATGTGCATACAGTAGGCAAGTATCATCTGCAAATTGGTATACCGACCCTCCATTAAAGTTGTTAGACATATCGTTAACGTATATTAGGTACTCGGTCGGTGCAAGGATTGACCCCTGTGCCGAGCCCACCTCGGTTGGTATTTTCTTGCTGCGTTTTCCGGCTATTCTCACCGAGGTGGACCGGCCCTCGTGGTAATCCCTGAACCATCCGAGCAACGGACCCTGTATACCAGCCTGCTGCAATTTTCGGTACAGCGTTGAGTAATTTAATGTTTCAAAGGCCTTACTGAAATCCACAAAAATAGCCAAAACATGTTGTTTATTGTGTAGGTAACCATTTACTTCGCTGGTGAATTTACTGAGTAATTGACAAGTATTTTTCTTCTGCTGGAATCCATATTGATTCTCATGTATGACATTATTCTGTGTTAGGTATTTATTTAGCTCGTGACCAAAGTATTTTTCTATTATTTTATCTATACACGATAATATAGTTATTGGCCTATAATTATTAATATCCTGATGGCTACCCTTTTTATATAACGGTCTTATGATTCCTAGTTTGAGATCGTCCGGGTACTGTGATGTGGAGATGCATGTGTTAATTAAGTGGGTTATTACCGGGGCTATTTTTTCGTTTATACATTTTATGTCCGACGCCCTTATCCCATCGGCGCCCGGGCTTTTTTTACCATTCAAATGTTTGATTATCACGTGCACCACCCTGTCACTCACCTTTTTAAGCCTCATACACGTATTAGGTATATTTTCATATGTATCTTTATTTAATAAGGGTATGTTACATTGGCTACATATTTTACTAACATTATTTTGAAATTCGTCTGCAAATTTGTTAAGTCATCTAGTTCACAATTTTTAAAAGCTTTTGATATTACCTCGTCTACTGACTTTACACTTCTTCCACACAGTTTATTTATAATTTCCCACATCTTTTTTGGGTTATTAAAATTTTCACAAATTATATTTTTGGTATATTCATTTTTTATTTTATTGATGTGTTTACTAGTTTTATTCCTATAACTATTATATAATAATCTATTATCTAGGTTACTTTCATCCATCTTCCATATTGAGAATAATTCATCTCTTTTTGCACACATATCTGTTATACTTTTACAGTTCCATGGGCATTGTTTTCTTTTACTCATATTTATCTTAATTTTGAGTCTATTTTTGTCGTATACATTTGTGAATTTATCAGATATAAAGTTATAGATATCATTGGGATTGTGAAAGGTTAGAGCTTGGTTCCAGTCAGTTTCGTGTAAGTCTTTTAGTACTTTCTTGTTATCTAATCTGTACGTGTATTTGTATTGGTTGTTGTTTTGTTTTTGTTTATTTACAATTGACAGGCCAGTTATGAAGTGGTCGGCGAGGGCATTGTTTATCACCGCTGCTCGCACGTATCTGTTCTCATATCTATCCGCGTCTCGCATAAAAATATGATCTATACATGATTTCGTGATTTTATCCAATTTCTTTTCAATCCGCGTATATTGACTGATACCGCACTCGAACCCTAATCCATATAATCTATTAAGGTAGTTATTTACAGTGGGATTTTGTATTTTTAAATCGATATTGACGTCCCCTATTAAAACATAGCTTTTGTTGATTGGGTACTTACTTAGGACATTGGATAGCTCCGTTATAAATTGACATTTATTTAAACTAGGTGGTCTGTACACTGCACACAATCCTATGACACTATCATTACTTAATTCTAATTCACCCAGGATACACTCAAAGTTACATGTAAATACCGAATGCCTCGTAAATATAACACTTTTATGTATGTATAGTATTATCCCCCCTCCTTTCTTGGCGTTTCTTAATTCCGAGTACATGGTGTAGTCTTCCAATTCAAACATACATGTGTTTGCGTCTGAAATATTTGCTTCACATATTACCACGACCTGTACGAGCCGCGAGCTGTTAATTATGATGTGTTCTAACTGATTGAAGTTGATGATCATGGATCTTATATTGATGTGTAGGACAGTCATAGTGTTGTGATGAAAGGGAATCTCATCGGTGAATTCATTCCATGTGTTATGATTTTCTTCGGATATTGTCTTTAGGCTGCCCTCTGTTTCCGTTAGTTATTTTGTCGGGTTATACGTTGCTTTATTCATCCTTGGTTCTTGTTGCTTTCGCGTGCAAGTCTTTCTATATCCGCTTCAGATCTTATCAGGTTAGCCTTGTCATTCTCTTCTCTTCTTGCCAGAATTGATCCGCCTTTGTACCATACGTATTTGTATAGTTTGGTGAATTTAAGTTCTTGTTTAGCCTTCCACAGTAGGTATGAGTTGCTCGGCGTAAGAGATTCACGGATATATATTTGTTCATGTTTTTGTTTGCCAGTATTCCACTCCTTCGCTGCTTGCAGCCACTTGTCTCGGCAACCTTCTTTCAATGATACAATTATAATATCCGCAGCTGTATCCTTGTTAGTGCCCGTTTTATTTTTCATTTTCTTCCTATATGCCTTGTCTACTTCTTGTATTGGCTGTTTGATAGTGTCACTGATGTTTTGGACAATTGCTTTATTATTCTCATTCTTTTGCTCCTGTACACCACATATTTCAAGGTTGTTTATGATGTTTCTTTGTTCAATAGCATTCACTTTTTGTTCTAATATATTATTCCTCAACACCAAGTTATTGTACTGATTTTTGAGGTCAGTGCAATGTCTCTCTACAGTTTTGATGTTTTCTACGTAGCCGTTGACTTTGATTTCATAGTCATCTATTTTGTTTGAATAGAATTGCATCGTCGTTGCGAGTTCATCGCGTATTACCTGACGAACTTCACGTAGCATACGTGTCATCATGGTGTGGTAATCCATCCCTTGGTCTTCGCTGTTGGGTAATTGCTCTGCGTCAGTATTGTCATCGTCTTCTGGATCCGGCATAATGCATGACAGACGCTTTGGCTTCTTCAATGTACCTGCACAAACTCGACATTTCCAGTCAACCGACTCCGTCGCGTACAATGTATTCAGCTGCCCTGGGGTGATAGAAGCACAGGCAGCATGTATCCATTTGTTACATTTGCTGCATTGAATTCCTGGACTCTTGGTGTTGACGACCCGGTTGCATTTATAGCACTTCACCATTTTTGTAGGTTACTCGATCGATAATAATAAGCGGTGTTTTTAATCACTGCGCGCGCACGTCTATCCGGTTCCGCGTCGAGCGGGAGATCGTAGTCGACTTACTTCTGTTATACTGTTTATAACAGATTCTAAAATAAATGAAGCTAAACACTTAGCTATTACGTCAGTGTCAATTTTAACAATAATAACTTTGATGTCCTCACTGTTTCCGTCAGTGATGTATTTACAAATTAATAGATTTGTGTCAAAGAATACAATTTTTGTATTGCGTACAGTCATATTATACATATACATATTTAATCTATGAGTAGCGTGCTGTTGCTTTCCATTCATTGTATTTTTGTAAGGGAAGGCACATAGAACAATCTTGCCCACTTCTAGATTAGAGAGAGCATCAACAAACTTTATCATAGTTTGTTTCCCTACACCTATACTATTCTCCATATATAATATTACGGTTGAACCCTCCTCATATTTGTAGTTTAAAATGTTTTTGGCCATAACTTTGAAGGGGACATCGGGCATGCAATAGTTAATAACCGTACCTACGCAACAAGCACGAAGAGCTGGTCCCATACCTACACCTAGCCTGTCCGAGAACATAACAGTCCTACGAGGTGTCACGTGTGAGGTCCCGGCCGGCGGCGTCGCTGAGCACGTCGTTGCAGGGCTGTCTGGCTCCTGGTACTGGCGCTGGTGTGCAGCGGCAGGCTGCGGCGTCAGTGGCGGCGGCGCACGTGTGAGCTCGGCGGTGACGTCACTCGGGGCGAGCTGCTTGTCGCTCGTCACCATGTGCGCAGTGAGAGGACAGACCCGCGGCTGATGTAAAGGGTCAGTCTCGGGCTCTGCGGCGGCGTCGGTGTCGTCACTGGGTGCGAGCTGCTGATCGCTCGCAGTATACTTGATGCGAGGGCTCGCCGGTTGTGGTGGCGCGCTGAGGCAGGCCCGCGGCTGATGTAAAGGATCAACCTCGGACTCCGCTGGCGGCGTATCCCCGGTGTCCAGTGCGACGATGGTGAGCTCTTCGGTGGGCGCGGTGGTCTTTTGTTGAGACTCACATATCTGGCAGTTTTCATGGATGCATTGCTGTGTCTGTTGCGACAACTCGAGTACTCTCCGTAGATTAGTATTGCTGTCCAGTATTATTTTGTTAAGTTCCACGATTTGTTTTTTTTCTGTCAATGAATACTTGGTAACTACATCTTGAAGTTCTATCTCCAGTCGCAATATTCCTAAGGTACTTGTTATTTATCTAATCTTTATAAAGAATATAAAGTTATGGCCCTCTGCTAGTCTTCTATGGATCAGGGAAGAGCCTTTTTTAGGCTTCCGTATCTGAAGGGTGCTAATCGGAACCCTTTTACTGAGCCTCCGCTTTCCGTCCGTCCGTCCGTCTGTGGTTCTGACCATCAGTGGACTGTATTTCATGCACCGTAGTAGGTAGAGAGTAGTATTTTTTTTAAACAGAATGTGTACATATTTCTGTTGCTGCCACAGCAACAAATAAGGAACTAGGTACACGAAATTTTATATGTTAAAGAGGGTCCCAATATAAGAGACTTATTTTATCATGCTTATTAGTATATTGTTATTACTTTTTCGCGGCATCTTCAACAGTAGTCGGCGGAGCAATTAGTTTGACGTTGATTCCGCAATATGTATGCAAAACTAAGTTCATACATTTTTTTTACTTCGTTTACTTTTACGATGGTACGGGACCCTTCGTATGTGAGTACAACCCGCATTTGTCTGTTTTGTTTTTTAACATTTGAATCCTATTCCTCTAAAATTAATTTTAAGTTCCGCTGTTGGGGTGCTTAATCTTAAGTGGCAATTCAATTTCCACGTCGACTATCCCACTTTGGCAGTCAGGCGCGCAAACTTGCTATTAACACAAATGTGAATTAGTCAGTACGTGATCTCGAACCCTGATGAACTGGGAGACAGCTGAGATTGTTGATCGAATCTGCCATGTACACCTCCGTACTAGAAATACTCCTATATTCAAACAACTGTTGCTATTTTTAACCGACCTATAAAAGCAGGAGATTCTCAATTCGACTATATTTTAGGGTTCCGTACCCGAAGGGTGTTAAACGGGACCCTATTACTGAGCCTCCACTGTCCGTCCGTCCGTCTGTCACCAGGCTGTATCTCATGAACCGTGATAGTTAGACAGATGAAATTTTCACAGATGATGTATTTCTGTTGCCGTTATAACAAAAAATACTAAAAAACCGGTCAAGTGCGAGTCTAAATTGCGCACGAAGGGTTCAATGGAAGCGATGGTGTGGAGTGAATAGTTTGGATTTTACACAGCAAAATATTGTTTACAAAGTTATTGGTGCGGTTACTTTCACACTCCATGTACGTAACCAGGTGCATCCATAAGTTTGTATGTGGTATTGAAAGAATTGTTGCATGGGAGCCCCCTTAAATATTTCTTTTATCCTGTTTTTTTAGTATTTGTTGTTATAGCGGCAACATAAATACATAATCTGTGAAAATTTCAACTCTCTAGCTAGCTAGGTTCTTGAGATACAGCCTGGTGACAGACGGACGGACGGACGGATGGACGGACGGACAAAGGAGTCTTAGTAATAGGGTCCCGTTTGGAACCCTTCGGGTACGGAACCCTAAAAAGAACAAAATAAATGTTGGATGTTTGGATGTTTGTGTGTTTGTGCCTTAATCACGCTAAAACGACTGAACGGATTTGAATGAAATTTCGCACAGAGATATTTTATGAGCATATAAGATACTTTTTATCCGACTGCAGCAGAACGAGGATAACGTTATCTTGGTAAATGATAAATCGTAGGAACAAGCGGATGAAGTTGCGGGTATCAGATAGTAAATACATAAAAGCTAGTAAATGTCATACTCTTATTCTAGAACTTATATTAATTCACACTACATTAAAGCTGTCTTGTACCACCTTTATGAAAGCTGAAAAATATAGTTGAAATACAACACGGTCATATTAAGTGGGTACCTAGCTGACACGCAAAAAACATAGAGTTCTTGACCATGTAATTTGACCGTTTGAAGCTAATTGGTATTAAGAACATTTTCTAGCTAGAGTCTTCATAACATCTGCCACTCAATTTCACTTGTGCTCTTATGGTACTTATCTACCAAGATTCCAAAATACAAATATTTGCGAATAACAATGTGAAGTGAAATTCAACCGAAGCATATTTGATGATATACTTCCATCGCCTTCAACCACGCGGAATTCGTTTAATTATTGAAGGAAACACAAAAGCGACGCTCTAAACAACGCTTTATCACCAATACAATAGAACTCAAAACACAGTATTACAGCGCAGAAGGGGTGGCACGTCAGATAGTCGAGGTATTCAAGTGGCTTTTAATCAAGGTAAGAATGAATCGTGAACCGAACAAAGAATGGAGGAACAGTCTCAAAGCGATGAGCAAACAAGAAACAAATATAATGGCAATCCATCTTCCATACTGGGTGGCAAAGGCACAGCTCTGCTTATTTTTGGCCAGTAATTCAGTAATCCATTATTTGTGATTGTGGGGTAGCCCATCGCCGCAGCCATGGTGATATAAAGGATTCCTCACAATGCTTTCCATCACCGTTGGAAAGATGAAGAGAAGATTATGTGATTTTTGTTTAGGTATCGTGGCACGCGGAAGCGTTCAGTTCAAAGTTTGTGGTATTGCATACTCAAAGCGCTGCTGTCACGGTGTCCCGTTTGAGAAATGACAATTCACAAGTGCGCTAGTGTGATATTGCTGCACTTTAGTACCTGTATTGAATCTTTTTTTGAACAAGACGGGTGTTATAAGTTTTAAGCGTCTGTCTTTCTGTCTAACAGTCTGTCGCATTGCAGCGCTCAAACGGATCAATGAAGTTTATTACGTTATTCTGTAAATGATAGTATAATTCTCTGCTATCGTTTTTAGCTTTTTTTTTACCAAAATCGGGTCAGAGGTTTAAAAGTTACCAGCTTAACAGATGTTACTGTCGGGGGGGGTATTTTGATTTTGATTTTTTAGATTTTTTGTGACGCGTGGCTATTACTACCGATGTGAAGATATGTTTTTATTTTATTTTTCTTTATTAAGGACATATGATCGCCAAGTGTATGTTAACTGAATACCTCCTGTATACATATTGACATCTCAATTCTCATATCGGCACCGACATTAAGATTAGCAAAATCAATTCAGCCCGGCATTGCATCAATGCCTTTTCATTGAACTCGCATTCCGCCATCAACGTTTCTATCTATCCAATCGAAAATTCAATTCACTTAGCACTGAAACAATTTAATCGGCGGAATTCGACTACTGGCATAATCCCATAGATATGGCCAGAAGAATAGGCCTGGGAATAGCCTGATTCTGTTCTAACAAGTGGAGTGCAAATGTAAATCGAGATAATTTTAGACGGGTAAACATTTTTTTGATTAACATACGAAACTAGATAATTTATATTTATTTTAAACTACGATATGACCGCCTCAAACTCATTAGCCATTATTCTAAATCCTACACAGCGAAAACGACGCCGTTTAAATCAAAATGTAAACTTTGGTGCTCCGATAAAACTTGTCTTCCATTTTTTGTAGTATCAGAATCAAACAAATTCCTTGTCATGATATCATCTAAACATTGGCATGAATGAAACAAGACTGTTTTATTGCCGAACAGCCAAAGCGAATTCGAATTTCAAATCCATCCATCATTTAAATCATCGATGTTGCAGTTGAAATATGAATGACGGGCAATTCAGGATTGTTATGATTATGATACCTAAAAGAGGCTTCTATCCAATTATCTAGCTGTGAGTGAATGGATTTGTTATACCACTTTATCGAACGCCGTAGGCTGATTGATTGACTGATAAGCAGACAATTTTTAGAAGCATTTCAGAAAATCTGAATTCAAATTACAAATGTCTTTTTTACTGTAGATATTTACATATACTTAGCAATCGTATTTTTTTTGGCGTTATAATTTTTTGGCGTCAAGGCGTTATAAACTCTTTTGAGGGCTTTCCAAAAGCGTCTCTAGGATTATCTCGACATACTTGAGCAATACCTGATCGTGGATTACAATATTTTTCCTAGACTTCAAATTTTACAAGATTTCAATAATAATCTGAATCTATCACTGAATTAAAAATTCAAGGAAAGAGCTATTGCCGCATTGCGAATGCATTATCTATAAAGCACAGAATACTTAATAGTACTACGTACAGAAAGATCACTGCACATACACTTAAATAAATAGCTACTCTCGCTGCGCGACAATAAAGCGCAATCTAGCTCGCACTGCGCTACGTACAACAATCTCTAAGCACCTACAGAATCGGTTGCCCCGCCCGTGTAGGCTAGATTGCGCCGCTTCACTATGCCTGAGACCTTCTTTTACTCTGACATCACAAGGTCGTTCTGTAAACTCATGTCTCGCTTGATCACGCTAGGGTTACCTACGTGCGATTTGTGTTTGTGAATTTTAGTCCACTCTGTTTAAGAGAGGTGTTATATTAGTACTTTTTCAGGCTAAATTGACATGGTAAATTTTAAGGCTAGGTAGGTACCTACTTTCTTACTTACGTAATTGTAATTTGTTTTATACTGGGTCTAAAGTGTTTACTTTTAGGTCAACAAAAAGGTTTTCAATTAAAAAGGAATCGAATTTTATTTGAGAACCTTTAGACACCCTAAAATGTTAGGTACTTAAGTCATTGTTGTTGGAAAAATCACAGAAAAGTTGCTTATTGAGGAGCGGCTAGCGCGCGAGGCGACTGCGAGCCGAGCGAGCGGAATCATAACTGAATTCCCGTCGGGCGGGTTGGCCGGTCGGACGTACCTAAGATATTGAGTGAGACCCCCCTGCCCAAAGGTAAACTTGTCCAAGTTAATCCGATAGACGTACTAACAAGGGTGTTTAGAACCGAATGTACGTACGTATCTCGGTGAATGCGAATGCGAATTCTGAATGTGAAGTAAGGTTCTGTGGTAGTATGTAAGAAAATAACGCGGTGAATCGCCGAGAGTTAGAATTATCTCAAGGCGGTGAGTAATATTTCAAATAACCTTTGGGCCCCAAGTTCTGACCACCGCGGCGCACCGCCCTGGGATAATATCTATAAAGGAGGCTTACCTAACATCACAGCTCTGGAAAAATGAGCATGGAAACATGTTTCCTCACGTCTTGAACGTATATTGCAGCATTAGTGAGACATGATTGACTCTCATTTTCATGACGTTAGCTAATTTTGCCACCTCATATAATCCACTTATTAAAACGCTCATTCTGACAGACAACGCTCAGCCCATACAGGGGGCCTAGGGTCATGAAACTTTGTACCGGTGTTTTTTATGTAGCGGAGGGTAGCATGGGAAAGTCCACCCATAAGAGGGGGGGGGGAGGATGGGGGGGACTCAAAACCTTCTTGACCCATGAAGGTAAAGCACGTAGCACAAACGTATTAGTAGTTTATAGGGAGATACTAGATAATTTTCGATATTGCCCAAGGGAGAGAAATGGAGGGAGGTGGGAATAGATTTTATAATCATTAAAATATTCTTGACTATAAAGCTGAAAGGCAGGTAGTTATTAAGAGGTAGGTAAGAGATACGTTTAAACTACTATAAAGATATTTAGTGTCAAGGACATATCAAAGGGGGGTACAAACACGAAATAAAAAGTAAAGTAAGAAGAAACGTATTTCTTTCAACAGATAAATAAATAAATGTTGTAAAATCTTGGAATGCAACTCTTTGTGTTACTCGAACTTGGCTATTTTTACACACTCCACGCGAGTGAAAGCGTGGACAACGGCTCATTTTTCTAGCCTTTTCGGATCACATTTACAAGGTTGTGATAATGTCCCAATACTGACGCATTGCATGACGAGTCAGCCAGATAAGTCATATTTTTTTATTTCAGCTTATCACCACTTATTCCCCCCACTATATAAATCACCAAAAAAAAAACTAGAAAAGGATAGCAAAAATCATCATATTTTATCTCATTTATCAATTCTCAGGGCTTCTTGCACCAGACTTTTGGCGGCCGCTAAATACAGTTTAAACAAAGCATAAGTACAACAAGGTCAAGTTAGTTACCTAGTCGAGCACGGCAAAAATATAGCCTTTCAGATAGGTTTCACTTACCATAGACGTGTTTTAGTTAAGTGGTGTTAAACTGTATATATAGAGGCCATCAAAATAACGGTGCAGGTCGGCTTAAGTATTTTATCAAACATTGGAAGAATATCACGAAAGTGATAGTATTATTGGGCTTGTGTTTAAACGATTACCAAAAAATTCGAAAATTTACTACCAATAAATTCGAAATTATTGCCAGATTTATTAAATGATCATTCGATTGTGTTTGGATAAATGATCACCACACTCTTTTACATGTGTTGTGTACTTAAGTTTATATTTTTCGTATTTTTGTTGTTATTTCATGTTCAACCTAACATGAAGGATAAAGGGGGCTTCGCGAAGCTACCACAGTATTTTGCCCTGAATATTTCTGCAACTTTTGCTGATTATTTACCCATTTTGGGTAAGAGAAAAATATTTTATTGATCATTATATTTGTTGCCATAATATTGCAACGCACAACCACGATTGACAAAATCCTATCAGTCACCTAACTATCCATATTTCAGCATCTCACCAAACCCCACACAATATAAATCACCATATACGTTGGTATCTCAAATAATTACTTCGGGCGGCAACTTTCGCTGCGTAGCCGTCCCATCAGCGGGTGATATTGGAAAGGTATTACGATTAATCATACATAAATATTTGGCTGTCGATCCACGTAGCTGGTGCGTGGAGATGAAAGGTTGCTGAGTCGAAGCTGGGTTATGCTGGAGCGAGCCACCGTGTGGTTGGCAACAAAGCGTAGAAGTGCCTTGAATAGGGTAACAAGTTAATCCAATTTTGTTCTGTAGTATACTAATTCCGGAGTATGATTTTTCAGTAGATTATTCGATATGAATATGGAGTACTTATCGAAAAATTGGCTAAAACGTGGGTACAAACCGTTTGGAGAGGTGTGACGCTATGTGGTTATACAAGTGTATAAGACATTAATAGTACGATCCATTCAAATGATTCTATGTGTTTGTATGTGCAAAAAAGCCGTAAATAAAGTAAATAAATGACGTTATTGAAAAAAATATTAAACTTGTAGTACAGGTTTCAATAAAGGTTACCAGTGACACTTGCGCCGTCAAGAATCATCTAAAAATGCAGCATTTATCAAAATTGGTTATGAACTTTACTAATTACGAGAGAACAGGACCAGACATACATACATACACACATACACATATAAATACAGGTCAAACACATAAACCTCCTCTTTTCCGCTTCGCTGCAATCGAGTAAAAAAGGATAATAAGAGAGAAAGTTGTTTGCTCGCCTGACAAACACACAATCACCTCTCTTTTAGGGCTAATGACAGCGCCAGGAAATGGCCTTTAAGCTGCACTTAACTTGAGCTGCAGCTATGAATTCCACCTGTATTCCCTACAGGTGGACATTTCCTAAGGCCCACTTCTTACTCTATATTGTAGTGTAGTAATCTATATAATCGCATGTAACCAGTATTTAGAGGCAGTAATAAATCATAAGCGCAACTTGTCGTTTCTCTTGAAGCCTACCAGCTTCCAACCTTACATGGCGACCTGTGCCAGTGGGGATCTGCCTCGTGCCCGCGCGAGTGCATAACTTTCGCCGAATATGGAGCGCGAACTATAAACATTGAGTGATCTGTGCAGTTTTAGAGACGATTACAAATTAGAATAATGAAATCATTACAACATAACTTCGTGAGACTTTGTGCCGAGTGCCGATCGAAATCGCTGTTTGGTGTTAATAAAACCGTGTAGTAATGGGCAAACCAAATTCCAAGGAAAAACAAGAAGTAATTATCGCACAAAATGCTGCAGGGGGTGAAAATTCAGCGTCGATTGAGCAGTTGAAGTATCACGCAAGTAACACAAACTTATTACTTATTGGGATATGTGTCATTTTAACGGCAGTTGGAGTCATTTATTGTATGCGACACTATAGAAAATGTCATGGAAACTGGATAGCGAGGGAAATTAACGAAAACGAGCTGCGACGATCAATGAGTCTGATGCGTCGAAGGGAAGGTAAAATTCAAGAAATAGTGTGAAAAGTGGAAAAAGTGATGTATCGGCGATGTGGCTATGAAAAGTGCATTTTGAAGTGGTCATCTGACAAAGTTACTGAGTAATCGGTGTATACGTTCAATGTAATCCGTAGTTTTAATAAAAATATGTAATCGATTAGACACAATTATAAGTAAAACTCATATAACCGCAAATAAAATTAATAAAATATTAATAATAATTAATGGCTAAAGTATGTAATGGCAAGTGAGCTGAAAGAAATTTATGGTAAATTGAAAAGTATAAAAGAATACTTAATTAAACTAGGACCAAGTCGAAGGACACCAAAAGTGAAAAAGGAAAAATGTTCTGAAGCAAGTACATTGTATTCTAGTTATAACTTAGCTGAGGAGTTAGTAATTAAACAAATATCGAGTAAGGAATTAAATGATAGGGATATTAAAATTGTGACCGAATTGTGTAAGAATATAAAATCATTATATTTAAGAATTAAGCAACTTACGGAACTAACGGAACTGACGGAAAACATCAACATGGAGAAATTTGAGCTCAAAACGGCTGTGTCTTTGTTACCAGTCATGACAGGGGACGAAAAAGTTACGAAACAACTAATTTCGAATATCGAAATGTACAGTAACATGATAGGTGAAACAGAAAAAACAAATTTAATTACTTTCGTACTAAAATCAAGGTTGTCAGAAAATGCAAAATTACAAATGTGTGAAACTTATACGTCTGTTTCCAGTTTGATCAAAGATATGCGGGAGAGATTGTTGGCAAAAAAGTCGGATACTGCGATTCAACAAAAGCTGCAACGGGTGCAACAAGGTACCAGGCGAATCGAGGAATTCGGTAAGGAAATTGAAAAATTATTTGTGGACCTAACTATTTCTCAGGCCAGCGGAGATCAACAAAAATATACTATTCTGAAACCGATAAATGAGAGAAATGCTATAAAACGATTTTCTGATGGGCTAAGAAATAGTAGGCTCAGTACAATTATAGCGGCGCGAAACTACTCTACGTTGAGCGACGCGATTCAGGGCGCTATAGATGAACAATTGTCGTGCAGAAATGAAGACGAAGTGATGAATTTTCATCGAGGTAAGTCAACATATCACCAACATCGTGGGAACTCGACCTACCGAGGACGCGGTTCCTTTAGAGGCGCTACGAACAGTTCAGGATCCGTTCGTGGTTATCACCGAGGAAATAGTTATTCAGACGGCGGCAGGCGGAATTTTTCACCAAGATACCGCGTTTTTCGTGGCCGCAACTCGTATCGAGGTTGGAACGGTGGTAGAGGTTTTTCACGGAACGAACAAGTAAACATGGCTGAGACGAGTGATAACAGGGATAATAACGATTTAAATGTTGGGAAAAAGGAGTCGGAAAATCTGTTTTTTCGATCATAATCATTTCTATTGCGAAAATTATAACTCTGTTCATTTCAAGGTACATGATGATTCACGCAGTTGGTTGGTTGATACGGGAGCAACCATATCGGTAATCAAGTTAGAGAGCTTAGACAAAAACAACATTCCATTCCATATAGAGCGGATTAGAATAAAAGGTATAGGTGGTTACGTGTACAGTGAGGGACACATAAAGTTAAAATTAGTTTATAATGAATATGAATTTGAACACACATTTTACATATTCAAACACTTACCGTGTAGAACTGATGGCATATTAGGCCAGGACTTTTTGACTAAATTTCGATGCGTATTAAACTTTGAGAATAATACTTTAACAATAAATCAAAATTGTTTGGTTACGATTCCGTTACAAATGGGTCAACTTGGTTGCAACAATTACATGACAATTCCAGCACGATGTGAGTACATACACTATATCAAAACTGATGTCAATGAAGAGAGTTTGGTTATCTCTAAGCAATTATGTGAAGGTGTGTTTCTAGCATCACTGTTAGTAAAGCCCCGAAATGGTCAAATACCGTTGAAAATTCTTAACACGAGAGATGAGGAAGTGTATCTGAGTTATTTTTGTCCTAATTTAGTGGGATTAAAAGACTATACGATATGTGCATTTGAAAATGAACTTAATAGCGCTGACCGAGTGAAGAGGTTATTTTCGGTCCTCAAGTTGAAACATTTAAATACAGAAGAGCAAATATCTATAGAAAATATATGCGCTAAATATTCCGATGTTTTCTTTTTACCAGGTGACAAATTAGGAGTTACAAACTTGTATAAACAGTCAATACAGATAAAAGAGAATACTACACCATCATATACTAAACCGTATAGACTACCGAGGGTACAAAAAAGTGAGATAGATAAGCAAATTGACAAAATGATAGAAAATGATATTATAGAAGAAAGCACAAGTGAATGGTCCAGTCCAGTACTACTGGTTCCCAAGAAAAGTGATAGTTCAGGAAATAAGAAATGGAGGGTTGTTATAGACTATAGAAAACTTAACGAGCGTATTAAAAATGATAAGTTTCCGTTACCCAATATCACAGAAATACTAGACTCTTTATCAGGATCGGTTTATTTTACACATTTGGATTTGAATCAGGGATACTATCAATTGGAATTAGATACAGAAAGTAGAAAATACACGGCATTTACTACAAATAAACAATATCACATGAAACGCCTACCAATGGGACTTAAAACTAGCCCTAGTGCGTTTAGTAGATTAATGACTGTAGCTATGTCTGGTCTCAATTATGACAAATGTCTAATATATTTAGATGATTTGATTTGTTTCGGCAGAAACCTTGAAATTCATAATAAAAATTTAACAGATATTATGGAAAGACTAAGAAAAGTTAATTTAAAATTAAACCCAGAAAAGTGTGACTTCCTAAAGAAACAATTATTATATCTAGGTCATGTTGTATCAGTTGGCGGAATTCTTCCTGATCCCGAAAAGTCACGAGTAATTCAAAATTATCCCACTCCGAAGAATAGTGATGAGGTCCGTAGATTCGTTGCTTTTGCAAATTATTATCGTAAATTCATACCTAAATTTGCAGAAATATCAATACCATTGAACAAGCTACTCAGAAAACATGTGAAATTCGAATGGACAAAGGGATGTGAACGTTCATTTACAGACTTAAAGAAATCACTTATGAGTCCTCCAATTTTACAATACCCTAATTTTGATGAAGATAATGAATTCATTTTACATACGGATGCATCTGGTTCAGCAATAGGTTCAATGCTATGTAACAAAAACGATTTACCTATAGCATATACAAGTCGTTCATTAAATAAGGCAGAACTCAATTATCCCACCATAGAAAAAGAACTACTTGCAATAGTTTGGTCAGTCAAATACTTTAGGCCATATTTATATGGGAAAACTTTTACAATCAAAACGGACCACAAACCTCTAGTACATTTATTCAGCATTAAGAATCCTTCAAGTAGACTATTAAAATTTCGCTTAACGTTGGACGAATACGATTATAAGATAGAATACGTCAAAGGTACAAGTAATGTTGCTGCAGACGCATTATCACGTATCATTATAACATCAGACGAGTTGAAAAATATGAATGGAGAAGTGTGTAATATAATGACAAGAAGTATGAAGAGGAGAATGCAAGATGACAGTAGTAGTAGGAAAATTATAGATAATGAGGATGAAAGCGGTAATTGGTCTGATCACCCAAGAGTCGTTGAAGCCTTAAAGAAACCCAAGAATTGCACTGAATTAATAATGAAACAGTATAAGGTGACAAAAGATGATGATATTGAACGATATAATGACTTTATCTTCAAAAAGAAGAAATCAATAATTTACATAGATCCTAATTCTCGATCATGCAAGACGCGAGACGTATTCGTGAGAGATTTGGACATTTTATGTAAAAAACTATCGATAGATGAAATTTATGTTATGAACAATGAAGAAAGTATGAAAATTATAAAATGGTTAACCAATAAAGATGAAAATACATTAAGTGGGACCGGTCCACGAGCTGTTATTTTGAAAAACATACGTCGTATAAATGACAATGATGACATTAAAGTAATATTAAATGATTTCCACTTGCTTCCTACTAGTGGACACGCAGGTGTACGAAGAATGCTAAATAATATAAAAAAGTATTATTTCTGGCCGAAAATGACAAATGACGTCAGCGAATTCGTTAGGAAATGTAATAAATGCCAAAAGCAGAAACATTCATTGCATACTAGGCAACCATTGGTAATAACAACGACCGCGGATACTGCTTTCGATAAGCTATTTTTAGATATAGTTGGGCCCTTAGATAAGGATTATTATAATCATTCGTATATTCTAACGCTGCAGTGCGAGTTAAGTAAGTACGTGGAGGCGTATCCATTAGAATCTAAGAGTAGTGTAAGTGTAGCACGAGCGTTCGTCGAGAACTTCATTTTAAGGTATGGGATTCCACGAGAAATAGCTACAGATAAAGGCACCGAGTTTATTTCAACCACCATGACTGAGGTATGTAAATTATTAAATATCAAGCAAACAAACTCTACAGCATATCATCACGAATCAATTGGTTCTTTAGAAAATACACATAAATCATTGAACGCATATTTGAGAATACAGACCGATAATAATTCACGATTTTGGAGCACATGGATTCCGTATTGGTGTTTTTCGTATAATACATCCGTTCACACTGAAACTAAATATACTCCGTACGAACTTGTGTTTGGAAAAAGATGTAATATTCCTAGTAATTTACAGAATAATACCGTTGAACCATTGTACAATGTAGAAAATTATCCATTAGAACTCAAATATAGATTACAAAAAGCTCAACAAGAAGCTAAGAAAAATTTAATTGAAAGTAAAGAAAAACGAAAATGCAATTTAGATAAAAATATAAGACCAATGTATTACAAGAAAGGCGATATGTTATTATTAAAAAATGAGGCAGGCAATAAATTCTCTGATGTTTTCTCTGGTCCTTATGAAGTGTTACAAGATTGTGAACCTAATGTTAAAATTTTGGTAAAAAATCAAGTAAAACTAGTACATAAGAATAGAACAAAAATGTATTTTGTATAAAAAAAAAAATGTACCATTAAGGTTATTTTTTTTCTTTTTTTGGTAGGGCGTGTAGTGTAGTAATCTATATAATCGCATGTAACCAGTATTTAGAGGCAGTAATAAATCATAAGCGCAACTTGTCGTTTCTCTTGAAGCCTACCAGCTTCCAACCTTACAATATTATTGATTTGTCAAAGGTATTAAGAAAATGGTATTATTATTACCTATATTATTATTCAAACTAAATGCAATAAAAATATGATACTGAGATAAAATAGAACAGCTAAGTAAATATCTTTCTTCAGCCTTACATCCCACATAAACCCATCCGAAACTTTAAGATGCCGAGCAATCGATGGCACAGTCATTTTTCACGGCAACTTTTCATGACGTGGCTAATGAAAGCCGCGTTTACACTGGCCAGAGTGATTTTTCATCCCCCATAAAGAAAGAGGTATTTTCGCAACCCTCTAAATAATGTTTCAATCGATTAAGGCTACAGTCGTTATAGTCATGGCCTTAGGGAGTTGGAATTCCTGAGATGGTCGGCGCTTTATAATACTATCTTACTTTCCAAAATTTATCAGTTCCAAAACAGATTTTATTTCATTAACACACACTTAATTAAAAATAACCTAAGGTGGAGTTCTCCTTTTAAGTAAATATTATTTGTGTCAGGAGAGCCCGCTCTTCCTGAGTAATTCACAAGAATTAAATGGGTAAGGTAATTCATTTAACATGGTTATATAACAATAACGAAAAATTCATGCAAAATTATTGAAAAATATTAGCTATGTGATCGTGTACATAGGTATCAAAAATGATAACAGTTAATTATATAGAATAGAAATAAAAATATGCAGTCGGCAAAAATTCACACAAAAATTAGTGAAACGTACAATTCATAGTAACAATAAAAACAGAACAACAAAAAGATAGACAAAGATACAAAACAAAAAGGAAAATAAAAAATAAAAAAGGGAGAAAAACCACAGAGCATTGAATATTAGAGAGAGAGCAGGCCGCCGCGTAACGGCTGACCGTTGTATGCCCAGTGTGCATACAGTGAATTCATTTGCTCTCAGCGAGAATTCCCGAGTGCAAGCGCCGATCGCCTTAGAAACTGACAACAATTAGCTTTATTTTCTATAATGCCGGCCTGTGCAGTTGTCCTATGCAAAAATCGCAGTGATTCGAAAAATTTCCATAACAAGGGTATAACATTTCCCAGGTAAATACTGAAAATACAATATTTCTTCAATAAAACAACACGATTAACGAAATATTCCGAGGAAGTAATGCTATTGAGTCGCATCTAGATTCCGTCTCTTTCATACTCATTAGCGTTACATACTAGCGAGAAAGACAGGAAATAAATTAATGTCCATGATGCTCTGTGTGCTGTGTGCGTGAAACAATGTGCGCCTCATGCGCACGTATACAGCCACGTAACTGCTTTGCCTTTGTTTACCAATACGAGAGTAGGAATAAATGTGTAAGTTGCTATTATGTGTGCGTATTCGTTGTGTTTATTTAATGATACGTTGTGTGCGTGAATACAGCTTGCGACAATCGGTTTGCATACAAAATAGGCTGAACGCCCTATCTCCTATGTTAAGATATCTGTGAGAAAAACCAAGCAAGACGTTAGCACAATGAAGTTTTATAGACACAGTTACGTCATGCAGTGTATCGCGGCAGCGAAGAGTTTTAAACTCAGCATGAGTTACAGGGACCTATAGGAGATCCTGCAGCACTGGTTCTGTCGACACCTAATCAAAGAGGAGTGAAAATAAATTTAAAGGTAGTTATTAACATACTACTTTTTATTAATTACGAGTATTATAACTAAAATTTAAAATTAAGATAAATTTTAGGAAATTTAAAGATACTAAAACATTGCCGAGGCACTACAAAATCTCGGATGTGGCATTAGAATACGAAATGCGTCGTTGAACTGAATCCGCAACGTATTATAGGCGCGTTTGGTGTAATCTAGCGAGAGCTGGCTGGTATAAAAGGTCTGACAGAATGCCTTAAAAAGAGTTATTTTAACTTTATCATTACAACGAGCAAATCTTCTTGCAATCATGTTACAGCGGATCGTTATCGTAACGCAGGTCCCCAGCAAGGATATGACCAAGATATTTGAACTGCTGTACAACGCGCACCAACGAGCCGTCAAACAACAGAGGAGGAATCTTCTCTGGGCTCTTCCTCGATCACCATGAAACACCATGAGCTCAGTCTTTTAATCAGCTCAGTGTTTTATTTTCATACTAGCATATAGGCATCAGTTTCCTCATACGATTTATCCATAAGCCATTTAGTTACTGCTTTCTTGCAGTCATATATTGTCATTTCGTATATGTACATTTGTTTATTTACTAGGTTGTACCAAACAGTAGCTCGCTTTGTGATGTATCTTTCGGCAAATACAGCATGTACGAGAATTACCATATAACACCTTCTCTTTTTAAGCATATCAGAATCAAATTTAATAGTGTTATGCACTTTTAGTATGATGTTCAGAATATATAGTTTTCTTAAAGAAAGCGCTTCACATAGTTTATAAAGATCGTCAGTCGGAAATCTAAGAGGTTTAAAATTTAACTTTTAGGAGTGTTCTTTGTGCAAGTTCAAAGTTAATTTTAATTTTTGTTGCTCCTCCCCAAATTGCTATCAATGCGTAATTATTGATAGCTGCTATATTGTGTCTTAAATGTTCAAAGAGCCAGACGAGTTTACTTAGAATACGGATATTTGTGATTATTTAAATTTAGATAACTTTAGTGCACAAAAAGACGTAAATCTACCATAAAACCTAGATATATTGTTTGTGATACCTTTTCAAATGATGGGCATGAGCAGTTACAGATACGAATATGGTTTTTCATCTGGGTTTTTTTTTTCAAAGAGTCAATCCTCAGATTAAATTAGCACGGGAAAATTTTGCCATGCTTATTAAAATTTTAATGTTAGATGTATATGATCTAACTCCAAGTTAACGGTATAGCAAAAAATTATAGGCGGGATATGAAATCCTAACGAAGGCTAACTATAAATTGTATTAAATATTAATAGCCCATTGCTTACTTTTCCGCAATTTGTCAACACAACTGAATAGGGCCCAAGCGAACCACGTGTAGCAAGGGATAAATAAAACAATCTCTGCTCTGTGGGAACAAGCTTACAAAAATTTATTCAATTTTCTATATAAGGAATCCGTGAAACATCTTAATACCGCGATGTAAAGTACTGGTGGTGCCATCTATGGAAAGGATAAAAAACTAAAAATGATGCACACCACTTACAAACTACAACTTGGACATTCCGCCCACCAAGAACGCTATTCTAATACGTTCTTACATATATAATACCGCCCACCATGAGGTCAAGAGGGTATAGTGTTAACAAATCCTAATATTTTTAAAACTTAACATTATTCAAGTTAAACTCTATATGCGTATGAAACAACCATTGATCAAAATAAACAAAATTCCATATAAAGTTTAAACACTGACTATAACTTATGTAAACATAAAACTCTAAAGAGTACGGATAACAAAATAAACCTTAATTTTAATTTGCAATTGGCAATACACACAATTTAGAAGTTGGTCTCTTAATCAAGGAACCATTACATTTTAATGTTACCACTCGAGTAACCTGGTCCAAACCTGGATGTTTCTCAACAATTTTACCCATGAGCCAGCGAGCTGGAGGCAAATTGTCTTCCTTTACCAAAACCACATCGCCAACATTGGGTTCAGGGGTAAGTTTGGACCACTTGTATCTTTGTAGACAATTAGCTAAATACTCGTTCGACCATCTACGCCAAAAGTCTTGCATCATTCGTTGTGTCATCTGCCAACGCCTCAAACTGCCAATATTGCACCTTTCATAATTTCGTTCTGGGATGGTGATCAAGGGTTCGCCAATTAGAAAATGACCTGGTGTTAGTGGCAAGGGTTCGTTTTCATTATCTGGCATCTTAGATAGGGGCCTTGAATTTAAACAAGACTCCACTTGCGTTAGGAGTGTGGCTAACTCTTCATAAGTGAGTGTAGAATTGCCTATCACTCGTTTTAAGTGAAATTTTGTTGATTTCACCCCTGCTTCCCACAAGCCACCGAAGTTTGGTGCACGAGGTGGGATGAAGTGCCATGACACAGAATTGTTGTTTAGCCAGTCCCGAATTTCTGTAGCAACTGAAGATTTTTCGGCAGCAATTAACTTGTGCAGTTCTGTGGAAGCGCCGACGAAGTTTGTTCCATTGTCGCTCCAAATATTGCTGACATGTCCACGTCTCGCGACAAACCTTTTGAACGCTGCAATGAAACCTTCAGAAGTAAGGTCACTCACTACTTCGAGATGTATAGCCTTGGTGACCATACAAATAAATAGAGAAATGTAGCCCTTGTACGACTTATTGCCACGACCCTTTGAAACGCGAATGTTGATGGGGCCTGCGAAGTCCACACCACTGTGCAAAAATGGTCTTGCTGGTGTAACTCTGCTTGATGGTAGCTGCCCCATTAACTGATTTTTAGTAGCTGCAGCATGTCGAGTACAAGTGATACATTTGCGTACGTGGGTTTTGACTAAACCTTTAGCTGAAAGTACCCAATATTTGGTACGCAAGTAGTTCAGCATAAGAGTAGGTCCACCATGGAGCGTCCTTTTGTGCGCGTCATCAATCACTAAGTTAGTGAAGTGACTACCTTTTGGTAATATTACGGGGTGTTTGACGTCAACGGGGACATCAGCATTTTGGATTCGCCCACCAACTCGTAATATACCCTTTTTGTCTATTATGGGACATAACGGCTTCAAGCTTTTCTTATCTTCGTCGAATCCATGGTTCTGACATTGCCTTATGCAAACTTCGAGAGCTTCAGCGAGTTCTTCACTTGTCGGGTAAGTTGTAAACCTTTTGTTTTCTAATTTGTTCATTTTGAGTTTCAGGAATCTTCGGCAGACTGCGACAACTCGAAGCAATTTTTGGAGTGACGAATATTTCGTCCAAAGTGGAAATTCCTGATCTTCCTTTTTCGCAGACAAGTGAGCTTTTACTTTCCGCTGTTCAAGTTCAGTGGATATCGATTTGGGTCTTGTGTAGTTGATTTCAGAGTTTCTAAGCCACGCCGGCCCTTGCATCCACAATTCGTTTTGTAGCAATTCTGATGGTGTCAACCCTCTGGACGCCATATCTGCGGGATTATGAGCAGACTGCACATGAGCCCATTGCGTATTGTCCATTTTTGTCAGAATATCAGACGTCCTATTGCCGATGAACGTTGTCCAACGACTTGGGTGGCTACTAAGCCACGCTAACACCACAGTTGAATCGGTCCATCCATGAACATGAGATCGATCAATTGCCAATAACTTGGCGACTTCGGTGAGCAATTTTGCTAAGAGAACTGCTCCCATTAATTCAAGGCGAGGTATCGAGACTTGCATGGTAGGAGCTACCTTGGTTTTGGCAGTGACTAAATTAACGTGCACATTACCATCAGCATCGATAATTCTCAAGTAGACCACTGCTGCATACGCTACATTAGATGCGTCACAGAAACCTTGGAGTTCCACACATATATCTCCCGCCTTAGCTTCGACCCATCTGGGAACACGAAACTCGCGTAATTGAGTCAGTTCTCCTTTATACGACAGCCATTCTGACAGCAATTCGGGCGGTAACTCGTCATCCCAATCTATTCCTGACAGCCATAGTTTTTGGATCATGACTTTGGCCGGAATGACGCAAGGTGCTGCCCATCCTAAAGGATCAAACAACCGCGAAATGTCTGAAACTACCTTTCGTTTGGTGATTGGAGATTGTTGGTCTGGAAGTTGCACAGAGTACTGAAAACTGTCTGTTTCTCTGTCCCAAGAAAGGCCTAGAATCTTAATGACTTCATCCATCTTTATATCTACCTTTCCCTTTTGTTTGCCTTCTCCTTCAAATACTTCCGCCAATTCCCTGTTATTAGTGACCCATTTTTGAAGCTGGAAGCCACCCTTGGTAAGTAGTTCTGTCATTTCCTTATGAATTTGCTTTCCTTCTTCCACTGTTTGGCACCCTGTCATTAGATCATCAACGTAAAAATCTGTTTTCACCCTTTCAGCCACCATGGGATGCTTCTCTTCTTCGTCGAGTGCCAGCTGCTGCAGTGTCTTCACGGCCAGGTATGGAGCAGATGCAGTTCCGAAAGTAACTCTTACTAATCTATACTCTTCTATTTCAGATTCCGGATCATCGCGCCACACGAGACGTTGGAAGTCTGCATCTTCGTTTGCGACTATAACTTGCCGATACATTTTGACAATGTCAGCGCTCAAGCAAATAGGAGAGATGCGCCATCTGATGATAATGTGTCGTAAGTCTTGCTGCAGTGTAGGACCAACCATCAGTGTATCGTTGAGAGAAACCCCGTTGGAACCTTTGCATGAAGCATCGAACACAACTCTGACCTTGGTTGTTGTTTTGTCGTCACGTATGACAGCGTGGTGTGGTAAATAAACAGCCTCTGATCGTTTAGGATCGTCACCAGTCTGTATACGTTCCATATGGCCAAGGTCATGATATTCGTGAATCACTTCGGTGTACTTTGCTTTGATTTCTGGGTTCTTCATGAAACGATTTTCAAGAAGGTGAAATCTCTTGAGTGCAATGTTTCTTGAATTCCCGTATTTACACTGAGGGTCTTCATCACGGAAAGGTAGCCGTACAATGTAGCGACCTGTTTCATCTCTCTGTGTAGATTGGCTATAAGAATTCTCACATAGCCTTTCTTCTTGAGTGAGGATTTTCGTGTCAAAAGAATCAGACTCAATCTGCCAAAATCTTTTAAGCATCTCGTTGTCATCTACTTGTGAGTACATGCTCACAATGACATTATGGTAACAAATCTGTGAATTGGAGTGATCGTCATCCTCAGTGGGATGTGTAGGACCTGACAAGATCCATCCTAAGGCTGTATTTTGGGCTACAGGTAAGCCTTTAGGACCCTTGATCAAACCTTATCTGATGATTTCTCCATAAACATCTGCCCCAAGCAAGATATCGATCTTGTTTGGAGTAGCAAAACTAGGATCAGCCAAAGTTATCTGTGCTAACTCAGGCCAATCACAGTGAGTTATCTTCTCAGAGGGAAGAAGACTCGTTATTGTACCTAATACATGTGCGCGTACTTGGACAGAAAAACTTGGATCATGGCGTGATTGAATAGTAATATTTACGATATACCTAGAGGCTAAAGCGCTCTTATCACCACCTAATCCAGAGATAACCGTTTTGGTCGGTACTTTCTTGAGTCCAAGTAGTTGCACTGCTGATTCTGTCACGAACGACGCTTGCGAACCCTGATCTAACAAGGCTCTCAACAACTGTGCGTGACCGTTCCTTGCCTGCACCTTTACCAATGCTGTGGCTAGCAAAACTTGGTTAGGTACACTCTCCTTCGAAAAATGTGCTGCAACGTTCGACGTTGATGGTTCCTCAGCTAACGATGCCTTAACATTAGACACCGCTGAGCCGACTTCAACCGCTATATTTGGCTTAGAATCATTTGGATTAAGCGGTTCGTTGGTTGGCTTGGGGTTGTATGGATGAAGCAATGAATGATGTTTGCCTCTGCAAATGCGACATCTAGTGGTTACTCTACAAATGTGAGCGGAGTGGTTCTGACCGAGACAATTGAAACAAATTCCATTTGTTTGAACAAAGTTGTGACGTGTTTCATAATTTACCTTAGCGAACTCTTTACAATTGCCAATCTTGTGATCATTTTTACAGAATTGACACGTTTTATGAACATCAGCGGAAATTGCATGCATGACCTTTGGCTTGTTTGAAAAGTTTGGTTTCGGCTTCGGCTTGGGGTCTAGAAATTCAAGAGAGCGGAATCTAGACTCTAAGAATTCTCTCATTTGATTCAGCGTTGGAAGCTCATCAGATGTGCTAATTTTCAGTTCCCATTGTTTGCGAGATTCTGTATCCAATTTCGAAGTTATAATGTGAATAATTATAACATCCCATGAGCTTACATCGATTCCCAAATTCTTCAAACCATTCAACGTGTCCGTTGTTGTGTCTAAAAGATCTCTAACATTGTTACAGGACTCGACGTTGATATTTGGATAGTTCATAAACCGTTTCAATAAACAGTTTGACAAATACTTCTTATTGTTGTATCTGTTGTTCAACATTGACCACGACTCTTTATAGTTAGCGGCAGTAATCGGAACATGTCTTAAAAGCTGTTCTGCCTCTCCGACTAAATAGCCTTTTAAGTAGTGCATCTTTTGGACTTCGTCCAATGAAGTGTTGTTGTGAATGAGCGACAAGTATAAGTCTCTAAAGGTCGTCCATTCGCTATACTTCCCGGAAAATGTAGGAATCGCAATTTTGGGTAGTTTTACGTTGCCTTCACTTTTAGAACCCTTAGACATTTTTTCTTGTTGTGAGCTTGAGTTACTTGTAGAAGGTGTTGCCCTTGATAAAGCTTCTTTTAGTTCAACCAAATAGTCAAGGTAAATTTCTTCTACTTCTTGAAATATAACTTTAGTAAAATAAGCATTCTTTAGTAAGTCGGTTGGAGCATCTTGAGATAATTGATTATGCGTGGTGTAAAATATTTTCCAATATTCTTGCAAAGTGTCTATTCTAACTGACATGTATGAACCTTTAGATAGACGATCCCTTGGTGACTTTTTAAAGTTCTTGTAGGCATTTTCAATTATCTCTTTGGTTGCATATTGACTTTGAATCATTGACTCCAATCTAATTGACATGTTTGCTCACACAAATTTTTACAAGTCTCAAAATTCCGTGAAAGTTTTACAAGTGGTTGGAAATTAAACCGAAATTGGGCATAGGTTCCCCGTCGGAACACTTTTTGCTTACTGTGCTAAGTCTAACGTGTAAAAGCTAGCATGCAAAGTTAAAGTCCCAAATTCCTATGAAATTTTCTAAGTCCAGTTTGAAATTCCGCAAATTTTTCTAAGTTCTTAACTCACTTGAAACACGCATGTATAAAATCACAAAATGTACTCACAATTTTTGCAATACACTGACCACTGTATATCCGCTTCGTCCGTGTGTAGTACTTCTCTGACGCTGCGTCACACTCTTCGCTGCTGCAACGCCGCAATCCTCACACGCTGCTGCATCCGACGACTTGTTGCTCCTTGGTTGAATGTGGTTTTGTCCACACTCCTCCTCCCGTCAACGATCGTTCCTCACTGGGACGACACGCCTCGGTGCGCACTCTCAGTGACAATCCGTCACCACTTAGTGCGTTATAGCAAAAAGGCGTCGGCTAGTGCAATACAGTTATCACCACAAAAATTCGCACTAAATCCGACTCTGAAGGACCATGAATAGGGCCCAAGCGAACCACGTGTAGCAAGGGATAAATAAAACAATCTCTGCTCTGTGGGAACAAGCTTACAAAAATTTATTCAATTTTCTATATAAGGAATCCGTGAAACATCTTAATACCGCGATGTAAAGTACTGGTGGTGCCATCTATGGAAAGGATAAAAAACTAAAAATGATGCACACCACTTACAAACTACAACTTGGACAACAACAGTCTTGTGCACCTGGAATGTTCTTTGAGTACAGTGAATTCGAGAACAAACCCAATAAGTACTCAATATCTTATTTCGTTTTGATAAAATTTTCTGAAACAGGCCTCTATGTGTTGGACCCATGCCCCATCGCAAGCCTTCAAAAATTAGTGAAATAGTAGGGACAAACTCAAATTTATTAATTACATATCTACAGTAATTAATAAATTTGACTTTGACTTAGCAAACGTATTTTTTTTTGCCGCTTCTCTACATTGGACCACTGTAGGAGAGAAACTTCCACAGATTGATTTTAAGACCTCTTTTAAAAATTACTTCTGATTAATTAATATAAATATTACACTATTAATTATAATGATTAATAAGCAGGAATAAATTATTAAAAAATTATTAACAACAAGGACTGTGTTGAGCTAGCAGTCTTTCTCAAAGTGGGCGATAACGCCCCCTTGTGGGTGCTGGAGGTCTAGAGGGAGGCGTTGAGGGGCCCAGAAAAAAATGTGGAGTTGGCGTGGTTTAGGGGGGTGATCGTTGATTTGTAACTTCAATTAAGTACTTAATATTTTAAAAAACATTAAAATAAAAACCTTCTTAACACTGACTACACAATATTGAATTTAAACTTTATATTTCTTGCTGTATGATTGTTTAAAAACAAAAAAGAACTAAGTTTTTGTAAGATAGCCCAAACGCAATCAAGTTGTAACAAGTTCTTGTTAAATAACGCGATTTGTGCAAACCTGTAGCAATCAGCTGGTTCATTGATACTTAGTCTTCTCCTAACTTGCTCACTACGATTGAGTGTCGAAAGGGATAAATGGGTTTGTGCATGTTTGCCTTATTCCTGTCGGAGCATGCTGTATTTCAATTATATTTAAGCTTGTTGAAACGGCACAAAGGCTAAGGTCGAGCCACCGCTATCAGTAGCTATGATCGTCTATTCTATCTACCTCAAAATGAGATGACCCGATTCAGCTGCAAGATTTGTAAGTTAAGAATGATAAGTCTGAATTTCTCGTTCGTTGAGAAGTTCGTTAGGCGTACAATAGTCGAACGAAGTTTGGTTCAGGAAGTTACAGTTTCAAGTTAGACAGAGAAAGCATATATGTCCGCGAGCCGGTAATTCGCATCAGTCAGCGGTGTATTGCGCCAGATCAAACGTTGTTATATTTTATGTGTATGTACCATTTGGTTTTTGTATATATGGGCGCTTGGAACTTCTTTTAGTGGTCGACCACAGTTTATAATATTTGTTTGTGATATCGTATAGATATCCGTCGTAGTTTTACGACGTGAGTACTCAATGATATTTCATGTGCTCGCTAGTAGCGGCTTGTGGTGGTTCCAATTATATATTTGGTTCACGGCAATAACGATCCGAAAAGACCGGTTTACACAATTGCGATTTGATTTTCCGAAATGGGTTCTGAACTAGCGGTTACCTCAAAAAGTCCGTAACGTTTTGAAACCTTCAACTCTGCGCAATTTGAGCTGGATGTTATCGAAACGTAGGCATTATTGCTTTAGGAGATCTAACCCACACCATAGCGAAGTGCATAGTTCGATAAATACCGAACTATGAATTCCACTAGCCGCAGCACTTCCTCGACTGAGCCTAATCATATATACCGACTCAGCCTACACATAAGACCTCCAGCGAAATTTACATTTAATTTAAAGATGCAACTTGAATCCAACCTGACCCAAGGCAATGCAAAACACCTACCCGGTCCTAAACAATGAACTTTAGACTGTAAATTGATCTCTTCGCGCGTCCCCGACAACACTCAAATGTCAAAATATCAACAGGATATGTTATCTGTGTTGACACCGGTTTAACTTTGTTCTGAATTTGTTATTTCCATCCGCGGAACCTCATCGATCAAACAGTCTCCCTATGCCCTGCCAACCTAGGTTTAGCCGCAACTAAACTCCTGTCTAGCCTAGTCTAAAAACCTAGTGTTATACAACGTCCATTATCGACACCACTCGAAAATGGTTGAGTTTGATTTGAATGTGCTTGTATGTTTAATGACTGTGTGTGTAGGAATTTCAAAACTCGCTACTCGAAAGGAATGAGGAGAGGATTAGCCCGCGAATATCCTAAGAACCAATCCAGGAACCCTATGGTGAAGGAAAAAGGAATTTAGGGTCGCTCCAAGCCCAGACTCAGACTCAGATAATTTACCTAAAAGTTCTTATCTAACGACCCAAAGATAGTTTTGGAATTTGGGGTAGGTTGATATAAAGGATAGAAACCGAGGTATATCTCGGCGCTTCAGACACTCACAAAAACCCACTGAAACTTCGCAATCACAATTTCGTATAGTTCTGACGCGTAACACGGCAGACAAAACTGTTTAGAACTCGTGAAAGACGACTGTCACAGTAGCTAGACGCTGAGACTGAATGCTCTCCCTTCCCCCGCCATTTGTATTTATACACCCCACACGTCTGAAAGAAAAAAAAAATCTGCGTCCTTTGCGAACACGCTCTGCCCAAGCGAAGCTTCTTATCACTAACTACACAGGGTCTATTTTCAACCATGCCATGCAGATCCGCCGTTCTACAAATTGTGTGTACGCATATTCTCTATGATCAACCGTAGGTTATCACTCAAATCATTTGGTAGTGCCGATACACAGAATCTGTTGATCGCTGACCAATAAAAGCTTGTTGCGATTAATTAAGCATTCCCGACCGCTAGGCGCGCGAAGGAAAAACCACTAGAATGCTATTCATACTAGTCGTGTCAGACTCTCCATCTCATACCTCAATCGCAATTGTATATTTGCAATCAACATAATAGCTTTCTCCGTATCGTTCCATAATAACCTTTCATTATTTAGTTATTCATAATTTTATTCAACGCGCAGCCAAATCGGCTCTGATCTCTACACATCTCGCAGGAATGCGACAAAAAATCTGACCTGTAACCTTCCTCGAACCATCCCACGCGTCGGCTCTGTTTTTTTTTGCTAAATTACCCGGAGCTACGCAAAACCCCCAAACGTTATCTGAACCGATTCTCGTATTCAAAACAGCGCGGCGTTGGGCTAGCCCTATGTCACGCAAAATGAAGTATCAAATGTACTGACTCTCGTGTACCATTACATTGTCACATTTCATTTATTTTCATTAGAGGTTTCCCGCGTAATCTTTTAACAAATATTTAAGTTCAACACTTGAGTTACATATTTGCAATAACAAAACCATGTCGGAAGCAAAAAAAAATCGACGGCATAACATTGCAGAATACATTAAATATGGATTCATAGAAAATCTTACAAATCCATCCTTGTCTTTGTGCCTTCTTTTGTTTTCAAAAACATTTTCAAATGAAGCGATGAAGCCTTTAAGACTTCAAGAGCATCTGATTAAATTACATCCAGATAAAAAGGATAATATAATATAAAAAAAGGATAAAATATGGCCTACTTTCAAGACCTGGAGAAGAAGCATAATGCTCAGCCAAGTGTATAAAAACTTTTTTCGGCGGCTGCTAGCAAGACGATGACGGACATCGAGCTTCATACAATATCTCATTGTTAATTGCTCAAAAAGGTAAACTACACACCATCGGATAAACGTTAATTTTGCCAGTTTTTAAAATAAGGTATAACTACTGTGCTCCATAAACCAGCGGCAGATATTATTCTAAAAATTCCTTTGAGCAATAGTTCTTTGTAAAGACGAATTAATGAAATGGTTGAAAACATTGAATAATCACTGTGCAATCATCTGAAGACTAGTAAATTTTTAATTCCGTTGGATGAGTCCACTTTGCCAACTAAAGAAGCTTTATTGCTCTCTTACGTGACGACGGAAAAGACACAGAGAACGACAAGCTCATCACATCAAATAATGATATCGCATACCTGACAGACATTGATACATTGTTTAATGATATGAATCTCCAACTTCAAGCAGATGACCTAAACTGAAAAAAAAAGTCGTTGCTGCTTTTGTAGCCAAGCTAGGAAAATCAGCAGACGTGAGTTTCACAATTTTCCCAATTTATCAGCATCCTGCAACAACGACGACTTGCTTGTGTACTGTCAAAATTTGGAAAATCTCTACAATAATTTCAATGAAAGATTCCAGGACATTTTGAAATTGAAAATACCTGACTGGGTGTTGGATCCTTTTTCAAATGGCAACATAACAAGATCACCCCTGCTGTAAAAAGAACTTAAATAACTGGAAACGAACGAGGAAATAAAAATCAAATTCAAAAAAGTGTACCAAGAATTTTGGCTACAAAAGCTAATCGCTCAATTGTACCCTAGATTATGGTCGATTGTTCAACGATTTTTGATGATATCCCCATATGTATGAGAACGTCGATTTAGGGCGGTGGGAACGTTGCATACTAAACAGAGAAATCGTTTGCATGTTACCGAACGCAGCGACTTACGACTGCTTTTGAGTAAAATCAAATCTGATAGCGACAAAATTGTCAGATTCATCCCTCTCATTAGATTAGCTTTAAGATTAAAATTGGTTAGTTACCTCCTACCTACCTATCTATTTTTATTCTTTTAAATTGATACATATTTATAATGTTATAAAGTTGAGTTTTAATTGCTCTCACTAGTAAAAATGTCTCGTTTAGAATGTCAGTGTAAACTTCAGATCAGCCTGATAAAGCATACTATATTTAAATTAATTAGAATAGAATAGAATAGAATAGGCATTTATTCGCTGTATCAGCACAAACACAAGAATATAAAAGTATTACATGGAATGAAGTAGGTACTATTTAAAAATAAAATAAAATTCAGCAATAAAACTACCCACTATTAGTACCCATAAACATTTGTGAGGGGTTTCGCTGCCATGTGCACATGCTGCGACAGCAAAAGGGTTCAGACTCAGCATAATGTCACAGGAAATCCTGTGACGCTGGTTTTCAGTCTGGGGCCCAGAAGATATAATATGATTTAAAATATTAATTTGTCCAGGTGGCAAGTGTAATAAATAAAATAAACTAAACTTAATATTGGTGGGAAGTGTGAGTATAACCTAGGCTAAATACCTATTCTCAGAATAAATAAAAATTAAAAACAACTGAAATGTGCGGAATTAAGTTGTGAAAGAGAATTGTAAATTGCATGGTTGTTGCATGCAAATGTTTGGTGTGTTGAATTGTATTGTAAGTAATAATGTCAAACAAAGTATGAATGTAATGAATGTCATTATGGTTTTTAAGCCATAGGAAGGTAACCCTTTACCTTCCTAAGGGGGTGCTGAAAAAAAATGATTTTCAAAGTGGCCGGTAGACGAATCGAGTTTGAGAATTCTTGAACTAGATAAACCCCATACAGTCCCATCATTTAAGTAATCTCGAACATTGTAATATCCCTTTTTCGACAAAGTCGCTTTAACATGCTTTTTAAATTGCTCAGATGGTAATTACTAAATCTCCAGAGGTATCTTATTGTAGTAGAGAATGCTCTGACCCTTAAAGAATTGTAAACCTTCGCGAGTCTAAACCGGAGCACAACGAGTATGTGATTATTTCTTAGGTTAACATAATAGCTATCGCTAAGTTTGGTCTGTTTTGAGGATTTTATACACAAAAGTATTTTACACGAACAACACTGATGATATGACAGTACACCACAACAAGGCGACGCACTGAAGCCCCGGCCGGTTTCACGAAGATTTCATTGACGTCTGGAACATTTATTTTCTCTTTTATTTCTTGAGAACATACATTATATTTTCGAAAATAAATTGACTTGCTACAGTTAGTATGTCGATTTCTTTAAAAAGCTCTCTTAAGGAGTCTGTTCGTCTTCTGGGTAGTATTTAATCGCACATCAAAAACACTAACTTTGCTGATCCTTCTTTGCTGTGCAAAAAAGGATCAGCAAAAACACTTTTTATGTTTTTAATATTTTATGTGTACTCAAATTTATGTTTTAAGTATTTTTACATATACCACAGATATCTATAATACTTATTGGTATATAGATATCTGTGGTATATAGGTATGTTTATGCTATGTTATATTTTACAAATCTTAAAATATCTTATATTATTTAATATTTTTATTGATATTACTTTGTAACTCAACATCAAATAATTTAATTAATTTAAAGCTGTACATCTGGGGGCACTGGGGGCTTTATTAACTGTGTATCACGCTTTTGTCGCCTCGACTTTAAGGTATGGAATTATTTTTTGGGGTAACTCAACAGACAAAGATAAGGCATTTATAGCACAAAAACGGTGTTTAAGGGCAATTTGTAAGTTGAAACCAACAGACAGCTGCATACCTCATTTTAAGATGTTAGGTATATTGACATTAACATCGCTGTACATATACGAAACTGCTGTATTTGTAAAAACAAACTGGAACTTGTTTAAGACAATTAATAGTAAACGAGATATTAAACTAAGTGCACCTGCCCGCTCTACTGCTTTATTTAGCAAAAGCATATTTGCTATGGCGCCAAAAGTATATAATAGGCTGCCTAAATCAATAAGGGACATTGACCAACTATAATAATAATAATAATAATAATAATAATAATACCTTGGACACCTTTTACACACATTGATCTAGCCCCAAACTAGGATTCCCTGTATCTTGGGTACTAGACAACGATATATATACTTATATAGAGAAATATTATACTTAGATAAATAAACAACCATGACTAGGGTACAAACATCCATTCTCATCAAACAAACATTTGCCCAAACAAACTACATTCTTATAAGGCTGATCTTAGATATTTCTTAGTTGAAAAATGTTACTATAAGTTAGAGGACTTCTTGGAGGGCAACTGATCTGAATCTGACATATTTTATTATTATATGATGAGAATTTTATTTTATTGTGAATGTAACTTGACATTTTTGGATAGATAACTAACCTAATGTAATATAATTTTTTGATTATTGTTTTGCATAATAATAACATTTGCACGTCTGCATGGCAGAATATAGCGCAAAATATTTAAATGACATTATAAAATACCTAATGTACACCTATATTCATGCAAATAAACGTTACTTTACTTTACTTTAAAAACTGAGGGTTTTTGTGACGGGTCGCGATTTTGAACACTATGTCATGGTAATATAATTCAAAACCTAGAACGGAAAAGTGACGTTAGCTAACGCCGGTGGTATTCAAGAGGTTAAGGGGTAGCCAATAAAAATCCCATTTTTTTTTGTTGATTTGTACTAATTAACGAAGTACATAAGAGTTCATACAATTAAGTACTAATATTATAAAACCTGACAAAAAACCTAATCCCTACGTTAAGGGGTTGAGGGATATTTTTTTTAAATCGAAACATAGATTGTCTTATTTGTAATATACAATAGTACGTATGTTTCTTATTTGTAATATAAAAAAGTATATTACAAATGTACGTACAATAGTTTGTATGTTTCTTATTTATAATATACAATAGTATATTACAAATAAAAAAAACTAAGTTTCGGTTTAAAAAAAAACATCCCTCAACCCCTTAAAGTAGGGGATAGGTTTCTCGTCAGGTTTTATTACAGACATTACATATTTTTACAGACTATTGTAATGTACTTATAACTTTTAGATCTCTAGCATAAAATTCTGTTTGTATGGGAACACGAATACAAACTTCCGTTTCCTAATTTAAAGGGTGGGGGATTGATTTACTTAAAATCCTGAAATATTCATTTCTATATTTATAATAAGGAGTCGCAGCGTTGTGTGCTGCCACCACACCATACAATATATGCTGAAACCAAACATTTTTGACAGATAATTAATTTCATTATTGTATCAATGTATAGATTTCTCTGACGTCTGTCAAATAAATGTTTTTTTTTATTTCTTTCTTATTATATACATTTTCAGACCTCTAGCATCAAAATTTGCAAAAGTCTCATAAAAACTTCCATCCCCTAGTTTAAGGGGTTGGTGGGTATAAATTCCAAGTTTAGGATTTTTTGTTGTTGTTAGTGTACTAATACTAGATTATATACCAAATTTCAGCTTTCTAGGACTTGAGGAAGTACCCTATGAATTTTTATGATCATCAGTGAGTCAGTGACTAAATCGGGGTATTTTAGATATCGAAAAAACTCAGTTCCGCAGTTTATGCAGTCAAAAAAATCTGTCTTTTTACGGTCGTGGAAACAGCTAGACAAGTTTACTTCAGCTACTTCCATAGTATTATAGGGCCCAGTGACTTTGGCAAGCATATATAGAGCATAGGAAAACTGACTTAATTTTTTGCAAACATGTTCTATTTGTGGTTTCCATGTCAAATGTGAGTCAATATTAAGTCCTAAGAATTTGGATACATTTATTTCGTCAATTTTCTTATTATTATAGTGAATGTCAAGATTGTTTGTTATTTGGTTGTAATTATTTTTAAATGTCATTGTATTAGTTTTATCAAGATTAATTATTAGATTATTACGGCTCAGCCATTCAATAATATTTTTAAGAGAATTATTAATTTCAGATTCATAAGTATTTTCATCTCGACAATCCGCAATTATAGTACTGTCATCTGCAAATAATACCATTGGGTGACTTACTGACATAGGGAGATCATTGATGTAAATCAGGAATAGTAGTGGTCCTAGTACGCTACCTTGTGGTACGCCATATTTAACAGTTCTCGGGCCTGACATATATTCATTTTCTGTTTTTGTTTTCTGGCATATCCTGGAAATCTGTGTCAACTGAGATCTGTTGCTCAGGTATTTTGAGAGGTTAGACTAGGAGATGGAAGTTTGTTCGAGACTTCCGTAAAGTTTGATGCTAGAGATCTAAAAATTGATAAAGGGACTTCTTGTTTTAAATAATAAAACACGTATTTCGAGATTTTTAGTAAATCAACCCCCACGCTTTAAATTAGGGGATGGAATTAAGCGCACGCCAAACGCCTAATGAATACCCGAACATCGGGCTAAGAATGTTGTCAAATAGCGAGTGCGGTGCATTAGAGGCCAGTGATACGTTGTTGGGTATCCTATTGTATGCGACTGATTCCTAGACAACAATTAGGTGGCTAAATGTCAACTTGAACCGCAATCGAAGAGTCAAGTCTAAAACAGAAATGACATTGCTGAATCCCGATTCCACAAACATATATTAAGAATCGAAAGAAGGCAAAGATAGATTGTGGGCTATGAAAAAAGGCACCTCTGAAGTGCAAGAAATACACTTCAAAAAAAGAAAGACAAAATAAACAAAAAAAAAGGCCCAGGCATCTTTTAAAAAAAAGTGAAGTCCCCCCAAAACATTGTCATGTGAAATGTTGCCAAGAGTTGGCCATATGGCTCCCAATGTCAAAAAGTTATCAGATCTCATATAGAGCCAAGCTTCTACACGCCCTAACTTCACAAGCCCTAACTGAAAATGTTTTTGGGGGATTATAATTATCTGAAAAAGGACCAACTTTACTTTTGGTTACTATTTGTAAGAAAACTTTAAAAAATAAACAAGTTTACCAGTTTAGAGTAACTCAAAGAAACTTTAAAACCAGGCATAATTCTCACAGTTGCAAGCAAAAAACTTATTACTCCCTTACCTCCACACACATTAGAAAGTAATTCTTCAACCCTTCGCATATCGTGTGTCAGAAGAGCGCTTTAGAAAGGATTAATTTGAAAGGTTAACGCCAAGGAGGCTTAAGAACAGAGACGCCATAATTGCACTCCTCTGCCGGAGTAGTAAGTTTTTAACAATCAAATGCACGTGTGAGTAATAAAATAATTGTTATAGTAATAGTAAATTTCGCACGTCTTGTTTGTGTTTCTTTGTATGATATCGCCGCCATTTGGGTAAATTAGGCATTATATTAATGACCTGGGCCGTTAACTAAAGGCCAATATTCAATGAAATGGCTAAAGTTCTGTCGGGTAACTAATTAAACGATCCATTTTACGAGTTTCCTACATGTGCCTAGGCAAATGATGATCACAAGACAGATTCCAAATTTCATCATTAGATTGCTTCGCTTAGCTCCACTTTGCTCGGCTGCAGCTTGCTCATTAAGTTATGACTTAATACAAACTAACATTGGTATTCATATTCATATTCTTTATTGCACAATAATCATAATGAAAAGTTAACAAAACCTTTTATGAACTGAAGAGAGATTTTTACCAGCAAACCTAGGCAGGACATGAAACATTCCGCAACACGAGAGTCCTAGGGCGCAATACTACATATTCATAAATATAAGATACCTATTAGTAAAGAGAAAAGAGCTCTTTCAATCTTTTCTTAAAAGTGAAAATTAAGAGATTATGTCTAATATCGCAGGGAAGTGCGTTCCACAGTCGGATTGCCATTAACCTAAACGAATATAAGCGGCAGTATTATGCCGAACAGTTAAATCAGAATCAGTTTTTTTTTTTATTGAATATAAATAAATAAAATATGTTATTCAACGTCAAAATTATACTTACTTATAACTATAAGTAATTTTTTTGTATATAAAAAAACTACACCGTTTCGAAAGGTGGACCTCGGGGTTAAGAAGAAACGGCAAGAAACTCCCCCATACCTTCTTTTTAAAAAAGTGACTTTACAACAGGTATTGGTTTCGGTCTAAAGAAATTCGCCGGCGAGTGATAGACTTGATCCGTCGCCCCTCGTTGAATTTCTGTGCGCAGAGATGGTATGGACCTTGCAGTTTCGTCAACTAAGTATTCCTTAATATTATAATAGGACTTTCTTATTAGCTCATTTTTAACATTGTTTTGAACCTCTTTTCAAGAAGGATCAATGATTCCTGAGGTATATTATTGTAGAAGCGAATACAGTGCCCCATGAATGATGTGCCTACTTTACTTAGTCTAACCTATTTCTATTTCAAGTGTTAATTGTATGGCTATCACCCACAATTTTAAATAAAGCCATGTTTTTCTTAAATGCATGATATTCTCGTATATATATTGACAGGTAACCGTAAGTATATTAATTTCTTTGAATTTTTCTCTTAATGATTCTCTAGCATCTAAATGATATATCGCCCTGATCGCCCTTTTTTGTAAGACAGATATCGTATTTATATCTGCTGCTCTCCCCCAGAGCAATATTCCATAAGATATAATACTGTGAAAATAACTAAAGTAAACCAATCTGGCAGTTTCAACATCAGTAAGATATCTGATTTGTTTGACCGCAAAAGCGGCTGAGCTAAGTCTTCGTGCGAGATTAGTTATGTGAGGACCCCATTGAAGTTTGGAATCTATAGTGATTCCGAGAAAGATTGTGTCCTCAATGAGGTCCAATCTTTTAGATCCTATTCTTACACTGCTTTCAACCTGTCGTTCATTGTCTCGTTGAAAAGAGAAATATCGAGTGGGATCTCCGATCGCTATCCCTGGGGAAAATATCGTGTGGGATCTCCGATCGCTATCCCTGGGGAAAATAAACTCAAAACGCACTCAATGATATGGGGGGTAGCGGGAATCTCGCAAATTATTGAACCAATAGGAGAGAATGTGTACATCACGACAAAGACGGATTGGAAGCCACTCCAGCTCCTTTCAATACTGTGAGTCATGGTCATTGATTGGCCTTGGCCTTGATTGCGCAGCCCAAAGACAAACCCAATCCCGACATTTTTTGAAGTGGTTCTAGTTTGTTCAGTTGTTCTTCGTTCGCACTGATGCAGTAAACATCCGCGTATTCAATCGACCGTAACTCAGACTACCGATAATCAATGGTAGTGTGAGTGACTGAGCAAGGGTGATTTTAGTCTGCCGCGGCATGAAGTACTGTAATCTCCGTAGGGAATTAAATGACACAAAGACTCATCTGCTGGCCTCACAATAACATGAAGTGATTAGGACAACAATTTATCCAATACAACCCCAAGATTCTTGACCTTCTCCCTGTGTGTAATTATGTTACCATAATACAATATAGGGCCGACAAAAAGTGACATAAAGCAACCAATTCATCATTAAATCAAAAGGCGACCAGACTTTCTTTATTTTAATTAGAAGGCTCAGCATTTTATTAAAAAGCCCCCGTTAATGAACGGCCCGAGCTTTTGATTAAGTGCCTGATTTAACTAAATGGCTGCAAAATGAACGTTTCCTCGTCAACAACACCATCGCGTCATCACTTTTTCCAAATGGAGTGGCAGAGGCACAGTTTCTCCCATGGAGAGCCAAACAGACAAACCAAAAACAAACATTTATATATAGGCACACACATGTGCCAGCCAGTTATTCAATATTTGATTTCGCGTGACAGATAGTCGTATCGCGCTGAAGAGCCATCTCCTAGCTAGTCAGCTAGGAGATGGCTCTGCAGCGCGATACGAAGGATTCATTACCTTAGTCAAACAGCAGACCGCAACAAACAACTGACATTTTCTATAGTTAGTTCATCCGCCTCCAGTCTTAATTACTCTGAGGTTAACGCACCCAATTTCCGGTCTGTCAGAGCGTCCTTCATTGGCTGAACAATTTATGGCGGGAACAGGTAATATGGCCCTCCTACAACGTTTAAGGGTTGACTGCTTTAGGCAGAGATTTTGTAAGAAATCACTATAGTTATGGTGTAGCCTTAACCCTTTATAGGAAGGAAATATGTTAGCGTACACCGAACTTTATTGCTTGATTTTATAGAGTACGCAATAAGAATCTAAAATGGCTTTTGTGAATCTACCAGGCTGAATGAGATAATGCGTATGTTTGTTTTGTTTTTATTAGTATAATAAGTACAATGAACTAACTAAAAGGGGGTTTATTTATGGTGTCTATGGTGGTATTATTTAACAATGATTAAATAAATTCAAAAGAATATGTTTAAAGGCAAGTTTATATCTTACAACACATTTTCCCAGAAAACCTGTGATAGAAAGTTGAAAAGTCACTTTATTAAAGACAGCGGCGTCGATCTGTTACGTAGCAATCGCTACGATAAGACACGTAGCAGCCACACTTTGTGTGTGCTACGACAAAACGTAGCATCATATATAATGTCGGCGGCCGATTGAAGAATTGGGCAAATCATGGTCTGCCGCGTCATATTAAGATATGGCGGCGTTTCTTGAAATACGCTGTTGTCTATGGGGCACATCTTGATGCCCAAACTAAATTCAGGCAGATCGAAGAGAACCAAACGTCATGATATGGCTAAAGGATAAAACGTCACATCGTTAAATAAAACAAATTTTACGAATTAACAAATCCATACCATTTTTACAAAGGTTTTGTTATTGTAACACGTATGATAGATGACTATTTCTGTATTCTTTTAAAAGTAATTATCCATAAATATTTTTTTAGGTTATAAACCAAATCAAAAAAAGAAAGATGACCATTACACGGGAGTCAGTGCATGATATTTTAGAAATTCTCATTATCAAGTGTTGTTTTTATTTGCATATGCTTTGCTCCACTCGGCTCCGGTACGCTCCGGTTTTGATTCTTCTAAGTTGCTACCCAACCTATAACATAACTGAAATTTAGACACAATAACCTACTCTAGCCGAGTTTGGCTTTTCATTACTTTCAGTTGCATATATATGTTCTAACCTAACCCAACCTACCGAGACAAATCTATTGTTACCCTACTTTTCGATATGCCGAGTTTTGATACGATATGGAGGGTTTGACGTGGCAGATATAAATTCCCGTCATATCATGATATGCCAAGGCACATCATGATGTGCCGAATTTGACGATCTTCCGCCGACATATATAAAACAAACTAAAGCTAAGAGCTTATTAAATTAAGGAACTTAGACTGGTTTTTGCCATAGTTCATATTTCATAATCTCTTTATTGCAAACAAGCGACGACAGAAAAATTAATAACATATAATTAGTAAAGAAGGGCGAGCTTATCTCTCACAAGAGATCTCCTCCAACAAACCAAGTAAGGATGATTGTTGGTAGTTTTTAATCTACAAATTCAAAAGATAAATCTACTTATTTAGAGTACTAATTACTTTATTTGTGCCCGAGCGGATCGCTTTCATAGAAAAACTTGATCATAATAATGTAAAAAAGGCTATGTACAAGCAGATCTGTGCTCTGTAGGTATAATATCACCAAAGGTGTCACCTCTACAGAAATATGGGACTACGGGTACCCCCATCAATTACACCCGGGGCCTACTCGAATATTGGTCAAACATTCCAATATTTGTGAGACACTCGCAATAACCCAGGGACTCGGTGCAGAGTGCCCACTCATCAAATAAAGTGTCCAACATTTGACAGTCAACTAGTCTCTTTAACCTTTTTAACCTTTGAAAATGGCGCGCAACCCCTTTTTATGGGTTTTTGCTTTGCCACTGATAAAGCGGTTTGAGCGAAGCGGCAAGTGAAGTCGCGTAAATGGCTCCTAGCCCCACAGTAGGGTACACTGTCGTGGGAACCGGCAGCAGCGATATCAGAGGTGAAGATCTCTACCAGGAATACCTGGAAACCGGTGTGGTCCTCATCCAGTCACTTGATAGGAACAGCAAGTCTACGTGGATTGACACAGTGGCGAACAAGGATTTGAAGCGGTCTAGTAAAAAGACTTTGCGAGTACTCAACAAAATGACAGGAAAAATTGCCTACAAACCGCATCGGCTTCTGTAAAACTGCGAAATTCCAAAGCAAGTAGCAACAAAGTAAATTAAAGGAAATTTTATGATGCATAGAGAAGATCTTCAGATAAGCGACATCCTATGTCAAAACTTCTCGCGAACAGAATTTAACTGTGACATAAAGTGCCATCTCTCTGCCAGCTATGATGGAATATACAAAGAATTCTCTAAACTGGGGCGTAATAAACTTTCCCCAAAATTCAACAGGTCCAAAGCAATTCGGAAACCCAAAAAAGCACACGACGATCCATTCAGCTTTAGAACTATTGCCTTTTTACTGGAAATCCAATATCTGTTCAAATCACACTACATATCGACAAAGTAAGATTGCCAGTTCTATGGGCACGATGCCCATAGAACTGGCAGGCTGCAAAAGGGGTAGAAGTGGCACTGACGGTCACTCACCACTGAAGTAGTATTGTGACCTTCAAGTTATAAGTGACCGAGAAAATTGGTCAAACGCTCAATGTGCTCGGTCAAATTGGTAAAATATTGTCAATGACGTCAAATTTAATTTTCTGGTAAACGCACAATTCCTAAGTTAGACATATATTTTAGGCCTTAAGTCAATAAAAATATAGAATGAAAAAAAGAAATCATCCTAGAAACCTATTTTACTTTTATAGGCTTAGGAATATTGTTTTACATGAACCATATACTTAAGAATTGCCACCACAGATAACATAATGGTGACACAGCAGACCTGTTCACCTTTTCCAAAAACGTAACCTGATGTATTAAAAGCCTTCCCATAAACTTGTTATTTAATATGAAACGACTGTCAATAACTAAGCCATACGACTAAATTAAACTAATCACCTTTAAAATTATTACCTATGTATTAAAACCCTGTGTAATTCTGAAGATTTAACTTACAAACGAACTAAACTGACAGCTTTATATCTTTATCTACACACGTATCATAAACCCTCTTTACTGCGTACAAAAACCGCACATAATGTGTAGTTTTTCTACATATTATGACATTTAAATTTCGAACGCCGACGCCCGACTGGGTGCCGCCCCTAGTTTGTCTGTGAAGTTGGTACTGACATCCAAATTTCGAACGCCGACGCCCGCCTGCATGAAGTTTGTACTACAGAACAAGCTAAACAACTGCAGAGCCACAATTCCGGTCAAACATACTGTTCCTGAACACATCAAAGAGAGCTTATGATATGTGTGTAGATAAACTAGTGTATGTAACTCTGTACATAATTAGGCATTAAAACTCTCGAGTGATATTATTATGAAACTCGCCTTCGGCTCGTTTCATAAACCCACTCTCGAGTATTAATGCCCTCCATTAAGTAGCAGTCACATAAACTACTATATTCGGTTGCCAATGTTCTATATTTAAACTTGTTTTTACTAAGCCTTCACTGTGCGTCTGTCATTCGGTCCGTCTATCTGTATGTCCGTCAGTGGGGTGCCTTTTATGAACGTAATAGGTAAAAAAAAGTCGATTTCGATAGCATTTCACAATAATGTAAACAAAAATGTCAGTTGACAGTTGTCTATGATTGAGTGAGATTTGAGTGTTGTACCTACATTGATGTCAAAGGCATTGATCAAAGAGTTCGCTGTCGATTTTCGATCGATTTTTTTCTATAAGTAGTACAAAACCAAGGAGTGGGGCGCGTAATTTCAGCTTAGACGAGCTCTAGCATCATACTAAAAAACTTAATTAAATTGTTATAGAAAATTTTGTAGAATAGAAAATAACCGTAGACAGAGAAATATCCCAACCTGACACGCGTCATTAACTTGTGACAGATTAATCATCACTTGATGTGTCATCATCGGTCACATTTATAATAAAAGGCTGAGTTACAGCGTCGCTAGCTATATCCATAAAGCCGTCTAATTTTTTCCAACGTTCCTCTTCGTTTTGACCGTGACCGACGCATTTAGCCTATTGTTCTGCTCCGACTCTCGCCAATCCTTCTTTTAGAAATTTTAAAATTTCTGCCATTTTAAAAGATTTATTATTTCTTCCTACGTAAGATATGACCTTAGCCCAAATAAGTTACTCCTTTAGATGCGGCGAGGCGCAAAAGTTACTCCTTTAGATGCGGCGAGATCATGGACATATTTTGTTCTATACTTTTCCTTTACGAATTATGTGAGTAACTAACTATTTTATCAATCAAACCGATTGATCGATCGAATCGGATCGATTCAAAAGAATGAACCACACTAGCTTTCCAAAGACAATAAGACTTTGATGCGCTTTGATGAATAAAAAAATATATGACTTTTTAGAAACTATTGAAATATTCGTCGTCCGATAATTTTGCAATAAAATAACTATCTTAGGGGAGTTACTTGGTGTCGAAATGATGCAAGAACAATAAATGATTCCTTGGTATGTGAATGTGTTCGGGATTGATATTCAAATGTAAGTAGTTACGGCGTAATCGTGTGTAAATTGGCTTGTTTACATTATTGTGAAATGCTATCGAAATCGACTGTAGAGTAGAAATTTTCAATGCTTTTGTTGTCGCTACAGCAGAGTGAGCTACACACGAATTCAAAAATTCAAGAGGGTCCCTATTCATGCTATTGCCTTTTTGTTTTAAGATGGTATTCGTGTGTGAACCTGAATCGAACTTGACCGATTTTCTAAATTACTTTAGATGTGATGCCTAGCGTACTAGTTGAATTACCGTAATTTATTCAAAATGTACACTTCAACGGCTACAGAAGGCTTAAACACAACATTCTGTATTTAGCCGTATTATTTTAATCTGAAGTATAACACCTACAAAAATACCTTTGTTAATGATGAAATATTAACAGCAAATTAATTATTGTAGTATCAATTATAGAAGGCCAATAATTATAATAACAAGTGATGTTTTATAATAATAAAAGGGCAAACGCTTTTGATTTATTCATGTTATTATTTCGTCAAGTGGGATACCTAAAGAGCCATCAAATCTACTATGAATTACTAGACACATACTTTCCTATCGCTTGCTTGTGCACTCTGCCAAAATAACTGGCTTAACTTTGTCAATTTATAATACTTTGTATTAACAGATTTCCTAAACTGTAACTCGTCACAGTGTTCTATTTCACGATGAAGGTTTGACTATGGTTGTTGTTAGCTGTGTACACGCACATTGTGTCAGTGTGCGTAGTCTCTGGTGCAGTCAGCCAGCCAGCAGTAAGCTACTGACACAATCTGGTGCAGTCAGCCAGCCAGCAGTAAGCTACTGACACAATCTGGTGCAGTCAGCCAGCCAGCAGTAAGCTACTGACACAATCTGGTGCAGTCAGCCAGCCAGCAGTAAGCTACTGACACAATCTGGTGCAGTCAACCAGCCAGCAGTAAGCTACTGACACAATCTGGTGCAGTCAGCCAGCCAGCAGTAAGCTACTGACACAATCTGGTGCAGTCAGCCAGCCAGCAGTAAGCTACTGACACAATGTGCATATACACGGCTAACAACAACCAAAATCAAATCTTGAAATAGAACATATGTAGCGTGAAATCTACTTAGTATAAAAAACCGGTCAAGTGCGAGTCTAAATCGCGCACGAAGGGTTCCGTACCACCGTGCAATGGAAGCGATGGTGTGGAGTGAATAGTTTGGATTTTACACAGCAAAATATTGTTTACAAAGTTATTGGTGCGGTTACTTTCACACTCCATGTACGTAACCAGGTGCATCCATAATGTGTATGTGGTATTGAAAGAATTGTTGTATGGGAGCCCCCTTAAATATTTCTTTTATCATATTTTTTAGTATTTGTTGTTATAGCGGCAACATAAATACATAATCTGTGAAAATTTCAACTCTCTAGCTAGCTAGGTTCTTGAGATACAGCCTGGTGACAGACGGACGGACGGACGGACGGACAGCGGAGTCTTAGTAATAGGGTCCCGTTTGGAACCCTTCGGGTACGTAACCCTAATAAAAAATTAGAATTCCGAGGTTCTCGAGAGCGAATCTGATCAAACTGTGATTTTCCACTATCAGACACTAGAAAAATTTACCAAGAGGTTAGCACCCCAAAAAGAAAAAACCCATCCAACTTTATTCAACGAACGGTGATTTATTAAACACAAAATAAAATAAAACTCACGCTTTTTTTCATACGGGCTAATTCAGACAAAGTTGTGACCACGTTCCACGTTGAGTATTATTAAGCAGTGATATTATAAATTATTTTTTTATAATATTATATCTCCAATTTTGTAACACTCTCCGAGTCCGTGGCAACGAAAACCACCCTCGAAAACCTTAAATAAATCGCGGTAATATTTCGCACGGAAAAAGTTTGGTGACCACTGGTCAGCCAAGATCAATCTGTCCCAACTGGGCGGCGGGATCAATCAGCGGTTCCCAATGGGCATTTATTCCGGGAAGTGGATGAATGTGGCAGATTTAGATTTGGATCTGGCAATACCAGTTAATGATGGCAAAGTTTGCTGTTAGAGCCGTTTCTGGAGGCTTTGCAACACTTACAACCAAACGACGATTGACGATTGCTAAGTATATGTAAATATCTACAGTAATAAAGACATTTGGAATTTGGAATTTGGAAAACTAATATAAAAAACAGCCAAGTGCAAAACTGGTTTGTGCTTAATTGTATCCTTCATATTTATAATCATCTATTGTTAGAATTCGAGATATCAAAGAGTGTTAGCTGTTAATATTTAAATGTTAAATGATTATATAATACTACTTTAATTAAAATATTATTTGTCATGTGTCTTAGTTTGTAATAATGTTTACTTATCAATACGGAAGTTGAATTTGCGATCGCTGTTTTTTCCCCGCCAACGCGTGCTGTCGACGTTGGCGCCAATGTGTTAGAATTCTAGATACCAAAGAGTGTTAGCTGTTAATATTTAAATGTTAAATAATTATATAATACTACTTTAATTAAAATATTATTTGTCATGTGTCTTAGTTTGTAATAATGTTTACTTATCAATACGGAAGTTGAATTTGTGATCGCTGTTTTTCCCCGCCAACGCGTGCTGTCGACGTTGGCGCCAATGGTATAGACACTGGCAGTGGAGAACGATCGGCGGGGTTCAGGGGACAGACAGCACGTGTTGCCGAAGACAGCAGGTCGTTACCAGATAGTTGAGTTGGAAGGTCATAGTTAAAACCCTGTGAATCCTTAGTGAGTTATAAATAAAGCGGTGAAAGTGTCTCAGTGTCTTACTAAAGCTCGCCGTCTACAATTCAGAAGAAAGGGATAGAAAGGAGTTGTAAACAGTATTCACTCCTTGAGTCGAACCTGTGGTATAAGAGCACCGATTAAAAACGGAAATGGATGATGGTCGGAAAGGGTCGCGTGGCTCGCGTGTGCTGGCAACGCCACCTGGGCTACCTGAAGGTCAGCACCGGTCGCGTAGCATAACTAGGAACACGGACCGAAGAGGATCTCGCCGGTCGCGCAGTCAACGTAGGAACGCGAAGCGGCCGCGCAGTCGCAGTGACTAGAGGACACGGGAACGGACCAGCAGGCGTCGGTCACGCAGCGGCGACGCCAACAGGCGCCGGACACGCAGCCGGAGCAGCCACCGAGGCCGCGGTCGTCCCAGCAGGTCACGCTCGCGCAGTCAGCGGCATCGGCGGCGTAGCGAGAGGCAGCGGTCGCGCAGCAGGGCTACGCCTGCTCAGTCGTCGCGCAGCAGGGCTACGCCTGCGCAGTCGTCACGCAGCAGGGCTACGCCTGCGCAGTCGTCGCGCAGCGGGGCTACGCCTGCGCAGTCGTCGCACAGCGGGGCTACACCTGCGCAGCCGTCACTTCTAGAGGAACAACAACAATCCGGGTCTGTATGCGAGTCCTTGAATGCGAAATCCGTACAGAGCAATAATGTTACTATTTCACAGCTAGTCGAGGCCTTGCGTACTATTGGCAATAAAGGCTCTCATGAGAAATTGTCGAATCAAAACACAGTGCCAGAATTCGATCCGGATCGTAAGGAACAAACAATTGAAATGTGGATACACAAAGTGAATGAATGTGCGATCATATATAATTGGAATGATCGTCAGACTGTTCACTTTGCGTTACCAAAGCTCAAGGGCAATGCTCAAAAATGGTACGCTGGACTCTTGACTGTAATGTTTTCCTGGCAACAGTGGCAGGAAAAGTTGAAACTAGCATTCCCTAGCGATGATAACTATGGTCAATTACTCACAACAATGCTTGCTAAACGTGCTAGGTTTAATGATTCTTTAGAGGAATATTTCTATGATAAAATCATATTATTAAACCGGTGCGACATTACGGGCAAGAGAGCGGTTGATTGTTTAGTATTTGGAATAGAAGATCGCAGTGTTCGTCTAGGGGCCGAAGCGGCTCGTTTTGATAGTCCAGAGCAGCTATTACCTTTCTTAAAGAGCGCTAAGAATAGTTCATTTATGGAGCGAAAGGCTAAGACTAGAATTGAAACTAACTCGGGAAACGGGAATAGAAACACAGCTAGCGACAGACCGGTTAAATGTTTTAACTGTTTACAAGACGGCCACTACAAGTCTCAGTGTCCCAAACCGGCACTGAAATGCGATAAATGCATGCGCTTTGGTCATTCTACTGATAGTTGTCGAACTAATAATAATAAAATCGCTGACACCACCAGTAAAACATCAAAACCGGTCATGTGTGTAGAGGCGTCCGGTACGAAGTCTTCGAAGTACTATAAGCGCGTGATAGTTAATAAAGTGATATGCAAGTGTTTCATCGATTTCGGTAGCGCGGTAACATTGATTAGGGAAACGTTCGCTCGCGAATTGTCACTAGCGTGGGAACACGAAACCACATTACCATTTTTAAAGGGGTTCGGTGATGGCGTTGTTAGGTAAATGCAGAGTAGACGTGGAAATAGATGCAGAAAAGGCATGTGTTGAATGTATGGTTGTTCCGGATGAGGTTCTGGAAGTACCTTTACTGGTTGGACAGACTTTTACCGAGCAACCACACATTGTGGTAGAAAAGGACAGTACATTCTTGCGTATAAGTAGCTCAGAAGATTATCTAGACAATAGGGTCAAGTTAGTTTGCGCGTCTGAGACTATCGTCGATGGGTTGACTGCTGTTGACTTTAAAACAGAACCTAAGTATACGGGAGAAGTTTATATCAATGGTAGCACCCGTTATCAGTCAGGACGTGAGCATTACATAGTACAAGGGTTGTTCACCGTAACAGAGGGTAGTGGTGTAGCGTTGGTAAAAGGGTTATCGAGCAGACCGTTTGAACTTAAAAGGGGATCATTATTGGCTAGATGCGAGCGCGCAGAGGAGGCCCAATCTAGTGATAATATGCTGAATAGGGTAATGCGAGTCAATCTGGTTTAACCAAAGCAAGTTATCTTAGCAGACGATTTAGGGCCTAACGCGCTAGATAATGGGACCATCGTGAAGCTACTGGGATTGTTAAATAAATATCGCGAGGCATTTGCATTTAAGCTAGAGGAACTAGACAAAACAGACTTAGTCGAAATGTCGATTCAGCTAAAGGATGATGAACCCGTGGTTTACCGTCCGTATAGGTTACCATTCACCGAAAGGGAGAAAGTACGAAACATGGTACAGGAACTCATTGATTGCGATATAGTTCAGCCTTCGACGTCGCCCTATGCGAGCCCTATAGTCCTAGTAAAGAAAAAGACCGGGGATATTAGACTTTGTGTGGACTATAGGGCTCTCAATAGGAAGACTATAAAAGAAAATTTCCCACTACCTAGAATCAAAGACCAGCTCGATGAGCTATCGGGGTTTAACTTTTATACTACTTTGGACTTGGCATCTGGGTATTACCAGATAGGGGTTAAAGAGAGTGATCGGTCAAAAACTAGTTTTGTGACGCCAGATGGGCAATTTGAGTTTAAACGGATGCCCTTCGGCCTTGTTAACGGTCCATCGACGTTCATGCACATGGTCCACTCGGTGTTAGGAACGGTCAACAATCATATCGTCGAAAATGGTGGCTCGCCGGATAGGAATAGCAAAATAGCATCTGCATATATGGACGATATCATCATACCGTCAAAAACAATCGATGAGGGCATCAGTAAATTAGAATCGGTTCTACAGTTACTACAAAAAGCGGGGTTGACACTTAAGCTCTCGAAGTGATGTTTTTTTTGTAGAAGTGTAGACTACCTTGGGTTTGAATTAAGCGCCGAAGGAATAAAACCTGGTAGTCGCAAAGTGCAGGCAGTTCAGGATTTTCCTCAACCTCGCGATCAACACGGCGTCAGACAGTTTGTAGGTCTATGTAGCTTCTTCCGGCGATTCGTGAGAAACTTCGCGGTTATTGCGAAGCCACTTACTGTTTTGCTTAAAAAGGATACTCCTTGGGTCTGGGGTGAATCCCAAATACGCGCATTTACCACTTTGAAAGACGAGTTGGTAAGAAAACCAACCCTATCGCTTTACGATCCGAAGGCGGTTACTGAAGTCCATACTGATGCGTGTAAAATCTGTATTGCAGGTATATTAATGCAAAGAAATAGTGATGGGATTCTCAAGCCGGTAGCATATTTTAGTCGCCAAACTACCCCTGAAGAGCAACACATGACGTCATACGAGCTCGAGACGTTGGCGGTGGTTGCATCGTTGCAGAGGTTTCGCGTGTATCTTATAGGTATTACATTTAAGATATTTACGGATTGCAATTCACTTCGGGCAACTTTTCTCAAACGTGACCTAATACCGCGCGTCGCTAGTTGGTGGATCTCCATGCAGGAGTTTGATAACACTGTTGAGTACCGACCAGGCAAATCAATGACGTATGTTGATGCTCTCAGCAGGAATCCACCATCTAGTGACATCACCACACAATCAGTACATATTATCGTGACAGGTGACTCTGACTGGTTAAGTACAGTGCAAGCGTCTGATTCGGAAATTCAAAGGAAGGTTAGCATATTAACAGACCCAAATTCGTCGGAAGTAGTAGATGTACTAGGTAATTATTCGATTCGCAATAAGAAGTTATACAGGAAAACGGCCGAGGGTGAGAGATGGGTGGTGTCAAAAGGGGTGAGGTGGCAAATACTTAAACAATGCCACGATGATATTGGTCATTTCGCGTTTGATAAAACCTACGCTAAAGTCAAAGAAACCTACTGGTTTAGTAAAATGAAAAAGTTCATCAAGAAATATGTGGACTCTTGTCTAGAGTGTGCATATTCCAAGGCATCGGGGAGGAAAAGACCACTGTTGCACCCTATCCCAAAAATAAACACCCCGTTTGGGACCATTCACCTCGATCACGTCGGACCTTTCGTGAAGAGCTCGAGGGGAAACACCCACATTTTAGTTATAATAGACGCGTATACAAAGTTCATCGTATTGAGGCCTGTTAAAAGTACAAAAACGTCAATTGTCATCGACCGGTTACGCGAGCACTTTAGCATATTTGGTGTGTCGAAACGAATAATTTCTGATCGTGGGTCATGTTTCACGAGTAGTAAGTTTCAGGCATATATTCACGAGGTCGGAGCCAAACACATCCTCAACGCTGTAGCTACACCAAGAGCAAACAGACAGGTTGAGCGATACAACCGAACGTTACTTGATGCACTCACAGCCAAATGCCTAGGTCAAGACGAACGCAAATGGGATCTTAGTGTACCCGACGTGCAGTGGGGTTTGAATAACACGTTAAGCAAGGGAATTGGTACGACTCCAGCACAAGCATTGTTTGGCACGTCTTTGACAGGCAGTTCAGAGGGTAGGATTAAGGCATACTTAGACAACGATAACATGGACTGCGGTAGTTCAGTTGACGAGATTAGAGAGACAATTAATAAACACATTACAGAATACCAGGTAAAACAATAACAGTCATATGACAAAAGAGCTAGTTCACCGTTAAAGTTTAAAGTTGGCGATTTAGTGAGCATAAAAAGAGAAGTCCCGTCGTCTGGACAAAGTAGAAAACTTGTACCCAAGTACCAAGGTCCATACCGCGTCGCCGCAGTCCTAGATAATGATCGGTATCAGGTCGAAGATACGCCTTTAACTAAGAAAGCTAATCGAAAATATTGCGCGGTAATTTCTATAGATAAAATGAAGTCCTGGTTGAGTTTTGAAAGGACAAATATTGATTCCTCCCCAAGCAGCAGCGATGAAGGAGAGACTTTGTCGTGAGTGATTGATCAGTAATGCATTTAGTGTGAAGGTTGATTGCCGTATATATTGTGTGAATTTATTGTTTTTCTGCAGATTTAAGAGATTTACAGGCTCAAGGTAGAAGCGACTTGAACTGTCATTAGTTTTAAGGCTTAATTGAAGGCAGGCTCAAGGTAGAAGCGACTTGAACTTCCAGTAGTATTAAGGTTTAGTTTAAGGCAGGCTCAAGGTAGAAGCGACTTGAACTGTCATTAGTTCTAAGGCTTAATTGAAGGCAGGCTCAAGGTAGAAGCGACTTGAACTGCCAGTAGTTTTGATGTTTAGTTTAAGGCAGGCTCAAGGTAGAAGCGACTTGAACTGCCAGTAGTTTTAAGGTTTGGGGTAGGCTCAAGGTAGAAGCGACTTGAACTCCGCCATAACCGATGTGGTCTCAAGGTAGTAGCGACTTGTACCACATTACAAGAGTTTATAATTGTCTTTCTTTATTGATGTGTGACAACAAGGTAAAAGCGACTTGCATTTATGTCGTGTTATTGTTCTGTGGCAAAGAGTAATGTTGTGTGTTATCCGTATAGTTCTTTATTAACCTTGTACACGGGACGTGTACATGTTGCGGATGGCCGAATTGTTAGAATTCGAGATATCAAAGAGTGTTAGCTGTTAATATTTAAATGTTAAATGATTATATAATACTACTTTAATTAAAATATTATTTGTCATGTGTCTTAGTTTGTAATAATGTTTACTTATCAATACGGAAGTTGAATTTGCGATCGCTGTTTTTTCCCCGCCAACGCGTGCTGTCGACGTTGGCGCCAATGTGTTAGAATTCTAGATACCAAAGAGTGTTAGCTGTTAATATTTAAATGTTAAATAATTATATAATACTACTTTAATTAAAATATTATTTGTCATGTGTCTTAGTTTGTAATAATGTTTACTTATCAATACGGAAGTTGAATTTGTGATCGCTGTTTTTCCCCGCCAACGTGTGCTGTCGACGTTGGCGCCAATGGTATAGACACTGGCAGTGGAGAACGATCGGCGGGGTTCAGGGGACAGACAGCACGTGTTGCCGAAGACAGCAGGTCGTTACCAGATAGTTGAGTTGGAAGGTCATAGTTAAAACCCTGTGAATCCTTAGTGCGTTATAAATAAAGTGGTGAAAGTGTCTCAGTGTCTTACTAAAGCTCGCCGTAGTTTGCCTGTAATATTTAGGTAAAGACCTATATTACGTATGTTTGCGTTTCGAAGAATGGGGGGGGGGGCTATTTATTTGTCTACTTTCTTTCTATATTTATTCATGGTACAAGCTTAACAGCACTGGAGTGTTAAATATAGGCAGTAACTTAGACTAAACAAAGGCCAATTAATGACTTAGATTTTATAGGCCATACATAATTGGTAGGGATGGTATACATAAGATATTGGACGGGAGGAGAGGGGAGTGTGTGAAAGGTTATGTCGTGTGTGCGTGTGATGTTAATGTGTGAGTGTGAGTGAGTTAGCTAGGAGAGACATCTTAAAACGAAATACCTACCTACTAACTTATTGTATACCATCTTCGTCGCTTTTGTTGAGCTGCAGCAGTAGGTGCCTCTTGAACTCCCCCGCGACGTGTGGAAAATGTCGAGATGTGCGAAGTGGGTGTTGTATGTACTTAAATGACATTTTAACGACCCGAATGGCCGAGTGAGCAGTGACCCTGCCTACGAAGCCAAGGGTCCCGGGTTCGAGTCCCGGTGCGGGCAAATATGTGACGAGACGTGACATGTGACGAGAGCGGATGTTTGTACCCTAGTCATGGTTGTTTATCTATCTAAGTATAATATTTATCTACATAAGTATGTGTATCGTTGTCTAGTACCCTAGATACAGGAAATCCTAGTTTGGGGCTAGATCAATGTGTGTCAATAGTGTCCAAGGTATTATTATTATTATAACTAAGTTTTTTTAAATAACATATTTTTATACAGATTTGATTTGATTTGATTTTGATTTATTTATTACAATTTTAGTATATAGTTTCGGTATAAGGCTGGCGGAATGAAATTTTATCCTTTTCCTTAAATATTTTTTTAACAACGTATTTCAAAATCATAAAAAAAAATGTCCTTGTATAAACGCAAGGGCATTCGACGGATCACTCGGCACAGTTTGTAATACCAAAAGTGCCCATCAAATTCAAAATGTATTTGTCAACGTATAATGCTCGTGTTTGGGTCACATAAATAAATACATAAGTGTAAGAAATGTCAACTTATGTCCAACTTATGTCCAGAATTCGATCGATTAATATGCTATTACATATGGAAGGACGGGCTTGCTAGTGATATAATGGGTTTGTTTTTCCAAAGGTACGGAATTCTAAAAACTTAGCGTCACAACTTTCCCTTAATAGGGTGGCAGAAACACTTTTTGGGCTTTTAGTGTTATAAAGAACTAATTTGAAAATTTAACTTTTTGGCAACTAGACAATTCCTATTTAAAGAAAGATCACGTAGGCATGTAAATGAGTGTCAGTCAATAAATATTGACGTTTAAAATTTTGCATTCAGTCCATTTTGTACCGAAAAGAAGGGACTGAAAAGCCTAGTTTTTTTTTCATTATCTGTCGAATTTAAAATTGCCAGTTAAGTTCTACTACCACTATCTAAAAGCTGTGCCCATCTACAATCTACCTATCTACATATTTTACATAACATAACATAGCGTCACGCCCTTTCCCATATGGGTGGCAGAGGCGCAATTGTGCCCACATTGAGCCAGTTATTCAAAAGTCCATTTTGCGTGACAGGTGCCCATAGCCGCAGTTATGTGGTAATGAAGGTTTCTTCACGATTTTTTCCATCACCGTTAGAACGTTCGTATAATGTACTTAAGATAAATAATTTATCTCAGTGGTACATGATCGGGAATTGAACCTGCATCTCCTGTGTGAAAAGCAAGCGTGAAACCCATCAGACCACGGAGCTCTTATCATATTTTACATTTAGGTAGGTAATCGCATATAGCCGACGGTTTCGAGTATTTCTGACCCTCCACTAAGTCCCTAATTTAGTTTTGTACCCTCACTAAAACTTTCCTATCCTTAAAATTAAACTTTCACTCGGGTCACATAGTAGGTCTAAAAACCCTTGATAATACAATTGGAACACAAAATAAATAATCCTAATAAATAACCTGCCCGCCGCACTCAAATTTCGCTCAGAGCCCGTGAGAGAGTGGAATCCAGTGGATTTTCGGATAAAACAAATAGGTATCTAGGGCTTGAGCTAGAGGAATGTACGGTAATACATCAGTTGGTTGAAGACGCAACGCCGATTGGCTGTCTGCCGATAAACTGCTAGTGATGGTGTGTATTGTAATAACCGATGTCGATAAAGTAACGTTAGGTGATCGAAATATAAGATAAAAGAAATAAAAAAGTGGAAATGCTTATATTTAATAAATTTATATATGACATACGGACGGACGGACGGACGGACAGTCAGACTTGACGAAACCATAAGGGTTCCTTGTTTCTCTACGGAACCCTAAAAGTGGTATGTCAATGTAATCTATGTCTATCGCACTACAGATATCTATACTATAGAGATCTAGTTGTCGGCTAAGTTCGTTAGTTTTAATGCATTGTCAATTCCTAAACCTGCAACCAAAACGGAAATAACGCATTTAAATAATGAGACAAGATAATCCAGGTAATATTCAAAAAGTCAAAACATACAGCCCACACTAACAACATTGCGCTCCAATTCCGCATTCGCCGGCCATGGCCCATAAAAAAGCAGTTATCGACACCAACGCATCCCAACACTAATCCTCCAGAGCAAAATGGGCTAATTTTATCGGTCGGGATTTACGGACGCTACGAAAATACAGAAGAGTTACTGGCAATCTGGCAACATTCGGTTCGGTGTTGCCGTTTTTTCCGAAGCTGCAATTTAGACAAGCGCAGCATCAGTTATCTGTAGCTATTTGTGAAAGGCGAGAGAGAAATTCACGTTAAAACGGAATCGGATTGAACGGCTGAAGAAATAACATGATTAGTCGTATTTATTTTTTCATTTTCTTTTTTTATATTATCCTGCTTCATCTCCGTCATCGACTGGTGGCCGGCGGATGTTCAGGCTGCTGATCAAATAATAATATTATTGTTTGTCCTTAATAATATCGCTATACCTGTTTGGTATAGCGATACCAATGTAGCAATAAAAAACACAATAAAAATAACAAACACAGATTTATCCATTGAGCTTAACACACAATGGAAATTCAACACAGTTCTCACAGTACTAATATTGATTTTGACTACTGGAGTTATATCGACCGAAGATACTACCCAATAGCCTAAAAGTGTTGAAAATGCATCCATCGGCCTACATTATAGCAAAAAAGGCTGTTTTCAATACCTGCAAAATAATAAGCTTTTCTTTAGGAAACAAATAAATTATTTAAGCACCTCGCCCGTGTTTAAGAATTAATTATAAGCCTCCTTGGAGTGAAATAAATAACAACGATAAAGCCATTTGTTATCCAAATAAATGTTTGTAAATTATCATAAAATTGTTGGATTTAAGTACATTTTTATTATTCATATAGTTAATATGAATTAATAAATACTGCATGCAAATAGTATTATTTAACACAAAAATACAAATTTGGTTGAAATTTCTCATTTATATTTTAATAGTATCATATTGACATTTCAAATGTATTTGATCTATTGGTTGAATGGGACACCATTTTTCGAGTGATGGCCTTCCCAGTCTATCTCCATGGTGCTCTATCGTTTGCCTCTGCCTATTTCCTCGATGTCGACCCACTAGCGCTGCCGCCTCTTGGTCTCTTGTCCTCGCGGAAGTACCAGTGTACGCCTCGATCTGCTGGCTTCTGATCAAATAAACAGTAACCAAATCAATGTTATACCTCGCGCCACGTATTAAGAGCGCTGGGTGACGTTAGCGGGATTATTACTGCGCATATGTACAGGTATTGAAAAGTAACTACTGCGCATTCAAGGCTCATAACGTTACGTCAAATTCGGTCAAATTCGTCAATTTCGTCAAATTCGTCAAATACCGATATTTGAAACGCTATTTCTCCTAGAGGAGACACTTCTCAAATTGTAAAAAATTATTTTTTATGAAGAAATCCCTTTTCTTCAATCTGTGTATTTGAAATCATCATTACTACAATGGGAACTACATGATATTTTTTTTTTTTTTTTATCTAAACCTTGCTATTACTTGGGATCTAAAAAGAATATTGAAGAATTATATCAATATGTGTCTTGAGTCAAAAAATAGTTATTCAAAATATCTTAAAACTGTATATTTGACATTAACCTGTCCATTCACATATAGACTTGCATTAAATTTTAATTTACCTACCGTCCACTCGCGCATGAACACCTAGTAAGGACTTGGAATAATATTTAAATTTATTGTTATAAAATAATTACTACTACTCACTATTGTTTTTTATTGCTGGCAAAACTGACAGTAAATATAAGATAAACATACCCTCTCTCTGGTGTTTCACACTTGATTGGTTGACTGACTGAGTAAATTTAAAAAATAAAATAATCCGTTATGTGGCTGGCCGCCATTACAATTTGGCTTTTTATAGCCACATATGTTTTTTGGCTATTGAGAGGGTTAAGAAATAATTAGTGATATTGAAGAAATAATAAAAAGATGAAAAGATAAAAGATATTTATTGTTTGATGCAAAAATAGGTATTCGTGAGTTGGTGTAATAAAACAGGAAAATGTATAGTGATTCATTTTCCTGATATGCCGTAAGGCGCTCAAAAATTCGATAGATTCGTACTAAAATTAAAATTACATAATACAGACTAGAGATGCATGTACACATAAAAGTAATGGATACACAATAATTGTTGTCCTCGTCATGTCATATCAAGTTTTAAATCTCCAGGAGAAAATCATTGATAGATACACTATCTATCAATGATTTTCTTTCGAAGTATTATTTTTTGAGATTATATTTAAACAAGTTTTATTGTTATTGGCTCTTAATATCTCCGCTAGTTTGTTATATATATTCTGGTGGTCATGCCGAATATATTTTTATCGTAGGATGCCATTTTCCGTGGGTCAGCGCTCAGCTTGTCTTGGTTGCATTTGCACTTTATGTAATCAAAGAGATGGATATAGCACTTCACAAACACTGCTATTTAAAATATGTACAATTATGGGACTGTTAATATCTCCAGATTACTGAAATAGCCTCTGCAGCTCTCTAATCAGTTTATATATAGCACGTACACATTACTTTTGGGCTTTGAATATTACATATTTTTTGTGGCATTTCCCCTGAACATTATTCCATAACGTAATGAGGACTCGACAAAACCATGATATGCCATTAGAACAGCGTCTTTATTTACCTGTTTAGATAGCATGTAGAGAGCATACGTAAATTGACTTAGTTTACTACTCAGGATTTCTATGTGTGTATTCCATTACATGTTATTGTCAATGTGAAGTCCTAAGAATTTTGTGGTCTTTGTGTCTTCTATTTGTTTACCCTCATAGTTAATGTTTGATGTCAATGGTTGTTTATATCCTGAATTTCATCAATTTTGTTTTATTAATATTTATTAAAAGATCAAGGAAATATTAATTTCAGATTCATATGTATTTAGATTGTGCCCTATAAATGTAACGGTGCTGTCATCAGCGAAAAGAACCATCGGATGATTCACACATTTTAGGATGCCATTAATGTATACTACTTAGGAACAATATTGGGCCCAACATACTACCTTGTGGTGTCATTTCCATTTGAGATTTAGTGCATATTTGAGTAAATTGGGTCAATTGTTTCCTATTACTCAAGTATGATTCTATGTAGTCATATGCTTTACCTCGTATATCATATGCATATAGTTTATCTGATAATATTTTGTGGTCAACATCGTCAAACACCTTAGTTAGGTCCATAAATAGAGAAATGACTTGGTTGCCACTATTAATGTTTGGCATGATCTTTCAAGCCCTTTTGCTCTTCAACCAATATTTGTCTTATCCAAAAAAAAATACAGCGTGTCATAAATGGCTTTCTCAAATATTTTGGAGAAAATTGGTACATTTCTTATCCGTGTTACTACCGGTTACTGGTAGTACCAAGGGGATAATTTTTTGCCCGTAGTACTACTGTCTGGAAGTACCACGGGAGATTTTGAATCCTATCAGCGCTATGGGCCTGTAGTCGCTCATGTCTTCCCTATCGTCTTTTTTGAAAAGTGGTGTCACAATGGACGTCTTGAGGTGATCAGGAAAGACACCGCGTTGTAAGCAGAGGTAAGATTGGTAATTATAGATTTGTTTAAGATAGAATTAAGTTTAGTTTTAAGTTTTATATTGAGTTAGCAATAATTTAACATTTAATAAATATAACTTGTTTAATAGATATTATAATTAAGAATAGGTATTACTACAGGTAACACTACAGTCCTTTACAGTTTATTATGCCTATGTTGTTTTTCGGTTCGTTATTTTAGCTTTGCTTATTACTCCCCGTGTTGTTTTACGTATATTAGTTGAGGTTTTAATATCATAATCTTTTTTTGATTTCTGTATCCGATCTATTACTCTTTTTAACCGATGTGTGTATTATTTGAATTTATTTTTATTGTTGAGTGATTTTGATGAGCTTAGTAATCCATTTTGACTTGGTAGTCAGTGAAACAAAGTTCATAGAACAACACGAATAGACCGTGAAACGAGTTGAACGCTTCATTTTGATTAGTGCAGTCAAATACTTCAGAAAAGCTCAGTTGAGAAATGCACATTACAAACTTATTTATGTTTTCGTCACTGTAGTCTCGTCTTACGATAAAATTGTGCTGTAGGAGGCAGGGTTTTTTGACCGGGCATTTAGGGATCTGTGCAGAGTAATCCGGCAGTGAAAGTTCTACTAGTTATGAGCAAAATTATCTGAGCATGTTCCACTTTTAAATGGGTTGGCTCTTTGATTTGCCGTTAAAGATTGAAGCTTGATAACAGTTGAACAAATGTTTTCGCAGCAGAGGTGTTTTTAGGGTTTCAATGTTGAAATCACCTGCCATTACAACTTTTTGTTCCTGTAAAATATTTGACTTAGTTTTTTTGTGTTGCGAAGAACCTCTCTAGATTATCTTTCCTATTTTTTTGAGGAGGCATCCTGTACAAATAAATAATTATAATTTCATTTATGATATTTACTGATTATTTATTATTTATTCATACTAAAATTTGATGCAATCGTATAGTATAGTATTTTTAGTTGGGCTGTATCACACGATATCATAGTATGTTCGGTGACACATATGACGTCTATTCGTTTTTTGATATTTTTAAATTCCTCCAATTGTACTGTTAGATTGTCAGCTTTACCTATCAGACCGTTTAAATTTTGATGGACAATATTGATACTGTTATAGACAAAAAAATAGTATAATCTGGTGCCGCAGTCTCACTTACAATGTTTTATTAGATTCCACTAAATCAGTTTTTGTACTCATGCCAAATAAATATATCACTATTATTTATATCATTGTTACTATCCATTCCATTATTATCACATCATTATTTTAATTATCAGTTACGTCAGAGTTTGTACCAATATTAATTTTATTTAGAATGATGTCACTTTGAGCTTGTTCAGTTTGTACTGATTTGTCTTGAACCTGCTTGCCGTGTGTGCGCGCGTCGACTGAGTGTAGTAAGCAGCTCTTTGCGCGGCGTAGTCTAGTTACAGAACTCTTCTCAGAAGCAATCCACACAGGTTCTTTGTGAAATGATATCCCCTTGGAAGAAATCTGCGATAGTTCATATCCAGGAACGATACATTTTTGTACTTGCTGCATATATATAGCTAAGTTCATAGCTCAGTTTGCCTTTTTGTAATTTATTGTTGTAGGGTATTTCGCAAACGATAATATTAATGGCTTTGTTCAGGTGTAACCACACTATCAAGCCCGATGTGAACAGGAATGTATCATATTCATTAATACCACCCATTAGTACCACACAAAAGCGCACAATTTTCGCAATGTTCTGCGGCAGCCACTGTCGTAACAGCCAAGTTGCAATGTGAGTTCTTATGAACTTTATTTTAGTAAGGTTGCGTCCAAATTTTCAACCAACACGAATCAAATTGCTAAGTTTACCGATAGACGTGCCTTAAATGACATTTCCCGAGTAAGACAGTGACAGTATGACGGTCACATCTGTCACGCTCACATTGACAGATGTGACCATCAAAGTTTGAGTTGTCAGTTTCGCATCCGCCTTCAACCAAGGCTTCAAAACAAGTTGGTAAGTATATAAATAATGCAAATATGACTGTTTATACAAATTGAATCTGTTTATTTTTGACGTCTTGGGAATTGTCAAGTGTCACTAAGATATTTATCTACATTTTATATTGACTTTAAGATACCATAATATCATACTAATACTATACGTTAGTATTAATGTAGTTAACTCCTAGTTCATATTAACTATAGTTATTACCATGATATCACTGAATCTGGTCTTTTGTTACCTGAAATTTAAATAAATTATTATTATTATTATTAAAGGTACGAGGCACAACCGTGTCTCAGCCACTCCGTATAGGAAAAAGCGTAACGGTATATCCTTGTTTTTAATACCCTTTTCTAAAAACCAACAACATATTAAGTTATCAGCACATCTCCTGCCTTCATTATTTTGTCAATTTCATATCCCGTCCCTCCATAATAGAAGGTAATAATGAGAACTGTCACAGAGTAACAGAACATCGGATTAAAATATGAAAAGACCCGTCACGCCCCAAGTTTCATTTACATAATTGTATCACGTAGTATTATAAATGTTGTCTACGTGCTATGTACGTTTGTGAATAGAAATAATACAGCCTACTTAGGAAATACAAACAATTCAAATGTTTGCATGGTGAAATCCTCATTCATCCCTTCGCTAGAAATAACAAATAAAATACCTAGTCGCACACCATATATGACGTAAATAACTTTTCTTCTCAATGGCTAATGATCAAGCTGCGTTTAATAATAGTCTAGTTTTTTTTTGTCGGTCAACCGTTATATAATGCACACCCGAAGTTGCAGACACTTTTATTCCAGATACAAAAAACAATAAAAAAAATCCTGATCAATTAATCGCAATTTTAAAAATAAAAGATCAATTAATCCCAATTTTCTAGGCTTAAAATAAAAAACTGCGATATTTTGATCCTCACAGAATGTTGGCTATCACGTCTATCAATAAACTTACTTCCCTCTCTTGACAATAACACTCATATGCAGACCTATAAATATCTGAATCTGACCTTCCTCGTACACATGAAGAGCTAGACTTGAATGAAGCGGCCTCTGGTTTCTTAGATAAACTCGGTACCAACACCGCTAATATTTGTATCTACGAGTCCCCTTCAATTTGCAACATAGACTCTTTCCTACACGCTCTCGACCTATCTCGAAAATTCCTCCCCTCGCCCCCTTTAAATCTGTTATTCTTATCGGCGATATAAATATCGATATATCACCAACGTAACTGCACTCCTCTTCCCTCAACTACCATAATCGACTAGCTTTCCTCGGCCTTCTTTCAGCACACCACTTACCTACAAGAGACAACACCTGTCTCGATCACATAATCATGAGATCCTGCCTCACTTCCCAAAACTTAATTCTTGACACCTACATACACAACCGATCACCGCCCCATCCATTTTATTCTAGACTCAAAGCCAACCCGTGACCAAATAGCTACGACTTTGGCCACCACATACTACACAACTTTAGATGAAGAATTCGAAAATTTTGATCTCACCTCAATTCTATCAATAACTGATCCTGAGACCGCTACAAACACCCTTGTCACCAAATTATCAATAATTATATAATTCAAAACACCACTATTAAAACCGTCTCGAAGAAGCAAAGAATTATTAAGCCTTGGATTACACCCGATATTTTACGCTGCACGCGTAACAGAGATATACTAGATATACATAGGCAGTCGAAAAAAAAAAAGACGTTTTTAAAACTACGTTATCGAAACTTCTTAAGTGTATTAAGGATGACTTGGATAAGAGTAAGCAACTGGTCTTTGAGGAACGCCTTGGTCTTAAACCCTATTAAGTCCAAATATAATGATATAAGGGTCAAAAAAACAAATAGATACATTAAATAACCTAAATCTACAAGTTACTATAGCAGGTGCCTCTGTTGAACGTGTATAGGAGCCCCGTAATCTTGGTCTTATCATGTATAATGAATTATGCTTTGAGAAGCATGTTTTTAAGTTGGAGAAAACTGCTTCTATAGACTCAGCATATTGTATAGGATACGGAACTGTGTGAGTCATAAGTTCTCTCCAAACTCAATTATGGCATCACCGTTTACGGGCCCTGTTTGCTCAAACGCACTCACCGGTTGCTGCAAAGAGTTCAGAACGCATGTGCCAGGTTTTGTTTTAATATCCCACCTCGTAGTCATATTACACCTTAACAAGGCCAATATCCTCAATATGCGCGGCAGGCAGCAACTACATAATGCCTCTCTCTTGTTTGATGTGATAAGGCAATCAATACCAGAGTATTTATTTGAAAAGCTCACATGGCGGGTCTCCCATCACCACATCAACAGGACCACAACCAGTATTCTGACAATCCCCCGTCATGGATCAGCTGCCTCTCGGGGCATTTTCAGGTATCTCGTGAAAACATTTAGTGTAACATTTTATAGGATTCAGGAACAGATTGTTTTCTGTACAATAACTTAACAAACTATTTATATCACTTTAGAGTAGAAGACAGTCATCGATGTTTGATATGTTTTTGAAAATTTTAGCGTCGTCAGCATAAAGGAGAAATTCAGAGTGGTTTAATGGCAGATCCAATGTCGTTGACATATAAAATAAAAAAGTAGAGGTCCCAAATGACACCCTTGTGGGACCCCGAGCTAATAGTCTTATAATCGGAGACGAAACCCTTTTGTGCAACTGCTTGCATTCTATTCTCCAGGTGGGAGAGAATCCAACGGAAAAGATCACCGTGTATACCGAAGTTCCAGAGTTTAGAAAGCAACGTAAAGTAGCTAATTAATTTAGCTTCATTTAAAAAATAAAATACATAATAAAAGGCACAGAATACAACATTTTTCATGTACTATAAGATACAGGCTAAATAATAGGATACAGATTCAAAGGCACAGAATGCTACATTTTAAGAAAATTAAAGCAAAACAATTCATCGCGTATTAGAAATAAAGTGAAGAAACAAAATAATTTGGCTCCAGCTGTGTCATCAACCTAGCTTGCATAGTGTCTAATTGCGTGTTGTTTAGAAAATTCTTCTCAACATGCCCTACTCACCGGCACTTTGAAATTTTGTTAAATCCGTCCAAAGTACAGCTTATTCAAAGGAGAAACATGTTTTTAGCATAAGACAAAGTAATAGGCAGTAAATCTGAGCAATATTCTATTCATAATCTGATATTGAATACCTTCAACACTATACACAAATTTTGATGTGTAAGTATTTTCGTTGCAACCTAAAACTCAAAAACATATTACTACCATGTTTTAGAAAAATAAGTACAACTTTCGACAAAATACTGTCTAGTTACAGCACTAGCACAATTCGCTAGCCTTGATCATTTATTTGTATTCAAAAATACATAGAATCAAAGCAGAGAAAAAAACAACCATGAAATAAATTCCCTCCCCGCGAAGCGCTACGAAGACATGTTGCAACTGGCTTCCACGTTGGTCCTAAAGCGAGGAGGTGGAGGTGAAATGGGCGAAGTGTTCTTGGAAAGAGATGATGATGATGATGTTGATGCTCAGTATCATCATATGATAGGGTTTTAAGAAACTTAGTTGCATTAATTTTGCATTCGTAGGATGTTAGGTGGAAGAACTGGAATATTTTATTCAGTTTGTTGTACAGGTGAATACAATCTCCTCGTATCTTTAAATTAAATCCTTATAAAAAACAAAGTCTTTAAGAAAATTTTAAACTAAGCTAATTCAATGATTTTCGTATAATGTCCCTCGCTTTACATACACCCACACACCACACTCACTCACACACACTCACACACACACATATACACACACCGACACATACATACACATTCTATGTCAGATTCATAAATATTTCTTAATTACTTGCACATTACAAACTCACCTCGGACGAGGTATGGGCCTGCGAGCCATAAATACAGGTTAATTAGTAGCCTAGCTATTGCAGCAGACACCACCATTTTTAACCTTGCTGTAACCGATTTTTCTATGAATTAATATTTTTATTATTATTAAATAGACCCATTTAAAATATCCTGGGCTTCTGTCACCCCGTTTGGCAAAAGGCGTGACTCTATGGTAGTTGGTTTAATGTGTCTCGTGTGTCGGGAATGGAACTGTATGGGATCTGTATACATAAAAAACCGGCCAGGTGCGAGTCGGACTCGCGCAAAAAGTATTCCGTACCATTATCTATAAAAACGGCAAAAAAAACACGTTTGTTGTATCAAAGCCCCCCTTAAATATTAATTTTATTTTAGATTAATTATTTATTTTTAAAGTTAACAATATAACTCAATATTATGTGAATACTTCAAGTGTCTACCTGTTGCCGTTATCAATATCGAGTAATAACGAGCAAAAAAATCACGTCTATTGTACGGGAGCCCCCTTAAATATTTATTTTATTCTATTTTTTAGTAATGTTTATCATAGCGGCAACAAAAATCCATCATCTGTGAAATTTTCAACTGTCCAACTATCACGGTTCACGAGATACAGCCTGGTGACAGACGGACGGACAGCGGAGTCTTAGTAATAGGTCCTGTTTTACCCTTTAAGTACGGAACCCTAAAATACACCTCAAACGTGTTTTCTCTTGGGATCTAAAAGGAATAAGGATTGATGGTGTCGTAAATAGAAAGATGTAGACATATTTTAAGGGATATTTAGGGTAATCATTTTGGGCAACTTTCACTATGAAACAAATTTGATCAGAGCAACTTTATTTTTATTCCTCCATACAAGGAGCTGACTGCCAGGAACTCCTCACTTTCTTTATGGACGAGCCGGATCAAAATCTACGGGGACTTCAAAAATAAAGTTGCTCTGATCAAGTCGGTTCCATAGTGAAAGTTGTTCAGAATGTTCTACCGCAGCGACTTACGTAAAAGCCATGTTGCAGTGTCTGTTATGATATTTAATCGAGCGAGGGAAGCGTCTCCGTTTCAGCTTAAGCAAAAATGCTTTTGTGCGTCCGGAATTCTGGCTGGTGCCCAGTTCTGCTAGCACAGCTCAGTGACAATGACCAACGGCGATGTTCAACTTTAAGTATCCATTAATTTTCGTTTGGAGATTATTTTTTGAGTAATTAATGATAGAAATTGAGGTAATTGCTAATCATATAAATTAGTAATAAACCAATTGGAAAGGGACTAAAAAAACGTCAGATAAAAGATAAAGTTGACGCCGTCGGTCGTCGCGTCATTGTCACTGAGCGTTCATTGTCTACTGGAATTAAGCCCCTGTTCCCAAACTCGAACTCAAAAATTTCTTTATAAATGTACATCTTTATATATTGTGCGTGACAGGAGGCTAGCCCATCGCCGCAGCCCTAGAGATAAGAAGCTTCACTCACGAAGTTTTCCATCTCCGCTATACAGTCCGAATGTACTAAAGATACATCACTTATAATATTCCAGCACCGGATTCCAATACACATCTTCTGTTTTAGAAGCGCATTATAACTATTATTTTTCACAGATCCAACGCTTACTCAAACCCTCATTTTTGTTCGACTTTCCACCCGTTTGCGGGTCAAGATAAAGTCCATTAGGGCATTGTTTGCTGTAACAGACCTTTTGAGCTCTGAAAGTAGCTCCCTTTTTGATATTCATGTATGCCTCGGATTTAGCTGAAAAACTCCCCAGTATTCGGTCAGAAAGTCTATTGAGACGGGGCTTTGAACATGTTATACGTGTGAAAAATTCTTGAGATTTTAGGGGGAGTATTGTGCGGGAAATTTAAGATGATGACTAACTATGTTACTTGTTGCTTACTTGGCTAACATTAACATAAGAATTTATATACAAGCTCATACATTGCTTCTGGCCCCAGACTAGAATTGTGTCATGGGAACCAGTATCAGTGACGTCACACAAGACCTTAGGTTTTATTTGTTTCCTAGCCGAGATTCGAACGCGGGACCTCTCGCTTGGGACGCAGAGCCTCGAACCGCAACTCCATAGAGATCCTCATGGGTCCTGCAGATTTTGAATTTGTCATTTGAGCAATTTAAAAACCATGTAAAAGCGACTTTGTCTAAATAGGGATATTACAATGTTCAAGATTACTTAAATGACGGGACTATATGGGGTTAATCCAACTCAACAAAGAACTCTCTTTATAATTTTGTTAAACACAACAGATTTGTAAAAGAGATCTAATAATCAATCTTTATAGATTGATTATTCTCCTAAGAGTTTCTTAGAGATTCTTCTCCCACAGAGGTCCAATGTAGACGAGAGGCAATCAATGACGTTTGCAATGTTTATGTAAATATCTACAGTAATAAAGAAATTTGAATTTCAGTTAGAATTTTTGAATTTTGCAAATACTGATGTTTTCTCCCTGCTGTACTGGATGAAATATCTCATTATTACTTATTTTTACACCCATAAGCACATTTGAACTATTTTCACAATCCGACACGGAAGCAAACAAAATGAAATAATACAAACTGCCACGTCTATTAGTTAAATATATTGCGTTGCATTCACATGAATAAGCTAAAAACAATAATTTCCAGACAGCCCAAAGAGTTTGGATTTCGGAAAATGCTGTCTATGATTTTTACATTTCTGTGATAATGGTACAAACACTCCGTACGACCGTGAGTTGATGTGGGCTGAGAATCATAACGATGATGATATTACATAAAGGCTTTAATTTTATAGCTTACGTTGAACTGTTTCCTAAATTCAGTAAAAAGTAACATCCCAAAATAACATTTTCACCCTAAATTTACTTAATGTTCGCCAAAATTTTACACCCTATTTTATACTAAACTACGCCTCGCTCCGCTCGGCTTTACTTCCGCCCCAGGTTGTATGACCTAACAAAACCATCGTTAGATACTCTGACAGAAAATGGCCTATAGCAACCAATACTTTTCTGTGAAACTACACGAGGGCACTTATTTTGGAGAACATTTAACATATTTGGGGGTCAAAACTTATATGTATTGGTAAACAATAAATTTTTCGTAATTTCTTTATTGTACTAGAAAAAAACAGACAAACATATAACTTATAATAGAAATAACATGTACAAAGGCGAGCTTATCTTTCAAAAGAGATTTCTTCCAGCGAACCAAGATACGAGTTATACATATATGTATACTAAAAACAATATTATACGGATAACCCTAATTGCTAAAAATAGACTGCATACACAATTACTTAAATACAACGTAACAATATGAATAAATCGTATAATAACCTAATACGTACCAATATATATATCTAACTAGAAAGGGACAGATAGTGCTTCTTTAGCCAGTTTTTGAATATATTTAGACATCGACTGTCCCTGATAGTGCAGGGAAGCTCATTCCACAGTCGTATGGCTCGGATTCTGGACCCGTGCTCGTAGGCTGCAGTGGAGCTATCTGGAGCTTTGAGCGTAGACGCCATATTTGTTGACGAATTGTATCAGGTGGCGAGTTAGACACTTCTTCTTAACTTCTTTTTCTTATTAGCAGACTTAAAAATGGAGGTAAGCGCTTTTTAATACTAGTGGCTTTGTGAACTGTAGACCTCGCAAGCGACACAGGAATTTGCGCTTTTTTATTATTTTCTAACTCCAAACTTCACACTTCAAAATATTTATTTCAAAATTGTTTCTTACAAACACTTTTGGAATGGCATTTGAATCTATATAATACAAGAAAAACTACTACCGCTTCGAAACGTGTTACGGCATCGGAGAAGAAGCGGCGCAAGAAACCCACAATACACAATTACAGTTCACATTCCGATAATGTGATCTGTAACTGTGACCCTATAGAAAAAAGTATTATTCCTTTCAATCAGATCATAGAGGTCAAAGTGTAAAATTTTCTTTCTTTACTCATATTCAAAAAATAAAAGAGAAACCAGACCCATCACTACTAGCCGGTTGGAAAAGTATCAAAATGTTCTACTGTGCACAATTATAATTTAAACGACCCGAATAATTTATATCAATACTTTTTTTCCTTGTTAAGCGAAAAATTTTAGATTATATTCAAATTCATGAAATAAATTAATACTAGATTTAAGTTCAGTGATTGGGCGACCACAGGTTTGCGGATTAGCAGAGATAGACTTTTTGAACTTTATGAACAAAGAAACATGACAAATAGTGATAGGTTAAATGAATATCTCAAAGATTACTCCAAAACGTTCAAGAAGCCAAAGCGAATTTCATAAGTATAAAATTAAATCTTCCGACGATAATCTATTCTGGGTCCGTTCCTTTTCCTCGTGTGTGTAAATGATTTGCCATTCATGGTACAAAACATGTCAGAGATAGTATTACTTGCAGATGAAACGTCACTAATTTTTTAAATTAAGAGACAGTAAATTGACTTACAGGGGGCCGTTCGCGCTATTTTGTATAGTCAACGAACGTCAAAGGTATGGTTCTGGTTCAGTTCCAGTTGTAATTCAACTTTGGTTCGGTTCAATGAAATTCGGTATCGCGCTAAAGTTTTAGTAGAGACCGAAGCTGAACCTTATCCGAACCATTGTCGTAATCAAAACATTAGAGATGTAGCATCGATTGTGTATAATCGACCGTCGATTTCACCTTTTTGTTGTTAACTACTCTATTTTTGACCACACTTGGGTGGGAATTCGTGGAATTTGATGTGTTTACTGGGTGAACGAAAAATTACAGATAAAAGATTCAAGTGGATAGAAATGTAGCTTTATAAATAAGTGTATTCCAGGCTCCCTCTGAGGGCGAAGCTCGGGATCTACAAGTCCTACGCGAGATCCCGCCTCCCCTACGCGACCCCAGCATGGTACGCCCTGTGCTCGGAGACGAACAAACGGAGATTCCGAGCCCAAGAGAACCTCTCTCTGCGTACCATCGTCGGCGCCCCCAACTACGTCAGGAACGCGACAATCCAGAGGGACCTAAGATGGGAAACCGTGGACCAGTTTGTCCAGAGGCTGGCGAAGGGCATGTTTGCGCGTGCGGATGCGTCACAACACCCGCACATCGCCGACTGGCGCCGCACCACGCGCGCCCGCCCATCGCCGCCGCCTGCCACGCGACCTGGTTGCCTAGCCGGCGATCACCCACTGCATACCAGCGCCACATGAAGACCACCGCCCGCAAGGGCCATCCCATGACCTGGGTTGGAGTCTTATCGACACTCTGACCATGACCTGTCCACAGGTATGGACAGAGGCGATTCTTCGGGAAGAAGTTCGTTGACCTGACCCGTGGGGGGAGTGCGCAGACATCCTCAACCCCTTAAGAGCAGTTAGGACTGCAAAGGAATGAATCAAGGTATGTAGTTTTCTTTATCTTAAACTTTGTCCCTATCAGAATATAATGCTTTTGTAAGAAGGTGTACAAAGTTTAGATAAATAACAATAACAATGTTAATTGTTTTCATATCCTAAAGGAAAATGTACAGCAAATTGTTTTATTAATATTCCAGCCAGCATAAGCATGTTGGATGTATCAAGGCTGATGGGATTGAAAGTTGAACATCTTAGGGCAAAGGCTGCACAGACTTCCCAGGCTGCTCTGCAGAATGCTCAGACCCCTATAGTATTAATACTATAGCAGTCCTTCAAATGAATTTGTGAAATATTGACGAAGCAGGTAATTATATACTTTACTATCAGTTTGGGTAGGATATAGTTATGTAGGAAATATGCCCTGAATCGTTACTTAATATAAATTTTAATTTTAAAAGTGCCCTTAGTATAATTTTAATGACATTTTCCCCACGAGTTTTCTAAACCATGTTTACTTTTCCTGTAAATATGCTGTAAAAAATATTAGCTATAATTTATTAATTCATGCAATCATGTAAGTATAGTATACTTATATAGTTTTATGTAAAATCTTTCTACTAACTTGTACATTATTTCTTTTTTCAGTGTTGTACCCAACAAAGAGAAGATGTGTGAAAAATATTTAATTATTATTACTAACATATAATATCCCATTGCTGGGCAAAGGTCTCTAATGTGAGAATAATTAAAGTGAGATAACTTAAGAACCAAGACATGAATAAAACAAATTTACCTAGTTAAATATCATTTATTTTAGTCCTTAATCTATCAACAATTGCGCTCCCCGCAATAGACTTACTATCATATCATTCATAGAATGTCACCCTTTTTTGTTATAGTATCTCTCCTCATGTTCATTAGGGGTAACTATAGACATATGAGTACCATCTCCACAAGCCAGAACCCCTGGCAATCTGTACTTTTTGAAAAATCTGAAAATAATAAACATTTACATACAGGCACATACAGTGCTCCTGGCCCCACACTAGGGTACTCTGGGTTGTGGAAACCAGAAACAACGATGACAAGACTGGGTTTTGTTTTCTTTATCCCAAGCCGGGGATTGAACCCAGGACCTCTCTCATGGTAGGCAGGGCAACAACCGTACATGGTAGCAGCACCACAGTTGTCCTATGCCTATATTATAATTAGTACAACTTCAAATCAAATCAGAGACAGTCCGTCAACTTACATTTTTTTAAATTGTTTGTTTGAAAGAACACTATCTTTCTCATCAATGCTAAGTATAAGCATGTATTAGTATGTATTTGATATATTAGTATATGATATATATTTTAGTATTATGTAGATATTGGTAAGTAGTAGTATTTAATGTTGTGCCCATATGTAGCTGTAGTTTCTTTTTACCCCTCCAATCAAGGTTTGCTGGGAGAAATTTCCTGTTAGAGATAAGCTCGCCTTTGTACATGTTTTTACCTTTATATATTTTTTTGTATTCTCTGTTTTGTGCAGTAAAGTATATATTTAAACTTATAAGCCACACAATCTTGGTATGCTTTTTTTTGTTTATTACCAAACCAAAAGTAATAATCTAAAATAAATTGTGATAGGCAAACTAATAAATAGGAATTGTATGAAGTATGAGGCAGTACACTCTTGTCAGGAAGTTACGCCATTATGGTGTAAAAGATCAGGCACTTGGCCTTCTGGAGTCATATCTAACAGATAGGGTTCAGATGGTCGATGTTAATGGGAAAAGATCACCTGGGTCTTCAATAAGTATGGGCGTACCGCAAGGTTCAATTCTTGGTCCTTTCTTGTTTTTAGTATATATTAATGATTTACCTTACCTTGTTAAAGCAAAACATGGGTTAGTATTGTTTGCCGATGATACTTCTTTGATATTTAAAGTTAAAAGACAGCAATCAAATTATGACGAGGTAAACAATGCTATCTCTAGTATAGTGAACTGGTTTACTGTTAACAATTTAATACTTAATGAAAATAAAACTAAATGTATTAAATTCGTGTTACCCAATGTGAACCCGGTAACTACAGACATATTTATAAAAGGACAGAGATTGGACCTTGTGCAGTCGACTGTCTTTTTGGGCATTACTTTAGACGCCAAACTACAATGGGATCCTCATATAAATAAATTATCGAACAGACTGAGTTAGGCAGCGTTCGCAGTTAAAAAAATTAGAGCTCTTACCGACGTAGACACCGCTAGACTAATCTACTTTAGTTACTTTCATAGTCTAATGACCTATGGTATTTTATTGTGGGGTCACGCTGCGAATGCTAAGAGTATATTTATTCTGCAGAAACAGGCTGTTCGTGCAATTTATAGATTAGGGCCTAGAGTGTCACTGAGGGAAAAGTTTAAAGAAATCAATATTCTGACATTTGTGTCTCAATATATCTATGACAATCTTGTGTATGTAAAAAGAAATATAACTAATTTTCAGAAGTACAGTGATATACACAATTTTAATACTAGAAATAAAGACAAGTTGGTTGCTTATGTAAGCCGACTACATAAAATTAGTAATTCTTTTAAAGGCAATTGTATACGCTATTACAATAAGGTCCCTACTGATATTAAAAACTTACCTTTAGACAAGTTTAAAATAATAATAAAACAGAAATTGTATAAAAAAGGTTACTATAGGATATCTGATTACTTAGAGGACAGATGTCCATGGGAATAGATTGTTTCAGTAACAGGCTGTTTCGATATATAATTAGCATTCATTTTGTAATTTGACAATTTTTTTTTTAAAAAAGGAAACGCAAAAGATGCGACGACTGTGGAGTTTCTTCGGTGAGCTCTTCTCCACAGATTCCGCCATTGTGTTAGTGAACTCACCCAAAAAATGTAATGACGGATCTAAGTGTTGTAACAACATCCTATGGAAATAAATGATTTTTGATTTTGATTTTTTGATTTGCAGATAGGCAGACCACCGGATAGATGGACGCTGAGACGCTGGCTGGCAAGCAGTGGCTGCGGGAGGCTCAGGACCAGAGTAGATAGTGTGGTAAAGAGGAGGCCTATACCCAGCCGTAGGTAAATGTAATCTGATTTGAATTTAATGGAATGATGTTAACATATAGTTACTTACTTCCTTTTAATTTGCTCCCTCCCTATCACGAAGTTGAATGGGAAATTTAAGATTTCTGGCTTGTTGAATGCTAAGGTGACTTGTTTTACAATTTTGGAGACACTTGACTGGTAAACACAGTGTTTAGGCTTTCTCATTCAATCGTCTGGTAGGAGCCTGTGGCAAAATGCTAAACAACCAGTACCTGAAACAAAATGAAAGCACTGTTACTAAGCTCACTTAGTTCTGTTTTTGGGAAACAGGGAACAAAAATTGATCATGTCCAAAGAAAAGTAAATGTGCTGTGATACATTCTAGTACTTTGTATAGTGTTACTAACCTTCGTGTCCACATCCAAAGCACTGGTTGGTGGCAAATTAAGGGTCCACTGAGTAATTAACGTGTCCACAAGCTAACTCCTTCGACCGTCAATATCGCTTGATAAAATCCGATTCTCTGTTTTAGATTGGGCTCGCGCTATAGCTATATCACACTCGTATGCCATTTCCTAAGTCCAGACACATCAATTTCACGATTTTGAACTACTTTTCATCTCAACAATTCTAAACCAGTCCTGAAAAAGTACCTCCACAATAACTTTAACACAACCGTTCGTTTGACAGCGGTTACGGTCCAACTCCAATCGAACTTCGGTTCAACCATCTGTCAAAACATTAGCGCGATACGAAAAGTCCTTAAAGTTGTGTTTCGGTTTTGGTTCAGCTATGGTTCGGTTGATATTTTTTACCGCGATCGCCCCCCAGGAAACAAATAATGCTCTCTCGCGAGTACTTAACTGGTTTGCTGCCAATAACTTGCTTCTGAATTCAAAAAAGACAAAGTGCATAACATTTACTTTACCTAATGTAAGGCAAGTTGAGAGTAACATTAAATTGGGGAAAGACAAACTAAAACTAGTCGATGAAACTGTATTTCTCGGCATCACTATTGATGCCAAACTACAGTACGGTCCCCATATTGTAAAACTGCTAGGCTTATATATTTTAGTTATTTCTATAGCATTATGTCCTACGGCAACTCCTATGGGGACAAGCTGCTTATATTGAGACCATCTTCATTTTTCAGAAGAGAGCGATCCGATTTATTTATGAGCTAGGTAATAGAGAGTGTCTGAGATACTTGTTCAAAGAAACCAACATCCTAACAGTTGCAAGTCAATATATCTTTGAAAACATAGTCTATGTGAGGAAAAACATCATAGCTTCAAAACCATTGATAGCCGCCACAATGTGTAAACTAGAAATAAACATAAGCTTTCTTTTCCAATGTTCAGGCTCACAAAAGTTGGTAGTTCTTTTATGGGACACTGTATACGCTTCTAAATTAAAATTCCGCAAGAAATAAAAAACTTAACTGAATCTCGATTAAAAAAATGTATAAAACACACTTTGTGCACAAAGGCCTAATACAAAATTAATGATTTTGTACAAGACACTGACATCTGGCATTAAACCAGTTCATTGCCCCCTATATATTATGCACTAATAATTAAGCACCTACTTAATGTTTTATTATGCTTACTTGATTATGTTATGACGTTCATTAAGTCTCAATTTATGTGCTATTATGAATCAAAATCTTTGAACTTGTACTTGAACTTGAACTCAAAAGGTCTGTTACAGCAAACAATGCCCTAATGGACTTTATCTTGACCCGCAAACGGGTGGAAAGTCGAACAATAATGAGGGTTTGAGTGAGCGTTGGATCTGTGAAAAATAATAGTTATAACGCGTTTCTCAAGCAGGAAATGCGGTTTGGAATCCGGTGCTGGAATATTATAAGTGATGTATCTTTAGTACATTCGGACTGTATAGCGGAGATGGAAAACTTCGCGAGTAAAGCTTCTTATCTCTAGGGCTGCGGCGATGGGCTAGCCTCCTGTCACGCACAATGGAGTATTGAATAACTGGCTTAACGTGGGCATAGTTGAGCCTTCGCCACTCCATCGCCACTGTGGAAAAGGTCTGACACTGTGTAAGTTAGATAGCCAGTTGATATAGCGTCGCGCCTTTTATTAATCGGCAGAGGCACGAATATGCATAATATGTGGCCGGTAATTAAATACGATGCAATATACATTAGTTGTAGTAGTAGTTGACGACCCGAATGGCCGAGTCGGCAATGACCCTGCCTACGAAGCCAAGGGTCCCGGGTTCGAGTCCCGGTGGGGGCAAATATTTGTTTGATGACAACGGAAGTTTGTACCCTAGTCATGGTTGTTTATCTATCTAAGTATAATATTTATCTATATATGTATGTGTATCGTTGTCTAGTACCCAAGATACAGGGAATCCTAGTTTAGGGCTAGATCAATGTGTGTAAATAGTGTCCAAGGTATTGTTATTATTATTATTATTATTAGTTAATAAATTTTAAACCCAATAAACCATTAGATCATAGCTGATTGAGCAGGGGCAGCGAGCGAAGCTTCTCCGTTTAAGCTTGGGCAAAAAAGCTTTCGTAAGTCTGGATTTCTGTTGGTACTTCTGTCTGGCGGTTCTCCTCTACAGGTCGCATTTCTAAACCAATTCACGTAGAAAAATTCGATAATTATATGTTTTTTTTTGTCGATTCATTTTTTTTTCATGATTTGGGGTTGAGAATGTAAAAACAAACAGTACAGCACAAACGGCTTAACAGATTTTGACAAATAAGGTGTCGTTGAAGTCGGTTTGTGAAGACCGTGATAGTGACACGGGCTAAATAATTTTGAAAAATAATGTAAATTTCGCAAATTTCCTGTATCGCTTGCGAGGCCCACCGCTCACTGAGCCACTATTAATTTACAAAAACGAGACTGCCCACAATTGCATTGATTGACATTAACAATACTTAACAGATTCTTGCATCTACTATAGAGGGAAGTAACATAGAATTATATATTGGTATATAAAGTAAAATATATATACATATATAATATACATTTGCAGACTGCTTCATGGTTTTATTATAAAATATTTGATTTATCTAATAAAACACGAAGTATTCCGCTAATTTGTGACTTCGGTTGACATTTGTTTTCTGCCCTAATTTGCCAATCTATACAACATGGGTTTATTGGAAGCAATCTCTTGTCAAAGATAAGTTTAACAATTATACATTATGTCGCCTTATAAATAAACGGAGGGATATTATATAAATATTTATATAGTTACCGTCCTGCCTTGTCTAATATAGGATGGCGAAGCACTGTTGCATCCAACACCCTGTATAAGGCAGAAATACAACAAGTTATATAATATCGTTACAAAACACAGAAATATAAGCACAGTTAAGACAGTCTCAGCTAACAGTTTTCAAACTTTCACAGGATATTGTGGCTAGAAAGTTAGTCCGCCAGCGACGGGGTTAATCTTTGCAAAGATTATCCAGAAAGAAAAGTTTATCCGTGGTCGTTTGCGAACTATAAAATAATTAGTTTGTAGCTCAATATTCTGGACAGGCGCACACAGTAATGAGGCTATTGACAAACGTAGCCAAATCAGCTTTAGAATTGACTATGCTACAATAATAAGGCCAAATAATTTCACGTTTGGAAAATGTATTTAACAAGAGACTCTGTGAGCTGTAGGCCCTGCAAGCGACACAGGAAAGTTGAGTTTTTTTCATTATTTTTAACCCCACACTTCCTTCAAGTTTATCGGATGAATAAGTGGCTTAGTTATTAAAACCAATAAAAACAAATAATCCTACTAAATTTTCTTTCAATACCACATTCAAACTTATGAATGCACCTGGTTACTTACGTGAAGTATGAAAGTAGCCGCACCAATAAGTTTGCTAACTACATTTATGATCTAAAAGCCAACCTATTCATTTTTTACTAAAATTATATAACCTATTTCACTCTCACGGTGACCACTAATCCAATGACTTCTAATTTGCTAAAATCTGTAAAGCAGTTTGTGCTGCAGTAGTTTTTTTTTTACATTTTTAGTCCTCTAATTCAACACAAAAAAAAAATCGAGAAAAAATGTAACATAATTATAAAACATGTTCACAAAAGTGCACTATAATCGGCTGAGAAATGTGAATTTTAGAGGAGAACAGCCGGATAGAATCCGAACAGAAATGCATACATACGAAAGCATTTTTGCCTAAGATGAAACTGAGACGCGCCGCTCGCTTGCACAACAATTAGTATTCGTATACAGCAAGTCAATTCCATACGTGCATATATTTAAGAAACATGACATCGTAATTATTGTTAAAATTAATTTTTAATAATTATTCTAGGTTCACTTAGTTTGACTTTCATTGCATTTCATTCAGAAAATTTCATTAACTTTTCTTTTCACCTACTTCACTGCACATTTTATCATAAATGCGATACTGGCGCCCAACGTGGGGCCGACCTTGGCGTCTGAGTTTGCCTACAAAAAGTCAGGTCTTAAACCTAAACAGGACAATTCACATCAGTCTTACCCTCAAAAGCAAAGTCAAAACCTTTCTAAGAATAATTCAAGTAATAATTCCCATCAAGGTATGTATGTATGTATGTACGTTTATTACGAAAATATAAAAACTTAATACTAATTACATCGGGTGCCTATAAACCCAGTGGGTTTCCCAGGCACCAAGGAATTTAGATTTCAGCCATGTTATGAATATATACTACTCAAAAGAAAATACCACTAAGTATTTTGATTGCTACGTGAAAAATATAGTAAACAGTAATGTATATTTATTAAAATAACATGAAACAAGGCTTTTGTTTTAACTTATGCTAATAACCATTTAATTGTGTAGTCAATTGTTTCACTTATTTCAATTAACATGAAATTAGTCCATTGTCAACAGCAAAAACTAAACAGAAACTCTTTGCAAAACAAAACAAAAACTGACACAAGCTGTTTTTTTTAATGGTTTAGTAACGGGTGTGTCCTCCTCTCCTGTTTTCACACTCCTGGTGCCTTGAATGCATACTCTCGATTAAGTTTCTTATGTTTTCATCAGGTATCTCTTCCCACGCACGTTTCAGAGCATCCATAAGCTGTTGCTGGTTGTGAACCTCTTGCTCATGCTCCCTAACCCTTCGTTTTAATTGGTCCCACATATGCTCTATTGGATTTAAATCCGGACTATACGCTGGCCATGGTAGGACACGAATATGGGAGTCATCCAGTACAGTGTGAGTGGCCCGAGCTGTGTGTGGGCGGGCATTGTCATGCATTAACCAGAACCCTGGCCCCACTCTCTGTGAGAATGGAATCACATGAGGCCTGATGACTTCATCGATGTACCGTTGTGCAGTTACTGTGCCTTGATTTAAGAAAACCAGCTCAGTTTTGCCTTGTAAGCTAATCCCAGCCCAAACCATCACACTAGGACCTCCAAAGCGGTCAATTTCCTTGATGCAGACATCGGAAAATCTCTCACCCTGTCGTCTCCATACTCTAATCCGCCGATCATCACTACAAAGCTTCACTTTACACTCATCTGTGAAGAGCACCATACCCCATTGATTCATGCTCCAATCTGAGTGTTCGCGGCAAAAACTTAAACGATTTCCACGTTGAACCCTAGATAAAGGAATTCGTACTACTCGGCGTCTGGACCTTTGCTGGTCTTCATGCAGTCGATTACGTATCGTTTGGTCACGAACACGAGTCCCCGTTGTCAACCGTAGGCGATTTTGTAACTTACGTGCCGTCACAGAGCGCTCTCGACGGGCACTCAATCGGATGTAGCGATCCTCTTGTGCCGTAGTCGCTCGCACCCTGCCCGATCCAGGCCTTCTTGCAACACTGCCAGTCTCTTGGAACCGATCCCACACATTGTGGATGGCTCGGCGAGAGAAACCCAACGAAAAAGCAACAGACCGCTGTGAATGACCTTCAGCAATCAATGTAACGGCTCTGGTGGCAGTAATGGTATCCATATGCCTTCGTTGACGTGGCATTATTAACAAAAGATGTTAAAAGAAGCAAATGATGGACAGAGATAGTTTTTTAACAGAATAAAATTGTGATTCCATCTGAAAGGAATTTGACCTGAAACTCGTTTTTTTTATTTGCTTCAATTTCTGGCCAGCTGTAAGACTTAAACACCAGCATTAAAGAGGTGGATACTGAAGGAGGCCGGACATCATTAATTAGTCACTTATTAATTAGTTTACATGTAAAAATTTACTCAAAAACAGAAATATGTAAGTGGCCCTTATTTTCTTTTGAGTAGTATAGATGAAGGTACAGATCACTTCTATTACTTAACATAATGACAATAATAAAAAATTAATGTTAAAAACATGTGAATCATCTTCATCATCAGGTAATAGCCGTTATTACGTCCATGCAATTAACAAGCCCGCACCTTGGTGTCCGAGATGCCGTGACAATTCACATAATTTCCGGCAATGTACTGTCAAGGGTGATGAAGCGTTTTATTACAAGTATGGCAAAAAAGTGTTACAATCCCAGATTCCCCCGATTGCAAACAGTCTCGTTCTTCTAGCACAAAAAACTAGGTAGGCAAAATTTAAGCACAATTAACCCTTTTGATAAAACAGACTGGACAGAATGGTTAAAATCTGTCAATAGCTTCTTCAATTTCTACAAAACCGCCTCATTTCTGCATTCTAAACCTGACAAAGATAGCAGACCCTACGTTTCTGTTAAAATTAATGATATATCAGAATCAGGACTGTTGGATTCCGGTTCCTTCTCCTTCAACAGTGGGGTAATGTAGAGAAGAGGCAAAAAAACTAATAATATGTAAATATTTACAGCAATTAAGAAATTTTGACTTTGACTGTGACTTTGACTGGCCTTTTGGCAAAGGATACATGTACCTGTTTCAATTGAAATACCATGAAATATAAGTTGCAAGAAATTAATAAAAAATCTAAAAGAACTGTATAAATCATTCCCTCACTCCTAAATGCAGTGAGGAAATGGCGAATTTTAACAACAAATTACCAGCTCGACGACTGTATACTTGGTAACCACCAGCAGACTCACCGACGAACTTATTGAGGAATCAGATCAACTTTATTCTCGTTAAAACTTATCGCGGAGCAGATATTGGGTCAGACCATAACCTTGTGGTTGGAACATTCGCCACAAAATTAAAGATATCTCTACTGAGAGTTAAATATACACGACAGAGGCTTCACTGCGACCTCAGTAACAGGGTAGATGAGTTACAAAAGCAAAATGCTCTATCTTCAGTGTCATCAGAACAGACCTGGAAGTCTTTAAAAGATAACATCGTGAAAACGGCTTGAGAGACATTTACAAGTAACGTAAATGGGAACACTGTAAAACAAGATGGCATGATAAGTGATAGCCTAGATATGATGGATCAAAGAAGACTAGTCAAAAACAATGATCCACATTGTACAACATTATTTATAAAGACATTGGATGGAAATATATAGAGGCCACGGACTAGGGGTTTAATGCAAAATGAGCGGAATTATAGTCTTTACAAGTCAAACATGACTAATTTAACATTTATAAAAAGTTAAAATCTTTATTAGGGCACAATAAGAGACCTTGCACTACTACTATCCTAGATACAAAAGAAAACCCAGCTGCCACAGTATTGAAGATAAGTTAAGGTTATAAAAAAGTACATAGAATGCTGTTTGCCGATGACAGATGTGAAACCCACCTGGGGACACTGGAACATTCTGGACCTGCCATCACAAAGGATGGCAGCTTCCATGCTATTAAATTGGCGATGTTTAAGCCGTAGGACCTGATGAAATCCCAGAAGAGGTTATCCAACTGCTGCAATATGAGTGTTTGGATAACCTGGTGCATTTGTTTAATTCTTTATTATTGGTATAGAACAGGCAACATCCCTAAAGACTGGCTGAACTCTACTTCCGTCATTCTTCTCAAAATCAAAAATGTGCAACTATGCAGTGACTACCGCACTATTAAATTGATGTGCAAACAATGTGTAAGCGGTTAGATGCGTTTGAAATGTGGGTTAACAGAAGGATGTTGAAGATATCAAAGACAGATAGAATAACAAATGTTGCAGTCCTGGAGATAATGAAGAAAGGAGTAGAGCTGATGAAGACAATTAAAGGCAGGAAGCTACAATATTTCGGTCATGTGATGCTTAACGCCAAATATAACAGCTTCAGCTGATAATCCATGAAAAGACACAGGGATGCAGAAGACTCGGTCGCCGACGTACCTCCTGGCTTAAAAACATCCGAGAATGGTTCTGGATGAGCACAACATCCTTATTCTGGAAGGCAGTATTCCGTGTGCAGATTGCCCTCATGATCGCCAACCTCCAATAGGAGATGGCACCCGAAGTAGAAGACACACTATAAGTAGGCCAACTATGTTGAACAACTGTATCCAGGGGAAAGGATGACAACCTATGTTAAACTATACAATAGCCTATGTTAAACTCCGTCAAGCACGGGGAAAATTGTTCACCAGGTTAATACACTACCTAGCTATTTATCAGAATTGAGTTCCGAAATGTATCATTTTATCACCAAAAACTATAATTGTATTAGATATATTACTTTTGATTCAACTCAAATAGATGTAAAGTTAAAAATGTAGCCTTACTTCTTTTTTTGATAAACAGGGTATAACAGAAATAGGTAGTCATATTTTAAGTGATAGTTATAAGCATCATTTTGGACAACTTTCAGGGTGAAACTGATTTTCTCAAAGCAACGCTATTTTTCACTTTTGTACACATTTTGGGCCGGGCGAACAGCTGATTTGTGTGGAAAAGTGAAAAAAAATTGCTTTGATCAAATCGGTTTCATCGTAAAAGTTGTTCAGAATGATGCCCATAACAACCCCCAAAATATGACTACACTTTTCTGTTACAACCTGTATATTAAAACAAGAAGCAGAAGAAGGCTACATATTTAACTTGACAACTGTATGAGTTAAATCAAACAAGCAAGTGAGTAATCACTTTACATTCACAGATTAAATTCGATTAACATCTTTGTAGAACCAAACGAGAAAATTGGTTATTTCAGGTACTTCATCTAGTTAACTTGACAAACATCTTAGTTTAATCAAACAAGCAAGTTAGTTATCATATCACATTCACAGATTAAATCCAATCAATAAAAATATATATAGAACAATTTGTCAATTCAATTTGACAAACATCGACGGAACATTACGGAAATTTAATCGACATCTTTGTAGAGCCAAACGAGTAAATGGTTTATTGCAATAACTTTACAAATATAACTTGAAAAACATCTTAGTTGAATCAAATTAGCAAGTTGGTCACCATATCATCACCTTCACAGATAATATTCCATCAACATTTGTATGGAACCAAACGAGAAAATTGGTTACAACAATTAAATAAAAAAGTTAGCTTGACAAACATCTTAGTTGAATCAAAACAACAAGTTCGTCATCATAGCACCTTCACAGATTATTGGGTCAACACATTTGTAGAATCAAACTAAGAAATTGGTTTACTACAGTTACTTTAATAAGTTAACTTCACAAAGGTCAATCAAACATATAAATGTTTTACAACAGTAAACAGTTATTATTATTTGTTTTAACGAAGTTGTTGTAGCCAAGGTCTTTGTAGGCTCGTATGGAGTTTAGATACTTGATCACATTGATCAAAATTAAGTTTGCGACAATCAAACTCACAACAAAACAAACAAAACAATCAAATTTTTACATGCAGCTGATGTAATATCTCGAATCAGCATAAAATACACAAATGTAAAATCCCGCTCCGATATGCAAATCGGGCAAATAGGTAACAATGAAAACTATTAGCTATTATCTCTATTGGATAGCGACTTCAATACCATTAACAATGGGCGAAGGTATAAAATTGATAATGTTTCAACTACACACCGAATGCTCCGATAAAATTAATCGAAATACCATAATTCGATTAAACTGCCAAGTGAATATTGGAGCACGTGACCCGTATATTTGGTTAACCCAGACGTAACGGGACTTTTGAAAATTAGATCACGATTTTGAACTTTAACTCTTTAAGTGAAGGTTTACTATGGTTTTGTATCGTTTTGTCAAACGATAGGTCCAAGTGGGTTAATACCGAGGAGGGGTGGAAGTATGGTAGAATTGGCTTTATCGGAAATATACAGAATTATTTATAAGAAATATTCACTTTACGGACTATATTATTGTTTGTTTGTTTTACAGGGTATAATAGCAAGTTTTAGTCTGTGGAGTGGTCAGGCAAAGGCTTCGCAAAAATGATTATTGGATTACTGAAATATAGATCTAGCAAAACTCAAAAAACTCATTCTATAGTAGTAAACTGGATATATGGAAATATATGATAATAATAATCATTATATGATTATTTGTTTAAGATACTACCAATACAATCCATTTTATTTATATTACGTGCCTGCAGTGAAAATATATATTGATATAGATCAAAACAGTCATTCCTCCATTATATACAGAATGAAACAATAAAATTCTCAGCGGGAACGTGTGAAGTAGTGAGGGTATAGCTTTATCGTATCTCTGGTTTATGGGGAGTTTCTACACTTGCTGCCATGAAAACTCAATCCACTTCTATAGTATAAAATGAAGGTAAGTATGCACTTTCACTTTTTTGGGATTCCGTACCTAATGCGTGCCAAAGCGGACCCTTTTACTGAGCTTCCCTCCGACCGTCTAGAAAGCAGTATCTCATGAACCGTTTGATTTTTTTACAGAATATATTTGTTGTCGCTTTAGCAACAAAAATTGACGTGCACGCAATTAGTAAATAAAGGAGTCCCTATAAAAGAGACGTCTCTTTTTCGTTTCTAGGTCCGAATCGCATTTCACCGTTTTTTTTAAATAGCTAAGGACATCGTAAAGATGCTGATATATATAATCGTAGCGATGCTGAGATAATAGTTATTTACGCTAAGTGAATGAATAAAATTGTTTCTAGCTATCCCTCCCTATACATCTGCTGTTGTATTACATACAATATTGATTTTTAGTGGTGTTATGTTGTCCATTTGACAACATAACATCACTAAAAATCAATATTCAAATCCAAGAATCCCCTGAATCGATACAATTTCCGTGCCCTCAACCGCATATACCATAATACCTACATCATTGTATTCGTTATCAAAGCACGTAGGGATTTTATGCACACTATGAGCCTAAGCTAAGGGTATTATATCCTGAGGTACCGACACGACCCTTAAACCCTTCGACCCAAAGGTAATAATATAGATTGTAGTTAATAATTGGTACAAGTCGGAATATAATTGGGTTTGACGTTTTAAACTGTGTTGTGTATTTTGATTTAATTGAGTGGCTGCCTTATTTAGGGCATGGGTTATCAATCAGTCAATGACGTGTCTAGAGCCGATTAAAACCATATTTTGCAATCACAGATATTATAGATGTATGCATTTATTATTTATTAACCGTTGCCCGCGGCTTCGCTCACGCTAAGTCTTGTAAAAATGGCCAGTTCAATACAAACTTTGACGCATAATATAGTCCTGTTGCTATATTCCTCATTATCCATAAAGAAGTCTTCTCTATGCCTGCCTGACTTACAACTTTAAGTTATTTTATTTTAAAACAAACTTTGACCACAGTTTTCCCCAATTTTCGATTTCGCATATTCCCTGCTTAGTGCGGCCCCTACGCTACATAAGGAACCCCTGAACAAAGTTTCATGATTCTAGCTGTTCTGGTTGAGGCTGTGGGTTATCTGTCAGTCAGTCAGTGTTAGCAATTTATCAAGTAAAATTCTGTAACTCCAATAGTTTAAGAAAATTTACTATTAGTAAATATTCCTTTTTTTTATGATTTCAGTCAGGAATTCGTTGCAGTTGTCATTTTATCTCACTGCGAGGGAATGATGGCAGCGATAGGCTAGCTCACTATCACACTATGGACTGTTTAATTACTGGATTTACTCGCGAAACGGTTTATTTAACAGAGTATGTGTGTGTGTGTGTGTGTGTGTGTGTGTGTGTGAAAAATACGGGGTCCTATCTACGATACCATTACATCCCGCCCGACCAATTATTTGTATACTTCTTAGTCACTTTTGTCATTTATGAATTGTGAATTGCATTTATGTAATTCTCGAATTTTCCAGAATAATCTTCGCTCAAAGGAAGCTCGGTCCACCTTAACCTTAAAACAACTAGAGAAACTGCACACAAGATCGTATATTGTAATTTCTGTAAAGATGCAACCCAGCAAACTTCGAGAAGTGATTCGAGAATCTCGTCCCAATTCCCAACCTTATAAGGGCTTCGTCGATCTCAAAGTAGTTAAGCACATTGCCACACTCTGCCCTGCCATTTTCAACAGAACGTGTGTTTCGGAACTAAGTTGACACTTTTCAGCTCCACTCTAAAACTAATATCGAAGTTTATGACTACGAGTAGAGCGCGACAACTTCACTCTGAATCCTCATGCCACATCACGTATATGGCGAGAGGTGCCTGAGTAAAGTTGTCGGAATATGCCAGTGCAGTGTTCTAACGGTGGCAATAAGCAATGGGAAGGCAGTCTACAAGTAAGAAGGGAGTGCTGTCCTTATAACTATACAAGTAATATGTGGACGTTTTGGCACGACTGCTAACTTAAAGTTTAACTGAAACTTAAAGTCATGCCATTGTCATCTCACGCCATGGAAATGACAACATCAGCAAGGCAATTACGTTATACTTTAATAAAGGTCTGTTGATCATACCCGAACTTTGTCGACTTGAACTACAAAAAATATGAATTTCGAAAAATATGAACTTGTTCAAAATGTTCATTTATATAATTAAAATGCTGTTTGATGATTAAAATATTCCACTCCCTACTAAAGGGGACAAACGACTTTTCACAGAAGCGAAATAATTTTGTTACACCAAATTTTCCTTAAATACTTCAAAAACCTATAAAATACCTGATCAAAATCATGCCTCTATGGACGAACAACTCAAACGAACTCATTAGCCAACCGACTATTACTCGACCGAAATATTTGTATACCATATAGGATGTTTCACTCTCTCAAAGGCGAAACGCAATATTCAACGCGAGATAGATAGATTCATTTGGAATGTCCTCGAATGAAGTCATCCCCTAAAGCCTATGGTTCGAGTGGTGACACGCGACCAATTAGTGAACAAAATGAGGGTGACTTATTGATGAAAAGCTAACATTGCAGACGGGTCTTTTGTACGAGTACTATCGATATCTCGTGTAGTTAATTATGATAAAATTATATAATAAAATTTGTATTATTTAAGCACAAGTAATTTTTAAAAGAGATCTAAAAATCAATCTGTGGGAGTTTCTAGGCCCTTCTTCTCCCACAGTGGTCCAATGTAGAGAATAGGCAAAAAATGACGATTGCTAAGTATATGTAAATATGTACAGTAATAAAGACATTTTGGATTTGGAATTTAAGCTTGTATGTTTATTTGTTGCGTCATATCTACTATGACATTTATTACTGCATCATGTAACCTGACCCCAATCGTAACTACCCGATATTGCATGATTTTATCGGTTTCGATGAAAAAATATAAATGTTGTTGAAATATATGTCAGAAGTACGGGAAAAATAACGAAAAAATATATTTTACTCTTTTTTCATTTCACTTAAACAAAATGAAACCCCATAAAAAATTATTTTTTTATATGTCTGATTGAAATATCATTATTTCTTTCTTTCACAAAAACATTTCATTTATTTCGAATAAAAAAAAGCATTTTTATATGTAATTTGTCATTTTTTTCTCTGGAATCAAATGGTCGACCTTCAGGAACATTTGATTGATTTTTGAAGATATAATTGATAATTTTTAACGTTGTTTTATATTTTTCCGTGTTTATACGTAAGTTTAAAGACACAAATAATTTAAATATTGCTTTTCAATCATTTTAAAAGATAAGTTATACAAAATTATAAGCAATGCACTAAGGGGACTGTGTTTCTGTTTCATCTCCAATCAAATGATGCCCAGCGGCAAACCTACCAAGATCCCGTACGACATCTTTAATACATCATAAGGAAACGTTCATATGGCTTACCTTACCATACCTTCCCTACCTTCTAACGTACTCACATATCAACAGGGTTATTTTTGGACCCCTCTAGTCAAATGTTAAAATGATTAATGGAAAGAAATAAAAAAAAATGGTAAAAAACAGCGTTTATCTTTTTAATCCGCATTTTACTCCAGTTTATAAACCCTAAATCATGGCGCGTTCGATCACCCTTGCGCTCAACACGCCGCAAGCCGACAGTGACCGAGAGTGATAATAATGGGTGGTGCGCGCGGTGAACTAACATTTTTTTTTTATTTGTGGACAAGTTGGCGAAAAAATGTAAAAATACTGTTGTTTTTTTCTTCATAAATTGAGTGTACTCCTGCAATGCCATGACGTGCAAAAATCTGCCTGGTGGCCCAAAAATAGCCCTGTAGATCTTCGGGCTAGCCTCTTAAGAATTGAATCACTGCCAGATATAGGCACTACTGTGCTTCTGCTACCCCGTTTGTAAAAAGTGCGTAACTGTGTATATCCTTGTCTTTTTTCGCATCGCGAAGGTACCTAGAAAAATCGAGCAAAAAATTTGAAATTAAAGTAAATCAGCACTTCATCTATCCCGTCTAAAAACCTCGAGAAAGTTCCATTACGTCACGTGCCACTAAGACACAACACTCGAACCTAAGCACACTCGGGCTCAAGTGGCGACGCGTGATCAATTAGACAAATCAGCGATTGAGGGCGGAATACAGACGGTATTTGAGGGCTTCTTTATGCTTCGGAACAAGGGTGAGATTGGTGGGTGGACAGTTTGGTTTGGTCGACTTTGAGAGTTGCAAAAATTGCCTCTCTACAATTTAACATTATTAACAACCATATACCTACTTCAGTCACGCCTTTAACGGAGATATGAAATTGAATAATATTTTCCATTAAATACCGTCCTTATAACGAGCTAAAATAAACAAATTATCTCGTTACTGGATGGTCTACTTTGAGCTTCGAACCTGCATCATCTGACAAGCGTGCTAATACGCCAAGAACTCTCATATGCCAATTGTTCGATACTGTTAACTTCGACCTCCCGTATGTACCGGTCTGCACACGCCTGCTATAAGCTCAAGGATACCAAGCAAGCGTCTCACTGGTCAGTGTAAACACAGCGATTGTCTCCAGAATCTATGTTATTTGTCTCCTTGTACAGTATTGCTACGGCAATTATGGAGATGCAATATTTATCCACTTGAAATAGATAGTACACTCGGCGTCCGGCTCTACAGACAATTGATGTCTCAGTGTTTAAGATAGATTCACGTAGTAGATTCGGGAACCTATTCCTTCTGCCTTGATAAAGGGAACAAAAGCCTTGATTAAATTACCGCCCAAGGTTTAAAAATATCACTTAGCATTAACGGCCAATGTAGTACTGGTACCTTGTTCAAAACACTAAAGCCCAGCAATTTTAAAATCTCGCTCATTTTTATTCTTTGAGAAAAACTTATTACAAAATTTACTTGGACATTTACAATTAAACTGTTCCCTATGATCCCTATTGGGAGCATTGGGCATTTACTAAATAAACCAAAACACCATGAGCGGTAGGTGGTTTAAAATCGGCCATTTTTATTCCTCAAAAGTGAACGTTTTCAGTCCAAGGGGAGTGGAGTATAAACCAGTTAAAACTATCAGAACAGTAACACGTAATGATACCTAAGTTTCATAAAAAATGAGCAGCCTTTTTTTTTTGGGCATTGTTTGTATCTTTGGTTAATCGGGAAGGTAATATATATCATATTAATATTTGCCATTTCAACCCATCAGCTCTAGTACTTATATTCCCTCATTCGAATATTTTCCCGCTCTTGCTCGTAAAACCAAATAAAATTGATATATTTATTTAATTATGGCTTGTTACTTCAGATGTTGTGTTGATAACCCTGATATGTTTTGCTACATTTGTGGTGAATACATATTAAAAGACCAGCGAAAATCTTTTAAAAATGTTTTTATTTTTCTAACTTCGGTATTTAAATTCGCGATCAAAATGTAGTTGCTTCATAGAGCATGTAAAAAGTGGATTGAAAATTTGAGATAATGGGGGAAAGGAACACATAAGTCTTTGAATTTTGGAATACCTATGATTTGGCGAGAAAGAAAAAAACATCATTACCACTGTTATTTTTGTATGACCAATATATTATTATCAACAAAAAAATTGCCACAAATGGAAATATCCCAACATTTCTTCAGCCAAAAGATCTATTCCTCATTCGGAAAATGTACCTATACCAAACATAATCTAGGAGATCTTAGCGAAGAACAAGGAGAACGCTTCCATCAAGATATAAAGTTAATAGAGAATAGGTATCATGGCAAATGCGACGTTCATATGATCGTCGATTTTTGCTGGGAAATAATGCGCGAATGCCTAAGACAATTTCACTCGAAAAAATCACTTAGAAGACAATTTCTTGATGTAAAATGTGGAAAAAAAAATTCTGTAAAAATGCACTTTTTTCTGTTTCATAAACTAGGGCAGTTACAAAAAACATAAGCATTTTTGAAATCATCCTCCAACACATACCTAAAATCAGGCTTAAAAAGGCACCAATATGTGAGCAGGCCTGTATCAAAAGAACAGCGATTAAAAGTCAAAAAAACGTCTGACGAAATTTATTGAAAGGCCCTCGTAAAAATATACATGTTTCCGCAACTGTAATGGTGAATAAATTGAAGTAACAACTTCTACAACTCATTTCATTATCATCCCTATTACCATTAAAATGTTGTGTCACTTTCATAAAATACTACGCTATTAAATTTACCTTAAAAATACACGGCAAAGAAAAATGGCGGAATTTTCACAGGAGTTTTACATAAACTTTATATCATCTACACGTGCGTTCGTTCAACGTAAATGCACTTGCAATTTCATAGTTAATTTATTAAGTTATGCTCCATAGTGAGTGGATAATGCAAATTTATTATTCTTGTACGACACCCCTTAGTTGCTCTAGGGGTGTCACATGAGGTTTTTATCCGACTGCACCAGAACGAGGCTATGTATGTTTGTAATTATGTATGTTTTTTTGTGTTAATATATGTTTGTATGTATAATAAATCATTTCGTTGGCACGCACTATAGCCCAAAGAGTTTGATAGAATTTAACAAATGAGGTGTGGTTGGATTTGGGAAGACCATGAGTGGTTTTGGTGATAAAATATGCTTCGATGTTAATTTGATGCCAGAAATGTAAACAAGCAACTGTCATGTTCTAGAACAAAACCGTTGACTTTGACATTCATGTAATACTTTTTGTACTGGAAAATGACAGTTGTTTGTTTACAATTCTGGACTCAAATAAAAAATCGCAGTATAGTAGTTTGGATTTTGATTGGCAAAATATAGTTTACAAAGATAATGGGGCGGATACTTTCATCCTCCATGTAGGTAACCAATAGCGCTATTATGTATTTATGATATCAATCGCATAACAAGTCAAATTGTAAAATCGTCTAATCAGAACAAGGCAATTTTACACGAGCTTTCATTTCTAGCGAAGAAATTGACTGATTTCGAATTTGAATAGAATTGCTATTGATATCTGAAATAGATAATAAGGCTAGGCTATCCGTAGTACGGATCCGGATGTACGTTATTTGTTTTTATAATAATACCACATGTAAAGAGGATCGATCACAAAACAAAACCTATTTTTCACGCTTCTTTCCCTATTGTGTGTCAGTAGGACTGATAGCATCTACATTTAGATAGAAAATCAATCACTCTATGTAGTGAAGGCATTCATACCTGCATTGTACGAATAAAGTTACGACTTTTGTGGCGTAGCTGTTAAAATCTACCCAACAAGCGTCGTGTCCCGTACTGTAATTCCAGCCAGACAGACAGAAAGTGAAAAATATCTGGGAAAATGAAAAACGTTTGGATTTAGGCACTTATTTATCATAAGAATAAAGTCCGTACCGTTAACTGGCATTTAATCAAATGACTCAAGGTCCATCTGGCAAAGAACTGAATAAAACCTTTTACGAGATGACTAAACTTGCCTAGGCAAATTATTAACGCAATACGAATTGGCCTTGCGCCAATCCCCCCACTCCGCTCCGCTTCACTCGGCTCCAGGTTGTCCCTATAAAATAAAGTTATGATTTAACACAGCCTTACTTATTTGGAAAGCAAGTGACCTAAAACAACCTATTCGTGTTACGCCTAAGTTGACTCTGAAAGAAATCAGCTGTTGCGTTGTCGCCATCTTGCAAAACCTAATTTTCCCGGTTCTCCGTTCATCTACTTAATAGAGCTTAATAGAGGGCATTAATACTCCGAGAGTTTTAATGACTAATTATGTACAGTTACATACAATAGTTTATCTACACACATATCATAAGCTCTCTTTGATGTGTTCAGGAACCGCATGTTCGACCGGCATTGTGGCATTGATCATTGCTCTGTAGTTGTTTAGCTTGTTCTGTAGTACCAACTGCGTCTGCGTTCGAAATTTGAATGTCATAATTTGACAAATTTTGGTACATTATGGTCATAATGATCAATATTCAGATAAGAAATGAGTTTTTACCAAGCATTTTATCATTAAGCTGGTCGTAACGTGTGGTTTTTGGACGCAGTAAAGAGGGTTCATGATACATATGTGTGTAGATAAAAGATAATATTCAAAGTATTCCGAGACAACCCTACCGCACTAGGTGCGTCAGTGCCGTACGTAGGGCACAATAAAGTCTTTGTAACGAACCCGCCTCACCTTCTGCTAATTAAATTAAACCGCAGCGTTATCAGAAGCTGGCACAAAACTCTCGTAAAGAACTGTTCTCGGGTTTGGTGAACTTTGAACTTTGGTTTAGACGTGGTGTAGACAGTACGTAATTAGAAGGTTGTAGGTTGGCACAAAGTTATGGTACGATATTATAGTGTATCGCCACACTCCTTTTTCTATAAGTGATCGTAAAAGCACAGGTTGGGTAGCGTTTAGCCAATACATTATTTTTCACTTCTCATGCTCGAAAAGTCCTTCTTCATGCTGGATGTAGGCCAAAGACAATAGATCCATTCAGCTTGACAGACGAGGTGACTGCATTTAATAAACTTGTTATTGTAATTCATTTACTTTAATGTATTTTTATTAATGTTGCATTGTAAAAAAATAAACTAAAAACTTATAAAAACAAGTATAATCAAAAAAAAACATTAAAAAATCCACGTACGGATCGACAGTATCGCGTAGGACCCAAGCGTAAAATGACATGCAGAACTTTTATATATAAAAATAAAAATACAATGGTGGGAAAGAGACTGTCTTCTTTTTTACTTTTATTTAGTAATTTCTTTGCGAAACTTGTTGTTTCGTAAAACAAAGTAAATTAATATGTCGTGAAGCAAAGAGGAATCGTCAAAAAAAAAAAAGATTTACAGACGATAACTTTACGTGATAACGTCATAAGAAACGCTTAGGCCGATCGTGCCTCTCTATCGCTTGTTACGCGCTCTCGCTTTCACGCTGGGCTCAGGCAGAACGTGACAAAGATTCATGTTTTTTCATGCGTGTAGCCGGCGTTCATCGATTTATAAGACACGTTATCACATCAAAAAAAGGAAAATGAGTCATTAAACAGACATTGCCGCCTAATTCCAAGCAAATTTTTCTTAAAACATGTGAAAATTTCATGCTCTGGAGAAGTGGCAAATAAGTCTATACATTCTCAAAAAGTATTTTTTACATTATCACTGTTTTATTTTCTTAGAATAGAAGTGAAAAGCAGAGTGTGTAACTTAAAACCCAATTTATCCTGGACGTAATTATCCAACCTCGCCTACAAGTCTTGTAGAATGGCTTATTTTATGCCCTTGTGGTACAAACTACTATTATTTTACTACCTTAAAGATTTTGCGAAGTCCCCACTGAAGGTATGTCTAAGAGGGGAGTAATGTCTATCCAATGTCTTAACTCTATACTAAAAGCCACTTTCATCAACCTAATACCACACAAAAGAAATAATTCCACAAATTGTCTGCCCTGGTTTTCTTTAAGAGATTATAATAGAGTAACAAAAAAACTGGTATCCCGAATCCGATATCTGCAGTCGGCATGGCTGACTCTAATTTGCCAATCGCTGGGAAAACCAACCGTGGACGAGTTCATACTAAAGGGGACTAAGCAAGGTAACTTTATCTTAAAATAATATGTTAGGTTCATCTTTAGGCTTTTGTACTCAAAAGAGATTGGTGTCTGACGTTGTCCATTCCTATTGTACTACCTATATACTACCTACCGCTTGTGGCCGCCCCTTCCTGACCCGTCTCAGTACAGTAATGCTTAGCCGGTTCTTATTAACATATCTCTAATAAATTGTCATGTCATGTGTAGTATGTGTTAATAAACACATACATATGTATGTATGTGTTTATTAACACATACGTCATTTATGGTTTAACTTTTAGCCGCTTTAGGTTTAGCCGCTACAGCATTTTTTATTAATAACATAAAAAGTTAAACCATAAATGACACCCATACAGATGTAACAGGGAAAATATCATGGTATAGTATTATATTGTGGGTACGCGTTAGCATTGCAATAGCGGTCATCGACTCCTATATACCAATGTGCGCTCATGATTGGGTTAGCTTTACTCACTTATTGCCTCCAAAATTTTTAATTACTGTCATCGTTACCGGTTCGCAGTAGCAGTCGGGTCGATGACCTCTACCGCGAAACTTACGTGTACCCACTGTTTATCCAAAAGTAGAAAGTGAAAGAAGCGCGGTTCATCGAAAAAACCATATAAGAGAATAATCTAAGATGGATGGAATGGATCGGGCCTCTTTCAATCGAAACTGATTGTATGATTACTGCAAATAATAATATGGTTCGTGTACAAGATGTCCCATATATCGTCGTCAAGCGAATGCCAGGAAATAGGCCTGCGTGTAGATCTGACAAAAAATATTTAAAAATTGCTAGTATTTAGTCGTACATCAAAAATACTGATTTTCACAGCAAAAAGGATTAACGAAAACACTTTTTATGTTTTAAATATTTAATGTGTACTTAAGTTTATGTGTTAAGTATTTTTTGTTGTTGTTACAAGTTCAACCTAACACGAAGGATAAAGGGGCCTTCGCTTCGCTCAACCCCTTTACTCTTCACCTAAGCTACCGAAAAATTTGGCCTGATATTTGCTGTGCAAATCAGTATTACTAGAAATGTATGATAGGATACCGATTTTTAGAAATTTTACCCAAATTATTTTTATAATAATCAAAGATTTTAAAATATTTTTCCCAGTCCCTGTTTAATCAAGTCTACATCCGGGTACTCTCTTGACTTTGAGTTACGGGACAGCCTGAACGCATAAGATGGTTCATAATACGGTCTCGGCATTTTTTTTTGTATGACTAAGATAATAGTATAAGTTACATATAAAAAAGTAACGTATTTCCACAGGTCGCCTCTCGCACAGACCCATCACAGACGTGCTCGTAATACGGACTCCGCTCCGTCCGTGCGCCGCGACTTCTAACTCCGAGTCTACGTATCGAATGTGTAATAAGCATGCCTACTTATCCCTGTGCAGTGGATGTAACGAGCTTCCCGAATGAGGCGGCACAGGTAGCTCAATTCGAGAGTTTTCTGGTTAGTTGTTAGACAGAAAATTGCAGACATTTAAACATAAACTTAACATAATCGTATATATAAAGGGTCAGACATTGCTTCTGGCCCATACTAGGATACCCTGTGTTATGGAGACCAGAAACAGCGACGTCCGTCGCATCCAAAAACTTGTGCAAACGTAAGTGCCGCGATGCCAAGCGGCGCCATATTTATGAGTGCATAGAGATGTACACCCCAGCCCAGGTCTGAAAGTTTCTCAAAACCCTTGGTGTTGGCAAGACCCAGGAATCTTCTTCATGTAATGTCGATCTCAACGGTCTCAACCAGTTCTTCTCTTCTCCCCCTGTTGCGATGAACCCCGCCACAAAAGAGGCATACCTTCGTCGTCAACGGCTGAAGGCTGCAGTCTGTACCTCACTGTTCAACTTTAGTCTCGTTGGAATCGGGGCAGTCAGAAAAGCAATATTAGCTATAACCTCGAAAGCTGCTGGTGGCGACATCAGCCATCTAACGATCCACAGTGTCCTTAAAGTGTTGTTTCCGCCTATTACCCACATTATTAACCATTCTCTTTCGGTCAGCTCTTCTCCTGGTCTGTTGAAGAAAGCGGTCGTCATCCCACTGCCCTTGTCTTTAATATGTATATTTCAACGTATTAAAAACTATTATTGGAATCTTCACACAAGTGATTCCAATTTTGGTGATTAAATGTTAAGTTAAAATCTCACTGGAGGTAGTGAAAAGGTATATTTTCAAAAAACGCTAAATAATCGCGTTTTCGTGTTGTGAACCTATTACGTATAACAAACGTGGTTCTTCTAGAATAACCAGGAAACAACGCCACACTACAGAACCTACATAACCACCCTCACGCCTCTCTCGCGAGAACAATGGAACCCTAAACAAAGGCTACGAAGTTGCACCCCTCAAGAGAAGGGCACTTAACTTTTAATACTTTAAAAAGTGACCGAGGTACAAAGGGACGGCCCTTTGGATGCCAGAGGCTGTACTTTGCCATGGATATATGTGTCGAGAGCATCTATGAGATCTTTATACATTAAGGTAGCGAAGCGTTCCGGGTTACGCTTCAAAAAACTAGCGAGAGTTCCTGAGTTTAAATGAACGAATGAAAACGGCTCGGGAGGAAGAATATATAGGCCAAGTGCGGGAGGTTGGCAACACTATACAACTCAAGGGGGGACAGGAATGCACGGCCCAGTAATGTCCGGCCCCGGAATGCCCGTCCTCCATTACTCCAACTCAACCCCCATTCAACAAGGGCTCACATTCAAGTTAGAAGCTATGTGAAGATGTTCCTAGGGTCCGGAGATCAGACAGTCCAACCTCTCTGCAATATGGGCCAGAATGCTGTAGGAGCCTACGCGCACTCGGTCATCAGGGGCGCCGCCCTGGCTCTAACTCACATAAAAGTCTGACGTGTGCGCCTTTGCGACCTACTCTGACCTTTCCACCCACCCAGCCTTTTCCAACTCGTGGGAGGCTGAATTTTGAAAATCTATTACTGAGTTGATCACCTGCATTGTTCAAATTCTTATATCTGCCAAATTAACAGATTTAATTTGAGATTGATATTAATAACCCCCCCCCCCTTCCATTCAAAGTTTATCCCCCCATCCCCCTTGACGGGGGGAAATTTAAAAAATCACTTGCTTGGTTGACGTCTGCCCGCAAAAGGTAGGCAGTTTCTAGGTATGAGACGTGTATAATTATCATACAAACCTCAACCTCTCTTTTCCCTTATGTAGTAACCACCACTTAGGGGATGAATTTGCGAAATCCCTTCTTAGTGCTACCCTAGGTTTGCCTATTTAAGGCACCCCGTGCGTTGTATATATCAGTCAGTCAATCAGTCAATAATGCAGAATTTTGAATTTTATATATGTCACCGTAAGATTGTCAAAACCGTTAGTTGATAAACTGACGTTTTTTTTTCTGGTCAGTTGGTCAACTATCGACAGATAGTAAACTGTAGCGTACTGCTTACTATATGACGCGTTAGTTGATAAACTACCGTTAGCTTAGTTACCAGTTTTAACCGATTAAAACCGTTAAATAGTAAACTGGTTAAAACTTGAATTGCAAACGAAATACCAGGGCAAACACTGCGGTAGCTTAGAGGGGGCGAGCGCAGCGAAGCCTCCGAATAGTCTTCGTGTTAGGTTGACATGTAAGACGAAAATAAACGTAAATTCCAAACCCTGTTGGTCTGGTTTACTATCTGTCGACAGTTGATCAACTAACGCGTTAGTTTATCGACTAATAATTTTGCCTATCTTACGGTGACATATACATTTAGATTCTTCCGTCCATTTAAGGTCAAAAGTCTACCTCAAAGATCCCACTTCCACAACTAAAGCCATTAACATTCACAAATCCTAGCACGTCTAACCGCACCCTCTCGTGTCGTTCGCATACATTTAGCTAATTGTTAGTTTAGTGCTAGTTGCTTCAGTCTGAAACGTCACTGGGTGCTGAATGCTACGTTGCAATTTCTTATTTTAGACGCGCCTTCCTAATTTAGGTGTATCACTTACTGGTGCAGGGTCGATGTCGTTTTTCACGTCATAATACTGTGACGTGTAGGTAATTATTCAACACCGCCTGCACGTGTCCTGTGGGTGTTGATGCTGATGAGCAACAAACTGTGCTTGAAGAAAAACATGATAACTTTAAGCTTCTCGATAGAGTAACACACCAAAATACTTTGACATTATTTAGGGGAAATATTAAACTGCATATCAAAAATACTGATTTGCACAGCAAATATAAGGACAAAATACTGCGGTAGCTTCTTAGGCGAAGGCTCTTTATCCTTCGTGCTAGGTTCAATATGTAAGAACAACAAAACATACTTAAAACATAAACTTAAGTACTTATTAAATATTTTAAACATAAAAAGTATTTTTGTTGATCCTTTCTTGTTGTGCAAATCAGTATTTTTGATGTGCGATTAAATACTTATTTAGTATTGACTAATGTCAAATTTGTTACTAGTTTGCTAATGCACAAGTAACCTCTGATCTGAAGGGGATGGATCTTATGTACATGTAAGTATTTTGTGAAATAGAAATATTCAAATTTTAAAAACTGACTACTCAGAATTGAGAAATATCGTCACTTTTGATGCTAACGTCGCGCTAATGTAGGTATTTCAACTCCAACCTCCTGCAGCGGAAATTCCCGCTGCAGAGAATTTGAGGGTGACACTTGTTATATTTTAATGCTGGATGTTTCACAGAAGCCTAATATGAAACTAAACTGAAACGTTTAAAACATGTTGCTGTTGACTTGCAACCTAAAAAAATGGGTCAAGGGCGGGTCTGAATCGCACACGAAGGGTTCCGTACCATCATACAATAATACTTAAGGAGTTTAATATAATAAAATAAATACAAAGACTGAGTAGACTGATTGCGCTAACGACGACTATGAGAGAGCCGCGAAATTTGGATGATATTTGAATGATAATAATTTGGTAATTGACCGGGAAGTAAAAATTGTAAAACAAAAAATATCGCTTTCTAATTTCATAAATTGATTGATCTCTTTCGATACAAAAAAATGCATTTATTATTTCATTAATTTATTGATGTCTTATTTAAATACTGTGACCTGGAAAAATTTGGCTAGGGGTCACCGTTAAGGATAAATTATTCGAATACTATGAGGTAAAAATTCCGCTGACATAACATTAGGATGCGGATGTCCAGCGGACTCTAACAGTTACGTCACAAACATAACAAAATCGCAATAAACTAAATATAACAAAACGCTTGACGACCCGAATGGCCGAGTCGGCAGTGACCCTGCCATACGAAGCCAAGGGCCCCGGGTTCGAGTCCCGGTGGGGGCAAATATTTGGTTGATGGGAACGGATGTTTGTACCCTAGTCATGTTTGTTTATCTATCTAAGTATAATATTTATCTATATAAGTATGTGTAACGTTGTCTAGTACCCAAGATACAGGGAATCCTAGTTTGGGGCTAGATCAATGTGTGTAAATAGTGTCCAAAGTAATATTATTATTATAACTTTGTATATTTTGAATTTGTTTATGGGGTTATGAACCCTATGAGTGAGTTTAGAAATAACTTAACAAAAATCACTACATATTTTCGCATTCGATACCCCTCCATCAACCCGCACCGGCTCTATCTTACCCGGGTAAAAGTCCGTGCCCCTCGGTGAGGACAATGGCGGGCTACATTAGCATTTAAATTTTCACATTCGGGAAGGTACAGTGGCGCCCTCTGTTGCAACGTTACTCAGTGATATCGGCAAGTTGCCGCGCTGCACTCAATTTACCGTTCACGAGGCGCCGGCTCCATCAGGGCTCTATTCTCACTCGGCGCTCACACGGCTGCAGTTTAAACTCGCTCCAGTACGATGACTACCAAACGATTTTAGATAATAGGCCATTCTAAAAAAATACTTGCTGCTTTTTTATGAAATTTTAGCCTATTTTGAAAAACCCATTTCAATATTTCGATTAACGCTCAATTGGACCTGAGCTTGCAGAATTTTTCATTGGTTTTCGCATTTATTTCTAAGGTTAAAAATCGGTGGGACGAATAGTCCTTCAGTCCAATTAAAGGTTAATAGATTTCTACATATATTTTTTAGTATTCGATAACGCAGATGTCTTTAGGAACGTAAATAATAATAAAATATAAATATTTGTTTATCTACACGTATCATAAACCCTCTTTATTGCGTCCAAAAACCGCACGTTACGACCAGCATAATGAATATACTACTTGGTAAAAACTCATTTCTTATCTGAATATATTATGACCATAATGTATCAATATTTCGACATAGACATTCAAATTTTGAACGTCGACGCCCGCCTGCATGCCGCCCCTAGTTTGTCTGTAAAATTGGTACTACTGAACTAGCTAAACAAGTGCAGAGCAATGATCAATGCCACAATGCTGGTCGAACATGCGGTTCCTGAACTCCATTATGTATCAGTCACATAATAGTAGTTTATGTGACTGCTGCATAATGTAGGGCATTAAAACTCGAGAGTGGGTTTATGAAACGAGCCGAAGGCGAGTTTCATAATAATATCACTCGAGAGTTTTAATGCCTAATTATGTACAGTTACATACACTAGTTTATCTACACACATATCATAAGCTCTCTTTGATGTGTTCAGGAACCGCATGTTTGACTGGCATTGTGGTTCTGTAATTGTCTAGCTTGTTCTTTAGTACTAACTTCACGCAGGCGGGCGTCGGCGTTCGAAATTTGAATGTCAGTACCAACTTCACAAACAAACTAGGGACGGCACGCGGGTGGGCGTTGGCGTTCGAAATTTTAATGTCTGAGAAATTTAATATAACCTCTATCGAACAACGACGTAAGGTATTGGACCGGAAATACTTGCATAATTTGATTCACAATAGAATAGATAGCCCATCCTTACTTGAACCCTTAAAATTTAGCTATTTCACAAGAACCCGTAACTTTAGATCATTTCATTTGTATGTCCATCGAATGAATGTCTTCTTTAATGAACCAATGTCTAGAATGTGTCGTTAATGTCGTTTATATAGTAAATTAACTATTGAAGTACGTGATGAGATTGATATATATGATAATAATCGTTACAAATTTAATAAATCAGTCCATTTTTTTTTATTAATCCTCTGCTCGTTTTCACTCTAAATTTAATTATTTAATTTTAATTTTATCTTTATTTTTATCTGAATTATAATTAATGTATCTTATGTGATACCTAATTGAATGATGTAATTATTTAATTTACGAATAATTGCCAATTTGATGCACGTTACTGAAATTTTTATTGTAAAATATATATATTTTAATGTTGATTAATTGTGTTCCGCTTCCCGTATGTCACTATATGTGTTTACATACTTTGGAGAGCAGACGGGAACCATATTCTGTGTATGCTTTAACAATGTAATTTTGTGATTGTTATCTGTTTTGTAAACCAAATAAATAAATAAATACAACCGTGACCCTCAAAAAAAAAACGAGGGTTTACGTTAGGTCAGGTTAGGTTATGATTGTGTAGGCCTGGTACTTACCTAGTAATAATAATAATAATAATACCTTGGACACCTTTTACACACATTGATCTAGCCCCAAACTAGGATTCCCTGTATCTTGGGTACTAGACAACGATATATATACTTATATAGAGAAATATTATACTTAGATAGATAAACAACCATGACTAGGGTACAAACATTCGTTCTCATCAAACAAACATTTGCCCCCACCGGGACTCGAACCCGGGACCCTTGGTTTCGTAGGCAGCGTCACTACCGACTCGGCCATTCGGGTCGTCATAATGTGTAATTTTTCAGATAAGATGTGAGTTTTTACCAAGTAGTTTAACATTATGCTGATCGTAACGTGCGGTTTTTGTATGCAGTAAAGAGGGTTTATGAGACGTGTGTACATAAAAACTATTATTGGAATCTTAACACAATTTTGGTGATTAAATGTTATGTTAAAATATATAGTGAACTCGAAGTTTGCCTACTGTCCACACTCTGCCGAGCCTGCCTGCGTTACCGAGACAAACTATGCGGAGCGTATAAACTGGCGTCGAGTTCGTTTGTGGGACTGTAATTATGCGTGAGGCTTGCGCCGTGATGTGATGAGTGGAATGGCCGGGATTGTTCCAATTGCGGAATTACGTTTGATCGTTAGATGAGTTTTCTGCGGGCTGTGTTACATCAGGGATTCTGTGATGTATCTTATGAGTGACAGATTTACTAATACCCGTAGAAGAGTTGCTTATTACATTGGCAATACTGTGCCTCTGCCACTCCGTAGTGGAACGGACATGATGACGCTAGGTTAGTCTTGTTTTGTTTTCCTTAGTTCAACCAAACCCTTTCTAGTATACTACTAGAAAGGGTTACTAGCCATAAGTTTACTCCTGGTATTATTTGTATTCTGTTTTGTGTATTGTGACGTTCGACTTAACGCTTTATCTTATCTTTTCTTATTTTAGCGCCAATAATTAAATGACATAAGGTCACGACGTCACGCCTTTTCCCATACGATGTGGCAGAGGCACATATACGTCCATGATAGGCCAGTTATTCGATAATCCATTTTTCGTGACAGGGGGCTAGCCCTTTATCTGAGCAATGGAGATGAAGGTTTCCTTACATTTTAAACCAACTTAACATAAAATAAGTTAAATAATTCACTTTTAAGGTTAAACGGTTTTATGAAAAGAAAGATAGTAATGATGTAGAGCATATACAAAAGGTAAGGAATAATAAAGTAGGTCTAAGTTACCGTCATCACACCACTCTCATCAATCTAGGGCATTGATCAGGCAAGCAATAAATTCGTGGATACCCATAATGAGGTGGTGGTCAACAACAAAACAATAATGAAATAAAAAACCTGTCAAGTGAGAGTCTAATTCACGCACGAAGGGTTCCGTACCACCGTACAATGGTAGGGATGATGTGAGTGAATAATTGGATTTTACAAAGCAAAATGTCGTTTACAAAGTTATTAGTGCGGCTACTTTCACACTCCATGTAGTTTGTATGTGGTATTTCAATAATTAATGTATGGGAGCCTGATTAAATATTTAATTTATTCTGTTTTTTAGTATTTGTTGTTGTTATAGCGACAACATAAATCATCTGTGAAAATTCAATCTGTCTAACTATCACGGTTCATATGAGATACAGCCTGGTGACAGATGGACTGACGGACGGACGGACAGCGGAGGCTTATTAATTGGGTCCCGTTTGGCACCCTTCGGGTACGGAACCTTAAAAAAAGAACGAGTTTTCAATCCATTTGTTTCAATTTATTTGTTTAACAAATCTCGATTTTAGTGATTCTTCTTTGCTCTCTTCTTCAGCATGTTCTTGTCTACGGCTGGACATATGCCCCCCTCCTAGTTAGTGAAAAGGGTACAGTAAATCAGTAGTAAGTATATCTTTTATATGATATTGTGAGTCTGACAATGTTTAGTATATAATTTTTAATCCATTTTACGGTTTTTCATTTGTGTTTCTGTCTCGACTGGAATAACAGTAGAATAAGTAATTCTTTTCCGTTATTCTGTGACGGTTTCCCGCGACTAGGGGTCGTGTAACAAAGACCAGGTTTCTGAAGTGAGGCGATATGGTATGTTACTGTGAAACTAAAGCTTTAATGTATTCTACCGTCTCCTAGACACAGATAACAACTTAAATGTGAAGTCCTTAGAATTGCAAATTTGAGAAACCTATGTTATAATATTAGGTACACGTGATGTACGTGTTTACGATGTGACGTACGAATGAAGGAAACACAAATATAATAAACGAAAAATATTGTTTTCCACATTCTAACCTCAAAATAGCAACTTCGCCGCTTGATTTTGGGATCTCAGGCGGAAAAATTATATTCCTAACTCTTTCGAATAGGCTTCTTTACGAAACTCGCTACGACTCGTGCCTTCGGCTCGTGCCGTAAACTTCTCGGTTCGTATATATTCGCCGTCGCGGACTCGTAGGAAATCTACTATTGCCGGCTACTGAACTAAAATTAGCACCTTCGCCGCTTGATTTTGGATTCTCAGGCGGGAAAAATATGTTCTTTACTCGTTCGAAAAGGCTTTTTACGAACCTTGTTACGACCATCACTTTCGGCTCGTGCCGTAAACTTCTCGGTTCGTATTTATAATCCTTTGCGAACTTGTAGGAAATCTATTTCACCTCAGCAGCTCGAACAAGAGGCTTTTGCTGCGAGTAAACAGTGTGCAAAGTTGCATTTTGCTCACTGAGTGAAACAAAGTAGCTTTTTAATTTCGAAAGAAAGAATTCGCTAACAGCTAACGTGCATTGATTTGTAATTCGATGTTATTTGGCTGTTTACGATTTCGCTAATGTCGCAGATACTGCTATCGATTTTTATATCGATACATTTTGTCTTTGCATTTAATTCAAATATAAAAAGTTTTCTAAAACATATGCACATCATTGTCATCTCTATTATTTTTTTCATCATCTACCTATACAATGGATATGATAAGTATTCTACGTACCAAGTGAATGTTACTGAAAGGGAAGTACTGTTTGAAAGGGAAGAGTTTTTTTTTAAATATTACTACATTCTTCACAAAATAAATGGCCCGGTGACAGCGTCCGTGTCACTGACGTAATAAGGTTGAGTTTGGTTTGGCCCACCGGGCCTTTTATTTTGTGAAGACTGTAATTAACATATTGAAACAGATATACTAAATATTAAGATATTAAGATATACGTTAGCATCAGATATATATCAGCTCGAATAGATGTACAACGTCCTTACAAATCAAATTCATCTACACCGCTACAGTGTCAAAATATATCAACATCCATGCTAAGACAGAATTTACTTTTGCTGTGTAGATGTTTCTTATTATTTAAGATGTGTAGACTATCAGAGGATCTTGCGCGCGCACACATAGCCGATGCTTACTTTACCTACAAACCTAATTAATCTCGTATTTCTATCAACTACATACATATTCGGATTTTTAATGCCAACATTATTTAGAAAATGATGATGATGTTGTGGTCCGACCGATTTTAGTCACGGCGAGCGCTTCGAGAGTTTTAGACTCGCTCGTGTGTTCGCATATGGCTTGTGTAGCCTATCTTATTTGTGAAGATCCTCGCACATTGCGGGCATGTGAGCACACCGTTAACATAATTATATTGAGTTAGCGCAGGTGGTCGGGCTTTTAACTCATCGCGCTTGGTGTCGAGTTCGGCGCGCCGGTGGAGCTGAAACTCACGGACTTTGGTTTTAACCAAAGCCCTCCACTCGGGTCTTAGGGCGGCATGGTTTTCCCACTGGGAAGACTCTATGCCAGATCTCTTCATGTGTCGCTTCAGCACATCTTTATACCTGAGGAGTTGTCCTCCATGCTTGCGCTTGCCCTCCTCAAGTTCTGAGTAGAAGATGTGCTTTGCGACCCTCTGCTCTGCCATCCTTGACACGTGTCCGCACCACCGAAGCTGTCGCCGCATGAGGTAAGCTTCAATGCCACCTACATTGGCTCGTCGCAGCACCTCGGTATTCCGCACGCGATCAGACCATCTGACGTTCATAATTTTACGCAGACATCTTAGATTGAACCGGTCTAGCATGCGGATGTGATGACGGTACACAGTCCAAGTTTCCGCAGCATACAGGATGTTAGGCAGAATGACCGCCATGTATACTGAAATCTTCGTACTTAGCTTTATGTCGTGTGAGCAGAAGACCTTGGTATCCAGCTTGCCGAATGCTGCAGCTGCAGCTCTGATCCTGCTGTTGATCTCTGCATCAAGGTTGCACTCGGATGTTAGAGTGCTCTCCAGGTAGCGAAACTTATCGACCTGTTTCAGCTCGTCCTCGCCAAGTTTGATTTTCAGCGCCTCGTGACCGTCAATCTCTAAAGACATCACCTCCGTCTTTTTGACGCTGATTTTTAGGCCAAATTTACGGCAAGATTTGTCTAAATCGGACATGAGCTGTTGCAGGTTGTCTGGGGATTCTGTCACGAAGCATAGGTCATCCGCGTAGATGATCTCAGTAACCATCGCGTGTATGACTTTTGTGCGGGCTTTTAGCCTCGCCAGATTAAACACGCTGCCATCGTTGGGAAAACGGATGCGGATACCTTTTGGAGAGGCCCGTAAGGCCTCCCGGACTACGACCGCAAAATACAACACGAACAATGAAGGCGCGAGAACGCAGCCTTGTTTGACCCCACAGGTCACGGGGAAAAACTAGATTGTTCATCGTTGATAGCGACGCAGCACTGCATGCCATCGTGGAGGAGTCTGAGAAGTCTCACGAACCTCTCCGTGCACCCTATCTTCTTCAGCACCATCCAGAGGGCTTCTCGAGGCAGGCTGTCAAAAGCCTTCTCAAGGTCAACAAAGCACAGATACATGTGACGGCGCTGCTCTCTGCTTTTCTCTTGCAGTTGACGCACTGAGAAGTAAGCCTCAGCTGTGCCTCGGTCAGGTCAAACTGGGTTTCAGTTAGTTTGGCTTCCCAAACTGGGTTTCAGGAAACAATGTTTCTGATAGTCTCATCAGGCGGTTTAGGAGACCGCTCTGATTGTGGTTCCTATCGCGAAATACCGCGATAGGAACCACAATCAGAGCGGTCACCCTTGTTTTTATATAGAGCCCTTATGCGCGAAACTGTATAGGTTGATGGGACCTGTTCTTTATTCCACATAAGATTAAAAAGCTTCCATATTTGCGAATGTAGTTCCTCACCGCCGTATTTAAGCAGTTTTCCTGCTATAAAATCAACGCCAACAGCACGCTTGTTCTGCTGTTGTTTTATTGCGAGGAAAATCTCGCCTTGTGACAACGGCTCATCCAGCTCGCTAGATACGGGGATTTGAGGGATCGAGTTTATGTGTTCCAGATCTGCAGACCGGTCCACATTTAGCAGAGAGTTGAAATATTCCGCCCAACGTTTGAGTATTTCTTCCTTGCTTTTGAGAAAGCCATTGCCACTGGTTTAAGCGGCACTTTTGCAAGTGAAGTCGTACCATCAACTTTCCAACCTCAACGTAGAATTCCCCTAGCTGGTTATTGTCCGCGACCCATTGCATTTGACGAGCTTTGTCCTGCCACCACTTGTTCTTTGTTTCCCGAGTTAGTCTGCGCAACTCCAGGTCACTCTCTCTGATCTCCGCAATACCACGTGGGCTCGTTCTATGCTGTCTGAGGAGACGCCGGTGTTTGTCCATGGCCTCCCTCAGAACTCTATCATTCTCATCAAACCAGTCCTCATTCTTACGGACTTTTAGACCCAAAGTGTTCAAGGCGGTGTCTAATATGTGAGAAGATAGAGTACTCCAGTCAGCATCAACATCACCGAACTCCGTATCGGTGTGCGGCAGCGCGGTTGCCAATGCTTCGACGTATTTTACCCTCGTCCCGAGATGCTTTAGCCCACCCAAGTTTAGACTTGGCGGCTTTGACTTGGCAGCCGACAAGGACGACGGAGGCGAACACGCAGTTTAGTGGCTAGAAGCCGATGATCGGTCCAACAGTGTGCTCCACGCATGACGCGGGTGATTTGGACCTGGGAAACATCTGTTTGCCTCACAATAGCGTAGTCTATGAGATGCCAGTGTTTGGATCTTGGGTGCATCCACGTATTTTTGTGCTTGACGGGAAGTCTGAACAAAGTGTTCGTGATCGCCAGGTCGAGTTGTGCACAAAGATTGAGTAGCAAGTGTCCGTTTTCGTTCATGTTGCCTACTCCGTGTCTGCCCAGGACCTTAGGCCAGGCTGCAAAATCCTGACCTACTCCTGGCATTAAAGTCCCCTAGTAAGAGGATCTGTTCCCTAGGACGTACGTGTTCAATACAGTGAGTCAACTCCTCGTAAAATTGTTCCTTAATGTCATCAGATTTGTCTAGCGTAGGAGCATAGACACTAATGACATTAAGGTGGTTATTATTGTCGAGTTGTAGGCGCAAATATGTAATTTGGTCTGAGATGTACACCGGTAACTCTTGCAGCTGTTTAACAAGCCGATTCTTGATCGCAAAGCTCACGCCTGACCGTCACGATTCGGAGGCTGCGAGTTCTTTCCAGAAGAAAGTGTATCCGCCACCGTGCTCCACCAGATCTCCTTCGTCAGCGAGATGTGTTTCGCTGATAGCAGCCACATCTACGTCATAGCGCGAGAGCTCACGAGCTACAATGGCGGTCTTTCGCTCGGGACAGATGTTCTCCCTGCGGTCAAGGAGTGTTCTTACATTCCATGCACCAAAGGTCAAATCAAGTTTTATGGGTGTTTAAGTAATGTTTTTATTGTGATTTTGACCGCGAAATTTAGGATGCGGAGGCAGCCGCGGTTACTACCATCCATATAGCCTGGGGTGAGCAATTTTTAGGGAACCTTTTCTAGCCCCGTCCAAGGCTGAGCAAGGAGAGCAGTGCTACCCTAAATAGGGCTTCTCTGTCACCCCGGGTGCTGCCGAACACACTATGTCCCCCCAATTCAGAGCGGAAGCGACCACGGTGATCTGAGACCACCCCCGGAGCTGCCTATGTGCAGGCCTCAGACAAAGCCCAGTCTGCATCAAACCGAACCTCTTTACTTCTGCCCATCGCCACAGGACTTTACGTCCTCGGAGTCCAATTTGTGAAGCAGTCATCTGCGCAGGAACATTTTAAGTGCATAAGCGGTCGCGCAGTCGCAGATGCCCTCTCTCGTCCTCGTCCCCCGTAGCCCAATGGAACGGAAACCGCTACGACTGGCGGAGGGTTCGGATGCAGTCTCTAGCCGGCAGTCACTTCTGACCTCAGCTGCCGCCCTAGGCCATCAACATTGCCTTGCTAACTCGCCGGGTCCGCCAAGACTCAGTGCTTATCAGCATGAGCTGCCTTCCCCGCCGAGTTAGACTTGTGCACGTGCGGGAGGTATCCGCGTAGAAACCTGTCTGTCGAAGCCTACCAGGCCCCCTCACCGGGTTTTGCCTACGAGCCGACGTGGTGTACCGGGGTGTGGCCGTCGTGTGCACAACGACTACTTGGAGCCACCGGTGAGAGTTTGTAGAATGACTACCAGTTCGATTTGCCTACCCTACGGGTCGGCTGCAAACCCTGGAGCACCCTACTACACCCAAGAAAATAAATATTCATCTAATAAAGAACTGTTGGAACCGTACCTAATTAAATAATGATTACAAAATAAATCCTTTAGTACATACTAAGAATACAATAAGGCTTATCGCCTTTTTCCATACGGGTTAGCAGAGGCACAGCCAGTTATTCAACACTCGATTTTGCGTGACAGGGGGCTGGCCCATCACCGCAGCTAAGGAGTGTTAAAGGTTTCCCTCACTTTGGTGTCTGCTTTACTAAAACCTATATATGCTTTTAGAATAACAACCTTTGATTAACTGTGAAAGCATGAAAAAAGTAGGCAACTACTTATTTTTGGGAAATATTAAACAGCGCAAGAAAAATATTGATTTGCACAGCAAATATCCCTTATACTTGCTGCGGTAGCTTAGTTGAAGGTTGAAGGGGGTGAGCGAAGCGAAGCGCCCTTTATCCTTCGTGTTAGCTTGAACATGTAAGAACAAAAAAATACTTAAAACATAAGCTTAAGAACTCATTAAATATGTCGTAATGTAAGAATTAAGCTATAGCGTAAATCAGTAAAGATAAGTACGGTGACACAAGCGATACGTGCACTAGCTTAGGTTGGGCCACTAATGTGAAGGTTAGGTGTGCATGCTATAAAAAGGGTGTGCGCGCCAGTCAGCGGGTTAGTCCTCGCGGTATATATTCCTCCTTCCTCCCATATATATCATATACACATATATATCGCCCAAAAGTCCGTATACCACACGAGCTGATGCCCGCTCAATATGTGGGGACCCGGACATATTAGGGAGGTCTGACTCCTGGGCATGGGTAATGCCATTTTTTTCCCCTCCAACAAAAAAAAAAAAACAGCGGGTTAGTCTGTATCGAGCAGTCGTACGGAGCGCACCTCCTCCTACATTATTGGACTAGCCAGTCCCTGTGTCTAGTGTGGTAATTGTGTATCTAGTACTCGCCGTGTCTAGTGTGAATGTAACTAGTGTTCCCAGTGTCAAGTGTCATTATTCTGTGTTTAGTACATGTTTATTTTTTATTTTTAAAAACTGTGTTATAACAAAACTGTTGCCTCCAATGCTCGAGTACCCATCACACCCATCCTCGGGATGCCCTCAGCCATCGGTCCTGACCCTTCTGCGACAAATATGTAAAATATAAAAAGTGTTTTTGCTGAACCCTTTTTGCTGCGCAAATCAGTATTTTTGATGTGCGATTAAATACCAGCCCTTATTTTTACTAACTCAATAGAGTTACGAGTCGCGTAAATTTCCAGTATAGAATACATATAAAATTATTGGCTCAACCCCTTTCCGCAGGCTAAGCTGACGGGTACACATATTTTGTTCACGTTACATTCCCGAAATAGCATAGAAAGGAGCACACGAACTGTGCGGTTTCAGCACGCTGAGGGCTAATTCATACACTTAATGCGGCCTTACGCACCCGAGACCTCTGGCATGGTAATCAGAGCAGCAGTCGTCATGTTTTTAATTTTATTTTTAATGTTGTATATTTTGATTCTCTTATTTGGTATATTCTCATTGCTGAGATGAAAAGTTGTATATGCAATAAGAGACCTAAATTATTTGCATCTCGTGCCTTGAGTCCCTCGCTCACTCAGGATTCTAACGTAGAATCCTTCGCTCAGTCGGGACTCATACAAGCACTCGCAGCAAAAATCTACTTTGCTCTCTTGGTGCACAAATAACTATTGTATCATGTATGGTCAGCAGTCTTTTGTTTCTCCCTTATATGAACGAATAATAAATCAAAAAGGAACCATAAAAGTCTAACAGAGTATTTCGAACAAAACTGATTTTAATGAACTAGAATTCATAATTTTCTTGCAGCAGTCTTTTGTTTGTCCCTTATATGAACGAATAATAAAACAAAAGGAACCACAAAAGTCTAACAGAGTATTTCGAACAAAAATGATTTTAATGAACTGAAATACATATTTTTTACTATACTATACTATAATTATACTTTTTACTACTATACTTTCGTATAGCCGAAGGACAGTTCTCGAGATATGTGTATTGCCAACCGATAAACCTGGTTGAAGGGTCAGTATTTTTTTCATAACTGACAACCTGTCAGGTTTATTGGTTAGTAATCTACCTTTTTATACTAACCGAACAACTTTCTACGGATTCATTAATGGTTTATCAGTTGGTAATAAGTAAGTGACAAACCATTGTATTGTATAGTTTATGCCAACGAAAAACATGACTGGCCACTTTATTGCGTTTTTTGTACAAAATAGGATTTAATCTAATAAACAAAATAATCTTGTCAAAGTGTTCGTTGCCATACTCCTCCGAAACGGCTCAACGGCGCCCTAATTCTATAGACAACAGCTACATACCGCGTCCCATCTCGCTATCTCCTGTCGTCTTCAGGGAGCTCACCCAGGAGGTAATTAAGACTCAGTTGAGCTGTTCCCGGTTCAAGCTATTTACCTTTATTCAGTCTATTTTCACCCTAAGCATTTCGATAGGTGACGTATATTAGAAATATTCTGATCATTAACATATTCATTTATACAAAGACGCAGAAATTGCTTCTGGCCCTCAGTAGGCTACCCTATGTCGTGGGAACCAGAAATAGCATCGTCACACACATATAAATATCCAAGACCTGGCGTATTTTATTTCATCCTCTCCAGCCGGGATTCGAAAGCGGGACCTCTCGCTTGGGAGACAGAGCCTGGGCCGCAACGCCATAGAGGCTATTGAGGTTTCCCAATCTATGGCTAAAAGGTACCTTCTTACTTCTTACTTCTCTTAGGTAAGCTTAGGTATATTAAAATTAAATTTAAATTTAAAATCGTTCATTCAGCAAAAGCAATTTAATAAATTTAAAGCACAGAACAACCTCGTAGAAATTGTTATTAGAACACATATAGATAGCTGTAATGTTAACCTAAGAAATAATCACAGACTAGTTGCGCCCCGGTTTAAGGTTAGCAATTATTTCAAGGGTCAGTGCATTCACTACTACAACAAGATACCTCTGGAGATTGCCATTTGAGCAATTAAAAAACCATGTTAAAGCGACTTTGTCGAAAAAGGAATATTATAATGTCCAAGATTACTTAAATGACGGGACTGTATGAACTTGCTGTTAACAATTCTGTAATTATTTATTCCTGTCTAATTAATAGTATAATTAATACTGTAAGACTTTTATTACTTAAACACAACCAATTTTTAAAAGAGATCTTTAAATCAACTTGTGGGGATTTCTACGCCCCTCTCCTTCCACAGTGGTCCAACGTAGAGAACAGGCAAAAAAGTTCGTTTGCTAATTATATGTAAATATCTATAAAAGCAATAAAGACATTTGATTGATTAATTGATTGATTTTACAAATGCAATTAAAACTTATAATTATGTGGACATCTGACGCATATTCATAAAATTAAGAATCTGCAATTGTTCAAAGGATAAAATCAGCACCGGTTGTTATCTTTTTTCGCTGTTTTTAAGCCAGCACCTATACTTGCAGTTATTAGTTATACATTTCATTTACAGTAACTATGAATTATTTGGGTTTGCTGGAAGAGATCTCTATTTAGAGAAAAGCATGCCTTTGTAGATGTCCTTTCTGTTTATTATATCTTATGTTGTTTTATGTACAGTAAATATATACGAAATAAACGATTTATTTCATTAGTTTTTTACAGCACCTACTTACAGAATTGTAAGTGACATATAGCAAATTTGCGACATATATATATATTTGATTGCGTTGACCTAGAAGTTGATAATACAACCTCAAGATATCACATATATAAGTTATAAGGCATTTCCTTTTCCTTTCCGAGATTCAGCCATGAATCACCACTTAAAAGGGATATTTCCTTTTTCAGACCCAATAATCAGTTAGGAACTCATTAGTTTAGTTGATCTTATTTGAATTATTTTTTATTTTTCTCACGTGTTTGACTTGTAAAAGTCAATTATTTTTGCCTACTGTAAGTAGGCAAAAATAATGTGATTGTAAATCAATATTAATATCAACTTGATATCTCTACGCGTTCTTAGCAGAAGGACAGACCGACAAAGAAGTGATCCAATAAGGGTTAACCTGCTCGCTCGCTTGAAGACTTTGCAGTTTGTTTGATTTTGCAGTTGTTTGATTGTTTTCACTAACGACCTGTTTGAGTATATTGGTAGGGAAATACCTGATAGTCAACTTGTAGTTTATGCGGATGAAACAAATGCTGTCGTTTCAGACAAGGATATAACATCACTCGAATCTAAAGTTAATGTTATTCTAAAACTGTTTGATTCCTGGTTTACAAACAATAACCTGAAAATCAACACCACTAAAACTAATCTACTCTTATTCAAGACCACCGCACGAAATAATGATAAAATAAAGGCTACCCTAAACGGGGACGCAGTGGCGACAGTCAATGTAGTTAGGTTTTTGGGTGTTAATATTGATGCCTCTCTCAACTGGAAGCCCGAACTTACTGCCCTGGAAGGTAGTATTGGCTCAGCGTGCTATGCCCTGAGAAGTCTTAGGGACGTAGTAACTGAAGGACACCTGAAAATGGTTTATTATGCTCTGGTTGAGTCCAAGTTGCGCTATAGCATCAAGTTGTGGGGAAATAGCTATGAATATAATATTTTACAAGCATTCGTGTTACAAAAAAGGGCAATCCGCACGATAGCTCGTATCCAACAGACGGAATCGTGCAGGCCGCACTTCATCAGGTTGGGTATACTGACAGTTCCGGCGCTTTACTTGCTTGTGCTGATGTTCTAGTTCTAGTTAAGAATATTCACAAAATAGAAAACCAGGAACAGAGACATACACGAGAGAATTCGCGTAGAAAGGACTTTCCGATAGTATCTGCACCTAGGTTAGAAGTAGCAAGACATTCAGCGGGTTATCAGTCACTCAGGTTATTTAACCAGCTCCCGACAGAGCTTAAGCTCATGGTTACGCACAGCAGTTTTAAGGACAAGCTAAGAACATTCTTATTGGAAATGAGTCCATACAGTATTGACGAATTCTGCAATCAATCAAAATAACATTATACAATTTTTATTTATGACATGATATTTTATTCCTTGTGTTTATGAATTTATTTATTTATTGTGACATGCGCATGATTAATTTTAGTTTTGACGTTTAATTAGACGTACTTCACTTATGATTACTAATAACTGTTATGCCAGGTATGTGATTTGTATTTGTATTGAATAATTTATTTTGACATGTCAAAGTGTTTTGTTATTTTGTTTGTCTACCTATCATTTAATTTAATTTCAAGAACATTCTTATTGGAAATGAGTACATACAGTATTGACGAATTCTGCAATCAATCAAAATAACATTATACAATTTTTATTTATGACATGATATTTTATTCCTTGTGTTTATGAATTTATTTATTTATTGTGACATGCGCATGATTAATTTTAGTTTTGACGTTTAATTAGACGTACTTCACTCATGATTACTAATAACTGTTATGCCAGGTATGTGATTTGTATTTGTATTGAATAATTTATTTTGACATGTCAAAGTGTTTTGTTATTTTGTTTGTCTACCTATCATTTAATTTAATTTCAATTAAGTTACATTTTATTATATTTCTGGCTTATAATGATTTCACTTGTATAGAATTGTTATACCATTTAAATAATATTTTAGTTTTAATCGATGTATTTCAGACACAATTGTACTTTTGTTTATGAATAAATACTATTGAACTATTGAACAGTCCTAGATTTTAAGGTTGGTATGGTATTGGTACAGAATCCTAAAATAAAAATAAAAAACTGGCCAAGTGCGTGACGCACTTTGCACATTCAGGGTTCCTTAATAAATATAGAATATAAGCCAAAAAAAATAATTATTAGGAAGCTACTCACTTCACATACACCTGATACACCTAGCCAAAATATCACTATCATTCTTCACCAGCAAATTTTTTTTTTTCTATGAATGAAGTTATTGTTTGTAAGAATGACAAAGTTATATTTGCGGTTTTAGTAAATGTTATCTTAGAAACTTCTTATTTTACTTTGTTCAATATTTTTTTGAAAGTGTTTATTAAGATATATATATATACACATTTTTTTTTCTTTTTCAGTCGCTTACCTTAAAATTTGGAGGGGACACATTTTTTTCCACGTTGGAAGGGTCTTTGACGAAAAATGGTTTCATGAACCTCAACGTCATTTTAAAACCTATCTATAGACACCCCACACATATGTTTAGGTTTGGAAAAAAAAAATAACAGTTCCATGTATGGGGAGTGGGGAGCCACCTTTATTTTTATTTTTTTTATTTTTGTACAAGAATCGCAAAGCGGTTTCCAGAATACAACTACATACCAAGTTTCAACTGTGAAGTCATGAGTTTCGGAAAAAAGTTGCTGTGACATACAGACGGACAGACGACAGTCAGACATGACGAAACTATAAAGGTTCCTTGTTTCCCTACAGAACCCTAAAAAAACACGTCGCTTGTTTGCAAAATGCAAAAAAAACAGTAATTCGTTGCTGTCGTCACATATAGCGTCAACAGATATACAAATTCTGTAAAAAAAAAAACCTCTGCTTATAACGGTTCACGAGATATAGCTGTGACAGACGGACAGACAGACTGACTTGCATCGTATCGTACTTATTTACAGATCGACCTAATATCTCCTAGTCGTCGTAGTAAAGTCGACAGTTGTATCGAAGTTTGTAAATAATGTAGTAAATTTTAAAAGTTGTAATTGGCAGGTTAATTTCATAAAACTAAAGATATCGAAACACCAGTTCACAAAATGACAAAGGCGTCCTGTCAAAGCACGAACAGCAGCTTTTAATAACATCGTAAAGTGAGATAGTTAGCTTTTGTGTACAAAGTTTGCTCTTTGTGTCGCTTTATCAAATTGAATTTGGCGGCGAAATTACCAATTTCCAAGTTGTATACAAAGTGTTACAGAAATATGTACTAGCATATAGCGATGTTGGCGGTCACAGAAATAAAAACATGGCGTTATACCATACCTATGCCATTTCCACCGCGGGGTGGCACAGGCATAATTGCGCTCAGTTGCGAATCTGCCCCCCCCTCCAAGTATCTAAGTGCGTCCAAGTTTAGCCGCAACACATCGTGAAAAACATTTAGTATGAAACTGATTTTATTAATTACAATGCTGCGATGCATCGTTTCATTTATTTATTTTTCTACACACGTATCATCTAGGCTAAACTAGACAACATAAAAATGTAGGATAAATATATGTTATAAAAGGTCTATTAGAGATAAGAATGGACTTTTAAAAATACCGGATATATGTTATGTTTAATACTTAAAAATATTTTTCGCAATGCATTATTATTCAACTTAATGAACAAGCGCTCGGAGACGAACTCAGTTTCCTATATGAAACTTACACGCAAAGATAGGTAAAAGAAAAGGGAAATTTTTTTGTTGTTTTATTTTATTTTTAATGTTATTATTACAGGAGTTTAGTAATATTTTCTATAATTTTCTGGGTCTCGGAGCTCGGGCGGCCCCGCGGGGCTCTGCGCGGGAGCATGCGTCAGTCTGCTTCGACGCGATGCGACGGGTATTTGTTTTCTTTGTCTAATTCTCAATGCCATTGGCCCTTGTTCAGCCCTTAAGACCCGCATAATGTAAAACTATTTAGTAAAATTTCTTATCTGAAAATTTGTACATTATGACCATAACAAAAGTTTGTCAAATTATGACATACAAATTTCGAACGCCGACGCCCGCCTGCGTGCAGCCCCTAGTTTGTCTGTGAAGTTGGTACTACAGAACAAATTAAACAACTGTAGAGCAATGAGCAATGCCACAATGCCAGTCAAACATGCGGTTCCTGAACACATCAAAGAGAGCTTATGATATGTGTGTAGATAAACTAGTGTATGTAATTGTACATAATTAGGCATTAAGCTCTCGAGTGATAGTCGAGTAGCAGTCACATAAACTACTATTATTTAGGTAAACCTTACAACTATTATTGTTGTATGCAAGGGATATGTTATGTAATACGCCAATTATAAGTTACTCAAGTATACAGTTAGATGTCAGTGGTCACACTTAAACCTGTCAAGGATTGAGTGGCCACCTTAGTAATGTTAAGAATACTTATAATTTGTTTTGAATAAATAAATAATAAAAAAAAGACACAGCAATTTTAACATTGTTGGTACTTATTTTAGTAAGCAGTTAGTTACTTATGATGAATGTTTACTGCATACTAACCCATATATGGTTTCATAGGTGTTGAACTTTAATTATGAAGCAATAAGGTTGAAAATCGCGATCCATTTCGGGTCAGGCCATGTATTTATGCATATAGACTTGGTCTGAAATAAATGATTATTATTATTATTATTATTATTATTATTAAAGGGTTAAATTTATTGTTAGTGAGTTGTAGCTGGGTTTTTAATGTTTTAATTACCTACTGTTTCTTAAATTATTATTTATATATTTCTCAATATTTCGTGAGGCGGGAGTGGGGGAAGGAGTATGTTTGATCGAAAAATCGGGGATTATTTAATTAGCGTTTAAATACAAACTTGAAAATATAGTTTTAATTAGGTAAATTAGTTACTTTGTGAACTTAATAAATGTAAAACACACCGACACCGTGATATGCCTTTGTTATTCGGGTGTAACATAAAGGTGTAGACATACTTTAGGGGGTTGTTGGGGAATCATTCTGAGTATTTTTTACAAAGAAACCGATTTGATCTAAGCAACTTTAGTTTTCACTTCTCCATCCTGTTTGGGCCGGGCGATCAGGTATTTTGTACGGAGAAGTGAAAATTAATGTAGCTTTGATCAAATTGGTTTTAAAGTGAAAGTAGTTCAGAACGATGCCTATATCAACCCCCATAAGTCTAAACCTTTCTGTTACATCCTGTATAAGTACAGTTGTCAGAAACTTCTTGTGGTTTTACACAGGAAAAAAGAAATGTCACAATTTTGAGAAAATAAATAAATCTTTGAATCTTTGACGAAGTTCTGGACCGAGTGGTATTAGTATATTATTGTAGTAATTTATTTTATTCATAAATATGTTTGTAAGTGCTCGTTTATTTCGTAATATTGTTGTACAGATAGCTCTACCCCTGCTCAGCAATCAACATGTCCCATCTTTGACGACCCGAATGGCCGAGTCGGCACTGACCCTGACTACGAAACCAAGGGTCCCGGGTTCGAGTCCCAGTGGGGGAAAATATTTGTTTGATGAGAACGGATGTTTGTACCCTAGTCATGGTTGTTTATCTATCTAAATATAATATTTATCTATATAAGTATGTGTATTGCTGTCTAGTACCCAAGTCACAGGGAATCCTAGTTTGTGGCTAGATCAATGTGTGTAAATAATGGCCAAGGTATTATTATATTTATATATTACTAGCTGATGCCCGCAACTTCATCTGCGTGTGCCTAGGAATTATTATTAACCGAGATAACGTTACCCTCCTTCTGGTACAGTCGGATAAAAAGTATCCTATATGTTAATCTAGCTCATAAACTACCTCTGTGCTAAATTTCATTCAAATACTTTCAGCCGTTTTAGCGTGAATGAGGCACAAACACACAAACATCCAAACATCCAAACATCCTATCATCGCTCCTTTCAGATTTATAATATTAGTTAGACAGCAAACCATTTTAAGTTTGCTGGAAGACATATTTTATTAGAGATAAGCTCGCCTTTTTATACCATTTTCATGCAACTCTTGTCTTTTTATATGACTTGAGTGCAATAAAAAATATGAAATTATGAAATTATGAGTGGTGAAGTATTGTAAACTCAGCTATTAGGTGTATCATGGATGCCAGGGGTGGAACTAGCCCCCTATCATGCAATAAATTTTAGGGTAAATGGATATGTTAATTTGTGAAGTAACAAAAATTAATATACCGTCATACTTTTTTCGATAAGGGATGGCAGAGTCAAAGTTGAGCGGCAAGCTACTTAGCCTCTCAACAGTCCCCTAAACAATTGTGGTAGTAGGGGGATAACGTTTAACGCCACTCGAATGGCCGAGTCGGCAGTGACCCTGCCTACGAAGCCAAGGATCCCGGATTCAAGTCCCGGTGGGGGCAAATATTTGTTTGATGAGAACGGATGTTTGTAACCTAGTCATGGTTGTTTATCTATCTAAGTATTATATTTATCTAAATAATAAATAGATAAATATTATTTATCTAAATAAGTTTATGTATCGCTGTCTAGTACCCAAGATACAGGGAATCCTAGTTTGGGGCTAGATCAATATGTGTAAATAGTGAACAAGTTATTATTATTATTACATTCCTGTCCAAGATGATTTTGTCTATACACGCTGACGAAAATTGATTTTTACATTGTTGGGTGGGCTATGGTTCTATAAATTGACAACATACCTGAGAAATTGCGTCGTGAACGGCTTAGGTTCTTTTTAATAATGTGGCAACAAATACCAACAGAAAAAAAAAGTTCGCGCGCATGTCTATCGGTGCCTCAGGGTAGTTCAAATCTTTATGTTGAGAAAATAGGGATGGAAATGAATATTCCCTAGTATTTGTTTAGAATTGATAATGTTTAATAAGCGCGCGGGAAATCGGGAGAACCGGGAAAGCGTTATTCCGTGAACGCAATGGTACTGGTGACTGGATAATCAATAATCCAACTTATAAATAAATTATATTGAAATCAGTCCAGCCATTATAGAGGCATACACTTAAACAGACCCGTCAAACTTAAAACATCCCTTTGGCTTTGTTCTCGTTACTGCTGACAGTGAAATAGAAATATAGAAATATAAATAGAAATTTTATTTGCTTATCATGATGTTAATAAGGTGTCTTAAAAATCTAATGTTAGTTTCACATGATATAACCATGCAAATTACATTTTAGTACACAAATTAATAACAAGTCAAATGTAGGTTAATAAAATATGATTGTAATGTCAGTCCATATTATAATTAAATGAGTTATTATTCACATGTGTAAGTCAAGTATTCGTTGACTGAATAAAAAGTTGCATTAACGAGCAGAGTTTTTAATTTATGTTTAAAGGCATGTAAATGCTCGGTTTCTCTAACATTTTGCGGGAGCTTATTAAATATTCGGGTTGACATATTGAATATACTCTTGCCATAGTAAGTTCTAGTGAGCGGCCGTCTGTTTCGCTTCTATACAGGTGATTTTCAAAATCCCCAGCTATATTGAATATTCTGATTCAGAATCACCAGTAGAATAATAAAAAGCGAAAAAAAAGTGGGGTATACGTCGCAGTCAGTTGGTTAAATCAGACACTTAATTAACACCCTAGACCGTTAATTAAAGACCGAATTTTAACCAAGTCACTATTATTTTGATTTAAATAAATCATCGTCGAAAACGTTAACAATCTGTCTTACCGAAAGCCGCCGTGTTGGTTGAATAATATTAAACAAGATGGCGTCACGACAACAGCTGATTATATCAGGGCAAAACATTGCGGTAGCTTAGGTGACGGGTAAAGGGGGTGAACGAAAAATATCCTTCGTGTTAGGTCAACCATGTGTCATGTAACGATATGAACCTAACCAGAACCTAACAGAAAACAACCAGGATAAAATTTAGAAATGACAGTTTATTAGAGCTATTTACAGTGATGAGTATAGAAAAATGATTCGAAGATGAGGATGGATGAAATGAGGACAGGTTTTTATAAAATACAGATTAGGTATTAAAAAAAAAGAAGCGGAGGACACGGAGAGTAGGAGACCGATGGAGTGATGACCAGGATGCAGGTGTAGTAACGGCTCGCAGGATCGCGTTGTAGTAACGGCTCGCAGGATCGCGTTGTAGAAACGGCTCGCAGGATCGCGTTGTAGGAACGGCTCGCAGGATCGCGTGGTAGGAACGGCTCGCAGGATCGCGTTGTAGGAACGGCTCGCAGGATCCCGTTGTAGGAACGGCTCGCAGGATCGCGTTGTAGGAACGGCTCGCAGGATCCCGGGGTAGTGCGACCCCGGGATAAGGCCTTTAGGTGGTTCTTCTCGCTCAGAAGCTGACGTGAGACTCCAGAATTTCAGAAATGTTCCGCTCTTATACCCTTTTTGGAGAGTTCTAAAAATTATTTAAAATAAAAGCAATTTTTGTGAGTGGCCAAGAGAGAAAAAGTATTTTTGTAAAAGTATTGAAGCAAACATATCAGACCGCTAACGAGTTTGAATGGACATTGCCATGACAACCAGATAAACAACGACATCAACATATGTCAAAACTTTGGTTTCAGGCTCGTAATACAGAAAACAACAAGAAAACCATGAAGTAAATGAGGTAACAATGAATATAAAAAGGTAGCGCACCAGCGCGCACGAAGCCCGAGATTGCAGAGTTTCGGAGAAAGCCAAATACAAGGTCACCAAAGGTAAACCCCTTCGCTATCGATTTAGAAGTGCTGATAGTGTGAAAATACAAAGCGAAAATGATTTGTTAATGTGTTCTTATGGTTTAAAACGTTACAGGGTCCTATGAAAATAAAGGTGATACCAAATAACAAGCTGTACAGCTCAGCAAATATCCAGCTGAAAATCCTGGAAAATGACATGTAAGTAACATAACACTACACATGTTAGAACAACAAAAAATACTTAAAACATGAAATATGTTTTATGCGTATTTAAGTGTATTTATATTGTATATGTCTTGTTGCCTAACGGAACTTTAGCGACTTGGTTAAACGTCGGTCTTTAATTATAGGTCTAGAGAGTTAGTTGTGAGTCTGATTTAGCCAACTAACTGCGACATGTATACCACCCTTTATCTGAAAACAACGAATGAGTAGTCAGCGCGGGCGACGATCGATCTGCCGCCCGCGCCCGCGCGGTCTCACCCCCGCAATAGTCTGAACGTGGGCGGTAACTACGGTGACGACACCATTCGGCACCAGACGGAAAACTGTGATTTTTAGGGTTCCGTACCCGACGGGTGCCAAACGGGACCAAAGTCAAAAGTCAAAGTCAAAGTACTTTATTACTGTAGATATTTACATATACTTAGCAAACGTCATTTTTTGCCTCTTCTCTACATTGGACCACTGTGGAAGAAGAAGGGCATAGAAACTCCCACAGCTTGATTTTTAGATTTCATTTAAAAATGGGTTGTGCTTAACTATTACAAATATGTTTTTTTTTTATTATTATGATTAATAAGCAGGAATAAATAATTACAAAATTATTGACAGCAAGGTCTGTGTTGAGCCAGATTAACTCCATACAGTCCTGTCATTTAAGTAATCTTGAACATTGTAATATCCCTTTTTCGACAAAGTCACTTTAACATGCTTTTTAAATTGCTCTAATGGCAATTTTAAAATCTCCAGAGGTATCTTATTATAGTAGAAAATGCACTGACCCTTGAAAGAATTGCTAACCTTACCTATTACTAAGCCTCCGCTGTCCGTCTGTCGGTCCGTCCGTTCATTCGTCCGTCACCGGGCTCTATCGGATCAACCGAAATAGTTAGAGAGCTGATATATTGATAGAATGTGCATTTCTGTTGCCGCAACAGCAACAAATAATGAAACATACCGATTTTCAAGAATTAAAAGAAGTACCCATAGAAGAAACTATTAGTATTGCCATTTTCTTAGCAATTTTGTTTTATTTGTTTATCGGTGAAAAATGGACTCTCCCGATCTTATCGGAAAAGATTTTTAATTTCAAGAATTGAGTTTTGTTTTTTATTATTAAGTTTTTATCATATTTCTTTTTCTGTAAATAAGTTACTCAATTTCTACCCACTTCCGGTATCAATGAGCAAAGAGTTTCGTTAACCTGAGTACATAGTTTAATACTTACATACTACATACACATAACTATTTTTCAATGTCTCGATGTACGGCCTTGAATGTAGTCTTACCTAGTATTTAATATTTTATTTTTAAAAATTAAATAGGTATATGTACTCGTACTCGACTGTCGTTTTACGTTTTTCCGTGTACAATATAATGGAACTCTTCATGTGCGGGTCCGATGTCCTACTCGCACTTAACCGGTTTTATATATTCTACTATGAGAGCAGATCAAAGTATCATATCAATCACAGTGTAACGTACTACCTCTTTGACCATATTGGCTACTGGCGGATTAGCCAGATTAAAAGTACAACTATATAAATTCGGAAATTCGGCTCTGGAATCTCGTCTGGCAGCTGATTGTTTTTTTGAGGCAGACATTGTTTGAGCTCTGAAACGTGAGGTTGTATCTTCTGCATCAATAATTTTTAAGTCACGCCTTTAGTTGCGGCGATGGGCTAGTCCCTTTAGTACTGTAATGGAGCTGAATGTTTAGTTGCTGTAAAGTGCAGTAGTTGATTTGAAAATTCCCTACTATCCCCAATCCATGGGTAAGCATTGGTTCGTAGTTAGTCTTTCTTATTTTCGTGTATTTTATACTCTCTATGTATTTCCCTTTTCTATACAGTGTCTATTGGACTGCGGCACTCTTAGATCCTAATTACCCTAGGGCCCTCGTCGGAAGTCTCCGTGTGGGGAGCCGTCGCCTGATAGCTGGGCGCTGTAGCGCTTTTGTATTCCTATCATTCACACTGGTCTCTTTCCAGGGTTCCACGCTGAGGAGTAATATCCTCCTGGCGCTAACGGAGCTCTGAATCGGTTCCACGCTGAGGAGTAATATCCTCCTGGCGCTAACGGAGCTCTGAATCGGTTCCACGCCGAGGAGTAATATCCTCCTGGCGCTAACCGCAAAATCACTTGTTGACGTCTGGAGAAGTGGACCAGTTGGATTGAGTCTACCAAGGAGCTGAAGTCTACAAATTCCCGGCGAGTCCCTATCCAGCGTTTCAACTATATCACCAATATTCAACTCACGACCCTGTGATTAATAAACGTATCTTGAGCCTGCCAACAATCTCTTTTGGTCAGGTTAGTCTCACTGTTTCAATGGCGCCCGGATTAAGGGAATATTGGTGATAGAGTTTTACGTCTGGTCGAGTAGTTAGGCCATAAGAGCGCCGTAGAACGCTAGATTTATTTCATAGCTTGTATATTTTGTTGTTTATTTTTGTCTGACAGGAGTATATTTGATCGTTTATCTGGGTACCTACCTCATTTCTACATTATTTATGGTCGCAGTCTGACGGCCGTTGTCATATTATAATTGTTGATAAATATTCTCCTCCAAATTCTCAGTACGAAAAATAAATTAATAAATTGTGAAGATTTTAGTAGGGAAACTTTTCGGACTATTAAATAATAAATAAGGTTAGTGTTTAACGGCCGATTTCTCGTACATTTAATCTGTTGTTGACAGTCCTTTATCAATTTCAGCTGTCAAAACGGTAGATCAATGGCTTGATTTTGTACCAGAAGCCGGGCGTTAGTCGTATACTCTGCTTACTTTCATGTAAATTTGTACAGTTTACTAGATAGGTAGTAAACATGACGTTTCCTATAAAATATCTGTCGCTAAATAAGGCTGAATTGGAGTATGAGGTTGAGCTTCGAGGAGGTACATGTTGGTGTATTTCCTGTAATATTCTATCCACCATGACCCATCTGTCTGATAGCACCTTCTGTCTGAAGATAGGCTGCGACAGTGTTCTGTCTTATTCAATAGTAGTTAACGATTCCTTTATGTATGTAATAAGCATTTTGACCCTTGTATTCTAAAAACCATCTATATCTACAGCTATGTAAAAGTTCTTTATTGTGTAACGTTACTCTGCAATGTCTGTTACTTTAGCTTATGGCCTCTTGAACTATAATTCTCTACTTTTTTACTCTTTGTTGTAGAATAGATATTCTACTCTATTATTATTTTCTGTACCCACTAACGGTGCAGGAAGTCTTGAACACTTGAGGGAGCTGCCCCTCATGGTGTTATTCTGCGTTACGATAGTAGCTAAGCTATCGGGGCGTTTATGTACTAAGGTTCTTATTTTAGTTCAAGGGATCTTGCTTATTTTTCAACTTCTGACAGTTAGTCTGGGTGTGCATTTGGCTATAATAATGGCACCCTGTGTGTAAGGCTGTGTTTACACGATGTTAGTGTGAACTCTTGTATGAACTTAGTATGAATTCTGATGTCTGATTGTTGGTACGAATGTGTGATGTTTGTATGTAGTTGAGCTAGACTGTTAGTTATATATTTCTCTGACATTGTAGATGGCGAGCTTTAGAGAATTTTATCTTAAGTAGTTAATTTGGTAAGTTAGTTTAGTTTAGTTAGTATCTTAGCGGATTTTATCAGGTAAAATCCTACCCAAACAAGACGGGTATGTAACGTACTACCTCTTTGACCATATTGGCTACTGGCGGATTAGCCAGATTAAAAGTACAACTATATAAATTCGGAAATTCGGCTCTGGAATCTCGTCTGGCAGCTGATTGCTTTTTTGAGGCAGACATTGTTTGAGCTCTGAAACGTGAGGTTGTATCTTCTGCATCAATAATTTTTAAGTCACGCCTTTAGTTGCGGCGATGGGCTAGTCCCTTTAGTACTGTAATGGAGCTGAATGTTTAGTTGCTGTAAAGTGCAGTAGTTGATTTGAAAATTCCCTACTATCCCCAATCCATGGGTAAGCATTGGTTCGTAGTTAGTCTTTCTTATTTTCGTGTATTTTATACTCTCTATGTATTTCCCTTTTCTATACAGTGTCTATTGGACTGCGGCACTCTTAGATCCTAATTACCCTAGGGCCCTCGTCGGAAGTCTCCGTGTGGGGAGCCGTCGCCTGATAGCTGGGCGCTGTAGCGCTTTTGTATTCCTATCATTCAAACTGGTCTCTTTCCAGGGTTCCACGCTGAGGAGTAATATCCTCCTGGCGCTAACAGAGCTCTGAATCGGTTCCACGCTGAGGAGTAATATCCTCCTGGCGCTAACGGAGCTCTGAATCGGTTCCACGCCGAGGAGTAATATCCTCCTGGCGCTAACCGCAAAATCACTTGTTGACGTCTGGAGAAGTGGACCAGTTGGATTGAGTCTACGAAGGAGCTGAAGTCTACAAATTCCCGGCGAGTCCCTATCCAGCGTTTCAACTATATCACCAATATTCAACTCACGACCCTGTGATTAATAAACGTATCTTGAGCCTGCCAACAATCTCTTTTGGTCAGGTTAGTCTCACTGTTTCAACAGCGAGGAGGCCCCTTTGTTAGAAGTTAGCTAGAAGTTTTAAAATGACCTGTTTAACTTAGACACATCTCGTGTTAGCGGCTTGCCAATCCTGTAGATTCATTTTTTTATCGAATATAAATAAATAAATAATCTTATTCAACGTCAAAATTATACTTACTTATAACTACAAGTCAATTTTTTGTATAAAAAAGAGACTACACTGTTTCGGGCGGTGGGCCTCGGGGTTAAGAAGAAACGGCAAGAAACTCCCCCATACCTTCTTTTTAAAAAAATGACTTATCAACAGGTACGAGTGATAGATTTGATACATCGCCCCTCGTCGAATTTCTGTGCGCTGAGATATGGACCATGCAGTTTTGTCATCCAAGTATTCCTTAGGACTATCTTATCAGCTCATTTTTAACATAGTTTTTGAACCTCTTTTCAGGAAGGATCAATGATTCTTGTGGTACTTTATTGTAGAAGCGAATACAGTGCCCCCTAAATTATGTGCCTACTTTACTTAGTCTAAATAATGGTAGTGCTAACCTATTTCTATTTCTAGGGTGTTTATTGTATGGCTAACACCAACAATTTTAAATAAAGCTATGTTTTTTCTTACATGCATGATATTCTCGTATATATATATTGACAGGTAACCGAAATTATATTAATTTCTTTGAATTTTTCTCTTAATGATTCTCTAGCATCTAATTGGATGCAATAATATGGATGATGATATCACACATCGTACCTAAAAGAAAAAACTTCATGACTGTGAGTATATATAATAATTTTATGAGGTATTTGTTTTTTCTTGTATGTGCTCATAGATACCACTACTACCAAACGCTTGATGCAAGCTTGTTATTGTTTTTGTCTCTGTTGTTATGAATTATCAATTATTGTTAACTAAACATATCAACCTATTAAGTAAGTAGGCACTCAATTTTACTCCTTTTCTTGTATATGTGGATCGCGGGCGCGGGGCGGCCCTCACATGCGGGCGCGCGGGCAGTGCGGGCAGGCGGGAGCGTGTTGTGTGTGCGGACCGACCACGAACACCACCTAATGTTAGGAATAGTTATGGATATGGGCAGCTTACTTGCCTGGAATGATTACCTATTATTTTTAATTTACAAATAAAAATTATATAAGTTCCGAACTCCCAATCACTGACAAATCCTGAGGGTTTTTGTGATTGTTGCATGAATGTAATTAAGTTAAGCTTATGAAAATAAATATATATATCGCCCTGATCGCCCTTTTTTGTAAAACAAATATCGTATTTATATCTGCTGCTCTCCCCCAGAGCAGTATTCCATAAGACATAATGGAAACAACAAAGCCGTATACATATACAGGATAAAGCGTGACATTAACAAACACATGCAAAAAAAAAATGTTCGATCCCTCAAAAAGTACTAGTCATATAAAATGTAGATACAGTACCACCACGGTATATTTAATGTCTGTACCAGCGCTTTGTTTACACGAATGAATTTTAACTTTTTAACGCGGTACTACTGTATGGCCTTGTTTACCGCACTGTTGAGAAAACCACACAATTTCACGATTGGTCTCTACTGCATGGATATAAGGCTGAAAGCTAGCACAGCATGGCGTTTGTGTTCCAGTACCGTGTTCAACGCTAGGACCCCATCCCTTAGGGAGTAATAAAGTAGGTTTCTACTTGCCTTTTATATTCCTCGGTCGCCAGGAAATGTTCGTCTTAACTTTTTAATGCCTCAGCCCTGTTTTGTTCGGCCAGGATTTTGGAATTTTCAACGGTGGCGCGGAAACGTGTAATGAGTATTTGGACTCTTTGATCGCTTTGAGTAGGTCGCAAAGACACAGATGTTTTGTTATTCGGTCTTTTTTCAATGACTTTGGCACCATTTTGTCGTAGATTTTTTGTGACTTGCATTTGAGTTTAGCATACATCTTAGACTAGAGAACATAGGAGTTAACATTTTTTTAGGTGTTTTTATTACACGTTTGCCAAAGCTACAGTGTTTGTTTTATAACAGCCACAACGAAGCTTCACATCTTTTCCCATATAATCATGGCCACGTTTAGCTAGCTAGTTTAATGCATATTTTTATTTGTCAAAAAAAATATTTGATTAAACACTTTATTTATAACATGCAGTTCTTATTCACTTAGTTTATATCTATATAGTTTATATAATAGTATGTAGCTGGCTGTAATCTATGTTATCCCTGTAAAACTAAATTCGAAATTATAGTTTTCTTTGACGGACGTCAAAGAAAATTCTTCATTTCTCTAATATTTTCACTAAATTTGAGGCTATTTTTATTTATCCCATATTCGAGTAAGTATTTATGTATTTGTGTACAGCTAGTTCTCTTCTCTCTCTACAGCGATGTCTTGGATGGCTTGAAGAGCTTCATCAAAGCCTCCCGCCTTCTCTGCGTGGGTGTGATGATGCTGGCGACATTGCAGTAGATCTTCTGCACTTTCTGAAGCTGTCTTTGTTCCCCAGGATCTTCCTGCTTGCTCTACCACCCGAGATCTTCCTACTGGCTCTACCACCAGAGATCTTTCTGCCGGCTCTACCATACGAAATCCATCTTCCTGCCTACCGGCTCTGAACTTCCCAGCTCCTAACACCGACAACATCTGACTTTCCTACATCCTGCAAGATTCCTGCTAAACACCCAAACAAATGTGATAAATCAATACCAATGAGTCCTTTATACCCACGACCCGTCTATCCTACTCTATTTAATTAAATCTCTGTAACTATCTATTATAATTTCTTTCTATTTATCTATACCAAACCACTTGGTTACAACTAATTAGATTTACATTTAAGAGTACTGTATTTAAAACCCTTCATAACAAACATTTTCATATAAACATTTATAAACAGGCACTTTCATTTCTTCTGGCCCACACTAGGATACCTTGTGTCATTGGAAACGGAAACAGGGGCATCATACATATACGTACATAGTCAGGTCATAAGTTCTGTCACATGTGCAATATGAAATAATTTAGACATGTTTATTATTTATTTAAACATTTATATAGCAAAATGAACTTAATAAAACATAGATTCTTATGGTAATAAAGTTTCGTATATTTCGTATTTCGTATATATTTATTGCACATAAAACAACATAAGATATAATAAACAGAAAGGACATCTACAAAGGCATGCTTATCTCTAAATAGAGATCTCTTCCAGCAAACCCAAGGTTGATAAGAATAATTTAATATACAGGATAGACCTATGTGCTCTGATAAGATACATACATATATTACGGAACTATTGAACTAACTGCTAGATACACTACATACACAAGTACATAAATATTATATAAAAATATAAATACACCTAAATAAACTAATATATACAAAGCTCAAATCTAGGATAGAGAAAGATAATGCTCCTTCAAACGATTCTTAAAGACGGGCAGAGATGGACTATCTCTGATAGTGCAGGGAAGCGAGTTCCAGAGAGTGATCGCCCGCAATCGAAAACAGTGCTTGTATGCGACGGTGTTGTGATGAGGTATAGAGAGCAGGGAAGCCGTGTGAGTTCTACGTGGACGAGCCGAAGGGAGAAATTGAAAAAGCTCACGGAGAAAGCTAGGGTATCGAGGGTTGGTTAAGATGTTGAATAGAAGAGTGAGGATGTGTGTGTTTATTCAAAATGACCCCCGGGATTTTGAATACAGGCCTTTATTCTGCGCCGCCAGTCGTCTATCGCAGCACGAACGAGGTCCATGTCAATATCGGCGGCTGCCTTAATCAAGGATGCCTTCAGTGACTCCAAATCAGGATGGAGCTTTGAACAGGCCTTTTCCTCCAAGTGTTGCCATATCTTGTAATCTAACGGACTCAAATCTGGACTGGAGGAGGGCCAGTCTTCGTGCCGGATGAAGTCGATTTCACGCGCCGCCAGCCAGTCTTGTGTGCTTTTCGCTCTATGAGCTGGCGCAGAATCTTGTTGGAATACCCAGTGCCTGTTATTAAACATGGTATGAGAAACAGGTTCCACAGGGTTTTTGAGGACTGTATTTTGATACACAACTGCATTCGTTTTTACGCCTTTCTCACAAAAATATACCTCAGTTAAGCCCCAATAAGAGACTCCCAACCAAACCATGAGCGAGGATGGAAAATGACCTCGTTCGACACGCAGAATACGGTTGCTCGCTTCTTCACTGCTGTGTGCGTACACCTTATCATTTTGTTTGTGTAGCTCTCTTCATCGGTGAAAATTTTTTCATCCGAAAAAATAATTTCCCGATGCTTTTTTCCCGCGTACCGCTTCAACAAAGCGCGGCATCTCTTCAGTCTCAGGTCCATTAAACGAGCGTCCAAACGATGTCCTGTTTTTCTTCGATATGCCCTTAGCCCTAAGTCTTCATTTAACACCCTTTTCACCGTGGTCCTGCTTAACCCCATCTGAAGGGCCAACAGTTTCTGCTTACGTATGGGATTTCTTTGAATTCGCGCCTTCACAGCTTTTATCACTGCTGGAGTCCTAACAGAGCGAGGGCGACCACTTCTTGACCTGTCATCTACACTAGAGTCTTCATTGTATCGTTTTATGGTACGATAAACGAATCTTTTGGTTATATTCAAATTTTTCAGTAAGTCGAATATCTGAATTGGCGCGTAACCGCAACGATGCAACGCAATAACTGCGACACGGTCTTCTTTAAGTGTCCACTCCATATTTAAAAATGAGGAAAATTCTAAAAAGTACACATTTTTATTTTCATGAAAAATTCGAAATTCGAATTCAATAAACTTTTTTGTGGTCAGCGTTCTAAATTCAAAAGTTTTTATTTTGTGACAGAACTTATGACCTGACTGTGTATATAAAAAACATAACATACCATTTATATAAATGCATACAAATAGCGCCTTGCCCACACTAGTAAGTCATGTAATGTAGTTATGTAGCCCATGAATGTCCCTACCGAGGGGCACAGGCCTTTCCTCGGATACGAGTAAAATTAAGCCATACTCCACCACGCTGGCTCACTGCGGAGGAGTTTTACGACCACTACCACGTAGCGATGTAGCCGGGATCTACAGCTTAACATGTCATCCGTAACACTGAACGTCCGGTGATGTACTTAAGATAAATGAATTATCTCATTAGTCAGGAACCGAACCTGCATCTCCTGTGTTAGAAGCAAGCATGAAACCCATTAGACCACGAAGCGCTTTTTAGACCAGACATAAACAAAAAACAAACATCCAAGACATGGGTTTTTTCCCTCACCAGCCGGGATTCGAACCCGGGACTTCTCGCTCGGGAGACGGAGCCTTTTAGCGCAACACCACCGAGGTAGAAAGTAGTATTCTAATCACAGTGCTTTTAAAACGAAATGTCCACTCAATTTTAGTTAAAAGCGACACTTTGGAGTTTACTGAATTCTGTTATTTTCTAAGTAGGTACTGAAAGCTTGTTTGATATTTCTTTAAAAATATGATGGTCGTCAAAACCTAACCGATTTAAATAATGGCGAGAGATAAAAATATATAAACCTAATTGAGTTTTGTATCTTTGTGCCATCAGATTCTTTTACGAAGTTTATTAGATGATTATTTTAATATTCCTTTGTAAATTTAGTTCTTTCTATTATTTGATTTAAATCGTTTGCTACAATACTAAAACCCTTTATTGCTACTAATCTTAAGTAGATGCCTTCATACCAATATATTGTTTATGTAGCGACTTCGACACTTTACGTAATCATTTCATTACAAACACCTAACTTTGTGTGGTTATCAACTATTTTTATTTTACTTTCCTTTTTGCATTCAATATTAAAAAGGATCTTCAAGGCATTCGGATTCAATAATCGTATGCCTAAAATAAAGACACAATCTTTCATTTACCAGTAAATTCTTTGTCGAAATTGTATGTCATACAAATTTCGACACACAAAAATAAAACAAACTTAGCGCGTCATTTTCTTTTATAAGGTGGCAGAGGCTTAGTTCTGCCCACTTTTGCCAGCTATTAAATAGACGTTGCATGACAGGAGGGCTAGTCCATCGCCGCTGCTAAGTGATAGTTTTCATATATTATGTTTACATTTATGTATGTACCTTTATCAAATGTATGCATCCCTCACCACTGTAAACATACCACTAACCGCGTACTTTCAAGTCCCCCAAAAGTATTGCCCAACTAAAACCCACAGCCTAAAAGGTTCCTTGTAAATATTCCCAAAGGGGCTACAAACCGATTTTACGACCAAAATACAGTGATGGTAGGAATACTGAGCACGCAACCTCACCCGGCAGTCTTCAGAGAACGCATGACCGCACACATACATACACATTCTGTTCCGTATAAGCACACGCCGCCACACGCACACATTGCCGAGATTTCGGGTGCTTGCGGATGCGCAGGAAGGGTCCTGTGAGCTGACCTGCGCCTGGGCACAGATTAATCAAGAGTTAGGAACAGATTGGACTCTCCGAAAAAAATATTCAACAAAATAGCGAATCATGCCACAACGCAATAAAGTACAATTCGTCCTGCATAGTGCGGCGCTTGAACATCGGATATTCAACCTACAATTTGCCTCTCTTTCTATCACGTAACATTATCTCTTCTGACGCGGCATGGGTAACGTTAGGGTTATCCTCTTGTGACGAATAATTCATCTGAATATTTATTTACCAGGTACCATTTATAATATTATATAACTTCTTAGTGGTCAGAAAACTATTTTACAATGGCTAGATAGGTATAGTAAACTAAGGCTTACACCATTAATCCAGATCTGCGAACGAAACTAAATAGTAATTAAATAATAATACTTAGTGAAATTTGAACATTTGGTACTTATAGCCAATTATCTGTAGAAGTACGTTTCTTTACCTTTCGATGTCCTTAGGAAGTGTGAAAAAATGCGATGCAATATCTCTCCGGCTTCATTTTAAAGTAAGTACTAGTAGAAACGCGAGGCAGTGCAACGGAGGCTACGCAGGGCGGCCCTACCTGAGGGCTATCTGGGTGGCGCTCGGCCACAGAACAATACATAGTCGGTCCTTAAGTTCTGTCACAAGGTTTTTGATAGATAAAACTCAGCAATAAACTTTTTCTTATTCGTATTATACATGATTAAAAAGCTTATTTTATACGAATCAAATTGCAATACAATACATTTTGTACGATTATCGCAATATGACAAAAAACCTTATAACTTGAGACAATCGCGAACCCAAAACACGCCGCAACTGACAAAAATACCACTTACCACAAATTTAATAAAAAAAACAGTGTTCCAGATAACCAACAAGGTTTTTTTTATTTATTCTGAAACCTCAATTTTAGACCATGCTTAATAACTAGCATTTGATTTTCTGTTAGCTTTCAGTTCCAACTGCTCCCAAAGAGAACTTTACGTACTTTTTACGTTTTTAGAAAAACGTATAAAAATGATCTTGTGGGCAACAAGTACACTACGTAAAATGTGAATATGAAAATTAGTTTTACCCAGACTTAGTTATCTTATGCTTCAAAATGAAGGTAACGGGTTCAGGGAGGGTTCTGACTAAAATCTCACGTAAGTTTGAAAGGTTTTAAGAGTCATGGAAAAAAGATAAAGTGAATCACGTCCGTATTTTTGATTGGGTAAAAAAGTGCAAAATCTCTGAAGAAACTAGCATTTGTGTAATATGGCTTTAAGCATTTAAATCCAATAATCGTTCTAATTTATCAGTATTTAATGAGCTATCAAACCATATATAGTATTAAATAAAATAAAACTTGGTATTATTTACTATGCGGCAAAATATTTGTGACAGAACTTATGGACCGACTAGGTATATACCAAGCGCTCGGCGACCCTCTGAATCTGTCCGCACAAACGCGTACACCGATGTACTTGTAGCTTTGCAGGTACATTGCGGAGTGTCACTGGCCTGGCCTGGGTCAGTTTTCGTGCGCCCTGCTTGCGATTGTGACTTGCGCTTGCGCTGCGCACGTCGTGCACAAACGCGACGCACGATTTACCAATAGACAATTAGTAAAGTAATTTTTAAGTCTATCAACGGAATCTCTCTGGAAAAAATCTCTGGTAGAGATAAGCTCACCATTTTAACGTGGTTTTTTAATATATATTTTTTGTTTTCACTGTTTTTATGCAATAAAATATATCGAAGTTAGATCGCCATAACATAAAATTGCTTTAATTTCTCTAACATTATTGCGCTATGGCTTTGAGTTATCAGGACTCATTGGCATTAGGTGAATATTATTAGGTTCCTACTTTTCGGTGCAATAAAGCCGCGCCGCAATGGACAATGCGCGGACTGGCCAGGCGCAAGCGACAACCCTAGCAAGTGTTGGTATTTATCATTCGTAGGTAATATTATTGTTTACGTAAATATTTATTTATACTATGACGCAAAGGTATTAACCATGTGAAGGTATTATGGGTACACCTGTATATATGAGGGTATCATATTATGCATCGTATCGTGAGCCGGAAATTGGCGGTGTCATCTGAAAGCTAGTAGATGCATGACGCAGGTGGAATATTGATTTTGTATTTAGAATGAGAGATAAACGCTTTGTTTTGGTTTAATCAAATGCATGATGAATATTAATGGTGCTGTGCTCCATTTGTTCAGTGTTTAAACATAATTCATTCATGATATAGTGTATAAGGGTTAGCATTGCGATAGCGGTCATTGACACGTCTGCTTCTACGAACCCAATCACACATGATAACCATGGTGTCAGTCGGTAACCAGCAATCGGCAACCAGTTTAGCTATCATATCAAAGGTATATTGTCCTGATGACAAGGGGTTTTGCTAAAAAGACAAAGGTTTACTGTCCGTGGATCTAACTTTGTTTTGTTGAATTGGCTATCTTCCTTTGTGCTTTTATCAATTCACCGTTGCTTCTCCGACAAAGTTACTTTTCTCGTATATATTTTGCTGCTCTAGCAAAGTAACATGGCTGATCTTATGCCTGCACTTTGTTAATGGTACACCATGAAAAAATATTATATATTCCCCAAAGCTTCTGACTATTATTCCAGGAGTATGCGTACCCTGAACTATGTTTAATGTACACCATACATCTGTATGGTGCATACACAGAGCATTCCGGTCAAGGTAAGTATACCCGTAACAATATATAGGCAGAAGCTTCGAGGAATATAGATTTTTTCAGTGTACCATTTACAAAGTGAAGGGATTGAAATCTACAATGTAGTACATTGCTTGGGTAGCACAAGATACGATAAGAGGATAGAGGTATTTGAGAATCCTAAAAGAAAATAAGAAAATATTTATATCAAAAGTATGTAATAATCTCTACTTTACTTATAATCCTATGGCATTAGTAAACAGTTCATACCAATTTACAAGTTAATATTAAGGGATTTAAGCCACTCGGTGGCTTCGTCAGTAAGCTTGATCAGGTCCTCGGGAGGTCCCTCGTTATATCGCGTTTCTGGGCATTCAGAGATAATATGTTGGATGTCTTGTACTTCAATTCCGCAGGTACAAGCAGGGGAGTCTATCCAGCCGCAGCGATGTTTATATTGGGCACAGCGTCCATGCGAAGTCCATTGCGTAGTCTGTTGAAGTTACACCAGTCAAGCCTCGGCAGCTGGGACCCTTTTATTTTGGAGCCTGGAACAAGATCAGAGCCCAATTTGCCGGCCATTGTTGAGTTTCATTGTTGCGACCATTGTTGCATGAGGTTGGAGTCTTCTTGCAGCAGATTTATCGCGATTTTGTTTGGTGGATTTCTGGATTCAAGTCGGTGAACGACAACGACAACGGGTCAACGACATGAACCTCATAATTGTATTATGGCACTGTTACTTACCAAGCATAGACTGCAGCAGATGCCGCAGTTTATTTTCTGTTAAAAAAGTCTCCAATGCCATATTTCATATCACTCTTGAGCACAAACACTACTTCTCTACACGACATCCACGTTGAAACTGGCAGAATAGGAGAAACAGTTTGCGCTTGCGACAACAAGTATAAGACGTCACTTTGTAATTTTATCTAAGAATACTTTGTCAAAACATCTACTTCGTATTTTGTTAGTATATAACGTTGCCGTATCAACAACATCATTCAGCCGTAGTAACAACTGTTATTTTGATAGATTAAACTTTTCTGTAACATCACTACATAACGTTGCCGTGTCAACAACACCATTTAGCCATAGTAAAAACGCCTATTTTGATCGATTAAACTTTGCTACAATATCATTTCATAACGTTGATAAGTTGACAACGTGCCGTTGTTATCCCGTTTAAACATTTTTAACATAGTAACCGTATCTACTCGTCTTTAGATAAAATAACAAAAATAATTTCAACAATAAAAAAGTTGCCACAGCAACTATGGGCCTATAGCTGCAGCGACGATGCACTTACGTGCGGTAACAATAAAATTCTAACAAAGCTTTTATTGTCGCTTTGTTAGCCGATTTTTCTCTGAGTGTATACTCACTGTCAAAGATTCTAAGGCAAGACTTAACTCTTTAGGAAAAACATCAGAAATAAGTATCGCATGGGTCACCGGTCATGAGGGGACTCACGGTAACGAAAAGCAGATGAGCTGGCAAGAAACGGTGCTGATCATTATTAAGGCTCGTACAGGACCCATCATGCCCTCACTGTGTCCTGGAGGAAAGTAGCCAGCACTTCTTGGGTGAATGCGTAATATATTCAAACATAAGATGGCGAACACTGGGGATGGACAGCGTTAAAGTTGATGACTTGTCAAACTTAAGCCGGGCCGTCACCGTGTATAAAAGATAGTGGGGTAGACGTCGACGAAGACCAAGAGAGCTCCAAGATAATCAAAGCAGTCTTTAGTGCCACTAGAACGAAGGTGAGTTAACGAAATGCTCTGGATAACTTCGTCAACTCCATGTCAAATTGACTTGAATTTGACTCACATTCATACTCTTGTCACTAAGAAGTTTAATTCGTTTAAAAAAATATGTCTTTGTTTCTTCTTATATATTGATAAGTACTAATTATATTCAGTTTGTATTTAATTGCACATCAAACATACTGATTTTCACAGCAAATACACTTTTTATGTTTTAAGTAGTTTTTTTGTTCTCACATGTTCAACCTAATACGAAGGATAAAGGAGGCTTCGCATCGCTCACCCCCTTTACCCTTCACGTAAGCTACCGCAGTATTTTGCCCTGATATTTTCTGTAAAAATCTGTATTTTTGCTATGAAAATCAGTATTTTTGATGTGCAGTTTAATATTTTCCATTATATTCCTGTTATTTTGTAAAAAATGTAAATTTTAAGTTCCGAGAATATCCGCCGTCCGCGTCAACCCTTAGGAGCAATCGACATTCCACTGCCATTCGTGTTTCATAAGAGACTCGGGGTCCTGATACATTCAACGCAAACCACATCCCTAGATAACAGGGAATTTGAAATTCAAATGTAACGGTTCACTTCGAACGATCGCGGATTTAAATGAGCCGCGATTTGCAATAACACAATAAGTTCCCTCTGGTAGGGAATCAACGTGATTAAGGAATTTAGATGTTAATTCCGTAAAATTTAGAGGTTGAGGTTGAGAGGATGTTTTGACAAAGTATTCTTATATAAAATTACAAAGTGACGTATGATACTTGTTCTCGCAAGCGCAAACTGTTTCTCCTATTCTGCCAGTTTCAACGTGGATGTCGGGCAGAGAAGTAGTGTTTGTGCTCAAGAGTGATATAAAATATAGCAATGGAGACTTTTTTAACAGAAAATAAACTGCAGCATCTGCTGCAGTCTATGGTCGGTGAGTAACAGTGCCCTAATAAAATTATGAGGTCCATGTCGTTGCTTCGCGATATTGGCTGTAACCTTTGCTTTGTTTCGAATCACACTTCAAACAAATATCTTCTAAATGTTTTCGGACCTTTGACTGCAGCTGTTGGGGGGTCGAATTACCTTTCTGCTAGGATTTTAGATTAGGTAGCTGGCTCCATTCATATTTTGCAGGATGAAAGTATCCTTTTTTTTTCTCAGGGTTACTTACTTTCATTGCAATCATTTTAGTAGGTATGCCTCGCCTCACGAGTTATGAGCGCTGAGCGACAACTGGCGCCTTGGAGCGGGGGTGACTGCGTATTTTTTAACATAATCAGCACCCGGCCGTAAGTGCCTTTGTCCATAGTTCAGTATATTACGGCTCCGATCACGTCCATTAGTCAGGAAAAATGTCGAAAATTACAAATAGTTCAGCCCTCAAAAAGTAGCCAAATGTATGAAACTTCCAATAATTTGAGTACTTAATTAAATTACCCCATATAGTTGCTAGATCTAGCTACAAAGTAGTCAAGATGGCAACACTGGCCATTCGTTGGCCCGGTGAACAGACAGCATTTGGTTTTTAAAGCCACTAAAATAACCTTACCTAACATATGGCCAAATTATCACAAGTCTCAGATAGCTTGAGCATACAATAACAACGTTCTTCTTTTTCAGATCAAGAACTGACGTTTGAATTAATAATGGAATTTAGAAAGCACACTAACTGAACACATAGAAGAATTAAGAAAGTATGTACTTCAAAATTTGGCGACTAATACCTAGTTCATGCAAATCAGAGGTCAGACGCTTCCATCTACACAATCAACTAGCCAAACGCGAGCTTAAAGTGGTACTCGGAGGTTCCATACTAAACCAGCACTTTACTCCTAAGTACCTTGGCGTCACCCTGGACCGCTCTTTCACTTTTTAAAAACATCTAGCTGGTACTGAACCGCAAGATTCGTGATTAATATTAACTTGTAATTTGGTATGAAATAGGATTAAATAAGTAAAGTAGAGATTATTACATACTTTTGATATAAATATTTTCGTATTTTCCTTTATAATTCTCAAACACCTCTATCCTCTTTATGCTACCCAAGCAATGAAACATTGTAGATTTCAATCCCTTCACTTTGTAAATGGTACACTGAAAAAAAAAACCCCTAAGCTTCTGCATATATATTGTTACGGGTATACGTACCTTGACCGGAGTTCTCTGTGTATACGCCATACAGATGTATAGTGTACAGTAAACATAGTTCAATGCACGCATACCTCTCGAATAATAGTCAGAAGCTTCGGGGTGTATATAATATTTTTTCTTAGTGTACCATTAACAAAGTGCAGGGATCAAGTCTAGCTATGTTACTTTGCTAGAGTTGCAAAATATATACGAGAAAAGTAACTTTGTCGGAGAAGCAACGGGGAATTGATAAAAGCACAAAGGAAGATAGCTAATTCAACAAAACAAAGTTAGATCCACGGACAGTAAATCTTTGTCTTTTTAGCAAAACCCCTTGTCATCGGGACAATATACCTTTGATATGATAGCTAAAGGCATTTGTCATGGGAACAAAGGACAAGAAATCATATAGTTACACGAACAATTTTAGCTTTGTAATTTCAACAATGTTTTATTGCTATTACATCAAAATTGGTAAATTTACTTAGTAACAATAAAAACGTTGCCCTCATAACTATGCACCTTTGACGGCTGTCCAGCATCAAAGTTTTTTTGTTGCAATGGCAATAGTTTTTTGAGAGTGCAGGCATTATATACAATGCCTAGGAAATGTATGGAATGCGGGGTCTCTATAGACAAAGTGTGAAATAATACCCCCAAATGACCTTTATTACAAACATTAATAATAATACCTTGGACACTATTTACACACGTTGATCTAGCCCCAAACTAGGATTCCCTGTATCTTGGGTACTAGACAACGATACACATACTTATATAGATAAATACTATACTTAGATAGATAAACAACCATGACTAGGGTACAAACATCCGTTCTCATCAAACAAATATTTGCCCCCACCGGGACTCAAACCCGGGACCCTTGGCTTTGAAGGCAGGGTTACTGCCTCTAATTACACACTAAAATAACTCTATTTGCACACTGTTTTCTTTAATTTTTTCACTTTGCGTTGATAATATTTCGATAGCATATCAGAATTTCCAGTCCTTAATATCCGGTGTCTCCAAATTCATACATTGCCCATTACTAGTAGCTCGATGAGCTGTAGACCTCGGGAGTGACACTTTACCACTTTACAATACCACATACAAACTTATGAATGCACCTGGTTACGTACATGGCGTATGAAAGTAGCCGCACCAATAACTTTGTAAACTACATTTTGCGAGCTTAAACCCGACCTATTGATTTTTCACTAAATTAGGATAGCCTGTTACTCTCACGGTCTTTCAAATCCAACCATCCAATCTAACACAGCATTTGTTAAAATCCGTCAAGTTGTTTGGACTGAAGTGTTTTTATTTTAATTTTCCAATCCCTTCATCTGCGACATTTTCAAAAATTTCTAAAATTGAATAAAAAAAATAATAATATCGAACCTGCTCACAAAAATTCACGAGAATCAGTTAATAAATGCGGCCTATAGAGGATAACATCCGGACAAACGAAAGCATTTTTGCCCAATCCTGAATGGAGACGCTTCGCTCGCTCGGTCAATTAGGCGTTTACAGATTGCTTAGGAAAAATGTAAAAAAAATATATATTTCATTAATTTCCTACTAATTTACATAACATTTATATACAGGCACATACATTGCTTCTGACCCAACCATAGGATATCCTGAGTCGTGGGAACCAGAAAGAACGACATCGCACACATATAAACATCAAAGACCTGGGGATTTATTTTTCGTTCCCAGCCAGGGTTTGAACCCGGGTCCTCTGGCATGGCAGGCAGAGCCACAACACCTGGTCGTCATATACGTGCCAACCATAATCTAGAAAGTATTTACCCTCCCTTAGAGAAAGGTTATTGACTTTCTCCCCTCTAAAAGCTATTATATATGAACTCACATGTAATAAACCAACTCCAAATTAAGATTTAGTTGAAATATTTAGATACCTATTCGTGCGGACTGGTATCTAATGATGATTATAGTCCATTAAGGTCTCCCATTGGAAAGCTAAAAGATGGATACTTACCTGGGAACTTCTCGTATGTAAGCTAAGGTTTATGTTTTATAGATTTAGGTTAGGACGTTCGCTGTATCCTTGAGAAGTTGAATCGATATACATGTATACGTACGAAATGGTCAACATTAGAAAATATCGATATTTTTGTACCACAGCTTTGGAGATGGGTTGTACTCTTGTCAAGTAAACTAGAGTATTGAATAAATAGCTAAACGTGGGCGTAACTGAGCCATACTGAATGGAAAATATTGCTATATATTCTGGACATAACATAAAAGTGTTATTAAACTCATCGGACTACATTGGAAGTACACGGACGCTGTTACAACTTTCACTTCTAAATGGCCACTCGAACCTACATATGTACGAAATGATTATTATGACAGACACCCGCTCAAGCGACGCTACCAACGTTGCTGTTGAATGTCCTAGAGTATATAGATAAATATTCATAAATAATATTTCCTGTTATTTTTTTCTCCATTCACCTTTTTTCCCACGTTTTTTTTTTCATGCGATTATTTTACTAGTAGTATATTTTTCTACACGCTTTAATTTCTTCTGTTTCTTTTTGCAAAACATATATATTATTGTCTCTATCCGTATTTTTCATATACATTTGTTGTACCAATATAATAATTTTCCAGGTGTTTATTTGCTCATACACTTTATGCTTAATTTAACTTACATCCTTACACGTCTCGCCTTTTCCCAAACCTGGTGGCAGAGGAACAAACATGCGCCCATTTAGTCAGTTAGTGACAGGGGGCTAGCCCATCGCCACAGCTAGGGAGATATGTATGACACAAAAAAGAACAACAAATCGCCGGCCGGCATACTTAATTTATTTAATAAATCGCACGCTATTGTATCATGTTAGTCTGGTACACTATATGGACGTTCTAACGGTGATGGCAAACATCGTGAGGAAACCTTCATATCTCCTTAATTGCGGCGATGGGCTACTACGAGATAAAGAATCGTATGGAAAAAATAAATCGTGAGAAAAAATGCGAATGGAAAAGAAAATACAAGGAAAATACTATTTCAGAAAATGTGTCTAAACACTTGTCCTATAGTCAGTGTATCTATCTCGGACATTGTTTACCTTTCGGCCGACAGTTCCAGGTAAAAGAGGTCGTAAGACGAGTCCAGCTCGGATGGGCCACTTTTAGCAAACTCCGGGATGTCCTGACGTCGAACATGCCAGAATGCCCGAAGACTAAGCTATTTAACCTCTTTGTGCTGCCCACTCTTACTAAAGGTGCTGCAGAGCAGCGTGGACGCTCACAGTTGCAGAAGCTCAAAGTACCATGGAGCGTGCCATGTTTGGTATTAAGCTGTCTGACCGCATCAGGAATGCCAAAATCAGACAACGAAGCAAGATGGCTGACGTCGATAACACGGCTCATGTGGAAAGGCGGGGCACTTGGCAAGGTGAGAAGACGGCAGATGGACCAGATCGGTAACCGAGTGGAGGCCAAGAGAACGCAAAAGATCACTCGGCAGATCCCGCCAGTTGGTCTGACGACATAGATAGCGAGGATAACAGGAAAACAATGGACGCGGGTTGCACGGGACCGAGGTGAAGGGCGTGTACCTGAACAGGCCTATACTCAGCAATGCGTTCCCTGACAAGCTGATGATGATGATGATGATGATGTTAACTCGAAAGGTGATCAACGGGACCCTATTACTAAGCCTCCGCTGTCCGTCCGTCTCTCCGTCCATCTGTATGTCAACATATCTCTGAATAGGTAGAAATTTTCACGTAATGTGTACATATTTCTGTTGCCGCTAGTGTTACAGAAAAATGTACAGGGGACACCTCTAATTAAAAAAGTCAAGTATCTTGTCATCGTACAAGTAGATGTCTTTTTCAAACGTTTTTTCTTGTGCAATGGTATGTGACTCCATACAGTACGCACTTGACCGCTTTTTTAAATAGTTTAAAATGTGACATCTCCGGAAATGGTATCGAAATTCGACTACCCATTTTTCCCAGTTTTCCGAACAAAAATACAAAATAATCCTTTTCGCCATCCATTAAACGGCGCCTTTCAGAAAATCTTGTTTCCTCATTTTAATAAAGCGGCTTAGAGGAAAGCACCTTAAAACACCAATTTTTCACGGTAGTAAGCGGACGAGATTTTTTCTATATTATTTTTAGAGTTTCGTGGTGGGAGCTAAGTAATTTGTTGCCCACAGATTTTACACGTAGAATTTCCCGCCTATGTATTGGCGGTTCAATCCGCAAGTATCCACATCTTTGCTTATGGCAATTTGACATTTACGTATTACTGCGTTGTTTTATTATTCATTCAATTTTCTACAATTTATACAATCATAATAGGCAACAAATGTTATGATCATCAAAATAATTGTTTCCTACCCAAAATGGGTAAATGGTCACCAAAAGTTGCATAAAATATCAGGGCAAAATACTGCGGTAGCTTAGGTGAAGGGCAAAGAGGGTGAGCTAAGCAAAGCCCCCTTTATCCTTCGTGTTAGGTTGAACATGTAAAAACAACAAAAAACACCTAAAACATAAACTTAAGTACACAAAACATAAAAAAAAGTTTGGCGATCATTTATCCAAACACAATTTGGTGGTCGTTTACTAATTCTGGGGGTCATTTCGATTTTATTGGTAGTAAAATAGGTGCGTTTTTGGAGATCGTTTAAACATAAGCCTACTATTTTCTAAAATAAGAAACGTAGCCCATTAATGTCTACACCTACACCTAACCATTTTATTCGAGTGCGAGTAAAAAATAACCATACTTCCACTTATTAGTGGAAGTATGTTTAATTACTATTGTACTCTAACAACGTTTATATGCCAGATTATTTCTATCCATTCACGATTACAAAAAAAAATAGATAATTTCTCAGTGATTGATAAGCTTACTTTAGGATAATATAATTATCTCATTATGAGAGTAATATATCTTTTTGACGTGGAATTGTGGTCGTACAACTTCTAACAACGTTTTTAGCGAAAAGCTTTATGTCTGACCGCTGTATATACATACCTATTTACATAAAGACTAAACCAATAGGCACTAAAATTCTCGAAATGGGGCTAAAATTATAAAAAAATATATTAAAGAGTCAGTTTTCTAAAAAACTTTGTTTGAAACAAGTAAAGGTAGGCACACGAAAAACTTTACAGTCATACCTTCGAGTAAACTCAGAAAGTTACATCATAATTTCGTAAATCCTAATTCTTGCAGGGTTGCCGAATTTGCACACTGGCAATACAACAGGGTGTATTAAAAAGGTGTAGTCACATTGAGTGTGTTTGCTAAAACCATCATTTTGAACACCTTTCTTATCTGCTGTATATACATACCTATTTACATAAAGACTAAACCAATAGGCACTAAAATTCTCGAAATAATACCTTGGACACTAACTTGGACACTACTGACACAAATTCATCTAGCCCCAAACTAGGATTCCCTGTATCTTGGGTACTAGACAACGATACACATACTTATATAGATAAATATTATACTTAGATAGATAAACAACCATGACTAGGGTACAAACATCCGTTCTCATCAAACAAATATTTGCCCCCACCAGGACTCGAACCCGGGACCCTTGGCTTCGTAGGCAGGCTCACTGCTGACTCGGCCATTCGGGTCGTCGAAAGTTATAAAAAAAAATATTAAAGAGCCAGTTCTCAAAAAAACTTTGTTTGAAACAAGTAAAGGTAGGCAAACGAAAAACTTTACAGTCATACCTTCGAGTAAACTCAGAAAGTTACACCATAATTTCGTAAATCCTAATTCTTGCAGGGTTGCCAAATTTGCACACTGGCAATACAACAGGGTGTATTAAAAAGGTGTAGTCACATTGAGTGTGTTTGCTAAAACCATCATTTTGAACACCTTTCTTATCTGCTGTATATACATACCTATTTACATAAAGACTAAACCAATAGGCACTAAAATTCTCGAAATAATACCTTGGACACTAACTTGGACACTATTGACACAAATTGATCTAGCCCCAAACTAGGATTCCCTGTATCTTGGGTACTAGACAACGATACACATACTTATATAGATAAATATTATACTTAGATAGATAAACAACCATGACTAGGGTACAAACATCCGTTCTCATCAAACAAATATTTGCCCCCACCAGGACTCGAACCCGGGACCCTTGGCTTCGTAGGCAGGCTCACTGCTGACTCGGCCATTCGGGTCGTCGAAAGTTATAAAAAAAAATATTAAAGAGCCAGTTCTCAAAAAAACTTTGTTTGAAACAAGTAAAGGTAGGCAAACGAAAAACTTTACAGTCATACCTTCGAGTAAACTCAGAAAGTTACACCATAATTTCGTAAATCCTAATTCTTGCAGGGTTGCCAAATTTGCTCACTGGCAATACAACAGGATGTTTTAAAAAGTTGTAGTCACATTAAGAGGGTTTGCTAAGACCATCATTTTAAACAACTTTCTTATTCAATTCTCCATACGTAATCTAGGTTCATCGTGACTAAATTAGGAAAAAGTGGGTCGTGAAAATTTATCACAAATAAGTCCTCTCCTCAACAACGCCTTAAAATTGTTACACCCGTATAAGGGATTTCCAAGAACGCGATTCAAAATTTACTTAAGCAACTAAAACTCAAACACAACTTATCTAAATTATTATGAAACGTTGAGGCTTTAGCGGCACGGCGGTCTTATTAATTTAAAGAGATAACATCGCCTTTGTATAATAATACAAATTTTGTTATCAACAATTTACAAAAGCTACTCAATAAAAGTTATCTATGCTACGTTTCCGTAACTATCTTTTTATGTATACTCATAAGATCATAAATATCAAGCCTGTATCAGCACAAACACAAATACAATTTTCTTCCAAGAAGGATTACTTTTTCTTCCTCAGCCTAAAATCACAGCCCTACGTTTAGTTAAGGGCAAGAGATTTATAACGGTCCCGAAATCATCCAAGGACCGCATGGCCGTTTGTCATGTAACATCTGGTTGGAACCAGTTTGCACCAGTGCTGGCCGGTTTGATCCGGTTTTCTTTGCTCGTTTCTTTCCCCTTTAGTAGGTAACTAAGTTGGGGTTGCGAAGCGTTCGGCAGTTAGCACCTTTACTTTGGTGTTATGGAAATGTAATAAAACTGTTATTTAGAGAAATTTTGGTCTGTGATGTAATTTTGAGGGCCTTAAGGTGATACGAAAAAAATATAAAAAGGAATACGAATGTAAACAAAAGTGAACCCTCGACTCAAGAGGTAGTCCACGAATAGCACCTGTCTGAATAGCACCTACGCGAATAGCACCTAGCCTAGTCCACGAATAGTACCCAGGTGCTATTCGTGGAATACAATTTATTTTTACATTTTTGTTCACGAATAGCACCTACGACTTAGCAGCCTACTGGGATGCTGGGATGTATACAGGACGTTATTAAATTAAAGATATCGGAAAAAATCACAAGAATGTTTATTAATGAGAGGCTATGTACGTAAACGTATGTGTAATGCTTACGTACATAGCCTCATATTTTAAGATTATGTAGGTACTTACTTACCTACTTACTCAATGTACTTTTTTTTTTTATTAATAATTTAACATTTTTTTTTATACTTAGTAGGCTAGACTAGGCTAGACTAGGCTAGGTGCTATTCAGACAGGTGCTATTCATGGACTACCTCTAAAATAACGTAGGGTCAAACCACATAAAAATTGTTCAAAAATAACTACGCTATTTTGTAAAAAAAACAAGCAGAATTTACAATTACATAATATCCACATTTTGTATGCAATTTTGCAATGAAATTAATTACAATTTCAGAATTACAGGAAAAAATAAAACAATTTAGAGGTATTTTCGAAATTAAATTCTATCGAGAAAATTTCATCCAATCGCTTTTTCACTAAGTGGGAACTTTAATCAAATACTCAATAGACGTTAACCCAAAAATCAAATCTGTAGATGACTTTTTCGTATCACCCTCATTCTGAATATCGTTCTGAATAATTCGCTATGAAACCGATTTCAGTAACTTAATTGTTTACTTCTCCATAACGAATTATATCTCCATTAATCTCATGGAATTTGATGTCACGCGTACCCACACTCGATAGGGTTGCGTCGTTTTATTATTGAGTTCCCATGGGTACCTTCCAGCTCCATCATGAGATCAGCACCATGTTAAAAAAATATTGCATTGTCATCCGATTTGCAAATGCATGCAAAATTTCAGATGAATGGTAAACCCGGAAGTGGGTCAAATTTATCTAGCAAGATTTGATTACGATTGACATAACCGATCAATATTGAAAAAACCGGTCAAGTGCGAGTCTAACTCGCGCACGAAAGGTTCCGTACCACCGTACAATGGTAGGGATGGTGTGGAGTGCATAGTTTGGATTTTACATAGCAAAATGTTGTCGCATTTTACACTAGGCTATATGTTAAAGCAAGGGTCTATGCACTTCCACCATCAGAGTCTAAAGTTTAGCAAATGTCCCTTAATAATAAATCAATTAAAATTATCATTGGCACTGCATATTATTATCGTCCACAATGGTGGAAATGATTTTCTGGATAGACTGACCGATTCCATTGCAACTTTCTCGAAATTTAGCTGGACAGTTCAACATAAACTTGCTTGATGGTGGCGACAGTATGTCTCATAAGTTGCAACGATGTCTCAAGTATACTAATCTGGTCAAATGTGTGGCCGAGCCAACTCATTTTACAGGCACCAGCGCTACACTAATAGACCTTATCTGCACTAATGCATGCGTGGCGAAGGTCTCTGTTGATCATATGATCAACCCAACCTTGGTGCCTGGTATATACCCAACCTTGGGGTATATACCCTACCTTGGTGCTCACGCTTTTGTTACTGTCGAATTAAAAATGAAACGGGAAAGAAATCCTCCGCGTAAAATAACAAATAGACCGTTAATTAGATGGATATTCTGTCTTTTAATGAAGATCAAGAACAAAATCCATTTAAATAATATTTTAAATCACACAAATGTGGATATCATGCTAAGGGCTCGTAGCCTTGGTCTTTTTATGGATGAGTAATTACGCATTGAAAAGCATATTCTTATAGTAGTTTATGTGACTGCTACATAATGGAGGGCATTAAAACTCGAGAGTGGGTTTACGGGCCGAAGGCGAGTTTCATAATAATATCACTCGAGAGTTTTAATGCATAATTATGTACAGTTACATACACTAGTAACTAGTGTATGTAACTGTACATAATGATATGTGTGTAGATAAACTAGTGACTAGTTTATCTACACACATATCATAAGCTCTCTTTGATGTGTTCAGGAACCGCATGTCCGGCATTGTGGCTCTGCAGTTGTTTAGCTTGTTCTGTAGTACCAACTTCGGGCGTTCGAAATTTGAATGTCAGTACCAACTTCACAGACAAACTAGGGGCGGCATGCAGGCGGGCGTCGGCGTTCGAAATTTGAATGTCATTATATGTAGAAAAACTACACATAATGACCATAATGTGTAGTTTTCCAAATACGAAACGAGTTTTTACCAAGTAGTTTAACATAATGCTGATCGTAACGTGCGGTTTTTGAACGCAGTAAAGAGGGTTTATGATACGTGTGTAGATAAATATGGTAAAAGTCTGCTTCTATCGACTTACCATAGCTACTACTATATAAAATACGATCATTATTAAATTAACAGACGCGAATATCACTCTGCGAGTTTTTTTTGTATATTTTATTTATATCACGTATATTTCAAATTTCGTTGATGGGAGCCGCCCCCTTAAATATTTATTTTATTCCGTTTTTAGGGTTCCGTACCCAACGGGTAAGAACGGAACCCTATTACTAAGACTTCGCTGTCCGTCCGTCCGTCCGTCCGTCCGTCTGTCACCAGGCTGTATCTCAAGAACCTAGCTAGCTAGAGAGTTGAAATTTTCACAGATTATGTATTTCTGTTGCCGCTATAACAACAAATACTAAAAAACAGGATAAAATAAATATTTAAGGGGGCTCCCATACAACAATACCATATACAAACTTATGGATGCACCTGGTTACGTACATGGAGTGTGAAAGTAACCGCACCAATAACTTTGTAAACAATATTTTGCTGTGTAAAATCAAAACTATTCACTCCACACCATCGCTTCCATTGAACGGTGGTACGGAACCATTCGTGCGCGATTTAGACTCGCACTTGACCGGTTTTTAGTATTTGTTGTTATTGCAGCAACATAAATACATCATCTGTGAAAATTGCATATGTCTAAACATCACGGTTCATGAGATACAGCCTGGTAACAGACGGACGGACAGACAGACAGACAGACAGACGGACAGCGGAGTCATAGCAATAGGGTCCCGTTTTACCCTTTGGTTACAGAACCCTATTAAAGCTTATATGCATAAATGTCCGAACTTTGTTTTCATATAGTCCCTACAGCTTGAGGATACAACGTCAAACCAATTACGCCACCAACACGACTATGGGTACCGCGAAATTTACGATTATATTTTGAATTATGATGAATTGATAATTCCTAGAGGCAGCAATATTAAAACATATATATTTTTTAATTCAGGCACATACATTGCTTCTGGGCCCACACTAGGATACCATTTGGACGACCTCTGTGGTGCAGCGGTTGTGGCACTGCCTACCATGCGAGAGGTCCCGGGTTCGATCCCCGGTTGGTGGTACAAAAAAAAGCCCAGGTCTTGGATGTCTATATGTGTGTGACGTCGTAGTTTCTGGTTCCCACGACACAGGGCATCCTAGTATGGGGCCAGAAGCAATGTATGCGCCTGTATGTAAATGTTTATGTTTACATGAGTCGTGGGAACTAGAAACAGCGACGTCACAAACTTGTACATCCAAGATCTGGGGTTTTGTCTTTCTCCCCAGCTAAGATGTGAACCCGGGACCTCCCGCATGGGAATCACAGTCTTGACCACAGTACTACAGAGGTCAAAATATTGTATACCTCATTAGTTGTAGCTGTAACGACAACAGAAATACACATTCTGTGAAAATGTAATATGCCTACACTCGAAAGCAATCTATAATAACCGGGATTTCTCGAAAACCAAAAAGGCTATCTTAGCGAAATAACTTATGTTAGATAGGCAATTGAATACTCCTACAAATTTTACAAATTCTTGGTTGTTACAATGTATGCCTCCAAAATGATAAAATTCAAAGCAAGTGATTTTGCAATCGGGTCTATTACTATAATTTATTGCTTTTTTTCATATTTTGTCATTTGTGTTACTCTGTCAGATAAAAGGTGCATAAACAACGTTCATAGTTACTGTTATGATGTCGCAATTATCTAGACGTAAGCGATATCACAACAGTTGCCTTAGTGAATAATGAACATTATGAACGTTGTTTATGCACATTATGTACATTAATACAAGAATTTCCATAATGTTGGAAAATGGCAGGAGTCAGGCTGAAACAGCAAGGACGGCCGGTGAGTCAATTTCATCACAAAAACGAGTCCAAACCTGCGCTGATCAGGGGGCTTATTCGCTAACTCAGTGATCATCACGAATTATGATCCATATAAATTAAGAAGTTATTGGTGTCGTTCAATTATTTCGTGTAACAAGGATATCAAAATAAGTCGGTTAATATTAGCCGACTTATTTTGATATCCTTTTTACACGAAATACATAAAACAGCACAATAAGATCGATACATGTTTAACACCACAGAGCATTGAAACATCCCGCGCGCGGGGGCACGTGCTTGAAGATTCAGTGCTCTGTGTTTAACACAGTAAGCTTCGAAATCACTTTCTCATACACTTCCACATCCACTTTTCTACGCCTCGGAAGTAGCCACCCAAGTGCATAGGATGTACGAAGACGACATCTATCTTTCTTTCTATCCAGACACCTGCACCCTCTATTAAGCAAAGGCCTCCTCTTCATCACGTCATTTATTGCGGTCCTGGCCAACCTGATGCATGACGACGACATGCGGAAGTTATTTACACCCGCCCACAGCCCTAAAATGGGGGGTGGCCATCGTATTTCATAACAAAGAGATCCACGGAACCAATTTGATCTCCAATGCATTAAAATTGATGTTTTATGGCAGGTCCAGACATGTTCTTTTGTCCGTATCGTATGAGGCAGCGTCGCGATCCAAGAACGCTAGTTTGGACGCCCGGATCGGCTGCGATCGAGACGCGCCGTACCAACGTATCCGCCGTACCACGCGCGCCCGCCCGACCGCCGCCGCCTGCCACGCGACCTGGTTGCCTAGCCGGCGATCATCCAATGGAACACCCCAAGTGAGAAGATCTCCACCGCCGGCGGGGGCCCCCCGATGACCTGCCCATAGGAGTGGACAGAGGCGCTTCCTCAGGAAGAGATCCGATGATCTGATCCTGACTCCCCACGCCCCAGAATGGGTGCGTGAGAAGATTACCTGATTGATTGACCAACGTATCGTACCGAACTGGCGTCTAAACTAGCATTCTTGGATCGCGACTCGCGGAGGTACGTTACGGACAACAAAGACAAAGAACATGTCTGGACCCACCTTTATAAGCACAAATGAATAATGTAAGTGATAGATGAGGGGTACGTTCAAACAAGCATGCATCGAAGAGATAGTACCATAAGGAGATGGATCAAAACTTATACAACTTTTGATAAACTTAAAGCATCAAAACATTTCATACAAAGACATAAAGGAAAAAACATGTACGAAGGCGAGGTCATCTCGAAGGAGAGATTTCTTCCAGCTCATTTCTTCAATCTTTTAGTAAAGAAATAAAGATTTCATATAGAATAGAATGCCATTTATTTACTGTATCAGCATAAATAAACACATGAGAAAATAAGAATAAAACACAATAAAAATAAAAATATCACAATTAAAATCACAAACAAAATCTACAAAATCTACAATTGCTCTTCCCCCCGGACCTCAGATCTGAGTACACGTCTCTGACTCCATTGAAATTATTTTTTAATCATTTAAAGTTTTATTCAAAAGTTAAATATCACCAATAAAATAGGAGTGCAGAGCTATCAAGGAGGTGACCGCAGCAACTCTCACGCTGCCGTTCAAACCCACTCAGCTCCGCCCCCTACAACCTGTTCCGGCGGTACTGCTCCACGGTGACGCCCACTTCCATTGATGAGTAAGTGCTGACTCCTCCCCTGTGTCTTACGCACGAAACTCTGCGACTACTCGTGCGCTGCTGTCGCCCTAGTACACGCGTACTTGACTTGCACGGATCACACTCGACTACTCGAGCGCTGCTGTCGCTCTGGTACATCGCGTACTTTATTTTCACGGATCACACTCGACTACTCGTGCGCCGCTGAAGCCCTGGTACATCGCGTACTTGATTTGATTTGCACGGTTCACACTCGACAAAATAATGAACACCAAACGCACTCCGCCGCCTAAAAAACAGAGTACTGCTAACTTTGAAGCTGTATCGGATGCTGAACTCGAGTTTACAGGGGGTAGCCTCCCAAACGTTTCGGAAAGTGCCATGCATAGTGCAAATATTAATCGAATGAAAAGAAAGCGCGATAATTCTGACATCTCTGAACTCAAAGATGAAATTAGAGATTTATTTGCGAGTTTTGAGACCGAACAGAAAGCCAAGTTTTATAACCTGCAGACCTCCCTTACAGAAATAAAAGCCCAAAATAATGACATCCAAAGCTCAATGGAAATACTGTACTCAAAAAATGACGCGATTCAAAAAGAGCTTGAAACCCTCAGGTTGGAGCGTAAGGAGCAACTTACATATATCCAGGAATTAGAATCCAGGCTGGAAACCCTAGAAAGAAACTCCTGCTCTGCCAAAGTGGAGATTAGAAATATCCCAAAGATAGTGTCTAATGAGGATAAAGCGGCGCTCTCCAACATCGCCGAGAAAATTGGCACAACATTGGGCTTAAGTTTCGGTAAATCCGATGTCAGAGATATTTACCGTGGCTTTGCAAAAGCAGACAAAATCAAACCAATTGTTGTCGAGTTTACGTCAATAATTACAAAAGATACTCTTATGAGGGGACTGAGAAATTTCAATGACAAGAAGTCAAATAATAACAAATTTAATACTAGTCACCTCGGTTATGATGGACCGGCTTCTCCAGTTTACATATCGGAGTGTCTTACTCATAAGGCTAAACGGCTGCACTTCCTCGCTCGCGATTTCGCTAAGGTCCATGGCTATACTTTTTGCTGGATATCGTACGGCAAAATATACCTGAGGAAAGCAGTGGGCCTTCCCTTCATTCGTGTTGACGATGAAAAGGTCCTGAAAAATCTGAAGGAGAACTCTACTCTGTCAAAGTGACTAGTTTTAATATGTGATAAGCATCTAATTGTAACAAACTTTTTGTCACCACTTTCAATCTCTCTCATACACAATTACACTAACACTCTTTCATACCACACTATACAACGAACCTATGTCAGACCTTACATGAACCTCATCAGATCGAATAACTATTTACACATTTATATACAAATTATTACCTGCCCTCCTAAGTTACCATATTCGCCCCTCCCAATTGCCATCCTGTTTTGCTCTATTTGTCCACTCTACGAGAACTATCACTGTGCCCTTTGTTTTACCTACTCGCACGGAGCTTGATAATATTGTTACAGAAGAACTAGATGACATTGCTGTATCTGAGTCAAGGAACTGTGAGGTAGAGCACTGTAAACAATATTTGCCAAACCCAACTACCTGCCTCACTTTGCTCACTCAGAACATTCGCAGCATCACGTGTAACATGAATGAATTTTTGATACTACAAAAGAGACTAAATGTGGAACTAGATGTTATAATTCTAACTGAATGTCGTCTATCCCGTAGAACTGTTATCCCCCAACTCCCGAATTTTTTACATTATGCAACGGTGAACAACCACCTTCAAAATGATGGCGTTGTCGTTTACATAAATAATAGTCTAAAAATGTCAGTAGAGGAACCACCATGCATGGGTGCAAACCGTTTGCTAATAAAAATTGGAATGGAAACAGCTATTGTTGCCATATATCGCTCCCCATCCGAAAACAACGTAGAACCATTTCTTGAATCATTAAATACCATCTTGGGGACATTAAAACCTTATAGTAACATTTCAATTATAGGAGACATAAACATCAACATTAAACCTGATGTTACAAATTCTAGAGCCTATGAATATCTGAATCTATGCGCTTATCATGGTCTTCTTCCGGCTCATACATTACCGACCAGATTAGACAGATCATGTCTTGATCACGTAATCTTAAAAACTAAAAAGCCTGCTATTACTCTTGTTGCCAACTCTAGTCTTACCGATCACAACCTTGTACTAGTCTCTATCGGTCACAAACACCAGAGAGTTCTTAGTCAAACAACAACTACCAGGATCAATCATGAAGGTTTAAGTATTGCCATGACGAATATTGATTTGCAGCCAGTCTATAATTCATCTGACCCAAACACTGCTTTAGAATATCTTATATCTTCAGTCCATCATGCTATCAATGCTAACTCCTCCACTAAAAGTCTCCCGCGTCGCTTCAAGGTTATTAAACTATGGATCACTCCCGGTCTAATTAAATGCATGCGAAATAGAGACAGACTGCATAAAAAGACAACTGCAGCCCCGGACAACCTCATCCTTCAAACGACTTACAAAAGATATCGAAATTTTTGCAACAATCTCCTCAAAAAACTCAAAAGAAACCATGAAAAGAATGAACTCTCAAAGGCTGGCAACAACTCTAAGGAGTTATGGAAATCAATAAAAGCTATCACAAACACCACCAAGACAAAAAGCTCTGCGACTGAGTTATTAGGTTCAGCGGGAAATTCTAATTCTAATAATACTAATAATGTGAACCATTTCTTTGCAAATGTGGGTAAGAATCTTGCTGAAAGAATAAACACACCGTTGGGTCCCAGACAAACTGACAGCAAACCTCCACTACCACCAAGCAGATCTATTACTTCATTTGCCTTACTGGAGACCGATAAGGGTGAAGTTGAGAGACTTATAGTTGGTCTGAGGAGCGTGTGCGCTGTTGGTTGGGACAACATCTCGAACCGTATTCTTAGGCTCTTCAAAGATTTCTTTGTTCCACCCCTTACTTATATTTTCAACATGTGTCTTGCTGATGGAGTTTTCCCTAATCCCCTCAAGCGATCTATGGTGATCCCTATTCACAAGGCTGGCGACAGAGACCGTGTCAATAACTATAGGCCCATCTCTATCTTGCCTTCAATCTCTAAGTTACTGGAACGAATTGTTAACCGTCAACTAATAAGATACCTAGAATCATAAAACCTTTTATCTGATTGCCAATTCGGATTCCGAAATAATATCTCGACCAGTGACGCAGTCCATGAACTCACTGACTACGTGGTGAAAAATCTTGATGCCGGGCGAAAGGTTTTAGGTATTTTTCTTGATCTTGCCAAGGCGTTTGACACGGTCTCTGTCCCCCTCCTATTGGACAAACTCGATAGGTTGGGTATACGGGGGGTGCAGTTGAGGTTTTTTGAGGAGTATCTCACTGGTCGCTCTCAATTTGTAAAAATCGGTGAGCACTGCAGCGATGACTTACCAATCACGTACGGCGTTCCTCAGGGCAGCATATTGGGGCCTACACTCTTTCTCATTCACATAAATGATCTGTGTGACCTAAATCCTGATAATGGCAAAGTAATAACCTATGCAGATGATACCGCCCTGATATTCTCGACAAACACCTGGCAAGAGACATACGAAGTTGCCCAGAGAGGTTTCAACAATGCCACCAAATGGCTTCAAAATAACCTGCTGACTTTAAACTCTGATAAAACAGTTTACGTTACCTTTTTCAATCAGAAACACAAAGTTTACCGATGAAGGTGCGATATTTGCGCACAACTGCATAGATCCAAATAGTGGAACATGCTCCTGTCCAGCCCTGCACAAAAGTACAACCATTAAATACCTTGGTGTCCTCATCGATAATAATCTCACCTTTCGACCTCATATTCACCTGGTCACTGGCAGAATCCGCAAACTAATCTATGTTTTCAAAATGCTTCGCCATGTTGCTGATGCCGGATTGATAAAACGAGTTTATATGGCACTCTGTCAATCCGTGCTCACCTACTGCATCACCTCGTGGGGAGGTGCACCGAAAACATCTATCTTGCCTCTCGAACTTGCTCAAAGAGCTGTACTCAAGGTCTCTACTTTCCGTCCCCTCCTCTTCCCTACCTGTTTCCTTTATAATTCCTGCAACGTCCTAACGGTGAGGCAACTATTTCTGTATCACATTATATTAAAACAACACTCATCTTTAATATATAGCCCTTCTTTACTGACCAGACGGCGTAAAGATAGGGTGTGCTTAGACAATATATTGTTTCGAACCTCTTTTGCTCACAAATTTCCCTGCTTCCTTGGTCCCTTCCTATACAATAGAATAAATAGAACAGCTGAAATTTATACTCTCTCAACATTTGATTTAAAAAAAACGGTATATAAAATATTACACTCACTCGACTATGACAAAACTGAGGAATTACTCAAAATTACTAGCTAACCAAATAATATTTCAAAGTACTTACAAAAATATTTACTATTTTAATAATTATAAATAAGTCTGACATATGTGTTAATCTCACACACCCTCTCACACACACTCATTCACAATCACTCCACACACAGAGAGGATCACAAACAAACTCACAAACAAACTCACTAACCCACTCTCTTATTATTATTTTTTCATGTTAATTGTATAAGTATAACTACTAATTTAGGTACAACATGTTTTTAATTTTAAATGTTACTATTTTTGTTGTTGGTTTCTTTCTGTGTACCATAAACTAGCTTTACATATTTTAAGGGAAGAGCGCTGTAGCCTGAAATACAGGTTTAGACCTAGCTCAGGCTCAGATGTTCACATTATCTTTGTATCAATCTATTTAGCTAAGTACCTTTAATTGTAACTTTTTTTTTTTTACAATAACATTAAAAAATTATATTAAATTTCCAATTCATGTCTAATTTTTAAAGAAACCCACATGAAGTTGTGAGTTGTTTCACTGCTATGTGCGTGCACATGCTGCGACAGCAAAAGGGCTCAGACTCAGCGTAGTGTCACAGGAAAACCTGTGACGCTGGTTTTCAGTCTAGGACCCAGAGTATAATTGAATTTAGACATGTCAATGTCACCAGGTGGCAAGTGTACTAAAATTAACAGCCTAACACTAAACGTGTAAATAAAATAAATAAAATGTCAATACGGAAAAAATAAAATAAAAAATAAGATGGAGATAATAAAATTGTATTGCGGATTAGTGAATAAATAGTTATATGGATTAAATTGTATCGAATAATAATGTCGTATTGAATGAATTACTAATGTCACAAAGAGTTGAAATTACGTACACAACGAAAAGTATATTTGGTATACACATTGCGGTATCAGGTCAATTGTAGAGTGGTAGAACGCGGTACGCAGCACTTTGTCATGGTATACACATTGCGGTATCAGGTCAATTGTAGAGTGGTAGAACGCGGTACGCAGCACTTTGTCATGGTATACACATTGCGGTATCAGGTCAATTGTAGAGTGGTAGAACGCGGTACGCAGCACTTTGTCATGGTATACACATTGCGGTATCAGGTCAATTGTAGAGTGGTAGAACGCGGTACGCAGCACCTTGTCATGGTAGCTTCAGGTATTCTGCTTTTGTTGGAATAGTAACCTTTCTCGAATTAATTTTTTGAATCTATATTTTGATGACATATCGATCATATATCGATATTCGTTCACTATAAATGTTGTTAGTTAACTAATTAGTTTATGATAAAGTTGTTGGAAGGATAGGAAGGTACTGATTAAATTTACCGTCTTGGTTTTACATCAGGATCTCACAACTTTTCATGTTAGAATAAACTGCGCTGCGAGGCTACCCTTTTTAGGGTTCCGTACCCAAAGGGTAAAAACGGGACTCTATTACTAAGACTCCGCTGTCTGTCTGACTTTCTGTCCGACTGTCACCAGGCTGTATCTCATGAACCGTGATAGTTAGACAATTGAAATTTTCACAGATCATGTATTATTGTTGCCGCTATAACAAAAAATACTAAAAAACAGAATAAAATTAATATGTAAGGTGGCTCCCATACAACAATTCTTTCAGTACCACATACAAACTTATGATTGTACCTGGTTATGGAGTGTGAAAGTAGCCGCACCAACAACTTTGAAAAAACATTTTGCTATGTTAAATCCAAACTATTCACTCTACACCATCCCTACCATTGTACGGTGGTACGGAACCCTTCGTGCGCGAGTCCGACTCGCACTTGGCCACTTTTTGTATGAGTATGTATGCATGTTTTTAATGGGATATTATATATGTCACCATCTAACTCACACAAACAGGTATAACCTTTTAATTACGGCGGCTTCGGGATTCATTATCCTACATTATAAGAAAATGGTCCACACATACAAAGTAATGGCTGTCCCGATAGCCCGGCGATTTACATTTTCAGCTATTAGTGCCTTAATAATGGGGATAAAAGACCCCGGAGTTGATAATGTGGCTTCATTAACCGTAACCCAGATTTTGGTTATTATACCTCCGTTATTATGTGAGAATTTTCGTAAGCAAGTATTTGTCGTACAACCGGGGTGTCAATTCTGTTCTTTGCGACTTGATGCACTAACCTGTCGGTGTAAACGTACTGGCTTGACGACGTCTTTGGTGTTGCGGCCGAGGCTGTTCTTCCGAAGCGGGAGGTGCCGGGTTCGAATCCCTTCTGGGGAGGAAGAAAAAAATCCCAAGGTCTTGGATGATCAAATGTTTTTTGACACAGGCTATCCTAGTGCCGGGCCTAAAGCAATATATGTGCCTGTATGTAAGTAAATGTCATGTTATGTCTGAAATATCGCTTTTGGTCCCACTTCAATAACTAAAATAATAATATTGAGTGTAAGGGAAAACTAACAGTTTTCCCTTACACTCAATATCTCAACATATTTTATTGCACATAACAATCGATTACAGACTGGAAAATAGTAAATACGCATATTCGTAATTTCTTTGTTTTACATTACAAGACAGCCATTTATATAACCTTATAATAGAAAATAATTGTACAAAGGCGAGCTTATCTCTAACAAGAGATTTTTCCAGCAAAACATGGTGGGTAGGAAAGGTGATGGTTGAAAAGGGGGAAGACCTGCGCGTACAATACAACTCTATAAGTACTACAAGTAGTATATATATATATATATATATATATATATATATATATATATATATATATATATATATTCCAGAATCAACGTACCTGCAACTATAGGAATGTAATTTATTAATTATTTATTTAAATTTTATTTTTTATTTTATTTAAATTGTAAAAGAACAGACTCATTAAAATCAAAAATCCGCAAAGTGCATCGTCAATTAGAGTAGTATATATTACTTGCAGTATTTACAGGGTTGTTGTTGTAGAAGCAAACAGTACATACTGATAACCCTAATTGCTAAAACTAGACTGCATACACAATTACTTAAATACAATGTTTGTCTATGGTGCGGCATATTTTTTAAAATTATTTGTAATTATAGCATAATCTTCGCGTTTATACCGTAGTATTTATAAATATTAAAAAAAACGGTCAATAGCTGGTCAGACTCGCAGACGAAGGGTTCCGTACCATCGTAAAAGAAAACTTAAGGATAAAAAAAATGTAGTAAGCGTTCAGAATTGTAGAAAAAATTCTATGAAATACAAATGACTCCACGAAAGGATAAAAAGAACGAAAGGAGATGAAATGCTAATAAAGAAATAATAAAACATGTGTCTGAACTTGGTTTCGATGCATAGACTGCGGATCTGACGTCAAACTAATTGTGCCACCGGCGACGATAATGGATGCCGCGAAATTTGCATGGCAAATGAAGCATGATGATTTGGTAACTCGTCGGGGCAGGAATATTCAATAACGTCTCTCTCTCCCTTTTAACCTTATAATCATGTTACGCTTTTTTCCTGTTGTTTTTTTTTGTATTACTCAAAAAAACTCGAACCTCAAATCATTTATCGCAAGTAGGCTAAATATTGAACTTTTACAAGTCAAACAACCAAGCCTCGTATACATGGAACAAAATAAAAAATAAATCGAATATGATCAAATAATAATCAAATATGATCAACTAAACTAATGAGCGGGTTGCGCAGGAGTTTATGAGGAGGCCTATACCAAACAGTGACTCCCCCCTGACAGGCTGATGATGATGATGATGAAACTAATGAGTACATAACAGATTATGATTATGGTTTAAGTTTGAAAAATGAAATTTCTCCTTCAAGTGGTGATTCATGACTAAATCACGCACAATAAAAAAAAAATTGGTAATATAAACGATTTAACGTGTACGTATAAAGCTTACAATCACCATCTACATAATTAACATGTATTCTCATCAGAGCCGAGGCAGCGAGCGTTAAATTAACCCTTTAACTGACGCGGGAGTCACTCTGACCCCCCAATGGTGACGCAATGACCCCTTGCGGGTGTCACTATAACCTAAGTGCGCCACTTACATCGCATGACTCACTTCGCTCTAATGACTGTGAAAATTCAACTTGGGCAAAGCCGAAATCTCTAGCACGGGTGATTTTAAGTCACTGCTTAGAGAGTCAATTTAGTAGCATTATTCTGAAAATATTCATTGTGGTAGTAACTGAGAAGAGATTTGGTCCAAATCAAATGATAAAGGTCAAAGAAACGAGAGATCTGAGCATATCGGTTACCATGGAAATTAAAGACCTTATATTTAAATTATTTTTCTCAAAAATAGCACTAAATGTTCCCATAGCATCTGTGAAGATAGTATCCGAAAGTGACTCATCCTGGACAATTTTAAGAAGTGTCCAGGAAATCGCAAAAGTGTCCAGTGGGTAAGTATGAAATGCCATTACATATCATAATATTTAAATAAAGAACTACTTTTTTTTTTCAAAGATAAGCTAACGAGGTTATTGGTAGTTAAGGGCCTTTAATAAAAAAGGAGGTACAATAGAGGTTGACATGTCCGAATGGCACTTATATTGCACGATGTAAAATGGCGGAAAACTCAGTTTATTCGTATTTTTTACTATTTTATATATTAATTAGGAATTCGATACTAACAGAGAAAAAAAAGAATAAAATAAAATATTCACAATAAACATAAATGTTGTCGACAATAAAAACTATTTAATTATTGATTCAGCTCAAAAAAAATCACGAGTGTCAATTGAGAAATGCGGCCTGTAGAGGGTAACATCCGGACATACATCCGCCCGGACATACGAATGCATTTTGCACAATCCTGAAACGGAGACGCTAAGCACGCTTCGCGCGCTCGCTCAATAAATATCAGATAAAATAAAAAATATCCCCAGGTCTTTGATGTTTATATGTGCGTGATGTCGCTGTTTCTGGTTACCACGATACAGGGTATTCTAGTGTGGGGCCAGAAGCAATATGTGTGCTTGCATATAAATGTTTATGTTTATGTTTATATCAATTAATTTTAAATATGTAATACGAATAAGAAATAACTTGTAAATAAAATATGTTAATAAATATCTTTTAATTAAGTTGCGTAAATACTATATCATTTGTATGCTTATTTAAGGTTAAATCATGTAGAACTGAAATGACATGTTTAAAAATTGTACGCAAATAAAGTTTCTTATAGCTTAGTTCTAGTTAAAGTTGTACCGAATATCGTCTCTCACAACAAAATTATCTTAGTCATAAATCATAATTACAATTTTCTGCTACAACCTGTACATCGGAAGCCGTATGGGACAATAGCTGTCACAAAATCGAATCCTGCGTCATATCGATAATCTGACAAAGTCAGACCTTTATGCTTGAGGGAAAAGACGATAAAATATTAATGCGTCGATTCGTTTTCGATAGGCATGGCATTTGTAGGCCATTTTTGATATTTGCAAAAAGACTATTATTAGACTTACATCAATAGAAATTTATCTACATCACTTAAATTATTATAATAATAAATGTTTTATAATACACAATTATATAATTATAAATAAATAAATAAATGTAGCGCATTTATTTATTTATTTATAATTATATAATTCGCGGTCCCCACCGAATGGCACAGGGCTTTGGCTCACTACGGGTTGATGGAGAAGTTTTACGACCACTACCACGTAGCGATAGTAGCCGTGACCTACAGCTTAACGTGTCATCCGAAACACTGAACGTTCGATAATGTTCTTAAGATAAATTAATTATCTCATTGGTACATGGTCAGGAATCGAACCTGCGTCTCCTGTGTGAGAAGCAAGCGTGAAACCCATTAGACCACGGAGCTCCATGATAGGTTTAATCAAGGGATTATTAACTAATAATTATTCACTTGGTCAATTGACTTGGGGATTGACACTGTTAAATTGGCCCAGTTGTGCCACGTCCAAGCACCCGCGTCTCAGACAGGCCGACAAAGGAAATCGCCTCTTATCTAATCCAATTACCAAATGAAGTGAAAAGATAACGGCTTAAGCAGGAAAATAAAAAATCCCTCCACAAAGATCACTCAAGGTGACAACAGAATGAAAGGCGGGAGTCGGAAAATTACCGCTTCATCACACGACATAGAACAATAGGGCTTGAGGCGGCTTCCAATTATAATAATAATTATAATACCTTGGACACTATTTACACATATTGATCTAGCCCCAAACTAGGATTCCCTGTATCTTGGGTATTAGGCAACGATACACATACTTAGATAGATAAATATTAGACTTAGATAGATAAACAACCATGACTAGGGTACAAACATCAGTTATCATCAAACAAATATCTCCCCCCACCGGGACTCGAACTCGGGACCCTTGGCTTCGTAGGTAGGGTCCCTGCTGACTCGGCCATTCGGGTCGTGAATTGAATTGAATTGAAATAACATAAACATCGTTTGTTATTTGCTGCCCTTTCAACGCAGATTACCAGATGCGCAAAGTACCTGACAAGCATGTGACCAGTTATACTTTTCGCAAATTACCAGGCACGCAAATTACCAGATACGCATGCGGCCTGATATTGTATCGCAGATGACCAGACACGCATATGAGCGGGGTATAAGGTAATAACATACTCTACGAAGAAATGAGGCGAGTCTATGAAGTGGTTCAGTAAAATAGTTTTCTTTTTGTTTTTTGCATAAATGAAGGTGATATGTCCTTAGATTCACTTACACTCGCATTATAATAGTATTAAATACGCGTTAAATACAGGTGTTTTTTCGATGCAAAAAATACACACGTTATCGGACCATCGGATATGTTAATAAAATATTGATCCTTACTTTTCCGTAGACATGCAAAAGTGTCCGATGGTCCGAATATCATTAAGGCGACTAGGGGTTAAAGAAAAAAACAAGTCAACAATGTTTTAATGTGTGTGACGTTGCTGTTTCTGCTTCCCATGACACAGGGTATCCTAGTGTGGGGCCAGAATCAATTGATAATTCATTATTCTATAAAGCACACAAATATTTAACAAGTTTCATTAAAAATAAAATGTAAGTACAAAGGCGAGCTTATCTCTAAAAAGAGATTTCTTCCAGAAAACCAAGACAGTTACTAAATAGGTACCAAAATATAAAAATAGTTCCGTAAGGGTTGGCGCTTTAGAGGGCACCGATGGCACCGATGTTATAGTTATTGTTTATCGCGGCCCGATTTTCCGCAACTCGATGACTTAAATTTGCGCCTATTTTTTGTGATATGGGTTGGGGCCAACCCAGCTCCTATAGGAGGGCAAGCAAACCCTTGATGTTGGAGCGACCTCGGTGACCCGAGGTGTGATGGAGGGGAGGGCGATGCACAGAGCTAACTTTGTTGATGACGTGATGACATGTAAAAAATAATTCTGTCTTAAACTGCTAAACAAGTAGTTCTACAAATACGGCGTCTCCACCCTAGAACCTCCTTGTAGCACAATGGTGACGATTTGTCAACGACTGCTACACACTGCCGCGTGACGCTCTAAGGATTATTGTTGGTTTAAAGAGAGCCGGTAATGTATTCTTTGTGATGTTCAATTAACATTTTTAATTGACACTGTCACGCACAGCTATTTAGTTTGGGGTCCTAAAATGTTACGAATTTCATTTAAAAATCTAGTGCTCTCTTATTTATGTTTATATATTCTTTATTGCACAGGTAATGCAAAGGTACAGACAGATACAAGAAATGTTCTAAGCAAAGGGGGGCTCTCTCTCTTATCCCATTTTCGTCTATTTTATACATTTTGGGCGATATTGTTATTATTCACCATCACTTGGAAATTTGTTCATAATTAATCTGCATTACTTATTAGTTGAAATAAGTCGTAAGAGTTTAACCTCAAAACAAACGTCATATCCTATATTTTTTTGTTTTTAAACAATTGTTGAACAGGAGTTTATTTTTATGTGATAAGTAACATAATTTTTAATTTTCTGAGATACCTAATTTAAGTTTCTAAAAATGTCCATGTTTTACTTAAAACCCTTAAAAGCATCCTGCAAACAATACTGAATTTAGTTACTGATACAGGGTTATTGGCATTCTTTACTGTTACAGCGCCATTTCAATAACTTGTAAAAACGTCACTTTAGCCACCCAGGAAGAGCTCTATTTTTAAAATGGCCTCCTATCAGCCCAACCGAGCGGTCTTAATGACAAACGATTGCGTGCAAAATTAATGGATCGTCGTGAAACCCCGTCTTAGTCATTATTTATAACCCTGTATAACGAGTACACTGTGAATTAGACGTTTTCATGTTTTATTAAAAGCTTTAAATATATATGACGCTGAAATTAAAAACGCAAATTATACAGTGCGTCTATCATGAGTTGGCGTAGTAAACGCAAAGGCCGTTACTATTGTAGTAATAATGCCACATCTCTTTATTTTATATGCTGAGGGCAAGGATAGAAAGATACCGTTTTAAGTTCAGCGAAGATACCGCTAGAGGCGCTGTACGCGTGGCCATTCAAATGCTAAACTATAGTCGCTATCGTGTATAGTTTTAAAAACTCATTTCATAATAGACGTTCAGGAAGACATTTAATTAGCTGACCAAATTTTGGGGAACGCTTGTACCCATTATAATGAACAACTTTTCCAAGCTATGATCGCAAAACATTGTGTTGATCTCCCATAGTGTAAAGTTGCTTAGATACGGTCGCGCCTCGTAACTTACCGCCTCTTGTCAAAGCTTTTATAAGCTCGTCCGTATAAGGATAATGACCACATTTCCGTGCGGGTGTGCGGCACTGTCTAAGCGAATAGATATAACTGAGGGTCAGTAAAAAATACATTTGTTATCATAAACTTCAAACATCAAAATATTTATTCAAATCTGATTCTTGAGAACACTTTTTGAGCGTCATTTGAATATAAATGCATGACATATTACCACCTAGAACATATTATGTACCTTTGGAAAAGTTGTTCATAATGATTTCACTTTTCAAATTCCATCGGAACGTCACACACGCACAAACACACACACTCATACGCACCATTTTACACGCAGCTCACTCTCTAACTCACTTGTCAATGTAACACGTTATGTACCTACTGATTGCTTACTCTGTATATGGTTGATATCTTATTCATTTATTTTTTTGGTTTTGATTCGTAAATGGCATTCCTCGATTTATATTATTATTATTTTCATTACGTTTATGACTGCTGTGCAACCACTGATAAATAAATAAATAAATAAATAAATAAATGATATTATAACCCAAAATTTGGTTAGCTAATCCAAAGTCACCCTGTAGGTTAGTACAAAGCTGAGTAGGCTCTAGCGACAGTGGAGGGAATATGGAAGGGGATACTTACTATGCCCCTCACACATAAAGACATGCCTCCCACACCTCTCCCTTTCCACTATCGCAGGAATATACTCAGTTCTTCGCTATGCAAAAATATAGATGAACATATTAATCCCGCAATGCCTTAAGAGCAAGGTATTCAACCAATGTGTTAAATTCCACGCCTTAACCGACAGGGCGTGGAATCCCGGCAGGGCTGCTCCTCTGTGGAATGTCACAAAGCAGTACTGACCTTTGACGCCGTGGACCGGAATTCGAAAGCTCAATTTGAGGCAGGAGTACGGGATGAGGAACAAGAGGGTGGGGTGTGATGGGAGTCGAATCTTACTTTCGTCGTAGCCCGAAGCTGTCGCCGTCGTGAGGCTTGCCGACACGAGGATCGCTATCCGAAAGCGACGACTGGATCACCGAATCACTTCAACCTTTCAAAGCACGAAGCACTCACTCCGATGACGTTAAATCTACTTATTTCCCGACGATTGTTCCGCGATTATTATAATTAACATTCAACCAAGCTTTCCGATGCTGGCGTTAGACATTTTTTATGTGCAAAAAAGTAACCTCTAACTCGTCATCTCGTTTCTATACAAGTGACAGCTAGTGATGTCCCGATCACTCGCGGTCGATCCGCGCAACGAAAAAACCGGTGCGTTCCGAAGCATAAATATTAAACAGTCACCCGCCTGGACAGGCCCGAACCTGTCCCTATTCAATAGGAAGGCGAGAAAGTGTTGCGACCGCTCTCTTGAGGACCGAGTCCCCCACCTTGACTTCTGCTGATCGAGGCGTGCCATCCCGACCCGTGTACAAATTGACGATCCGTCCTCGTCTCCATCTCAATGATGGCAGGTTCGCATCCTTAATCAGCACCAAATCACCGACTTGAGGGGGGCTCGTCCGGTCAGTCCACTTAAGGCGCTGCTGCAAGATGTGCAAGTACTCAAGGGACCACCGTTTCCAAAAATCTTGAGCCATCTGCTGCAACATTATTTTTTGCCATAGCGCGGCAATAGCAACACATCCTCTGTGAAATTTTCAGTTCTCAATCTATTTCGGTTGATCAGGTAGAGCCGTTGACGGATGCACAGACGGACAGCGTAGGCTTAGTAATAGGATCCCGTTTGGCACCCTTCGGTGATACTCCGTACAAGTGACAATAATCCTATAAAAGTGTTATTTCAACCAGAAAGTGAATAATGTGGATAAAATCGACATAACAAAAATCCAGTGCTTAAAATACAAAACTACCATATAAACAAAGAAGACCCAGTGAACAAAACTGCAATTACACAAAGTTAAGTGACTCAAACATTACTCTGTGTGAAAATAACCAGTGCTAATAAGTTAATCAAGCAAAATTGTGTAATTGGAAACCGTTTATTATACAAATACGGAGGACGCCTCAAGAACACCAATCAGTGCAATCTATAACAGTTGCGAACGATACAGCACCAGATGTCGTTCGTGCAGCGCACGATAAGCGGACGGAAGTAATACGGAAATTTCGCACGATCTTATATCTATACCAGTGGCGTGAGCCGAGTAAAGGCGACTCACATGCGAGGGGTCCATGGTTCAAGTCCCAAGAAAGGCAACATTTTAATTTTAGTTTTTCTTATTTTTCTTACTTGTACCACCTTGTACCACCTTGTAATACCTCATAAACACTATTCTCGGCGGCGGCGGCGTGAGTTGTGAGCGTGTGATAAAGCTCCATCTAGCGACAAGTAGCAGATTAATCATAATAGAAAAATACGAGGCCAAATACTAGTCTTTCTAATCAGCCACAGATGTCAGCACTGACAAATTTACCAACGCCATCTAGATCTGAATAGCAGGACTTAAAACACTCCAAATCTCAGTTCTGTTAACGATGGACGACAATCCAAACTTCATAACCATCCGTAATAAATATAGATCCGCATCAGCCGAAGATATATCGCAGTCTTCACTATTTAATAGCACACAACTAAGTCTGCCAAATACATCATTCAATGACAGTGAACCAAACACAGCATTGAACGATGAAATACTTCAACTTAAGAACGGTCTTAGTGCAGCGGAGCTAGAAATTGAGAACCTTAATTTCGAAAACCATCACTTAAAAATTGAACTAGAACAATGTCAAAAATTGATAGCTACATACAAGGCATTCAATTTTACAGATACTGTAATGACTCCCATATCAGCAAGAAGGAGAAAAAAACCAAAAACTAAGTGTGTAAGCTCGCAACAGACAATACATAATTTGCTTAAATATAATACTGAAGCTGATCCTCTTAAAAGTAATGGACCACGTATGCAGACTAGTGAGGAGAAAAATGTAGAGGTCAATATAGAGATCAATGATGAGACTAATATTGAAGCTATGGTAGAGCCCAAAATGATCGATCATCTAGAACCAAATGATAATGTAGAGATAATAATAGAAGATAATGTAGAGACCAGTGTAGAGGCTAATATCATAGAGACATATGTAGAGAGTAGTAATCGACCTAACAATGAGCTGCATCGTAAAAAAGGGATTGTAGAGACTCTGAACTCTAAAAACACATTAAAATCCCAGAAATATCAGCTGCCCTATGCGGAGAAAATTAAAACTAAAATGACTTCACGGCGGCGTAAGGTGATTATTTTAGCTGATCAACAGGGAAGACACCTACAAAAGGCCTTACAACAGTTACTTGGACAGGATTTCCTTGTTACCTGTTTTGTTAAACCGCAAGCAAAGCTTACGAACATTATTGACGCAGATAAATATGAAATATCGACACTGACCATGGATGACTTTGTAGTGCTGCTGTCAGGGACGAATGATCATAACCCCTGTGAGTTCCAATTCGAACTTAGGGCCTGGTTGCAAAAAGTACAGAACACAAATATAATCATTCCAAAAGTTACTCATAGTCACTACTTAAACGAAAAGAAGTTAAATTATGAAATCAAATTCATCGCGAGTGCATTTAAAAACTGTACATTTGTTGATCTGCCACTGAAGAATAATGCGCATATACTTAGGTCAGTATTTCTGTCTCAATCACTCCTCAGGGAAATGCTGCGCATAGACTATAAAATAAAGTTTGATGCGCATATTTACGCAGCAAAGCAAGGCCGGATTGAGTCAAGAAAGAGCGAAGATAAATGTACTCAAACTCAAACTGACTCTACATATTATATACAAAAAGAAAGCTGTGTGACAAACCCTCAACAAAACAGTGATGATAATTGCAATACTAATGGAAACGAAAAGTGTAACAATACTGATTTTTTTCGTGAATAATGTTATACATTTATTCCATCAAAATATTGATGGACTTATAAGTAAATCTGACATGTTATCCATTTACCTAGAGGAACTTAGAAATAGCGGAACTTCAGTAGATGTCATAGGCATAACAGAACATAACATGTTAAAAACTGATGTAAATGCACTTAATGTTGTAAATTATACACTGGCTACCTATTCAGCCAGAAGTACAAGGAGTGGTGGTACAGCTCTAATTGTAAAAAATGGACTGAAATTTCAGAATATTGACATAGCTGACTGTAATATTACAAATGCAATAGAGTGCTGTGGTATAATACTTACAGAGCATAATTTAAATGTGATATGTATATATAGGAAATGTAAATATGATGTAGAGTCTTACGATAAATTTTTCGAAAACTTAGATAGGCTATTGTCAAAACTTTGCCGTGGTAGACGTAAGACTATAATATGTGGAGATTTTAACATAGATCGTCTTCGTCAAGATAAGAATGCAGCACATTTTGAAGAATTACTATTAAATTACAACATGAGACTAACATTCAACGAACCCACACGTCTGAGTAGTGGGACTTGTCTTGACAATTTTATTCAAAACATTAGAGGATGCAAAGGCCGAATAATAGAGTTAGCGCTCTCGGATCATATTGGACAGTTATTGGAATGCCCGGTGAGAAAATACTGTACGCTTGAATATTGGTTTGTGGAAAAAAGAGATTTCCATAAAGATAACCTGGACAAATTTAAAGAGTGTCTATCAAATCTGAGTTTCTCTGAGACTTTAACAAGCTCTGATGCCAACGTTGCATATAATGAATTCCATGATATATTTGTGCTTATGTATGACCTGTGCTTTCCAGCAATCAAAATAAGATGCTCTAGCAACGCGCGACCTCGGTGGATCTCTAAGGGCATACGAGTATGTTCAAAAAGAAAAAGGGAGCTATTATGGACATACAGACGTGCTCCAAACGATATCAATAAATATAACTTCAAAACCTATACTAAAAGACTTAAGAAAATAATAAAACTGACACAAAAATCCCAAAACGATTATTATATACAATCCTCAAACAATAAATGTAAAGCTACCTGGAAAATTATAAATAATAACTTTAATAATAAAAACAATGCACCAAAAGAAAGTATCAAACAAATAAAATTCAATAATTGTGTAATTACTGATCCTATGGAAATAGCCCAAGCTTTTAATAATTTTTACATAGATCAAGTAGAGCAACACCAAAAGGTTGAGGTGACTAGCAGCAGATCAAAACTGCCTTGCTTTCCTAAATCTCTATTCTTTAATCCCACCTCACCTATTGAAGTATATCAAATAATAAAAGGACTGAAAAATACAAATAGTACGGGGTATGACCACATATGTACAAGCGTGATAAAGCATGTAGCGTTGATCATAGCTCCAATATTAAGTCACGTCATAAACCTGTGCATAGAACAAGGAGTGTTCCCTGAAAAGCTCAAAACAACAATTATCAAGCCAATGTTTAAAAAAGATGACAGAGAAAATATGTCCTTCTATAGACCAGTTGCACTTATTCCTGTATTCTCCAAAGTAGTCGAAAAAGTAATTTATAATGCTATAAACGCCTTTTTTGAAAGAAACAATTTATTTAGAAGAGAACAAAAAGGGTTTCGAAAAAATAAAACAATAGATCAAGCTATTTATGATTTCCTCTTTCGCGTAGTCACCAGCCTAGATAATAAAAATCCTGTATCAGCATTGTACATGGACATGACCAAAGCGTTTGATTATGTCGATCATTCCATCTTGATAAATAAACTCTACATGTATGGCGTCCGAGGTAATGTGCTTAATCTTATTAAATGCTATCTGTGCAACCGGCAACAACTGACTCAAATGTCCAGAATAGACAAAGCAAGTAAGACAGAACATCATTATTTTTCAGATTCAAGGACAGTACAATATGGGGTACCACAAGGTAGCGTTTTGGGACCACTTTTATTTATTATTTATATAAACGATTTACCTGACGCGGTTAGTTTCCCAATTGTCATGTTTGCTGATGACAGTACAATGATAGCAGAAGGCCAGAATATTAATATTAATTCCTATGAATCTGACATAAATAATTCCCTAGAAAATATTATTGAATGGCTCGGACAAAATAATCTTATAATAAATTTGAATAAAACTAATATAATGACATTTAAAAACAATTACAATAATATAACAAATAAAATTGACATCCACTATGGTACAAAAATAATTGAGGAAATTAATGACACAAAATTTTTAGGATTAACGATCGACTCCCACTTGACATGGAAAACACACATTGACAATGTCTGCACAAAGTTGAGCCAATTTTCATATGCTCTGTTTATGCTCGCTAAGGTAGTTGGAGTCACTGCCTTGCTATCAACATATCATGCTTATGTGGCTTCGACTCTCAAATACGGCGTTATATTCTGGGGCAACTCAACGGATAAAGACAGAGATTTTAAAGCACAAAAGAGATGTATAAGGGCGATATGTCACTTGAAACAAATAGAAACATGTCAGCCACATTTCAAAAGATTAAGAATATTAACTCTACCATCGTTATATATTTACGAAATGGCTGTTTATATAAGAAATAATTGGGATCATTTTAATAAAATAAAGTCGAAAAGAAACATTAAGTTAAGCATCACGCGGCACTCTACCGCACTATTTCAAAAAAGTGTGTTTGGGATGATACCAAAAATTTATAATACTATACCTAAATGTATCAGAGAAATAGAATCCTTTAATTTATTTAAATCAAAGCTTAAAGAACATTTGCTTAATAAAGCCTACTATAGCGTACAAGATTTCCTCAACGGTGACTGAAAGATTGTTTCAAGAGTGATTGTTTAGTGTATGTTTTAAGAATCTATGTAATTTTCAGTATTGACTATTCAAACGGACATATGTAATGTAATGTAACTTTTATTTAATCTAATCTAAATTTAATTTAATTTAATTTAATTTAAATTAATATTTGTACACCTTTAAGGTAGAATGTGGCAAGAACAATATTTATTTAACAACCCTGTAACCCACATTTACAAATACAAATAAAATATCTAAAATATCTAAAAAAAACATCTGCCACCTAGTTAACCGACTTAACTTAACATCACCGAATGGGTATTCTGGCAGGGCGTTAAGGGGCTGACCTATCAGGAAGTGACCCGGCGTCAACGCTTCCAAATCATTTGGATCCGAACTGAGCGGGCACAACGGACGCGAGTTCAGTGTCATCTCAATTTTACAGAACAGCGTCGCAAGCTCTTCAAAGCGTAGAGAGGTCTCACCGATGATCCTCGTCAGGTGCGACTTAGCCGATTTAACCGCAGCCTCAAAAATTCCTCCCCAATGAGGACATCCCGGCGGACTGAAAACCCATTCAATCCCTCGTCGGGAGCAAGCCGTACCGATGGCGTCCTGGTTACCGTTCAGGAATTGAGTGACCTCCTGCAGATATCGCCTGGCTCCGACAAAATTTGTGCCGTTGTCCGAACGGATTAATGTCGGGAGGCCCCTTCGTGAGACGAACCGATCCAGACATGCGATGAATGCCTCTGTAGTGAGGTCACTGACCACCTCCAAGTGGACTGCCTTCGTGGCCAAGCACACGAAGACGCACAGATATGCCTTCACTAATCTGGCGTTCCGTAGCTGTGAAGACTTGACCACGAATGGTCCCGCGAAATCCGTTCCGACACCCGCAAAGGGCCGGATTTCGTTAACCCTATCCGAGGGCAAATCGCCCATCTGGGGCTGCATCGTAGCCGCCTTGGCCCGATAACAAGGCAGGCACCGAAATACAACGCTACGCACTAAGCGTCTTCCCGATAGAATCCAGAACTCGCGCTAGAGAAACGCCATCAAGACGTGGCATCCGACATGCCCATTCCGAATGTGTCGATCCTGTATCAACAGTTCGACCAACTTCCCTTTCCTAGGGAGTAACAACGGGTGGCGAGCCGCATAAGGCAGGTTGGCATTCCGCAGTCGACCTCCTACCCTCAGCAATCCTTGCGGGTCAATAAACGGGTTGAGCCGAGCCACAGCTCCCTTCAGTTGGACGCGTCCGCGTCTCAGAATGTCCAGTTCAGACTTAAAGTGCACCGTTTGCACGTTCCGTACCAATGCGAACAACGCATGGTTCCGTTCCCGTGGTGTCAGGACCTGTGTCCGCACCCGTTGCGCCTCAGAATTGCGACAATTCCGCGCAAATCGGAAGATCCAGGCGGTCACATTGACCAGCTTGTCGAGCGAGCTGTACCGTTCCAGCAGGCTGAACTCCTCTTCCGGTTGCTTGGTTCTTGCTCTGGTTGCGTCATACAGACACCGACTGTCAAGGCGCCGTTCGTCGAGGTAACGCGTGGACTCATTGGCCAATCCGATTCGGCTTGAGTCAACCATTTTGGACCCCACCACAAGGGATGTCCAACTAACTCTGGAGCGTGACACCCACGAGACGCACAGTCTGCTGGGTTCATTTCCCCTGGAACATGTCTCCAGATTAAGGGAACCTCCGAATTCAAAATCTGCGAAACCCGATTCGCCACAAAAATCTCCAGCTTGTGAACTGAAGCCTTCAGCCAGCATAACACGATCTGGCTGTCCGTCCAAGCGTAGACCGTATCTTCTAACGCTATTGACCCACGAAGAACCGTCATCGTGTGGTTGAGCAGACGAGTCAGGAGAGCCGCTCCCGAAAGCTCTAATTTGGGAATGGTCAGGCGAGTGCGCAACGGCGCAACCTAGCTCTTGGCAATGACCAACCGCACACCAACCTCCCCCGAGGAGTCGACTGTACGCAGATATACCGCAGCTCCGTAGCCCTTCTCCGAGGCATCGCAAAACCCATGCAGGGTGGCAAATCAAATCAAATCAAAATCAAATCAAAAAGCATTTATTTCCATAGGATGTTGTTACATCACTTAGATCCGTCATTACATTTTTTTGGGTGAGTTCACTAACACAATGGCGGAATCTGTGGAGAAGAAGCTCACCGAAGAAACTCCACAGTCGTCGCATCTTTTGCGTTTCATTTTTTAAATAAAATATTGTCAAATTACAAAATGAATGCTAATTATATATCGAAACAGCCTGTTACTCAAACAATCCATTCCCAAGGACATCTGTCCTCTAAGTAATCAGATATCCTATAGTAACCTTTTTTATACAATTTCTGTTTTATTATTATTTTAAACTTGTCTAAAGGTAAGTTTTTAATATCAGTAGGGACCTTATTGTAATAGCGTATACAATTGCCTTTAAAAGAATTACTAATTTTATGTAGTCGGCTTACATAAGCAACATACTTGTCTTTATTTCTAGTATTAAAATTGTGTATATCACTGTACTTCTGAAAATTAGTTATATTTCTTTTTACCTATACAAGATTGTCATAGATATATTGAGACACAAATGTCAGAATATTGATTTCTTTAAACTTTTCCCTCAGTGACACTCTAGGCCCTAATCTATAAATTGCACGAACAGCCCGTTTCTGCAGAATAAATATACTATTAGCATTCGCAGCGTGACCCCACAATAAAATACCATAGGTCATTAGACTATGAAAGTAACTAAAGTAGACTAGTCTAGCGGTGTCTACGTCGGTAAGAGCTCTAATTTTTTTAACTGTGATCGCTGCCGAACTCAGTCTGTTCGACAATTTATTTATATGAGGATCCCATTGTAGTTTGGCGTCTAAAGTAATGCCCAAAAAGACAGTCGACTGCACAAGGTCCAATCTCTGTCCTTTTATAAATATGTCTGTAGTTACCGGGTTCACATTGGGTAACACGAATTTAATACATTTAGTTTTCTTTTCATTAAGTAATAAATTGTTAACAGAAAACCAGTTCACTATACTAGAGATAGCATTGTTTACCTCGTCATAATTTGATTGCTGTCTTTTAACTTTAAATATCAAAGAAGTATCATCGGCAAACAATACTAACCCATGTTTTGCTTTAACAAGGTAAGGTAAATCATTAATATATACTAAAAACAAGAAAGGACCAAGAATTGAACCTTGCGGTACGCCCATACTTATTGAAGACCCAGGTGATCTTTTCCCATTAACATACACCATCTGAACCCTATCTGTTAGATATGACTCCAGAAGGCCAAGTGCCTGATCTTTTATACCATAATGGTGTAAATTCCTGACAAGAGTGTCATGATGGACGCAATCAAAAGCCTTTGATAGATCGCAGAAGACACCTATTGCATCCATTGCGTCTTCCCAGGCATCAAAAATATTGTCGATTAGTTCAACACCAGCATCGGCTGTTGAACGACCCTTTGTGAAACCAAACTGAGCAATATGAATTAAATTATTGAGATAAAAATGACTTTGTAATTGATTAAGTATGAGTTTTTCAAATATTTTGCTAAGCGTTGGTAGTTTCAATATGGGTCTAAAATTGGTGGGGTCTGATGTACTACCAGCTTTGAATAAAGGTATAACTTTACTTAGTTTCATCAAGTCAGGAAACACACCATTATCTATACATTGATTAAATATACAACAAAGGTGAGGTGCAATACAATCTACAATGGACCTAATAATTTTTACTGATAGACCATGGGCGTCAGCTGTCTTTTTCATTTCCAGGGATTTAAACGCTTTTACAATGTCTTCATTATTTACGTGCCTAAATTTAAAATCTGTTTTACATTCCTCAAAGTTTTGTTTAAGTATAGATTCAGCAGCAGCGGGAGATGAATTTAAAGACATGGTTGTTGAAACTGGAATGTCCGTAAAGAAATTTTCGAAAGCTTTTGCTACTTCTAGGTCTGTACTTAGCAATTGATTATCTATCTTAAGCTTGAAGTTATTATGTGTAGCTTTGGCCTTTCCAGTCTCTCTGTTTATAATTTGCCAAGTCGTTTTCATTACATTGCTACTAGATTCAATTTTGTTTTTAATGAAATAAGATTTAGCTACGGCACAAACGCGTTTAAACATTTTTGAATAACTACGAACATAATCTAGAAAGGCCGTATTTTTGTTATATGATTTCTCTTCATAGAGTTCATATAATCTTCGTCTGCTCCTATGAATTCCAACTGTCGCCCAATCACTAAACAAAGCTTTGTTATTAACTTTTATAGTTTTTGATTTAAATACCGTATCATATTCATTTTTGACAAGGTTAAATACTGAGTTGTACAACAAATTTGGATCGTCACTGTATGGTATTTCCCATAGTTTATCTAAAATATTATTCCTGTAGTGTTCAAGCCGAGTGTCACTAACGGGCACACATGTAATATCCTCTTTTGGGTACTTTTTTATTTTAATATTGAATATACCTATCTGACCAGAGTGATCAAAGGTTAATTTATTGATGACCGATTTGAAAATGGGCGTAATGTTAGTAAATATATTGTCAATGCAGGTAGCAGATGTTGCAGTAATTCTAGTAGGCTCCAAAAACAGATAGTTCATGTTGTGACATAAAAATAAAGATTTTAATCTAGTACAAATATTATTATCCTCTAACAGATTAACATTAAAATCACCACAAATTATAAAAAAAATGTTTTTATCGCTGATTTTAATCAACACTTCATCCATTTTCTTTTCGAATAAATCAAAGGATGAATCTGGTGGTCTGTATACGCTCATTACAATAAGTTGTTCAAGTTCAATACAGGCTATTACCATGGTACGCTCAACAGACAGGCTCACTATGTCAACTCGTTCCTTATATTTAAAACTATTATTTTCTGTTTTTCTGTTGAACGAACTAGCAACGTGGTGGTTATTAAAGTTGAACATGAACTGATAACTCTTTAAAAAGTGCTCTGTTATACATAAAATATCAATATTATTACAGTTCATGAATAACTCAATTTCCAGTTCTTTACTTAACATGCCCTGTATATTTTGATGAACCACGTTTAAAATATTCTTACTTTTACATTTTTCATTACTAGTAACTTGATTTAATGGGCAAGATGAAGGTATATTTATACAAATATTAATATTACTGCCAGAGTTACTCTCTGTTGTCCTATGGGTTAATTTTAAGAGCTTGGAACAGATTCCAAGGAGTACATGTCATTATTAATACACTGCTCAATAGAAGCAGGCGTTTCATTAGTCAAAAACTTGACTGAGTTCAAAATAAAATAAGATAGTGACTGTGCTATCTGTTTTGTATAAAACCTAGATAGGTAATACCTATCCTTAGTCATATAAAAATATTTTCCAATACAAATATTGGTGTCTATGAAATGAAATTTTTCAGTATGACGACATGTCAATGTGTGTATAAATGTATTATAATCATGTCTTATATGATTTTCATGTTGTGACAAAGATTGGCTGAAGGGAAACGCAAACAAGATTATTCTATCTACATTTTGTAAAGAATTTAATTTGGAAAAGTATTTAGTAATTAGTTTTTTAGATACATTTTCCCTTCTACCAATTAAAATAATTAGGGTGGTTGGTTCTAAAAACTGCGATGACAACACTTTGTTTAATATTTGAGAATATGTGGCGCCAGGCATACAGTTATTTAATATTGCCTGGCCCACGCGCTGACTAAGTTGTAAACCCATATTTTTTCCAAGCTCATCGCTGTACATTATATACCTATCCTTTGTCCGAGAGAAGGAGGCGTTATTGATAACACTATTAGTACTCAAGTCGACTGACGGCGGCGCCTGGGACAGTATCAGCTGTTCGGCCGGCTGCTCGGCGGGACACACGGTCGGCACGGAACAGTCCGCTGGAGCTTGTTTACAATCACAGATGTGATTGTCGGTCAAAGATATGAAAGTGTCATAATTATACTTACACGTCTCCAACAAACTATTCATAGCCGACACATGTTCCTTAATTTCGTATTGTGCTGACTCATATTTACGTGTAATACTTTGTAATGATGAGTTTAAAATATGCATATCTGACTGGAGTCGCCGTGTGTCACATTCGTACTTTTCTGTAGTTTTTTCCAAACATAATCTACTGTTCAGGCTTCTCAGCACCTAATGACCTCGTAGGGGCCATAGCTACGAGGTAGCGTGACGATCAGGTGCCAAGAAGTGATGAACGTCGGCGATTCACCGAGCTGAAGTTATGTGGGGTAGATCTAACCTGGTCTGTGCTTCGGTCCCGTCAACCTCCTGTCTCTCTGCAAGGCCCGGGCGCGCCCTAGGCTCTGCTTGGTAGACAGGTTCTTTAGCCAACCAGGTATGACTGGCGGGCCAGCGTGGTGAGCACAATGTCCAACACAGGTTATGTTTCTACTGGTAAATACAAATCGGGCGCGAAAATCCGAACTTTATCTGGTTCGAGAGACTACGGCACACTCAGCTATATTAATAATCCTGAGGGAATCCCGAATACATTCCAGATGCCCTTTGATTTAATTTCAACAAGCTAATAAATACGCGTTTACATTGCGGGCTTATTTCGTCTGTCAGTTGTCAAAACTGCCAGATTGACAGCTAACGTCAAATTAAAATGACCGTTCAGAAACCATCGATCGAATATCGATTTGGAATTGAACAATCACCCGCCCGGACAGGCACCCACCTGTCCCCTAATCTACGGGCAGCCGAGACAACGTTGCTACCGCTCGTTTTAGAACCGAGCCTTCTACTAGAACCTCTGCAGACCGGGGGGTCCCGTCCTTGCCAGGGAACAAGTTAACAATGCGCCCCCTGCGCCAACGTAGTGGCGGTAGGTTAGCATCCTTAACCTGAACGAGGTCACCAACACTGGGGGGGCTAGTTTTGTCAGTCCAATTAAGGCGCTGTTGTAAGATATGCAGATACTCGAGCGACCAACGCTTCCAGAAATTCTGAGTAAACTGCTGCAACATCTGATACCTTGTCAACCGATACAATTTCACTCCCTCGAAGGGGTGCTCGGGCAACGCGTTAAGTGGCTGTCCTATCAAGAAATGGCCTGGGGTCAGAGCCTCCGGGTCATTTGGATCCGAGCTGAGCGGACACAACAGTCGCGAATTGAGAACGGCCTCGATCTTACAAAACAATGTCGCGAGCTCCTCAAAAGTCAGCGCGGTCTGACCTACTATACGCCCCAAGTGCGTCTTAGCTGACTTAATTACGGCCTCAAAAATCCCACCCCAGTGGGGGCAAATCGGTGGGCTGAAGGTCCACTGTATACCCCGACGGGAGAGGGCCGTTCCAATATCCACTTTATTTACATTCAAAAAGTTGACTATCTCTCGTAAGTATCGTTCCGCACCTATGTAGTTAGTGCCGTTATCAGAGCGGATCAAAGTTGGAAGTCCCCTTCGAGAAACAAACCTATCCAAACAAGCAATGAAAGCCTCTGTCGAGAGATCAGCAACGAGCTCGAGATGTACCGCCTTGGTGGATAAACAAACAAACACACATAGGTACGCCTCGTATTGCTTAGCGGTACGCAATCGTGAACTCTTCACCATAAACGGTCCTGCAAAATCCGTACCAACACCTGAAAACGGTCTGACCTCATTCACACGATCAGGGGGCAAGTCCCCCATGAGAGATTGCATCGTGGCAGCCTTAAGTCGATAACAAGGCATGCACCCAAACACGATGTTCCGTATGGCACGGCGGGCAGATAAGATCCAAAACTCCCGCTGGAGCGTGGCCAACAACGCGTTACAGCCGGCATGCGCGTTTTTAATATGACGATCAGTCACCAGCAATTCAACTAACTGTCCCCCCTTGGGGAGCAGAAGTGGGTGACGAGCCGAATACGACAGATTCGCATTGCGCAATCTTCCTCCTACCCGAAGTAACCAGGTCGAATCAACAAAGGGGTTGAGACGCGCGACGGCTCCCTTCAATTTCGAACGTCCACTTCGTAAAATCTCCAATTCTGCCCCAAACTTCGAGGACTGTACCAACCGGACCAAATTCAACAGCGACTCGTTTCGCTCTGCCGGAGTCAGAATAGGGTTCAACGTTCGCTGAAGATTGTTAAAGGACTAAAGAACAAAAAAAGTGTTGGTTTTGATGAAATTTCCACAGAAGTCTTAAAGTTTGTATCAAATGAAATAGCATCTCCTCTGAGCCATGTATTCAATCAATGTATCACCAAAGGCATATTTCCAGACAAACTAAAACCAACAATTGTTAGACCATTGCACAAAAAAGGCGATAAAGTTAAGCTATCCAATTATAGACCTGTAGCATTGATACCTATTCTATCAAAAGTCTTTGAAAAATATATATATAATGCCATTACAAACTTTATTAACAAGCATAAAATATTGACTGATCAACAAAAAGGATTTAGAAAAAATATGACTATAAATATGGCAATTTATGACTTAATAAAATGTGCGGTGTTAAATATGGACATAAGGAAGCCTATTTGTGCCATTTATATGGACATGTCAAAGGCTTTCGACTGTGTTGATCATTGTATATTAATGGATAAGCTCTACACATACGGCTTGCGTGGTAACGTACATGATCTTATAAAGTCATATCTCAGTGACAGATATCAATACACAGAAATAACCCAAATATGTCAGCATAGGGCTCGGGAAATAAGTTTTAGATCGGAGCCTAGAAAGACTTGCTTTGGTGTACCACAAGGTAGCGTATTGGGGCCGCTTTTGTTTTTACTGTACATTAACGACATGCCGAATAATGTACACCACCCCATGGTACTGTTTGCCGATGATAGCACAGTTCTAATAAAAAGGAATAATGATGTAGACTACGAGAAAGATATTAATAGTACTCTCAGCAACATCATAGATTGGCTTACTAATAATAACCTGCTTATAAATATTGACAAAACCAAGGTGATGCATTTTGGTCAAAAGGTAGAATATTTGAACCCAAATGTAAACTACAAGGGTGAAACAATTGAAGAAGTGAACCAAACCAAATTCTTAGGGTTAGTTATAGATAAAAACTTGACTTGGAAGCCACAATCAGAAGAAATCTGCAAAAAACTCTATAAATTCTCATACGCGTTATATAAGCTCGCTGAAGTTGTGAACCGTGACGCAGTGCTATGTGCCTATCACGGCTATGTAGCTTCCACGCTTCGTTATGGTATCATATTCTGGGGGAACTGTTCAAATAGAGAAATTATATTTAAATCTCAAAAGAGATGTCTTAGAGCAATGTGTAAATTAAAATCAACAGACACCTGTAAACCATATTTTAAAGAACTGAAGTTACTAACGTTTCCCTCTATGTACATTTTTGAAGTTGTTTTATTTGTAAAAACGAACCCAATATTATTTACGAAAACTAATAGATTAAGAAATCCTCATAGGCTTCAAAATGTAACCTCAAAAACGGCTCTACTTAGTAAAAGCGTAATTGGACTAATCCAAAAATTTACAATAAAATTCCTAATAATATTAAAAGCCTTAATGTTAATACTTTTAAATTAAAGCTTAAATCCATATTGATTGAGAAGTGTTATTACTCTATTGTTGAATATTTAAATGACAAGGAATTCTGCAAATAACTGTACAGAGCCACTGAGCCACTTTCTATAACATGTATGATAAACTTCAATTGAGACTTTTGAATTTGTTAAAGACATTAATTTGATCAACTATTAGAATTGCATGTTAGACTATAAGTAATGAAAATATTTGTATGCTTTTTTTAGCAGAATGTAGAGTACATAAATGTATTTACCAACTTATATATCCACCTAAATTCCACAAATAAATGATTTTGTATTTGTATTTGTATTTGTATTTGCTGATCGCGAGGAGTACGACAATTTCGAGCGAATCTCCTAATCCAAGTGGACACGTTTATCAACTTGTCAAGTGAGCTATACCGGTCCAGCAGAAACCCGGCGTCAGGGTCCTCAGCCTTCTGGGTAACATGCACGGCCGCTCTGGGGCCATGATCCGAAGATACTACTACATGGCTGTGGGGCCAGTCCGATTCTCTCTTGGCAAGCCAGGGTGGTCCCCACCACAAATGGTGTCTAACGAGTTCAGGAGCCCGACATCCCCTGGATGCACAATCAGACGGGTTCAATTCTCCTGGTACATGTCTCCAGGTCAGTGGGACCTCAGACGACACAATCTGGGAGACACGGTTCGCAACAAAAACCTCTAAGTTATGGACCGAAGCCTTCAGCCAGCACAAAACAATCTGGCTGTCCGTCCAAGCGTACACCGTATCCTCCAAAACCACTGACCCACGCAACACTGTTAGAGTGTGATTCAAAAGTTTGGTCAAAAGAGCAGCCCCGGACAGTTCCAGTTTTGGAATCGTCATCCTTGTCCGAATAGGCGCTACCTTGCTTTTTGCCAAAACCAAACGCACGTCGACCTCCCCGGTGGAGGTGATGGTTCGCAAATAAACCGCTGCCGCAAACCCTCGTTCAGAGGCATCACAAAACCCGTGAAGGGTTGCCCTGTAATCCCCAGCAAGGACCAATTTCCTCGGCAGCGATACATTATTTATGTCCGATAGCGAGGTGAACATTCGCGTCCAATCAGTCAACAAATCACCTGAGAGGTGGGTGTCCCAGGTCAACTGAGCCGCCCATAGCCTTTGCATAAAACATTTGAGAGCAAAGGTGACTGGAGAAATCCATCCATTCGGGTCGAACGTTCTCGCAATCGTTGACAGTACTGACCGCTTCGTCCAGGCCTTCGGTGTTTCTAAAACCACCCGATAGGTAAACTCATCATGGACGGGCCGGTACTGAATTCCAAGCACTGACAACATGTTAGGGTTGTCAGGATTCTCAAAAACGTGCGGGTCTTGTTGAAACTCATCTGGGAGACCAGCCATCAACTCAGGGGAGTTGGACATCCACTTGCGTAGTTCATAGCCGCCTCGTTCCAGCAATTGAATGAGCTCGTCACGTCGGTCCAGAGCTTCCTCTACACTGGCTGCCCCTGTGCAGACGTCATCGACGTACAAATCTTGCTCCAGGATAGCGGCGGCTCTAGTATAACTCACACGGTCACGCGACGCCAACTCCCGCAGGGTACGCATCGCCAAATACGGACTAGACCGTAACCCATACGTGTTCGTGTTTAACTCATAGACCTTGACTGGCTCGGCCGTGGACTCACGCCAAAGTATCAACTGATACCTTCTGTCAACCGGATGAATTACCGTTTGCCTAAACATCATCCGAATGTCTGCGACAAAAACAATCTGGTGTCTCCGAAAGCTCGTGAGAATATCCGAAATACCACGACTCAACTTCGGTCCCGAATGTAGACACTGATTCAGGGACATCCCGTTCGAGGTAGGTGCTGACCCATCAAAAACAACTCGAATCTTGCCGGAGGAATGTGGAAGGAAACAATGATCCTCAGATCTCCAGTCCACACCCGATACCGACATGTGTCCTAAAGACTCATACTCCCTCATGAAATCGACGTATTTTTGTTTAAATACGGCTTGACATCCTACGCTCCATCGACATCAATCTCGTCTCAGCCATCTTCCTAGATTCTCCTAAAGGCGGTCGATCGGCCCTGAAAGGCAGTCGAGTTACAAAACGACCAGAACGAAGGCGACCAGTACTATTCTGGTAAAACAACTCGCACTCTTCTTCGTCTGCGTCGACTCGACGAACGGTGGGAGGTTCCTCTATCTCCCAGAAACGTTGGATAACGTCTGACAACGCTGAGCCAATAAGTATGCCATCTGACTCGGCAGGCCTAACCATTGGCAATGCCGGACCCATGATCACGTGACCAAACTTAGTATCCACAGCAATCAACCCGTCCGGCTGAAGAACTCGCCGATCCGACAACAGAAACCTACCCAGAACGTCTGCTCCCAGTAGCAGGTCGACCGGGGCTGGAGTGTCAAAATCGGGATCCGCCAACTTGAGTCCTGATGTCAGGAATCGAACGGCCGGATTCAACTTCACCAAGGGCTGTCTGCCCATGACATGCGTCATTCTAAAGCTTGCACGGATGTTTTTGTCAAAATGTCATAACGTGGAGAGAACGTGATCACCGATTGACCAACTACATTCGTAACCGTAACATTCCCCACGCCCCGTATTGATTTATTATACCTATTTACCTTGAGGCCCAACCATTTTGCTAAATCATTCGATACAATGCAGCCCTGAGCTCCAGAATCTAATAGGGCGCGAACGTATGTTGGGTTGCCCGCCAAATCCCAAACAAGCACAGAGGCGATCGGTAACACCACCGTCTCCGGTTGGGGGGCAACAAATTGTTGGGCCGCAAATTCCTGTCTACGTATGTCCGCAGCCTTCTGCGTGATAGCAGCTGCCATCTCCATACATTGGTCGACATCCCCTATCAACCGTGACAGCCTGTCAGGTGCGCAACCATCAACTGATTCCGCCTGCACGGACAATTCGAGCACCCTATTGTAACGTTCCTTAACGTCCATAGACCGCTCCAATACCACATCATGCCTATCTAAACGGTCTATCAGACCGTGTGCGGAGGAAAACCATCTGAGTTCCTTAGAAACACCCTTCTGGATTTCAGATAACGACATGATCGGAACGATATTTACTCACAATTTGCAGTAACTCAATTTCATTGGACCCTTCAGTTTATAACCCAAACGAGGGAACCCTAAGCTATAACTTAAATAATGTTGTTTTCCTTAAACAATAGGAACCGAGTTTCCCTTTATCATTATAACACACACAGATAGTCAATATTAGTTCAAGTTATAAATTGCTATAAACTGAAAACAATGTAATAGACTGCTATCAATAGATGTAACTACCTATGTTAACCAAAACATTCATTCAATAGCATTACTAGACCACTAATAGATTGACTAACTAGTAATTCAATGCAAATTTCAATTCAATATCTGTCTGTCTACTACCAGCAAGAGACTTATAGCTTACAAATACTACTAATCTATGTGGATATAGGAACAACCAAGTTACCTAACCGCCTATACCTACAGATTGATAGTCCCAAATCGTGCTTTCCTGCAGCCCTTGACGGCTGCAAATCTCAGGAAGCCACGCTCTAGCTACCAAAATGTTCAGGCTTCTCGGCACCTAATGACCTCGTAGGGGCCCATGAGCTACAAGGTAGCGTTACGATCAGGTGCCAAGAAGTGATGAACGTCGGCGATTCACCGAGCTGAAGTTATGTGGGGTAGATCTAACCTGGTCTGTGCTTCGGTCCCGTCAACCTCCTGTCTCTCTGCAAGGCCCGGGCGCGCCCTAGGCTCTTCTTGGTAGACAGGTTCTTCAGCCAACCAGGTATGACTGGCGGGCCAGCGTGGTGAGCACAGTGTCCAACACAGGTTATGTTTCTACTGGTAAATACAAATCGGGCACGAAAATCCGAACTTTATCTGGTTCGAGAGACTACGGCACACTCAGCTATATTAATAATCCTGAGGGAATCCCGAATACATTCCAGATGCCCTTTGATTTAATTTCAACAAGCTAATCAATACGCGTTTACATTGCGGGCTTATTTCGTCTGTCAGTTGTCAAAACTGCCAGATTGACAGCTAACGTCAAATTAAAATGTACGTTCAGAAACCATCGATCGAATATCGATTTGGAATCGAACATCTACAATCATCGATTTCGTTAATTAATTCGACACGTTCCTTGCTACAATTTACATTTTTACAAAATATTTTATTTCTATTAGCTAGTTTTTGTGTTTTTTTTACATAATTATTCAATTTAACATATTTCTTTAATTTATTTTTACTACAGCTCATAGTGGTTACTGATTGCGATCTATTAGGACTATCACACGTGAGATCACAAGCTGTTAGGTCAATAGTTGGTATGCCAGTTTGGCTCATGACCTCATTATATAAGGCCCTGGTTGTAGCACTGTCTCGCTGTTCCTCCCGCTCGCTGAAAACTTGAAGCTCGTGGTGTGCCTCTGCAAGCTGTTGTTCAAGTGATTTTATGTGTTGCAATGCTACGTGGTGGACATCATGACACTTGTAAAATGAGTCGACTTGGTGTTGTAGTTCATCTCTCTGGGCACTGAGATCCTGGCATTGGATGTCCAACTCACTGAGCTCTTCTTTTAGCGCCGAATTTTTCTTAATTTGCTTTTCTATCTCCTCTTCATACTCATCTCGCTCTCGTAGAAGTATTTCACAAAGCTCTTGGCTCTTCTTGAGCTCCAGCAAGGTCGCTTTCAGCTTCAACTCCACATCGCGTGTGCTCATCTTGCTTCGTGTCAGCATTGCACCCTTTTTTGCCTGAAAAAAAACCGCGAATAGGTGTCAGTGTATGACTGGGTGGAATACTAGCGAACACTAGGGAGTTTATTGCACAATGAAGGTGTTAAGTGTGTGTTTTTGTTGAATGTGGCAGAATGTTGCGTCTTCAACTTTGCTTCCGCTTTTGCCAAGTAAAGAGAGACAAAACAGTACCTGAGTGAGTGTACGGCAAGTGTTTCACTTTTATGAAGGTTTTTTTAGTTTGTTACGGGTGTGAAAGGTGAGATTATTGATATAAATACAGAAATAAAACGATACTTCCCCCGTTTACGTCGTTGCTATTTGAACTGATTTTGACAGTTCAATCGGCCGGTACAATCGGTCTTGTTGTTTCCAAAGCTTGTATTTTTGCACAGCTGTTTCTTATCTACACATTATTTAATCACTAATTACTACTTAAATTAAGTTTACTCGTGCAGAAAAGCAATTTTGACTAATTTAATTGAAATAAAAACTACAGAGCTGTTTACATCGTCAGCTATTCGGTCTGGGGGTGCCAGCCGAAAAAAATGGCGGTGTATCGTTTGGTGGGGACCAACCTCCGTGGCAGTGAAATCCGCTTGATACCAGGGAGGGTCGAAAAGAACGAGTCCCACTCTGACTCAATGACCCGCCGATCAAGTCGTCCCATTTCAGCTCAGCAGACCACAATTGCTGCATAAAACACTTGAGCTGAAATGTTACCGGGGTGATCCACCCGTTTGGATCAAATTTTCTAGCCACCGTTGAAAGGACGTTCCGTTTCGTCCAGACCTTCGGGGAGTCCAACTCGACCCGATACGAAAACATGTCTGACACCGGCTGGTACTGGACGCCTAATACCGACAACATATTTGGATTTTCCAAATTTTCAAAAATGTGGGGATCCTGCTGGTAGTCATCCGGAAGACCAGACAGTAACTCTGGAGAGTTCGACATCCATTTCCGGAGCTCGTAACCTCCACCCCGTAAGAGCTCAACTAGCTCGTCCCGACGAGCGAGCGCCTCCTCTACGGAATCTGCAACGGTACAGATATCGTCCACGTAGAGATCTTGCTCCAGGATTGCTGCTCCTCTAGGGAAATTTAACCATTCTCGATCCGCTAACTCCCGCAGAGTGCGAATCGCCAAATAAGGACTAGACCATAGCCCGTACGTGTTGGTGTTCAGCTCGTACACGTTGATGGGCTGATCTGGGCTCTCTCGCCACAGTATCAGCTGATACCGTCTATCGTCAGGGTGAATGACCGTCTGTCTTATCATCATCCGGATGTCAGCTACAAACACAACATTGTGTCGACGGAACCGTGTGATAACATCCGCGATGTCATGGTTCAACTTCGGCCCTGAATGCAAACACTGGTTTAGGTTCATGCCGTTAGATGTTGATGCCGATCCATCGAACACTACCCGTCCTTTGCCCTCCGGGGTCCTCAAGACCGCGTGATGAGGCAGGAAGCAGTGGTCTTCAGGCTTCCAGTCGATACCCGAAACCGACATGTGGCCGAGCGACTCGTATTCCCGCATGAAGTCGACGTACTTCTGCCGGAAAATCCCGTCACGCTTCATGCGTCGTTCCATCGACAGAAGCCGCGTCTCGGCTGCATGGTGTGAACTGCCCAGCGGTGGGCGATCACTCCGGAATGGAAGACGTGTGAGAAATCGACCTGACCGAAGGCGACCAGTATTGTTCCGATAAAACTGTTCACACTCTTCTTCAACCGGGTCCAACCGGCGGACCGTAGGTGGTTCCTCCACCTCCCAAAACTTCTGTATCACCTCCGAGAGTACAGAACCGAATAAGGCACTACGAGTCGCTAGGCGTGGGGCAGCCGGCATGACCGGACCCATTACCGCATGGCCCAGTCTGGTGTTGACCGAAACCAGACCAGTCGCCTGCAACAGGTGGACACCTGGCACTAACAGGTATCCCATGGCATCGACACCCAATAAAATGTCTACTGGGCCCGGAATATCGAACTCCGGGTCAGCCAGTGACAACCCAGCGACCAACTGTCGCACCGAGGGCGACAACCGTACGTGAGGGTGTGAGCCCATCACATTAGGCATGACTAATGCCGTGACCGTCAGATTCACCGATGAATCCACCCGTGACGAGAGAGTAATCCGACATACTCCCTTAACGGAACCGACTTCCGTGTTCCCATTTCCCCGAATGGAATGTGGATACTCCCTTACCGAAATGCCCAACCGTCTTACAAGGTTGCACGAGACTAAGCACCCCTGGGCCCCCGAGTCCAATAGTGCTCGTGCCACACATGATTTGCCGTCCGAACTCCACGCCATCACAGAGGCGGTGGGGAGCATGACCGTCTGTGGAGTGGCGTCACCCTGTAAGTGGGCGGCGTGTCCCTAGCGGGAACCTCCGCGGGATCCGAACCCGCTGAGACCTCCGTCGGCCTTGGAGTAACACGGCTGCTGATACGCAACCGGCATATCAGACCGTATATACATCAAGGGGTCCCAACCCGGATAATAGGCCCCTCGCTGTCCCGGTATCCGACCTTACCGGATGGTGTACGGTGTGCCCGGTGGCCACCGTGGATGGATGGGGGAGAGCGGATCCAACCTGGGGCGCTCTAGGAATCGGGGCGACATTCGACTGTTCGCCTCCCTGTTCGCCTCTCAGAGCGACGGGCAGGGTGGCGCAGAAGGTGGTGGGCTCCCAGCCTTCGCGCCACTCATAGGTGCCATCTGACACCCGCCCGTAACACGCGGTGAGCCAGCGGCCCGAAGTCCTCGCTGACCGTGGACAGCGGCGACCGAACCCCGGCTATCCCGCATGTTACCCCCCGCGCTGCCCCCTTCCCCTCGGGGGGGGTCCCGTCCGCGGGTACCCCAGTCACCCCGTTGGTGACTCCCGTTGCCCGGAGGGGGACTGGGTCCGGCCCTGGTTGGGCCCTGTGGCCGACCAACCTGAGTCCGGCCCTGGTGACCGTCCGAAGGGCCTGACCGATTCAGGCACAACACTATGTGGTGCTTGCCACCACAGCACTCACAGGGGAACGCGCGCGAGCACTCGCTCAGCGTGTGCGTCAGCGCTGGGCACAGAAATTAATATTAAGTTGTCAAAACTAAGGCAACCACTAAAACAATTAAATCCTAAAAAATATTTAATATGGTCGCCCTGTGGACATACACCTTATAACTATACACTCTAAATCAATTAGAGAATGCCACCATAAAGCACAATACAAATAACACACAAAAATGTATTATAAAAAAAAGCTATTTTTAATATAATGTAGGTAGCCGTGAACCTTCTAGAATCGGCCCCTCCGATATGACCCACACTTCTACTGAGGTCAGCGAAATCAGCTTAATACCCCTTAAATAGCCTGACCCTGCTCTGTAAACCGAAATAACACTGCAGTACTATAGAACCCGACGTTCTACCACAAGTCATACAATATAGTTACTTCGCGGAATGACCGTTCAATCCTTTATGCGCACAAACAGTAGTTTCCGACTACAAATTCATAATAATCATTAACTAAATCGTCAATTATACGTTCACTAACCGAAAATGAACCTAAATTGTGGTATACCGACCACAAGACTCACTCACAAAATGATTGCCGACCAATCCGAGGTATCCACCCTCTCCCAGCTACAATGTGGCAAAAAAACAACCCTACAACCGTCCGTGAATCGATTTCCCACTAGGAAACCACGCTCTGCTACCAAAATGTTAAATTCCACGCCTTAACCGACAGGGCGTGGAATCCCGGCAGGGCTGCTCCTCTGTGGAATGTCACAAAGCAGTACTGACCTTTGACGCCGTGGACCGGAATTCGAAAGCTCAATTCGAGGCAGGAGTACGGGATGAGGAACACGAGGGTGGGGTGTGATGGGAGTCGAATCTTACTCTCGTCGTAGCCCGAAGCTGTCGCCGTCGTGAGGCTTGCCGACACGAGGATCGCTATCCGAAAGCGACGACTGGATCACCGAATCACTTCAACCTTTCAAAGCACGAAGCACTCACTCCGATGACGTTAAATCTACTTATTTCCCGACGATTGTTCCGCGATTATTATAATTAACATTCAACCAAGCTTTCCGATGCTGGCGTTAGACATTTTTTATGTGCAAAAAAGTAACCTCTAACTCGTCATCTCGTTTATATACAAGTGACAGCTAGTGATGTCCCGATCGCTCGCGGTCGATCCGCGCAACGAAAAAACCGGTGCGTTCCGAAGCATAAATATTAAACACAATGTGTCCTTCCAATTCTCACTTATGGTGCCGAAACATGGAAGCTCACAAAATAAGAGTCCCACAAAGGGCTATGGAGCGTGACTTGCTAGTCATCAGCCTCGTTGACCGCGTGCCTACCGTTGAAATCAGCAGAATTACCAAAGTCACCGACGGGGCTAAAGTGGCAATGGGCGGGACACTTGCTTAGAAGGGAGGACGGAAGGTGGACCAAGGCAGCCATAGAGCTGAGGACAGAGTACAGCGGGCAGACCACCAGCCCGATGGTCAGATGACATTGCTAAGGTGGCTGGAAAGCAGTGGACTAGACTGGCGGGTGACCGTGGCTAATGGCGTGCTTTTTGGGAGAGGCCTTCGCCCAGCAGTGGGATGACAAGGGCTGATGATGATGATGATGATGATATTATAAAATAGCAAAAAATATTTCGTTTGTCTGGATTTATGTCCGGCTGCTCTACTCTACAGGTCGTATTACTCAAACGATTCTCGAGAAAATTTGCGAGCAGGCTCGGTTATTATTATTTTTATTAAAAATGACGGAGATATGGGGTTGGAGATGTTAAAAAACATCTACAGCCTAAACGGCATAAAAGATTTTAACAAATAATGTGTCGCTGGGATTGTGAATATCGTGAAATTGACAAAGGCTATATAATTTTAGTAAATAGTCAATAGGTCAGATTAAACATCGTTAAATGTAACTACATTGTAGTTGACGACCCGAATGGCTGAGTCGGCAGTGACCCTGGTGCATTCACAAGTTTTTATGTTAGAAGTTCAGCTTTCCACCAACAGTATCGCGAGGTCTACCGCTCACGGAGCCACTGGTACTAGTGGTTCTGTGAGCTGTGGGCCTCGTGATTGACACAGGAAGTTTGCGTTTTTTTTTCATTATTTGTTTGCTGCTCTGACGTATTAAGTGTGGACCTGGCTGACAGGCATCTTGCCATGTTTGACTGCATAACTTCATCGTGTTGTACTTAAGTTATGCTTAAACTTTATTTAGCGGATATCAAAAGTTTGGTGCAAGTTGATCTAAAACTTTAACCTTCCCTTAGTCAAACATTTCGCCCAGATCGCTACCGGGCAAGAGGGTTCCCAAATGCGAAAGCGCTGGCACACCGTTATCTCGCAGTATCGCAACTTTTACTATTGCTGAGTATACTTGAAGTAGTATATCTACACACGTATCATAAACCCTCTTTACTGCGTCCAAAAACCCCACGTTACGACTAGCATAATGTTATACTACTTGGTAAATACTCATTTCCTATCTGAATATTGTACATTTTGACCATAATGTATCAATTTTAGACAAATTATGACATTCAAATTTCGAACGCCGACGGCCGCCTGCGTGCCGCCCGTAGTTTGTCTGTGAAGTTGGTACTACTGAACAAGCTAAACAAGTGCAGAGCAATTATTAATGCCACAATGCCGGTCGAACATGCGGTTCCTGAACACATCAAAGAGAGCTTATGATATGTGTATACATAAACTGCTATTAATGCTCTATTTAGTACTTATTATTCCTCATGACCGGTTCTGTTGCTTGTTATTATATTATATTGCTTGTTATATTTCAGTTCGTTGACCTACCGCAGAAACATCCTAGCATTGCTGTATCGCGGAAAAGTGTAATTTTATTAGTTGTTAAGTAAAATTTGTAAGTATTAGTTGATTTGTTTTATAAAGACTTCCTCATTAAAACGGTTTTATAATTGTGTTAGAATAACTAGTTTTTAAAAGATGAATTATATCGATGCTCAAGAGTCGTATTGTAACCTGCTTTTTATTTATCGGGAAGTCCTTAAGCTGAAATAAAAGTAACAACTAGTAGTCAGATCGGTTTATTAAAAAAAAAATGGGGTTAATTTCTTGGTGGCCGGGCTTATGATTAACTAACCTAATCATATAGGGCTTAGAATTTAACTTATCTCGCGTGGTTAACGAAATCTCGAGATTGATCGAAAAACAAAAGTTGTTCTAGAAGGAAAAGTTGGTCCGCAAAGGTACAGGAGAGATGGGGGCGTCCCTTCTGAGTTCAAATGCGTTCGGCGGGGTAGTACACCCAACTCCCAAGCTCACAGCGGGCCTTTTGGACCACAGTCAGACGCCGTGCGTAATGTTATTCCTCTTAAAAGGCAGGCTGGTGCTCGTCTCACGGTGGTCCTTGTGGTCTACACGTTCCTCCGACAAACAATTATCTGCAGCCGGCAGTATGAGTCTCCCGACGCTGTCCAACTTGATGAAAGTAGCACCAGCCGGTCGCACTCCAAAAGAAGGGTCCTGATCAGGGAAATGGCGGCGCCCAATGCCCCTGGGGATTCGTGGTCGGGGGAGCGAAGCTTTGTTCAATTACACAAATTCACCCCGGCACAAACAATGTCACTCATTGATTGTGCAATGAAAAACGAGATTATCCTCATTAGGCCTATACAATTCATCAGCCTAGAATGTTCCAGACATTTCTCGGTCATAACCACGGACCCACTCACGCGATCTATCGTTAAACCGGTAAAGCAATAAATAGGCTAGCTACTACGCTTAGCCACGACTTGAGTGCGCGGACCTCTGCACTAAGCCCCTCGTCGATAGATTGTTATACCCTATTTTGGTAGCCGTATTCGCCGACATCGTAGTAGTGGCGCAAGAGTCGCGGAGAAGCAAGAATTCCCCGGAAATATTCAAATGCGTCCCCACAAGCTTCGTGATTGGCTGCGCAGGTGGCGTCATGCATCGGCGGGGTGAGGGGAGGCGCCCTCCTGATTTGATATCAAGCTCGGCGATTGGCTGAGAGGAATCAGGCGACAGCCTGTTGAAGGTCACGGGACGCGCGGGCTGCCATGTTTTTGCAAGGGAAGCGCGCGCCGCTTTGAGACACAACTGACAGTCCAACGGGGGCCTCGATTGGAGGCGGACTTCGCGCATTGTCGTCGTCCCCAGTACAAGACGAAGCCTGGCATTTTGGAGCCCGGACCTGATAAGAAGCTGTTGCCCGATTGGAGGATCCAAGGCGCCATGACTGCCCGTTGAAGCTGTATCTCACTGCCACCGTTCAGGTCGTATACCTTCGCCCTTACGCCGGAAAGAGACCCCAGCCGTGGAAGAACGAAGCCGGTACTTCTATGTATCCAGGTTATGTACCCCTAGGATTTCCTGAATGTAACTCTTTAACCTTGAGTAATCCCTCTTTCTTTGCCAGCCGCACCTATAGGAACTCACCCTCTAGGCAGGTTGGAGCACAGTTTCGAACCCACAACCCTAGGTAGCGTAGCAGAGGCTGACGCGGTTCGAACCCGCGGAGCCTCCGTTTAAACGCCGTGACAAGATGTCGCTACTTGTCTCAAAATCCAAGCCCACAACCTGTATAAAACCAGTCCAGATTTACTAACGCTATTTTCAACCCCTGAAGAAAACAGATGGGTGGTATGAGTTTGAAGCGTCTGTCTGTATGTGTGTCTGTGTGATTTAAATGCGATTTTTAAATTGATAATAGACTTAATGCAGTCTACTATCAATTCATACACAGACAGAAAGTCGCTTCATACTTATAACATCGCAGTGGCGATGGCTCCTAACTATGTTTCATCAGAATCGCTTCAGTCGTTCAAAAGCTATCAGCTTACCAAGGAAACGTCACGCCTTTTCCCATACGGGTTGCAGAGGCACAATAGTGCCCACGTTCAACCAGATTTTCAATAAGTGCTCTATTTTGGACAAGGGTCTAACCCATCGCCACAGCTAGATAGATTAAAGGTTTCCTCACGATGTTTAATGTTACTCACTAGTGAACCAAATGTAAGTCTTTATCATCATCGGTCTCCAGAAGTGCTGTATCGCCTGGGACACAGTTGAGAATCGCAGACTTGCCCAGCATCACGACGACCCGAATGGCCGAGTCGGCAGTGACCCTGCCTACGAAGCCAGGGGTCCCGGGTTCGAGTCCCGGTGGGGGCAAATATTTGTTTGATGACAACGGATGTTTGTACCCTAGTTGTACCAACCATGGTTGTTTATCTATCTAAGTGAAATATTTATCTATATAAATATCTGTATCGTTGTCTAGTACCCAAGATACAGGGAATCCTAGTTTGGGGCTAGATCAATGTGTGTAAAATAGTGTCCAAGGTATTGTTATTGTGTTGTTTGTCTACCATGTGAGAGCTCCCAGGTTCAATCCCTGTCTAGGTATATAGAAAAATTAAATCCTCAGATGTGACCCACAACACAGGTTATCCTAGTGTGTGGCTAGAACCAATGTATGTGCTTGTGTGTAAATTTAAGTATTATACAAGTAGTACCTACAATTTAAAATCTTTCACTACAATTATAAAATGGCTAGTATTTAATCGCACATCAAAAATACTGATTTTCACAGCAAAAAAGGATCAGCAAAAACACTTTTTATGTTTTAAGTATTTTTGTTGTTCTTATATGTTCAACCTAATCGAAGGATAGAGAGGGCATCGCTTCGCTCACCCCCTTTACCCTTCACCTAAGCTACCGCAGTATTTTGCCCTGATATTTTCTGTGAAAATCAGTATTTTTGCTGTGAAAATAAGTATTTTTAATGTGCAGTTTAATACTTTCCTTATAAAATTAGGCCGTCGCAATCCCGCCATACAGTTTTATTGCAAGATTTGTTACTACAAACAAACAGTTCGTTACGGTCTCAATAAAGCTTTATAAAAGCTGTATAAAACCACACGATAGATCGTATCGGGCCATGTTGATTTATTGTAATAGAGTGCAATGCAATATTCGACGCGAAAACAAACAATCTTTTAGCACCAACGTTTCTATTGAATTAAAAGTTTATTGGCCACCATTGTTTTATTCATTACATTACCTTATGACGTCACCACATAATTATTTACAGTAAGTACAATCTTGATTTACCTACGTATTGACGCCATAGCCACTGAAGCGATTTAGGTAAAATTTAGAACATATACATTATGAATGGGAAAACCATTACTTTTTTCCCGGATCCCGAAAAATTTTATGCAGTTTGCACAAAAACTCCGGTCTTATGTCAGCGAATCCATGCTATAGCATTTTCTTAAAATTTTCAGTCATACCTTCATTGACGACCGATTTAGCCTAGTGGGTAGTGACCCTGCCTACGAAGCTGACGGTCTTGGGTTCGAATCCCGGTAAGGGCAAATATTTGTGTGATGAGCATGAATTTTTTTTTCTTAGTTTTTGATGTTTTCAATGTTTTTGCATTAGTATTTACCTCTATGAAAAATATAGTCGTCTTGTACTCAAAACACAAGCCTATTCGCCTTATGAGCCTAATTCGATTTCTGTATGATTATCCTCTAATATTATTATTATTATTTTTATTGATGCTAGAAACTATAGCAGCTAAAAGTTTACATAATGAACAGTTTTTTTTTCCTTTTCCATTATCGTTTACACACATCTATTTATTTAAAAGTACTTCACAGATTTTGTTTAGTAAATAACCACCTTATTAGTTTCAAATCGCGTCTACACCCGTAATACCCTCACCCTCTCTAAAACATGAAGTAATGTTCCTATGGAGCAAAAAATTAAAATTCATAGCGAGGCGACACGACAAAGTGGGTGTACAAAGTAACCGAGGTTCTAGCTTGTCTTGAATTAAAACTTGTCTTACTACAGCGGCGGAGACTAGCATGGACAAGGTTTTGTATTTTTAAAGTACTGCACGCCCTTTCCAGCACACCGACACTTAACTTTTAAAAACAGGCGTTTCTTGATACCAAATTAACTTAGGAATAGTATAGAATAGAATAGAATATCCATTTATTTACTGTATCAGCATAAACATACACATATAAAAGAAATACACAAGGCAAAACAGAGATTAAAACAGCTACAAAAAAAAAAAATTTCATTCATACCATTCTTATTCTCCATAAAGCAATTACCAAAATAAAGTTGTGGGTGGTTTCACTGACATGTGCAAATGCTGCGACAGCAAAAGGGCTCAGACTCAGCATACGTCACAGGAAGGCCTGTGACGCTGGTTTTCAGTCTTGAACCCAGAAAGTATATATAGGTTTGAACTCGTTAATGTCACCAGGTCGAAAGTGTAAGAAACTACCTAAACTAAACACTTAACAAATTATGAAACAAGATATGGTCCAAAATAAACATGAGTAAAACAAATAAAATGGATTATTGAAAATTTATTTGGATTAAATTTTACTTTTTGTTCTAATAACCGTTCTTGAATCCGTTTTTTGAATGTGAATTTTGATTTGAGCTCTCGAAGTGGTACTGTAATTACAAGAATATTTGGCATTTATTGTCTCAGACATGACTTGATAGCTATTAAAATCGTACCTTACACATCGCTATTTGTGGCATTATTAAGCGCTTACGATTAAAGCAGTGCCGACTTACTCATAGGTAACGAGCAACCTTAGAAATTCAAAGCCTGACAGCTTCGCACTGAGAAATTCCAAGCATGTCTAAGGTTTAACCAAAGCACTCCAATATAATAACATTTCAGTGACGTTGGTATGTGTTTGTAAGATGTATTGGGTATTGGAATAACGTTGGGTTGGTGTATGTAGGATTAAAACTTCAATTATAATGAGACTGCGGTTGCAATTGGATAAATCATTTAATTATTGAATGAAATTAACTATTAAAGGATTGATTACTAGAAAATGATAGAGGTATATGCTATGAAACAATTGTGTTGAAATATTTTAACAACTATGTGCAGTGGAAGATTAGTGATGGTTATATTACAAGTTGCTAGTAACTTTGCTTAGGCATCAAATAACAACAAAATTACATCTTCTTTATGTTTCTACCTCATTTATGTTTGTTTAACACCTTCGCTGCGGCAGATAGAAGCTATCTTTCCAGGCAGCAGTGCATAGCGGGATAATGGGGCCCCTTTGCTATTTGGCGGAAGACTGTGGAGGAAGGTCGATCAAACCCACAATACCTCACTTACTTTCGATTGTAATATTGGGTTGAAAACAAATAAAAATTACAAAAAAAAATATCCAAAAACTGGGAGCCAAAGATTCAACATATACAGATCTGGCTTCGCCCGGGGTTGCCATTTATAAATAAAGAAAACACAGAAAAACGTTAGGTGATCCTTTTACCCCTCATCGCACCGTATGGCAGTCCAAAGTAATCTTAAACTAGTGACGGGAAATGTTACAGTCGATAAGAATTTAAATAGCAAATTAAATGGTGGAATGTGCTCGAATGTTTCATCGATTTAAATTTATATTAGTTTATTCATGTAAATCGATGAAGCATTTCGAGCATATATGCCGGTAATTCTGTGCGGAAGGGACTGAAATGCGGGGTTTATTGCTTGGGGTCTAATGATCACTTGCCGCACTGAATATTTTTTAAGTGCAGTGCGGTAAAGGGCCGCTATATCCCGTATTAAAATGTTCACACCATAAAGTATGTAATTTTAAGATAAATCAAAAACACTATTCATCTCTTTCGTCGTTTAATCATCTCTTTACGTCGAAAAATGCCATTGATACAAATTGTGAAAGCTCGGTCGTTCTCTTCCCGCTCGTCCCGAAAGGACGCGTAGGGGTTGTATGACACCCTATCGCAGTGTTCGTGTTAACAATGTCTTACTGCAATGCAATTTTATTAAATAATCGATTATTGTTATTGTTATAGGCCTATGATGTTAAATTAATAAGATAATTGATGCTTTAAAGAATCAACAATAATACAACTACTATATTTTTACTAGCAAAATTCTTTATAGGCAAAAAATACAGAAAATACCTTTGTTAAAAGATTTTTGTTGTTGATGATGTCACTGAATGTTTTACATAAACATACGTTTTATTGTCATTTTACATAATTTCGAATCTCCCTGTTAATCAAAAATTTTATGAAAATTTTTGGATATACAAGACGACATTGAATCAGCCGACCATATTTTGGGGATTGATAGCACCAATCATTATGAACAACTTTCCCAAAGAAACATATGGTCGCAAATGAAAAATATTTTTCGTCCCTCAGTACATTGACCCGATCAGCTGATGGGAGACCCAAAATTTATTTCGTTTACGACAATATGTTTCTTCGTGAAAGTTGTTCCTAATCATGGGTACTACCATTCCCCAAAATATGGTCAGATAATTCAATTTCACCTTTTATGTATTAAAAAGCAGGTGTCTGATACTAAGTAGTGAAAGCATGCTAGCCATCCTGTCCTAGAGCTGTCTTTCTTAACATTCTAATATGCTAATGGCAAGGAAACCTAGCTCTTTGAAGTGAAAATGTACAAACTACACTTAGTCTCTACGAACAGGGTATAGTATACATATGGTGTACCTACGTACTTATAGGGCGAGAGACGAAATCTTAAATATACGCCCCAATGTGTTAAAGTAGAGCGACAAGAGACTATTATAGGAGTAAAGTTTGTCATTGGATTTATAGTCTGATATAGTTTAACGCTTTGTATATCATAAACATAACATTAAAATTTATATACAGGCACAAACATTGCTTCTGGCTCCATACTAGGATACTAGGATACCCTGTATCGTGGAAACCACAAACAGCGACGTCACACAGATATAAACATCCAAAACATATTTCTTAGGGTGCTTTACCCGAAGGGTCCCAACGATACCCTATAACTAAGCCTCCGCTGTCCGTACGTCCGTCCGTCCAGCCGTCCGTCCGTCCGTCTGTCACCAGGCGATGTTTTTCACAGATGATGTTTTTCTGTTGGCGCTATAACCACAAATACTAAAAAACAGAATAAAATAAATATTTAAGGGAGCTCCCATACAACAATGACTACATGGAGTGTGAAAGTAGCCGCACCAATAACTTTGTAAACAACATTTTGCTATGTAAAATCTAAACTGTTCACTCCACACCTACCATTGTATGGTGGTACGGAACCCTTCGTGGGCGGGTTAGAGTTGCACTTGGCCGATTTTTTTATCTCCAGCTGGGGATCGATCCCGGGACCTCTCGCATGGTAAGCATAGCCACTACCACAGCGCCACAGAGGCCGTCGTTATCCATATTTATATTACGTCTTTATTACTCTAGATAATGACAAATATTAACCAATCCTCATTTTTTACCACTTCTCTACATTGGACCACTGTGGGAGAAGAAGTGCGTAGAAACTCCCACAGATTGAATCTCTTTTAAAAATTGATTGTCCATAACTAATACAAATATCATAATATCAGTATCATAATTAATAAGCAGGAATAAATAATTACAAAATTATAAATAGCAAGGTCCGTGTTCAGCCAGATTAACCCCATACAGTCCCGTCATTTAAGTAATCTTAAACATTGTAATATCCCTTTTTCGACAAAGTCATTCTAACATGCTTTTTAAATTGCTCAAATGGCAATTTCAAGATCTCCAGAGGTGTCTTGTTGTGGTAAACCCTTAAAAACATCACCACATAATACATAGATAGCAAAAATATAAACATGACGTTTCTCAAAAAGTGACGTACCGACGACGGGAAGCTTTTATCCCAAAAAAATAGCGTAACAAGGAATGCAGTTGACTGCACTCAGCAGTGTGTGAATTTGGGTCAATTAATACCTTGGACACCTTGGACACCATTTTTTACACACATTGATCTAGCCCCAAACTAGGATTCCCTGTATCTTGGGTACTAGACAACGATATATATACTTATATAGAGAAATATTATACTTAGATAGATAAACAACCATGACTAGGGTACAAACATCCCTTCTCATCAAACAAACATTTGCCCCCACCGGGACTCGAACCCGGGACCCTTGGTTTCGTAGGCAGCGTCACTGCCGACTCGGCCATTCGGGTCGTCGAATGATAATGACATTGTTTAATTAGTGATTCATTAAATTCGGTCAAATAATTCGGACACGCTCAATACAATGGATTTTTCATAGGTTTTACACCATGGCATAAGGTTGGAATTCGCGATGCATTTTTCAGAGTCTCCGAGCAAAGTGTTGCGCAATTGCTGGAATACTTTACAACGAATTCAGGTGCGCAGATATTGGGACTGTGTTGTACAAAATAGCTGCTGTGTCTCGCACTACATAAGTACGAGGATACCTAAGAAAATCTACATTTGAAATGCAAGCTTCTTGTGACTTCTACTCGTGTTGTGTAAGAAGTTTTTGAGGACATTGAAACATTAGTTTGATAATGCTAAAAGGAAAATCATTTCAAGAACACCTACTTTGTGGAGCGTTTGCTACAAAGTTACTGTACACATTATTCTTCACTAGTTAGTGCCCGCCACTTCATCTAAGTGGTCTTCGGAATAGTCAATAATCGAGACGATTATCCTATGTTTATAACTATGTACTTTATAAGCCACGTGCCTAATTTAACTCTATTTCGTTCAGCCGATTTGCGTAACTGGGTATAGTACAGCCAGACACCAAATGAACCAGATTTTTTAAGGGTTTAGTGGAAAAGTTACTCTTTTCTAATTTAGAACAATTCATTCTTAACTCAATCATCTAGAAATCTATATCGCAATCCCCGTTTTGATGTCAGGAGTTGTCATTTAATGCGAACAGTCAGACGTTAATTTGAAAGGATACACAATCGAGTTTCTGTACAAAATTCTACGGGACTAGTCATATTTTAAGGGGTTGATCTTTCTGAACAGCTTTTACTATGAAACCGATTTGATTAAAGCAACTTTATTTTGCACTACCCCTTCCAGTTTGGCCCGGGCGATCAGACGATGAGAAATGAATAATGTCTCATAGTAAATGCTGTTCAGAATGATGTCCCTAACAAGCCCCTAATTTATGACAATACCTTTCTGTTACACGCTGTTTATGGAGCCTCTGCCACCCCGTATGGGAAAAGACGTGACGCTATGTCAGTTTGTTTATACAAAAACATAAACATTCACATGCAAGTTCACTACATTGTTTCTGGCCCCACACTAGGTTACCCTGTGTCGTGGCAACCAGAAATAGTAAATCAAATCAAATAATTTATCGCAAGTAGGCAAAATAATGCAGTTTTACAAGTCAATCACTTACTTAGTCTTACTTAAGACTTGCAAGTCTCATATACATGGGAAAAAAAAAAAAATCAAATATGATCAACTAAACAAACGAGTACATAACTGATTTGAGTTTGTAAAAGGAAATATCTCCTGTAAGTAGTGATTTATGGCTGAATCTCGCGCAGGAAAACGTAATGTGTGCTTCGTAAATGCGCCCGTCGGAGAAGACAGCACCAAGAAAGTCTACGGAAATGTATTTTTTTAAATATTCCTCATTTTTTCGCGACATCAAATACATATAAACAGTCAAGGAGATTTTTTTATGTATCCCCAGCCGGGGATCGAACCCGGGACCTCTCGCATGGTAGGCATAGCCCAAACCGCAGCGCCACATGCGGTCGTCAATGCACATATACACATATATGGTTATCAATCTTATGATGCCCATAACTTATCTTAATACCAACCAATGAATATCAATGTATTCTAAATTAACCCGGTATAATGTAGATAATATCTTGTGGAATAGCTATAATATTTCAGCGTTCAACAATTTGCTCAACAGTGCTTGCATACAAATTGACTACGAGCTATCAGTTACCTACCTTGGGTTTACAATGTAATCTGCGATTAAACCTATTAACAAGGAATGTTTTACAATTACAAGCTATTTTAACAGTGTTTATTGGGTTCGTTACAATTCCTGGCAAAAATTTAACTTGTTTCATGTGTACCAATACAAGGTGTTTGGAGTATGGAGCGACCTTTTTTTTTCAGGGATTACAGGGGGTTGTTGTATACACATTTTTGCTTGAAATTTGGTGCTCACTGTGGTTGAGGTATTATTTTTCAAAAGTTCTGGAGAAAAATACCCTGAATCTGCCACTTAATCCATAACATTTTTTAATTTATTATACACAATATCTTTCTTATACAATTATACAAAACACGTTTTTCAGTATTTTTGGTAATAATAATAATACCTTGGACACTATTTACACCATTGATCTAGCCCCAAACTAGGATTCCCTGTATCTTTGGTACTAGACAACTACACACATACTTGTATAGATAAATATTATACTTAGATAGATAAACAACCATGACTAAGGTACGAACATCCGTTCTCTTCAAACAAATATTTGCCCCCACCGGGAATCGAGCCCGGGACCCTTGGCTTCGTAGGCAGGGTCACTGCCGACTCGGCCATTCGGGTCGTCATCATCGGTAGTAGTTCTTAATAAAGTAGTATTTGTAAATAAATCACGAATTCTAACAACATCAGAATTAAATATCACTTTAAAATCATCTCTGGTTCATGCCCTTTCTAACGATGTGCCATAATCAGGTAATCGTTCACTGTGTAGTGAACAAATTAAAATGATTCGCAAAGGTCGGCAACAAACAAAAGAAATGGTTTCAACATGGTGGGAATGTAAATGTGCATCTTCTGCTTCTTCTCTTCTCTCCAGGGGGTGATAGAGCCTGCACCTGGCCCACTTGAGCGGGGCCTTTGTGCATATCACCTGCCCCACTATAGTAAAAAGAGTAGTTACATCAATAGTAACTAAACTGCGATTTTTTATTTGAGGCCCGAAATGTAAACAAACAATTTCCAGTACAAAAAGTATAATATGAATGTCAAAGTCAACGGTTTTGTTGTAGAACATGACAGTTGTTTGTTTACATTTCTGGCCTCAAATTAAAAATTGCAGGGTAGGAGACACAGGAACACATCTCCTAGTTACGATTGGCTCAACCGAATCAGAAAAATTATAAAAATAAAAGTATACGGATTTTATGCGTTTTTATGAAATAATTTTCAAGACCCTCGAATAGGGTATCAACATAAAGGGATTTCAAAGGCGAGTATGAAAATGTTTACCAATCTCGCACAATCTATTAATTACACACCTTCGTTTCAAAGTAAGCATTTACAGGTTTTCGTAATTATGTACTAAAAAGCAGGAAATAAATGACGTCATTTAAAAAAAACTAAAAGGCCCGACTGCGGTACACGAAAAACATAAACATAAAAATGTATATATAGGCACATACATTGCTTCGACCCCACACTAGGATACCCAGTGTCGTGGCAACAGAAGCAGCGACATAGCACTCAAATAATACAAAAAAGCACACAACAAGCAGATAAGATTAATGTAAAAGAAGGAGCTCCGTGGTCTACTGGGTTTCACGCTTGCTTCACACACAGGAGATGCAGGTTCGATTACTGACCATGTACCAATGAGATAATTCATTTATCTTAAGTACATTATACGGACTTTCTAACGGTGATTGAAAACATCGTGAGGAAACCTTCATTACTCCGTAGCTGCGGCGATGGGCTAGCCCCCTGTCACGCAAAGTGGAGTTTTGAATAACTGGCTCAAAGTGGGCACAATTGTGCGGCTTCCACCCCGTATGGGAAAAGGCGTGACGCTTTGTTATGTGAAATAAATGTAAAAGTCACCGGTAATGTCTCAAATCCTTCATTGTATATGCAATGCCTGGGCAATTTATATATTGCCTTAAATTAGTAGGAAATTAATGTTTTTTTTTAACATTTTTCTTAAGCAATCTACAAATTGTGCCGTTGCCACCCCGTATGGGAAAAGGCGTGAGGCTATGTTATGTTATGTAAGATTAATGTAACTATTGAGATTCGATAAAATTATTAAATAAAAGCACACCAGGCGGGGCCAATTATATCGCATAAAGTGGGTACCTGTTACATTTAAATTTAATTTAATTTCACACAGCATAATATTTTTATCGAATCTCAATATTTGTGTTAAGTCGTATATACTTGTTTTGTGCTTTTTAGTGTACCGCAGTCGGGATTTTTAGTTTTTTTATCTACACACGTATCATAAACTCTCTTTACTGCGCCCAAAAACCACACGTTACGATCAGCATAGTTAAACTACTTTGTAAAAACTAATTTCTTATCTGAATATTCGCTTCGCTCACCCCCTTTACCCTTCACCTAAGCTACCGCAGTATTTTTCCGTGATATTTTTGCAACTTTTGGTGTTTATTTATCCATTTTGGTTAGGAAATATATATTTTGGTGATCATTATATTTGTTGCCATTATGTATCAGTTACATTTAATAACGTCATTTTTAATAACAAACATCTTTTCTTACGATTTTTGATTAGATTATTATAGTATGAGCTCCATGGTCTAATGGGTTTCATGCTTGTTTCTCACACAGGAGATGCAGGTTCGATTCTTGACCGTACCAATGAGATAACTAATTTATCTTAAGCACAGTGTTTCGGATGACACGTTAGGCTGTAGGCTGTAGGCTACTATCGCTACGTGGTAGTGGTCGTTAAAGCCCCCCACCAACTGGCACTGAGCCAGCGTGGTGGAGTATGGCTAAATCTTACTCGTATCCGGGTAAATGCCTGAGCCCCTCGGTGGGGACATCAATGGGCTACATTTTATTTGCTTTAATATAATCGTAGAAAACTAGTTGTCCTAAAATTCAGTTAAATGTTTTTTAAAGCCGTCCTATTATTAAAGCTGATATGATGATAAGTTTTCTCGTTCAACATAAAATAACTTAGCGTCGTGCCTTTTACCATGCGGGTGGCAGAGGTACAGTTGTGTCCACTTTTAGCCAGTTATATTTTTTTTTTCAACCAACTTCGAAAAGGGGGTTCTCAATTCATCTGTTTTTTTGTGTGTGTTTGTTATGCGATTATTCCGTCAATTATGAACCGTTTTTGATGATTCCTGTTTTGATTGGTAGGTCTTACTTCAAAGGTGGTCTCATGCAAATTGACTAAACGCTTTTTTTTAATCAACAATTTTTTATTTTATTTAAAAAGCCTAAATGGTGTCCCACTGCTGGGCAAAGGCCTTACCGGTTCGAGCCCACACATCTCTATCTGAAGCTCTATCTGTCCATCCTGGAAGGAACTTATCCAGGTCATCCTTCCATCTCCTTCTGGGCCTGCAACAAATACAAAAAAAATATACACAAATGGCGTTTTGGTTTGTGGTTCCGTGCAGCAACAGTTTTGACGAGGACTTACTTGAAGTCGTTTTTTTTTGTTTTTTACTTGAATTATTTTAATTTAATTTCACGACTTTTAATAATCTATTAAATATCTTGACCGATATTCAGGGCCTAATTAAAAACATGAGAAGACATCCTTGATTTTCAGTGCTAAACTAGTGACGTATATCCGGTCCGTCCGTTCCCGCCCGGATGTTCGGTTAAGCCGCGTGGTACCTTGTTTGCGCGCGCGCCCCACCACACCACCGAGGCAGTTCGGATTGTTGAATTCGAATTTAGCTTCATTGGCGTCTTGATTTTCGCACGGCACAGTCGCTGCTCAGCTCCTGAGTACGGCCCGCCAAAAATCTATACATCGTGACGTGAGAACTTCTTTTGCATATTATAACCAACTGTTCGTTAAAGAATTTCTTAGAATTTTCTGATTTATTGCAGGCAAATAAAAGATTCCCAACGGTGTGACCGTTCGTTTGTGTAAAATGGAGCAAGAAACCCCGGAGGTTCCGTCCAGTGTGGAGCACGTGGCGGCGCGTAAGGATAAAGGCAAGAAAAGGCGGAAACCGGTGAGCTCTTCGGAATCCGATAATTCTAGTTCGTCCTCGTCGAGTTTCTCGGAAAGCGACGATCGCAGGAAGCGGTACCGACGGCGCAAACGCATCAAGGAACGTAAGTTCGATCTTCTTTTTAACGAGATTAAAGATCTTAAAAGCCAACTTGCTGCTACACAGGAATTTCACGAATATGATTGTGAACCACGGCATGACTTGATTGACCCTAATGTTAGTGGAGACCTCTACGAAGGTCATGTTGAGGAGTCCGAGCCCGCCAACATTGGCTCGGCTTTCGAGGTCGATCTTAACATTTTTACTGGTACAAAAACAAAGGCGCCCGCTGTACCGCAGGCGTCTCCCGAACTAACACAACAATTAAAAGATTTGCAGCGATTCAATAGCCAGGACTGGATTAACGTCCGATATGCCGACGTCCAAAAACACTATTTATTTGCGCCGGGTTTCACTAATCTTGAAGCTAATGACGAGATAAAGAGGTACGATACATCTAAAACTACCTTAACCATGGAAAAGGCTTTTGCCGGCATTTCCTATGCATTGCTCAAACAGCGCGACGCGCTTTTGAGTGAATTACAAGCCTTTCTAGCCTGGGCGCATCAGGTCGAAAACCTACGATTCGACGATATCCATACAAAGCTCAAAGAAATGTTGGCCAATGGTGAGTATAGCAAGATCTCAAACGACGCTCTCCAGCTCGTCTGTGGACACCGGGCTGAACTTATTCAATACCGCAGAGAAGGCATACTCTCATCAGTAAAAGACCAGTACCACAAAAATACATTACGCAAAATTGCGCCGTCAGGTTCTCATCTATTTGAAGCCGACAAATTTAATGCTTTATTGGAAAAAGCGGGTGGAGTTAAAAATGTGTTTTGGGTGGAAGGAATGTCTCGCTACAATACTGCGCCACAGTACGAGCCTTCAACTTCTACCCGCAGTCAGACGCAGAAACAGGCCGCAACTTATAACAATCGCGCGCAATATCATAATCAAAGCAAGTATCATACTTCGGCCCGAGGCAGGATAAATAATAATTCGTTTCGCGGGCGAGGCGCGCGGGGTTCACGCAGCCGTGGTCTCCCTGACAGGTCAGGAAGGGATTATCAACCCAGACGTTCTCCCTCATCCCACCGGGAAAGGAGACACCAAACCCATAAACGAAAATATTGACTATGCCATGCACATGCATGCAAAATTTCACGCCGGACAACTCCGCATGTACTACGATCGTTGGAAACAGTTGGGAGCTCCCACATACATTCTAAAAATTATACAAGGATGCCGCATTCCTTTTGTGTTGAAACCACCATTGCACATTCCAAACAGTCGCAGTGTGAAAACACCAGAATCAGAAAAAATGTCGAAAATAATGAAAAACATGATCTCGCAGGGTGTGCTAGAAAAGGTGCGCCCATCGCCCAGCTTTATTTCCCCGATATTCCTGCGCCCCAAGAGCGACGACACATGGAGGCCCATATTCAACTTAAAAAATCTGAACCAATACTTCAACACTCGACTTTTCAGACTAATAAATGTTCATCGGGTAACGGATTTTCTACAACCCAAGGATTGGTTGGCCAAAGTGGACATTCACCAGGCATACTTCCATGTCCCTGTATTCGAAGGCCACAGAAGGTTTCTCCGCCTTCTGTACGGCGACAAAAACCCACAACTACTGAAAATGACGTGCCTACCCTTCGGCCTTTGTTCAGCACCGAGAATATTCGCCTCAATTACCAACTGGATAGCACAATACCTCCGCGATCACGGTATCCGGATCATCGTGTATCTCGACGATTTTATGCTGGCTCATCAAAACAAAGCCACTCTCATAAATCAAGTGTCGTGGACACTGAACACGCTCGCCCACCTAGGCTGGCAAGTGACAAGACAAATCTGTTTGCAACCCACAGAAGGCAGTGGAATACCTGGTCATTGTGTGGAACACATGGCAGAACGCGAAATACATTCCTCAGAGGTTAGTAGTAAAAATACATTGCACGGTATCCAAAATCTTGACAACACGGACAACGTCCATCATAGAGTTACAAGGTCTCATTGGCCTGCTGAACTTTGCCAGTTTTGCTGTACCGAGGGGTCGTCTAAATTACCGGTATTTGCAGTTACAGGCCAACAAGGCCTTGAAACTAAAGATGACAAAAACCTTTCCTCTAGTTGCGAAAGCCCTAGTCTAGTTAGAATGGTGGCAGTTGAATTGTCAGAAGAGTACTCTACTTCATGTCCCACTATCGTCTCATTACCTAACAACAGATGCCAGCGACATCGGCTGGGGGGCCAAATTAAACGAAATCTCAATAACAGGCTCATGGCTACCCTCACAGCAGAACCTTCATTGCAACTACAAGGAGATGTTGGCCATATTAAATGTTTTACGCCATCATTATCAGCTCCTGAGCTCACAGTCGCTGCTAATACAGTGCGACAACAAAACTGTCGTCTCTTATCTAAGAAAAGAGGGAGGGGCGAAATCTATAGCCCTTACGGAGCTGGCAATGAAAGTGCTACAAGTACTGGACCAAAACAACATTCACATGTCCATCTATCACATAGCAGGGAACTACAACTGCGAAGCAGACCATTTATCACGTCTCAAAGACCCACCAGAAAGGCATCTCTTGTCAAACATAACAAATGTCGTGTTTACCAAGTGGGGAACCCCCGTAATCGATCTTTTTGCTTCCAGGAGAGCTCACGTGGTTCCAACGTACTGTACACTGGACAGAACCGACAACCAGGCGAGCATGTACGATGCTCTAGGCAGCAAGTGGGATTTCAAGTTGGCATGGCTGTTCCCGCCGCCTTATCTCATTCCCAGAGTATTGACGCACTTAAACAATGCACTGGGTGTGTACCTGATCGTAGCCCCGAGATGGCACAAAGTTTACTGGAGACCAGACCTGAAGAGCCACGCATTGTCACCCCCATTCACGATAAGGAACCTGTCGCAGGTCCTAGTCGATGTAACGACGGGACGTCCGCCCCCCAACATATCGGAGATGACGCTGGAGATATGGAGATGTGGGGTTGTCAAGAACACCTAAGTGACTGGAGCGAGGAACAAAAAGCTCTGCTCCGTTCGAGCTGGCGTGAATCCACTCTTAGAACGTATAAACCAGCTTGGACCCATTGGCGAAACTGGACCATAACTCACAAGGTACATACACATAAACCTACAGGCTCAGACCTGGCCAGATTCCTCACTGATCTACATCAAAAGGAAGGCCTTTCATACAGCACTATCCTTGTTCATAAATCTGTAGTGTCTACTCTTTGTGATCCCAGTGAAAGTAATAAGCTAAGCTCACATACACTTGTAAAACAAGTCCTAAAGTCCATTGGGTTAGCTAAGCCTAAACCTACCAAAGCCCCCATCTGGGATATAGACTCCCTTGTAAACCATCTTTCTAAAAGAACCTGCAATTCATCAAGTTTATTTGCCACCTCTCAAAGAGCGGCTGCTTAACTCCTACTATGCTCGGGTAGACGAGTACACGATTTAACTTTACTTACCGTTACTCAGGAACACTGTATTATTTCAGATGACAGCATAATCTTATGGCCATCTTTTGGCTCCAAAACTGACTCCATTACCCATCAACAATCGGGATGGAAGCTAAATAAGAATAAGGACAAGTCACTGGATCCTATCTACTGGATACGCCGCCTCATTGAGTTGGGGAAACCTAGGCGAATTGCTGCTAAGTGCGATAATCTGTTTGTGAGTACTACAGGCGACCCCAAAGCTGCTACACGTACAATCATAGGCTGGCTGAAGAAACTACTTCAAGATGCAAACATCAATGCTACGCCTGGCAGTTTCAGATCAGCTGTTGCATCCAAAAACTGGATCGAACACTTTCCCATTGATGACATACTATCCCGAGGCAACTGGAAGTCTGCTAAGACCTTCCAAATTTTTTATCAAAGAGAAGTTAAATCTGGAGATAGAAGAGAGTCATTGATTACGAACCTATTCTCCCCTGTCGAGTAATTAAGACAATTATGTATTGTTCAATACTTTATTCCAAAGTTTGATTTATATTTGCTGATTTTAGTAATACCTACCTAATTTATTTACTGGTTTGGTACCATTTCTACGCAGGTTCTCTCAAGATGAATAATAATACCTGTTTATAAGTTACATACAAATTAATTTTATTTCTTTAAACCACACTAATCACCTCATCTTAACAGAAAGCAATACAGAACAGATACAATAATGTCATAAGTCATAGTACCTAACCTGCATACAGTACATGTAAACTTTAGGTTTCTTCCTAAGGGATCATCGATCAGTCCGAATAAATTATAGATAGATACTTACTTGTTTATCAAAATACCTGAATCATTGATAATTTCTGTATGTCACAACATAAACATACCTACTTTTATCTAAATATGTATGTTTACGAATCACATTAGCGTCCACCAACACCAGGCGATATCAAACACGTCTCTCATGTTTTAATTAGGCCCTGAATATCGGTCAAGATATTTAATAGAGACGTTTTACCTGAAAATAAAACGTTTATTAAATACTTACCATATTCAGGGCCTAATATTTTTTAAATCTGCCTGGTGGACATGAGAGATCCAATGAAGCTAAATTCGAATTCAACAATCCGAACTGCCTCGGTGGTGTGGTGGGGCGCGCGCGCAAACAAGGTACCACGCGGCTTAACCGAACATCCGGGCGGGAACGGACGGACCGGATATACGTCACTAGTTTAGCACTGAAAATCAAGGATGTCTTCTCATGTTTTTAATTAGGCCCTGAATATGGTAAGTATTTAATAAACGTTTTATTTTCAGGTAAAACGTCTCTATTAATAGTTATACGTCAAAGCCCATAAACACACAGACATACGGAAAATAAAAGAAAAACGAGTGCTTAAAGAGTCCTAAACCAGAAGCGCAGTATGTAGGCACAGTATGTTTCCTGTTGACTCAACGTATAGAAATTAGTAAGTCGCTACGATAGTTAGATATATATTTAGATATTTAATCGCGCATCAAAAATACTGATTTTCACAGCAAAAAAAGATCAGCAAAAACTCTTTTTATGTTTTAAATATGTCATGTTGTTGTTGATACCGAAGCATTTTCCCCTGATATTTGCTGTGAAAATCAGTATTTTTGATGTGCTGTTTAATATTTCCCGATAGGTAGTAACTAACTCATCAATTGGTTTTCGATTACTCCATATGCAGAGCGCTTTTACGCCTAAAGTACAAAGCTTGCGACCTCCAGGAACCAGGTAAATATGAATTAAACAAATGAAAAGCAACTCTCGTTCCAACTGTCGGAAAGAAGAATAAATTATAAAACTTCTGACGAGCAAGCAAACATCAAAGTTCGCGAGTTGCTGTTAAACTTCTCAGGGTTACAAATAACCCCCTTGGGTGCCTATTGCGTAATGTGAACCTCTGTATTTTCCGCCATGTTTTTCCCCTTTAGCGGAACACGGCGGTGTATGCAAAAGTTGTGGCCCATAATAAATAAATAAATAAATAAATAATGGGGCGCCCTGTAACCACCCCGTTTTGTGTGACACAAATGACCTGCAACTAGATTCTGCATTTCTTGACAAATAGTCTAAGCTATCCCGATACCTTTGAAAGGTAGTACGATTGTCATTGTGACTCCAATATCATATAGTTGGCAAATATGGTTCTAAACGTAAATTTGAAAGGAGAGGTGGTGGAGTTCAGGATCAGCCCAATGATGTTTACTTTCGAATACATATGGACATAGTTTGACAAGTAATAAATATTTGTAATTTGTATGAATGAACAAATTTTAGGGTCCTGTGCCCGAAGGGTGTCAAACGGGACCCTATTTTTAAGCCTCTACTGTCCGTCTGACTGTCTGTCCGTGACCCGGCTCTCTATTGGATGAACCGTAATAGGTAAAGTGTATAAATGTTCACAGAATGTGTATTTTTGCCGCTACAGCTTTATATAATAAATTACACGAGATTTTGTAAATCAAAGGGAGTTCTCATTCAAGAGACGTCTTTCAAGGCAAATTACCAAATCAGAGTCTTTCAAATCAAATCGATAATTTCGCGTCATCTAATTAATCGTTTGGGTGGCGCAATCATTTCGACCTCGGATCCACTATCTGCAGGGTAGTGGAAGCTGGTTTCAAAACCTAGTTCGGGCATAAACTTTTTTGTTTTTGTTTACCTATTATTTTGTTCTTAAGTTGTCTTGTACAATGGTATGGAACTCTGCGTGGGCGAGCCCGGCCAGCACGTGACCTTAGACTATAATCTAAGCACGTGACCGATTTTTTTTGTTAATTACAAGCTTTTGCATAGTACAGACGTTTTTGTTAGCTTTCCTGCACTTTTAGGTTTAAGGCTTACCAGGCAGGCCTATTTTTTACATAGCAAAAAAATGGAAATGCTTTTGCGTAATCTTCTCCCCCCAGACATCTAGGCAGGAATGTATGTGCTAAACGGTGCCAATCGAGGAGCCTAGGGCATTCAGATCAGTGAAATTCCTGGAATACACAATATATGACTATAGCTAGCACACTCGCTATTGTGAACACACATTGCTAACTGGTGTTCAATGTACGTTTGCATTACATTTACATTAAGGAACATGCATTGCTTCTTGCCCCAGACTACAAATACGTGGACGTCACACATGTAAACATCCAACAATAATAATAATAATAATAATACCTTGGACACTATTTACACACATTGAACTAGCCCCAAACTAGGATTCCCTGTATCTTGGGTGCTAGACAACGATAAACATACTTATATAGATAAATATTATACTTAGATAGATAAACAACCATGACTAGGTTACAAACGTCCGTTCTCATCAAACAAATATTTGCCCCCACCGGGACTCGAACCCGGGACCTCTCACTAGGGAAGCAGCAGCCTCGACCGTAGCACCACAGACGTCGTCAACCGCGATCCAAATGATACACTAACACACATATCCACAGTGTTTACTTCTACATGTGGTTAACCAGCGTAGCACGCTAGTTTGACTTTTTTACTGGCATGTGTTTACAATGTATTTTTGCCTTTGAATCATGGGCTTAGAGTTCGATCCGAAAATAGGCTAGCAATTTTTCACGATTGTTCTGTTACATTTGGATTCGCATTTTTTGCTTAGAGTGACTGTGTGATTAATTGCTTCTGTGGTTCTGCCTGCCCCTTATTGGCAATACAGTCGTAACTATAAGCATGTTCAACCATAAACGCGAAGTAAATATTCCTTTCAAACTACCATTTAATTTATAACACAATAACACTATAAAATACTGTTGCGTAAGATTGCGTATAAAATATACAAATCTGTCAACGCACGACCCAAATCTTAACGCCCACGCGAATCTTGGAAGGCTTCGGTATACCGCGCGTATTAGAATGTTGGGTTAATATGGACATGCCATTCACACTGTAAGAAATGTTTTAATGCCAAATGCAACGACTACTGCTCAAATAAAGTGTCGCTTCAATGTCTTACTGATGTTGTCATTTCCCGAGCGAGAAACATTGAAAGATTTCGCGATTCAGCACTAATCTCGACTTCCATTTATATATCTATGGAATGTCAAAGAAGACCCGTGCTCAGGGAAAACTATGTGGCGCTGTGCTAATTAATATCACAACAGGAACATTTACACCCAAGTTAAGCCAAATTACTTAGCATATCCATAGAATCCTTAAAATAAAAAATACTATGTTATCAGTTAATACTTCATTGGTAAATAACTAATAAATCCATAAACAGTTACTGGGCTGGTCTGAGTTTTCTTGCCGACTCTTTCTCGACCTAAAAGCCCACGGCTTTACGAAACGGAGTATTATTCCTAAAAATGGATACATAATTTTTTATTAAAATGAAAATAAATGTATTCAATATAGAAAATTATAATAATTTATGTGACTGTTACATAATGCCTAATTATGTACAGTTACATACACTAGTTTATCTACACACATATCATAAGCTCTCTTTGATGTGTTCAGGAACCGCATGTTTGACCGGCATTGTGGCATTGAGCTTTTTCTGTAGTACCAACTTCACAGACAAAGTAGGGGCGGCACACAAGCGGGCGTCTGCGTTCGAAATTTGAATGTCATAATATGTAGAAAATTTACAAATTATTGTCATAATGTTCAATATTCAGATAAGAAATGAGTTTACAAAGTAGTCTAACATTATGCTGATCGTAACGTGCGGTTTTTGGACGCAGTAAAGGGGGTTTATCATTACCCGTCGATAATAACGAATCGATGATTAAATTTCTAATGAGGGTTGCATCAATCTATGCCAATAAGGACAGCGGCATATCGCTTATTTTTAGATAGTGAATTGTAAGAGTAACTAAAAGTAAAAGTAAGCTTTAATAATAGTACTTCTTTATTGTGCACAGTTATATTTTAACGTTATTTACAAAGGTGATAACATAAATTTGTGTGTTGTTTGTATTATATACAGTAATTCCCAGTAATAAAACCATCACGTTTAGAAATATCCACCTAGCTCTTTCTATACCAGTCGACGAACGGCATTGCCCGAGGCGACTCACTCTGGCGCCAGCGAATCGTCGAGAGGCGAGACGAATACTCTTACGCAACTAAGGTTTATGATTCCAAATTCGAAATGCAACACGACGATATTTGGAGTCCATGGAATTAATGACTATTGTTTTTAGATGTTTCCAATAATTCGTGTTAGATTTGGAAGTTAAATGTGGGTTAGTAATTGTAAACTTTGAAAAAAAAGAAGCGATATTTTTGGACAATATTTTTGATTATGACATTGTATTATACAGATCCTCCGTGGTCTCGTAGTTACACTCTCGCCTATCTGACAAATTACGTGGATTCTAAGTTATGGATTTTTGCATGATCTAACGGTGATAGATGCGGCGACGGGCTACTATCACGCAATATGAAGAACCTTTTTTTGCGTATCATGGTTTAATGAACTTACATGTGTAATTTCAGTTTCACACGATATAACCTTAATAGGAATGTAAATTATTTTTTACACCACGTAATCTTTAATGGGTCAGGGGGAAATATATTCCCACATCCTTTTCAACCTCATGGCTTGGTAATTAATGCGAGAACCAAATGCAACCTACCTACAGGCGCTATTAAGGGTTAAGTTATATTAGTAATAACTTAACAACTTCACAACTTACTTATTCACATATTTTCCTGAAAAATTAATACTTAATTTATAATAGTTTTTGATAAATTAATTTTTTTATTTTGATTATATTTGTTAAAATTTTAATAAGAAATGTAGGCAATCTATTTTTAGGAATTCTACTGGGCTTTTAGGTCGAGAAAAAAACAGCAATAAAACTCGGCACAGCCGAGTCCCTTTTGCGAGTTATTGGAGTAATTAATTATTTATCATCATACTAATACCATAAAATAATAAATTAAAATCAATGATATGGAGTGTGATAAATGGCTTAAATTGGGTGAAAATGTTCCTCTGTCATCCCGTACAAGAAAAAATTAAAATACATTTACAGGCTTTACAAAATAAAAGGCCCGATGACAGCGTCCGTGTCGCCGACGTAATAAGGTTGAATTAAGTTTGGGCCACCGGGCCTTTTATTTTGTGAATAATGTAAGGGCCCCTTAAGGCCCAGTTCTAGCTGTTGAGGTGAGGGGCGCCGCATTCGCCCATCGTCTTCTGGCGGGGTAGCGGAACTGGCGGGGTAGCGGGCGGCGCGGAATAGCATCAGGCCGCCCGGATACTTTAAAAATTAGGTGTTTTTTCGAATAATACTGAGAAACGGAAATAAGCTAATCAATAAAATTTAAGGATTGATACGGAGCTCTAAAAAAGGAAAAATTTGGCATAAAAATTATGAGAAAAGTCAGTAATTTTATATTAAAATTATTGTATCTCCTGTGAAATATAGACTATGTTCAGGTTTTTTTAAGTTCGGGCAAAATTAACCCCATCGCGTAACGACATAGTATTTAAACTAGATTATCTCTGTGTGAATGACATAAATTTTTTAAGACCTATGGATTTATTGGAAATTATTTTATATATATTTTTGTCATAGCTCTCTTCAGTGATTTTGTGAGATCTTGGGCCTTAAGTCCCACCCACTGTACTCTATCACAAAATATTGCACAATATTAACTAATTTAGGGCCACGTCTACCATTGTTTGTTACGTACAAGGCGACCAACTAAATATGAATGCGTGAGTAAGCGGCTACTTTTGGTACAATGAAACCATTTTAATAGAGCGTTTTGTCAAATCTGGGTTTAGTTCGTAAAATTTTAAGATAACAATTATGTTCCATTGTTCAAGTGTAATTAGTTCAATTTAGGTAGGTTCTTAAATATTCCTAACACAATACATTCCTAAGTAGGTACTTGTGAAATTAAATAAAAAGTGTACTATTCGGGCGAATTCATTAATGTCGCCCTTTTAGAGATGAACGAAAGGTTATTATCTAAGATTACTACAATGATTACACTTTTACTAAGCATTTGGTCGAGAGCTAGCGCTGGTTTCTGAATCGAGAAATTCACTAAGCTAATATGTATCGTTTTGCTCCTTTTTAGGGTTCCGTAGCCAAAGGGTAAAAACGGGACCCTATTTATAAGACTCCGCTGTCTGTCTCTCTGTCTATCACCAGGCTGTATCTCATGAACCGTTATAGTTAGATAGGTGAAATTTTCACAGATGATGTGTTTCTGTTGCCGCTCTAACAACAAATACTAACAAAAAAAACGGATTAAAATAAATATTTAAGTTGGCTCCCATAGAACAACTCTTTCAAAACCACATACAAACTTATGAATCCACCTGGTTACGTACATGGAGTGTGAAAGTAGCCGTACCAATAACTTTGTTGTTTATTGTAACAACATTTTGTAAAAAAACAAACTATTCACTCCACACCATACCTACCATTGTAAGGAGGTAGGGAACCCTTTGTGAGCGAATCCGACACGCACTTGGCCGTGTTTTTTTTGTGACATCTGCAGAGACAGTATTATACTTATTTGATTAGTGAAATTCTCGATTCAGAAATTGGAGGATAGTCACAGAGGCAGCAGCACATAGCAAAATTTACAAATACATGAAAAATTTAAAAAAAACTCCCAAGGCGAGATTATCTCTAACAAGAGAGTTCTTCCAGAAAACTGTCTGTATTATGTGAGAATACACAATACTTTGATACCTTAATTATCAACACATTAATTACAGAATAATATCTACACAGAAAATGAAATAACCTATTATAACTTTCTTTGTGTAGCTGCTAAAGCTATAATTTTCTAAGTTTTCAACTAAAATTATTAATTTCATTTATATATCCAGGAATCACCAAATTTTAATCCATCTTGGCGCTTCAGTCATCAAACTGGTAATGAACTATTTACAATACAAATCTTGCATTTCTTCAGCTTTCTAACAATGCATATTTTATACTGGCATGAGTACTTGGCTAGCAATAAACTTTTATGTCGAGTAGGCCTCCACCGGGGTTCGAAATTCGCAAAAAATTCTGGACTGCTGAGTGGGTAGATGCCTACTTATTTTTGTTGAGAATCTGTTATTCTTATTGAGTAGCAAGCTCATATATATCTGCTGCTGGCTGCAGGACACGGTTAATACTGGATTCAAACCTGCATCTCCTACGTGGGAAGCGAGCGTGAAAATAACGAACGCTTAACAAAGTTATCTTCTTAGGGCGGATTCGACCAAACACGAAGTTACGCGAGTGTAACTATTACTGGAATAATTTTACTCCTTAAATTTACCCTTGGATATCTTCGTTCACGTTTTTCCAACGTACTCGAGGAGTACGCTATGCTAGGTATTGTTACTCTCTGGTTTGAAAAGAATGATGAACGGATGTATAAACCGACAAAATAATGTGCTGTCGTTTCCTTGAACTTGACTTGAAATGCCACCACAATTCAATTTTGTAGGGTAATACAGTGTAATGTCAGCTTGTTTGTTCTATTTTCTAGGTTGTGTTTGGTTTTATGTTGTGTACTTTTCTCCTTGTGTTGTTTCCTGTTATTTTGGAAATATTATTTTCGTACGTAAACAATGTATTCATTATGCAATGAAGCTATTGCAGTGGTTACTTGGTGTATTATTTTATTTGCAGTGGGAGTGCTCATACCACACTCATCTGTGTAGAATTGGTTGCATAGAATCGCAATGTAGCTAACAGCTGATTTATTGGCGATATGGAGAAATTCCTGTAAAACAATAAGAAAGTTATTCACTCAAAGGTAAATTTTAGATCAGGTAGAGTGGTAGAACAATATTTCAAATAAGTAAGTACCTACCGGTCTGATGAGTATTCCAACCTTTGTTCAAGTTTAGCTAACAAACACATAGTGGCTTCCTTGGATAGACGAAATCTTACAGAGAAATCGTGGTCATCATACTTATCAGAGTAATTGGTTCTTTCCTTGATCCACCTTGGCCGTCTTGGCACATATTCATCATCACTGTCGGATTCTTCGATCATATTTCTCAAACGTTCCATCGTGGCGTGGTGTTGATAAATATTCTTGAAAACATTTACTACCTATTTAACTAACAAAACGAAATCGAAGATAACCTCGCTTGCGCCCACTTTGACAAACAGCTGCTATATAGGTAGTCATTTAGATTTTTGAATTTAACCCAAGAATAAGGGTCGTTAGACCGCGAGCATCGGCAGAATAGTGCTATACCCGGAATAGTGCGAGCTAACCCGGGATTAGTAGTTGGTAGAACGTGATAAAGGTTTACTCCAGAGTATTTCCCGATTTATTCTAGAGGTAACACTTATACCAAGTATAACTTTGTTTGGTCGAATCCGCCCTCTTTGCTTACTAGACAAATAAAGTTTAACTCATAGACGGAGTGGGTCCTTCAAAACGCCGGCGTCAAAACGATCTGCCATTTTTTTGTGTGGGTATTGCACAAAAAATTAATATTTTATCACACCTGCTCTGAAAATACATACTAATTATACCAATTAGAGGGAAGAAACGCCTTTATCCCGCCCTTCAAATCCTTTCATCCCAAGGTATGGAAGTTTGTATGAAAATCCTTCCGACCCAAGGGTGGGAAGTATGTATTGAATTCCATTACATACCCGGTTTTTTTTTATTTGTCAGCAGTCATACTGCGCGGAATCACGGAAGAAGTGGCTGCATGACCTTATGAGCTTAGCCTACTCCAGAAACGGGCGAATAAAAAAAGGAAAAGCCCGCGCATTTTCGCAAAAACTTCGATTGATTTAGCATTTATCTTTGTGTTTTTTGTAAAATATGGATACTTCGAGCGACAGTGATGATGTTATCCCTAAAACACCGCCAGAACTATAAAAGACGGCCCAAGAAGTTGTTGATAATCTGTTGCCGGAAAAATCTAAATGCAGATACAACAGTACTTATGAAAATTTCATACGTTGGCAAAAGGAAAAGAAAACGACTTCATTTTCTGAAAATGTATTGCTCTCGTATTTTAGTGACAAAGCAAAACAATATAAGCCGAGCACGTTATGGGCTATGCATTCTATGCTAAGAACCACGATTTTAACAAAAAATAACATCAACATAAAGGAGTACCCGAAACTGACCGCATTCCTTAAAAGGAAATCTGAAGGATTTCGGAGTAAAAAGTCAAGAGTGCTGACTGCAACAGAAATTGATAATTTCTTACAAAACGCCCCTGATGACCAATACTTGGGACTGAAGGTAAATCCTGGCTTTTACCTGTTTATGATTTCCTTTTGCATTCACGTAGTACATACATACTTACCTAATTCTTGTCTATAATTTTACAGGTCGTCTTTATTTTAGGCGTAAATGGTGCCTGTCGTTGCCAAGAACTGACCAAAATATCTACAGATGACCTCGAAATTCATGGAAATGTTATGCTAGTGAAGATACCAGACACTAAAACAAAAATTAAGAGATCTTTTGTCATTGGTGATAATTTTTATACCATCGTAAGGAAATATAGAGAACTACGACCTGATAATTTGAGTACCAAGCGCTTTCTTTTGCAGTACAGAAATAACCAATGCGTAAGACAAGTTATGGGCAAAAATAAAATTAGTCAAATCCCGAAAATAATCGCTAAGTTTTTAAATTTGCCTAAACCAGAAGAATACACCGGACACTGCTTACGCATGACTTCTGCCACATTACTAGCTGACTCGGGAGCTGATTTAACCACGATCAAGCGGCACGGTGGATGGAAATCGAGCACAGTCGCCGAAGGCTATATAGAGAACTCAATAGGAAATAAACAACGGAGCAACGAACAAATAACAGAATCAATAGCTTTCACTAATAATCCAGCTTCATCATCGCTTCAGCCTCAGCCGAGCACAAGCGCGACACTAATGCCCTTACCAGTGGTTCCTCGTAGCTCATCACCGCAGCCTTCTTCAAGCCTTCAACTAACAACTCAAGATGTAAACATGTCTCAAAATATCAAGATACCCGGACAAAATGTAACATCTTATAATAGCTGCACTTTTAATAATTGTACTTTTAACTAAATATAAACATTTCTATGCATTCATGTCTATAATTTTCCTCGTAGGTGTAATAAAAAGCACTATACATACCTCAGGATAAAGTACAGTTCCATACCTCAAATGGTTTGCGCCCCTCGCAAGCTCGTGGCGCAAATGCCATAATCTCGGTATGGAACTGTCACTTTCTTCCCTCTTAAGTAATGTACTATTTCACACCTTTCATTCGGAAAAGTAAGTTTTGCTCCACGACGAGAGGGAGAAAAATGCTACTTTTCTGTGCTACTTTTTTAATTTATTCATTGCCATGTAGCATTGACGCACTGTGCCAATTGCACACTGATCTTAATAAAATAATCGATTGTGATTTCATCGTAATCGATTAAAACGAATATATTTCAAGTTTTAACTTTAAAAACGTTTTATGAAAATTTATGAATTTTTCGTAATATTTAAAACAAAATGTCACAATAAATTATATGTTTTATTGAAATCAAAACTATCGATGAATGTTATTGTGATATAATGAATATTGACATCCGATACCATTGTAATATTTGATTCGATTATTTTTACAAATTCGTAAAAGTAGCACAGGAATATTTTATCTGTGGTGACCTTTCCTTAATCCTTCACAATCCGCCATTATAAAAAAAATATGTTTTCGTTGTGCTGTACAAGTGATGAAAGTATAATTCAAAGTATAGTCGTTTCATTATTATTGGAGCATTTTATTTCAATTTTCCTCATAGTCGGTGTGAAAAGTTGTATTTTGCAAAATTATTTTCGTCATGGGCGTTAACGCTTGAATCCTTCGTTACGCTCAGGTCAAACAAACAGCTAAGGTCATTAGCGACCACTATAGGGATACAAAATTAAATCAAGTCGTGGTAGTTAATAAGCTTGAGAAATTTAACAGTTTTTTTTTAATTATTTAAACAATCCTTCAGATTATTAGGAAGATTAACAGTTAATCGTTCTGTGTTATACATTGGACAATCAATAAACAAGTGTTTGACAGATAAATTACTACTACACCTTAGACATTTTTTCTTGGGTTCCTTAGTTATCAGATACAAATGAGTAACATTACAATGACCTATTCTTAATCTATTCATAACTACTTGGTCTTTTCTATTATTTACATGGAATTTACTCTTTTCGAATACTGATTTTCTTATCTCATATAAGGCACTATTGTTATTTTTTACCCAACAGCTGTTCCATAATCTTTTAATATTCAGTTTAAGGTATTTCTTAAGGTCTGGGTTATTAATAGTCGTATAATTGCATTGCTCATATCTCGTAGCGTTTTTGGCTGCGGTGTCCGCCCTTTCATTTCCGGGAATACCCTGATGACTAGGTATCCAGAATAATTCTACAACGCATTGCTTACCCATTAGATCTAGTAGGTTTTCTCTTATTAAATTAACCAAAGGGTCATTATTATTAATATTAGATATTGCTTTGAGGGATGACATTGAATCGGAAAAGATAATGTGTTTTTTTGCATTCGAGTAGTCATTAATTACCTCTAGGCATTTTAGGATTGCAACGGCTTCGCATGTGAAAATAGATGCATAGTTTTGTAATATGTACCTATATGTAACGTTTGTTGTCACGATCGCGCAACCGGTTCTACCCTCACAAACGGAGCCATCCGTATAGTATAGCATAAACTCTGGGTACCTATCTTTAATTTCATAAAAAAGGTTCTTATAAATATAATCAGGAGTGGAATCTCTGGGGTACTTGTAAGCTAGATCTAGGTTAATTTTAGGTTCGATTTTTGTCCATGGCGGATACGTGGGATGTTTACGTGGGAATACGGTAGGTAATTCAAAATTAATTTCGGATAGATATTTTTTAAGTCTAAGTCTTAAGGGGACGGGGAGAGATGGCAGTAGGTTGTATTCAATATCAGACGGTAGTGAAGTTTTCGAGAGAAATGTCTTGTTATTGTTGGTTATATGGTTAATCGCGTATGAAAGGCACAATTCTTTTCTTCGAAAAATTAAAGGCATTTCGTTTGCCTCAGCAAGGATACTGTTTACTGGGCTAGTTCTAAAGGCTCCTAAATTTAACCTTAGACAGGTGTTATGTGTACTATCTAGAAGTTTTAAAATACTGGGAGAGGCTGAATCATAAATAATTGAACCATAATCGATTTTCTGTCTAATTAATGCTTTGTACGTATTTTTAATGCATGTGCTATCTGAACCCCATTTATTGGATGATAAAATTTTTACAATATTCATTCTGTTATAACACTCGCACTTTAACTTTTTTATGTGGTTTACCCAATTCATTTTTGGATCAAACGTTAAGCCTAAAATTTTCAAATTATTAACTTCTTTAATTTTATGATTGTTCATAGTTAAGTTAATTTTACCTTTGTTTTTCCGTTTTGATAGAATCATTGATTCTGTTTTTGATACTGAAAATTTAAATCCAGTATTTATACACCATTCACTAAGTTTATCTAAGGTGTTTTGCAAGAGTTTCTCAGTAGGTTTAAGATTGTTACCGCTACATAATATTGTTAAGTCATCTGCAAATAAACATCCCTTTACATGTCGTTCTATAACATCTAGCACATTATTTATCGAGATCAAAAGCAGGATAACACTTAAAACAGATCCTTGGGGTAGGCCATTTTCAGTAATGAATGGATCCGAGATTGTATTTTCAATTTTAACCCTTATAGTTCTATTAGTTAAAAAATTGATAACAAAGGAGAGGATGTTGCCTTTTATATTAAATTGTTCCAGGAGTGATATAACTCTATGTTTCCATACCATCTCATATGCTTTTTCTAAATCTAGAGCGACAGCTACCACACTATTTTTGTTTGCAAAAGATGTTAGAATTTCGTTTTCTAAAAAGGATAAATGGTCTGAAGTTGACCTAAACTTTCTAAATCCAAATTGGTAAGGTGATAGAAGTTGATTATGTTCTAGGTACCATCTCAATCTATTACTTACAATTTTTTCAAACAAATTACAAAGATTACATGTAAGAGATATAGGTCTATAGCGTGCGGTAGTAGTGGGAGGTTTACCTGGTTTTGGGATAAGTATAACAGTAGCTTCTCTCCACTGATCCGGGAAGACTTGGTTTGACCAGATGTAATTATAAATGTCCAAGAGTCTTTCAAGAGCTACCAATGGAAGTTTTTTGATTAAAGTATTGGATATTTGATCAGGACCTGGACTTGAGTCTCCTAATTTATGTAAAATTGAGTAAAGTTCATGTAGGGTAATGGGCTCGTTAATTGAATTACTATTATCTTGTAAATTAAATACGGTGTTTTCGCCTTCTATTAGATTTTTATATTGTAAAAAGTCATTATTATAATTACTTGAGCTAGAGTTTTTGGCAAAAGCTGTTACTAATAATTCTGAGTTTATTTTTGGGTCACAACATAATTCCCCTTCATTGTTTTTTAAAATTATTGTTTCTTTTTTTCTTTTTTGGCCGTTAATAGAATTAATTTTTCGCCATATGATTCCTATGGGAGTATGACTATTAATCGACGCTATAAAATTTTCCCAATCAGTTTTACTGCTTTCTTTAAATAGTCTTCTAGTTCTAGATCTATTTTTACGGTATTCTATTTTTAGTAATTCTTGATTATGTTGGTGTTCTTGCTTAAAAAGTTCGTTATCCTGGTTATCCTGGTTCTTCCTCGATTCCTTAAGGTATTTTCTATAAACTTTTTTTGTTTGCTTTAGTGACTTGGAACATTCTTCGTTCCACCATGGAACTTGTTTCTTTTTTAATTTTCCAGAGGTTTTTGGTATGTGTTTTTCGGCTGAACTGATTATTGTTTGATTAAATTCAATCACTACATCGTTAATACGGATATTGGAAGAGAGATTCAATTTATCTAATTGTTTAATGTTACATTCTATTTCACAACGAAAGTTGGGCCAATCTGCGCTCTGATATTTCCAATGCTGTGGGATTTTAAGAGCAGTTGGGTTTAAATCTATTTGTGATGTAATGATAATAGGAAAGTGGTCACTGTCGTAAAGATCTTCAAATGCATTCCAATCGAAATAAAATGATATACTTCGTGAAGCAAGAGTTAAATCAATACTACTTGTATGGCCGTTACTGTTATTGAAGTGCGTAGGCTGGTAGGAGTTGAGAAGAATAATATCCTCATTTACATCTAACCAATCAGCTATCATTTTACCCCTCTGGTCACAGCGATTTGAACCCCAATAGAAATGGTGACCATTAAAGTCTCCCAATAAAACGAAAGGGATTGGTAGTTGTTTAACTAAATCATTTAAGTCATTTTCATTAAAGGAACAGCTGTTGGGTAAGTACAAGTTACAGATAGTTACAGCCAGTGGAAATTTAATTCTTATCGCTATTACTTCTAGATTAATGATAATATCGATACGTTCAGGGAGTGTGTGAGGTTTTACATATGTAGCTACTCCACCACTAGCTATATTGCTGTGTGTACGATTTTTGTAAAAGTAATCATAATTCTTTAACTTAGCACAATAATTGTTTTTAAAATTGGTTTCTTGTATACAGAAGCATAATGGATCAACCTCGTTTAGTATAAGTTTTATGTTTTCAAATCTGACGTGGAACCCATTAACGTTCCACTGTAAAATTTTCATAAGGTAAAACTACCTAAATATATATAATGTATAATAAGGATTGTAACTGAGTCTTCCCCGAGTTAATATCTTGCAGTTTTCTGGAAAATCTTGAGCATCTGTTTTTTAAATTCTTATTCATTTTAGGATGGAGGAATAAGCACATATCAATTAATTCAGGAATATTTTCGGAGTAGTCCATGATTATTTCTTGAATATTTTGTTTATTGCGTGATTTATCTAAAAGACTGATGAATTGGTCCAACGTAATGGGTAAGCGAGATGTGTTTTCAGATTCTTTCAATTCTTTCCTTCCTTGAAATCGTAAACTTTGGCAAAATTAGGATTCAACAAAAAAGCGTAAAGTGGTATATGCAACATTTACTTTGCATTCCGTAGAAACATTACATGAAATTAATAACTAACCAGTGCAGTGTGATCCCACAGGATTTATTGATATCGTTGTGTTTCCATTTCAGTGCACAAATCGACATTTTGTTTATTTTATTTATTTATAAACTCATTCGAATAGTTATTGACGGAGATTTCCCTGCCGGTCAAAAGATGTGACTTTTCGATGCGTGTTCTGGGGGCGCGTATTACGATTATATGAGTCATAATTCTTATTTTAGCTTAGTTCGCAACCAACACTAGCGTGACGCTCTTTTCCGTGATAGGCTCAACCCCGCCGCTAAAAAAACGACCCATTAATCCTAAGTGTCGTAAAAACTTTTCTTCAACCCCCTGCCTGCCCCGTCGGTTATTTATTTACTCCCTAGTTTTACCGCAATAAACAAGAGCCACTTAGCAGACCATAATGTGGCCGTTAACAACGTTTCCAAACTATCTAATTAGTAGTGATGGAGCAATATGGGCCTAAGGGCAAGGGTGTTTGTGGGTCTTGGATTTCTGTGTGCTGTGCTGGTTTTGCGATGTAATTCTTATTATTCTTTATCATCAAACGTCAAAGTCAAAATCTAAATTTCTAAAGATCGCGAAGAAGCCGAAGCATTTGACGGTTTCTGTCGTTGCTACCCAGTCCCTAGATTCATCCACGGCGGAGGCTGCTTCTATACTGTTCGATTCAAAATCGATACTCGATCGATGGTTTCGGAACGGCCATTTTGAATTTGACGGAGCTGCCAACCTAGCAGTTTTTGACAACTGACAGACGAAAAGCCCCCGCAATGTGACGCGTATTGATTTGGGCATTGAAATTAAATCGTAAGCCATCTGGAATTGTATTCGGGCTCCCCTCAGGATTGTCTATATAGCTGAGTGTATTGTGGTTCCCCGAACCAGATAAAGTTCGCATTTACGTAACATAACCTGTGTTGGAACACTGTGCTCGTCGAAGCTGGCCTGCCAGCCATACCTGGTTGGCTGAAGAACCTGTCTACCAAGAAGAGCCTAGGGTGCACCCAGGCCTTGCAGAGAGACAGGAGTTTGACGGGAACGAAGCACAGACCAGGTCAGATAGAATCTATTTACTTTAGCTCGGTGAATCGCCGACGTTCTTACTTCTTGGCATCCGATCGCTACGCTACCTCGTAGCTATGGGCCCCTGCGAGGTCATTGGGTGCCGAGAGGCCTGAACATTTTGGTAGCAAGAGCGTGGTTTCCTGAGATTTGCAGCCGTCAAGGGCTCCAGGAACCCACGATTTGGGACTATCAATCTGTAGGTATAGGCGGTTATTAGCTAACTTGGTATTGTTCCTGTATCCACATAGATTGGTAGTGTTGTAAGCTATAAGTCTATTGCTGGTAGTAGACAGACAGATATTGAGTTGAAATTTGCATTAAAGTATTGTACCAGTTAGTCAATCTATTAGTGGTCTAGTAATGCTAATGAATGTTTGGTTAACATAGGTAGTTACATCTATTGATAGCAGGCTGTTACATTGTTTTCAGTTTATAGCAATTTGTAACTTGAACTAATATTGACTATCTGTGTGTGTTATATGATATAGGGAAACTAAATTGTATTACAGAATTTATATAGATATAAAACTCGGTTTCTATTGTTTAAGGAAATCAACATTGTTTAAGTTATAGTTTAGGGTTCCCTCGTTTGGGTTGTAGACTGGAGGGTCCAATATAATTGAGTTACTGCAAATTGTGAGTAAGTATCGTTCCGATCATGTCGTTATCTGAAATACAGAAGGGTGTTTCTAAGGAACTCAGATGGTTTTCCTCCGCACACGGTCTGATAGACCGTTTAGATAGGCATGATGTGGTATTGGAGCGGTCTATGGACGTTAAGGAACGCTACAACAGGGTGCTCGAATTGTCCGCGCAGGCGGAAGCAGTTGATGGTTGCGCACCTGACAGGCTGTCACGGTTGCTAGGGGATGTCGATCAGTGTATGGAGATGGCAGCTGCTATCACGCAGAAGGCTGCGGACATACGTAGGCAGCGCGAGTCCAGCCATGGTGGTGACATTGAAGCACCTCTGCCGCATCAGGGATCGGGGACCAGGTTACCCGTTATAACTATGCCTACTTTTGACGGAGTGTCCGGTCAATGGATGAGCTTCATCAATCTGTTCGACAGTTTGGTGCACATGCGATCGGACATTACCAAGTCTGTCAAAATGGCTCAGCTGGTGGCAGCATTGAGGGGTGAGCCCAGGGAGCTGGTCGCTCATTTGACAGTTACGGAGGGTAACTATGAAACGGCCAGGCAATTGTTGGTCAGACGTTACCACAACAAACGGAGGTTGGCCGATGCCCAACTGAACCGTTTGTTTAGCATCCCGGTTGTGAACAAGGTCGGGGCCATACAGACGGAGGTTTTGAACCCGTTGTTGTCCGTCACCAAGGCCCTAGAGAATCTTGGACTTCCGGTTGGTGAATGGTCGTACCTACTGCTGTACATTGTACTTTCCCGCCTACCCGCTGACGTGCAGACTCGTTTCGAACAGTCTCACGGGAGGTCGGCCGAGGACCTGCCCGCCTTCTCCGACTTGGTCGGATTTTTGGAAGAGGAGGCTCGACGGGCAGAGAATTTGGGGTTGACGGCCACCCATCCTTCGGAGCCACAGAGAGCTGCCGGGAGCGCTGTGAGTAGGGGCCCTCCGACGAGGAAGGACCGCACCAACCGGCAGTCGTATGGGACTGTGAGTGCATTGACCCCACATAGTGAGACCTGCCCATGTTGTAGGCAGATTGGCCATGCTGTGGCCAATTGCAATAAGTTCGGGGAACTTAGGGTTGAGGGACGGCGCCGGATGGCCAAGCAGCGGGGCTGGTGTTTCCTGTGCCTCGGGCCACACATGGCTAGGGACTGCACGCGCACAAAATTGTGCGGATATTGTGGTGGGGCCCACAACAATTTGTTGTGCATGAACCGGTCCGGCCAACAGCCACCACAGGGCCGTACCCAGGGTGACACGGCATGGGGCCCTGAGAATTCGTTTGCGACTCGGAGCGCAACTCAGGGGCCAATGTCCCCACGTGCACAGGGCGGTACTAGGGTGCAGGGCCGCACTCAGGGTCATCACATGGGGGGCCCTGAGTTTTCGGTTGCGACTCAGCATCCGACTCAGCGGGCAATGGGGCCACAAGCACGCAGCCACCCAGGGGTGCAGGGCCGCACTCAGGGTCATCACATGGGGGGCCCTGAGTTTTCGGTTGCGACTCAGCATCCGACTCAGCGGGACATTGGGTATGTTGAGCAGGCCGTAACGGGCGGGTGGCATGGGACACCTTCGAGCTATGCGGATGCGGCTCGGACGCCGCCTCAGTTGTCGCCCCGCTCGTCGCCTCGTCCTCGTCGGTCGCATGTGATGTCCCCCCCGCTCATGGAGCGGCCACGGTTGAATTCACGCCCACAACCCTTCGGGGGGCGTCGTAGGGTGGCAATGGAACCGGCGCGTGGGCCATTTGTACAATGGGACCCTCTGGCGTATAGCTGCCTACCTGATCGGTTACAGGCACAGTGGGGCCCCGGGGGTCCTCGCTAGGAATTTGCGGCCCAACCATTGGTTGCCCCCCAACCGGAGACGGTGGTGTTACCGATCGCCTCTGTGCTTGTTTGGGATTTGGCGGGCAACCCAACATACGTTCGCGCCCTATTAGATTCTGGAGCTCAGGGCTGCATTGTATCGAACGATTTAGCAAAATGGTTGGGCCTCAAGGTAAATAGGTATAATAATTCAATACGGGGCGTGGGGAATGTTACGGTTACGAATGTAGTTGGTCAATCGGTGATCACGTTCTCTCCACGTTATGACATTTTGACAAAAACATCCGTGCAAGCTTTAGTAATGACGCATGTCATGGGCAAACACCCCTTGGTGAAGTTGAATCCGGCCGTTCGACTCCTGACGTCAGGACTCAAGTTGGCGGATCCCGATTTTGACACTCCAGCCCCGGTCGATCTGCTACTGGGAGCAGACGTTTTGGGTAGGTTTCTGTTGTCGGATCGGCAAGTTCTTCAGCCGGACGGGTTGATTGCTGTGGATACTAAGTTTGGTCACGTGATCATGGGTCCGGCATTGCCAATGGTTAGGCCTGCCGAGTCAGATGGCATACTTATTGGCTCAGCGTTGTCAGACGCTATCCAACGGTTCTGGGAGATAGAGGAACCTCCCACCGCTCGTCGAGTCGACGCAGACGAAGAAGAGTGCGAGTTGTTTTACCAGAATAGTACTGGTCGCCTTCGTTCTGGTCGTTTTATAACTCGACTGCCTTTCAGGGCCGATCGACCGCCACTAGGAGAATCTAGGAAGATGGCTGAGACGAGATTGATGTCGATGGAGCGTAGGATGTCAAGGGACGCCGTATTTAAACAAAAATACGTCGATTTCATGAGGGAGTATGAGTCGTTAGGACACATGTCGGTATCGGGTGTGGACTGGAGATCTGAGGATCATTGTTTCCTTCCACACCATGCCGTCCTACGAACCCCTACCGGCAAGATTCGAGTTGTTTTTGATGGGTCAGCACCTACCTCGAACGGGATGTCCCTGAATCAGTGTCTACATTCGGGACCCAAGTTGAGTCGTGATATTTCGGATATTCTCACGAGCTTTCGGAGGCACCAGGTTGTATTTGTCGCAGACATTCGGATGATGTTTAGGCAAACGGTAATTCATCCGGCTGACAGAAGGTATCAGTTGATACTTTGGCGTGAGTCCACGGCCGAGCCAGTCAAGGTCTATGAGTTGAACACGAACACGTATGGGTTACGGTCTAGCCCGTATTTGGCGATGCGTACCCTGCGGGAGTTGGCGTCGCGTGACCGTGTGAGCTATCCTAGAGCCGCCGCTATCCTGGAGCAAGATTTGTACGTCGATGACGTCTGCACAGGGGCAGCCAGTGTAGAGGAAGCTCTGGACCGACGTGACGAGCTCATTCAATTGCTGGAACGAGGCGGCTATGAACTACGCAAGTGGATGTCCAACTCCCCTGAGTTGATGGCTGGTCTCCCAGATGAGTTTCAACAAGACCCGCACGTTTTTGAGAATCCTGACAACCCTAACATGTTGTCAGTGCTTGGAATTCAGTACCGGCCCGTCCATGATGAGTTTACCTATCGGGTGGTTTTAGAAACACCGAAGGCCTGGACGAAGCGGTCAGTACTGTCAACGATTGCAAGAACGTTCGACCCGAATGGATGGATTTCTCCAGTCACCTTTGCTCTCAAATGTTTTATGCAAAGGCTATGGGCGGCTCAGTTGACATGGGACACCCACCTCTCAGGTGATTTGTTGACTGATTGGACGCAAATGTTCACTTCGCTATCGGACATAAATAATGTATCGCTGCCGAGGAAATTGGTCCCTGCTGGGGATTACCGGGCAACCCTTCACGGGTTTTGTGATGCCTCTGAACGAGGGTTTGCGGCAGCGGTTTATTTGCGAACCGTCACCTCCACCGGGGAGGTCGACGTGCGTTTGGTTTTGGCAAAAAGCAAGGTAGCGCCTATTCGGACAAGGATGACGATTCCAAAACTGGAACTGTCCGGGGCTGCTCTTTTGACCAAACTTTTGAATCACACTCTAACAGTGTTGCGTGGGTCAGTGGTTTTGGAGGATACGGTGTACGCGTGGACGGACAGCCAGATTGTTTTGTGCTGGCTGAAGGCTTCGGTCCATAACTTAGAGGTTTTTGTCGCGAACCGTGTCTCCCAGATTGTGTCGTCTGAGGTCCCACTGACTTGGAGACATGTACCAGGAGAATTGAACCCGTCTGATTGTGCATCCAGGGGATGTCGGGCTCCTGAACTCGTTAGACACCATTTGTGGTGGGGACCACCCTGGCTTGCCAGGAGAGAATCGGACTGGCCCCACAGCCATGTAGTAGTATCTTCGGATCATGGCCCCAGAGCGGCCATGCATGTTACCCAGAAGGCTGAGGACCCTGACGCCGGGTTTCTGCTGGACCGGTATAGCTCACTTGACAAGTTGATAAACGTGTCCACTTGGATTAGGAGATTCGCTCGAAATTGTCGTACTCCTCGCGATCAGCGAACGTTGAACCCTATTCTGACTCCGGCAGAGCGAAACGAGTCGCTACTGAATTTGGTCCGGTTGGTACAGTCCTCGAAGTTTGGGGCAGAATTGGAGACTATACGAAGTGGACGTTCGAAATTGAAGGGAGCCGTCGCGCGTCTCAACCCCTTTGTTGATTCGACCGGGTTACTTCGGGTAGGAGGAAGATTGCGCAATGCGAATCTGTCGTATTCGGCTCGTCACCCACTTCTGCTCCCCAAGGGGGGACAGTTAGTTGAATTGCTGGTGACTGATCGTCATATTAAAAACGCGCATGCCGGCTGTAACGCGTTGTTGGCCACGCTCCAGCGGGAGTTTTGGATCTTATCTGCCCGCCGTGTCATACGGAACATCGTGTTTCGGTGCATGCCTTGTTATCGACTTAAGGCTGCCACGATGCAACCTCTCATGGGGGACTTGCCCCCTGATCGTGTGAATGAGGTCAGACCGTTTTCAGGTGTTGGTACGGATTTTGCAGGACCGTTTATGGTGAAGAGTTCACGATTGCGTAACGCTAAGCAATACAAGGCGTACCTGTGTGTGTTTGTTTGTTATCCACCAAGGCGGTACATCTCGAGCTCGTTGCTGATCTCTCGACAGAGGCTTTCATTGCTTGTTTGGACAGGTTTGTTTCTCGAAGGGGACTTCCAACTTTGATCCGCTCTGATAACGGCACTAACTACGTCGGTGCGGAACGATACTTACGAGAGATAGTCAACTTTTTGAATGTAAATAAAGTGGATATTGGAACGGCCCTCTCCCGTCGGGGTATACAGTGGACCTTCAGCCCACCGAGTTGCCCCCACTGGGGTGGGATTTTTGAGGCCGTAGTTAAGTCAGCGAAGACGCACTTAGGGCGTATAGTAGGTCAGACCGCGCTGACTTTTGAGGAGCTCGCGACATTGTTTTGTAAGATCGAGGCCGTTCTCAATTCGCGACCGTTGTGTCCGCTCAGCTCGGATCCAAATGACCTGGAGGCTCTGACCCCAGGCCATTTCTTGATAGGACAGCCACTTAACGCGTTGCCCGAGCACCCCTTCGAGGGAGTGAAATTGTATCGGTTGTCAAGGTATCAGATGTTGCAGCAGTTTACTCAGAATTTCTGGAAGCGTTGGTCGCTCGAGTATCTGCATATCTTACAACAGCGCCTTAAGTGGACTGACAAAACCAGCCCCCCTAGTGTTGGTGACCTCGTGCTGGTTAAGGATGCTAACCTACCGCCACTACGTTGGCGCAGGGGGCGCATTGTTAACTTGTTCCCTGGCAAGGACGGGACCCCCCGGTCTGCAGAGGTTCTAGTAGGAGGCTCGGTTCTAAAACGAGCGGTAGCAACGTTGTCTCGGCTGCCCGTAGATTAAGGGACAGGTGGGTGCCTGTCCGGGCGGGTGATTGTTCGATTCAAAATCGATACTCGATCGATGGTTTCGGAACGGCCATTTTGAATTTGACGGAGCTGCCAACCTAGCAGTTTTTGACAACTGACAGACGAAAAGCCCCCGCAATGTGACGCGTATTGATTTGGGCATTGAAATTAAATCGTAAGCCATCTGGAATTGTATTCGGGCTCCCCTCAGGATTGTCTATATAGCTGAGTGTATTGTGGTTCCCCGAACCAGATAAAGTTCGCATTTACGTAACATAACCTGTGTTGGAACACTGTGCTCGTCGAAGCTGGCCTGCCAGCCATACCTGGTTGGCTGGAGAACCTGTCTACCAAGAAGAGCCTAGGGTGCACCCAGGCCTTGCAGAGAGACAGGAGTTTGACGGGAACGAAGCACAGACCAGGTCAGATAGAATCTATTTACTTTAGCTCGGTGAATCGCCGACGTTCTTACTTGTTGGCATCCGATCGCTACGCTACCTCGTAGCTATGGGCCCCTGCGAGGTCATTGGGTGCCGAGAGGCCTGAACATATACTATGAAATAATGTTGATAAGTGTGTTGATATATTTTAATTCAGACATATTAATGTAGACACTATTGTAAAGACATTTAAATTGCTTGATATTAAAAAACACCGAGGATCTTTAGGGAATATCAACAAAAAAACTAAATTGTATTATTGATTCAATTGCTCCATGCCTAGTTATAATTTTTAATAAGTGTAGTGATGAAGGAGTTTTTCCTGACGTAATGAAAAATAGTATACTGATTCCTTTACATAAGTCCGGCAACAAAAATGATCCGACTAACTATATACCGATATAAATACTCCCCGCTCTTAATAAAATATTTGAAAAAAATATCTTACGCCAGTTATTGACTCATTTTAATATATACAGACTGTTCCATAGTGAGCAATATGGTTTCACTAAAGGGCGTTCCACAACAGATGCAGCGATAAGGTTCTTAAAGCATATATTTGATGCTTGGGAGAAGTCATAAGATGCAATTGGTATCTTCTGTGACCTTTCCTAAGCATTTGATTGCGTCAAATAAAATAGGCTATTGGCAAGTTTATATTTGCTTATTAATTTTACATGTAAGCGCTGAATTTTTTTAAGTTATTTAGTTCTAGCCGATATTTTCTTATTTAAACTAATGGATAAATGCTATATGTTTAAATAATAAGCGTCACACACTTTAAAATGGCGAATAAACGGGTGGTCAGTGATAATGCTTACTATAAATAAATTTCCCCGCATTGGCTTATAATGGTAAATTATAACTCAACCAGCAGAATAAATGCCGACTTAAATTCCAATATTCAGCCTAGGTTGAGGGCACGATGTACAGGTTTTTAGTAGTGCGCTGCTGTTTAACTGCTTATAAGGTTTATTGGTTCACTTGGTACAATTTTGGCCTATTTTAATACTTATATACGAGTATACTCTATCAGCTGAATAATGAGGTAAAAGTCCACGTTTAAGCAGCATAGAACATTATATCTTTGTTAATAGACTTCACATCGTGACTGTTAGCGCTATAGAGGTTCGTATGTTCTCTCCTAAATCCAATCATTTTAAAGGACACCTGTGAACCATTATTTAGAAAACTGCACAATTTATGTCTACAAAATGCGCTTTTGCAGCTTATCAGCTATCGGGTACAACGCTGCTAAATACTGAATAACTGTGAATCTGTGGCGTCTGTGCAGTGTAATATAATCGTTGTACAGAATTTTGCATCATATTGGGTCTCGTTATTTCCTATGCAGCTATTGCAGTCCGAGTGAACACGAATAAGTCGTTAAAAGTGTTTAAACAAGCATTGTGGACCTTCTGTGGAATTATGTAATGCAGCTTTGCACTACTTGGGAGATATCCTTAAAGAATTGCTAACTTTCGTCAGTCTAGACCAGGGAGAAACTAGTATGTGAATATTTCTTAGGTTAAAATTACAGCTATCGTTAATTAAGAAAAATGTTGAAAGGTTCTTGCGTATATACATTATTTTCGAAAATAATTTGAGTAGCTACAGTTAGAATTTCAATTTATCTGAATAGTTGGCTGAGAGAGTCGTGTGTTTTAAATTATAAAATGCTCGAATAGGTGTTCTCTGTGATATAAAATAATTTGAATATCCGCTGTTTTCTTCCACAACAAGATACCATAATAGGACATGACATTATGAAAGTAACTGAAATAGTCAAACCTATGTTCCTAACAACATCAGCCGTACAATTTAATTTAATAGCTAATTTATTCATGTGGGGGTTCCAACTGCAATTTGCTATCAAAGGCTATTCCAAAAAAACTTCGTGTCATTTATTCACGAATTTAATCGTGTTTCTATCTTATACAAATTTACATATCTCCATAGCTGCAGCGATGGGCTAGCCCCATGTCAGGCAAAATTAATAACTATTTGAAAGTGCGAAAAGTTTTAATTATTATTATTACTTGTGTTCTGAGCCCCTCTCTCTATCTCTCTTTTCCCCCTCTCCTCCTTTCCCTCTCTATGAGGAAGGTCGTGACGTGAATAGAGTGACTACTGACCAAATATTCGACTCTACTCAAAATTATCTGTGTTATTAACATAATGTTAGGTGAATTAGTTGCCACATTGCGATTGTGATTACCTATTTCGCTGAATCGTTATTTCAAAAGCAATCAAGCACATTTGTTTGTTAACAATCAGTGATCAAATACTGTATTACGTACAAATTCTATGATGATAGAAAATCATTCATACCCTTTAAGGCCACTGTGTTGGTTAAAAAAAACATGAAAAAAGCTGAAGTTAAGCTACATACAGTCCGCGCTTGAGCAACACATTCATATACCATCGTTTACGTTCACGAAATATTGGGCTGCAAGAATCAAAAAAGTATCACCTGGAATTTAGAGGAAACACACCTGTAAATAATCATTTTTTTCCTTAAAATATTACAAGTAATAGATCATATTTTTTTCACTTGGCCTAATGAATCTCAAACCATTTATCAATTTGTACGTGTGCGTGTATGATGGTCTGGTGGAGAACTGAATATATTTTAGACCGAAAGTTAATAACTAAACTTAACAAATAAATACTTAGTACATAAATACTGCAGTACTTCCTGCCACGGCAGACTAAAATCACTCTTGCTCAGTCCCTTCTACTACCTTTAATAGACTATGCGGATGTTTGTTGGGCCAGCGCGAACGAAGAACAACTGAACTAACTCGAACGACTTCAAAATCTCGGGATTCGGATTATCTACGGGTTGCGCAAGTATGACCATGTCTCCCAGTACCGCAAGGAGCTGGAGTGGCTTCCGATCCGTCTTCGCCGTGACATGCACATTCTCTCCTATCTGTTCAATATTTTGCGAAATCCCCGATACCCCACATATCTACGCCAACGTTTTGACTTTCTTTTCCCCAGGGATAGCAATCCGAGATCCCACACGGTGTCTCTTCTTTCAACTCCTCGGCATAACACTGCCGCTTACGAACACTCGTTTAGGTTAAGGGCAATCCGACTGTGGAACGCACTTCTCTGCGCTATTAGGGAAAGTCCCTCAATTTTCACTTTTAAGAAAAGATTGAAAGTGCATTTCCTTTCTCTTCCGTAAATGGTACCATATTTATGTAGGTATATGTATGATTTATTATAGTTTATGTATGTTCATGCTATACATTTTATTTTATGTAGTGGAAGTATGTATATATTTATTTTATATTTGGTATAGTTTATACATATTTTGAAAGTAATTTGCATCCGTATGTATAGTGTTATTGCGAACTAGGACTTTCCTGTATAATTAACTCTCCTGTCCTGCCTAGGTTTGCTGGAAGAAATCTCTTTTTAGAGATAAGCTCGCCTTTGCTTATTACATTACTTTTAATTGTCTGTAACTTTATACTATCTATGCAATAAAGAATAAAGGACTTAGGTCTAAAGTGCACTGGCTGACTCTATTAATTTTTCTTTCATAAAATACATAAATAAATACATATATAAAGGTCTACTAATTCTACGTCATTCTTGGTTCATGGTAGTTTACAAATTAGGATAATTTTGCCAGTTACCTAATTTTGTAGAATTAATTGTATTTGGGCTCTTTCGAGAACCTGCAATTGTTTGTGTTGTTTTGTTGCTCGTCAGGGGAAACGTGACGACGTGACGTGAGACGTGAGAAACTATTCTTTTTTAAGCCACTCTGAGCACGCATGACTCCCGCAAAGCATGTTTGTCTGAGCTACGGAAAAGGTGTGCGTTGCTCGAGCGCACATAGTAGGAAGATGAACTTCTGCAGTATTTGTGTTGTGTGGTTGAAATCACAATAAAGCATGTTAGGAACTTTAATTTAAGCTGAGCTTAATGAAATCTACTAATTGATTGTGTAAACTAAATATCTGATATCGTTTTCATCAATGTTATGATATTTTTAGGGTTCCGTACCCGAAGGATTCCAAACGGGACCCTATTACTAAGACTTCGCTGTCCGTCCGTCCGTCTGTCACCAGGCTGTATCTCAAGAACCTAGCTAGCTAGAGAGTTGAAATTTTCACAGATTATGTATTTCTGTTGCCGCTATAACAAAAAATACTAAAAAACAGGATAAAATAAATATTTAAGGGGGCTCCCATACAACAATACCACATACAAACTTATGGATGCACCTGGTTACGTACATGGAGTGTGAAAGTAACCGCATCAATAACTTTGTAAACAATATTTTGCTGTGTAAAATCCAAACTATTCACTCCATACCATCGCTTCCATTGAACGGTGGTACGGAACCCTTCGTGCGCGATTTAGACTCGCACTTGACCGGTTTTTATATTTATTTCGTTTGGTTTTCAGTATTATTTGATAACACTTTTTTTAAGAATTGGGGAACTAAAAGTAATTCCGTACACAAGTAAATATTGGTGCGTGGTTAGTTCTTTATTTATTCAAGATTTACAAAAAAAAAAAAAAATAGAGCTCCGCGGTCACGGGGTTCAATGGGTTTCACGCTTGCTTCTCACACAGGAGATGCAGGTTCGATTCCTGACCATGTACCAATGAGATAATTAATTATTCTTAAGTACATTATACGGACGTTCTAACGGTGATGGAAAACATCGTGAGGAAACTTTAATTACTTCATAGCTGCGGCGATGGGCTAGCGCCCTGTCATGCAAAATTGAGTATTGAATAACTGGCTCAAAGTGGGCACAATTGTTCCTCTGCAACCCCGAATGGGAAAAGGCGTGACGCTATGTTATGTTATTTACAAAAAATGTTGATTGATACAATGAATGACATAACAACCAACTTAAAACCTCATCGGGGATTGACCTAGTTATAACGGTCTACTATGCAATTACCTAGTGAGTCAAGTATTGCTTGGTCTTCAAACTCGCCTTGGATATTAGAAATCTAATCTAATTATTTTATAACCGACTAATGAAAACGTTTTAGATACACTAACACAATCGTTTCATACAATTGTTGCCAAACTTGTGTTTTATAGAAGTTTTCACACATTTCTTTGAAGTGAAAATTGAATTGGACCTCTTTTTGTTTGAATAGACTACCGCAGTTACTTTATAAAACAAAACCTACTGTCTGAATCAATGAGTCAAGACTCATGTGCACCTCGCGCTACGAGTTAAGAGCGCTGGGCGATGTTGGCGGGAATTACTGCGCATATGTACAGGTATTGAAAAGTGACTAGTGCGCATTCAAGGCCACAGCTCATAACGTGTGGCGCGACGTATAGTAGTCGTACAAATGAGTCAGAGGCCCTGATAGGAGTGTATAGATAAATTTTTCGAAATAATCTTTTACTTGTATTTATTTTTTCATTCACGTTTTTTCTCACGATTAATTTTTCTATACGTTTTTTTTACTATCTAGGAGTATATTTTTTACACGCTTTAATTTTTTCTGTTTCTTTTAGCACATATATTTTCCTAGGCATTTATTTTCTCATTCCTTATTTTTTCATTTACATTTGTTTTACCGATATAATAATTTTCCAAGGGCTTATGGCCTCATACATTTTATGCTTGATTTAACTTATATCCACACACACACAGATGCGTGTTAAAACTGGCTAAACGGGGGCTTAGCCAGTTTTCACTAATCTTTTTTGCGTGACAGGGGGCTAGCCCATCGCCGCAACTAATTAGATATGTTTGACACAAAAAAGAACACAAAAAATACAACAAGTTAGGCATCGCAGCAAGTCTACTTAATTTATTTATTAAATCGCACACTATTATATAATGTTAGTCCGATATTACACTATGTGGACGTTCTAAGGATGATGGAAAATATCGTGAGGAAACCTCCATATCTCCTTAGCTCCGGCGATGGGCTAACTCCCTGTCACGCAAAATGGACATGTATGAACGTATGTTAAATCACGCATAAAATGCATGAGGAAATAAACACCTGCATTTTTTTATATCGGTAAAACATATGTTTATGAAAAATACGGATTGAGAAAATAATTGCATAGGAAAATATAAGTCAGGCAAAAATAAACAGAAGTAATGAAAACGTGTAGAATGTATAGAAAAATGAATCGTGGGAAAAAACTCGAATGGAAAAAATAACAAGGAAAATATTATTTCAGAAAAAAATTCTAACACAGCGAGTGGGACTTAGGACTTATATCTTAGGACTAGGGAGTAAGAATTATCTAACAGGACAGCTTGATGACTTCTGACAGCTTGTTGCCACTGTGCTATTATAGGTTTTAAATTTAAAATATAACACGTTTATTTAGAGTGGGATTCTGGCTGAGCGACTAGTGCATGCTGCTTGACAGTGTTATATTTATTTAAGTGGTATTTAGCGGCTTTCAAAACGGGTGGTACAAGTCGCCCTAAATTTCCTTTTTGATACGTCAAAGTTTTCGTGCTCACCCCAACTCAAACTCAACCCTAGTAATAGAGCAACAATTAAAGTGGAATTATTTCACCTATTGAATTAGGGTACGGAACCCAAAAATAAAGTTTTACCCCCCCAAACACGTACCGGCCGACTTTGTTGAAAGACCGGCACTCATTATCCCTGATAATTAATTGGAGTTCCGTAGTAAAAGTTTCCTAGCTTTCGGTTCACTCCGCTTTGGTGGATTAAACTCATTTGTTTTTTGTCTAAGTTAACCGCAAAACTGTTGCGATAAAGAAAATTATCACGACTTTTAATAAATTGTAATTTTTTATGGAATGATCTTACAAATAGGATCCAATATTTGGAACAAATAAATGATCAGCTCTTTGGTCTCATGTGTCCATTAATAAATTTTTGTTTAAATTCACACAATTTATCATCATAATATCACAGTTAATCTAAATACACATTTTGTATGTTTATAATTATATAAAACATCACTTCGATAGAAATGAGAGTTTTTTTACATAACTTTAACGTTAACAATTGAAATTTTGGTTATGATTTCAATAAAAATAAAATAATTAAACAAAAAATAAACAGCGAGATCAAGTATTCGAGGTAAATAAGTACAGGTTTACAACAACAAAAAAATACAATTTCTTCCATATATTTGTTTCCCCATGAAATAACAGCAAATAAGAAGACACCGTATATTATGTGCTCAAATATAGAAATGTGTTCAACTTAGTTTCGGCTAGTATTTAATCGCACATCAAAAATACTGATTTGCACAGCAAAAAAGGATCAGCAAAAACCTTTTTATGTTTTAAATAATTTATGTGTACTCAAGTTTATGTTTTAAGAATTTTTTGTTGTTCTTGCATGTTCAACCTAACACGAAGGATAAAAGGGGCTTCGCTTCGTTCACCCCCTCAACCCTTTACCTAAGCTACCGCAGCATTTTGCCCTCTCATTTGCTGTGCAAGTCAGTATTTTTGATGTGCAGTTTAATATTTCCCCTTAGTTTCATAGTGACAGTTGTTTAGAATTGTTAAGAATCTGCACTGAAGTTCTGTGAAAAGATGATCATTCTGGAATTTTCTACGTTTAGCTTTGGACGATTTTTGTTGCCGAGCTTTATGAGCCAATCGATAGTTGAAGTTTATTTTCGTTTGTGTGCTGGTATTAAGCTTTGAACTATTGCTGCCATATAAGCACACCTCGTGAGTTGACCTAGGCGATTTAACTTCTCAAAAACCGTGGGTAGTTGGGACGCGATTTTGAACCCTATGGCATGGTAATAAAATTTAAAACCTATAACAGAAAAATGGTGTGGTGGTAACTGAGGGGTGGTAACTAACTTAACTAAAAAGCATTTTTTTCACCGCGCAATCATAGTTACCTGCGTAGAACATCGCCTATTTTGTTTGTATCTAATAAATAATCTATGTATAGTTAGAATCTCATCCCTGTAAGGAGATTATGATTCTCGGAATCTGCTCAAAAGAGTACCGAATCATTTTGTCTAAATTGGAAGTGATTTTTTTCCAAAAGGTCCGGTAGCATGAATAATAAATTAAGTAAGGCATTATATATAAATATATTAGTACGTTAATATTTTACACGTAATTATAAATAAAAGTATGTTAACTTAATATATTTTCATTCAAATTAAAATATGATCATAATATTTGTATACTAGCAAATGCAATCCAGCGAGGTACACAGATAATAGTAGAGATCGTGTGGTTAAGAGAGATCAGTTTGATCAGATCTACAAAGCATTATTCTTACACACACTTACACACCCTCACACACTAGCACACCAACACAAATCTACACTCAAATGACATCCTCCCCTCTTATTTCCCAGTTCGTTTTGTTCAACCCATTTCGTAATTTTAATTTATTGGATAGTTTACCCAACATAATGATAAGGTCATATAATGAATCATATATTTTATAAATAATCATATTGCTAAGTTATATATAGTGTAATATATCTTGCTGAGGACTCAGTTCATAATTAAAGAAATAAACAAACATTACATAATGCATAATAAATAATACAATACGTGGAATGCTCAATGCCACGAAACAAAATTGAAAGGGCTATTTGCACAGCAAAAAAGGATCAGCAAAAACACTTTTTATGTTTTAAATATTTTATGTGTACCCAAGTTTATGTTTTAAGTATTTTTTGTTGTTCTTGTATGTTCAACCTAACTCGAAGGATAAGGCCTAAGCTACCGCAGCATTTTGCCCTGATATGTGCAAATCAGTATGTTTGATGTGCAGTTTAATATTTCGCAACTGACAGCTCCAAATCTGGCAGCCCTTGTCCTGTAGGAATAATTTTTTTAAATGACTTATAACCGATACTACGGAAGCGAGTCGACTCAATTCTCTGTATAACTTTGATAATTCATTAAATTTTAGGGTTCCGTCCCCGAAGGGTGCCCAACGGGACCCTATTACTGAAGTCGGGTCAAGTATAATAGGTGAACTCAGTCAGTGACAGAGACGCTGTCATGTCACCTATTATCTTGACCCGACTATAAGCCTCCGTTGTCCGTCCGTCCGTCGCTCCGTCTGTCATCAGGCTGTATCTCATGAAACGAGATAGTTAGACAGATGAAATTTTCAAAGATGATGTATTACTGTTGCCGCTAAAAAGCAAAATAAAATCAATATTTAAGGGGGCTCCCATACAACAATTATTTTAATACCACATACAATGCATCTAGTTACGTGCATGGAGTGTGAAAGTAGCCTTACCAATAACTTTTAAAACAAAATTTTGCTATGTAAAATCCAAATGATTCACTCCACACCATCCCTACCATTGTACGGTAGTAAGGAACCCTTCGTGCGCGGGTTCGTCTCGCACTTGACCAGTATTTTATTATTAAATATGTGACTGTATGTGACGTAGCTCTTTCCGTTCTCATAACAAAGAAATCCAAGGCATAGCACCTCGGCATAGGAACACTCCTTCAGGTTGCAGGCGGTCCGACTGTGGAACGCGCCTCCTTGCGCTATAAGAGACAGTCCCATTCTTGTCTCTTTCATGCACTTCCTCTCTCTTTCGTGATACTAATCTGTGACCTCTGTGGCGCAGCGGTTGTGGCTCTGCCTACCAGGCGAGAGGTCCCGGGTTCGATCCCGGGCTGGGGGTACAGGAAAAACCCCCAGGTCTTGGATGTTTATATGTGTGTGACGTCGCTGTTTCCGGTTCCCACGACACAGGCTATCCTAGTGTTGGGCCAGAAGCAATGTATGTGCTATATGTAAATGTTTATATTCTTATATATAAGCTATATTGGCACTTATTTAGTAGTCTGGTATACAGGTATTTTATTTTCAGTACTTTATAGTTATTTGATTTACATATGTATTTAAGTACGGATTAGATATTATGCACTGCCTACCCTTTCATGACACATTTCCCATACATCTCTTGTTTTGTTCGGAGAAATCTCTTCACAATAAATTATGATAGTGTTATTTTAAGAGCTCCCCTATTCCAAGCACGTGGTTGTAGTATAAGAAACCAATCGGACCTTTCTTTAGAAATGGATGTGTGTGAGAAATAATCATTTCTCTTTCTCAGTGCGATAAGCATTTCGAAACTGCCGCGGATATTATTTGTATGCGGTACGCAACTAGGAAATTATTGTGTGTTTTATGTGGGTGTATTATTTCATAGTATTATTTATGATTCATAGTATATTGTGAAATAAATTACGACCTCTATGGCATTGCGGTTCAGCCTCCCAAGCGAGCGGTCCCGGGTTCGAATTCGAGCTGGGGAGGAAGAAAAAATCGCCAGGTCTTGGATGTTTAAATGTGTGACGTCTCTGTTTCTGGTTCCCACGATAGAGGGTACCTATCCTAGTGAGGGTCAGAAGCGCTTAGACACGAAATATCCACTAACAAAATGTATACAATTTAAAATAATGTCCGCTTTTTTAGAAAATCTTATCAAATTCCCGAAATGTCCATTTTTTGTTTTACTCAACGCTTTCAATATAATACAAAAATACTACTAATTCTTTGTCTTCCATAAATACCACTTTCTCATAAAACCTAGTCACATACTGAAATATTGCTGACGCTGTCATTATTTCTAGTCATTATTAGATTGTATTTGTGCCTGTCTATAAAAATGTTAATAAAATGCTGCTTTAATATAGTGCTACTTACATGTCATACTGACGCCGTGATTTCCCGAGCGAGAGGCAATGACAGCAGAGCTTTGAGTGTCAGCAAAGCTTTGAGTTATCGGTCGTGCATCCAGACTTTAAACTCCAAAAGTGTAGCATGCCCTGAACCTTTAAGGTGGATATTGACCAGTTCCCTTAACGTCAGCTTTTTGTCGGTATGTCGAGGGAGAACACCCACTTTACTTAACCAACCTTACCTTTCTAGTGTTATTAACTCTATGGGGCCTGCTCCCGAGTTAAAAGGTAAATGTAACTAAGAAGCTTACAATATGGGAAATGGTCAAAATGGAAAGTGGTCCAAATGGAAAGTGGTCAAAGTGGAAAGTATTTAAATTGGGAAGTTGTCAAACGGGGAAGTTTTTAAATTGGTAAAAGGCCGAATTAGTAAGTTGTAAAACTGGGAAGTGTTCAAATTGGGGAGTTGTCAAACGGGGAAGTTTTTAAATTGGGAAGTGGCCGAATTGGTAAGTTGTAAAACTGGAAAGTGTTCATATTGGGAAGTTGTCAAACGGGGAAGTTTTCAAATTGGGAAGTGGCCGAATTGGTAATTTGTAAAACTGGGAAGTGTTCAAACTGGGAAGAGTTAAAATTGGAAATTGGTCGAATTTGGGGAGTTGTCAAACTTGGAAGTGTTCAAATTGGGAAGTGTTCAATTTGGGAAGTGGTCGAATTGGTAAGTTTAAAAATGAAAAGTGTTCAAACTGGAAATTGGTCGAATTGCGAAGTTATAAAACTGGGAAGTGTTTGAATTGGAAAGTGATCGAATCGGGAAGTTGTCAATCGGGAAGTGTTCAAATTGAGAAGTGGTCAAATTTTGAGGTTGTCATAGTGGGAAGTGGTCAAAGTGGAAAGTGGCCGAATTGGGAAGTGATCAATATAAGAAATGGTCAAAATGGGAACTCGTCATTCAGAAACTTGTCATAATGGCAAGCGGTCGCGCTAGACCTAAAATTAATGAACGAGCCAGTACATTTACTGACAAAGCATTCGGCGTCGCGTGTTCTACTCGCATTAGGTAAACTTTTATGAGTGTAACGGGCAAAGCATTATAATTACAATGATAGGAGTGCACTCTGGTTTGGGTTTGCTTTGAAATGTAGAGCCGGTTTTATTGGCTCACATATGTTGGGGCTTCTAACGACTTGGTTCCGAATGCTCCAAAGCCAAATCAAATAATGACGGACACTCAGCGTGACTTGCAAAACACTTTTGATAGCCGCTGAATTTTGTTAAAATACAACTTAACTATGACACTGTCAAGTTACGTATTCAATCACGGCAATGTCTGTAATTAAACCTCAATTATATTGGTCTTAAATTTGTACTATTCTTGCACAGCAGCGAGCAACTCGAGCATTGGAATGGAATGTCAATCCCATACTGCTGCTCAACGCACTCACGTTTGCATGAAATAATGAACTTATTCAAAATTGCCACTCACTGCTGATCCGTGAGATAGAAGATTAGACTTGATCGCATTTTTTAACGTCCTCTGGTCAGAGTACGGTCTTTTGTCGGCGTACCATTTCTACATTCCCACAAATATTACCCAACCGAATCAAAACTATCAATTGATCTGATACCAAAGCAAAGTGCGCTATTCACACACTGCTCTTTCATTTGCACCCATAATTGGCAGTTCTTCGACGTCTATTATTTAGTTATAAAAAATAAAGAAAACTGTCCAGAAATTACAGTGTTGTTACTATCTTGACCTATAATTGTTCGGTAACTGTCTATTCACTACCATTTATTTTAGAGTTTTTGCGCTAAAAAGTAGAATCTCTGCCCAAGTTCTCTGGAATCCTGTAAAGGATCTACTTATTACCTCTTCGAGAAACATTCCTATACCGCTCTTATAAGGGCTTCAACTCTCACTATATGTAGAAGTTTCTGTAATGTTGAGATAACAGTGATTGTTGCTAGTTGGCCTGTTATTACACTTGTTGCAGATTCAGATTATACCATTCACTCGGCGAAATTATCTTGAAGAAGCATTTCGAATGCGATATGCAAATGGGTTGAAAGTTCTGTACTTATTTTATAAGTGCAAGTGCATTTTGTAATAAAAACATCGGAGTTACTTGGATACTTTACTTTTGCTGTTTACTACCAAGAATAGTTACATGCATAATCGTGTAAGTAGTCAGCGATATATTTTTTTTCTATGCTATTATTCGGTGACACAATAGTCAATTTGTATATATTTTGTAAAGTTTCCCTTTTAAATTTTAAAAGCCCTTCTATGTAGCTGAACAATTATACGGACTTGGACTTAGAAAGTAAATATACAGTCCATTTATTCAGCCCGTCGCTGTAGCTGCGGTGCTATGGTGTACCAACTGGGTCACCACGGCCTCTCCTGCCAACGCAGCGCCTACCGGTGGTCCAATCATCATCGGGCCCTTGCCAGTTGTGGCATGCCATTCTCGAACCCAATGGCCTGGCACGTGATGATGGCAAGACGCCAGAAGGAATGACGCTTATTCCCTGACAGAACAGGAGGTCGCTGGTTTGGGACGCGACATGCGTGGATACGTTAGCTCAGTGACATTAACCAGCGATCTCAGCCACAGTTAGCGCTGCGGCGGCATCAGAAGAGGGTCTGAAATGACCCAAATATGCCGCTCTCATAATTATCATCATCATTCTCAGCCCCAATCAACCCACAGCTAGGCACAGGCCTCTTTTCTATGGCGCCAATCAGCACGGTCCTGGGCCAACCGTATACATTGAGATCCTTTTGTCTTGATGATATCGTTAGACTATCGGACAGGTGGTCTGCCCACCGGCCTTGTCACCACTTTGGCCACAACTCTGTTACTACTTTGGTCCACCTAGAGGCCTTAAAGTCATCTCTTAAGAACTCATCGAAGCATCAGGAGACCGTAGAGCTGGCATCTACCTCGCTCAACCTATCAGTTGAGCGATACAGCGATAAAATGGTGCCAGCATATTGGGCACCGTGCCACCCGGCTGCATTTTCCAAAAATCCCGTGGGGTACAAAGCTGGGCCACGCTGAGCTACTCTGGCTTTTCAGAATGTAGCACTGCCGGAAAAGCCAAAGCGCTTCAGTAACACGCCGCGGCGGCGGCGGCGCACAGTGGTCTAGGATTTGGCCTCCATACTCATAGGATATTCTTTATTCTTAATGTCTGGAATAATTATGAAAAAATATGTAATGTCTCTGGTATACTTCCCTATATGTCATATTATAACATAGAGTGGATTAATTGCTCCACAAGTGAGAAAAAAAAATGTTGATTATTTTTTTGTATGGGAGAAAACACTTAAAGTACATGATTTCGGAACTAATTACAACTGATGGGCTGGTGCTCACATGATCTATCATACATGGCATACTGAACATAATGTTATATAATTCATGCACTTTTCGGTTTAGCTTTGGAAGTAGTTATTTTTTGAAATTTTGAATTTTTTGTATCAGCTTTATCATTATAATCTTTGACATATTGAGATGCCAGCCGATCTCTTTGAGAGTGAAAATACCAAATGAGTGAAAATAATAGAAGAAATGCAAATAATAACAAAAACAAAGTTTATAAGTTATTTTATTTTATTATTTTGATACGGAAATTACAATATGGTTAATATAATAATTAATAATAGCTTGTTAAAAAGTAAAAAAAATAAGGCAAGTCATTAGTCAACAGGCTGCTAATGATCTTTATTAACAATAATAGAGGTAATTTAAATATGTATAGATATACCAAATATTTGGGTAATCTCTTAGAATTAGAAACTAATTACTAATCACAAATATTTAGGTAATCTCTTAATTTAATGACATGATTCGTAATACCTATACGACATACTGCAATAAAAACACAAATATTACTATGATATATCTAATAAAAGACGTCAAGGACAAAATGAAAAAGTGAGTCTTAGCTTAGTCATCATCACAGTCCTCTTTATCCGAGTCCATCAATGATGCATTAACATCAACAAATTCTATGTTTTCTTTATCTATCACTGAATCGTCATTAATTAGGAGAAGTTTCATATCATCAGTCACGAGCGTTTTTTTTACCTTTTCTTAACACAGGTCTTATGCTAGACAGGTTCCCTACCTGACGACACAAGAAGACTATAAAATATGTCTTCGTTTGTCGCTTCCCGACAAAATTTGCGCGAATGATGTTCCCGGATTTTTCTAAAGTCTTTGTTTCTAGCTTCCGATGCCTCTTCTGATAATTTTCCAATGGGAATAACATTAAAGTGTTTGATGATTTCAGCACCATGCAGTAAAAGTTTGTGGACACTCGAAGGCATGTTATACCAGCCATAGAGCTCTACATACATTTCTGCAGTAAGCCGCGCAAAACTTTCAAACGCTTCAATGTTAATGGGTTCCCCACAGGCAAGTACACGCAAAATTGTACCAAATCTTTGGATCAAACCCGAATCCAAGCCTGTGATAGCTGCAGTTTTTTCTGGATTGCTAAAAAAAGTTCTGGCTGTGTTCCCGTCATTTATGGTCCCCGAGCCTAGAACAAAAAATAATACTGCACTAGGAGATGAGATATGGCTCAATCTTACTCTTATCCGGGCAAAGGCCTGTGCCCCTCGGTAGGGACATTAAATATACTTTAATAGGTATCAAATTTATATTTATAATATAATAATCAACTTGAAGAAAAGAATCGTTATGAAATAATAATTTTAACTCACCTTGTTTGACGATGTCTATTAAAAGGCCCATTTCATCACGGAACTTATGTTGTATTGCTTCTTTTCTACTTTTCATCAACTGCTTACTACTGTCATCTCTGGCTTGCCATTTCTTATACAGTATTTCGTACAGACTGGACTTTAGTCCAGTCTGTACGAAATATGGAGCAGACACTCCATACACCTGATCCACGCATGAAGAGTGGACAAACCATATTGGTAAATCTCTTCTGAAACTTGGTTTTCTGTAAAGAAAATAAACAAGTTAGTAAAAAGGCAAGTAATGTAATGCAGAACGACAACATTATTTTATTACTTTATTGAATAACTCACTGTGAAACCTTTTCTAACTGATTCATTTCCAAAGGGGTAGCTCGACAAATGTCACAAGTCTGCGTTGATGTGTTGATAGTGCAGAAGTGATTTTTCCATCTATCATTGTCATAAGCATGGAATGCTTAACAGCGTGGCTCCCCATAATAGAAGGCTCCAGGGCAGCAATCTCGGCTTCTATTAGGGCTTGTTCTTGGCGTATATCTAACTTATTTTCGTTGACAAACTTGAAGAAAAGTGGTCTACACAGCGTTGTAGAAGATGGTTTTGAGTTTTCCCACACCACTTTCTCACCACATACAAAGCGCAAAGGCACAAAGGAGCACATGAATATACTGGAGTCATCATCTCCGTCAGTTGCTTGCTTGTAAAGGCTTTGTCCCGAAGCTCCATCAAAGCCCCATTTGCAAATTAGCAACAGTTCTTTACCAGCCAGCGAATCTTCCAAACGTAAGAATTTTCCAAATCTAGCTACAGTTTTGTCCAAAACTGCTTGAAGCTGTACTCTTGCGCCACTTTTGTTGAATTCTGTGGTTTCTCTTGATGTGTAGACTTCCTTTTTTGCCTCTAGTATGGCATTGTATGCAGGATAAAGTGACACTCCTTCTGCTATTGCACTAGCTCTCATAGTCAGATATTGCCACTTTGATAGCTTCAAAGAGGTCAAAATACCTAAAGCTTTATCTGCGGAATATATGGGCACTGCTTTCTTCGGCTTCAATAATTCCTTTACCTTTGTTGCCTCTTCAGGTTTCTCGATAACAAGTTTTATTATATCTGCTGCATCCTGGCTATCTGCTTTTAAACCTGTTGCGTAAGCAAGGCTTTCCGTACTATTTGTTAAGAGTTCTTGCACTCTCCTTCTCTTCTGTAGGGGGCTTAACTCCGAAAACGGTTTCCTTTCAATCATAATTGATGTTGAGGTACTTACACTGCACATATCTGGTTGGCAGGATGTTGATGCATCCTCATTTACACTGAAATGAGAACTGGAACATGGCTGTTTCTCTGCAGACAATAATGGTGTCATCTTTTCCTTCAAATTCTTAGGCCATATTATGTCTTTTCCCAACCATGTTTCAAACTTCTTGATAAATGTATGCCTCGCACGGCTAGACAAGATCCAGTTTTGTTTCAAAGCGCATGTATATGTCTGGCAGAATTGTTTCAATTCTTTCTTTTCACTTTCTGATAAGTTAACCGCATTCACAAAAACTTAAAATAATTCACTGGGCTCTGAGAAACAACTGTTATTTGCAACAAACATGAAAATGTCCAAATTGGTTACAAATCCTTCTATTATAACGCGGAAATGAATAGAACGTATGAAGTATAGTAAGCGCTTACAAGTGCGAGAAACTACTGAATTAACCCATCTTAAATGTCCCTATATATATTGCAATTCCCTTAATTAATGTTTGTCATTAAGCTTGAAACTAAACCATTACTTTAACGATCTGGTTAGTCATTCAATGTAATTTCTTTAACTTCATTATTATTCATAAAATCCAAACACGGGCTATTAACTAGCAATATCCCCAAAGTTATTACAACGGGCTATTAACTAACGACATCCCCAAAGTTATTGATGATGCACCTACATAAACACAAGTACCTAGTATTCATGTTTGCTGCATTATACCTATGAACTACTCTCATTATGTCGAACATAAACGAATACGCTCATACTAAATATTCAAATTTTTAAAAGTTAACTACATCCAAAGCTGCACCGAAAAGTGCATGAATTATATGTCATTATGTTCAGCGGGCAAGGTACAATAGACCATGTGAGCATTAGCCCATCAGTTGTAATTAGTTCCGAAATAATGTACTTTAAGTGTTTTCTCCCATACAAAAAAAATAATCAACATTTTTTTTCTCACTTGTGGAGCGACTAACCCACTCCATGTTTTAATATGACATATAAGGAGGTATACCGGATCATTGCATATTTTTTTATAATTATTCCAGACAATATGTTCCTATGAGTATGGAGGAACAAATCCTAGACCACTGTGCGGCGGCGTTTTACCACACAGGTTTTTCTAGCTCATATTGATATATTCGTTGGGTAAATTTCCAGTAATGTACAAATCTGGGGTATTTTTTCATCTAGTGTAGTTTAAATTTAAGTTTAGTTTTTGTTTGTCATAATAATTCAATTAAATAATATAAACCGTAATAAATAAATTATGTAATAACAAACAAATAACAAATATTAAGGCTTACTTTTATTTATTCATATCAATGTGATGTGTTTCAAGTGTGTACCCATATGTTATTTTTGAGTTCAGATTGAATTACTAACCTACATATAACATCCATCAAAGCCCAATTATTCAACTGATGAAGTCATCAGATCACAAAGACAATAATTAAATTTATGAGTCTAACATAATTTGTTTTGCTACCACCAATTACGTTCCATTTATTTATAAAAGTAAACACATGTTGCTGTCTTTTGCCTCGGGTAATACACGTGGCTACCAAATATCTGACCCACAACTTCTTTATAATTAGTTAATGTTATGTTATGTTTTCCTTCTAAGTAGATGTTAGCCAAGTGGAGTTTTATGACCTGTAATTTTTATGTTGTATATTTATTTCTGTTTCGTGGTTGTCATTTTTTTTCCCGGATTCTTAATTATATAGAGTAAAGATCGATGTTTAAAATAAACTGTACGAAAACAAAGGTGGATTTCCAATCTAGGGTGGCTAGAAATAGAAATCTTACAGCCACAAATATTGTATGCGTAAATAAAACATAAATGGAGAGAGAGGTCACTTAATGAGCGTCGTTTGTCCTATGATATGAATAATGGTATCACTATCATCAATTAGCACTTATCCATCCAATACTGAATAATGGTCTACGGATTCAGTTACCAACTAAACAAAAACCAAACAAAATATCGCAGCCATATTTAAAATTCAAGCGAGCCAGACATGTCATCTGCATTCAGCCAAGTCTTCTAATTGTATTTCCGTAGATAGCCAGTTCGTTCCAACAGTAGAAAAAGTTGGAAATGCAAATGTAGGAACTTGCTCCCATTTAATTGTTTCATGTCCAGTTCGTCTGGGAAAAGTTGCAGATATCTTTGTTGGGATAACAATCCTGACGGTCGAGATAAGAAAGTATTTCGAAAAGTAATTTAACTTTGAGATGGGCCGGCCGTCCTTTGCGATCCATATTGTGGTTAATTACCATTCGTGTACCTGTTTAATGAGTGGCTTGTTTAAAAAGCCCACATTGGGGGCTAAGTATATATTTTATTATATATAAATACCTACCTTCAAGTTATATTTGGCAACAAATATAATGACCACCAAAATATTTTTTTCCTACCCAAAATGGATAAATTCTACCCAAAATTGGTAAATTAACACCAAAAGTTGTAGAAAATATCAGGGCAAAATACTGCGGTAGCTTAAGTGAAGGGTAAAGAGGGTGAGCGAAGCGAAGCCCCCTTTATCCTTCGCATTAGGTTGAACATGTAAGAACAACAAAAAATACTTAAAACATAAACTTGTACATAAAACATCAAAAGAAGTTTGGTAGTCGTTTACTAATTCTGGCGGTCGTTTCGAATTTATTGGTAGTAAATTTTTGAATTTTTTGGTGATCGTTTAAACATAAGCCGTTGTATTTTGCAATGCTATCAGCAGGTTCCCTGTCCCTATACAACTATATGTCCCTATTTGTTATTCCGTAATGTCCAACGCTTTCTTCTTCAATTGAGCTTCTGTTAGTTATTAAAAAGGTATATGATATTTTTTGGAAGTACACCGACTTACTCATCTGCATATTCTTTTATTGCACAGAAATCTTAATGGTAAGGTAACAAAATATTTTATGAGAAAATGCGAGCTTATCTCTAAAGAAACCAGCAAACCTAGGCAGGGCAGGAAAAGTTGTAAACTGGAGAACGTATTTTATGTACATCATAAATATAACTTTTAATTAAAAATCGCTTGAAACTAATAATGCACCAAGTTAAAAACTTAAAAAACCCACTGTAAATTCTAGTCCTATTTCTTCCACCCTGGTCGGGATGTGAATGTCATATAGACGATATAAACATATAAACTTTTGCTGTACGGAACCACAAACCAAAACGTCATCTGTGTCATCTGTGCAGTCCGCCTTGGTAAAAAAGGACATCCTGTTTGCCGCAAAAAAGTATAACTCCAAAAATAAGTCGGCCAAGCTCTGTGCTAGACACCTCGGAATCACAGAAAAATAAGACGAGCCAATTTTCATCGCTGAGCAACTAACACCGAAAGCAGCGCGACTTTATTTTCTCGCTCGAGACCTAGCAAAATCGAAAGCTTATAAATTCTGTTGGACCGCTTACGGAAAGGATGAGCAATCACCGTTCATTAACATCACCAGTGAGGAGCAAGTACAACGCCTTATGAACGTCACTAAATGACTAGCTACAGTCAGATGGTATTTAATGAAGCTTAATTTCATCTTATATTTAATACTAGTTAAGTACACATTGAAAAAACAAACAAACACAAATACTCATTACAACAACCATATAACAAACACACCTCCCTTAACACATACATACACACATACCCCAGAACTACCAGTTTATACTTATATCCTGAAACTATTTGCAGTAGAACACCACCGGACCCTACAACACCTTACAAATGGCTAATTTAACGACTAGACTTCAAGATATAGATCAAATAGAAATAGCAGCGTCAATTAAATGTACCATTCAGGACCTTAATAAAATGATCAATATTAAAACTTCGGACATCACAATACTTTCTCAAAACATGAGGAGCATATATGCAAACACTAGTGACCTACAAATAAACCTGCATGAATTAAACTTCGCAGTTGATGTTATGGTCTTAACAGAATTTAGAATTGATAAACACAAAAATCTGCCTAATATTATACCATACTCATCACTTTCTACGACAAACCATTTGAATCAGAACGATGGCGTTGTCGCATACGTTAAAAATGGCTGCAGAGCCAGTGTTCGGGAAATAGTACTGGTCCATGCATCATGTTTAGAGATTACTCTTGATAACATGGTAGTGTTAGGTATATACCGTTGACCCTCAAACGACAATATAGATCCTTTTCTAGAATCTCTAAATAAACATTTAGAGACACTAAAATCAATCAAAAATATTATAATCACAGGAGACATTAACATAAATATAATACCTAGATCAACTGAAACAGCAAAAGAACGCACAAATAGACTACATTACCTGGACATTTTGCCTGCCCACGGTTTACTACCAGGGCACTCACTACCGACCAGGGAAAATAGCTGTTTAGACCACTTTAACCTGAATATTGATAAAACAAAAAGTAGTGCTTTCATTGCTGTTTTTGACACGACGATAATGGATCATGCAATGATCTTATTAAAACTGTCTAAAATTCAAACGGAAAATCGCAGTCAAAAAACTAAAACTGTTATTGATTATGATGGGGCACTTGAGACTTTAAAACATATAAACCTATCAGACTTAACACTAGAAATGGACCTTAATAAAATTACTGATAAATTAGTGAGTAACATAACTAAATCATTAGAGGACAACACAAGTATAATCAAATTACTAAGAGTAAACGTATCATTAAACCCTGGATAACCCCAGGCATACTACGATGTATTAAAAATAGAAATAAGATCCAAAAAAAACTTCGTTCTAATCCAGATAATGAAACACTTAAAATCACATTCAGAAGATATAGGAATTTTTGTAATAATTGAATTAAGAAACTGAGGAGGAAGTATGAAAGGGAAGAAATAGAAAAAAGTAGTAATAACCCAAAGTCTTTATGGAAAGCTATAAACAAAATTAGCAACTACAAACCAAGTAAAATCACAAACTTGGATCTGCTAAGATACAAATCAACAACAGACGAATCAGTAAATTCTGTAAATGATTATTTTGCTCATATAGGGAGAAGCTTGCTAAAGAGATCATAAATAATCCAATGAATCAAAATAAGGAAGTAAAATTACCTAATACGCAACTACAATCTTTCACTCTACTCGACACGGACTATCAAGAAGTAGACACGATACTTATGAGTCTTAAAGCAGATAGTGCGCCAGGGTGGGACGGTATCACGACAAAATTCCTAAAATATGCTAGATTTATAGTTGTGCCTATCATCTCCCACCTGGCAAACGTGTGCTTTGAGTATGGAGAATTCCCTGTATCTATGAAACAATCTATAATCACACCAGTTTACAAAAGTGGGGACAAGGGGGAAGCTGGAAACTATCGCCCCATATCCGTTCTTACGTCTATATCGAAAATACTCGAAAAACGATTAAACTGCAGATTGATAAACTACTTACAGAAATTTGACATACTCTCAAAATCGCAATTTGGTTTTAGGGAAGGCTTATCCACAGAGGACGCTGTCATAGCACTCACATCACTTATAGTGGAAAATGTCGATAAAAAACTCAAATGCATGACAGTCTTTCTTGATTTAAAAAAGGCGTTTGACACCGTGTCAGTGCCTATCCTCATCCGGAAGCTAGAAAATGTAGGTATTAGGGGAAATTCACTTTCTTTACTGTCAAGCTATCTAAAGAATAGAAAACAGAGAGTTAAGATAGGTCAAAACATCAGCAGCGACACGGATATAACTTTTGGGGTACCACAGGGCAGCGTCCTAGGCCCTACGTTGTTTTTAATATATATAAATGACTTGTGCAACATTAATATAGCAAAGGGGCAGGTCTTTTCTTATGCTGATGATACAGCGATAGTCTTTACTGGGACCTCATGGAATGATGTTCGCGAGAGTACGGAGGCAGGTCTTGCTGAGGTTAGTACCTGGTTACAGAATAACCTTCTTACGTGAATACATCTAAAACAAACTACATATGTTTTACCCCATACGTATCCACACAACCAGAAGCAAATTTTAAAGTAAGAATACACGAATGCAGTTACCATAATCTTGCCCCTTATTGTTCGTGTCCGTTGATCGAAAAAGTGACATACAAAATACTTAGGTGTTATGCTGGATCAACGTCTATCCTGGCACTTTCAGATTGACTTAGTTTTGAACAGAATACGTAAACTCATCTGGCTCTTTAAAACTATGAGACACATAACAACAAGAAGTTTGCTGATGTTTATATACAGATCACTGGCACAATCCATCATTGCATACTGTTTGCCAATTTGGGGTGGGGCTATTAAATCAAAAATGATTGATATTGAAATAGCTCAGAGAACGCTTCTAAAGGTTATACACTTTAAACCACGTAGATTCCCAACTGACAAACTCTATAAACTTAGTGAATTACTCTCCGTAAGGAAACTGTATGTTTTAAATCTAATACTAAAAACACATAAGAAACTCAAAGTCGATCCTAACATACTTAAAAAGAGGAGATGGTTTATGGTTGTCCCGCATCACGTTGTAAAATCAAAGTTTGCTGAAAGACAAATCACAAAAAGAGCTTCAATCCTGTATAATCAGGCAAATAGATATATTAAAATTCATGATAAGACCCTTTATGACTGTAAGACAGCAGTAACAAGATGGCTAATGAATATATCATATAATGAAATCGAAACTCTTATTGAAAATAATGTGAAACTAAAATAAACAAACTAAAACACTTACACCATAGTATTTCCATATAATATTTACAAAAAGCTAAATATGTTCACAGCTAAATACTTAAATAATAAAATAAACTAATCATAAACTGGTTGATAACGCAAGCACACACACACACACACACTCACACACACACACACTCACCATCTTGCACACAACACATACACCCTACACACACTCACTACACACACACACACACGCACACACCCTCAAATACACACCTCCTCACACACACATTTCACACTCACATCGACACTTACATACTTACGGACGATATTTCAATCCCAAAATAAGCCAGAACTATTGATAACACTATTGTAAACTACGTCGATTTGAATTTTGGCTGAGTAAATAAAGTTGTATCACACAAAAACGTATGATTAATGTTTTCACATCTTTATTTGTCATTATTTTATAAATTGTTTAACTCAATTAGATGACTTGGAATGAGAGAGCGAAGTCTTCTGGTACAGGTACTTTTACTTAAAAGAAGGCTTCAGCCTAAACAATGTAAATGATTTTCCTTGTTAAACAATAAACATTTTTGATTTTTTTTTTTGTGTATATATTTTTATTTTTGTTGATTTTTTCAATATATCTATATCTATATCCTAACTATTCTTTACGATTTTAATAGTAAAGTCCAACATAGTTAATCTTTGTTTTCTTTGTTCTTTTCACTTATTGTCTTTGTGAAAATTGTTGCCACATTCATTCCTTTTATGAAAAAAAGGGTAATTCAACTGACTTTTTTTTAATTTTTAGACATAAGACAATGTAATGCATATGTCCTCACACAAAAAAACTACTAATTTTGTTCATATTTGATTCATGAACTTGCCAGTATTGGTATAAAGAGTGTCACGTGAATCATATGAGCTTCATTGGACAAGGAACTTGCTGGAGCACAATACAGGACATGCATTTAGAATTTAAGATACATACATTCATAAATATCGTCAAGCCTTTTCACATACGGAGCGGCAGAGGCTCAATTGCATGACAGGGGGCTAGCCTATCGCCGCAGCTATATTGTAATGGAGGTTTCCTCTCGATGTCTTCATCACCGTTAGAACGTCCGTATAATATACTTGTAATGTAATTTTGTACGTAATTTTAGATCAGCTCCAAAATATCACGGCCTTGTATTCATGGAACTGGACAGTTTCAGTAGTTCCAATGAACTAATCCACTGTCTTGTGCTCTAGGCGATCTATTCTTATATTTATACATACATAAGTATACATCAATACATATGATCATCATAATACTCAGTCCATATCGACGCAATGCTTGGCATTAGCCTCTCTCTTCTTCAAAGTTATCCTTGTAAATACACCTGTGAATAAAACACGTTTTTTATAACAAACTAGGCTAAGTAGTCTACAATCACCACTTAAACAACTAACTACACTTTAACATACGTCAGTTTGTTTCTAATCTAGTTCGGAATTTGAAATCTACGGCAACTGTTTCAAAACTAGGATGCAACGGTCGTGAGTAACTGCTATTAGAGCCTAGCAGTTAAAAGTTCTAGCAAGTTTAACTCCATAATAATGTAGAGTCGAAGAGTGTTGATAAGTATTATGAAATCGTATCTCAGTAGTGAGTTGCTAAGTATCCTTTTCTTGATTAATGGCGGTCTGATAAGTAGGTTATTTTTGCCTATTTCACGTGTTTTTATAGATTTCACTGAATCGACAAGTTCTCTTTCGAGAGCGTCAAGATTTTAGTACTGATTTTATTCTTGTTTGTACTACCCAGGGGGACCGTGCAGGGCTGTGAGATATTGCCCCCGTCGGGCGTCGTCGCTTAAGTATCGCATCTCGGCTGGTGTCGATTAGCACCTCACGCACAGTTTGGTGACGATGGTGTCATGCAGTTCAAGGAACACTGTTTTATATTTTTAGGGTTCCGTAGCGTATAAAATAAAAATGAGTACGTTTATGATCACTTACGTTTTCATGTCCCTTCTTTCTTCGTTCTCAGGAACGCATGAAAGATACAAAGTTGAAATAACTATCAATTACTGAGTTTTAAAATACCTTGAAGTTGTAAATAAATCAAACCTCGGATTCAATGAATTCAAACGATATGGCTGTTTATGCAGCAAATTTGCTAAATTTTCTTGATGACTCGCAAGGGAATCAATACATTTAGAGTACTTTCCGTTGACCTAGCACCATGAAAGGCAAGAAGCAATGTATTAAAGCAAAAAAATTAAAGAAATAAAATTTAAAATCTTAAATTTAGTAGTTATAGTAGTTCTATCACAAAAAAGCGCTTTGTGTGGAACCCTCGTTGGAGTCTGACTCGCACTTGGCCGTTTTTTATCAATTCTTTCCGAAAGGACAGTATCCTTATTAAATCCGTGATAGTTATATTCAGTTCAAAGTACAGTTGCGAAACAGACTAGGTATTTATCATTTATTTATTCCTTGGGAAAAAATGATACCAAAGTCTGCTGCCCTGAGACTAGGGAAAAAGGGCTACTCTTCATCTTACGAAGAAGACAAATAATGCTATCTCCGATTCTCGAGCAACTGGAAAGGTAAACATATAACCTAAACATCAATTTCGAGTTCAAGTTTATTTTAATTATGTTTTGGTAGTACGAATGCTATATATACCGGAATGTATAGCAATGCTCGTAGAAATTTTGGTAGCTGATTAATATTGACACAGTGCATACAGAGTGCATGTTTGAGTATAGTAAATATTCTATGATTTCAGAACTTGTACTGTTTGAAGGGTTTGGCTCAACTTTAGATTGTATTAGATATTGTTTATATTTATCCAACTTCATTAGATTTTGAGATTCCTTTTTCCATTTGTTTTGTTTAGTAACTTCGATTTGCAGTGTGTTGTGTATTGAAAAAATATTTCTCATTATTTTATCTATGGTTTATATTTTCCTCATCTTTTATCGATTGTATATTGTCAATACAGACATTGATTTAATACTCGTATGCCATCCCATTTGCATTTAACATTACTTCTACATCCTCTGTAAGATTCTCAGCAACATGGTGTGTGTCTAACTGATGATTGCTTAGATACTGTCAATAAGTCTTTGATTAATTTAGGCCCATAAATAGACTAACTAATAACAGAAAAGCGAATTAAATTATAAAAACTTAAGTAATAATAATGCCTTTGTAGAAAACTTTGCTGTAGCAAACGTATTCGTTATAGCAGACTTCAGTATTTGATTTTATATCGGAAAATTTATACCTAATCAGAATACGCAGTTTTGTCCGCCTTCGCGAGACGAACCGGCAGACACCAGATTTGAGCTCCTAGTACCAAGGAAATTCGAAAAATCGCCAAAACGTATACCCCTATTTTGCTCAAAAGTCTGCATAGTAATTGGAAAATTCAAGCACCTGAAATTCAATTTAAAATTGGAATTTCTTCGTTAAATTGTTGCGCAAAATAATCTTTTATAGCATTATTATTTTTGTCCGTCCTGAGAATATGTTTACGTATGTATGTTAGTCGAAAGGTTCTCACAGAACCATTAGTGTTAGTATAGTTTGGCAATTAATGAAGAAAAAGTCGGTCACGTGCGGGTCGGACCCACAAACGAAGGGTACCACCGTACAGGAAAAATTATCCGCTAAAAATACATAAACAAATCAAAAATATTTATTTCCGAATTATGTCCGAACGGCTGGTGTTCAACGACCTCTCTAGGGACCCCATTTAATTCATAAAATCTCATATAGTACAATTGTTTCTGGAGCAGCAACAGAATATTTTGTGAAAAATTAAACACTCCATAAATACCATCAATGAGACAGCCCACTGAATGAGATTGACGGACGGATGGACGGATAGCGGAGGCTTAGTAGTAGGGTCCCGTTTGGCACAATTTGGTTGCGGAAACCCTAAAAACTGGTCAAGTGCTCAAGAGTCGAACTCGCGCACGATGGGTTCCGTACGATCGTACAATGGTAGGAATGGTGTGGAGTGAATAGTTAAGATTTTACATAGCAAAATTTTATTTACAAAGTTATTGCTACTTTCACACTCCACGTACGTAACCAGGTGCATTCATAAGTTTGTATGTAGTATTGAAATAATTGTTGTATGGGTGCCCCCTTAAATATTTATATTATTCTGTTTTTTGGATTTGTCGTTATATTATAGCGGTAATGGAAATACAACATCTGTAAAAAATTCAACTGTCTTACTATCACGGTTCATGATATACAGCCTGGTGACAGACGGACGGACAGAGCGGAAACTTAGTAATAAGGTCCCGTGTGTCACCCTTCGGGTGCGGAACCCTATAGAAAATGTCAACCCAAATTGGTGGACTACGGTGTCTTCCATAAGATAATCACAATATTTACTTGAAGAAAACACACAGTAATTCGTAAATATTGCTGAATAGGCGTGTAAATAGACAGAACCTTGGTTGGACGTTAAGTTGGTTATACCCGAGTAAGTTAACATATGAAGTTAAAGTTTTCCTCAAGTGAAATATGACGAATCGGGTTGTAAGAAGGCGACCACTAACCTGAGTCCCGTAGACTACAGCTCTTCAATGAGATCCAGCTGCAATAGCTATTGGTCTTCCATCCGTCGATTGAGGGTCGGGTCCGCCGTCCAAGATGATTCCAACAGAGCAGTAGGTATCAGCAGATGCTAACTTCAAGTCACAAGTGTGACAATAACTTTGAACTTTGAGCTATAATTTTATCACTAGAAGTTACCACCTTTTGATGATTTTCAAACACTTCACTTTCACAAGTTAGGTTTTTACAACAGTTTTATAAATTTTTAAGCGGAATCAAAAATTACTTATCTGGCATCACAATAAGAGGAGAAAAGAGGAGGTAGGTACGCGGCAAAAGCCGTACAGTAACGATACGATTGTCTCAAGCGAAACAACCAATCAGCGAGGAGTTTTATCTTCAAAACGAGACTCTCAGCGCCATCTCTTGAGCCAACGGGATAAACTACCCGTCCCAATAGGCAAGTAAATTAGTGGCGCCTGAACACCGGATGGTGCGAAATATTACCTTGAAGCAATTACATTTGAAAATTAATAAACTATGAATAAGATCATAAGAAAATAATGTCTGGTCGCCCAACCAATTGCCATTTTTTTCTTCATTAAATTACCAGATAGTATCTAAATAAATAATAATAATAATACCTTGGACACTATTTACACACATTGAACTAGCCCTAAACTAGGATTCCCTGTATCTTGGGTACTAGACAACGATACACATACTTATGTAGATAAATATTATACTTAGATAGATAAACAGCCATGACAAGGGTACAAACACCGTTCTAATAAAACAAATATTTGCCCCCACCGGGATTCGAACCCGGGACCCTTGGCTTCGTAGGCAGGGCCACTGCCGACTCGGCCATTCGGGTCCGGGAGAAAATAATGTCTGGTCGCCCAACCAATTGCCAATTTTTTCTTCATTAAATTACCAGATAGTATCTAAATAAATAATAATAATAATAATAATACCTTGGACACTATTTACACACATTGATTTAGCCCCAAACTAGGATTGCCTGTATCTTAGATAGATAAATAACCATGACAAGGGTACAAACTCCGTTCTAATCAAACAAATATTTGCCCCCACCGGGACTCGAACCCGGGACCCTTGGCTTCGTAGGCAGCGTCACTGCCGACTCGGCCATTCGGGTCCGGGAGAAAATAATGTCTGGTCGCCCAACCAATTGCCAATTTTTTCTTCATTAAATTACCAGATAGTATCTAAATAAATAATAATAATAATACCTTGGACACTATTTACACACATTGATCTAACCCCAAACTAGGATTGCCTGTATCTTTGATAGATAAATAACCATGACAAGGGTACAAACTCCGTTCTAATCAAACAAATATTTGCCCCCACCGGGACTCGAACCCGGGACCCTTGGCTTCGTAGGCAGCGTCACTGCCGACTGCCGCCATTCGGGTCTTCGCCAAATATTGTTGGATTGAGTAATCTACTTGCAGCCACTATGGACAATTAGTTTCATTTGGGTTTGAAAGTGGACAATACAATTTTAAAGTTAGTCGTCATGCTTACCGTGAACATTTTGTGAACAGTTTGTAGTGAACATTCGAACATAGAATCTGTGACCATCTATACTCTGTTTCTAGGGCAGGCGAAAAAACGGACAATGACATAAAGTATTATGTTAGCGTCGAAAGAAAACGATACGTATCGCCCTCCATGCACTTCTGTATCGTTTCCGCGTAGTCCTGCGTTTCGTGGTGCGGGGTGGGGTGAGCGACGCTACCAGTCAGAGATAACAAACCTGATTCGACGTGTTTAGAATAACCCAAGTTTACAAATTCGGATCAACTTTTGGACCTGAGCAGATGAGAACGATTTCTTATGTTATTTGATGGCCTGAACACAAATCTTCAATCCGTCTGTCAAAATTGGTTCTAGTTTTCGAGTGCGAGCTTTTAATTGCTCAGGTCCAAAACTGTGTATATTTGTGTAATTGAACATCTTTTAGATATCAGCAAACAATTTTATTATAAATAACATACATAAATATAATAAATAAAAAATTAATTAGAATTTTATTTATTCCCTACATTCATACGACAGATAATTTTTGAATCTCAACAAAAAAGGTTGGTAATCAGGTAATCACTGTAGTAGGCACAAAGATCGATGTCCGTGTTTCCGCCTGCCCTAGAAACAAACTTTACACCAGATCAAGCTCGTATCCGTCGTGGTCTTGAATCAAATGAAGATCGTGACATGTTGTATGATAAGATCGACGTTATCTCCGCATCGGTTAAGTTGAGTTCTCAACATCAAAACGCGGCACATTTTTTACCGGCTAGTGTTTAAACGATTACCAAAAACGCACCTATTTTACTACCAATAAATTCGAAATGACTGCCAGAATGTATAAATGTCCACCAAATTGTGTTTGGATAAATTATCACCAAACTTCTTTTTATGTTTTGTGTACTTAAGTTTATGTTTTAATTATTTTTTGTTGTTCTTACATGTTCAACCTAACACGAAGAATAAACGGTGCTTCGCTTGGCTCACCCCCTTTACCCTTCACCTAAGCTACCGCAGTATTTTGCCCTGATATTTTTTGCAACTGTTGGTGTTCATTTATCCATTTTGGGTAGGAAAAAAATATTTTGGTGATCATTATATTTGTTGCCCTTTGTTTCTATCTCTTATTCTTTTTTATGTAGTAAAAGAAATGACCTTTTGCCAGGAAATAGTTTAAATAAAGAGCTCCGTGGTCTTAAGGGATTCACGCTTGCTTCTCACGCAGGAGATGCAGGTTCGATTCCTGACCATGTACAAATGAGATAATAAATATATCTGTACATTATACGGACGTTCTATCGGTGATGAAAAACATCGTGAAGAAACTAACGCGTTAGTTTATCAACTAACGGTTTTGACTATCTTACGGTGACATAACCAATGTGTGTATTATGGCCAGTAGAAAGCAATTTATCTTTTACCAAATCTTCCCAAATAATGTTGCAGGGATGTGAATTTTATTAGGTATCGATAATTGGTTCAGTTAGCCTAAGCACTGACAGCCAGTCGCGGAAACTATCTTTAAATTTTAAAGTTCCAATAAACGCTAATGAGCGTAAGGTCAAAGGATCATGTACATTATGGACTTAGAAATGTTGTGTCATGTTATTTTATGTCAATCAATCAACCAATCATCCCGCACCTACCCACTGCTGGGTATAGGCCTCTTCTTTACTACGCCATCCATTCCAGTCCTGTGCCTCCCGCATCCACTGCTTACCGGCTATGGAAGTGATGTCGACCGTCCAATTGGCTGGCCTGCTGGGCGTTTTGCGGTTCTGGGTCGCCACTCAGTTACCGCTTTGGTCCACCTACCATCTTCCTTCTGAGCCAAGTGTACTGCCCACCCCAACTTCAGTCTCTTGATTCGCTTGCCGACATCGACGACCTTAGTACAACGTCTTATTTCTGTATTGGTCATAAGTCCATTGCATCAATAGGGATATTATTACCAATGATTATGTTCAGTATTGATGAGTTTAACTGAGGTTAAACGTTGGTATTTAATTAACGGTCTAGAGAGTGAGTTAAGTGAATGATTTAACCAACCAACTGCGACATCTATACAAATATACATTCGCAAGATTCGCGATCCCGACTGATACCGCCGAAATTGAGCAATTATGGCTGACAACTCATTGAAAGGGATATCGGTTAGCGATAGGTACGGCCTACAGGCCTTATTGGATGAACATTGCCACATTTGTTGATGCCCTCACCGTTTCAGTAAATCATTTCTCGAGTTCTGACTATTATATTTGGTTTGGGAGATTGCTGCTTGAAATGCTTTTTTGAATTGATTTTTTGAATGCTTGATCATACAAATTCTGAGACTATCAAATTTACATAATTTTTGGACTATATTGGGCGTCTACGGATAGTGACAGAACCGACACGCTTCACCAATGCAGGTGAAACGTTGATTGATCTAGACCGATACTAGTATGTACTAATGCGAAATATCGTGACGTATCCGTTTCGTATATCACAGCACTGGGACATTCAATGGTTAATTTAAAATTTTTACTTAAGAAAGCAAAGTCTGAGCCTAAAATTATCACGTATATAAACGATAAAAAATATTGTTATGAGTAGATTTGAAGAAGACGTAATAAAACTGACTGCGAATCCATTTTATTAATAACTGACGAGAACCATAAGCTTAAAAGGTTTGAATCCCTTGTATTATATTTATATGCTATTCATGCACATATAAAAACTGTTAAAATTAAAAATAATCATTCATTGCCCTGGCTGACCGGTACTGTTAGATTGATGATTGGCTAAATAATGAATCACTAAATTAATATCGTATAACTGGATTAGATACTCATAAAAATTAAAAAAACAATTGAAAAAAGCATTGAAAATTAAAGAGGGGCATATTTTAATCATCATATAAATTCAGACAATTTTGGACTAATTTCAAAGATAAAATACTCATAGATAATTCTAAGACTGATATTCTCTTCCCGATTGTTTTGATAATCCTGATAGCATCAATGATCATTTTTGAATATTCCTGGCACAAGTTGTGTTCCCGAATCAGAGCTACACTATGTTTCAAAATCAGAAATTCGGTGAGACAACTTTACTGTTGGAATCGGTCTCGGAGAATGATATGTATAACTATATCACTGCCATAAAATCAAATGCAGTGAGATGTGACGGCATCAGTAGAGATATGATTTTACCCACACTCCCGCGTACGCTTACTGTTATTACGCATTTAATTAACAGAATCATTACATCGGGTACTGAGCCTGAGCGGTGGAAGAAGGGTTTAGTCACCGCACTTCCCAAGACAAAAATCCGACTGAATTTAAAGCCGATATATATTTTGCCATTCCTATCCAAATTGCTTGAGAAAGCAATATATGGTAAATTAATGCAGTTTGTGAATGATTATGAAGTTTTGTTGGAGCTGCAGTCGGGTTTCCGTAGAGGCCGTGGAATGGTCTCAGCTTTGCTTGAAGTTACAGACAATATCCTCGCGGAACAAGAGTTCGGCAAGGGCTTCGACAGAATCAGTATTTCATTGCTTATAGCCAAACTGGGCTATTATGGTTTGAGCTTGCATGCAATAAATTGGTTTAAGAACTATCTTTCTCATCATGGTACTTCTTTACTATAATCTGCTCGGTCGGTGGATAGTGAACTACCTCAAGTGTCAATATTGGGGCCTTTGCTTTTTATTACAGATAGTGTTGATATTGTCAATTCAATCACAAACTTGTGACGCCGATAATGTGTAGCTATAATATATCTCTGGTGCTGATGGTACCAGTGAAACCACTGATATTGTAAATAAACTAAATCAGGACCTACAGTTTATTGCTGAATGGTCTGCTAGAAACTGTCCCATTAAAATCAATATTAATGGTATTAGGATTAGATTGATAAATAAAACAAATAATTGATGAGAATCCTTTGGTGATATTAGATGGTCATACCAAAGAACGTGTAGAAGCAAAAAATAATGATAATTTGTACCGATGGTCAGTTGCGGTTAGAAAAGCAACTCACGAACATCGTACGAAGCTGCTTTTATAGATTTAATGTTCTATACAAAATCCATCCTGTCATAACTGAAAAAGTAATTATTTCCCTCTGTGAGTCTTTGGCGCTCTCAAGATTAAACTATGGTAATATCGTCTACGGGCTACGTATCCTTGCTAAAACTAAAAAGTTATTGCAACGTGTACAAAATGATTGTTGTCGCTATTGTTTTGATGTTCCACCTAGTTCGCACATCACACCATTTATAAATAATGCATCAATGTTAAACATGGGATCTTGAAGGCAGTTGCATCAACCAACTCTTTTGTTCAGCAACAAAAAAAAAAAAAAACAATAGCGACACAGTACTTATATCCAAAGTCAAGAGGCAAATATCAAAATTTCTTTATTACTGTAGATATTTTCATATACTTAGCAAACCTCACTTTTGCCTCTTCTCTCATTGGACCACTGTGGGAGATAAATTCCCACAGCTTATTTATCAACCATTTTTTTTTAATTGGTTGTGCTTTACATTAGTAATTATTACTTTCTTACAAATATTACAATTTTAAGTATTATAAATAATATTTTTTATATGATCAATACACAACCCATCACTGATGGTTGAGTAGAATACTATCTATGATTCTAAGGCAAGGTCAGTACTCAAAAGAGTTCACGCAATTCAAAAAAGTTTCGTTAATATGAGACTACTAAAGCCGCCTTTGCACAGAATTTGAAGAAAAAGCCTAAATCACGGTAGCAAATACTATTCCAAGCTAGATAAGATAGTAAGCCTCAAATAAGCCAACAAAACAGTTTTAAGTTAAGATTTTTATGCTGGTAGTCCACACGTGGCCGCTATTAAAAGTGAACGAAAAACAGAAGCTGAAAAATTAGACGTATTAACAGTACTAATCCTTTCTCATGCTGTAGTCGTAATCATAGTGCAACAAAAGATGGGGGATTGAAATTAATTAAAAGAAAAATAAAAAGTGTAGCTGGAAATTTAAAGCTCACACCAAATAATGTTCGGGTCGTTCTGTGGAAAACTCTTGAATTAACTGCACTGCACTAACGCTACTATTACTATAGGCATATGCACGGGGATTCGATACCAGTCCTAACTTATCGCGATCAAATCAATTACGCCATCGACGTTAATAAAATCTGCCACAAAATTTGCGTTTATAATATCATCACGTCTCTTGTATGGGGGATTAAAACACGTGTCTTGGGGACCCTTTTATCTTATAACATCTTTAAGAGCGGCAGCGGTAACAATCTGTGAAAATTTCATGTTTCTACCTATACAGACAGACACCGGGGGCTTAGTGATAGGGTACATAACCCTAATAATGCTTTTTCAGGTTCCCCTAAAAACCCTATACATTTTATGCTTCTAGATCCACTGGCTTAAGTTGTGCATTAACTGTCAGTCAGTCTGTGTGTGTTTGCTTTGTATTAAGAAGACTACTTTTGACGCCAACTTGGCCGTGGAATAATGATGCGTCCTTTGGGTGCCCCTTGGAAATGCAAATAAATTGAACAATGTATTTATAATAACTACACATTAACTTGCTTTTTTCGAATTTCCCTACAAATTAACGTAATTTACTTCACTTTCATAAATGTTCGTTGTCTTACATGTAAAGTACAGCCTTAATAGTATGCCTATAAATGAGTCTATAGCACTCCCTCGAGAGGTTTAAAGCTGTTCTCGGGATAATGTACAGCATATTGCTGAAAGCTGCGTAGTTATATATTAAAGGGCAATAAGGGGCTCACTCTGGGAACTTTCTTAACAAACATTCGAAGACCTCTGTGGCTCTGCGGTTGTGGATCTGTCTACCATGCCAGAGGCGTAGTACTAATAAGTATTCTGTGCCACAGGTCCGGGGTTCGGTCCCCGACTAGGGATGAAAAAAAGTATTGGTTGTTTATAGTGCCTGATGTCGCTGTTTCTGGTTGCCACGACACAGGGTATCCTAGTGTGGGGTCAGAAGCAATGTATGTGCCTTTATAGAAATGTTTATGTTTTATAATATAGCGTCACGCCTTTTCCCATAAGGAGTGGCAGAGGCAAAGTTATGCCCACGAAGTTCCTTGTATGTTTATAATATGGGTGTGTTTTTAACAGAATTTACACAAGGTGGAGGATTACATTCCGTCGGGATCTAAAGATTTTTATTTTTTATATGTATGTTAATCGATTTCTCCAAGACGGATGGACCGATTTGTTTTTTTTTGTTTGAATGGGATTACCTTCCGATTGGTCTAATTAGCATCAGATCTGTATCTGATAATGGTATCCTGAAGAAATCGAGGGAACTTTTAAAATATTATAGGCAGACCTATAGCGATTTTTGTATATTTCATAGTAACTTGTGCATTTACTTATGGGAAGCATCATTTTATGACGTGGAAGTGATGATGAAGACTACAGATGGCCATTAGAACTGCGCCATACATACATTATATACCGACAGGTTGCGATATGATAACTTTATTAAGGTTGTTCAGTAATGTATGCTCGTCATTATGGATAATGGTGAAATTTAAGTGATGGTGACGTGAAATTGAAGAGCTTCTTAACAATTTAATCTGATCATGGGATCATGAAGAAATAAAGGGAACTCTGTAACTAAGAAGAATTCCATAAAAGACTATAGGAATAGTTTGATGACATTAAAGGAGTGACTCTCTTTGTCGACGAATTATTAATACATGGAAAAACAAAAGAAATTCGCGATAAACGCTTACGACATGTATCACAAAGATGTTGGGAAATCAATATTAAACTTAACAAGTGTAAGATAGGTTCAGCAGAAATAAAATACATGTAGGTCATTTAGGTATAGCAAAATGCCAGCTAAGGGCTTGTGAAATTATGTTTTAGCCACATATGAATATACAATTGCAAGACTATCTATCTATCTATTTATATATCATAACTGCAAAGTGCCATTACTTCAGCATGAAGTCTCTGACAGAACATGGTCCAAGGTAGATGTACATTTTTTCCACTTTCAAAGTAAAAGTTAGATGTTTTTGGTGGATTATTACAGCAAATTTGTGTGAGAGTGAGATCTATGACGTAGGAAAGCATTAAAAATTATATTTAGTCACAAGGGTGTCCCCGAGGTGTTGCAGTGAGATAATAGCCCTGAGTTCTCACCGTCGTTTTCACAAGAATGGGGTTTTCGATATAATACTTGATCACGTAGATATCCTCAATCAAATGGACAATTTGAGTGCACTGCACAAACAACTAAAAGAATGCTTAAAAAGATATCTTACGATAGGTCAGATTTTAGGATAGCCCTATTAGAATATCTTAATTCTCCAATCAGTGAAAATTTGCTGTCACCATCGGAGTTATTGTACAAAAGAAGGCTAAGGAGAACATCACCCTGTTCCCCAGAACTATTACAAACCAAAAATACACACTGGTTGCACAAATAATTAAAGGCACGACAACTCGTTCATACTCGTTCGACACTCGGCCCTCGTTCATACCTCATAAAGCTATGTACAGGAGATAATATCAGGCGTAATCGATGGCAAATCATTCAAGACTCTGATCGCCGCGATTCCAACTTAGGTCGTACGTAGCTACTACTCTTCGGAAATACCTGTGGACCTCGATGGAATGCGCGTGGATGGAAACTATTTGGGTGACATCATTTTAACAGGTCCACAGATATTTCCGATGGGTTACACATATACATCGATAGGTAGGTATGATGACATTGACCTATATCAAACAGATGACGGGTAGCCGAACGTAGCCACAACCAGCCACAAATAATAATTACCGAACTCGTTCTGGCAGGGAAGTGAAATCTCCTGATCTGTGGGGCTTTTCGGCATTTTCGTCATGAGCATCAGAAGGTTTAAGAGAAGAAGAGCGTTAATTATTATATATAACGGCATGCTAGGTAAAAGTAGAAAACGAGATTTATATTGTAACAGAACAATTAAAATGAAATGAATAATAATTAATTAGTATTGTATTTTTGATTTTGGATTATAGTGATATAATACAAGTGATAATTTGTAATTGATGTCAAACAAGAATTAAGCTTGTATTTCATTATTAGTTTGTAAGATCTGATACTCTTACTTTAATAGAGTTTAAGTGCTTATTCCTTATTCTTTTCTCATTTGGGGAGATAACTGTATTATACATTGGTGTGATTATTTATTGATTATTCTCATCTTTATTAGTTTAAAAAGGGGGTTGTCAGTGTTTACTAGAACGGAGGGCTATTGCAGAATAAAGTCTGTCCTACTAGTGAGCTTGTGTTTGATTGATGTCCCTCGCTTCCTTTACATATATTATGTATTCGTAAACGCTTCTTGAAAACCTTTTTTGACAAAATAGCGTAGTTTATATTCAAACAATTTTAGTTTGAGTCGAGCTCATTGATTGCACTCTCTTTTATTTCTTATGTAGAATAAATGAACGCTGTCACTTTTGTTTACATTCGTATTCCTTTTAGCTTTTTTTTGATCACCTTAAGATAAATAACTTGCCTCATTGGGACAAAGTCAATATCGGTACCTGCATCTCCTGCGTAAGCGTAAAACTCCGGACTACGGAGATCCTAGCGGACGACTATATCCCAGATATATACATAGTCAGGTCATAAGTTCTGTCACATGTGCCATATGAAATAATTTAGACATGTTTATTATTTATTTAAACATTTATATAACAAAATGAACTTAATAAAACATAGATTCTTATGGTAATAAAGTTTATTCAAAATGACCCCCGCGATTTTGAATACAGGCCTTTATTCTGCGCGGCCAGTCGTCTATCGCAGCACGAACGAGGTCCATGTCAATATCGGCGGCTTCCTTAATCAAGGATGCCTTGAGTGACTCCAAATCAGGATGAGGCTTTGAGCAGGCCTTTTCCTCCAAGTGTTGCCATATCTTGTAATCTAACGGACTCAAATCTGGACTGGAGGAGGGCCAGTCTTCGTGCCGGATGAAGTCGATTTCACGCGCCGCCAGCCAGTCTTGTGTGCTTTTCGCTCTATGAGCTGGCGCAGAATCTTGTTGGAATACCCAGTGCCTGTTATTAAACATGGTATGAGAAACAGGTTCCACAAGGTTCTTGAGGACTGTATTTTGATACACAACTGCATTTGTTTTTACGCCTTTCTCACAAAAATGTACCTCAGTTAAGCCCCAATAAAAGACTCCCAACCAAACCATGAGCGAGGATGGAAAATGACCTCGTTGGACACGCGGAATACGGTTGCTCGCTTCTTCACTGCTGTGTGCGTACACCTTATCAGTTTGTTTGTTGTAGCTCTCTTCCACGGTGAAAAATTTTTCATCCGAAAAAAGAATTTCCCGATGCTTTTTTCCCGCGTACCGCTTCAACAAAGCGCGGCATCTCTTCAGTCTCAGGTCCATTAAACGAGCGTCCAAACGATGTCCTATTTTTCTTCGATATGCCCTAAGCCCTAAGTCTTCATTTAACACCCTTTTCACCGTGGTCCTGCTTAACCCCATCTGAAGGGCCAACAGTTTCTGCTTACGTATGGGATTTCTTTGAATTCGTGCCTTCACAGCTTTTATCACTGCTGGAGTCCTAACAGAACGAGGGCGACCACTTCTTGACCTGTCATCTACACTAGAGTCTTCATTTTATCATTTTATGGTACGATAAACGAATCTTTTGGTTATATTCAAATTTTTCAGTAAGTCGAAAATCTGAATTGGCGCGTAACCGCAACGATGCAACGCAATAACTGCGACACGGTCTTCTTTAAGTGTCCACTCCATATTTAAAAATGAGGAAAATTCTAAAAAGTACACATTTTAATTTTCATGAAAATTCGAAATTCGAATTCAATAAACTTTTTTGTGGCCAGCTTTCTAAATTCAAAAGTTTTTATTGTGTGACCGAACTTATGACCTGACTGTGTATGTCCCCGTAAGATAGTCAAAACCGTTAGTTGATATACTAACGGTTTTGACTATATTACGGATAGTAGTGACCAGGAGCTCTATTTTTGAATCACTCGCGTCGTGGCTAGCGCTTGCCAAGCGCAACGATTGGTTCATATCACTCGATGTAACTAAGCTCCACCGATCGTGTCGCTTGGAGAGCGCTCTCTTCCGAGGCGAGTGATTCAAAAATAGAGCTGCAGACCGACAGGGTTTAGAATTTATGTTTATTTTGTTCTTATATGTCAACCTTACAAGAAGAATATTCGGGGGCTTCGCTGCAATCGCCCCCTCTAGTCTTCACCTAAGCTACCGCAGTCTTTGCCCTGGTATTTCGTTTGCAATTCAAGTTCATACCAGTTTACTACTTAACGGTTATAACCGTTAGTTTATCAACTAACGCGTCATATAGTAAGCTACAGTTTACTATCTGTCGATAGTTGACCAGCTAACGAGAAAAAAAACGTTAGTTTATCAACTAACGTTGTTGACTATCTTACGGTGACAAATACATCCTACATCATCGACCGCAGCTCTGCCGTTGCCTGCAGCGAACCCATGTAACGTACTACCTCCTTGACCATATTGGCTACTGGCGGATTAGCCAGTTAAAAACTAAAAACTATAAAAATTCGGAAATTCGGGTCTGGAATCTCGTCTGGCAGCTGATTGTTTTTTTGAGGCAGACATTGTTTGAGCTCTGAAACGTGAGGTTGTATCTTCTGCATCAATAATTTTTAAGTCACGCCTTTAGTTGCGGCGATGGGCTAGTCCCTTTAGTACTGTAATGGAGCTGAATGTTTAGTTGCTGTAAAGTGCAGTAGTTGATTTGAAACTTCCCTACTCTCCCCAATCCATGGGTAAGCATTGGTTCGTAGTTAGTCTTTCTTATTTTCGTGTATTTTATACTCTCTATGTATTTCCCTTTTCTATACAGTGTCTATTGGACTGCGGCACTCTTAGATCCTAATTACCCTAGGGCCCTCGTCGGAAGTCTCCGTGTGGGGAGCCGTCGCCTGATAGCTGGGCGCTGTAGCGCTTTTGTATTCCTATCATTCACACTGGTCTCTTTCCAGGGTTCCACGCTGAGGAGTAATATCCTCCTGGCGCTAACGGAGCTCTGAATCGGTTCCACGCTGAGGAGTAATATCCTCCTGGCGCTAACGGAGCTCTGAATCGGTTCCACGCTGAGGAGTAATATCCTCCTGGCGCTAACGGAGCTCTGAATCGGTTCCACGCCGAGGAGTAATATCCTCCTGGCGCTAACCGCATGATCACTTGTTGACGTCTGGAGAAGTGGACCAGTCGGATTGAGTCTACCAAGGAGCTGAAGTCTACAAATTCCCGGCGAGTCCCTATCCAGCGTTTCAACTATATCACCAATATTCGACTCACGACCCTGTGATTAATAAACGTATCTTGAGCTGCCAACAATCTCTTTTGGTCAGGTTAGTCTCACTGTTTCACCCATATATCACTTGCATTAAAACTCGACGATGAAAAACACATAATATATATTTTCTCTGATAAGAGAAAGAAGAGAAAGAGAGAGGGCTAGGCTTAGGTGCGATAATGCTGGATGGGTTTGAATGAACGGGTGGTTAATATCTGTAATTATTTGTAATATAATTTATTGCACAAAACAAATATAAAGGAAGGAACATGTACAAAGGCGAGGTTATCTCTAACAAGATATTTTCCCAGCAAACCTACAATGGAGAGGGGAAAAAAGTAAACTAAAGGTAGAGCTATGTGCACAAAAATAAAAATGTTAATAAAATAATTAACTGGTAACCAATATCTACACAATACTAAAAATAATGCTATATATGCTATATAGCTATATATATATCTGTATGCCCGATACTCTATCCACATAAATAGGTTGTGAATGGTACTTTTAGCAAATGCAGTACCATTATTTTGTTGGTGGGATATACAACTAGATTTAATTAACTGTTAAGATTCACTGAACAAAAGTGGTGTGAAAAAGATTGTAACTTGTACATTTCCATAAATAGGTACATCTTAAAAAGGACGCAACAACTACATAAACATACTGAATCAATTTGGCAAGTATTTAAACGCACATCAAAAATACTGATTTGCACAGCAAAAAAGCATCAACAAAAACACTTTTTAAGTTTTGAATATTTAATGAGTACTTAAGTTTATGTTTTAAGTATGTTTAGTTGTTCTTACATGTTGAACCTAACACGAAGGATAACGGGGGCTTCGCTTCGCTCACCCCTTTACCCTTCACCTGAGCTACCGCAGTATTTTTCCCTTATATTTGCTGTGCAAATCAGTGTTTTTGATGTGCAGTTTAATATTTCCCAATCAATTTAGGTGCAGTATATCAGGTCAATATGAAAATAATGTTTATCTTGACATAAATATAATTTTCACTTCTCATGCTCGAAAAAGTACTACTTTATGCAGGATCTAGGCGACATAAAGTTGAATTTTATGCTCTTGTGCATAAAAGTAGCTTTTTAAATGTGTCTACACTAAGGCAGTGACCATTTAGCCCATACAGCCAAAAACAATTAATTGTACATGGATAAAACTTGCTAATTTATAATATTTCCATCCCTATTTGCATTTTTGATTTATAATAAGATAATACGAAAAAGAAACTAAATATCAAAACGTGTTTACCACAAAAAAAAAACATTATTCCAAAATAATTTAAGAATAGGCTGTATATATTTTTTTTTGCCCGAAAATTATGCAGGAAAATTAAAAAAAGTAAAGTAGCGGGAAAGAAGCCGTGAACTTTTCGTATTGAATTTTCTCAAATTACTGTTTTATTTTCTCGCAATCGAAGTGAAAAGCAGAGTTTATAACTTGTCCACAAAACCATTTTTATCCTCGACATTACTATCAGCCCCCGCCTTCGGCTCGGGCTGCTAAAAGTCTCGGATATAAAAATGGTTCGTTTTGTGCACTTGTTGTAAAATCTACTATATTTCTGACTTTAGGCAGATAAAAGATAAAAAGTCTTTTTCTTGCTCCTTTACCGAATCTCGTTATGATATGAGGCGTCGCGATTTTGGACCTAATGCCAAAGTAAGCGACATCACTTGGACTAGGTCCAGTATGTCGGTCTGGAGATTTTGAAATTGCTATGTGAGCAATTTGAAAACCATGTAAAAGCCACTTTGTCTATAAAGGTATATTACAATGTTCAAGATTACATAAATGACGGAAATATATGGGGAAAACGTTTTTGTGCGCAAGGTGCAGCTAGGCTTGAAGCCTTGTTCGGACATATTTTTCTGTTTGTTTGTCATTATATTTTTGTGGCCTTAATATGTCTTTTACGATAGTACAGAACCCTTCGCGTGTGACTCTGACCCGCACTTGACCGTATTTTGTAAAAATATCTTTACTTATTTTCCAATAAAGGGTGCCAGTGGAACAGTTGCGCCACTAGCTGCCTGAATACATTTGAATGTTAAATGACTGCAGTGTAGTGGAAGACAAAACTGACGTGGGTAACTATCTCTAAAGCTTTTTTTACATCCAGCACGAGAAATAAACTTACGTTAGGTATTTCACCTAAATCCGCCCACCAGATTAATTCCGATCCTAGCTCTGATAAACAAAAAAGTAATTTATTAGCTCTCCAAACTGGAACTAACCAAAAAGTTTTCACGTATAAAACGAGGTTATAATTCCCTAACAAACTCCGTGGAGTTCCAGTTTTAATCCTGGGTATCGATTCAACTACGGCGGTGATGATGTTGTTACTTAGAAACAAACAAACACACATATACCTTTTCCTATAACGGGTAGTAAAAGCACAGTTGTGTCCACCTATTAGACAACTATTATTAAATTGCTCTATTTTACATAAATTTTAATTAAATTAATAGGTTTCTAAATAAGTCCAATATGAGACAATGATATTGGTTTATCATCTGCCAAACGAGACATTTCGGCCAGCGATAGTGAAGCGACAAGCGGAGGGTAAGTTAAAAAATAGTAGAATCCACACCATTATCCATGTCCATAACTTTCTCCCGCCCATTTTTTAAAGTTTCAAATAACGCGAAGTGACCGCAACTGTGGCCAGGCGGAGATCCTTTTTGGAGGGAAAAAAAAACTCAAATGATTTGTCAAACTAGTCCGACAACCAGCCGAGTCTCGTACCAGTTGTATGCAGTAAAAACTGGATCGTATTTATTGGATGGTTAGTGAGGGACCCTACAACAAAGTTATAGCAGATATAAAAACGAATCTTTCTTTTAAGGTGGCAGAGGCACAGTCAAGGCTCCGTTTAATTAAAAACGTATGTTTAAAAAAGTAATCGCTATCTAAATATTTTTGTGCGGACGAAGTCGCGCTCTACAGCAGGTGTTTAAAATAAAATAACTATAGTCACTCAATATTTCGAAGATCGTTTCTAAGATGGTATCACGGGACGGTCCGTTAACGCGTATTAGTCCGGACCATGATTATGTGACGCGTGGCCCTAAAATGTGATGTTGGTAAAGGGGAAGACGTTTTGGGGCCGAAAGATAGGAAGGTAGCTCTAAGCTCTCAACTTAGACATTCCATGGATATTTTGAAACAACAGCGTAGTTGACACGTGGTTAGTGCTTGACTCGCCTTTCATCCTTCGCGCATGTGGCGCGTTCGCTCTAATCTCGAGTTCTTCATACTCAGCCCACATCAACCCACTGCTGGGCATAGGCCGCCCGGTTCAGTCACCCAATCGCACCCAGTGGGATCCCGATGACTTGATGACATCGTGGACCATCGGGCTGATGGTCTGCCCACTGGCCTTGTCGCTCCCCGTGGCCACCACTCTGTGACTGCTTTGGTCTACCATCCGTCTTCCCGTCTAGCCAAGTGTCCCGCCCATCTCCACTTCAATATCGTCATCCGTTTGCCTACATCTGTAACCTTAGTTTTTAACGGTGAGGCCGGAGAGAGATGCCCAACATGGAACGTTCCATAGCTATTTGTGCTACTTTTGTAGTATGCACATTATGCTTTTGTTTATGTTTTGTATTCCAAATTCCAAATATCTTTATTACTGTTGATATTTACATATACATAGCAATCGTCATTTTTTGCCACTTCTCTACATTGGACCACTGTGGGAGAAGCAGGGCGTAGAAACTCCCACAGATTGATATTTAGATCTCTTTTTAAAAATTGCTTATGCTTAACTAATACAAAATATAATATTTAGTCATTATCATAATTAATAAGCAGGAATAAATAATTATAAAATTATTAACAGCAAGGTCTGTGTTGAGCCAGATCAACCCCATACAGACCCATCATTTAAGTAATCTTGAACATTGTAATATCCCTTTTTCGACAAAGTCGCTTTAACATGGATGTTGGAAATAATACGACCTGGAAATATTTTACTGCCGTATTTATTCTCACTGAATTGAATACTTGAACAATCACTTTAGATACAGTGGATTTTGGCAGATTTAAAATTAATAATTACAACAGCAACTCCAATATGGCTTATTTTCTAATTTTAATGAATGAATGTATACAAGTTTGAATGAGTGACGCCTGGGCACAGACAATAATCTATGTTCTGTTCTGAACATAACTGGGGCGCGGATGAAACCATTTAAATTTTGTTTTTATCTTATCTTATTGATTACTAAACATGTTCTCAAAGACAGGTTGTTTCAAGCGTCAACAACTCTATAATTTAACTATTTATTTAACTATTCTATATGACAATTAAACTTAATTATTTTAAAGTTTTACACCATTTAACAGACTGGAAGAGGACACAGTTTGGAAATAGATCTGAGGTAAACCTTATCGCCTACCTTTACTTCAGCAACCCGTACTCTACCGTCTCTACCGGGTAGTATTTTAACTATCCTTGCCATTGGCCAGTTAAGTGGAGAGGTGTTATCATTCTTTAGGACAACCAAATCACCCTCCTTGAGATTAGGTTTTGCAAACTTCCATTTCGGACGATTTTGCAACTGGGTCAAATAATCATTTGACCAGGATTTCCAAAAGTCTTGCTTGACTTTGGTACATTGTTTCCAAAAACTGAGACGGTTGAGTGGAATTGGAGTTAAATCTGGTTCTGGATAACTAGTTATCGCATCACCAATAAGAAAGTGGCCAGGTGTCAAGTATTGCAGTTTATCTGCGTCCAACGGAAGTAGAGGCCTAGAGTTTAGTATTCCTTCAATCTGTGTAACAATGGTAATAAGCTCTTCATACGTTAGACACAGATTGCCTGCAACACGCTTAAAATGGAACTTAAAGCTCTTGACACCCGCCTCCCAAAGCCCACCAAATTGTGGGGAATAACTCGGAATATACTTAAAGTTAATTAACTTATTATTACAAAAGTTAGTAACATCATCAATATGTTTTTTATTACATTGCATATCATACAATTCTTTTAGAGAGTTCTGTGCTCCCTTAAACGTCTTAGCGTTATCGCAGAAGATTTGTGACGGCATACCCCGTCGGGAAATAAACCTCTGAAGACATGCAAGGAAGGCCTCAGTAGTTAAGTTAGAAACAACCTCTAAATGGATAGCCTTCGTGGCAAAACAAACAAAGAGAGCGATATAGGCTTTAACTACTAAAGGTCTCCTGATTCTTACAACCTTCATGCCAAACGGGCCGCAGAAATCGATCCCGACGTTTTGAAATACTCGAGACTCTACAATCCTCTCAGGAGGTAGAGACCCCATCAACTGTTGCGCTGTTTGAGCTTTCATCTTAACACATTTTACACATCTGTGCAGCACCTTCTTGACTTCCCTTATCCCATTGATTAGCCAGTACCTTTGATAGAGAGAGCCTAGCACTAATCTGGGACCTGCGTGTAGAAGACGCAGGTGTTCTCTTCTAATAATCATGGATGTGAATTCACAAGCTTTGGGCAATATAAGCGGATGCATTTTATCGTATGAAATGTTACTCGCATTCTGTATCCTACCGCCGACTCTTAGAAGACCATTACTATCTAAGAATGGGTGCAGATTATTTAAACCTGTTTTAATAACTTTACCTTCAAGCAGGCACTTGATTTCTGGTGAGAAATGTTGCTTTTGAACACTACCAATTATTTTATTCAATGAGGCTTTTAATTCACAAGCAGTTAGCTTCGACTCTATAATTTTGTTGCCATTTTTGGCACAATTGTTAATAAATCTATAAACGTAAGCTACTACACGTTGAAGTTTATTCAAGTCTGAGTATTTGCTTAAAAAAGAGAGAGCATCGCTTTGAGCAGTATTGGCAACGGTTTGAGTATCATCTCTTTCAAAATCAAAAGTTTTTTCATCTGAGGTAAATTTGACATGCTGATAATTATTATCAGCTAATTCTGGTGATGCATTCCACCATAAATTTTTTGACCACAAGTTATGTGGGTCAACTCCCCGCGAGAGCAAATCCGCAGGGTTGTTTTCTGATCTGACAAAACACCATTGAAAATCTTTTGTGAATTTATTTATTTGTTTTACTCTGTTATCAGCGTAAACATTTTTCTTTACATTCTGGGAGGCAATCCACCACAGAACAATTTGAGAATCGCTATACAAAAACGTCTCTAGATCATATCTTTGTTTTAATATTTTGTAAACTCTGTTGGCCAATTCTGCTAAAAGCAACGCACTATTGAGCTCAAGTTGGGGAATGCTTAATGATTTACTAAGAGGAGCAACCCTAGATTTGGAGCAAAGTAGTTCTACCTGAACTCTACCATTCGCATCCACTGTCCTTAAATAGAGACAGCAGCCGAAGGCTTTGAAAGACGCATCTGCGTAGCCAATTAATTGAGCTTCTATTATGCTAGATGTAGACACACATCTCTTGATAGAGATCTTGCCCATCTTTTGCAAGCTATTGAGGAAATCATCCCAAATTTTTAATTGTTTGTGGGGTAAAATTGTATCCCAATTTAATTCAAGAGACCAGAGCTCTTGCATAAATAGCTTTGCTACTACCACAACAGGACCTATAAGACCAAGTGGGTCATAAATTTTTCCTATAAAACTTAGGACATTCCTTTTTGTTGGAACTTGTTTCTCAGCCTGAATCAGGGGAGAGACGAATGTAAATTGATCAGAATTAACATCATAGTTAATACCTAATGTTTTTATTATGTTATCTTTGTCAATCTCGAAATTTTCAAAGTACTTTTGTTTATCTGGAATGTCATCTAATATTTCCTTTGAATTGGAGCACCATTTGTGCAAAGAAAAGCTGCCTAAACTCAGCAGGGATATGAGCTGCTCTTTGAGCTCATAAAGCTGCTCTTCACTATCGCAACCTGCTATGACGTCATCAACATAGGTATTGTTTAATAAGGCTTGCGAAGCAAGAGGATATTGATCCTTAAATTTGGTGGCTAATTCAATGAGACATCTGGTGGCCAAGAAGGTAGATGCTTTCAAACCATAAGTAATTGTTTGTAGTTGTAGGCAAACTATAGGTTTGTCAGGACTATCTCGCCAAAGAATATTTTGTAGAGAAGTATGATCCAACCTGGGATCATCATTTTTATTTATTTTGACTTGTCTAAACATTTTTTGTATGTCGCAAATGACAACAAATAAATATGTTCTGAAAATCAGAAGTATATCGAAAAGGTCAGATTGTACCTGGGGTCCGTTTAGCATGACATCGTTGAGAGAGACCTTACTGCGGGACTTCATACTGCCATCAAATACAACTCTCAATTTGGTTGTCTTGCTGGCTTCATTTATAACAGCGTGGTGCGCTAGAAAGTAAACAGGACCATTATGTAAATCATACATACTGATATCGACAACTCTAGCATGTCCTAATTCCAGGTATTCATCAATGAATTTTTTATATTTTTCTAAGTAATCTGGGTGTTTCTTGAATTTCTTCTCCAACATGAGGAATCGCTGAAGAGCAACTGAAAACGAGTCTCCAATTTTAATTTCATCTATGGGAGACTCCAAAGGCAAGTCAACTGAAAAACGATTGTCTGAAAGTCTTACCGAATTGTTGAAGATTTCTTCAGCCTTTTGAAACTCTACATTTTCTAATTGCTTTTCTGCCTTCATGGGAGGGACTCGTTCAGAGAGCCAGAAGTTTTCCATTATGGTCTCCAATTTTTCACTGTTAGCAATGACAAAATTAGAAACAGGTTTGTTACACCGCAGATTCTGATTTATATTTCCTACAACTGTAAAGCCAAAGGAAGTATTTTGTAGTTTTATACCATTTTCTAAATCAATGGGTCCACCCAGCGCAATGCTGAAATAAACATCAGCACCCAACAGCAATGATATTTCCGTTGGCTCATTAAATTTGGAATCTGAGAGCACAATATTAGGGGGTATATTTAATTTACTTTTATCAATGAAAAATTGAGGCAAGCATGAGGTTATGTCCTCTATGACAGAACAATTTATGTCCATATTTAGATCCTGAACACAGGATGAAATTGCAAGGTTAACACTTTGGTTAATCTTATTGTTGTGATTCCCAATGCCAACAACATTTGTGGCCTGAAGTTTTGGTTTTAAATTTAATTTATTTACCAAGCTCACCGAAGCAAATGAGACCATGCTCCCAGAATCAAGCAAGGCTCTGACAAAGTGTTGTTTACCTTGGGCATCAATCACCTTTACCCTTATAGTGGGCAATAAAACATTGCTGGGAACGTTTGACGACAAGGACACAGACACAGCCGGAGCCTCTGGGGCAGCTTCAGCATCTCTATGCAGGAGCGTATTATGGCTTCCCTGACAGGTTCTACAGCGTAGATTGAGCTTACACTTGTCTTTATGTGAATTTAAACACAAATTGCATAATTGTTGATCTTTTACAAATTGATCACGTGCAACTACAGGTGCTAATGTGAACTGCGGGCACTTATATACGGGATGTTTCCCATCTTTGCAAAATTTGCATGAATCAAGAGTCTTAGTAGCAACATTGCTAACCTTAGGACTACTTTTAGAATACCCACCTACATTGGAGGGGGAATTATTCTGATTCCCAGCTTCATAGGGGGAACCTTTCTGGTTTCGCCAAGACCCAGCTATATAGGGGGTGTTTTGAAACCTAAATTTGGAGACACCATCATGAGAGGTGCTCTCTTGAGGCACACTGTCCTCTAGTGCAATAGCACGTTTTTCTAGAAACGACAAAAACTCTGTCATATTGGGCAGGGTGTCGTGGTCTCTATCTAGCTGAAAGGCACGGTTAGTAACCGCATCTAATTTTTTACTCAAAATAGCAATGAGTAACATATCCCAACTTTCAATGGGTTGACTATAATTTTTAAGAGCGTGGAGCTGCTGCTGTATTACAGAAATAAAAGACCTTAGGGAAGCCGCTGTACCTTTCTGCATAGGTGGCGCCTCTAAAATCAAGTTTATATGAGAGTGAATTAATCTCGCTTTGTTGTCAAATCGTTTGTCCAACAATGAAAGGGCTTGTTTATATGAGTCATTTGTAAGGGGTAAATTGACAATAACGCTAAGAGCTTCCCCCAGTAAATATTTTCTTAAATAGAACAACTTTTGGACATTTGACAACGCTTTATTGTTATCAATAACCGCCATGAACAGTTCAATGAACGGTTTGAAAGCTGCAAAATCGGTGCCGTTGAATGTTGGTATCTCAATGTTTGGTAACTTTGTTGTTAAAATATTATTATCACGGTCTTCAGACAGGCTCATAACCTTCAACATTTGGTTTATTCTACCAAGAAGAGTGAAATACTTGTTCTCAAAGATATCAACATCCTCAGCATCAGCTTCGTCCAATGACAATATATCCAACTGGATATCTTCATAAACTTTCAGTGTACTAACCAATTTATCCTTCCGGGCCTGCAGGATCTCAACATTGGATAAAGCAAGGCTAGAAGCATCACTCATAAACTTTTCAATCCTAGTTATAGTCGCTTTGCACTGACTGCGTTGTAATTTTAGTTTTTTAAGTTGTTCAGCCATGGTTAGAACACAGGAAGACACTAATTAGTTAAAATTCTTATTATTACTTAGTTTTAAGCACTCAAAATACAATTTAATTACGAAAATTATACGATTTACTGTTTGTAAACACACGGACGACCGAATGGAATGAACGAATGTCCGACTGACGTTTCTCACTTCGCACGAATGAGCGACCGATTGTCACGAATGAACGACGTCGTGAACGAATTGTTTGCTGAATGAACGAACGAGTTCGTAGGCAACTTCCGCCGCCTGTGTAACGAAAACGCAAAGTCCGAAGTCGTCGAAATCTTGTCGTGACGTCACAAACTGTACCCAATCTACCCGCCAACTTTTTCGGCGGCGGTGTCGCGCGAAGTAGACAGACGCCCACTTGATGAAATGTACTTATGAACTAACACTATGCGGCAGGTAAATTTGCACATTTACCCACAGGCATACGCACTAATACACAACACAAATAACGCCGGTGATCACTGCTATGCGGCAAGCGAAATATCTCGGTATCTCAACTCGCAGGCACGCTGAGATGCGACGCAATACCTAACTATGACGCCGTAGAACACTGCTATTGCTATGCGGCAAGCGAAATATCTCTGTATATCGACTCGCAGGCACGCTGAGACAGCCGTCCACAGCACGGTACGAAGACGGTGATGCGGCAAAATTAACCAATAGGAAGGTGTAACTCGCAGGCACGCCGGTTCGCCGTACAAAATCTCGCCGTACAAGTAGGTAACACACTTTGCGAACGATGCGGCAAGTGAAACAAGTTAATAGTAAACACTCACAGGCACGCCGAAGGGTACAATACTTGCGTACAACACGACGAATTGAAGATGGCGGTATGGGGGCAGTTCGCTATGGCGGAACCACCAGCCAACCAGACCAAACGCAACACCTCGAGGAGCCACTCTAGGGCTCCGAGGGTCACACAAGGTTCTTGCAATGAACCTCGTCGTTTATTCGTGAGGAACGATGACACACTACACATAGTGATGATGTATTTCCACACAACGCACGGTTCACGGTGACGAAGGACCACGCAGATCTTATGTTGGAAATAATACGACCTGGAAATATTTTACTGCCGTATTTATTCTCACTGAATTGAATACTTGAACAATCACTTTAGATACAGTGGATTTTGGCAGATTTAAAATTAATAATTACAACAGCAACTCCAATATGGCTTATTTTCTAATTTTAATGAATGAATGTATACAAGTTTGAATGAGTGACGCCTGGGCACAGACAATAATCTATGTTCTGTTCTGAACATGGATTTTAAATTGCTCAAATGGCAATTTCGAGATCTCCAGAGGTATCTTGTTGTAGTAGAGAATGCATTGACCCTTGAAAGAATTGCTAACCTTCGCGAATCTAAACCAAGTAGTCTGTGATTATTTCTTAGGTTAACATTACAGCTATCGCTAAGTTTGGGATTTTTTTTAAGGTTCTTGCGTACATGCATTATTCAATTTCTTTAAAAAGCTGTCTTAAGGAGTCTGTGCGTTTTAAATTGTAAATTGCTCAAATAGCTCTTTTCTGTAAAATAAAAATATTTTGAATATCCGCTGCTTTCCCCCACAACAAGATACCATAGGACATGACACTATGAAAGTAACTAAAATATACTAGCCTAGATGTAGCCACATCCGTGTTTTGTCTGATGTTCCTAACAGCGTAAGCCGCAGAACTTAATTTACCAGCCAATTTTTCTATGTGGGGTCCCCACTGCAATTTTTTATTAATGGTTATTCCAAGAAACTTCGTGTCATTTACTAATTCTAACGTATTGCTGTCCAACACTAAACTGGTCCCAACTTGCCTGACATTTGGAAGTGAGAATTTGATACATTTGATTTTACCAGCATTTAACAATAAATTGTTAACTGTGAACCAATTCAAGGTTAAAGATAATACTCTATTGACATCATCAAAATCATCTTTTTGTCTTTCAATTTTGAAGACTAGTGAAGTATCATCAGCAAACAACACTATGTTAGTCAATTCCTCCACCATAAAAGTCAGATCGTTAATATTTACCAGGAATAAGAAAGGGCCTAATATGGAACCTTGTGGAACGCCAATTTTTGTCCCCGATCCATCAGATTTAACGCCGTTGACTTCTGCCTTTTGAATTCTATTGCTTAGGTATGATCTTAATAGATACAACGCTTTATTTCTAACTCCGTAATGATTTAATTTCATTAGTAACGTGTCATGATCAACACAATCAAATGCCTTCGACAGATCGCAAAAAACACCGATAGCATCCTGTGCGGCTTCCCATGCAGAATAAATATGAGATATAAGGGTAATACCTGCATCCGTAGTCGATTTACCCCTAGTGAAACCGTATTGCTGGGCGTGGAGTTGTTTTGTACGGTTGAAGTGTGAGAGCATTTGATTGAGTATAATATTTTCAAAAATTTTACTTAGTGCTGGAAGAACCGATATTGGTCTGAAATTTGACAGATCACCCTTGTCTCCCGACTTGAACAGAGGTATAAGTTTACTGTGTTTCATGAGGTCTGGCAAAGCTCCACCATTAACACATTTATTAAATATATAAGCTAGGTGTGGGGCTATAACAAGTATTATTGAACCAATGACTTTGACTGACAAACCCCACAGGTCTTTAGTATTTTTTAAGTAAAGTAATCTATACGTTTTGACAATATCCTGGGGACATACATGATAAAATTTAAAATCTACATTACTGATGCTAGTGCTGTTTTTTAACAAAACCTCTGCTTCATAATTTAGACGCTCTGTTGTGAGTAAGGGTGCATTGGTGAAGAATGTTTCAAAAGCTCGAGCTACTTCAGCGTTGGATTTAACAACATCATCACCTATCTTTAAGCAGAAATCATTATCCCTTGGTATAACTTTCCCAGTTTCACGGTTTATGATTTGCCAAACCGTTTTCATTCTATTATTTGAATTTTGTATTTTTCTATTTATCTGTAAAGTTTTTGCAGTTCTACAAACCAACTTGAAAGTTTTGGAATATTTTTTAACATAGTCATGAAATTTTATAATAATAAAGATAATACAAGATAGCTCTACTTTTACGAATTCCAAATGTTGCCCAGTCATTAAATTTAGATTTACCGTTGTTGGCACTGACTTTCTTTAATTTAAAAACTTATTTATGTTTTTGGCTCCATAGGTGAGGATGCGCAAGACACATTGGTAAATACATCTTGGTATTCAGGCATTGTGAGAGTGAGGATTTGAAGACATCACTTAATTTCCCGAAAGCAGTCCACTCTTACCCGACGCGTCTTTCAATCTCCTTCACCTGTGCATCTCGATCAAAGGATAAACCATGTCCAAGATAGACTTACTCGCTGACCACCTGCACGGTGTCATTGCCAACAACTATGGCCCGCACATTTAGTAGGTGGCTCGTCATTATCTTGGTCTTGAACGTGTTCATTATGAGACCGACTTTTATGGAGGCTTCGTGCATTTCTGCGAGCATATGTCGGTGATCTGAGACGCATTCGGCAGTGACAATGAGGTCATCCGCAAACCTGAGCTGTAACAAGCGTGCCCCGTTAATGTTGACGCCTCTCTCACTCTAATCCAACATCTACAAAATATCGCCAAGCGCCATGAGTTATAAGGCCGACCACCTGCGCTAACTCAGTATAATTATATTAATGGTATGCTCACATGCCCGCTTTGCGCGAGGATGTTCACAAGGAACATTGGCTACACAAGCCACATGCAAGCACACGAGCGAGTTTAAAGCTCATGAAGCGGTCGCCGTGACCGAAATCAGTCGGACCACTTATATTATAATGTCCTCCAGAACGTTGGTGAATAGTTTGGGTGAGAGAGTGCCCTCCTGTTGGACAACCCAGTCTATATACACGGAGTCGGTGTTTCTATGCATGCACACCTGTATTGTGGTGGTCCTGTACAGCTCCCGGAGGGTATTGACGTATCTCATGTCAATGCCTGAGCGATGGAGAGAGTGGAATACGGCCCAGCGCAAACTCGACAAAGGCAAAAGACAAGGGCCGTTTGAATTCTCTGCTTTTTTCATCAGCTGCTTGACCGCAGGAATGTGATCCGTTGTCGAGTAACCCTTCCGGAAGCCAACTTGTTCGACAGGGTGGTAGTGAGGCGATGGCACAGGACTTTGGTGAATAGTTCGTAGACCTGAGAGAGAAGCCCTAATGGGACGGTAATCGGACAACTTGGATTTGTCTCCCTTTTTGTGAAGGATCGTGACGATCGCGTTCTTCCATGAACCAGGCGTAGCACGCTGAGTAAGAACTTTGTTGAAGAGTTTTACGAGAACCTCTAGGATGGGCTTTCCATCTGCCTACAGCATCTCGACATACACCTCATCCTCTCCAGAAGCTTTACCTCCTTTCAGTTTGCCTATAGCGTACTTTACTTCATCCGAAGTGATGGAAGGCAGGTCGCTGTCTAAGCAAGGCTCCGCCGGTGCTGCTCTAGGGTCCGCTGGGTCTGGCAAGTCTGATTTGGGCGCTTACGATGCGTATTATTTCACGTAAGACTCCTCAACTATCTTTATGATTTCATCATGATCTATCACAATGTTTCCGGCTGTATTCGTAAGCTTACTTATCTCCATCTTGTTTCTGTTCAGCTTCTTTTGAAAGACTTTTAGGCCCTTATTTTCCTCGATGGTCTTGGAAATAACACGGGTGCTGTAAGCCCTGCCGTCTTTGCGGATCGCCTTTATAATAGCCTTGCGGTGCGGTGCGGTTTTTTATTTACCTTCTCTTAGATAATAGAAACAGCGTGTTGGTAGACAATTTTGCCTCTTTGGGTGGTCTTCTCCCCCCGTGCTTCTTAGTAGTAGATTTTAATACAGAGCAGAGCGCGTGGTTAAGTGAGTCCAGATCCTGGTTCTCTTCCATTAGCCCATCGAAAGAGTTCTTCATTTCCAGCTGAAACTCCTTTTGTAGGAATTTGTAGCTGTTTGGGTCGTATTTCGGAGCAGTTGAGGTGATCAGTTTCCCTCTTTCTTTGGGCGGGTTATTCCTAAATGTGGCTCACACCTATCGGTCGTTGCAACTGGTTTTGAAAGTCTAGTTTAGTCCATACTTAGTCTATACTGTATTTTCCATACAAGTTCTTCTCAAATAAACTTCATATAACATATATTTAATATATATCCCACATTATTGTGACAACTCTTTTCCCTTGAATTGAAGCTAAAGATATTGACGCTTGCTCAAGCCTTAAGCCAGATAAACTGAGTTATCACTAATTTCGGGACAACAAAGATGATACAGAATTTTTGAGGGCAGCGGTCATGCTGCGGGCCCCTATACAGCTAGAACATACTCCACTGCCGTGAAGATCTCTTATAATAATCTTACAGACTAAAAAATATCTGGTGTGTATCTGGGTGTTATGACGTCCTCCCTCCCGAAAAGAAACACTCTTACACTGGCGTCGATCCCCGCAATTCGATCGAATATCTCCCAGTGCAAGGTTCAAATACACTGCGGCCTATCCACAGTGCTGACTTTCAGCAAACAAATCTCGCAGTTGGATGGCGGCGTCCCTTTCTAGCTATCCAGCTATCGGCTCATAAAGGAAGGAAGAATTACATCGTGATCCCGTACGAGGCCAAGTTCAAGAGGTTACAATTTCATTCTGTCAAAAGTGGCGATTCAAATATCGTTCATAGACCAAAAACGAAGGGTGCGTTCCGATTTATACCAATCGTGTCGAAACCGCAATTAAGCACCGTTTGGTTCTAAATAAAAGGCGTTCTATACAAAATGTGTAAAATATTAACAACGATAAAGACGACCTCTGTGGCGTTACGGTACGAGCCTCCCAAGTCAAGTCAAAGTCAACATTAATTTATTAATTTTGATATTTAAATATTTAGTAAATGTCCGAAAACGTCCCAAGCGAGAGGATTCAAATCCCTGATGGGAAGGAAAAAACAAATTGCTTTCTAACTTTCGATCTAAAACTCGTATTCAATCATGTCATTTCATCTATAACCTTTTATACTAATTCGTTAATTAAGGTAGGCATAGTATTTTTTTATACACATTATATTTGTGGTCTTGCCATGCATCCTTATGATAATGCTAGAAAAAAGAATTCTACCATGTGACGCCACTGCATTGTTTATTAGCGAGCATAATTTGGGACAAGGCGACGAGTAACTGAGAATTATTAAGGAAAAATATATATTTTTATGCTAGTCTAGTGTGTTTTAGTTAGAATTTTGTAGTACATATTATTTGTTATGGTGTTGATGACACAATACGCCATCAAATTCATTTTTTCATTAAATGCTTTTACTGGACATCATCACAACAGGTCTGTAAACCTAACGAAAAATATAATTGACAAAACCCATTTGTACCCATGTGTACAGAGATTTTCAAAAGCAATTATTTGCAATGGTGACAGATGCTAGCCACTGCTTTTACTGATATAAAATGATTTAATGCATAGATATTATTATATGCTGATATGATGGTGGTTGAATTATAATACTTACGTTTAATTTAGAAATTTCCTTGATTGTTGTGATTTTCATGAAATCTTAAATGCGAGATTTTTACTATCACTTTTCTAGCATACTTTGAACTACGATTAACTTAATCTATTCAACACAACATCTAACTACAACTTTTGTTATCCTCCAAAGTTAAGGGGAACATGGATTATTAAAAAGTTTAAAGACAAAAAGACGCAAGATAAAAGATGCTGAACATAAAACTTCGCCTTAAAAAGTGGTCACAAGGAAATTGATATTTTTTAAGCCGCTTACAACCAAATAATACGGAACAATTAACGGTAAATCAAACTGTCTGATAATTAGTTCGAACATTAATTCTTATAAGGAAACCAGCCGTCAAAGATTTTGAGTAAGCCTCATGAGAAAATTGTGTATACGGATGCATTATGTGTGTGTGTGTATGAATATGTGTTACCGATACTTACATAAGTACTACTCATGTGTTGTTGAACTGGACCAACAGTGAGCAGTGCAGACTCTGGGAATTTGGTGATATAGTCAGAATATATATACATTATATATATATATATATATATATATATATATATATATATATATATATATATATATATCTTGACCACTATTTACATACATTGATCTAGCCCCAAACTAAGATTCCCTGAATCTTGGGTACTAGACAACGATACACATACTTATATAGATAAATACTATACTTAGATAGATAAACAACCATGACTAGGGTACAAACATCCGTTCTCATCAAACAAATATTTGCCCCCACCAGGACTCGATCCCGGGACCCTTGGCTTCGAAGGCAGGGTTACTGCCGTCTCGGCCATTCGTGTCGTCAGAATAGATTGAGGACCCATCACCCGTCTCTGTTCAACGGGCGACTTACCTCATCATCTGACTACTTAATACTTAGAGCTGCATTCCTAATCAAGCAGCTACAAGCTACAGCATCTTTAGAAAGGAAAAAACATGTACAGAAACAGGAAGAAGTGCCTTATTGTAATTGTATATTACTGCAGAGACCAGTAAGTAAGGATGGCACTTATGGTCGAAGCGTGTATAGTGATTTTCTCAAAAAGAATACCATTAATGTTTATTGTGAATATTTTATTTTATTCCTCTTTTTCTTCTGTTAGTATTGAATTCCTAATTCCTAATTTGTATCAAAATAGTAAAAAATACGAATGAACTGAGTTTTTCGCCATTTTACATCGTGCAATATAAGTGCAATTCGGACAAGTCAACCTCTATGTTACCTCCTTTTTATTAAAGGCCCTTAACTACCAATAACCTCCTTAGCTTATCTTTGAAAAAAATAATAGTCTATATTTAAATATTATGATATGTAATGGGGTTTCGTTCTTACTTATTGGACACTTTTGTAGTTCTATATTTAAATATGATGATAAGTAATGGGATATCATACTTACTTACTGGACACTTTTGCGTTTTCCTGGACACTTCTAAAAATTGTCCAGGATGAGTCACTTTCGGATACTATCTTCACAGATGTTATGGGAACATTTCATACAATTATTGAGAAAACTAGATTTTTGTTACAAGACTTCAGAATTTTGTTTTTCGAGAGGAGTAAAACATCATTTGTTTTATGCATAAGTAGTACCTATTACACTCAGCATTCCCGTGGTTGCTCTTGGATCAACTTGGAAATAGTTTATATTTGAAATATTACAACGACCGAATAAAATACTAATTGAGCGAGTGACCATGAACTGAACCAGCGGAATTTCCTGAACTATTAAAAAAATACTGAATTGCGCGACAAAATTACTGATTTGCCCGACAAAACTATTCAATAGTTTAGCCACCGCTTGTTGGCTAAATAAAGACTGGTGACCGAAGCGAAGCCCCCTTTATCCTATGTTTTAGGTTGAACATATAAGAACATTGAAATCCAACCTCAATTTTTATTTTATATTACTCGAATTACAAGCTGCTGTTTTTAGATTTACGGTCGCGCAATTCAGTAATTTTGTCAGACGAAGCTATTTTTTTTTAGTCGCGCTACTTTTTTTCGCTATTTAGTCATTCAGGCAAGCCAAACCATTTCTTTTTATAATACCTACCCTACCTACTCCTTGTATTCAAAAAGCATTTATTTTTATTTTCTGTACATACTAACACATGTATAGAAAACGGAATTTTTTACCCTATCTTTACATTGGACCGATGTGGGAGAAGTAGGGCAAAGAAACTCCCACAAATGGGTTTTTAGATCTCTTTTAAGTTAAGGTTTTATTTAACCAGTACAAATATAACATAATATAAATAATACGCAGGGATAAATAAATAATAAAGAACCGGTCAAGTGCGAGTCTAAATCGCGCATGAAGGGTTCCGTACCACCGTTCAATGGAAGCGATGGTGTGGAGTGAATAGTTTGGATTTTACACAGCAAAATATTGTTTACAAAGTTATTGGTGCGGTTACTTTCACACTCCATGTACGTAACCAGGTGCATCCATAAGTTTGTATGTGGTATTGTTGTATGGGAGCCCCCTGAAATATTTATTTTATCCTGTTTTTAGGGTTCCGTACCCGAAGGGTTCCAAACGGGACCCTATTACTAAGACTCCGCTGTCCTTCCGTCCGTATGTCCGTCCGTCTGTCACCAGGCTGTTTTATAGCGGCAACAGAAATACATAATCTGTGAAAATTTCAACTCTCTAGCTAGCTAGGTTCTTGAGATACAGCCTGGTGACAGACGGACGGACGGACGGACGGACAGCGAAGTCTTAGTAATAGGGTTCCGTTCTTACCCGTTGGGTACGGAACCCTAAAAAAATACCTACAAAATTAATAAGCGAATTTTGTGTGAAGTTAGAATATTGCCATGAAATCTTGTCATTTAATAATATGTAATCTTGAATTTTGTGATAAACTGGGTTTTACATGAATTTTAAATTGCTCATGTGGCAATTTCAAAATCTCCAGTGGTATCCTGTTTTAGTACAGAATGCATTGGCCTTTGAAGGAATTGCTAACTTTCACAAATCTAAACCGGGGTGCAACTATTCTGTGATTATGTCTTAGTTTAAATTTAAAGCCATCGCCAATTTTTAAAAATCTTGAAAGGTTCTTGCATGCATATTTTCGAAAATAAATGCGCATGCTTCATTGAGTATGTTGATATCTTTTAAAAGTTATCTTAGGGTGTCTGTGCATTTGAAAATATAAATTCCTTGAATAGGTCTTTACTCTAATATATTATATTTTGAATATCCGCTGCTTTCTCCACAATAAGATACCATAAGACATGACACTATGAAAGTTACCAAAACAGACACTAGCCTTGCTGTAGCCATATCCGTGTCCTGCCTTATGTTCCTAACAGCGAGCCACAGAATTTAATCTACCAGCTTATTTATCTATATGGAGTCCGCACTGCGATTTGCTATCAATGATTTTTCCAAGAAACTTCATGTTATTTACTAATTCTAACGTGTTGCTGTCTAACACTAAACTAGTCTCAACTTACCTTACACTTTGAAGTGAGAGTTTGGAACACTTGGTTTTCCCAGAGTTTAAGAATAAATTATTAACCGTAAAACAATTCAAGGTTAAAGGCAACGCATTGTTAAGATTAAGATCAACAAAATTTTCTTTTTGTCTTTTGATGTTAAAGATCAATGAATTATCATCAGCAAACAGCACTATGTCAGTCAATTTCTCCACCATAAATTATTCCTAAACTTCCACAATATTTGTCTGCTAATTAAACTCACAGGAACTGACGTCAGACGACACACGCCTTGAGGATAAGTGCATAACCATTCTGCTAGGCTTATACCACCTTTTATTTTTTAAATTGCATCTGTAATTATTTGAAGCCGTAGCAGCAACAGAAATACACATTCTGTGAACATTTCAACTCTCTGCCTATATGTATCATATTTCATGAGATGCACCCCGCTGAGCATCATATAAGACATGATTATAATACATTTATACACACATTGACATGTCGTCATACTGAAAAATTTCATTTCATAGACACCAATATTTGTATTGGAAAATATTTTTATTTGACTAAGGATAGGTATTACCTATCTAGGTTTTATACAAAACAGATAGCACAGTCACTATCTTATTTTATTTTGAACTCAGTCAAGTTTTTGACTAATGAAACGCCTGCTTCTATTGAGCAGTGTAATAATAATGACATGTACTCCTTGGAATCTGTTCCAAGCTCTTTTAATTAACCCATAGGACAACAGAGAGTAACTCTGGCAGTAATATTAATATTTGTATAAATATACCTTCATCTTGCCCATTAAATCAAATTACTAGTAATGAAAAATTTAAAAGTAAGAATATTTTAAACGTGGTTCATCAAAATATACAGGGCATGTTAAATAAAGAACGGGAAATTGAGTTATTCATGAACTGTAATAATATTGATATTTTATGTATAACAGAGCACTTTTTAAAGAGTTATCAGTTCATGTTCAACTTTAATAACCACCACGTTGCTAGTTCGTTCAACAGAAAAACAGCTGATCGCGGTGGCTCCTTAATACTTGTAAATAATAGTTTTAAATATAAGGAACGAGTTGACATAGTGAGCCTGTCTGTTGAGCGTACCATGGAAATAGCCTGTATTGAACTTGAACAACTTATTGTAATGAGCGTATACAGACCACCAGATTCATCCTTTGATTTATTCGAAAAGAAAATGGATGAAGTGTTGATTAAAATCAGCGATAAAAACAATTTTTTTATAATTTGTGGTGATTTTAATGTTAATCTGTTAGAGGATAATAATATTTGTGCTAGATTAAAATCTTTATTTTTATGTCACAACATGAACTATCTGTTTTTGGAGCTTACTAGAATTACTGCAACATCTGCTACCTGCATTGACACATTTTCAGATCGGTCATCAATAAATTAACCTCTGATCACTCTGGTCAGATAGGTATATTCAATATTAACATAAAAAAGGACCAAAAAGAGGATATTACATGTGTGCCCGTTAGTGACACTCGGCTTGAACACTACAGGAATAATATTTTAGATAAACTATGGGAAATACCATACAGTGACGATCCAAATTTGTTGTACAACTCAGTATTTAACCTTGTCAAAAATGAATATGATACGGTATTTAAATCAAAAACTATAAAAGTTAATAACAAAGCTTTGTTTAGTGATTGGGCGACAGTTGGAATTCATAGGAGCAGACGAAGATGATATGAACTCTATGAAGAGAAATCATATAACAAAAATACGGCCTTTCTAGATTATGTTCGTAGTTATTCAAAAATGTTTAAACGCGTTTGTGCCGTAGCTAAATCTTATTTCATTAAAAACAAAATTGGATCTAGTAGCAGTGTAATGAAAACGACTTGGCAAATTATAAACAGAGAGACTGGAAAGGCCAAAGCTACACATAATAACTTCAAGCTTAAGATAGATAATCAATTGCTAAGTACAGACCTAGAAGTAGCAAAAGCTTTCGAAAATTTCTTTACGGACATTCCAGTTTCAACAACCAAGTCTTTAAATTCATCTCCCGCTGCTGCTGAATCTATACTTAAACAAAACTTTGAGGAATTTAAAACAGATTTTAAATTTAGGCACGTAAATAATGAAGACATTGTAAAAGCGTTTAAATCCCTGGAAATGAAAAAGACAGCTGACGCCCATGGTCTATCAGTAAAAATTATTAGTTCCATTGTAGATTGTATTGCACCTCACCTTTGTTGTATATTTAATCAATGTATAGATAATGGTGTGTTTCCTGACTTGATGAAACTAAGTAAAGTTATACCTTTATTCAAAGCTGGTAGTACATCAGACCCCACCAATTTTAGACCCATATCGATACTACCAACGCTTAGCAAAATATTTGAAAAACTCATACTTAATCAATTGCAAAGTCATTTTTATCTCAATAATTTAATTCACATTGCTCAGTTTGGTTTCACAAAGGGTCGTTCAACAGCCGATGCTGGTGTTGAACTAATCGACAATATTTTTGATGCCTGGGAAGACGCAATGGATGCAATAGGTGTCTTCTGCGATCTATCCAAGGCTTTTGATTGCGTCCATCATGACACTCTTGTCAGGAAGTTACGCCATTATGGTGTAAAAGATCAGGCACTTGGCCTTCTGGAGTCATATCTAACAGATAGGGTTCAGATGATCGATGTTAATGGGAAAAGATCACCTGGGTCTTTAATAAGTATGGGCGTACCGCAAGGTTCTATTCTTGGTCCTTTCTTGTTTTTAGTATATATTAATGATTTACCTTACCTTGTTAAAGCAAAACATGGGTTAGTATTGTTTGCCGATGATACTTCTTTGATATTTAAAGTTAAAAGACAGCAATCAAATTATGACGAGGTAAACAATGCTATCTCTAGTATAGTGAACTGGTTTACTGTTAACAATTTATTACTTAATGAAAAGAAAACTAAATGTATTAAATTCGTGTTACCCAATGTGAACCCGGTAACTACAGATATATTTATAAAAGGACAGAGATTGGACCTTGTGCAGTCGACTGTCTTTTTGGGCATTACTTTAGACGCCAAACTACAATGGGATCCTCATATAAATAAATTGTCGAAAAGACTGAGTTCGGCAGCGTTCGCAGTTAAAAAAATTAGAGCTCTTACCGCCGTAGACACCGCTAGACTAGTCTACTTTAGTTACTTTCATAGTCTAATGACCTATGGTATTTTATTGTGGGGTCACGCTGCGAATGCTAATAGTATATTTATCCTGCAGAAACGGGCTGTTCGTGCAATTTATAGATTAGGGCCTAGAGTGGCACTGAGGGAAAAGTTTAAAGAAATCAATATTCTGACATTTGTGTCTCAATATATCTATGACAATCTTGTGTATGTAAAAAGAAATATAACTAATTTTCAGAAGTACAGTGATATCCACAATTTTAATACTAGAAATAAAGACAAGTTGGTTGCTTATGTAAGCCGACTACATAAAATTAGTAATTCTTTTAAAGGCAATTGTATACGCTATTACAATAAGGTCCCTACTGATATTAAAAACTTACCTTTAGACAAGTTTAAAATAATAATAAAACAGAAATTGTATAAAAAAGGTTACTATAGGATATCTGATTACTTAGAGGACAGATGTCCATGGGAATAGATTGTTTGAGTAACAGGCTGTTTCGATATATAATTAGCATTCATTTTGTAATTTGACAATATTTTATTTAAAAAAGGAAACGCAAAAGATGCGACGACTGTGGAGTTTCTTCGGTGAGCTCTTCTCCACAGATTCCGCCATTGTGTTAGTGAACTCACCCAAAAAAATGTCATGACGGATCTAAGTGATATAACAACATCCTATGGAAATAAATGATTTTTTATTTTGATTTTGATTTTGATTTTGAGCTGACGGACACACAATCTGTGTGTCCGTCAGCTCAGATAGGTTCCCGGTTGGGACTTTTTGGGTACGGCACCTTAAAAATAGGCTTTTTTGGTGCCTTGATCCTACAAAAGCAGTGTAAAATTGTGTCATCATGCTCAGCCTATATCAACCCACCGCTGGGCACAGGCCTCTTCTCTATAGCGCCAACCCCTACGGTCCTGTGCCATCCGCATCCATTGACATCCTGTCGACTTTAGTATATCGTCGGACCATCGGGCAGGTGGTCTGCCCACTCGCCTTGTTTCTCCCCTTGGCCGCCACTCTGTGACTGCTTTGGTCCACCGTCCGTCATCCCGTCTAGTAAGTGTCCCACCCATCTCCACCTCAGTCTCGTTATCCGCTTACCTACATCTTCGAACTTCGTCTTTCGTCGAATTTCGACGTTTGGCACGCGGTCAACGAGAGAGATACCTAACATGGAACGCTCCATTGCTCGTTGGGCCATCTTGATTTTGTGTATAATTTGCTTAGTGAGCGTCCATGTTTCGGCTGCATAGGCGAGGATAGTAAAAAACACATTGGTTATATACCTTAGTCTTAAGGCAATGTGGCAGTTTGGACTTAAAGACTTCGTCCAGCTTCCCGATAGCAGCCCACTCTATCCATCCATCGCAGTCAAAGGATAAACGTAAAGTTTTGTGTTTAGTATCTATTTCTCCACCTTACATCTATCTTTACAGGGTTAACCTAATGCGGTACAGTAGTTATATTATAACGAATTGGTAAACAAACCGACATATGCACATTTTACTTATTTATACTACATTATACTCATTCTACAAACCCCAATGAACATCAATAAGTAATTACCCGGAACGTTATTATGGAAGGCGTTTAACACTGTTACTATATCACACACTATGTCTGACATTATGTTACACTTAATATTGTACACATAATGAACTATATCCAATTAAGGTCAAGACTTGAAGAGGCGGAGAGGATAGCGGAGCGGTCAGCAGATGACTATTTCTGGTATAGCACCATTAAAACATAAACATATATATTCAGACATAAACTTTGCTTCTGGCCCCACATTAGGATACCCTATGTCATTGGAACACGAAACAGCTACGTCACACATTTAATACACAGCCAAGACTTGGGGATTTTTTCGCCACAGCTGATCCCGGGACCTCTCCTTGGGAGATCTTCAATACCGCAATACCACAGACATCGTCAGAGATGTGTATTTTATGTTTATTTCACAAATGGATAAACAGCTGTTGGCTGACAAGTTTTTTGTTTCTTTTCCTCATAACAAAGTAAATAAAAGTTGCATCAGAGGTCCTAATAAGGCAGCCTGAAAACTTCTGACAGTTCGGTTGACCACTAATCCGACAGCCCTCCATCAACCCACCAGTGTGTTAGAGTAGGGCTCAATATTACTAGCATTACTATCCTCGCTAAAGGGATACTAATAGGCTATATTTATTTATTTAATGGGTCAAGTCAAGTCAAAAGTATTTTTTTTATCGCTGTAGATATTTTATATACTTAGCAAACTTCATTGCAAACGGTAAACAGCTGTTGGCTGAAGATAAATTTATATTTTCCTTTTAATAATAACAAAGAGGTTTTCCTCATAATCTCCTCACAAAGATCCCGACACAAAAGAGATCACTTACATCGGAACTTCTTTCAATTTATTAACGCAAGCGTGGCTACTAATGTGCACCATTTAACTAGAGCAGACGGTTTATTCCGCTTTGATCAGCTGGACGGCAATGGATTACTTCGTGAAGAAAATTCAATCTCCATGCTGCGGCTATAGGCTAGCCCCCTGTCACGCAAAATAAAGTATTGAATAACTGGTTAAAATCTGCTATTTTTATGTTTTGATAAGCTGGGCTGAGGATAGACTACGTTCTGGTTCTAAACTTGGGACACAAGTAACCAATCACACCTCATCATTATCAGCATAATCATTACACGCTACTTATCTTGGTTATGCGGAGCCCGCATCTAGCATTTTCTTACTTATATGAAAAAAAGTCTTTAATAATAAAAAAAATAAAAATACCTGTACATTGACGTCTTTTTCCATATTTGATTCACTAATCTTCAATGAGAAGTCCTTAATTTACTTATAGGACACATATGAATATATGTGGAGCTACGACACAATGACGCGACTGCGCTACAACTCATATATACCCATATAAAACAGGTGTCAAATAATACGGTATTTGACAAGGTAGTCCAATAAATCTAGAAACGTGTCTCAAGCTGAACCTTTAACACAAAAACGTTTGATAATATCAGAATTTTATTTTTCTACTATTTTATAAACTCAAATTTGAGTTAAAAAGATAACATTTAACTAAGACGTTGCATGCCAGTATTTCATAGAACTCGTGAATAAAAAAAAAACCTGTTTTGACAGTTCCTAAAAAGTATCTATTTTGACTAGCCGTCAAATACCGTATTGTTGGAACCATGTTAGATGCAACTCAAAAGCAACTCTAAGATATGGGGAGTCGCAGTCATATCGTCATAGTCCTGTGTGCGGATACACCACGACTTTGCTAGAGCGGTGCAACTCATATATGCCCATATACAACAGGTTTCAAACAATTGTTGGAACCCGGTTTGCATGCAATTCTAAAGTATGGGGAGTCACAGTTGTGTCGTCATTGCGTAGCCTTATGTGCATATACACCACGACAACTCGACTGCGGCGTATCTCATATATGCCCAGATAAAACAGGTTACAAATAATTGTTGTAACCATGTCTGCATGCAACTTAAATGCAACTCTAAAGTATGGGGAGTCATAGTCGTGTCGTGCGGATACACCACGACGACGCGACTGCAGCGCAACTCATATAAAAACAGGTTTCAAACAATTGTTGGAACCCTGTTTGCATGCAGAGTACTAAAATGCAACTCTGAAGTATGGGGAATCGTTGTGTTGTCATTGCGTTGCCTTAGGTGCGGATACACCACGACGATTCGACTGGGGCGTACATCATATATGCCCAGATAAAACAGGTCACAAACAATTGTTGGAACCCTGTTTGCATGCAACTTAAATGCAACTGTAAAGTATGGGGAGTCGCAGTCGTGTCGTCATTGCGTAGCCCTATGTGCGGATACACCACGACGATGCGACTGCGGCGCAACTCATATATGCCCATATAAAACTGGTTTCTAATAATTGGTGGAACCCTGTTTGCATGCAACTAAAATGCAACTCTAAAGTATGGGGAATCGCAGTTGTGTCGTCATTGCATAACCTTAGGTGCGGATACACCACGACGACTCGACTGCAGCGCAACTCATATATGCCCATATAAAACTGGTTTCAAATAATTGATGGAAACCTGTTTGCACGAAACTCTAAAGTCGGGAGTCTGGGAGTCGCAGTGATGTCATCATTACGTAACCCCATGTGCGGATGACTTAAGTGTCATCTAATTTAATAACCTTTATTCTGTGTTCTGTGCTGAATGCTGTTTTATAAATAAACAAATAAATACCAATTTGAACACGCAGTCTGTGGATTTAATTTGTTAAAGAACCCCTCAGGGCGGCGGTCACAACTGCGGGCCCATTTAGACAGCTAGAACTTCTGCTCACCGCCGTAATGGTCTCTAACAACGGCGATACACCGTGTTACAAATCTTACTGCTTAAGATACTTGGTGTGTGTCTGGCTGTGAGGATGACCTCCTTCCCAGCTAGATACCGTCTAGGAAATTTCCAATTCTTCGCTGAAGGAGGTTCTCTGCGTCTCCTTGCCAACAGCAAGTGACACACTGTTCTACTTAATTCTAAAAGCACGGCACCTCCCAGCGAGGTTTCAAACGCACGTGCGACTGTTCAGATCGCTTGCACTAAGGTCGGTTCCCGCATTCCGGTGGATGTCTCTCAGTGCAAGGCTCAACCTTGAGGTTTTGTTGAAGTAGGCTTCGGCATATCTGCAGTGCTGATTTCCAGCAAACAAAAATCACGTTTGGATGGCGGTTAACCTAACCAGCTATAGGCTCTTATACGAAGGAGAATTCACAAAACTTCACGCATCCAAATATTGTTCAATCCACAGCGAACGGCGTACGAGGCTGTCTCTCAGCTAATAAAACTCGCGGTTGCAAGACCTATTCCTCCAAACTCTCGGATTCCGACGCAGGCTTGGAGTACATCGCCATATTTTACGCCGGACTGTCGGAAGTCAAGTTACATTTTTAATAGACATCGTATCGTCATATCATATCTTAGACAAAAGGTGCGTTCCGAATTCAACTCAACTCGATTGTTCAATCCACATCGACCGGGGAATCGAACTGCGTTTGGTTCCAAACACAATAGATGGAGTCAATCTGTAGAGTTACTTTACCTGTCTTCTCCCACAGTAGTCCAAACATAGAGAAGAGGCACAATATTACGTGTACGACGCATATTTGTAAATATCTACAGTAATAAATTTGTTTGTGATGAAGTCAAAGTCAAAGTCAAAGTTCTTTATTACTGTAGATATTAACATATAATTAGAAAACATCATTCTTTGCCTATTCTCTACATTAGACCACTGTGGGAGAAGAAGGGCGTAGAAAATCTCACAGATTAATTTTTAGATCTCTTTTAAAAATTGGGTGTGCTTAACTAAAACAAATATTACAATATTAAGTATTATGATTAATAAGCAGCAATAAATAATTACAAAATTAATAACAGAAAGATATGTGTTGAGCTAGATTAACCCCATACAGTCCCGACATTTAAGTTATCTTGAACATTGTTATATCCCTTTTTCGACAAAGTAGCTTTAATATGCAAATTTAAAATTACTCATGTGGCAATTTCAAAATCTTCAGAGGTATATTATTGTAGTAGAGAATGCACTGACCCTTGAAAGAATTGCTAACCTTCGCGAGTCTAAACCGGGGCGCAAGTAGTCTGTGATCATTTCTTAGGTAAACAATACTGATTACTCTGGAACAACCCGCTGACATATCCCTACCTTTAATTATCTGTTGGGTGGGTTCACATTTTTATCCCTGTTCGTCTGCTGGTCGAAACGGCGTCTTTTGTTTTTTCTAGCAGCCGTAATAGAATTCGAAATGTTAGTGAGTTCGTGTGAACTCGTGGTGATTGATAGGTACTGTGGTGGTGTAAATAACTTTTATAGGAGTTGTGGGGCTCTATTACGGTAGACAAAGACTGTTCAGTGGCAATGACGCGACGAAGACTGTCAATGGTATCCATTAACTGACTACAGTGTTATCCTTTTTTCTTTTATTAACGACTAGTCATTGAATGGCCTTAATTGATTCCATTAACTGCCGTTAAAAATATCATCTATGTTATACCTAGTCGGTCCATAAGTTCTGTCACAAATATTTTGCCGCATAGTAAATAATACCAAGTTTTATTTTATTTAATACTATATATGGTTTGAAAGCTCATTATATACTGATAAATTAGAACGATTATTGGATTTAAATGCTTAAAGCCATATTACATAAATGCTAGTTTCTTCAGAGATTTTGCACTTTTTTACCCAATCAAAAATACGAATGTGATTCACTTTATCTTTTTTCCATGACTCTTAAAACCTTTCAAACTTACGTGAGATTTTAGTCAGAACCCTCCCTGAACCCGTTACCTTCATTTTGAAGCATAAGATAATAAGTCTAGGTAAAACTAATGTTCATATTCACATTTTACGTAGTGTACTTGTTGCCCAATCAAATGCTAGTTGTTAAGCATGGTCTAAAATCGAGGTTCCAGAAAAAAAAAAAAAAAACTTGTTGGTTATCTGGAACACTGTTTTTTTATTAAATTTGTGGTAAGTGGTATTTTTGTCAGTTGCGGCGTGTTTTGGGTTCGCGATTGTCTCAAGATATAAGATTTTTTGTCATATTGCGATAATCGTACAAAATGTATTGTATTGCAATTTGATTCGTATAAAATAAGCTTTTAATCATGTATAATACGAATAAGAAAAAGTTTATTGCTGAGTTTTATCTATCAAAAACCTTGTGGCAGAACTTAAGGACTGACTAGGTAGGTATATACCTTTAGATATGAGTACCTAAAGTTGAACGTCATCATTATCCAGGCTCCAATATTGTTGAAATTATAGTTTAAAGGGCTGAGGCTATCTTGACTACAATCTACAGCGAGATAAGTTGTACAATTACGAAAATAATCTTTATTTTAGATAATTCACAAAATTCCAGATTACTTTAAAAATACATAGAATCATAAAAGTGTAATACGCATACAGAGAGTCAAGTAAAAGTGTTATTTACACGGGAATAAATTTCAACGTCGCTAAAAGTCATAATTTTCGATTTACAGGTCCATAACAATGGGAGAGGAAAAGTAAAATTTCCGGTTTGTTCTTGTTTATTTAGGGAACTTTCATCTTAAAGTTAGCATCAGTTTGCTGTCTGGTATTTTGGGTGGTTGGTGTATGCTTTGAGTTCACAAAATTTTGCGCTGCATAAAGTGTGGATGTATCTAATTGAATCTGTTCTACAGTAAAAGCTGTTTAGAACGATGTTCCTAATAATAATAACCCTATAAAGGACATTGTTCTTCACATAAATAAAAAAATATACATTCTTCTTTGTGACTTTTATGGTAAAAGGATTTTAAATAATCTATATATGATATATATCCGGGGGCATATCATGCTACTAATGAAAAGCCTACCACACGCCTTCCGCGTGCAGTTCACACGCATATTATGCACCTATTAGAAGCTCCTGCTATATGGAGAGAGCGTTTGATAAGCATGTGATATGCGTGTGAGCTGCGTGTGATACGCGTGTGATATACTTGAGGAAGCCTTGTCAATTAGTAGCATTACCCCCATGGTAAAAGATAAACTACGATAACATGGCGCGAACTCCACTACTCCAGAGGTACACTGTCACACTCACTCGCGTCGCAAACACAGATGCTGTCTCACCGTCGGGTAGTTGAGGGGTTTAACACAAGCGACGTGTTTTTCTTGTACCATGGTACGGAACCCTTCGGGTGTAAGTCCAAATCGCAACTGACCGTTTTTTAACAAATGGCGTGAAACATATTCCGTGAAAATTTATGGGCAAGATCGCGAAGCACCACCTGGAAAAATGTAACACTTCTTAAGTACATTGGGATACTTTCTGAGCAGGTATTTTTCATAACTTTTGTGTGCAATATAGAAGTTTATGTGACTGATAATATAATATATAATAATAATAATAACATCATGGAGGGCATTAAAACTCGAGGGTGGGTTTATGAAATGAGCCGAAGGCGACTTTCATAATAATATCACTCGAGAGTTTTAATGCCTAATTATGTACAGTTACATACACTAGTTTATCTACACACATATCATAAGCTCTCTCTGATGTGTTCAGGAACAGCATGTTTGACTGGCATTGTGGCAATGAGTTGTTTAGCTTGTTCTGTAGTACTAACTTCACAGACAAAGTAGGGGCGGTACGCAGGCGGGCGTCGGCGTTCGAAATTTGAATGTCACAATATGTAGAAAATTTACACACTATGGTCATAATGTTCAATATTCAGATAAGAAATGAGTTTTTACAAAATAGTTTAACATTATGCTGATCGTAACGTGCGGTTTTTGGGCGCAGTAAAGAGGGTTTATGATACGTGTGTAGATAAAAGAAATTATGATTTTATTATGAATCTTTATTTCCAACCATCTCGCCAACGTAACACTTAAGGTAACATTTTACCAAAATTTTTTTGTTTGTTTTAAAGTTATTCATTCCTTCTTATAACCACTTGACCTTCCGTCCCGCGCTCGATACACCCTAAGGAGAACAAACACGACTTCGGTACGATTTTTAGAACCTCCATTACTTTAAATACCCAGTATTTAATATTTCATTACTAAAAATTTAATAGGTATATGTACTCGCACAAAAGTCTGTCGTTTTACGTTTTTCCGTGTACAATGGTAAATGTGCTGTGCGGGTCCGATGTCCTACTCACACTTGACTGGTTTTTAATATCCGTGCAATCCGTTGGGTTTTACCATTGTTATTTTACGTTTCTTCAATTATGGCCTGAATCATCTTTGTTGCGTTTTGGAAACCGAGTGAAAGGCACACTGAAAAAAAACCCTTGTTATTCGTAGCTAAACTTTCGTCTACGTATAACATAGAAAAAGTGACCACAAAACTATAGCAATACGTAACCAAATCTAGTTTGGTTATTTTTTAACGAAACTGTTTTGTAATTAATGTTAACACTATTTTGTTTAAGTCATACCAAGGTGCTTACTTAAAGGTAGGCCTACTTACATGCAGTTAGGAAGCCAATTGTTTGTTTACCTCAGCCATTTTTTACAAAATAGTTTGACTGTTATTAACTAAACTAATGAGTTGTTTTAGCTGTTGTTTTGTTACTATAACCTGATATATTAGTTAATTTAGATAACTTGTTTTGTTAATTTTTACAAAACAGTTTGACTGTTATTAACTAAACTAATGAGTTGTTGTAGCTGTTGTTTTGTTACTATAACCTGATATATTAGTTAATTTAGATAACTTGTTTTGTTAATTTTTACAAAACAGTTTGACTGTTATTAACTAAACTAATGAGTTGTTTTAGCTGTTGTTTTGTTACTATAACCTGATATATTAGTTAATTTAGATAACTTGTTTTGTTAATTTTTACAAAACAGTTTGACTGTTATTAACTAAACTAATGAGTTGTTTTAGCTGTTGTTTTGTTACTATAACCTGATATATTAGTTAATTTAGATAACTTGTTTTGTTAATTTTTACAAAACAGTTTGACTGTTATTAACTAAACTAATGAGTTGTTTTAGCTGTTGTTTTGTTACTATAACCTGATATATTAGTTAATTTAGATAACTTGTTTTGTTAATTTTTACAAAACAGTTTGACTGTTAGTAACAAAACTTTGCTTTTTTTTAGCTGTAGTAGTTTGTTTATATGGTATTTAGTACTTCTGTAGTGTGTAGCCTAATTTATATTAGCTATCTGAGCGTTTTAGCATGGCAATAAGCGGTAATTTCCCTTTTGTTAATATTTCAAGAATCACCGATTAGATTGACATTATTTTCAAATCAATCTAATCGGTGATTCTTGAAATATTAACAAATGGGAATTACCGCTTATTGCCATGCTAAAACGCTCAGATAGCTAATATAAATTAGGCTACACACTACAGAAGTACTAAATACCATATAAACAAAAAACAACAGCTAAAACACACAAAAAAAATTGTACTACCTATATAAAATTTAAAAGTAGGCAGATAAATAAAAGGAATTGTTTTACAAATGTAATTGTTGTATTGTTAGACTTCAGAAATTTTACAATGTAAGAACCATTATCACATAAATCAAAATCTCAAAACAACGGGAATCTTTTTCCCAATGTCCCAGTGTCCTCCTGTGACTGTAGGCCATACTCGTACGTTGTAGAATTATTAGTACCCTGTGAGGCCTGTGATCTATTCGGCTCAGACGACTGATCTTCATATGTCTGAAACTGAGAAAACCATGTGATTAGGGCGTATTAATCTATTTCGGTTAGGTAACGACGTAGTGGTAAGGAAATAGAGGTACCTATTGAATTACTGTTGATTGTTAAATATACTTCTGTTTCTATAGCCATACTTTCCTCCCCCGGTAGGTACGTTAGACACAGATGCAAGCTAGCGTTATTTATAGGTTTGGGTGCCGAGGTACTAACTTTTGGCGCGTTGGCACCATGCTGGCGCGGCAGGCACGTTATGCCTTTTTACCCCAAGATTGGCATAGCTTTAGCTTACCACAAGATAATGAAAGGAAATGATTAGGTAAATACTTACCTTTGAATTGAGTAAAATACACTTCCAGGCCCCACTGCTGCTGATAATCTTCGAGAGCATCTGGGCTCTGCTCGGCCATGGTTCTCTCACTCATTTTTAAGTAGGTAGCTGACTGAATAAAGATTCTTCTTCTGATGAGAGAGACGACAAGCACAGAACTATTTTACTTTGGGGTTTTATGAAAAACGGAGACCCGTCTTCACACGATTGTCCCGAGAGACGCAAGCGCAAGCAGCAAAATGAATAGAAAATCAACGTGTTTGACATGGCGTGTCGCGTCGTCGTCGCGTCGATCGTAGCAAAATGCAGTTTTTGAAATTTTTCGCTCTTGCACAGATTAATAAAGAGTTGCTCTTGTCACTGTGCCGCACGGTCGGATTTTGTTTGAAAAGACTCCATTCAACTCGCGCGAGGACTGTTGGTAGTTCGTCATGCCGTAAACAAAAGTGTTTGGTTGTAAACAATCAAAATACGGCTAACAGTGGATAACGCTATGTTTAGTTCAACATATTAGTTTGTTGTTAATTACATTAGTTTTGTTGAATTGCAGTTTTGTGTGCAAAAAATAACAAACTTAATTGAGATAATAGTAACAAGATGTTTGTTTAGTGTTTAACAATAATAATTGTTTGATAGTTCAGCAAGCCTTTAGTAACGAATAGTCTAAGAATTAGTATCAACTAAGTAAACATGTATTGTTGCAAGTTACCAATCCAATTTGTTTACTTCATTAAGGTTATACATGACTAAATCTTAGCTATTAAACAACCGAACTGAAAATAACCAAACCAGTTTTGTGCTTCGTAAATAAACCACTTTAATTATTTCAAATTAAGTTTATTGACGACTAACTGAAGTATGGTTAAAAAGGCGATAACCGAAAAAGTTTTGTTATTAATTTTTTTCAGTGCAAGGCTGCTCGATTCGCAGTATCCTTTATTGGACATTCGCATGCAGTGACGTAGCACCTTCTATAGCAATACACATAGTATTTGATTTTTATTTTAAACATAGATGATTGATATGTATCAAATTTGCGACTTTTATTAGTAGTTTATGTGACTGCTACATAATGGAGGGCATTATTACTCGAGAGTGGGTTTATGAAACGAGCCGAAGGTGAGTTTCATAATAATAGCACTCGAGAGTTTTAATGCCTAATTATGTACAGTTACATACCCTAGTATATCTAAACACATATCATAAGCTCTCTTTGATGTGTTCAGGAACCGCATGTTTGACTGGCATTGTGGCAATGAGTTGTTTAGCTTGTTCTGTAGTACTAACTTCACATACAAAGTAGGGGCGGCACGCAGGCGGGCGTCGGCGTTCGAAATTTGAATGTCATAATATGTAGAAAAATTACACATTATGGTATGACCATAATGTGTAATTTTTCTACATGTTCAAATTTTCAGATAAGAAATGAGTTTTTACCAAATATGTAGTTTTACATTATGCTGGTCTTAACGTGCGTTTTTTAGACGCAGTAAAGAGAGTTTATGATACGTGTGTAGATATAATCCTATATAAAATATATATCTCATCAATCCATAGAACTTTACTATACCTCCCTTTCATCATCACTAACAAAAACGGAGTCAAAGATCAGTAAACGTGAATATCAACATGAGTCGTTTACTGGGCCTTGCGTTTCTGAGCCTACACGAAAGGGCAAGAAGGGCAGGAAATTAAATAATTATTATTTGCTACCCGAGTCACGTGCGGGTACCCGGCTACCCGAAAGTGGGGTAACACACGGGTTGTGGGGTCCCAGCCACGTGAATATCTTGCAAATATATTTTTACATAATACATTGTGCCTATATCGTCACTGCACTGAGAGTTGAATAAAAAAAACAGTCCAGTGCGAGTCAAACTGGCGCACGAAGGGTTCCGTACCAGCATACAATGGTAGGGATGGTTTGGAGTGAATAGTTTGGATTTTACCTAGCAAAATGTTGTTTACAAAGTTAATTGTGCGGCTACTTTAAGCTACTTTACTTTACATAAGTTTGTATGTGGTATTGAAAGAATTGTTGTATGGAAGCCATCTTAAATATTTAATTTAATCTGTTTTTTAGTATTTGTTGTAATAGCGGCAATACAAAAACATCATCTGTGAAATTTTCAACCGTTTACAATCACGGTTCATGAGATACAGCCTGGTGACTTGTGGTGGTGGAGGCTTAGACATAGGGTTCTGTTTGGCACCCTTCGGGTACGGAACCCTAAGTAACTATGACTAAAAAAATCAAAACAAACGACTCAATAAGTCAAAACTGATGTCTAAAATTTGGGTTATTGTTTCCTTGTTAAGCTGACAACTGTCTAACTGCTAAACCGATTTTGAAAAAACAGGGCTAAGAACCTTTGCTGGTAAGAATACTATCATTTACTTTATTTTCGTTTTCTTTATTCTGTTGATAACAGATATGGTTAATAGTGTATTAAATATACCAAACATAATTTGATTTAATTTCATTTTTTTTTATTCTTCCAAAACTTATATTCGATTTAAATGTTGTTTGAAATTATTTGTTTCCCAATTACTAGTATTTTTGCATTTGAAGAAGACTTATTATTGGCATTTATAGTACTGTTTCTTCTAGAAATCTGCAATTCATGTAATGATTATACTGTTAGTCTGCTTAATAAATACATAATAATAGTTTATGTGACTGCTACATAATGTAGGGCCTAATTGTAATGCCTAATTATGTACAGTTACATATAATAGTTTATCTACACACATATCATAAGCTCTCTTTGATGTGTTCAGGAACCGCATGTTTGACCGGCATTGTGGCATTGATCAGTGCTCTGCAGTTGTTTAGCTTGTTCTGTAGTACCAACTTCACAGACAAACTAGGGGCGGCACGTAGGCGGGCGTCGGCGTTCGAAATTTGAATGTCATAATTTGACAAATTTTTGTACATTATGGTCATAATGTACAAATTTTCAGATAAGAAATGAGGTTTTTAGACGCAGTAAAGTGGGTTAATGATACGTGTGTAGATAAATAAATAAATCATTATCAGAAAATCGCATTAAAATCCCGTTTAACCACAATTTTGCCATGGACAGACAGACTCACAGACATACAGATGCTTCAAACTTATAATAAGCACCTCTCTTTATTTTCGGGCGTTAAAAACAGTCCTCTGTGGCATTGCGGTCGAGACTCCAAGCGAGAGGTCCCGTTCGAATCCGGCTGGGGAGGAAGAAAACAATCCCCAGGTTCTGGATGTTAATATGTTTGAAGACGTCATGCTTCTGGTTCCCAAGACACAGAGTATGCTCGTGTGGCCATACAGTAAGAAGTAATGTATTTTCCAAAAAAGTCATATTTTTTACATGCTTTTATTAGGTTCATCTGTAACTAAGTAACTAGGTAAACAAATCTTGCAAGTTAAATTTTACCCACTTTCCGGTTTGCTATTGAGCTAAAATTTGGACTTATTGTGTAAGTTCGGTGAAAATGTAATATGATGATACCATGATCTGATCATGGAGCCGGATAGTGGTTACAGGAACTCTGTAATATATAAACGCAATCCTACCGAGTTTGGGCTTCTTAGAATCGTCTCGGTTTGTAGTTGATGGATTAGTGAGGGATCGAGTTAATATGATGGTGGGACCTGAAGATGGACAGTGGAACTATTCAACGGCTACTAGTAAACCCCTCGAGTTTGGACTCGTTTGATTTGTTTTAACGTGAAAAATACATGCTTTTTTTATATGCTTTTCATGCCAAACGACCCGAATGGCCGAGTCGGCAGTGTCCCTGTCTACGAAGCTAAGGGTCCCGGGTTCGAGTCCCGGTGGGGGCAAATATTTACTTGATGGGAACGGATGTTTGTACCCTAGTCATGGTTGTTTATCTATCTAAGTATAATATTTATCTATATCAGTATGTGTATCGTTGTCTAGTACCCAAGATACAGGGAATCCTAGTTTGGGGCTAGATCAATGTGTGTAAATAGTGTCCAAGGTATTATTATTATAGTTTAATAAACTAACTATTTTTGTGGATGAAATGTACAATAGTTTGATCAACTTTTCGTTCTATTATTGATTCATGCTTAGCCCATATCGACCCACTGCTGGGTACAGGCCTCTTTTAGAGAGCGCGAATGTACACGGTGCTATGACAACTGCCATCCATTGAGATTCTGTCATTGTACATAAGACTCACTGACAGTTCGGTTCCCATACTTTTTTTGAATAAATGTAGCCCATCACTGTCCCCACTGAGGGGCACGGGCCTTCACCTGGATATAAATAAGAGTAATCCATGCTCTACCACGGTGCCTTAGTGCAGGTTGATGGAGGGATGTCGGGCTAGTGGCCGAACAGACTTTCAGAAGTTATCAAGCTGCCCTATGGGCTTTCACACAGCAATGAAAAATGTTATTCATAATTTATTTATTGCACCCAAATATTATATAGAAATATCAATATCTACTTAATAAAATATACAGGAACAAAATATGGCGACTGCCTACATACTAGGATCGATTTTAGTATCATTTAAAACAGAGCGTCACATAAAAAACATACAAGACCTAATATCAATTCAGTTGACCGATTTACTATGAGAACATATAGCATGTTATATGCCTAGTGTAGATGTCACCGTGAGATAGTCAAAACCGTTAGTTGATAAACTAACGTTTTTTTCTCGTTAGTCGGTCAACTATTGACAGACAGTAAAATGTAGCTTACTGCTTATGGCTTTACTTTATGGTGAAAACCGTTAAATAGTAAACTGGTTTAACCTTAAATTGCAAACGAAATGCGAGGGCAAACACTGCGGTAGCTTAGGTGAAGACTAGAGGCGGCAAGCGCAGCGAAGCCCCCGAATAATCCTCGTATTAGGTTGACATGTATTTATTTTTTATTTAACACGATTAAGAACAAAAGAAACGTTAATTCTAAACCTGTCGGTCTGGTTTACTATCTGTCGATAGTTGATCAACTAACGATTGACTATCTAACGGGGACATATACATATATGATCTCGTCCTCGAAATTCTAAAAAGAAAATAAATTGTAAGAAAACGTGAAACATTATTTAAACTTTCATGCGAGACCTCTCTTGATAGTAAAAGTGTACTTTACACGGTTAGCGGGAAAGCCTTCGAAGTTACAACGTCGCCTTTTAAACACTAGCTGAAACATCAAAATATGGACGAAAACCAACCCAATATATTTGAACACATTTTTGAAAGCAAGCACGGTACGATATTTTTTCCGCCTGGACGTTATTTTCGCAACATGGTAGCCGATAACCTGTTTCAGATACCCTTTTTATATCTAAACCAAGATTCACTGCTTTATATATATTTTTAGATTTATTTGAAGTATGTTAAGATAGCACTTAACTGAATAGAATCCCGCATTGTCGAAGCGGAGTGGGAGTAGACAGATAAATGGCAAGAAGAGGAATCTCAAGTTTAAAGATATATCTATCCTAAATGCTGGTCAAAAGTCAAAAGTCAAAATTTCTTTATTATTGCAGATATAATTATCAAACTTCTTTTTTTGCCTCTCTCTCTCTCTCTCTATTGGACCACTGTGGGAGAAGGAGGGCGAAAAAACTCCCACAGATTGATTTTTAAATCTCTTTTAAAATTGGTTTTGTTTTAATTATACAATTATTAGAATATTAAGGGGTTAAATATGGCCAGCGCCAGGGGACGCGAACAAAGAAATGCATCTCTAGCTTCAATTCTAGGCTAAACTAGACAACATAAAAATGTAGGATAAATATATGTTATAAAAGGTCTATTAGAGATAAGAATTGACTTTCAAAATTACCGGATTTATGTTATATTTAATACTTAAAAATATTTTTAGCAATGCGTTATTATTCATCTAAATGAACAAGCGCTCGGAGACGAAATCAGTTTCCTACATGAAACTTACACGCAAAAATAGGTAGAAAAAGGGAAAATGTTTAGTTGTTTTATTTTATTTTTAATGTAATTATTACAGAAGTTTATTAATATTTTCTATAATTTTCTTGGTCTCGGAGCTCGGGCTGCCCCGCGGGGCTCTGCGCGGGAGCATGCGTCAGTCTGCTTCGACGCGATGCGACGGGTATTTGTTTTCTTTGTCTTATTCACAATGCCATTGGCCCTTGTTCAGCCCTTAATTATTATAAATAATAAACAGAAATAAATAATTACAAAACTATTAACAGCGAGTTTCATGTTGAGTTAGATTAACCACATTATTACATCCCTTAGCCGATGTATGGAATTGAGGAAAATACCTGTAAATTATTTTTTATCTACACACGTATCATAAACCCTCTTTACTGCGTCCAAAAACCGCACGTTACGACCAGGATTATTTACTCTTGGCAAAAACTCATTTCTTATCTGAACATTGATGCATTATGACCATAATGTATCAATTTTCGACAAAGTATGACATTCAAATTTCGAACGCTGAGGCCTGCCTGCGGTGCCGCCCCTAGTTTGTCTGTGAAGTTGGTACTACTGAACAAGCTATTCAAGTGCAGAGCCATTATCAATGCCGGTCGAACATGCGGTTCCTGAACACACTTATGATATGTGTGTAGATAAACTAGTGTATATAACTGTACATAATTAGGCATTAAAACTCTCGAGTTATATTATAGTGAAACTCACTCCGAGTTTTAATGCCCTCTATTATGTATCAGTCACATAAACTACTATTAGTCCATGAATTATCCAGAGAATAGGTCTTCAAAAGGGCTCGCGCAATCTGAAACTTAATTTATACTTTATTTCGAAAGTTGTTTCTGAATTTCTGAATAGAACTAGTCCAGTTAGTAACTGAATTAGGTATGGCTTAGAGCGACAAGATAAATTTGTAGAGAGATACTACAAATTGGAATTAACATGCCTGATCTGTATCGTACAACAGAATGCTACAATGAAGATATTTATGACATTTATATTTGACACCTAAAAACATAAAATTTTGGGTGCTTTTATTTATTTAGTACCGTAAAATGCTGTAACATTGCCTGTGTTTTGAATTTTTTGTGTATAGTTCTGAAGGTATGCAGAAAATCATAACTCATTTTAATGTAAGTCCAAAATTAAACCTTACGCAGTACGTGTAAAGTGGTTTATTGCAAAAAAACTCACAGCTTCTACCTGAAATCTGCTTAACAAAAGGCAGGCAAAGTTAAAGCAAAAACTGGAACATTGCCTGCTCACACATCTTTGTAAATAGGCCGCTTAAAGAAAAATTTTCTTCTATGTATGCAAGATATTAATATGGTGTTTCTTATATTGTATACAAACTATGAGTCGATTTGCCATTTTTTTTTTTTGTAAAGTTGGAAAAGTCGTGTAAGCTTCTCTCAGATCTCCCTACAAAAGTGTGGAATAGTCAGGGTTGTCAAAAAATTCTATTTTTGAAAAATTTCTATTACTTATATTATATATTCATTTATTTTCATTTAGAAAAATTTACATTTAGAAGAAAAAACATTTAGAAAAATCAACATATATGTTTAAAAATAGGACTCTATCCTCATCTCGCTATAACTTATATTGAACTGGATTTGGAGTTGGCTAAATGTCTATTAATTTTACGATTGATTGTTTTTCTGCGTCATATGATGAATTTGTTTTAGACTACTAAACCTACTGCCACTTGTAGGATTTCCGGCGAATAATCTGCGTTATGTCTAGCACCTGGTTTCCTTCTGTTACTTTTTTCGCCATTTTTACTATTAGCCATAGTTGAATCCTGCCAAAAAAACAAAATACATAAATCAATACTTGATATCGTTATAGGTACGTTGGTTAAAACTTTGTTTTAATGTGCCTTTATGAAAGATTCTAGTAATGTTTGTTACAAAACAACTTAAGATATTTAAATAATTGCGGTTGATTTCGAGTCTGATATAAATTTAAGAAGTGGCAGCCCTAACCCCAGGCAATGTTTTTGTGTTTTAATGTGCAACCTTATACAACATTGCCTATGTCGATTTGAGTCTCAGGAAATCCTCTGGTACTTTGTTAATAAGTAAAATAGGAGAAAAGAGCATATATTCTTTGCTTTACCACTTTCTATGCAATAAAAAAGCCATAGAATACTTACAGATACATTTTGAAATCTACCTGGAAAAACACGTGCACTATTCGTCGAACTGAAACCAAGACTGACACTTTCTTTTTTAATCCATAGAGAAAAAAAGTCATCGGTGTTGCTGTATTCGTTATTGTTTATCTCCGAGTAGTGCCAGAGACAAAAAAGTGCCAGAGATAAGAAAACACAAATATCTTTGGAATAATGTAACTTTATTTGACTTTAGACAAAGTTGCAGCATTTTACGGTATTGATTTTCAATAAAAAATACGAATTTTAAGTAACTTGAAATGGGCCGTGTTTTAAACACCCATCAGCGGAAGTGTTGTCCTGAATATAATTATGGCACGTCTATGTAAGGGACAGAGCTATTCGTTAATCTACCTTCCTCTTTCCAAGCGAAAAAAGGAGAGGAGATAGACGCATTGCTCAGTACAATTAAATTTCTTAATTAAACTTTTGACCGCCATACATCAAATACAAAATGTGTCAATTAAACGCCCAACATGCCCAAGATCACACAAAACGCTTTGAACATATATTTATATATATATATATATATTTATATATAAAAATTACTGATTTTTTTCATAATTTTTATACCAAAATTTTTCTCTTTTAGAGCTCCGTATTAATCCCCAAATTTTATCAATTAGCTTATTTCCGTTTTTCAGTAAATTTGAAAAAAACACCTAATTTTCAAAGTATCCGGGCGGCGCGATGCTATTCCGCGCCGCCCGCTACCCCGCCAGTTCCGCTACCCCGCCAGAAGACGACGGGCGAATGCGGCGCCCCTCACCTCAACAGCTAGAACAGGGTCTTAATGGCGGTCTAACAACTAGGTTAATTTCGTCAAGGTCACGCGTTTTTAGAGATTTCCCTGTATTTGACTCGACTCGACTCGATGTCCTGGGTTCGAGTCCCGGTGGGGGCAAATATTTGTCTGATGAGAACGGATGTTTTACCCTTGTCATGGTTGTTTATCTATCTTATTATAATATTTATCTTTATAAGTATGTGTATCGATGTCTAGTACCCAAGTTACAGGGAATCCTATTTTGGGGCTAGATCAATGTGTGTAAATAGTGTCCAAGGTATTATTATTTAGACATATTTTAGTGTTGATTTGTAGCTCCTTAGCACTACCCGGGAGGACGTAAAGGGCTGTAGGTAGGTTCCAAGTATCTCCTTCGGACGTGAGCAGCTGCCTCCAGACGCTCTGTCCCTTACATAAAGTAAAGTAAAGTAAAGAAAAAGTAAAAAGTATTTTATCTACACAAGTATCATAAACCCTCTTTACTGCGTACAAAAACCGCACGCTACGATCAGCATAATGTTAAACTACTTGGTAAAAACTCATTTCTTATCTGCAAAATTGTCAGAATGAATTGACATTCAAATTTCGAACGCCGACGCCCGCCTTCTTGCCGCCCCTAGTTTGTCTGTGAAGTTGGTACTGACATTCAAATTTCGAACGCCGACGCCCGCCTGCGTGAGGTTGATACTACAGAACAAGCTAAACAACTGCAGAGCCACAATGCCGCTCAAACATGCGGTTCCTGAACACATCAAAGAGAGCTTATGATATGTGTGTAGATAAACTAGTGTATATAACTGTACATAATTAGGCATTCTGTACCAGGCACATAAACTACTATTATCTACACACGTACTGCTGCTTTACTGCGTACAAAAACCGCACGTTACGATCAGCATAATGTTAAACTACTTGGTAAAAACTCATTTCTTACCTGAAAAATTACATATTATGACATTCAAATTTCGAACTTCGACGCCCACCTGCGTGCCGCCCCTAGTTTTTCTGTGAAGTTGGTACCACAGCACAAGCTAAACAACTGCAGAGTCACAATGCCGGTCGAACATGCGGTTCCTGAACACATCAAAGAGAACTTATGATATGTGTATAGATAAACTAGTGTATGTAACTGTACATAATTAGGCATTAAAACTCTCGAGTGATATTATCGAATATTAATGCCCTCCATTATGTAGCAGTCACATAAACTACTATTTTGCTTGTTGTACTGAAGCTTGTTTTATGTCGCAAGAGTTGGCAGCTTGGTTACAGGTGTATGGGTGGAGGAACCAGGGGAATCTTTGAGCACAAGTTGTATTAGTTGACGGGACAGGTACTCTGAAAACTCTTTTCGTTAAGAGATTATGGTAGTTTGCAGCGTTAATGGTTTTGCGGTGCATTAACTTACTCGAATTGTCGAATATCGAAAGGCAAAAAATATAATTATCACCAAAATATTTTTTTCCTACCGAAAATGGATAAATGAACACCAAAAGTTGCAAAAAATATCAGGGCAAAATACTGCGGTAACTTATGTGAAGGGTAAAGGGGGTGAGCGAAGCGAAGCCCCCTTTTTCCTTCGTGTTAGGTTGAACATGTAAGAACAACGAAAAATACTTAAAACATAAACGTAAGTACACAAAACATAAAAAGAAGCTTGGTGATCATTTATCCAAACACAATTTGGTGGACATTTATCCATTCTGGCAGCCATTTCGAATTTATTGGTAGTAAAATAGGTGCGTTTTTGGTAATCGTTTAAACACAAGCCTTAACGAAATATGTATACTACTCAAAAGAAAATAGGGGCCACTAAGTATTTTGATTACTACGTGAAAAATATAGTAAACAGTAATGTATATTTATTAAAATAACATGTAACAAGGCTTTTGTTTTAACTTATCCTTTCGTTAGTGGGGCGAATTTTGAAAGAAAGATGGCGTCTGTGAAACCCAAAATGACCAGGCTCACAGGCGGAGACCTTGGCCCCCCCTTTTATAATTTTATTTGGAATTTCTCTAGATCTTATAAGAATTATGGTAATAATTGGATTCTTACTTGATCTTAACTATATCCTTTGCCTTTCTCTGTAAATTGCGCTTTTATTCCAATTGAATTGCACTAAAATGGTGATGTTCAATATACAGTACCCTAAAGTTTAGTAGATTTTTATGTATTATTTCTGAATAAAACATTATTTGGATCCGTTGATTAATTATAATTACACGTTAGTGTATCCAAAATAGTAATAAACTCAAACATAGATGTCCTTCATACATTTATTTTATACACCTCCTGTAAACCATCAAAAAGTATGAATTTAATTATCAACTAGTTCAAATTTCATTTCATTCATTAGCTAGCTTGCTTTTCCTGATAGGTTTGTTTCAAGAAACATAGAGATCTGTTAACGAAGACTGTTACAGTTTCGCTAAATACGAACCTACAAAAAAATCCCAAAAGGACCAGGCTCACAGATGCGAAAGAACTGTCATTTCCCATAGAGGCCAGCTCCACTGACGAGAGGTTAAGCTAATAACCATTTAATTGTGTAGTCAATTGTTTCACTTATTTCAATTAACATGAAATTAGTCCATTGTCAACAGCAAAAACTAAACAGAAACTCTTTGCAAAACAAAACAAAAACTGACACAAGCTGTTTTTTTTAATGGTTTAGTAACGGGTGTGTCCTCCTCTCCTGTTTTCACACTCCTGGAGCCTTGAATGCATACTCTCGATTAAGTTTCTGATGTTTTCATCAGGTATCTCATCCCACGCACGTTTCAGAGCATCCATAAGCTGTTGCTGGTTGTGAACCTCTTGCTCATGCTCCCTAACCCTTCGTTTTAATTGGGCCCACATATGCTCTATTGGATTTAAATCCGGACTATACGCTGGCCATGGTAGGACACGAATATGGGAGTCATCCAGTACAGTCTAAGTGGCCCGAGCTGTGTGTGGGCGGGCATTGTCATGCATTAACCAGAACCCTGGCCCCACTCTCTGTGAGAATGGAATCACATGAGGTCTGATGACTTCATCGATGTACCGTTGTGCAGTTACTGTGCCTTGATTTAAGAAAACCAGCTCAGTTTTGCCTTGTAAGCTAATCCCAGCCCAAACCATCACACTAGGACCTCCAAAGCGGTCAATTTCCTTGATGCAGACATCGGAAAATCTCTCACCCTGTCGTCTCCATACTCTAATACGCCGATCATCACTACAAAGCTTCACTTTACACTCATCTGTGAAGAGCACCATACCCCATTGATTCATGCTCCAATCTGAATGTTCGCGGCAAAAACTTAAACGATTTCCACGTTGAACCCTAGATAAAGGAATTCGTACTACTCGGCGTCTGGACCTTTGCTGGTCTTCATGCAGTCGATTACGTATCGTTTGGTCACTAACACTAGTCCCCGTTGTCAACCGTAGGCGATTTTGTAACTTAGGTGCCGTCACAGAGCGCTCTCGACGGGCACTCAATCGGATGTAGCGATCCTCTTGTGCCGTAGTCGCTCGCACCCTGCCCGATCCAGGCCTTCTTGCAACACTGCCAGTCTCTTGGAACCGATCCCACACATTGTGGATGGCTCGGCGAGAGAAACCCAACGAAAAAGCAACAGACCGCTATGAATGACCTTCAGCAATCAATGTAACGGCTCTGGTGGCAGTAATGGTATCCATATGCCTTCGTTGACGTGGCATTATTAACAAAAGATGTTAAAAGAAGCAAAAGATGGACAGAAATAGTTTTTTAACAGAATAAAATTGTGATTCCATCTGAAAGGAATTTGACCTGAAACTCGTTTATTTAATTTGCTTCAATTTCTGGCCAGCTGTAAGACTTAAACACCAGCATTAAAGAGGTTGGATACTGAAGGAGGCCGGACATCATTAATTAGTCACTTATTAATTAGTTTACATCTAAAAATTTACTCAAAAACAGAAATATGTAAGTGGCCCTTATTTTCTTTTGAGTAGTATACATAGAATTGTCACTATTATATTCAGGACGTCACTTCCACTGTTGGTGCGTTTTCGCGCCAAACTGTTAACTGTCAGTTTGAACTCGCGATTTTTAGCAATAAATCATAGGGTTTTACCACAAAAATATAAATTCCTGCTCAACACTTGTTTAAAAATAAAAATGTAAAAGACTTGACGTTTGTTTTGGGGTTAAACTTTGTGTAACATTTTTTGTACTAACACGGATACATTAATTTTGTCCTATGCTCGTGGTCTATTCGACATGATATCCGTGACAATGAAAGCAAAAATACACTATTTGATATACATATGATTAGTCCATCCGACATATCATTAGGTATTAAGTATTCTGTGTCATTATCATTAGTCAAGTAGTTCCCGCAGTAGGCCTAGCCTGTATCGTTGGGTGGGTGCCGGTAGGTAAACTAGCAAATTATATAGCAACGCAGATAGGTATTTTTTTGAAATACACAAAATTATAAATATAACAACAATAAAAAAAAATCGAATGAAGTCTATGTACCTACAGGAACAGTCTTCGTCAAAATGTTTTCTTGTTTTGGATTTGTTGATTATTTCAAAAAGATCTTAATCAATTTTGATAAAATTTATATGGGCTCACCTCTGAAGTATGACCAAACAAGAATCATCAAAATCGGTTCATAATTGAGGGAGTAATTGCATAACAAACACACAAATTTAGAACCTCACCCTCTTTAAAGTCGGTTGTATAGATAAAAAGGAGAAACGTACTAATATAAATATGTAGGAAGGTATAACAAAATAATTAATAATTAATTAAATAGATAATTAGTCCATAAACATTGACAAAAACACTAAATATAGTGTAATAATTTTCATTGACGACCGAAATGGCCGAGTCGGCTGCCTACGAAGCCAAGGGTCCCGGGTTCGAGTCCCGGTGGGGCAAATATTTGTTTGATGAGAACGGATAGTTGAACCCTAGTCCTGGCTATTTATCTATAGAAGTATAATATTAATCTATACTATAAGTATGTATATACTAGCTTAATTTACCGTGTATAAATAACCTGTTAATTATTAAAATATCTACTTTGCTATTTTATATTGAAAATAATGTTTTTAACCTGTTACCATCATGTATACCAAACATTATAAACAGTAGAGGTCCCGCGATACAGGCTGTGCCTAGTGCGGGAGCCACAAGCTAATCATTTTTGATTCCCGTGCCTAAATGGGTTAGTTCATACGGATCCCGGGATCAGATCAAAGTTCATACGGATCCCGACGATTATAATATAATATTTTAGTTCACACCGATCCCGAATCCCAATGTACAGAGACACGAAGTATAGAATAGCATTTTATCGATGCTGATTTCTTTATATTATATGATTTTTATACGTAGGGTTTTATGTAAATAATAATACTGGTAAATTAGAAGCCGTGTGAAGCGTTAATGAAACAGTCTATAATACAGGGTGTACGGCGTGTAAGTTAAAGATGGCGGCGACTTTTTCAAAACCTGATTTCAGAATCATGATTAGACTCCAACTGGATCTTCAGATATCGATTTTGAAGCAAATCGGTCAATTAACTAAAAAGTTTAAGATGGCGCCGTGAATTTTTCAAAATCTGACTCATGATTGGACTCTAACCGGATTCTCGGATATCGATTTTATGCATATACGACATCAGTTGCGGCGATGGGCTAGCCCCCTGTCACGCAAAATGGAGTATTGAATCACTGGCTAAAAGTGGGCACAGTTGTGCCTCTGCCACCCCGTATGGGAAAAGGGGTGACGCTATGTATGTTTTGTATGTATATACGTCATCCGTTTTTATTATTCTTTATTTCGTGTCTCTGTACAGCGGGATCAGTGTGCACTGCTACATTTTATTACAGGGTCAAGTGATCCCACGCGGGATCGGTGTGAACGAATTGTCGTGATCCGTATGAACTTTGATCTGATCCCGGGATCCGTATGAACTAACCCACCTAAATAGAACATCTCTTCAACTCTAAAGCTTTTCACAATATGTTTTACTGTATTCATGTACTTTAAGGTGAACTAAATGATTTTGATTTTTGATTTTGTGTATCGTTGTCTAGTACCCAAGAAACAGGGAATTCTAGTTCGGGGCTAGATCAATGAGTGGAAATAGTGTCCAAGGTATTATTATTATTATTGTCAGTGATATAGCGATTTCTAAGAATGACCTCTAAAAAACTCCCTCTAACTTTAGAGTATCATTACTCAGCTCTTAAAGTAAACATTGGAATGAGATCCGAGACGTACAAATTGACCCGCCCAATTACAATTTGTGAACTAAAACAAAAAGTCTTGCTTTTACTTTGAGACCGCGTTCACACAAACTTAGCTCAAGGCGAGACAAATAGGGCAGCAACGCAACTGAGCTGCTGGCATACAGAACAAAAAAAACTCGGTATTTATCAAGCACGAACAGCTGGTACAACTCTACATATGCCTAAATCTATCACAGATAAAAGAAAAAGAATGCACTTGCATCTAACAAATTATTAAAATACGCAGCGGTTGTGGCTTTGCCTACTATGCGAGAGGTCCCGGGTTCTTGATTCCGGGTACAAGTTCTTGGATTATATGTGTGTGACGTCGCTTTTTCTGGTTCCCACGATACAGGGTATCCTAGTGTGGGGCCAGAAGCAATGCATGTGTTATGTATTAATATATTAATTATAATAATAAATTTAGCCCATTAATGCCCCACCCAGGGGCACAGCACTTTTCCCGGATACGAGTATGAATCAAACTCCACCACCCTGGCTCTGTGAGGGTTGGTGTAGGGGTCTCAGAAGTTATCAAACGGCCCTATTGGATCCTTTGACAGCTTTACGACTACTACCACCGAGTAGCGATAGTAGCCGGGACCTGCAGCTTAACGTGTCATCCAAAACACGGAAGCGTCCGAAACAAATGCCACATAGAACGGACTCCCATCCAGTGCCCGTCTCGGTCAGATGTTGCTACCCGCACGATCATCTCCGATGTGCGAATACCGCTATGACACCTATTCTCACTTGCACATATTCTCTGAAATCCTATAAATTAACAGTATTCCTAGAGCCAAAAGCCTATTAAAATTTTCCAATATTTTATTTATAATTTTCCAATCAATGTCAAACGGAGATCGGAAAGGGCAATGCCCAAGAACATAAGTTCGGTTCGCACAGTGTGAACGCGCCCATCAATTTTGAAAGTCCATCAAAAGTTAATCACTGGTGGAGTAGGATTACCCAAAGGGTTTGTTTCGATCACTTTACACGTTAAATGTTAATGTTCGCGTTTGTTATTAAAGCGATATCGCCTTTGTATCAACGATTAATAAATACAATTTGACATTGATAGGTACGGTGGACAGAAGTGGACAAAACTCCACGAATTTGTAACACACATAACACAGCATAGCGTCACGCCTTTTCCCATACGGGGTGTCAGAGGCACTATTGTGTCCACTTTGAGCCAGTTATTCAATACTTCATTTTGCGTGTCAGGGGGGTAGCCCAGAAGGTTTTCTCATGATGTTTTCCATCACCGTTAGAACGTCCGTATAATGTACTTAAGATAAATTGATTATCTCATTGACACGTGGTCAGGAATCGAACCTGCATCTCCTGTGTGAGAAGCAAGCGTGAAACCCATTAGACCACGGAGCTCTTCACGCAAGCAAGCTAGGAGTAAGGTAGTCTATTAAATCTAGAAACGTGTCTCAAGCTAAATAAACCTTTTCCAATAAAAATTATTGACAATATCAGAATTGTTTATTTCCTGCAGTTGTATTGTATAAACTCCATTTTGTGTTAAAAAGACAGCATTTTACTATGACGTCACATGCTTGTATTTCATAGAACTCGTGAACTAGATAATTACACAACTTAGTCAGCGCGTGGGCCAGGCAATATTAAATAACTGTATGCCTGGCGCCACATATTCACAAATATTAAACAAAGTGTTGTCATCGCAGTTTTTAGAACCAACCACCCTAATTATTTTAATTGGTAGAAGGGAAAATGTATCTAAAAAACGAATTACTAAATACTTTTCCAAATTAAATTCTTTACAAAATGTAGATAGAATAATCTTGTTTGCGTTTCCCTTCAGCCAATCTTTGTCACAACATGAAAATCATATAAGACATGATTATAATACATTTATACACACATTGACATGTCGCCATACTGAAAAATTTCATTTCATAGACACCAATATTTGTACCGAAAAATATTTTTATTTGACTAAGGATAGGTATTACCTATCTAGGTTTTATACAAAACAGATAGCACAGTCACTATCTTATTTTATTTTGAACTCAGTCAAGTTTTTGACTAATGAAACGCCTGCTTCTATTGAGCAGTGTAATAATAATGACATGTACTCCTTGGAATCTGTTCCAAGCTCTTTAAATTAACCCATAGGACAACAGAGAGTAACTCTGGCAGTAATATTAATATTTGTATAAATATACCTTCATCTTGCCCATTAAATCAAGTTACTAGTAATGAAAAATGTAAAAGTAAGAATATTTTAAACGTGGTTCATCAAAATATACAGGGCATGTTAAGTAAAGAACTGGAAATTTAGTTATTCATGAACTGTAATAATATTGATATTTTATGTATAACAGAGCACTTTTTAAAGAGTTATCAGTTCATGTTCAACTTTAATAACCACCACGTTGCTAGTTCGTTCAACAGAAAAACAGCTGATCGCGGTGGCTCCTTAATACTTGTAAATAATAGTTTTAAATATAAGGAACGAGTTGACATAGTGAGCCTGTCTGTTGAGCGTACCATGGAAATAGCCTGTATTGAACTTGAACAACTTATTGTAATGAGCGTATACAGACCACCAGATTCATCCTTTGATTTATTCTAAAAGAAAATGGATGAAGTGTTGATTAAAATCAGCGATAAAAACAATTTTTTTAAAATTTGTGGTGATTTTAATGTTAATCTGTTAGAGGATAATAATATTTGTACTAGATTAAAATCTTTATTGTTATGTCACAACATGAACTATCTGTTTTTGGAGCCTACTAGAATTACTTCAACATCTGCTACCTGCATTGACAATATATTTACTAACATTACGCCCATTTTCAAATCGGTCATCAATAAATTAACCTCTGATCACTCTGGTCAGATAGGTATTTTCGTTATTAAAATAAAAAAGGACCAAAACGAGGATATTACATGTGTGCCCGTTAGTGGCACTCGGCTTGAACACTACAGGAATAATATTTTAGATAAACTATGGGAAATACCATACAGTGACGATCCAAATTTGTTGTACAACTCAGTATTTAACCTTGTCAAAAATGAATATGATACGGTATTTAAATCAAAAACTTTAAAAGTTAATAACAAAGCTTTGTTTAGTGATTGGGCGACAGTTGGAATTCATAGGAGCAGACGAAGATTATATGAACTCTATGAAGAGAAATCATATAACAAAAATACGGCCTTTCTAGATTATGTTCGTAGTTATTCAAAAATGTTTAAACGCGTTTGTGCCGTAGCTAAATCTAATTTCATTAAAAACAAAATTGAATCTAGTAGCAATGTAATGAAAACGACTTGGCAAATTATAAACAGAGAGACTGGAAAGGCCAAAGCTACACATAATAATTTCAAGCTTAAGATAGATAATCAATTGCTAAGTACAGACCTAGAAGTAGCAAAAGCTTTCGAAAATTTCATTACGGACATTCCAGTTTCAACAAATAAGTCTTTAGATAATGGTGTGTTTCCTGACTTGATGAAACTATGTAAAGTTATACCTTTATTCAAAGCTGGTAGTACATCAGACCCCACCAATTTTAGACCCATATCGATACTACCAACGCTTAGCAAAATATTTGAAAAACTCATACATAATCAATTGCAAAGTCATTTTTATCTCAATTATTTAATTCATATTGCTCAGTTTGGTTTCACAAAGGGTCGTTCAACAGCCGATGCTGGTGTTGAACTAATCGACAATATTTTTGATGCCTGGGAAGACGCAATGGATGCAATAGGTGTCTTCTACGATCTATCCAAGGCTTTTGATTGCGTCCATCATGACACTTTTGTCAGGAAGTTACGCCATTATGGTGTAAAAGATCAGGCACTTGGCCTTCTTGAGTCATATCTAACAGATAGGGTTCAGATGGTCGATGTTAATGGGAAAAGATCACCTGGGTCTTCAATAAGTATGGGCGTACCGCAAGGTTAAATTCTTGGTCCTTTCTTGTTTTTAGTATATATTAATGATTTACCTTACCTTGTTAAAGCAAAACATGGGTTAGTATTGTTTGCCGATGATACTTCTTTGATATTTAAAGTTAAAAGACAGCAATCAAATTATGACGAGGTAAACAATGCTATCTCTAGTATAGTGAACTGGTTTACTGTTAACAATTTATTACTTAATGAAAAGAAAACTAAATGTATTAAATTCGTGTTACCCAATGTGAACCCGGTAACTACAGATATATTTATAAAAGGACAGAGATTGGACCTTGTGCAGTCGACTGTCTTTTTGGGCATTACTTTAGACGCCAAACTACAATGGGATCCTCATATAAATAAATTGTCGAACAGACTGAGTTCGGCAGCGTTCGCAGTTAAAAAAATTAGAGCTCTTACCGCCGTAGACACCGCTAGACTAGTCTACTTTAGTTACTTTCATAGTCTAATGACCTATGGTATTTTATTGTGGGGTCACGCTGCGAATGCTAATAGTATATTTATTCTGCAGAAAAGGGGTGTTCGTGCAATTTATAGATTAGGGCCTAGAGTGTCACTGAGGGAAAAGTTTAAAGAAATCAATATTCTGACATTTGTGTCTCAATATATCTATGACAATCTTGTGTATGTAAAAAGAAATATAATTAATTTTCAGAAGTACAGTGATATACACAATTTTAATACTAGAAATAAAGACAAGTTGGTTGCTTATGTAAGCCGACTACATAAAATTAGTAATTCTTTTAAAGGCAATTGTATACGCTATTACAATAAGGTCCCTACTGATATTAAAAACTTACCTTTAGACAAGTTTAAAATAATAATAAAACAGAAATTGTATAAAAAAGGTTACTATAGGATATCTGATTATTTAGAGGACAGATGTCCATGGGAATAGATTGTTTGAGTAACAGGCTGTTTCGATATATAATTAGCATTCATTTTGTAATTTGACAATATTTTATTTAAAAAAGGAAATGCAAAAGATGCGACGACTGTGGAGTTTCTTCGGTGAGCTCTTCTCCACAGATTCCGCCATTGTGATAGTGAACTCACCCAAAAAAATGTAATGACGGATCTAAGTGATGTAACAACATCCTATGGAAATAAATGATTTTTGATTTGATTTGATTTGATAATAGTTTTGGTGGTTCCTAAAAAGTATCTATTTTGACTAGCAGTTAAATACCATATTGTATACCGCCGAACGGTTTAGCCTAGCGGTTAGTGACTCTGCCTACGAAGCCGACAGTCCTGGGTTCGAATCCTGATAAGGGCAAATATTTGTGTGATGAGCATGAAAATTTGTTTCTTAGTCTTGGATGTTTTCTATATATTTACTTGTGTATTTATCTCTGTTAAATATATCGTCGTCTAGTACCCATAACACAAGCCTTGTTGAGCTTAGTACGGACCTACATAGATCCATTTGTATAAGATTTTCCTCTAATATTTATTTTATATTTATAAAATTCTACAAATATAATACATTTTTTTTAAGATGTCAGCAAAGTATGTATTCTATTTTGAACACTTCTATCAGGCTATAGATAGGCAGACGACCTCTGTGGCGCTGCGGTTGTAGCTCTGCCTACCATGCGAGAGGTCCCGGGTTCGATCCCCGGCTCGGTATAAAGAAAACAAAAACCAGGTCTTGGATGTTTATATGTGTGTGATGTCGCTGTTTATGGTTCCCACGACACAGGGAATCCTAGTGTGGAACCAGATTCAACGTATGTGTCTGTGTAAAAAAAACGGCCAAGTGCGTGTCGGACTTCGCACATTTAGGGTTCCGTAACAAATGTAGAAGAAAAACTAAATAAATGTTGCATTTCTTAAAAACTGCTTATTTTATTTTGTTTAAACCAATTTTTGTTTACAGTTTTTATTGAGATACACAACAAATATTTTTATTACGTTTTTTACTCTCTTTCTTTAAAAGTTAGAGGGGGGCGGACACACAATTTTTTCCAATTTGGAAGGGTCTGTCTCTTTAACCAAATGGTTAAAGAGACAGACCCTTCCAAATTTTCTTCTTCCCTGAAACCATTTTTCCTCAAATTAAATAATTTGAGGAAAAATGGTTTCAGGGACCTCAACGTAATTTTTAAAGACCTATTTATAAACTCCCCACACATATAGGTGTGATGAAAAACATATTTAAATTTAAATAAGTTCTGTGTTTGGGGAGCCCCCTATAATATTTATTTTTTAAATTATTGTATAAAAACCGTGAAGCGGTTCACAAAGTACATCTACACACCAAGAAGATGAATATGGAAGGAAAAACAGAGTTAACGAAACTATATGTGTTTCTTGTTTCTCTACGCAACCCTAAAATAATAATTGAAAATTATATCAAAAGGTTGGCATTTGGAATGGCAATAAATATAATGATCACCAAATTATTTTTTTCTTACCCAAAATGGGTAAATGATCTCCAAAATTAGAAGAAAATATCAGGACAAAATACTGTGGTAGCTTAGGTGAAGGGTAAGGGGGTGAGCGAAGCGAAGCCCCCTTCCTTCGTGTTAAGTTGAACATGTAAGAACAACAAACGATACTTAAAACATTAACTAAAGTACACAAAATATAAAAAGAACTTTGGTGATCATTTATCCAAACACAATTTGGTTTGTAATTCTTGCAGTCATGTCGAATTTATGGGTAGTAAATTTTTGAATTTTTTGGTAATCATTTAAACACGAATTATGTTTAGGTTTTATTTGATTTTTGGTAGTTTTTATTTTTTGGAAGGGTTTGTCTTCAGATTGATCCCACTGACACCAGGTCAGGATTTGATGAAGGGTTCCTGGAGAAATCGAGGGAACTCTTCAAATATTATAAGAAGACCCAAAGTTATTTTTGAGTTTGACATAGTAACTCGTGCATTTACTCTCGGGAAGCATCACTTTGTTAAGTGGAACTTATGATGAAGACCACAGACGCCTACCGGAACTTCCCAATACTACCTACAGGTTAATCATACTCAATATATTTATTGCACTCCATAAAATTGATATTGCATAGGATGTTGTAAGGATATATGTGTTATTTATGGACCTTGTAATAAAGGCATTGCAGTAGAAGAAAGGGAAACAAAGTATGTGAAGTATAATGTTTACTAAAAGTCAGTGGAAGTAAATATCGGTCATGAAAATTTATCCTAGAAATGAATTTATTATCTATTTAAATTTGTCATTTAAGTACTCATTTATTTATTATGTATTTTTGACGACCCGAAAAGCCGAGTCGGCAGTGGCCCCGCCTATAAAGCCAAGGGTCCCGGGTTCGAGTCCCGGTGGGGGCAAATATTTGTTTGATGAGAATGGATGTTTGTACCCTTGTCATGGTTCTTTATCTATCTAAGTATAATATTTATCTATATAAGTATGTGTATCGTTGTCTAGTACCCAAGATACAGGGAATCCTAGTTTGGGGCTAGATAGTAGATAGATAGTATATTTTAGTTACTTTCATGGTGTGATGTCCTATGGTATCTTGTTGTGGGGGAAAGCAGCGGATATTCAAACTATTTTTATTTTACAGAAAAGAGCTATTCGAGCAATTTATAATATAAAACGAACAAACTCCTTAAGAGAGCTTTTTAAAGAAATTGTCATACTAACAGTAGCTAGTCAATTCATTTTCGAAAATATAATGTATGTACGCAAGAACCTTACAAAATTTCCCAAACTTAGCGATAGCTGTAATGTTAACCTAAGAAATAATCACAGACTGTATGCGCCCCGATTTAGACTCGCGAAGGTTAGCAATTCTTTCAAGGGTCAGTGTATTCTCTACTATAATAAGATACCTCTGGAAATTTGAAATTGCTATTTGAGCAATTAAAAAGCATGTTAAAGCGACTTTGTCGAAAAAGGGATATTACAATGTTCAAGATTACTTAAATGACAGGACTGTATGGGGTTAATCTAGCTCAACACAGACCTTGCTGTAAATAATTTTGTAATTATTTATTTCTGCTTATTAATCATAATTATTAAATTTTTCACATTTGTAATATTTAAGCACAACCTATTCTAAAAGAAATCTAAAAATCAATCTGTGGGAGTTTCTACGCCCTTCTTCTCCCACAGTGGTCCATTGTAGAAAAGAGGCGAAATTGACGTTTGCTAAATATATGTAAATATCTACAGTAATAAATTAGTCTGACTTTGATCAATGTTTGAGCAATTTAAAAAGCATGTTAAAGCGACTTTGTCGAAAAAGGGATATTACAATGTTCGAGATTACTTAAATGACAGGACTGTATGGGGTTAATCCAGTTCAACACAGACCTCGCTGTTAATAATTTTGTAATTATTTATTATTGCCTGCTTATTAAATTCAAAAAAAAAACATAATTGTATTAGTTAAGCACAAACTATTTTTAAAAGAGATCTAAAAGTCAATCTGTGGGATTTTCTACGCCCTGCTTCTCCCACAGTGGTCCAATGTAGAGAAGAGGCAAAAAATGACGTTTGCTAAGTATATGTAAATATCTACAGTAATAAAGTACTTTGACTTTGACTTTGACTTTTTGTGTGTCAATAGTGTCCAAGGTATTATTATTATTCAATTATTGTAAAACATTTGTTTTAATTAACGTATATAGTAGTTTATGTGACTGCTACATAATGGAGGGCATTAATACTCGAGAGTGGGTATATGAAACGAGCCGAAGGCGAGTTTCAATATAATGTCACTCGAGAGTTTTAATGCCTAATTATGTACAGTTACATACACTAGTTTATCTACACACATATCATAAGCTCTCTTTGATGTGTTCAGGAACCGCATGTTTGACCGGCATTGTGGCTCTGCAGTTGTTTTGCTTGTTCTGAAGTACCAACTTCAAGACAAACTAGAGGCGGCACGCAGGCGGGCATCGGCGTTCGAAATTTGAATGTCATAATATGTAGAAAAATTACACATTATGGTTTTAATGTGTAATTTTTCAGATAAGAAATGAGTTTTTACCAAGTAGTTTAACATTATGCTGATCGTAACGTGCGGTTTCTGTACGCAGTAAAGAGGGTTTATGATACGTGTGTAGATAAAATATGTTATATTTTGGTTCATTTAACAGAGTTTCTGGCAGATTATTTTTTTACAGCCTAAAGGTATCCCACAGGTTGCGATATGAGTACTTTATTAGGGTCCCTCAGTAAAGAGTGTTCGTCATAATAAGTATGTTGTAGTTGAGGTGATGGTGACGTACCAGAAAACAATTCACAATTGACAATTCACAATTCTTTATTGCACAGGATATTACAACAATACATTAAAAACTAAATTAAAAGGCAAAGGCGAGCTGATCTCTCAACAGAGATTTTTTCCAGCAAACCTATCAGGATAGGATACGTCTAAACTGAAAAGGGTAGTCTAGTGCAATTATAAAATAACCAAATACCAATAAAATATAGTAGTTACTATAAAAATACATATAAAAAAAGAAATAGTAGACGAAATATAAATAAAATAAATAATAATAAATAGATAAATACAATTACTAATGTATATAATACCTTATGATTAAAGAGAAAGAAAGTGCTCTTTCAAGCGATTCTTAAAGGAGAATAGAGTGGGACTTTCCCTCATAGTGCAGGGAAGTGGATTCCACAGCCGAATGGCCCTCAGCCTGAACAATTCATCAACCACAGCCAGGATCTGATGATGGGATCCTGGAGAAATCGAGGGAACTCTTTAATCAATGAAGATAGGAATGAACAGGAACAGATGAACAAAACTCTTTGGTTATCAACTCTTTGTATCACGCAGTCAAACTTAGGCTCCGCTGATTTACCTTTAATATTCTTTACGAAGACTTAGCCTAGTTGCCTTACATAAAAAAAATAGGAATTGGCCTAGTGCCTTACACTTAAAAGACGTTGAAGACTTGGCTTAGTTGCTTTTATTGAAAAGACATCGAAGACTTGGCCTAGGGTCTTTATTTAAAAGCGAAGATTTGGCTATTTATTGGCCTTAAGACTTGCCCTACACCGACAACATTGATATATACATTGAAAACTTATGACAAGGCTGTATGGTCTAAAACCTTTGCCTGCCTGACAAGGCGAATTAACAAAAAAAAAGAAAACCTCTGCTACTAACGCCATCTGTTGCTACCCATAAAATACGTATTTTCAAAAAGTATGTCATTCAATGTGACCCGTCCAGCATCGGTCCACTGGCGCAGGAATTTATACTCTTTAGCTGTATTATTCCGAGTATTGACCCCGTGCCCATTACAACCTGAAATCAGCAAAATTATAACCTGCTTATCGTAATTGCTGCACATTAACAACTGTAGAGCTCCTCACACACACCTGCCATAATTTCTCGTTAACAGCTCAATAATAAACGATAAATTTCAGGTAACCTGGCTTAGCGGAGGCGATTTATCAATTTCACGCCATTAGGATTCTGGTCTCGCTTCGACCAGGCTGGCCTGATTGTGCTGGCATAATGGCTGCTTAAGGGCTGAACAAAGGCCAATGGCATTGAGAATTTGACAAAGAAAACAAATACCCGTCGCATCGCGTCGAAGCAGACTGACGCATGCTCCCGCGCAGAGCCCCGCGGGGAAACCCGAGCTCCAAGATCAAGAAAATTATAGAAAATATTACTAAACTCCTGTAATAATAACATTAAAAATAAAATAAAACAACCAAAAAAATTCCCTTTTTTTACCTACTTTTGCGTGTAAGTTTCATATAGGAAACTGATTTCGTCTCCGAGCGCTTGTTCATTTAGTTGAATAATAATGCATTGCGAAAAATATATTTAAGTATTAAATAAAATAGATATCCTGTAATTTTGAAAGTCTATACTTATCTCTAATAGACCTTTTATAACATATATTTATCCAAAATTTTTATGTTGTCAAGTTTAGCCTAGAATTGAAGCTAAAGATGCATTTCTGGCCATATTTAATCCCTTAATGAACATAACGCGACGAGACGACGCAACGGTCCACCTTAAGTATATTGTATTGTTGTATTTTTATGTTGTCAAGTTTAGCCTAGAATTGAAGCTAAAGATGCATTTCTGGCCATATTTAATCCCTTAATGAACATAACGCGACGAGACGACGCAACGGTCCACCTTAAGTATATTGTATTGTAGTATTTTTATGTTGTCAAGTTTAGCCTAGAATTGAAGCTTAAGATGCATTTCTGGCCATATTTAATCCCTTAATGAACATAACGCGACGAGACGACGCAACGGTCCACCTTAAGTATATTGTATTTTAGTATTTTTATGTTGTCAAGTTTAGCCTAGAATTGAAGCTAAAGATGCATTTCTTGTCATATTTAATCCCTTAATGAACATAACGCGACGAGACGACGCAACGGTCCACCTTAAGTATATTGTATTGTAGTATTTTTATGTTGTCAAGTTTAGCCTAGAATTGAAGCTAAAGATGCATTTCTTGTCATATTTAATCCCTTAATGAACATAACGCGACGAGACGACGCAACGGTCCACCTTAAGTACTGTCGGAATCAGATGTGTGACGTTCCACAGGTGACGGTACCTTATTGATTTCAATAAATTTTCTGAAAATGATGCCTGTCTTCCTCGAAAAACAAACTACGATTTAGGCTGTTGGTAAAATTAAATTTGTGAAAATAGTAGTTCCGATATCTAATTGAGTTCCGGAAATTAAGTACCGCTAAAAAGACATATCGATACTTTTAATTTCGTTGCGCTCCAAGGTTTTTCGACCACTGTTTTGTAGCTTTTATGCTCACATAATATATCGGATGCTGACTGCACCATTTATTAGGCATTTGAGGAATATTTTTCGAGCCAATCAATGGTAGAAATTAACGTAAATACTAATCATCTGAATTCGTTTTCATTATAGGGAAAAAAAATAAAGAAGCGTAAGATAATTAATGCCTGTTTTTTAATACAAGTTCAAACATTGCTACTGGCCCCACACTAGGATACCCTGTGTCGTGGGAACCAGAAACAGCGACGTCACACACATATAAACATCCAAGACCGAATTAACCGATATTGTCATTGAACGTCATTTTGTTAGTAGAATCCAGATGCTGGTACAGTGGGCCATGGTATATCAAGTATGGTTGCTGAGAGCTTTAGTTAGATATAAGCTCGCCTTTATAAATTATTTAGTAAGTATGTAAATCATAGTAAAGGCCGCGCCATGTTTCTTCAGCTGTGAGTGACTTGTTACCTCTCTTTCTCGCTTAGGGTAAAGTGGGATGATACATCTGTCGCAGAAGCGACGGAAGATGGGGCTCCAAAGTTCTGTCCTGGAGGCTCCGTACAGGAAAGAGAAGTGTTGGAAGACCTGCGGCATGATGGCCCGATGACATCAGGGGTACATCCGGCCCGACATGGACGAGAATGGCCGCAGAGCGTACGTATTGGCGGAAGTTTGGGGAGATATATTATAACATGCAGTTCTTATTCAACAGTAAGTTGACGACACGAATGGCCGAGTCGGGAGTGACCCTGCCTACGAAGCGAAGGGTCCCGGGTTCGAGTCCCGGTGGGGGCAAATATTTGTTTGATGAGAACGGATGTTTGAACCCCAGTCATGGTTGTTTCTCTTTCTAAGAATAATATTCATCTACATAAGTATCTGTGTCGTTGTCTAGTATCCAAGATACAGGGAATCCTAGTTTGTGCCTAGATCAATGTGTATAAGTAGTGTCCAAGGTATTATTATTATTATATATTATTATTATTACTTGTTTGTAATATCATATGTAGCTGGCTGTAATCTATGTTATTCGAAATTATAGTTTTATTTGACGGACGTCAAAGAAAATTCTTCATTTCTGTATTATTTCTACTAAGTTTGATGCAATTTTTATTTATCCCGTATTCGGGTAAGTATTTATGTATTAGTGTGTAGCTAGTTCTCTTCTCTCTCTACTGCAATGTCTTAGATGGCCAAGTACTTCATCACAACCTCCCGCCTTCTCTGCGTGGCTGCGATGATGCTGGGGACATTGCAGTAGCTCTTCTGCACTTTCTGAAGCTGTCTTTGTTCCCCAGAATCTTCCTACTGGATATACCACCCGAGATCTTCCTACTGGCTCTACCACCCGAGATCTTCCTACTGGCTCTACCACCCGAGATCTTCCTACTGGCTCTACCACCCGAGATCTTCCTACTGGCTCTACCACCCGAGATCTTCCTGCTGGCTCTACCACCCGAGATCTTCCTACTGGCTCTACCACTCGAGATCTTCCTACTGGTTCTACCACCCGAGATCTTCCTATTGGTTCTACCACCCGAGATCTTCCTACTGGCTCTAACACCCGAGATCTTCCTACTGGCTCTACTACCCAAGATCTTCATACTGGCTCCACCACCCGAAATCTTCCTACTGGCTCTACCACCCGAGATATTCCTATTGGCTCTACCACCCGAGATCTTCCTACTGCCTCTACCACCCGAAATCTTCCTACTGGCTCTAACACCTGAGATCTTACTACTGGCTCTACCACCCGAGATCTTCCTACTGGCTCTACCACCCGAGATCTTCCTACTGGCTCGACCACCCGAGATCTTCCTACTGGCTCGACCACCCGAGATCTTCCTACTGGCTCTACCACCCGAGATCTTCCTACTGGCTCTACCACCCGAGATCTTCCTATTGGCTCGACCACCCGAGATCTTCCTACTGGCTCTACCACCCGAGATCTTCCTACTGGCTCCACCACCCGATATCTTCCTACCAGCGCTACCATCCGACATCCATCATCCTACCCACCGGCTCTGCACTTCCCAGCTCCCAACACCGACTTTCCTACATCCTGCCGGGTTCCTGCTGAACACCCGAAGACCAGGGGAGTGCTCTTGTGGTCAAAATGTGACAATTCAATACCAATGAGTTCTGTAAACCCACTACCCGTCTATCCACGTCGACCCCATAGCTCAACTGCATAGCACAACTAGTTATGTCATCATGTAGTTACTTTGAAAAAAATGGTCCCATTGCACAACTATTTTAGTTGGTCTATGGTTCCATGATAAATTTATAGATATCCGCTACTTTAGCTCAACTATCTCAAAGGTGTGGGGTAGAAAGAGTGTTGACTGAGCGTTGTAATTGTGAAGTACCAGGGCACCACACTCTTGAAGGAAAGGTATTGAAAACAGAATTAATAAGTACATAAGTTTATTTCATTGAATTTTTTGACGCGGGCACAATTGTGCCTCTGCCATGTATGTCATGACACAGATGTCATAATTTTTGACATTTGTCATCATTTTGACAGGAGTCATCATTTTGTCATTTTTCCAAGATATAATACATTTTAGTTTGACAGTCAAAATGATGACAAATGTCAAAAATTATGACATCTGTGCCGTGACATACATGGCAGAGACACAATTGTGTTTATCCTACGCTATTTCATTAAATCTCTATAACTATCTATTTTCATTCCTTTCTATTTATCTACCCAAACTACTAAGGTTACAATATGTCCAGCAGTGGACAAGAACATGTAAGCATGTTCTTGTCCACTGCTGGAAGAAGAATAAGATAAGACAAAGTAAGGTAGTATGAGAAAGAAAGAGAGAGATGACAAATCACTCGGAGCCAAAAAAAATGGCTCGTTCAACCTATCGGGCCTAAATGGACCAGCTGCTCTCAAAGTAATTACCAAGGAATGTGTTAACTCATTATTATTAAACTCATTATTAAATGTCGATTTGCGAAGTCTCATGTCAAGTTTTTCTACAGAGCATCGAAACGATAGCTGCGTCGACACATTTAGACGCACCTAAAATTTGGGGATATTGTAAATAAGAATGCTTCCAAATCCAGTGATATTTGCTTGATACTGGATTGTCCATATGAGGAGTTGCCTCAAAATGCTGCTGAAGTATATAACAAAGGGGTATTGCTGTCATGAAACATGAAGGAAGTTGCAGATCCTATTTCAAAAAGTATGACATCCTACCACCAATATTCAAACTAGAATGTCTACTCTTGATAATATATTACCAACTATTTTTAATAAAAATCAGAAAGAAATAAAATGTAAATATGTTAATAAATAGATATTAAGTTGCGTAAATACTTATCATATGCATACCATATATATTTACATGACATCTAAATCCTAAATCTTAATGTGAATCATGATACGCAGAAACAGTTTCTTATTTCTTCTCATTTCTTATTCGAACATTATGTTTTTTGTAATATTTTTAACAATAATGTATTTGTAGGTTTTCAAAAAAGTAAGGTAAGTTTTTTATGATTCTCAGGACTCATTCCCACACTGGGAAACATGTAAGTAAGTATATAAAACTGTGATTTTTCTATATATAACATCTTCTCTAGGCGAGACTCTCTTCTCTAAGTTTCGATGATCTATTCTAAGTGTTCTAACACGATGGTTTGTTGTCTATATAAAAACTCATCAGAATCGTGTCAGAGTTGTTTTGTTTTTAAATAGTAGCCATTATCTTTCTTTTTGTTCTTTGGTAGAAAGTTCATATGTACTTTTATTTAATGGGGTTTTGTTGTTTTTGATACCTACTCTTTTATTAGCCTCACGCCTAAGTACCTCTGCGGCGCCGCTGTTGTGGCTCTGCCTACCACGCGAGAGGTCCACGGTTCGATCCCAGCCTGGGGATGAAAGAAAAAAAAACCGGCCAAGTGCGAGTGGGACTCGCGCACGAAGGGTACCGTACCACCGTTAAATGGAAGCGATGGTGTGGAGTGAATAGTTTGGATTTTACACAGCAAAATATTGTTTACAAAGTTATTGGTGCGGTTACTTTCACACTCCATGTACGTAACCAGGTGCATCCATAAATTTGTATGTGGTATTGAAAGAATTGTTGTATGGGAGCCCCCTTAAATATTTCTTTTATCCTGTTTTTTAGTATTTGTTGTTATAGCGGCAACAGAAAAACATAATCTGTGAAAATTTCAACTCTCTAGCTAGCTAGGTTCTTGAGATACAGACGTGACAGACGGACGGACGGACGGACGGACAGCGAAGTCTTAGTAATAGGGTCCCGTTTGGAACCCTTCGGGTACGGAACCCTAACAATCCCCATGTCATGGATGTTTAGATGAATGTGATGTTGCTGTTTCTGGTTTCCACGACACAGGATATCCTACTGTGGGCCCAGAAACAATGTATGAGCCTGTATATGCCTTTTTGACGACCCGAATGGCCGAGTCGGCAGTCACCCTGCCTACGAAGCCAAGGGTCCCGGGTTCGAGTCCCGGTGGGGGCAAATATTTGTTTGATGAGCACGGATGTTTGTACCCTAGTCATGGTTGTTTATCTATCTAAGAATAATATTTATTTATAGTATCTGTATCGTTGTCTAGTACCCAAGATACACGGAATCCTAGTTTGGGGCTAGATCAATGTGTGTAAATAGTGTCCAAGGTATTATTATTATTCGATTGTGACTGGTGGTATTCAATAAGGCCACTGCTGAATGATAATGACGTACCCGGTGAAGGCCTGTGCCTCTCGTTGGGAATATGAATGGGCTACATTAATTAATATTATTATAATTATTTGTCTATTATAGTCGATTTTATTTAAGTGACAGTGCCACAACTAAAATATTTAATTACTTGCAAAAGTTTAGTTTGCTTACAAATTTGTTACTATCATTAATTTAATGTTAAATTTAATGTTTATCTGTAAGTAGACTAACTGTTGTCCTTTTCAGAAATATAATTCCTAAACCTTAAAACCTTAGGGCCTTACCACAAAAAACTACTGTACTGGGATTTGACGTTTGTTTTGAGGTTAAACGCTGTTTAATATTTTTTGTGGTAACGCAGCTAAGCTCTACACGATACCTTATTTATTTATACAGTCAGAATCAGGTAATCTATCCCTAATCTGACCTGCTTGAGATTCAACTACATTTTTGAGTTTCATACAACTACACCTATCCCATTTTTCAACATGTGGGGGCAAATTTTTAGAATCTTCCAATGAGCTGATCGCATGCATTGTTCAACTTCCTATGCTAAATTAAAAAAAACATAGGTCTAGTAGTTTCTGATTTTCAACCAAACTCTAACCCCACGCTTTTCCCACTTATGGGGGAAAAAATCGATAAAAATCTTTACTGAACTCACAGTTTAAATGAACCAACTACAAAATTTCAGCTTGCTAAGTCAAGTAGTTTTTTTATATCTATACAAATAAAGTTCATCCCCCATCGCCCCCTTAGCGGGGGAAATTTGAAAAAAAGCACTTGCGTAGTTAATGTTTCATACCTACTAACTAACTTATTGTAATTTTTGATGTTTATACAAACTTTAAACCCCCCCCCCATCCATTCCCCCCGCCTTAGGGGATGAATTTCGCCTAATATGTTCTTAGTAATATCTTACGCTGGTTTATGTAACTCTTGTACAAAGTTTCATGTCCCTAGGTCCAGCGGTTTATGCTCTACGTTAATATATCTCGCCAGCCTTTGTACACCTAGTTTCCATTTTGATGTATCTTCTATTTTTGTGCAATAAAGTATAAAGTAAAGTAAAGTATATATCAGTCAGTTATTGAGTCGGTAAGTCATTCAGTCGGAACAATGAGTATTATACGTGTAGATTTTTAATAATTTCTCATCGATGCCACACATTTTTAAATCTAAATTCTAGTAACAGTCGTATAATGATTTATAAAGTAGTTTGATAAATTGATAGGGATCTGCTGTTTGCCTCCGCGTGGTACTATTGTTTTCAATAGTTTTTCTATTAGAATTCAATAGCAATACCGAATAGAGATCCTCAGAACACTTCTCAAATCTGCAGCTAAATAAGTGTTTGTATGTAATTTGTCTCACTTTTCTTCCTTAAGTCATGGCAGAGGCACAGTTTTGCAGATCTTAATTTGGACAGTGACAGTAAAACACTCCTTTTGCGTAATAATTTTAAATGCAAGGGACCAAGCAAAAGATCTCCTCATCGACCAACAGATTTCAAACGTACTCAGTTAATAGATATTGACTTCCCCTCAAATTGGAATATGAATTATATTGTACCCAGCACTACAACACCACCTGGTCTCAATACTGCCAGTTTTGGCTTAGCTACTGGAACTTTTAGTATCTACATGATCAGATGTGTCCCATTCTAGCGCGTGGTATTCCTCCATCCCAACATGTTTTACGCATAAATAATCCACCACATCCAATCTATCTGTATTTGTGGGTTTAATGGCTGGAAACATGGCCAAGGTCTACCAAGTCGAAACTGTATACACCGATTATTCGTATTGGGATCGGCACAGACATGACATCATACTTTTTAAGCTTACACAGTTGGACATGGAGATCTGCTTCGATGGTTTGAACCTTACCTCCGCAACCGTAGTCAAGCTGTCCAAATTAGCTGCAATCACTCACGATTTACTCCATTCCGCTCAGGCATTCCTCAGGGATCCCATCTGGGGCCACTACTGTTCAATGTGTGTATGCCTGTATGATATAGAATCGTGTTTCAGATCCACCAGTTACCTAACGTATGCCGACGACACCAGGATATTCATGCCCATATCAAATACATCAGATTATCACAGATTGCAGGACGACCTGCGCCGCCTTTGCGAGTACTGTCGTCTCAATAGACTAGACCTTAATCTCAAGAAAGGTCAATTCATCACGTTTAACAGAAAAACCCATTAATTTTTGGATTGAAATTTATTACAAGTGTTTTCATGGGACTTCATAATAATATTAAAATATTAAAACTAGTGCTAGTATTGGTGGATGGGCATAAAAAAGTGGTCATAAAAAAGTTTTGCATCGTCCTTTGGACGCAACTTTCCCCTGCTTCCCCATATTCCAAATTCCAAGTTTCAAATGTCTTTATATTTGTAGATATTTACATATACTTAGCAATCGTCATTTTTGCCACTTCTCTATATTGGACCACTGTGGGAGAAAAAGGGCGTAGAAACTCCCACAGATTGATTTTTAGATGCCCTTAAAAAGTTGACTGTGCTTAACTAATACAAATATTACAATCATAGTTAATAAGCTAGAATATATTAAAAATCTATTAACATCAAGGTCTGTGTTGAGCCAGATTAACCCCATACAGTCCCGCCATTTAAGTAATCTTGAACATTGTAATATCACTTTTTCGACAAAGTCGCTTTAAAATGGTTTTTAAATATGGAAAAAGGTTAAAGAAATTGACATACTAACTGTAGCTATTCAATATATTTTTGAAAATATAATGTATTTACGCAAGAACCTTACAAAATTTTCCAAACTTAGCGATAGCTGTAATGTTAACCTAAGAAATAGATTAGATTTATAAATATATAATTATTAGATTAGTAATAATTACTGTAATAATCACAGACTATGTGCGCCCCGGTTCGGACTCGCGATGTTTAGAAATTCTTTCAAAGGTCAGTGCATTCTCTACTACAATAAGATACCTCTGAAGATTTGACAGACATTCATGAAATTGCTTTTTGAGCAATTTAAAAAGCATGGTTTAAGCGACTTAGTCGAAAAAGGGATTTGACAATGTTCAAGACTACTTAAATGATGGGACTGTATGGGGTTAATCTAGCTCAATACAGTCCTTGGGGTTAATAATTTTGTAATGTATTCCTGTTTATTAATTATAGTAATGAATATTGTCATATTTGTATTTGTTAAGCACAAGCAATTTTTAAAAGAGATCTAAAAATCAAGCTGTGGGAGTTTTTACGCCCTTCTTCTCCCACAGTGGTCCAATGTAGATAAGAGGCATAAAATGACGTTGTAACCGTGTTCCCACAAAAAATGTAAACAGCGTTTAACCTCAAATGTTGTTTTTTTGAAGTGAACAGTAGTTTATTTTTTTGTGGTAAGGCCTTAAATATCTACAGTAATAAAGACATTTGATTTGATTTGAATGTAATGTAATGTACTTACCTATACAAAGCCACCTACGGAATCCCCTCTAAAATCTCTATTCCCACTTGACCGTTAAAAGAGATAGATAAGCATCACTAAAGTATTTGTGGCGTATGATTGGACTCATTATTGATTAGATTGATGATGTGCGGCATCAGCTACGAATGTTGTATCCGACATGCTATTTAGAGTTAAGGGGAAGCAATCTATGTGGAGATCTTTTTGTAAGTAAAGCGTTTGTATTTCAATGACCTTTTGGGGAATCATATTGACGATCTTTATAACCATCTTTCCCTGTGCTCATACACTGACGAGGAATGAAAAAGTTCCAGTGACATAGCACTAAATTACTCCTAAACGGGAAAGGCTAGCTCAATGACGCCGTCTGCAATAATGAAGTACATTTAACAGCGCATCAGAATATTACCAATTAAAAACGTAAATATTGTGTTCAAATGCTAGGTTCTATGTCTTGGGAGATATTAAGGTGTTTGTAGCATTTTGTGGGTGGAACTATTTCAGTGCTCGTCAGTGTATTACCTTATTACAAATGCCTAAGAAATGAGGAAGTAGCTAATAGAAAAATGCGTTTATTTGCATACAGACCTTGGTCAAGATCTTTGTCTCTGAACGAAGGGTGCGAATGAGAAGGTGAGATGTGAGAATTAGGTAAGGTGGAGAGAGAGAAAGGTCAAATAACATTTTATAACTCATAGCGCCGGTTTCTGAATTGAGAAATTCGCTAAGTTAATACTTAAGTATCGTTCTGTCCCGTTCTTTTTTGTGACATCTGCGAAGAACGAACGATACTTAAGTATTTGATTAATGAAATTCTCAATTCAGAAATCGGAGTTAACTATACTAACTTAGCGAGCAAAAAGACAGTTTCAAGCGTTTTATCTTTTTGAGTTCATCGCTGTTTATATTTATGTGTCACCAAGGAAGTTGTGCAGATTGATAGAAAACTATTTATGTTCAATATCAGTTATTAAAGGTGACCTTGTATAAACATAATAAATTGCTCTTCTCCTTAAAATATGGGTATTGATATCAATTTAACTTGTACGAACTTATTTTCTTTTGATAGGTATCGATCACTTAACGACAATCAACGAAGAATAACAGGAAAACCAGTTATTTATCACACGATTGCAGCGAAGCGGAACAAAAAGGGATATTAATTCGAACTTTATTTGTGTTCATGTGTCCCCTTGTAACTACTCAATGGCTCAACCGATTTTGATAAATGATACATCATTAGATTCGTCCTGATGGCGCGAATGTCACAAAAAAATGGCAAATTTTATGCGCTTCAATGTGCGAGGTAAAAAACTTTTTTCAAGGGAGATACCGAAATAAAGGACTTTAAAAGGCGAGTGGAGAAATATTTACTTATATGCACAAGCTTAAAACCAAGCATTTAAAGGAAATTAATGAGGTTATAAGAAAACGACCACACTAAAAAGCACAAAACAAGGGCTAGTATTTAATCGCACATCAAAAATACTGATTTTCACAGCAAAAAAGGATCAGCAAAAACACTTTTTATGTTTTAAGTATTTCTGTTGTTCTTACATGTTCAACCTAATACGAAGGATAAGGTTATGAAGGATAATACTTCATTTAAGCTACCGCAGTATTTTTCCCTGATATTTGCTGTGCAAATTAGTATTATTGATGTGCAGTTTAATATTTCCCCAAAACAAGCAGATAAGACTTAACTTAATTAAAGAGATTTGGTAAAATTATTATATCACATTAATGTAATTTAAATTAAATTTAAATGCAGGCGGGACCAATTAGCTCTTTTACAGCAGGTTTCGGTATTAAACTTCAACATTATAGTCATGCTATGGATTTGGTATTATAATGATATTGATACCACAACGATACACCCTGTTAGAATGATATTGAGTCTCGAAAAAAATATAAAACCACAAATAAATGTATACAACTGCACTTCCCCATAGAAGCAGCTCCCTAAAAAGGATAACTCATAATCATAACCTCCTTTGGAACACCAGCGCTTTACACTCGACCATAACTTGCATTCTCCCACACACCTGGGTTTAATAAAACTTTTTTTTCTCCGGAAGTATCACAGCCTCGCTGCGAAAAATGTTTGTATCCTTTTAAAATAACCGAACATCTGTATGGATAACACAATCCAGAAGACCGGAGTGCCTTTGTTGAATTACTACCTCTCATGATGGAAATCATGTGATAAAGAAAGAAAAAAACCGAGGTCTTGTATGTTTATATGTGTGCGATGTCGCTGTTACTGGTTCCCACGACACAGGGTATCCTAGTGTAGGGCCAGAAGTAATGTATGTGCCTGTATGTTATCTTGAGAACTTTAATTCACATGTGTTTCCTTGTTCGTGTTTTTAGATTTCAGTATCTTAAAACGCAGGGCCAACCAAGCTTATAATATTATAAATATTTAATATTTCCAAAATAAAACAAATCTCTAAACACTACTCACTTCTATTGGTACTAATTCCATTACTTTTTCTCATCAGAGTTTTTCTAGCGATCGATAGGCACACATGCTTTGGCCATTCAGTTATTGCGATAACCTGATTATTCCGATAAATGGCTTGTGTTTAAACGATTAACCAAAAATTACAAAATTTACTACTAATAAATTTGAAATGACTGCCAGAATTAGTAAATGCACACCAAATTGTGTTTAGGTAAATGATCAGGAAACTTCTTTTAATGTTTTGTATAACTAAGTTTATGTTTTAAGTATTTTTCGTAGTTCTTGCATGTTAAACCTAACATGAAGGACAAAGGGCGCTTCGCTTCGCTCACCCCATTTTCCCTTCACCTAAGCTACCGCAGTATTTTTCCCTGATATTTTCTGCAACTTTTGGTGTTCATTTGCCCATTTTGGTAAGAAAAAAACATTTTTGTGATCATTTAAATTGTTCTCAATGGGTAATAGTGAGGTAGCAGCTCTCGCAGCTGCCCCCGGTCTACCAGTACGAACAGATGGCGGGCGATTACGATCGCGTGGTAATTTTGCAAATTATCCTCTTCCCGCTCTTGCACGTTGCGTGCCTCCACTCCTCGTTGTTGTCACCCTGTTTCATTTTCTTTCTTGCGACAAACCTTACTTTGCCAGATGCGGTAAGAATGTTCACCCTTATCTCCTTTGCTAAGAGTCTACGTAGAGTTCAAGAGATACGGGATATCTTTGTAATCCCTATCTCAGGATTTCGTTTTTTTTTCTTTTTCCACGCTTTGTCGTTAACCTTTGTTATTTATGTTGGGCATAATTTGGACTACGTGCATGTCTTCTTTGAATTTTGTTCGAGTTTCGATATCGAACTAATTATTGTTATCGTTGTTTCGTTTTATTTTTCTGGTAATGAATGACTTATATATGATATTTTGAAAGACTTATTAGTTTGTTTTTTAGGGTTTCGTACCCGAAGGGTGCCAAACGGGACCCTATTACTAAGCATCCGCTGTCCGTCCGTCCGTCCGTCTGTCACCAGGCTGTATCTCATGAACCGTGATAGTAAGACAGTTGAAATTTTCACAGATCATGTATTTGTGTTGCTGCTATAACAAAAAATACTAAAAAACAACATTTATTTCAATACCACATACAAACTTATGAATGCACCTGGTTACGTAGATGGAGTGTGAAAGTAGCCTCACCAATAACTTTATAAACGACATTTTGATGAAAAATCCAACTATTCACTCACACCATGCCTACCATTGTACGGTGGTACGGAACCCTTCGTGCGCGAGTTAGACTCGAACTTGAGCGTTTTTTATATATAATGGTACCTAGGTTCATATCGTACGTCTCAATCGCGACTGTTTCACAGGTTCTTGAGGCGACTGTGGCCCACGTGGCCCGATTTCCTCTGATATTGTACACGTCCGCTCGGGTAAGAACACCTTTCTTACACTTGGCTTTTTATAGGACGTGAACTCTAATACCATGGCATGGGGTACAAAATCACGACGCATTAAAAAAATGCGTGCGAACTGGTTAAACAAAGCTCATGACGTCACGCCTATTCCCATACCACTCCATACTCCATAATCCATAGCGTGGCTGGAGGCTAGCCCATCGCTGCAGTGAGATTGAAGATAATTAATGTACAATATAGGTTTAAAATTTTCCGTAAATAACAAAACGAAATCTATAACTGAGAACTAACTCTTTTTATACACTCACAAACGAGTGTTCCATAATGTAGGTTCTAGAGTTTTCCAGAAGTCACTTTAGAGCGCTTTTTCAGTCGCTCGGTGCACAAAGCTAAAATCCGGTAGCGCGGGGCACAGTCAACACGTCACTAGCCACAACTGTATTGACTTTGGCCGTTTGACTAACATAGGAAAGAGGGGACTCCACAATAATGCAGCGGATCGGTTGCGATCCCGAAACGTCAGATGAAAAATAAATATTGTGATAAAAACATGTGAGTTAAGGCGAAAATCAATCAGCCCGCATTCACCCACTGCTGGGTATAGTCTTCCCTTTTACCATGCTGTCTTTCCTGGTACTGGACGTCTCCCATCTATTTTCTACCCGCTCTAGCGATAAAGTCGTCCTTTTTTTTTTGTAGGGGAAAAAATTGGAATTACCCATGCCCAGGAGTCTGACCTCCCTGCTATGTCCGGGTCCCCACATATTGAGCGGGCATCAGCTCGTGTGGTATACGGACTAAAAACAACCCCTTTATGTTTGCAGTTGTCTGTATAAAGCTGGCTTCCCACTGTGCGTGATATTGCGGACGGACGCGGACCAGTTCGCACCGACGCACCATGGGAAGAGTATCGTCCGTGGCAGCGCAGACACGTCCGTCGTGGTGCGTCCAATCAGCGGTGAGGCGGTAACTTCAAAGGTGCGGTAGGAGCTCGTGCTGTGTGGTGAACAAGATGGCTTCGAATCTCGAGACCCACACAGACTGAAACGCACCGTTGGAAGAGCCTTGAGTGTGGTGTGTGGCTGTCCGTAGTCGTCGGCCGTGCGCGATAATCCGCAGAAGCACGCACCGTGGGATGCCAGCTTTAGACTTTACTATGAGCCATGTCCGCCCGGCTGGTCGTCTGTCCACTGGTCGTCGTGAGGTTCCGGGTAGCCACACTGTTACCGCTTTCTCTTGTCCGGAAAGTTTCCCGCTAAACCTAAACATTAGTCTAAGCCCGAACTATGATTGCAAGAAACGTCAATACGTAACGCATTGATGACCCGAAAAGCCGAGTCGGCAGTGACCCTGCCTACGAAGCCAAAGGTCCCGGGTTCGAATCCCGGTGGCGGCAAATATTTGTTTGATGAGAACGGATGTTTGTACCCTAGTCATGGTTGTTTTTATCTGTCTAAGTATAATATTTATCTATATGAGTATGTGTATCGTTGTCTAGTACCCAAGATACAGGGAATCCTAGTTTGGGGCTAGATCAATGTGTGTAAATAGTGACCATGGTATTATTATTATTGTATTATTATTATGGTATTATTATTATTAAGGTATCGTATCCACTTAGGTGACGTGACGTGGCACCGATCTGACAAAGGCCATGTTTGCACGGCATGTTGTACCCAATCTGAATTAAAGGATGGGGTACTCCATTGGAAATGCCGGGCACGATGTCTAAGAGCCCTATAGGCACTCGAATTAAGGCCCAAGATCACACAAAACCACTGAAGAGAGCTTTGGCAAAAAAAATATTAAAAAAAACAATAAATTCATAGGTCTCAAAAAATGTATGTTATTCACAAAGAGACAATTTAGTTTAAATACTATGTCGTTACGCGATTGGATTAATTTGGCTCGTTTGTAAAAAAACCTGAACATAGTCTATATTTAAAAGGAGATACAATAATTTTAATATAAAATTACTGATTTTTCTCATAATTTTTACACCGAAATTTTTATCTTTTACAGCTCCGTATCTATCCTTAAATATTATCAATAAGCTTATTTCCGTTTTTCAGTAAATTCGAAAAAACACCTAATTTGTAAAGAATCCGGGCGGCGCGATGCTATTCCGCGCCGCCCGCTACCCCGCCAGTTCCGCTACCCCGCCAGAAGACGAGGGGCGAATGCGGCGCCCCTCACCTCAACAGCTAGAACTGGGCCTTAAAGGATTAAATATGGCCAGAAATGCATCTTTAGCTTCAATTCTAGGCTAAACTAGACAACATGAAAATTTAGGATAAATATATAAGAGGTCTATTAGAGATAAGAATGGACTTTTAAAATTACCGGATATCTGTTATATTTAATACTTAAAAATATTTTTCGCAATGCATTATTATTCAACTAAATGAACAAGCGCTCGGAGACGAAATCAGTTTCCTATATGAAACTTACACGCAAAAATAGGTAAAAATTTAAATTTTTTGGTTGTTTTATTATATTTTTAATGTTATTATTACAGGAGTTTAGTAATATTTTCCCCGCGGGGCTCTGCGCGGGAGCATGCGTCGACGCGATGCGACGGGTATTTGTTTTCTTTGTCTAATTCTCAATGCCATTGGCCTTTGTTCAGCCCTTAACGACAACTTCCAACCAGTTTTTTTAGCAACAGGTATTCAATCTCATTGTCATCTTGATACAACTTGTGAGAGATTCGCGCAGCATTCGGAACGCACAGCGAGATGAGATCGGAGAGCCGGACTGGAACAAATCGGAAATTGCATAGACGGAGCAAAATGGCCGGCCGGGAGCCGAATGTGACCAGTATTCTATTACCGGGATAATACAGCTCTACAACGACGTTTTTGCATTTCTTTATTTATATATTTTACTAGTAGCCCTGTGGGCAGTAGACCTTGCTAACAGGGGAGACTGTTAACCCATTTTTTAGGTAAGTATTTTAGATTCAATCAAAATCAAGTAGTAAAGTAGCCGCACCCAATAACTGTAAACTACATTTTGCGATTTAAAATACAATCTATTGACTTTTCACGAAAATAGTTATAGTCTATTTCACTCACTCTCATGGTCTGTATAGATCCTCGTTACTAATCCGTCTCCTACTTCGAGGAGTCCAAACTTGGTATGTTTTGAAAAGATTTCTTGGATTTTTAGAAAACAGGCGACCGAAAGGTAATTGTGTGGTATATTTTTAGAACCGGCTCATGAAGCCCTTTAATTTGATACGCCACACAAAAGGTTTCAGAAAAAAAAATATAAAAAAAAAATACGTCATAACTCCCCCCCCCCCACCCCCAAGGGAAAAACTAGAAAAGCTCTCGAAAAAAAATATTTAATTCAAGGAACACGTGTGCCAAGTTTATCTTGTCGAAATGGAGCCCTTCGCTCGCTTCGTTCGCTCGGTCAATAAGGTTTTGCTGACCCAAACCTGACGTTCTATTCTGTATCATTAGACATAACGTTTCCTATAAAATCAAATAACATCGCATTAAATGTCATCACGTCAAGAAATAATCGAGCGCTGATTGGTCCAACGTTAATTTGAAGTAAGCCAGTAATATTCTCTAACATATTTTTTTATTTATTTGATATATTTGATTTATTTTTAATTTTCTTCTTGTATATGAGACTTAAGTAAGTGTTTGACTTGTAAACATGCATTATTTTTGGCTACTTGCAATAAATGATTTGAGGTTTGAGTTTTGAATATCAATTTGACAGGACTTTTTATAGAAACTTCCAGATGACAGAGATAGAAAATAGAGCTACTTCAGTACGATTCTTCCGGTGTCAAAACCAAAAACAACTAATTAATGCACTAAACTGACAACATTAACCCAACAGTTCTTCTGCGGTAGTCAAAGATTCCATTTTCCAACACGACAAACAATATTAACTTATCATTAAATTGGTTCAAGAATGAGTAAATATTTTTATTTGTTTTCTATTTCAATTATATTCTTATGTTGTATCACGTAGACATGGACCTACGTAACATAACTTAGTTATTTATTTATATATATGTCACCGTAAGATAGTCAACACCGTTAGTTGATAAACTAACGCGTTAGTCGATCAACTATCGACAGATAGTTAACCAGACCGACAGGGTTTATAATATTTACGTTTCTTTTGTTCTTACATGTCAATCTAATACGAAGACAATTCGGAGGCTTCGCTGCGCTCGCCCCCTCTAGTCTTCACCTAAGCTACCGCGGTGTTTGCCCTGGTATTTCGTTTGCAATTCATGTTTGAACCAGTTTACTATTTAACGGTTTTAACCGTTAGTTTATCAACTAATGCGTCATTTAGTAAGCAGTACGCTACAGTCTGTCGATAGTTGACCAACTATCGAGAAAAAAAAGTTAGTTTATCACACATGACATACATATCGCAAGGTTTGTTGGCGCCTGAGCTAGGCCACCATCTCGTTGACTCCAATGTTATTTTTCTAACTCTATGGACTCAGAACGAGCTACCACCAAGACCGACCAATCATGGACTATTTACTATTTTGCATGTGAAGAAATCGGAGAGATTGTAAACCCTGTCGGTTAGTGCGAGTTTAGTTCACACTTAGGATTACAAATTAACGGTTTTCACAATAATACGCTGAAATATATTAAGCTAATAAAGCGCCGCGAGACTCTTGCAGTATTTGTACTCACATTTAGCTTGTCAATTTTAATTTGGGAAACTTTTTGGGACGACCCGAATGGCCGAGTCGGCAGTGACCCTGTCTTCGAAGTCAAGGGTCCCGGGTTCGAGTCCAGGTGGTGGTAAATATTTGTTTGTTGATAACGGATGTTTGTACCCTAGTCATGGTTGTTTATCTATCCAAGTATGTGTATCGTTGTCTAGTACCCAAGATACAGGGAATCCTAGTTTGGGGCTAGATCGATGTGTGTAAATAGTGTCCAAGGTATTATTATTATTATGATTAACTACGATCTATGGTATCTTCAGGTTAGTATGGCGATTGGCATTGACTCCTCTCTGCTAATATACGCTCGTGATTGTGTTAGCGATACTTACTTATTACTCGCGACGATTGAAATTACTGTCGTTTAGCTTATTACCATTCTTACCGATAGTAACATGTTTGATTAGGTTCTCAGTAGCAGTTGGATCAATGACCGCTATCGCAATGCTAACTCGTAGACACCATACCAAACAAACAGACACACAGAAACATAAGTCAAAAGTCAAAGTCAAAGTTCTTCATTTCGGTAGATATTTACATATACTTAGCAAAAGTCATTTTTTGCCACTTCTCTACATTGGACCACTGTGGGAGAAGATGGGCGTAGACACTCCCACATATTGATTTTTAGAACTCTTTTAAAAATTGGTTGTACATTTGTGCCTACACAATTGTGCCTAATACAAATATGACAATATTAATTACCAGTGGCTCTGTGAGCTGTAGACCCCGCGAGCATGTCGGTGGAAAGCTGAACTGCTAACATACAAACTTATGAATGCACTTGGTTACCTATGTACATGGAGTGAAGCCGCACCAAAACCATTGTAAACTAAGTACGATCACAACTTAACTTTTCAATTAAATGATAATAATAGCCTATCTCACTCTCACGGTCTCCACAAATCCAACAACATCTCGTTTGTTAAAATCCGTTGAGCCGTTTGGGTTGTAGCGAGTTTTAAAAATTGAAAACGCCATATCTCCGCCATTTAAAAAAAACCGGTCAAGTGCGAGTCTAAATCGCGCACGAAGGGTTCCGTACCACCGTTCAATGGAAGCGATGGTGTGGAGTGAATAGTTTGGATTTTACACAGCAAAATATTGTTTACAAAGTTATTGGTGCGGTTACTTTCACACTCCATGTACGTAACCAGGTGCAACCATAAGTTTGTATGTGGTATTGAAAGAATTGTTGTATGGGAGCCCCCTTAAATATTTCTTTTATCCTGTGTTTTAGTATTTGCTGTTATAGCGGCAACATAAATACATAATCTGTGAAAATTTCAACTCTCTAGCTAGCTAGGTTCTTGAGATACAGCCTGGTGACAGACGGACGGACGGACGGACGGACGGACAGCGGAGTCTTAGTAATAGGGTCCCGTTTGGAACCCTTCGGGTACGGAACCCTAAAAAACCAAAAACTGAATCGACAAAAAAATACAGTTAATTATCCAACCTGCTCACAAAATTTCACGGGAATCGGTTCAAAAATGCGACCTGTAGGGGAGAACAGACAGACAAACAAACAAACAAATATACGAAAGCATTTTTGCCAAATCCTTGAACGGAGACGCTTCGCTCGCTCGGTCAACTATGATTAATAAGCAGGAATAAATAATTACAAAATTTTTAACGGCAAGGTCTGTGTTTAGCTAATTTACCCCATACAGTCCCGTCAGTTAAGTAATCTTGAACATTGTAATATTCCTTTTTCGACAAAATCGCTGTAACATGCTTTTTAAATTAGTAGTAAAGAATACACTGACCCTTGAAAGAATTGCTAACCTTTGCGAGTCTAAACCGGGGTGCAACTAGTCTGTGATTATTTCTTAGGTACAATCGAACCAACTGAATCATGACCCATTTGCCTGATAATTCGTTTGAAACTTTCAAACTTGTAAGATCTATCGTAATGTCAGTGTCTAATCAAATGATAACAAGTTCGTTACCAAGGAAATAAACCTTCAAGCGAATTTGGACCTACTTGCATTTAAGGGGTTTAGCAAAATAAGCTTATGGTGGGTCATGATTCAGATGGTTCGATAGTACCTAAACATTACAGCTATCGCTAAGTTTGGAAAAGGTTGCAAGGTTCTTTCGTACATACATTATATTTTCGAAAATAAATTGACTAGCTTCAGTTAGTATGTGAATTTCTTTAAAAATCTCTCTTAAGGAGAATGCGCGTATTAAATAATAAATGGCACGAATAGCTCTTTTCTGTAAAATAAAAATAGTTCACATAGGAAATTACAGTCGCGCCTCTTTCTTTACAGTGTGGCAGAGCAGTAGTTTTTCAACAATTCATTTTGTGTGACAGGGGGCTAGCCCAGACACACAGATAAACAAAATTGATGACCCGAATGGCCGAGTCGGCAACCACCCCGCCTACGAAGCCGAGGGTCCCGAGTTCGAGTCCCGGTGGTGGCAAATATTTGTTTGAAGAGAACGCATGTTTGTACCCTAGTCATGGTTGTTTATCTATCTAAGTATAATATTTATCTATATAAGTATGTGTATCGTTGTCTATTACCCAAGATACAGGGAAGCCTAGTTTGGGGCTAGATCAATGTGTGTAAATAGTGTCCAAGGTATTATTATTATAAAATACGAAACCTCATAATACCCCACTTTCCCATCGGGGGTTTAAAACAAAACAGACCTCACCCTCAAAAATTTCAACCTGTACATGGCACGATACTAGCGAAGCCTGTTTTCATGAACAAAAGACTGAGTTCGGCTTTGAGCACAAGAGGCTAACTTCTTGCCGGCGAAGCTAACTGAAAATAGGATTTATAGCCCGGGGCAGACGGAGTTAACAGTGTGTGATGTATTATTCAAATAGGCTACGAATGTAGGTGACGGGCTAATTTCTAGCCGAGTCGCGGGGGCGTTATTGTCAGGTGATTTTGAGTGGATCGTGGCTATTGGTTGCATCACGGATGTCTCTTTGTATTATTAATAGATAACTAATGGAGGGATGTATAAAGTGTTGTTTTGTAAAGTTACCTCCGACTCAGCGGTGGTTGTTAACAAGATAAAAAACCGGTCAAGTGCGAGTCTAAATCGCGCACGAAGGGTTCCGTTTCCTTCCGTTCTTCCCATACAAAGAATTGTTGTATGGGAGCCCCCTTAAATATTTCTTTTATCCTGTTTTTTAGTATTTCAACTCTCTAGCTAGCTAGGTTCTTGAGATACAGCCTGGTGACAGACGGACGGACGGACGGACGGACGGACGGACGGACGGACGGACAGCGAAGTCTTAGTAATAGGGTTCCGTTCTTACCCGTTGGGTACGGAACCCTAAAAAGACAGTGAAAAATACCTAAAAAACTTTGGGAAATATTAAACTGCACATCAAAAATACTGATTTGCACAGAAAATATCGGGAAATAGCGAAATACTGCAGTAGCTTAGGTGAAGAATAAAGGTTGAACATGCAAGAACAACAAAAAATACTTAAAATACAAAGTTGAGTACACATAAAATATTTAAAACATAAAACGTGTTTTTGCTGATCCTTTTTTGCTGTGCAAATCAGTATTTTTGATGTGCGATTAAATACTAGCCAAAAACATTAAGGGTCTTAAATTTAATGACAAACGGTAAATATATTTAAAGTTTATGACGACCTGAATGGCCGAGTCGGCAGTGACCCTGCCTGCAAAGCTAGGGTCCCGGGTTCGAGTCCCGGTGGGGGCAAATATTTGTTTTAAGAGAACTGATGTTTGAACCCTAGTCGTGGTTGTTTATTTATCTAAGTATAATATTTATGTATATAATTATGAGTATCGTTGTCTAGTACCCAAGCTACAGGGAATCCTAGATCAATGTATCCAAGGTATTTTTACTAAAAGTGTAATTAATGCACCTAGGTGAATCAGTTCATGTGATATTAAGTTAACAAAGGGAAATTGTGTCTTTAGTTCTATCGCTTGCTACCGCGCTCCCAATACCGGTCACTCGGCGCGCGGCACACGCTCGCTTCTGGGACCGGCCGGGAGTGTCAGCACATTGCGGTTATTACAGGCCAAATTGAATACGGCAATTTGTGAATCAAAATTATGCGGGGTTTATTTTTATTTTTAAATGCAAGCGATACGTTAACTATCTATCGTCCCTGATTCGGGCGTAACTTTAAAAAACAACATGCTCTGTAAGGACTGAGAATAATATTACTAAAGAGCTCCGTAGCGTAACTTTACAAAACAACATCTTCTGTAAAGAACTGGGAATAATATTTCGAAAGAACTCCGTAGCGTAACTTTAAAAATCAACATCCTCTGTAAAGGGCTGAGAATAACATTACTAAAGAGGTCCGTAGCGTAACTTTACCAAAAACATCCTCTCTAGGGACTGAGTAATATTACTAAGAGCTCCGTAGCGTGACTTTATAAGACAAACATCCTCTGTAAGCACTGAGAATAATATTACTAAAGAGTTTCGTAACTTAACTTTAAAAAACAACATCCTCTGTAAGAACTGAGAGTAATATTACTAAAGAGCTCCGTAGCGTAGCTTTACAAAACAACATCCTCTGTAAGGACTGATAATTACTAAAGAGCTCCGTAGCGTAACTTTACAAAAAAACATCCTCTGTAAGGGTTGAAAATAATATTACTATAGACCTCCGTAGCGTATTTTTACAAAACAACATCCTCTGTGAAGGACTGAGAATAACATTAATGAAGAGCTCCGTAGCGTAACTTTACAAATCAACATCCTCTGTAGAGGACTGAGAGTAACATTACTAAAGAGCTCCGTGGCGTAACTTTACAAAACAACATCCTCTGTAAGAACTGAGAATAATATTACTAAAGAGCTCCGTAGCGTAACTTAACAAAACAACATCCTCTGTAAGTACCGAGAATAATATTACTAAAAAGCTCCGTAGCGTAGCTTAAAAAAACAACATCCTCGTAAGGACTGAGAATAATATTACTAAAGAGCTCCGTAGCGTAACTTAACAAAAAAAAATCCTCTGTAGGGACTGGAGATAATATTACTAAAGAGCTCCGTAGCGTAACTTTACAAAACAACATCCTCTGTGAGGACTGAGAATAATATTACTAAAGAGCTCCGTAGCGTAACATAACAAAAAACATCCTCTGTAGGGACTGGAAATAATATTACTAAAGAGCTCCGTAGCGTAACTTTAAAAAACAACATCTTCTGTAAGGACTGAGAATAATATTACTAAAGAGCTCCGTAGCGTAACTTAACAAAAAAAACATCCTCTGTAGGGACTGGAAATAATATTACTAAAGAGCTCCGTAGCGTAACTTTAAAAAACAACATCCACTATAAGGACTGAGAATAATAATAATAATATTACTAAAGAGCTTCGTGGTCTAATGGGTTTCAAGGTTGCTTCTCAGACAGGAGTTGCAGGTTCAAATCATGACCATATACCAATGAGATAATTAATTTATCTTAAGTACATTACTAGTATCGGACGTTCAGTGTTTCGGATGACACGTTAAGCTATAGGTCCCGGCTACTATCGCTACGTGGTAGTGGTCGTAAAACCTCGCGCTGAGCCAGCGTGGTGGAGTATGGCTTAATCTTACTAGTATCCGGATAAAAGTCTGCACCCCTCGGTGAAGACATCAATGAGCTACATTTATAACAAAACCAAACATATCGTAGTGATTTTATCCATATTGGGTGACAGAGATACATTTGCTGCAAGTTATTCAAGAATAATCAAGACCAGCATTGATTCATGATAGGGTGAAAGCTTATAGCCACAGCTATAGAGATATGAAGGTTTACGATGTTTTCTATCGATAGAAAGTCCGTATATTGTACGTAAGACTTATCTTATTGATACAGTATGCTTCACACACACGACCTCTGTGGCGCAGCCGTTGTGGCTGTGCCTACCATTCGAGAGGTCCCGGGTTCGATCCCCGGCTGGGGGTAGAGATAAAAGCCCCAGGTCTTGGATGTTTATATGTGTGTGACGTCGCTGTTTCTGCTTCCCACGACACAGGGTATCCTAGTGTGGAGCCAGAAGCAGTGACGCTGCCTACGAAACCAAGGGTCCCGGGTTCGAGTCCCGGTGGGGGCAAATATTTGTTTGATGAGAACGAATGTTTGTATCCTAGTCATGGTTGTTTATCTATCTAGTATAATATTTATCTATTTAAGTATGTGTATCGTTGTCTAGTACCCAAGATACAGGGAATCCTAGTTTGGGGCTAGATCAATGTGTGTAAATGGTGTCCAAGGTATTATTATTATTATTATTATTATTATTATTGACTCACACTGCCTACTATATGGTGCGGCAGAATATCAGTGTTACAGGTTCCCTGTAGCGTTTGCTGAGCCGCAAGTTTCCACTGTCACGTTATACGACGCATAGATTTTTTCATGACACCTACATGCTTTTCTTTATTTTTGTGAATTTTTCGACTTTCGTATTGCTGGTTGATTTTTATTAAAAAAAAAAATCGTTTATCTATTTGTTGTCTTATTTGATTCTATTATATTCTACATGGTCGGCACTGCGATTTGAACCCCCATCTTAAGCGTAGCAAGCGAGCGTGTAACTACTTGACCAAGGACGATCAGTAAGACCGTATAAAATATACTACAGGATTACAACGTAGAGACGCAATCTTAGCGGGAGTCGATACACGTAGTCGTTCGATTAGCCGCTTCTATAATTGCTAGTAATGATGGGACGCAGTCGATGAGTGTCAAAACCGTTAGTTGATAAACTAACGGTTTTTTCTCGTTAGTTGTTCAACTATCGACACATAGTAAACTGTAGCGTACTCCTTACTATATGACGCGTTAGTTGATAAACTAAACTGGTTTAAACTTGAATTGCAAACGAAATACCAGGGCAAACACTGCGGTACTACTATTAAGTATTCTGTGACTGCGGTAGCTTAGGTGAAGACTAGAGGGGGCGAGCGCAGCAAAGCCCCCGAATAGTCTTCGTGTTAGGTTGACATCTAAGAACAAAAGAAACGTAAATTCTAAACCCTGGTTTACTATCTGTCGATAGTTGATCAACTAACGTGTCAGTTTATCAACTAACGGTTTTGACTATCTTACGGTGTCATATATAGAACGATGTTTTAAGATATTTTGTTTTCTATGTGTCAGTATTGTCATGTCCTGAAAATGAAGTCCATGGCCAGATTAGTCATAGTAAGGATAGGGATAGGGATTTTTGATACTAATATCTTTTCTCTCTGCCAGATCGGAATATCAGTTATTAACTCACCAATCAGGCAATGTAAGATTCTTTGTACAATCGAACCAACTGAATCATGACCCACTTGCCTGATAATTCGTTTGAAACTTTCAAACTTGTAAGATCTATCAAAATGTCAGTGTCTAATCAAATGTTAACAAGTTCGTTACCAAGGAAATAAACCTTCAAGCGAATTTCGACCTACTTGCATTTAAGGGGTTTAGCAAAATAAGCATGTGATTCAGATGGTTCGATAGTACATATACACATTAAAAAAAATATATATATGTACAGGCTCATACGAGTACACTTGATTCTTATACACTGAGTCGTGAAAACCACAAGCAATGGCAATACAAATATGTAGTCATCATATACCCGGGGACTTTCTTTCCAGTAAAATATATAATATATGTATAATAAAAAAAGCCCATTATTGTCCCCATCGCGGGGCACTGGCTTTTCCCGGGTACGAGTAAGATTAAGCCATACTCCACCACGCTGGCTCAGTGCGGGTTGTTGGAGGGGTTTTTCGACTAGTACTACCAAATAGCGATAGTAGCCGGGACCTATGTAGCTTAACCCCTCAGTTACTACCGGCGCTAGCTAACGCTACTTTTCGTACAGTTAACGTATCGTTCGAAACCCGGAACGTCCGATTGTGTACTTAAGATAAATCAAATATCTCATTGGCGCATGGTCAGGATTAGAACTTGCATCTTCTGTGTTAGAAGTAAGCGTGAAATCCACTTGACCACGGTGCCCTATAAACAAAAAAGTCAATAAACTAAGTCGATTAAAATAAACAACGGGCTATCGTATCAACGTCCCATCCCAAGCCTGACCGCTGCAGCAGGTGTGGCGCTTACGTTACATTACAACTATCTCATCGCTTTGATAGCTCGGAACTCGAATGATTTACTCGATAGCCTTCGAATACTCGATACTGTTGTTACTCGATTAAATCTTCTGGCGGGCTCCCGAACTATTTGCTCTTACCTTTCTATACGCGCGGTTTTGGCACCGGCTGTACATCAAATATACATTTTTGTACAACATCATATGAAATACATCATTATTGGTCTAAATAAAACAGAAAAAATCTCGGAAATGGCTCTAACACTTTTTTCGGGTTTTCACGCTGGTTATCGATTCGTTTTGTAATAGAATAAGTATTACTTACCTTATGTACCGTAGGATTGTGTCCGTCAACCGTAATTGATTTGACCAGTCAAATGATTTTTAACTTTTTATTCTTATTTTCTAAGATTATATTAAGAGTTCCATGGTCTAATGGGTTTCAAGCTTGCTTCTCACACGAGATGCAGGTTCGGTTCCTGATGACCAATGAGATAGTAGTTGATCTTAAGTACAGTATCGGACGTTCAGTGTTTCGGATGACACATTAAGCTGTAGGTCCCGGCTACTTTCGCAAAGTGATAGTGTCGTAAAACCCCTCCACCAACCCGCACTGAGCCAGCGTGGTGGAGTATGGCTTAATCTTACTCGTATCCGGGTAAAGGCCTGTGCTCCTCGGTGGAAACATTAATGGGCTACATTTATTATTATTATTATTATTATTTTACCTCGTCACAGGCAAAGCACGATCACCCGAATATTCTACTTTTATCTGTATTAGCATGTAGGAGATCAAAAAAGTATTGCCATGCACTGGCCACAGTCGGAGGCATAAATAAACTAGTCACTTTTATTATATAACGTCATAGCCATCATTAAATATCCGGCGGATATCGTTAAAACAGTCGAGAGGGCACTTTATCTGATGTTTCAAAAGTGCTATTCAGAGCTGAATTAATTAATTCCTTTGCCACCGTCGTCGTGTCATACGGAGTGAAACATTAGCTTGCCGTACAAATAGTTAGCTCAGATCTGCTAGATACACAGAACTGTATAGTGTGTGACTAACATCAAATGGCCATCTTTGAAAGAAAGAAAAGAAGAAAGAAAAAGCATTTATTTAAACTCTATACATTGATACAATAATGAAATTAATTATGTGTCAAAAAGGTTTGGTTTCAGCATATATTGTATGGTGTGGTGGCAGCACACAACGCTGGTTTTCAAGCCAAGCCCTTTTTAAACTAAACTAAAGTAAATTAAGTTAAATTACTAAATCGATATGCATTTTGATTATTTATAAAACTTTTATAAATAACCACAACACAAATTGTACCCACCTTTATAACATTCTAAGTATAAGGTATTGCTATAGGGTGTTCTGAGCGACTACCTCCTAGTGTGGGGGAGCTGAAGTGATGCAGAAGGATACGTCCGATTGCACAACTTCTGCTTCCTCCTGGTGCACCCTGGTAACAGCGGCTAGTGACTGGTCCCCGGACCTCTTACTAGCTGAAGGCTAAAAGTCCCTCCGGTTCTATCGGTTAAGGTGGGTGTACCCGGCAGACTATCTACACTCACCTGCGTCTTGTGGTATGCGCAGTTGATCACCGTAGGCCAGGATGAAGGGGTCCTGGGGGGTTGAGCCGAGCGTTGCTGGGGATTTAGCTTCGTAAGGCAACACGCCCTTATTGGCCTGGATTTCAGGCAAAACGGTAGCCTCGCCCGTATCCGCGGGTTGGGGTAACGGCCAAGTGTCCCGTCAAAAAGCCACAGCTAGGGGTTTAGGGTCCGCTAAGGCGTCAGCCAAAGCGGTGGGATGGGCCATGCTGACGGGGTAAGCTTCGGTGACTACGGCGGTGGGACCATGTCGCTGACACCTTGGTTCCCATCGTCCACAGAAGCGAGCTCCCGATGACGCGCCAAGTACCAGCCCTATGCTCCTATATCTACTCGGTACTCCTAGCGACTGAAAGCTGTTCCGAGCAAGTAGGGACGCTCCCAAATGTGTGGGCTCCGTGGAGGGTGGGAAAACGAGTAGACGAATCTTTATACATTTGACTATGGATCGTGTCAGGTCAAAAAACCCCTCTGGTACGCTTCCAGCGGTGAAAACCGCAAGCGTCTCCAAACAGCTGTGAGAATCTGCCTCGGCAGATCCTCAAGCCTTAACTGGGCGCACTGCCACCATCAGTGACCTACCGGTGCAAACCGGTACCGGGACTAACATCGCCGAGCATTATGCCAGCGCCTGGACGACGGTTGGTCGAAAGGGTAAACCACCCAAGCAATCCTTGCAAGGGAAGGGCCCATCGACTAAACGTCCAGATACGGTGCAAACCGGACCAGGGCGTAAGGCGAATCGTCGGTGGAAGAAAAAACAGCGTTTGGCTGCCACATCGGCCGCTGCCGGCGTAGATGGGGTTCCATCTGCCACGGTGGCGACCGAAAGCGGTCCCGCTGTTAATACAGCCGGAGCTGCGGGTAAGGTGACCGGCTCCCGTGGTGTCAAAGGGGCAACCCTAGACTCAAACGGGGCTAAACCTACCGAAGCGTTCTCTGGTGGTCCGACTTCTAACAAGAAGTTGAAATCTGCCAAGAGATCCGACAAAAACGAGCGCGCGGCTGCTAAGAGGGCTCGACTCGAGGATAGTAATTCTCCTCGAGTGGAGCCTAAAAAGCAGTGCACGGATGCGCGCAGAGCTGGGGTCACCTATGCTCAGAAGGTGAAGTCTGACCAGTACATCGCCGTTACTGACGTCGCGTGTAAAAAGAAATATAACTAATTTTCAGAAGTACAGTGATATACACAATTTTAATACTAGAAATAAAGACAAGTTGCTTGCTTATGTAAGCCGACTACATAAAATTAGTAATTCTTTTAAAGGCAATTGTATACGCTATTACAATAAGGTCCCTACTGATATTAAAAACTTACCTTGAGACGAGTTTAAAATAATAATAAAACAGAAATTGTATAAAAAAGGTTACTATAGGATATTTGATTACTTAGAGGACAGATGTCCATGGGAATAGATTGTTTGAGTAACAGGCTGTTTCGATATATAATTAGCATTAATTTTGTAATTTGACAATATTTTATTTAAAAAAGGAAACGCAAAAGATGCGACGACTGTGGAGTTTCTTCGGTGAGCTCTTCTCCACAGATTCCGCCATTGTGTTAGTGAACTCACCCAAAAAAATGTAATGACGGATCTAAGTGATGTAACAACATCCTATGGAAATAAATGATTTTTGATTTTGATTTTGATTTCGCTACTGGTCATATTTCACAGGATCTGTCAACGCTCATCCTCAACGAGATTGATGACAAAATCTTGAGGGAAGCGTTGGCGGATCCGAGCAAGGAAAACTCCAAATTCGGTGGCAAGCCCCGTTACGAGGACGGCCACCTTAAACTGTTCGTGGAGGACGAGTACTCCCTGAACTGGCTGCGGAAGTGTGTCTCCGGCGTGTCTACACCATCCAACGTACAGTTGGTGGTGAAACGCCAATCGGAGATGGTCCGCAGGGTTCGATGTGGGGTGCTCATACCCAACGAACGGGGCAAGTGGAAGTCTGCGCCCGACGTCGGCGTAGTCCTCCACTTTATGAACAAGTGGGCACAGGTTGACCGATGGCTCCTCCAGAAAGTGGACAAGCAGCAGGAAAACCTGTTTCTCATTACAGACGTCCCTGAAGATGTGGTGCCGACCCTGCTGGGAAGGGGCAGACAGCTCCTTTTTGGTAGTGGTTCGGTCTACCTTAAATTTCAGGGACCCGGTGGGAAATTTGTTAAGGAACCACCGGTGGTAGCGCAGACCAGCTCTAAGCTGGTCATCACTGGGGTCTCATCAAAAAAATCTATGCTCCAGAGTTCCACTCCAGAGCGGCAGCAAACAGTTCCCGATGTAGTCGGGGAAAGTTCTGCTGCTCAACCGCAGGACGGGCACGCGCACTGGGAGGCCATGCTGCTTGGTGAAGGTGATGAGCTAGAACCAGCAGTGGTGCCCTCTGAGGGCGAGGAGCTGTCCATGCGGCTGGAGGAGGAACTCGTCTTGGAGGTGGAGGAGGGGTTGACCAAAAATGGCGTCCCTCTCCCGCGATTGTAAAGTCCTCCAAGCCAACCTCCAACACAGCCAAACTGCAACGGCCCAGTTAAGACGCTGGTTGGGGGCAAACAGCACAGCCGTGGCTCTGACCAGGAGCCGTGGATCAACCGCGGTAGCATTCGAGGGCTCGCCAATTTGAGAGGTAAGCTTTTCGTTACAACTGATCACGATAACCCTAGGACGTGCATCATAACTACTAACAACATCCCAGCACAGCCATTAACAGAGTTCTGTTCCAGGGACCTGTGTGCCATAAGGCTGCAACTTCCCGACACAGCTAGGTGCCGCGAACTCGTGGTGGCCTCCGCCTACATGCCTGCGGAGGACAACCCGCCTCCACACGACCTGTGCCGGCTGGTGGACCACTGCGAGAAGTCGGGCCTCCAGCTCATCGTTGGGGCCGACTCGAACGCGCATCATCCACTGTGGGGCATGCCGGATATGAACAGCAGAGGTAAGACACTTGTTGAACCAACATTTGTTACCAAGCGGAGTAGAACCATCGTTGATATTACCCTGGCAACGGCGGACATATCCGACGACGTTGGGGGCTGGCATGTGTCAAACGAGGCGTCATGCTCTGATCTTCAATGAATACGCTTCGAGATCAACGCAGCGTTCTCCCTAACTGTCCCTAAGAGAAACCCACGCAAGACTGACAGAAACAGGTACAGAGCTATCCTAGGTGAAAGACTTGCTTGGGCTGAGACTCTACCAGATCCGGAGGGACCCGAACAAATCGAACAACAGGTAACAGATTTTACTAATACATCAATAGACTGCTACCATTCAACTTGCCCGCTTAGCACACCAGCGCCTACCAACATCAAGGGGCAGCCTTGGTGGGGTCCTGATCTAGATAGGATGCGTGCTAAGATCAGAAGACTGCTAAATAGGGCGATGAACACCAGTGCTGATGAGGATTGGGATAACTACAAAGATGCCAAATCCAAGTACAAGAAAAGACTACGGTTCAAAAGCAGCAACTCATGGAGGAAATTCTGCAGCGACATTGAAACCGTTGATCAAGCAAATCGGGTAAGGCAAATACTAGCTCAACAAGGCACCTCCAGGCTAGGGTCGCTTAAAAAACCCGATAGATCATATACCTCTTCCACCACAGAAACACACAGTCTCTTGTTGGAAACTCACTTCCCCGGAAGTAGAACTATTCAAGAGATTGTGTGGCCGGAAGAGGTTCACCATGAAGCTGTCGACCACTTAGACATAACTAATAATATTATCACTGCTGACAAGGTGAGATGGGCCATTAATAGCTTTAAACCTTTTAAATCAGCAGGACCAGATGGAATCTTCCCAGCACTTCTACAGTGGGATGGGGAACCCGTCATCAATATAATGGTCCGAATCATGAAAGCATGTCTTAGATTCGGATACATTCCCAAAAGGTGGAGAGAAGTAAACGTAATTTTCATACCGAAACCAGGAAGGAGCGACTACACTAACGCTAAATCTTTCAGGCCGATTAGCCTCACCTCGTTCTTGCTTAAGACTCTCGAACGTTTGTGCGAGAGGCACCTGAGAGATGGAGCGTTAAAACATATACCCTTACACAAGAAACAGCATACATATAGTTTGGGTAAGTCTACTTAATCGGCTCTCCATGCAGTTGTATCCACAATTGAAGAGGCGATTCAAAACAAATGCATCTGTCTTGGAACTTTTATTGATATAGAAGGTGCCTTTGACAAGACGCAGCATAGCAGTATAAGTGCATCTCTAACAAGGCATGGAGTGTCAACAGCTGTAAACAACTGGGTCACAAACATGCTTAATAAACGTATCGTGCGTCTAGCTGGTGAGTCCCTGTCGGCGGAGGTAGTGCGGGGATGCCCGCAGGGAGGAGTGCTCTCCCCGCTTCTGTGGAATCTGGTCATTAACGACCTAATTGCCAAGCTTAACGCTAATGGATACTACACCGTAGGATACGCCGACGATTTGGTAATCCTCATCACAGGTAAATTTGCGAGCACAGTGTGCAACCTTAAACAAACAGCTCATCGCATCGTGGAGCGCTGGTGTCTAGAATATGACCTGGCGGGTAACCCAACAAAAACGGAAATGGTCATGTTCACTAACAATAGGGCTCTTGGTATGTATACCCTACCTAAGCTCTTTGGAACGGAACTCCAGCTAGCAACTGAGGTGAAGTACCTGGGCATAACCCTGGACAGCAAGCTCAACTGGAGTAGCCACATTGACAACAAACTAAAGAAGGCGAGTATTGCTTTCTGGCAGTGTCGGAGAATGGTGGAGAAAAAGTGGGAACTTTCTCCCAACATCATTCTTTGGCTGTACGTGACGGTGATCCGTCCTCTTGTCTGCTACGGAGCTGTGGTGTGGTGGACCAGGACCAAACTAACCACAATGGTAAGCAAACTCCAAAGCTTCCAAAGGCTGGCCTGCATGGCTATCACAGGTAGTATGAGAACTACTCCAACAGCAGCAATGGAGGCCATGCTGTGTCTTCCGCCACTCCAGCTGTATATTAAGCAGGTGAGACTCAACACCTTAGGACTTTGGAGGAAAAACAGGACCTCACACACAATTTCCCACCTCTATGGGTTGCAGTGACAGAATCCCTAAACAATTTGTTTTTGACAAAAAATACAATATACAGTTACATGCAGACCATCGGGTTGAGGGGCTCGACGTTAAAGAGCTCAGAATTTTTACCGATGGTTCAAAAACTGAAGCAGGCACTGGTTCAGGCACCTTCTCGGAGGACCTAAACATCAAGATAGCCATTCCACTGGGTGCCCATAATACTGTCTTTCAAACTGAATGCATGGGCATCATCTCGGCCGCTAATGCCATAGCATCGAGAAAGGTAAGAGATTCCTCCATTCGAATCCTCTCGGATAGCATGGCCGTCTTACAAGCCCTAAATAGCAACACTATTAACTCAGGGCACCTCCTCTTGTTGCGCGACTCGGAACGGAAACAGAGCCCCAGATGTCACTCGTATCGGAAACGAGATGTAAAATTGGAGGTTAATTTTTTCTCTTGGTCCTTCTCATCGGTGAGAATACATGGCGGCTCGGGCCCCGTGGCATTGACGGTATTTCGGTGTACCAATTATCATACAGGCATCGGGCCTGGTCAGAGTGTCAATCTACCTCATAGCGTCGGGCTATTGATTGTATTTAGATTCACGTCATCGGTTGAGTGATTTGTGTTGTGAAGCACAAGGTCGTATTCGGACGGCGACTCCACGTCATCGGGCAGTGACAGCGAAACGATAGTGATTCGGTTCCTATCCTATCCCCTGTGCCCCCTTTCCCGAATTCCTGTCTCGAATCGAGCCTTCAATCTCCTGTCTACGGTGACAAGGTAATAAACAAATTTCATCAATTCTTTTCTCTCACGTGGCAAAGGCACATCAACCTCAGGATTCCACGCCGTTCGGAGAGGCGTGGAATTAAACATTTTGGTAGCAGAAGCGCGGTTTCCTAGTGGGAAATCATCGATTCACGGTTGTAGGGCTGCCTTTGTCACATTGTAGTTGGGAGAAAAGAATATCCCAGATTGGCTCAAGTCGGCAATGAGTCTGTGGTCGGTATACCACGATTAAAGTGTTCATTTTCGGTAAGTGAAAGTATAAGTGCCAATTTAGTTAACAGTTGTTATAAATTTGTAGTCGGAAACTACTGTTACCAGCGCATAAAGGATTGAACGGTCATTCTGCGAAGCCTAGATTGTATTACTTACGGTGGAACGTCGGGTTCTGTAGTCCTACAGTGTTATTTCGGTTTACACAGCAGGGTCGGGCTATTTAAGGGGTATTAAGCTGATTTTGCTGACCTCAAAGGAAGTGTGGTTCCTATCGGAGGGCCACTGCTAGAAAAACAGTTTTTTTATAATAACCTTTTGTGTGTTATTTGTACTGTACCACATGGTGGCATTCTCTAATTGATTTAGAGTGTATATTATAAGGTGTATGTCCACAGGGCGACCATATTAAATATTGTTTATGATTGATATGATGATATGATTTTCTCGGGGGAGCCTCACCCCTAGGGAACGCGTCCCCAGGTGGCGGATAGGGGGTGCTCGACAGGTTGTCCTTACGACACCTGCAGGGCTGGAGGGAAATAAAATACCTCCCGCGGACCAACAGGCCCCTTGCCTAGGGTTACAGGTGAAGACCTCAACGGCAGTAGCGGCGAAAAAGGTGGACTTTGGTACGGCAATGCTGGCGGAAGAGGCGATGGATCTGGATACTTTTAGGCGGACAGGTCACAGACCGAAAGGGGGCGGAATCCTCCCGCATAGCGCCTGAAGACTGGCTCGGCGTCGAAGGCAGCCCGACTACTGATAAGCAACAGTGGCTTGGCGGAGTCGGCGAGTCAGCAAGGCAGCGTGTAATGCCGAGGGCGTCAGTAGAGGACAAGGCAACTGGCGGCCATACACTGCATCCAAATTCTCCTCCAATCGTATCGATTCTTCGTTCCATTGGTCCAAGGAGGACGAGGACGAGAGGGTGCATCTGCATATGCGCGCCCGTTTATGCACCTAAATATATCCTGCGCACTTGACTGTTTCAGCAAATATAACGGACACTGACTTACATCAAGCCCTGTGGCGACAATGAGAGGCAGAGAGGTTCGGTATCGATGTAAGCCGGGCTTTGGCTTATCTTGCACACAGGCGGCTCAGAGAGAGTGGTCGCTTCTGCGTAGAACAAGGGATAACTTCGTAGATTCGGCAGCACTCTGTGCGACGAAGCAGCCTTATTCAGGGAAACACTGCTTCCCACGCCCAGCCGTGGAGGGGGCTAGAAAAGGTGCCCCAAACAAATGTTTATCCCAACCCAAATGGGAGGTAGCAACCGCGGCTGCCTGTGCATCCCAGACTCGCGGTCGAAACAAGAATAAAATTACGAAAATCCAACCATTGACTTTTGCCGCTTGGAATGTACGAACTCTACTCGATCGTGACACCAACCTATGCCCGGAGCGGAAAACTGCTATCGTTGCCCGAGAATTACGACGGTACAATATCGATATAGCCGCACTTAGTGAGACCCATCTAGCGGAAGAGGGCAAAATAGTAGAGCATGGAGGCGGCTATACATTCTTCTGGAAAGGAAACGCAGCATCAGAACCCCGTCGATCTGGTGTTGGTTTCGCAATTAAGAACGAGATAGTGCAAAGGTTGAATGAGTGTCCTGTTAACATCTCAGATCGTGTCATTTCATTGCGAATACACCTGGACAACGATAATCATCTGAACATCCTCAGCGTTTATTCCCCAACTTTGGATAAAGACGACGAAACGAAGGATAAATTCTACAAGGAACTTTCCGATGCTGTAGTGAAGATCCCCCAAAGAGAGCAGGTGCTTGTCCTTGGCGATTTTAACGCACGCGTTGGACGAGATCATGAAGCGTGGCCCAAGGTGCTCGGAAGACATGGCGTAGGCACCATGAATAGCAACGGAAATCTTCTGCTAAGTTTGTGTGCTCAGTATGAGTTGGCCATTACCAACACCTGCTTCAGATTGCCAGCTAAATACAAAACGACATGGATGCATCCAAGGTCTAAACACTGGCACCTGATTGACTATGCTCTGGTACGCCAAAAAGACCTATCTCAAGTGCAAATCACTCGAGTCATGAGAGGCGCTAACTGCTGGACTGACCACAGGCTGGTTGTTATCAAGATGAAACTGCGTCTCCACCCACCTTATCGCCGTGGAAAGACAACTAATGTCAGTCTGAACGTGCAGAAACTTCAAAGCCAAGAGACAAGAGCCGCCTTTGGGATTGCTCTGAACAACAGGCTGGCTACACGTAACACTAGCGATCAAGATTTAGAAGAGGCCTGGAAGTCTTTGAGCTCCGATCTTAAAGAAGCTGCTACCGAAACGCTGGGACTCAGGAAACTTGTTCGCGAGGACTGGTTCGATGACAATAACCAGGCTTTGGTAGAAGCAATAGAAAAACACCGGAAACTTTTGCGTACTCAAGAGCAGAGTGGCAACTTGAACCTACAAGACCAAATAAAAGTTAGCACCAGAGAACTGAGGAAACTTACACGAGAGACTAAGGACAAATGGTGGAAAGATAAAGCGCGCCATATACAACTGCTTGCTGACTGTAAACAACTTGGCGCCTTTTACAGTGAAGTCCGGAATCTAATTGGCACTACTCAACATGTAAATGGGCCATTACGATCTCTCGATGGCTCGCAGAGATTAACGTCTAAGGACGAGGTTCTCCAACGCTGGGCTGAACACTTCAACAACCTACTCAACGTAGATCGTTCAGCAGATCTGGAACATATCCGGGGTACTACAAGCCTTGATGCAATGCCTAAGTTAGAAGAACCGCCAACCCTTACTGAAGTGATCGACGCTGTAAATCAGCAAAAGAATAATAAGGCGGTGGGCCTTGACAACATCCCGGCTGAACTACTAAAATATGGCACTGCAGAACTTCATAAAATACTCTGGAAGCTGTTTGTACAGATGTGGAACGAGGAAAGGATCCCAGATGACTTCATCGCCTCGCGTATCTGCGCCCTATACAAGAACAAGGGTGACCGTTCCGACTGTAATGCTTACCGAGGAATATCTTTGCTATCTTCTGCAGGGAAAACATTTGCTCGTGTCCTGCTTAACCGCCTCATCCCTGTTTCTGAATCTTACTTGCCAGAAACCCAGTTTGGCTTCCGCCCGGAGAGAGGCACGTGTGAAGCTATCTTTTCTGTACGCCAACTTCAGGAGAAAAGTCGAGAACAAGGACAACCTCTGTTTCTCTGCTTCATTGATCTAGAGAAGGCTTTTGACTGTGTACCACGTGAAGCTCTCTGGATTCTACTGGCAAAGCTGGGCTGCCCTGAAAAATTCGTACGGATTATACGACTACTGCACGATGATATGAAGTGTTGTGTCAGCTTTAATGGTGAGCAATCCGAGTTTTTCTCCGTTACCTGTGGAGTAAAGCAAGGTTGCGTACTGGCACCGACTTTGTTTGCTCTCTACTTTGCTGCAGTCGTAAGAGAATCAATTGACGAATCGACATCTGGTATTCATATCCGCTTTAGAACAGACGGAAAGCTATTTAACCTCGCTCGACTAAAATCATGCACTAAGACATCCTGCGATACAATTAGAGAGATTATGTACGCCGACGATCTTTGCTTTGTGTCAGATTCTGTGGAGGGACTACAACAGTGGATCACGGCTTTCGACGAGGTATGCCGCAAATATGGGCTCAAAATCAGTGTCAGCAAGACGGAGGTCATGGCGATGGACACTCAAAGAGTCGACAACTCGACCCTCGATATAAAGCTTGGCGCAGACTCACTGAAGCAGGTCGATAAGTTCAAATACCTTGGGAGCACTGTATCGTCGAAATACGATCTTGATCCAGAATTGAATGGAAGAATTAGCGCTGCTGCTGCAGCTTTTGGGAGGTTGGAGCGCAAAGTCTTCCGATCGCATGACATCAAGCTATCCACCAAAGTCTCCGTCTATATGGCCATAGTTCTTCCGAACCTTCTCTATTCCGCCGAGACCTGGTGTCCATACCGTAAACATATCAGCGCTTTAGACAGATTCCATCTAAGATGTATTCGAAACATTTTGAACGTCAAGTGGTCTGACCGTATCAGGAATACAGAGATATTACGACGTTCTAATGTTGGTGGGGTCGAAGCTTACTTGATGAGGCGTCAACTGCGATGGTGTGGCCACGTGCGACGGATGCCAGAGGAACGACTTGCAAAACGTCTCTTATACTGTGAACTACAGAACGGAAAACGCAAGCAAGGCGGTCAGTTCTTGAGGTTCAAAGACGTGCAGAAGCGACATATGAAGAGTTGCGGTATCGACCACTCCACGTGGGAGGAACTCACGGAAGACAAGGCAAAGTGGCGACATACGGTGCACACAAAGATCTTCGATTTCGAGGCCCAACGAAGAGCTACTCTTGATGCCAAGCGAGACAAACTACGAGGCAGAACACCTGCCGCAATACAGTACACGCACCAAAATGGCGTGCTGACGTGTGGCCAGTGCAATCGCACTTTTTCTAATAAAATAGGCTACGCAAGCCATATGAGGGCACACGAACGACGCCTTCCCCAGCAGTTACAGTCGCTGTGACCGAACCCGGTCGGAGAACATCATCATCATCATGATTTAATTGTTTAGTGGTTGCCTTGGGTTTTACAACTTAGTTTAAATTTCTGTGCCCAGCGCTGACGGGAAAGTGCTGGTATCTGGCTGTGCTTAGTTCGGCAGTGAAGCATAGGACCAGGAACAATTAAATCGGTAACCATGGCACCTTCGCCCTTGACGGTACTGCGATATGGTGTCCGTGAGGAGATGAGATGGCTCGCCCATACTCACAAGTATGTGGAGCGACCCGACATGGACGATGTCCTGCTCAAGCGTGTGGAGGACGCAATGACACGCGTCGGGAAGGTGTGTCGGCTGGCTGCCGAGGCTGAAGCCCTCGGGCTTACGGATGAGGCCTCGGTGGCTGCAGTGAGGCAGCTCTGTGCGGATGCTGACCAAGCGATGGAGTGCTTGGGCGACATCGAGCGTCGCGCCAAAAAAATTAAGCGGTCGCGTCGGGATGACCGCGGGGAGGGTAGCGGAGACCCCCCCCCTAAGGGTGTGGTTGGACGGCTTCCACACCTGGAGATTCCGGCCTTCGGTGGGGCAATTGATGAGTGGCCGGCATTCATCAATTTGTTCGATAGCCTGGTCCACGGTCGGGACGACCTGGACAGCGCCTACAAGTTGGCCCAGCTATTGATGGCACTGCGGGGTGAACCGAAGGAGTTGGTCGGTCACCTAACGGTTACGGCGGGCAATTATGAGATTGCCCGGGTCATATTGTTTGACCGCTACCAACACAAAAGGCGGTTGGTTGATGCGCAGCTGGGGAAGCTGTTCAGCATCCCAAGAGTAACCCGGGATGTTGACATCCGGGTACAGGTGCTCAACCCTGTGCTGGTGGCCACTAAGGCCCTTCAGAACCTTGGTCTGCCGGTAGACCAATGGTCATATATTGTGTTATATATGGTTTTGTCACGGTTGCCTGCAGCTGTTCAAAGTCGGTTTGAACAGCTGCATGGGGGCAGTAGCTCGGAACTGCCCACGCTCGTCCAATTAACGGAGTTTTTGGAGGGTGAATGCAGGCGATGCGACACCATGGATTCAGAGGCCAGTGTGCAGCGCCAACCCGCGGGGATGCGGGAGGGGCCGCGCCCCCCACCCCCACGGGGGGGTGGTCGGTCAAAACAATTTGGCGTTTTGAGTGCCACGCCGTCGGGTGACGGCTGTGTGCACTGCGACAGTGCCGGTCATGAGGTGACCAGTTGCGCCAACTTCAAGGCGCTCGGTGTGGCTGCCCGCAGGAAGGTGGTCTTCCGCCACCGATTGTGTTTCGGTTGTTTGGGGCCGCACCCGCTGAGCGAGTGCTCACGGGCGTCCCCCTGTGAGGGCTGCGGTGGCAGGCACCACGTCGTGTTGTGCCTGAACCGGTCAGGCCCATCGGACGGTCACCAGGGCCGGACTCAGGCTGGTCGGTCACAGGGCCCAACCAGGGCCGGACCCAGTCCCCCTCCGGGCAACGGGAGTCACCAACGGGGTGACTGGGGTACCCGCGGACGGGACCCCCCCCGAGGGGAAGGGGGCGGCGCGGGGGGTAACAGGCGGGATAGCCGGGGTTCGGTCGCCGCTATCCAGGGTCAGCGAGGACTTCGGGCCGCTGGCTCATCGCGTGTTACGGGCGGGTGTCAGATGGCACCTATGAGTGGCGCGAAGGCTGGGAGCCCACCACCTTCTGCGCCACCCTGCCCGTCGCTCTGGGAGGCGAACAGGGAGGCGAACAGTCGGATGTCGCCCCCATTCCTAGAGCGCCCCAGGTTGGATCCGCTCTCCCCCCTCCATCCACGGTGGCCACCGGGCGCACCGTACACAGTCCGGTATGGTCGGGTACCGGGACAGCGAGGGGCCTATTATGCGGGTTGGGACCCCCTGATGTACATGCGGTCTGATATGCCACCGGTGGCATATCAGCGGCCGAGTTGCCAGGCCGACGGAGGTCTGAGCGGGTTCGGATCCCGCGGGGGTTCCCGCTAGGGACACGCCGCCCACTTACAGGGTGCCGCCACTCCTGAGACGGTCATGCTCCCCACCGCCTCGGTGATAGCGCGGAGTTCGGACGGCAAATCATGTATGGCACGAGCACTATTGGACTCGGGGGCCCAGGATTGCTTAGTCTCGTGCAACCTTGTAAGACGGTTGGGCATTACGGTAAGGGAGTATCCACATTCCATTCGGGGAATTGGGAACACGGAAGTCGGTTCCGTTAAGGGAGTATGTCGGATTACTCTCTCGTCACGGGTGGATTCATCGGTGAATCTGACGGTCACGGCATTAGTCATGCCTAATGTGATGGGCTCACACCCTCACGTACGGTTGTCGCCCTCGGTGCGACAGTTGGTCGCTGGGTTGTCACTGGCTGACCCGGAGTTCGATATTCCGGGCCCAGTAGACATTTTTATGGGTGTCGATGCCTTGGGATACCTGTTAGTGCCAGGTGTCCACGTGTTGCAGGCGAATGGTCTGGATTCGGTCAACAACAGACTGGGCCATGCGGTAATGGGTCCGGTCATGCCGGCTGCCCCACGCCTAGCGACTCGTAGTCCCTTATTCGGTTCTGTACTCTCGGAGGTGATACAGAAGTTTTGGGAGGTGGAGGAACCACCTACGGTCCGCCGTTTGGACCCGGTTGAGGAGGAGTGTGAACGGTTTTGTCGGAACAATACTGGTCGCCTTCGGTCAGGTCGATTGTGTCACGCTCCGGAGTCGGTTGGACATCCCTTGTGGTGGGGTCCAAAATGGTTGATTCAAGCCGAATCGGATTGGCCAATGAGTCCACGCGTTGCCTCGGCGGACGGCGCCTTGACATTCGGTGTCTGTACGACGCAGCCAGAGCCGGAAGAGGAGTTCAGCCTGCTGGAACGGTACAGCTGGCTCGACAAGCTGGTCAATGTGACCGCCTGGATCTGCCGATTTGCGCGGAATTGTCGGAATTCTGAGGCGCAACGAGTGCGGACACCGGTTCTGACACCACGGGAACGGAACCATGCGTTGTTCGCATTGGTACGGAACGTGCAGACGGTGCACTTTAAGTCCGAATTGGACATTCTGAGACGCGGACGCGTCCAACTGAAGGGAGCTGTGGCTCGGCTCAACCCGTTTATTGACCCTCAAGGATTGCTGAGGGTAGGAGGTCGGCTGCGGAATGCCAACCTGCCTTATGCGGCTCGCCACCCGTTGTTACTCCCTAGGAAAGGGAAGTTGGTCGAACTGTTGATACAGGATCGACACATTCGGAATGGGCATATCGGATGCCACGCCTTGATGGCGTTTCTCCAGCGCGAGTTCTGGATTCTATCGGAAAGACGCTTAGTGCGTAGCGTCGTATTTCGGTGCCTGCCTTGTTATCGGGCCAAGGCGGCTACGATGCAGCCCCAGATGGGCGATTTGCCCTCGGATAGGGTTAACGAAATCCGGCCCTTTGCGGGTGTCGGAACGGATTTCGCGGGACCATTCATGGTCAAGTCTTCACAGCTACGGAACGCCAGATTAGTGAAGGCATACCTGTGCGTCTTCGTGTGCTTGGCCACGAAGGCAGTCCACTTGGAGGTGGTCAGTGACCTCACTACGGAGGCATTTATCGCATGTCTGGATCGGTTCGTCTCACGAAGGGGCCTCCCGACATTAATCCGTTCGGACAACGGCACAAATTTTGTCGGAGCCAGGCGATATCTGCAGGAGGTCACTCAATTCCTGAACGGTAACCAGGACGCCATCTGTACGGCTTGCTCCCGACGAGGGATTGAATGGGTTTTCAGTCCGCCGGGATGTCCTCATTGGGGAGGAATTTTGAGGCTGCGGTTAAATCGGATAAGTCGCACCTGACGAGGATCATCGGTGAGACCTCTCTACGCTTTGAAGAGCTTGCGACGCTGTTCTGTAAAATTGAAATGACACTGAACTCGCGTCCGTTGTGCCCGCTCAGTTCGGATCCAAATGATTTGGAAGCGTTGACGCCGGGTCACTTCCTGATAGGTCAGCCCCTTAACGCCCTGCCAGAATACCCATTCGGTGATGTTAAGTTAAGTCGGTTAACTCGGTGGCAGATGTTGCAGCAGATGGCTCAAGATTTTTGGAAACGGTGGTCCCTTGAGTACTTGCACATCTTGCAGCAGCGCCTTAAGTGGACTGACCGGACGAGCCCCCCTCAAGTCGGTGATTGGGTGCTGATTAAGGATGCGAACCTGCCATCATTGAGATGGAGACGAGGACGGATCGTCAATTTGTACCCGGGTCAGGATGGCACGCCTCGATCAGCAGAAGTCAAGGTGGGGGACTCGGTCCTCAAGAGAGCGGTCGCAACACTTTCTCGCCTTCCTATTGATTAGGGACAGGTTCGGGCCTGTCCGGGCGGGTGACAGTTTAATATTTGTGCTTCGGAACGCACCTCCTCTTGTTGCGCGACTCGGAACGGAAACAGGGCCCCAGATGTCACTCGTATCGGAAACAAGATGTAAAATTGGAGGTTAATTTTTTCTCTTGGTCCTTCTCATCGGTGAGAATAACATGGCGGCTCGGGCCCCGTGGCATTGACGGTATTTCGGTGTACCAATTATCATACAGGCATCGGGCCTGGTCAGAGTGTCAATCTACCTCATAGCGTCGGGCTATTGATTGTATTTAGATTCACGTCATCGGTTGAGTGATTTGTGTTGTGAAGCACAAGGTCGTATTCGGACGGCGACTCCACGTCATCGGGCAGCGACAGCGAAACGATAGTGATTCGGTTCCTATCCTATCCCCTGTGCCCCCTTTCCCGAATTCCTGTCTCGAATCGAGCCTTCAATCTCCTGTCTACGGTGACAAGGTAATAAACAAATTTCATCAATTCTTTTCTCTCACGTGGCAAAGGCACATCCCCCTCAGGATTCCACGCCGTTCGGAGAGGCGTGGAATTAATCACTACGAGTGTCACAAACGACTAATGGAGGTATGTCAACATAACCGCGTAATCCTTCAATGGATAAAAAGACACAGCGGGTCAAGAGGTAACGATACAGCGGATGAGTTGGCGCGTAAAGGATCTAGCTTGACAGCGTATTCCCGAACCTATCATCCCTCTTCCCTTTAAGATGGTACGCACATTTCTGAGAGAGTCGACCAGGAATGATCATGCCACTCTTTGGACAAACCATGAGGAGTGCAGGCAGGCTAAGCTGGCCTTGCCGTCCCCTAGCGCTAGGCTTGCTAAGACCTTGCTTCGACTTAGTAGGCCGCGCATGCGACTGGTGACTGCAGCACTTACTGGCCATGGCTTCTTTAATAAACATCTATATGTCCTAGGTGTTACCGACAGCCCCCTTTGCAGAGCCTGCTTGGAGGCAGAAGAAACGGCTGCTCACGTCCTCATGGAGTGCACAGGAGTAGCGGACTACAGGGCTAAACACCTCGGTCAATCGAGGGACCTACCAGGGATAGTCGGTAACGTAAAGGGCCTGCTGGCGATCCTGGAGGAGTTGGGTTGGCTCGAATGATATCGCATTCCCACCCACACGAAAAATAGGTGCTTTCGTCGTCGAGTTGCGGAAACCAGCCCGTCTTACAATTGACAATTGACAAGGTATTGCTTTTATTATTTATTACGCTTCTAACGATACTTTATTTGTTTGTAGTTAGGAAAAAGCACCAGACTCCCCTTGGACTGCGCCTACAAACTTAGGAAGGAAGGATACCAATATTTAAAAATTATGAATACATATTTCCAATATATTTGTATAGATACCAGAGTGAGGTAGATATTAAGGGTTCATTTAGCCTTGCAATAATTGTGTTCTAAAAATTATTTTCCGTACTTTCTCCTTGAAGGTAGCATTATTACTCTGTTGTGTCTTCATTTTGTGAAAGAGAAAAGTGTAGTCAAGTTTCTGGGAGTTCCTAGACTAAACTTAATTCTGGCCAATTCAATTCAAGTATTTGGTCGACTAAAGTGTTGTTTTTATTCAATTTGCATGATTAATAAATTGCAGTACCTATTGAGAGGTCCATCTACTATCATTATTGTCATCATGAGTGGAGCCAAAATCGAAACAAACAAAAATAAAACATTTATTGTTTGTGACCCCACACTAGGATACTCTGTGTCGTGGAAACCAGGAATACGAAAGCGAAAGCGACGTCACACACCTATAAACATCCAAGAACTGGGCATTTTTTTTCTTTATCTCGCATGATAGGCAGAGCCACAACAGGTAACGCCACAGAGGTCGCTTTATATAATTGTTTTATCGTCACGCCATTTTCCATGTGGGATGGCTTTGGCACTTTTATTTGAGGTGGTCGAGACAAGACATTTAAATAGTAAAAACGAAACATGAAGTTTCTTTATTTTTACCTTTGTATGTTTCTTGTGTTCGTATTCCTAAATAGTCTTGTTTTATTATGCCCTAGTAGAGTCCAGACTACGTTATAGCATAAAATTTTGTGGTAACATCTACATGAACAACCTCTCAAAAGCGTTTGTCTTGCAAAAAAGGGCAGTACGCACCATTGTAAGACGTCCACTATGGATATCTTGCAAAGATCATTTCGCTAGGCTGGGTGTGTTGACCGTTCCTTCTTTACACATATACGTATTATTAACCGATTTTTCCAAACAGATCACTAGGCTAGAAACTCCAGATGAGAAAGTACGAAGGTTAAATACGAGGCGCAAAGATGTCTGCATCAATACTGTGACCCCCTCTTTGAAAATTGTGGAACATAGTGCTCGCTACCAAGCTATTAGATTCTACAATATGTTGCCTTTAGGTTTTAAGATGATTGACACAACTGGTATTTTTACAACTAAGCTGAAAAAAATCTTGCTCACGAAATGTCTTTTCACGAAAATTTACTAAATGATTTTTGTCTTTAATTGATAACTATAAGTTAATCTTAAGATTTGATTTTCTAATACAATGTAAATTGTTTGAAGAATAAATAAATTGAAACTGAAAATGAGTCGTCCTTGTTTAATTTAATTGGATAGTCGGTAAGCAAGTCCATTAAAATAATTATATGTCAAATTATCGGTTTATTAGATTGGCTTTATAATTGGCCTCATGAAAATGATCCATAGCACAACTGTATATGAGTTTAGATAGAAGCAGTCCAATAATAGCCAAATAAACAACAAAAGCCTCCCCCGGCCATTTTGTTTATTCCACTCGTGAACAAAATGGCGCCCATGGTTGCGATATGGCTCTCTTAATGTCACAATAAATGTCAAATGGCCATCGTGCCGCGTAAAAATTACGAGCCACCGTTGGTCCGTGGACGTGTTGCGAACCAGTAATTAGGGGAACGTTATTTTTTTTCTGTAATCGGCAAAGGTACTGTTTGTTTTTTTTTAAATTTAATTTGGCTCTTTTGCGCCGAGCTAATGGCTATTGGCGAGTGCTGGTTGTAAATATAAAATTGAATTAGCTTCTGCATTTTTTTCGAGATTTATTTACGGAAGATACGCGGTTTTCAGCTGTCAGGTGCATGCCTATGCGGTGCTTTGAAGTTATGAAAATATTTAATACCTGAAACTCTTCCCATGAAACACTGTACTAACTGTAGTACGATTTGAATTTTGATCAAACATTTTAAATACGACATAAATTAAATTGTTTTGTTTAGCACCGTCATTTGTTTTTGACTCATATCATGACGTCATCATCATCACGTCAAGCTTTGTCCCATACGGAGTGGCAAAGGCACTGTTGTGTCACATTAAGCTAGTGTTTCAATAGTGTTTCATATTTAGCGTGATAGGGAGCTAGCCCATCGCCGCAGCTATCGCTATCGTCGAACTATTTGGCGCTGCGGTTGTGGCTATGCCTGGGTTCGATCCCCGGCCGGGGATTAATAAAAAAACAGGTTCTGGATGTTTATATATGAGTGACGTCGCTGTGTCTGGTTCCTACGATACATAGTATCCTAGTGTGAGGCCAGAATGGTTCCCACGACACTGGGTATCCTAATGTGTAGCCAGAAGCAATGTATGTGCCTGTATGTAAATGTTTAGGTGTTTATGTATTCCGAGAGTTATTTTGTATGCAGCAAAATCAAAACTAATCGCACATCTGCAGTATCGCAATATTTCACAGCTTCAGCTTAACTGAATCAACTCCCGTGCTCGGGTCTGTAAATCATAACTTAACTGTCACTAGTAGCGTAACTATTTTCAGAAGACGCGCACATACAGGATGGTACATAAGTAGAAACAGCCCTTACGTTGTACGTTTAAGGGGTATTTTGGGGACTACTATCAAATCAAATCCTTTTTAGGGTTCCGAACCCGAAGGGTGCCAAACGTGACCCTATTACTAAGCCTCCGCTGTCCGTCCGTCTGTCCGTCTGTCACCAGGCTGTATCTCATGAACCGTGATAGTAAGACAGTTGAAATTTTCACAGATGATGTATATATGTTGCCACTGTAACAAATCAGAATAAAATAAATATTTAAGGGTGCTCCCATACAACAATTACTTAAATACCACATACAAACTTATGAATGCAAAGTGAAAATGCAAGTGAATACCAACATACTATTCACTCCACACCATCCCTACCATTGTACGGTAGACGGAACCCTTCGTGCGCAAGTTTGACTCGGTTTTTAGGGTTTAGAAAGGAACTCCACCGACAAGAACGTAGCTCTTATACTCTGTCCACTCTATCGATGTTTTTTTGAGAGCTCAAAACCTACGCATTTTTGACGTTTGCAATGAAAAATATTGCCTAATATTTACGCAATAAGGAAATTTCAAAAGACCATTAATAGAGTGGACAGAGTATAAATAATGAATGAATGAACCAAAAGGTGCCGACAAGACCGTAATGCTAAAAGTCTGCTGTTTGTCTGCCAAAGTACTGTATCTTTTCAACGTAAATAGACGAAAGTAGCCGAACATGTTCATTTTCACTTTGAATATACCTATAACTACCTGGATTACCAAGCTTACGATGTTTGCAAAATAAAAGGTCATAGAAAGATATGACCGCATCGGGAATCGAACCAAACGGAATCCTAAGTGTACCGACACACCATGGCCGATGATGCACTGAAGATCCGCGGCTGAATTTTTCTTTCCTGAATTGAACGATACGTGATTGAAAGAGCATGAAGACCCGAAAGGCCGAGTCCGCAGTGACCCTGCCTAGGAAGCCAAGGGTCCCGGGTTCGAGTCCCGGTGGGGGCAAATATTTTTTTGATGGGAACGGATGTTTGTACCCTAGTCATGGTTGTTTGTCTATCTAAGTATAATATTTATCTATTTAAGTTTGTGTATCGTTGTCTAGTACCCAAGATACAGGGAATCCTAGTTTGGGGCTAGATCAATATGTGTAAATAGTGTCCAAAATATTATTATACCATAGTAATATCCCCATAGAACTGCCTCACCCATCGACTCCCACTTCGTGCGGTCTCTGAGAAAATAGGCCCAAATGGAATAAAAGCTACAAACCATTTCAATGCTACAGCAGGTTAAACGTTATTTTGTATGACCAAATCGAGATTATGTCATTATTCTAATACTAAACTAAAGGCTCCATTTACACCAGCAAATAGTTCTGACACGCTCCATTGCTGCAGCGAAGCTTGTTTCTACAGCTTTGTGAATGTTGACACGTTAAATTGTATGCACTTGACGATCAAACAATTGGCACCACTCTAGAGAGCTTTGCAATTTTGCATTCATCTGTATGTTTGAGTATGTAAATGAAAGAGTGCCGTACTAAATCCGGTTGATGTTAGTAAGTTTGTTTGGCCTTATTTTTTATTTTCGTATTTGAATGCAGGCATAAATTAGGGCTAGTATTTAATCGCACATCAAATAAATATAGTTTAAAAAAACTAAAAAAAACGCTTTTAACTTTTTAGTTCGAAGTGCTTTAAAAGCGTTTTTTTTTAGTTTTTTTAAACTATATTTATTTTTCATTTTTTAGTTCGAGTGCGCGAGCCGGAAAGTAAGTAGACTGTTTTGTCAATTCCCCAAATACGAAAATTAATAAATCCTGGCGATCCTAATCAGGATAATGAGATAAACTTATGAAATTATTACATTGTCGCTGATTCTTGATAAGTGTACAAAGTTTGAATTTAATCTGTCCGTTTAAAGTGGGTCAAAATCGAGTCCAAAGGAGTCGGTTACATACAAACAAACAAACAAACAAACATACAGGTGAAGCTAATAAAAGCGTGATAAAGAGGATCAGCAAAAACACTTTTTATGTTTTAAATATTTTTTGTGTACTCAAGTGCATGTTCAACCTAACACGAAGGATAAAGAGGGCTACACTTCTCTCCCCCTTGTACCTTTCACTTAAGCTATCGCAGCATTTTGCCCTATTATTTGCTTTGCAAATCAGTATTTTTGATGAGCAGTTTAATATTTCCCATTAACTAGTGCTTTTACCTTCTTTTTGCTTGATGTTTGTATTTCCTAGATGGTGTTGCTAGACAAAGAGTTTTGATTAACCGTTGCGCCCCAGGTAAGACGACAGTTAAGCTGTTTAAGAAAATTTTAATTTAACTCAACATCTTGCGCAAAGCCAGCCTAAATAATAACGACGTTTTACCTTAACTGGCATTCGAACTGAGAACGTTATTCGAACAAAGCAGTGCCAATTTCCTTGTCCGCGAGTGTAAAACGCGAGGTAGCCAGCAGCTACGCGATAATATCGGAGCGGCGTACACTGGCGGCGCATGGAAAGAGATTTTTGCATAACGATAACTTTGCGTGACACTGATGTGTCGATAGCACCACACCTGATGGGAAATATGAATTGAAGTGAAGCAAACAAACTTTTTGACCTACTTTGAAATGTATGCATTCCTCTATTTTCTTTACTCAGACTAAACTCCTCTCTAAATATGGGAAATATTAAAATTAATTTCAATAATACTGATTTGCACAGCAAATATACTGATTTTCACAGCAAATATCAGGGCAAAATACTGCGGTAGCTTAAGTGAAGGGTAAAGGGTGTGAGCGAAGCGAAGCCTCCTTTATCCTTCGTATTAGGTTGATCATGTAAGAACAACAAAAATACTTATAACATAAAAAGTGTTTTTGCTGATCCTTTTTTGCTGTGAAAATCAGTATTTTTGCTTTGCGATTAAATTCTAGCCTTTAAATATAATACGTCCTTTAGCGAAGGTGGACCAAAGTGGTAACAGAATGGCTACTGATTTGATCACTGGTTCAGTGGGCAGACCACCAACCAGATGGACGGATGACGTCATCGTTATAGCTGGTAGGCAATGGATACGGGAGACTCATGACCGGAGTGTGTGAAGAAGAGGTAGTGAGTGCATTGGGGCTGATATATTATCAAACCTAATGTTGACTACTCCAGTCTCTGCCAATCAGCAAGGAGAGTAGGTGTCGATTCTACTTATCGTTATGTTAGACACATTCCTATCGGATCCTAGTCGCTGTACTCTTACTGCTCAATCTCTTTTAAAAGTTCGCTAATAAACAACTGCAAAGATTAGTAGAATCATCCGGATGTATAGTGCGAATACTGCTTCATTTCATTGTCATGTTACTAATATTTACCTTATGCCATGGTAATAAAATTTAAAACCTATAACGGGTTTTTTTGTACTACAGTACCCAAGTGTGCTCGAGGGGATAAAACGAAGTATTTTAAAAGCTCGGTCAATACTGACACTTTAGAGTGCAGGCATTACAATCTCCTCACAAAACTTGAAATGGCTATAAATATGCGTTTCTGCTGCTTTCTATTTATATTTATACATTAAAACAGCATACACTGCTGTTAGGGATAAATGTGTAGGTGGATACTAAAATTCCCATACGAATTGCGATTCCCCGTTCATACCCGTACATAAATACATTTCAAATACGGCTTCATTCCACTTTCAACAATACGGAAACAATATTGCTGGTTGAGCCGCCCACACAAACTGACGAGCCGAGCCTGCCAGCCAACCTGATTCCCACTATCGCAGATCATGTTCAGGCCTAGGCTTTACTTCTAGATTCACAACCGGCTACGTAAAGCTTGAGGGACACTCAAATCGATACGTTAATATGCCTTTGCCGCCCCGTATGGCAGTGGCAGTGACGGTACGTTTATTTTGAGTTTCTGAAATCTTCAAATTTCTTTTTCACAAGTTAGGACTACTTAGAATTAAGGGATTTTATTTATTTTTCATTTTAATTTCAATAATGAACAAAAATCACACAGCCTTTCTGACAGATAATCGGAAGTATAAACTATGTATAAAGGCAATCACGGATTTCTCTTATACATTTACATATCACAATTTACATTTTTACAATTAACCTTTGACTGGTGACATGGTTTTTGTGTAACGTAACTGGTGACCAGGGGACCGAGAGGCCCACTGCGGTATCTAGTATAAATCATAGAAATTAAGTGTGGTAGCTAGCCAGAGTATGTAAAAACTGTGTTATCATATATAAATGGATAAAATAAAACAAATAACTATACTCTAAATATATTTTATTTTTATATTCTTGCAATTTTAATGTATGTCGTCTTAACAATCAAAAAACTAGAGATGAGATCACAAATTACATAAGCAAAAAATTAATCAACATATTGTGACAAAAAAACACTTTTTTCTATAATATTGAAGTAATAATGAATTAAGAAAAAAAACAACTAAAATCAAAAATGTATTTTCACGAAATTGACAATGGTCGAACTTTGCCAATTTTTATATGCAGTCTGGGCATAATTTTTTGCACACTGCAAGCACACACGTTTCGGACACGATTCAAACTGGTAATTTGATTGGCGCTTTTATCGAGGAAGACAACTGGCTCCTGCTTTCCTGGAGTTTTGATTGTTCTCGGTTAAAAATGTGAAAAAACAATACAACAAAATTACGTAAAAAATTACGTAAGTGGTGACATGGGGTCTGAGAGACCCCTGCCGAACTTTACGCCAGTGTAACTTACCGATTTGAGCCTGTCCGACACAGCTATCCCCTTCTACGGCATGGACGCAAGTAAACTCGAAGCTACTCAGGTGATGAGCCCAAGGAAACCCGGAGAAGGTGCTAAAATGTTGTTTTACTGACGCCGCTGGGCCTGTAAGACCCCTTGTCACCAGTTAAAGGTTAAGTTAGGGTTAGTCGAACTAAAAGAAGATTTTTTCAAAAAAACAGTGATTGTGTGTGGGTGTATGTGTATTTTTTGTGGCGGATAAATGGATGCATAAAGGACTAAAGAACTAAAAACGCGGCGTAGGCGGTTTGCGTACATACCATCAATCCCAAAGAATCTAAAATTTTCAGAATCACTACAAAATTAAATTTAACTTTTATAAGTAAATAAAGTGTTTGAATAAAATATCTTTGTGAAACTGACACAACAAGATTTGTCGTTTCAGTTTTTTTCGTTGGTTGCCTAGTTTAGTTAGTTTAGTTAGACCTATTTCATTGAAATTACTGAGTAGGTACTGAAACAGTTTTTCTTTACTAACGAACAAATCCATCGAACATACTCGACGTGTATAGCCTCAATAACTAAGACAATGATACGCCTATTTTACGAACTCTCTTAAAATATTCAATTTGCAAATCCCTACTTAGGTAACTAGGTACTTAAGTTAAAATTCAAAATGCCTACAACTTCATCAACTCCCAACAACCCAAATTTTGGAATTTTTTGAATTTTGAATTTTGAAATTTCGGATCAAATTTTGCGAACCAAGCCCTTATTACAACTGCTTAAGTGTGAGCTTTGAAGGTTCGTTCGGCTGGAGAAAGCCTTTTAGGTACAGGATGCTGCAATGATGCGTAGGATTAAGGTAAACGTGTTCGAAATGTTAAATGCATTCACACAATTTAGTAAGAATATCAGAACTTGATGGTAGATTTGTGCCAGAGATTTCTCTGCAATTCATAGTATTTTGTTTTGGGAACTTGGCTGACACACTGCCGTGTGTATATAGGTATATATGCAGTTAAATTGATAGCCATGATAGTCAGTCTACGGCAAATGATATTTAGAGAAACTGGCCAAATGCGAATCACACTCGCGCTCCGAGGGTTCCGCACAAATAGCATGTAAAGGTCAACGGGAAGTATTCTATGGGTCTTACCACAAAAAAATAAACTACATTCAACGCTTGTTTAAAAATAAAAGTGTATGGGATTTGACGTTTGTTTTGAGGTTAAACGCTGTTTAATATTTTTTGTGGTAACACGGTATGTGTTTAATTTCCCTTGCGAGTATCAAGCAAATTCCACAAAATTGTGTCTTAAGTGGGGCGGTGTATTTTGTTTGCGTCGACCTATTTTTTCTCTCACAACTTCAAGAGACCACAGACGGACAAACAGATAGAAAGGCAGACAGAAATTTAAAATTTCGTATTTTTCCCTTTACTTGTGTTATAAGACCCAAATTTCCTGACCTAGAGGTCTTGATTGCGTTGACTTATAAGTTCATATTTATATTTATTTATTTATATAAAATATTTAATAAGTATAAAATTATATAAAGTATAAAGTATAATATTAAACATTTTAAACATATTAAATATTTTATACATATTAAATATTTTATTTATAAGTTTTTTATTGTAACAGACAACGTACTTAAGTATTCGATATTTATTTTTACTTGATATCCTCAGGCGTTCCTGAGAAAAATGGTCTTGATAGACTTGATAGACGGACAGACACACAGACGATCAGACGCAGACGGATTTCGAAGTGATCCTATGGGTTCCTTTTTTACTTCTAAGGTACGGAACCATAAAAAACTGTCAAGTCGGACAAATGGTTCCGTAATTAAAACACTTAATCTAATATTTAGGGTTCCGTACATTAAAAGGAAAAAACCGGTCAAGTGCGAGTCTAAATCGCGCACGAAGGGTTCCGTACCACCGTTCAATGGAAGCGATGGTGTGGAGTGAATAGTTTGGATTTTACACAGCAAAATATTATTTACAAAGTTATTGGTGCGGTTACTTTCACACTCCATGTACATAACCAGGTGCATCCATAAGTTTGTATGTGGTATTGAAAGAATTGTTGTATGGGAGCCCCCTTAAATATTTCTTTTATCCTGTTTTTTAGTATTTGTTGTTATAGCGGCAACATAAATACATCATCTGTGAAAATTTCAACTGTCTAACTATCACGGTTCGTGAGATACAGCCTGGTGACAGACGGACGGACGGACAGCGGAGTCTTAGTAATAGGGTCCCGTTTGGAACCCTTCGGGTACGGAACCCTAAAAAGGAACCCTCTTCGCATCACTTCGTTGTCAGTCTGTCTGTCCGTACTTCCCGTTGACCTAGAAACATGAAATTGGGAAGAAGCAAGATCTAATTGCAAAAAAAAAAAACGGCCAAGTGCGAGTTGGACTCACGCACCGAGGGTTCCGCATAAATCTCTTTTTTTTCTGAAGACATTCTGTAAGCATTTCAACTTTCTACGTACGAGACGGTTCATGAGAAGAGTTCGGTTCATGAGCCCGCTGAAGAAGGACAAATGGACGTACATCGAAGACACAGAAATAGGGTCTGGTTTGGCACCCTTTGAGTACGGAACCCTAAAACATATCGTCATAAATTTGTTGCCAACACGTGTCTACCACGCGGTGTGAAAGAGACAGAAGTTTACATCCACGTATGGCCTGCAATTCAACTCTTTTTCAGGGTCAAAGAAACAGTCTATCATACTACTTTTGGCTTATTTCAAACCTTATTAATGAGTCATTAAAAACATCAACATAAACAGTTACATACACCCTAGGACACCCTGTGTCGTAGGAACCAGAAATAGCGACGTCACACACATATAAACATCCAGGTCCTGGTTTTTTTTTAATTCTTATTATGTTATAGTTACTGTTGGGAGATTAAATAAGATCGGTTTAGAATAACTCTTCTGTTCTTCTTCCTCCACTCTTCGTGCACCTCCTTCCCCACAGTGAACCAAAGTAGAGAGGATGCAAAAAATTACGTTAAGATATATGTATATGTAAATATCTACAGTAATACGGAAATTTGACGATGACTTTGTTTGACGACCCGAATGGCCGAGTCGGCAGTGACGCTGCCTACGAAACCAAGGGTCCCGGGTTCGAGTCCCGGTGGGGGCAAATGTTTGTTTGATGAGAACGGATGTTTGTACCCCAGTCATGGTTGATTATCTATCTAAGTATAATATTTCTCTATATAAGTATATATATCGTTGTCTAGTACCCAAGATACAGGGAATCCTAGTTTGGGGCTAGATCAATGTGTGTAAAAGGTGTCCAAGGTATTATTATTATTACTTTGACTTTGAATTAACGTAATCTGTACAACGTTTTGTCCACGTTATGACGTACTAAATTGCTATGCGACTTGGCCCAGCTAATTAGTCAGCAGCTTGGCTCAGCTAATTAGTATGCAGCTTGGCCCAGCTAATAAGTTTGCAGCTTCGCCCAGATAATTAGTATGCAGCTTGGCCCAGATAATTAGTAAGCAGCTTGGCCCATCTTATTAGTAAACCGCTTGACGATGGTAGTTAGTACGCAGCTTGGCCTAGCTGATTAGCATGCAACATGGCCCAGCTAATTATTATGTAGCATGGCCCAGCTAATTATCATTCAGCTTTGCCCAGATAATTAGTATGCAGCTTGGTCCAGCTAATTCGTATGCAGCTTTGCCCATTTAATTCCTCTACAGGGGGGTTACCACAATCTTTTTCCGATTCAAATTAGGTTCAAAACAAGAACACCACCATGCAACCATTTTCATTCGCCATAATGGGCTTTATTTACCTAATACCAAGACTTATTTTAAGATGGTAATTGTGCGGATCAAATTAGGTTCCTAATCTGAATCGGCATAAGACGTTGTGGTAACCCCCCTGGCCTTACAACCACTATCTTTTGCAAATTAAACTGCACATCAATAATACTGATTTGAACAGCAAATATACTAATTTTCACAGCAAATATCAGGGCAAAATACTGCGGTACCTTAGGTGAATGGTAAAGAGGGTAAGCGAAGCGAAGCCCCCTTTATCCTTCGTATTAGGTTGAACATGTAAAAACAACACAAATACTTAAAACATAAAAAGTGTTTTTGTTATACCTTTTTTGCTGTGAAAATCTGTATTTTGCTGTGCGATTAAATACTTGCCTTTTGCAAATGGCCGCTATTGTTAGTCCACAGTGTACCAGAAACAAGGTCAATCTAAATACATAATGAGTTCGGTGTACTCAGCCTTGATTTTATATTTATACGCTTTCCGTAACTACCCTCATATGTGTAAAGGTACCAATTTATATCATCCATTATTAAGTAGTGATTAAGCATACAAAGCGGATAAAAAGCTACAGGCTCCTAATTGTCGACGATAGCCAAGGTTATTGTATGTGTTGGAGTATGTTGTTTGCTATATCCCGTATGGCTACTTACACTACCCGGCAGAATCAGCGGAACAGCAAAAATTGTAAAAAAAAATATATTTATTTTTATTTTTGTGCTACGAAAACTTGTTATCAGAAGGTAGAAAGACAAATTCTCGAAAAATAATAATAATAATAATAATAATAATACCTTGGACACTATTTTACACATATTGATCTAGCCCCAAACTAGGATTACCTGTATCTTGGGTACTAGACAAAGGTACACATACTTATATAAATCACCTCTGCTAATGTGTACTCATATAATCGCGCACGAAGTTTAATTTCTACTTAATATGGATGCAAAATTGTGATAATGCTTGTTTCACTATTATGCTATTAGTATTTTTAATTAAATTGCTATTGCAAATTTTAGAATAATTGTTGAAACTTTTATGGTCGTGGCCAACAGTTGCCCGTTCAGCGGAAATTTCCAAAAATAAATTCTTAACGCCATTTTCTGGAAATTCGTAGGAATGTTAATTTAGTACGCTTGGATAGGTTGGTTATTAAATTATGTAAAAATAATTAATGTTATTTTTTCTTATATATTATATTAAAAACTTGTTTTATAAAATATGTCTATTTGAACCAGTCATCGGCCATCAATTCCCTAGTGTCGGCCACTAAGGCCCAGGACCCATTATTAAACTTCTTCATTTAAATTATTTAAAGCAAGAAAAATTTACAAATAATTGAATACAATTGTGAGTCGGACGCTCACTGAGATCGAGCAAAAAAAGCTGTAAATATATCCGACAAACATTAAAATAAGCCCTTAAACGTGTGCATGTTAAGCGTACTTTTTATGGAAGAGCCTTTTTATTCTTAGTTTTATTTTATTTACAATATCTGCTGTAATTGCAAACATCAACAACAAAAATCTGTGTAAAAAAACCAGGTGTCCAGAACAATTACAGTTCGAATAACAAAGACCCAAGACAGCAAGTCACAGAGATATAAATATATTTTTGTGTTGATATTTATTCAACAATGTATTCTTTTGAGATCAAAACTAATGGAGTATATTTTATTTATTTTTTTAATTTTTGAATATCTTTAATGCCACTTTTACTGTTTAATTAAATATTTTTCATAAATTAAAACTACTACTGCTCATACTAGTACCAGGCCGAGTACTAGTACTCATTGTTTAGTATGGGATCCCCAGTAGTCGGTCAGTCGGTTTAGGGAGCCGAGTACAGAGATTTCCTCAAATTACGACATGTTGCATTGAATTAAAGATGTTCAACACAACATAATCTTGCTGGTGAGTTTGGTACTTACAATATCATCACATCAATATATCGGCTGGGCTGGCCGAGTACTAGAACAAACCTCAAAACAGCAGTCCCCATAGTCGGCAAACTCACTAAAATGACTTCGAAGACCTAAATATTTTTTTAAATGATCATGATGATAAAACATGTCAGCAATTGAAAAAACATACCCAGATCATGTGTCACGAGTAGATTATCAAAGTGGTGCATTGTTTTCATTGCATTGTTTTCGTCAGTAAATATGGAAGGTTTGTCGCTTGTTTACCCATGTCGGGAGACTGGGTGACAAAGACAATTTCTTACTTGTAATCTTGTAGGGTTCAAAGTAATGTGACTTTGCGATATAGACAGTCAGAATGAATAGAAGCAGGTTTTTACGGTTGCGTGCGAACATAGTTGTCAATACAATATTCTTGGCTGTTTGCAAAAAGCAAACGGCCGACCATTTGGGTCGACTTGAGGAGACTTTACCATACCATATTATGTTGATACCAAAATGTTTGTCCTTCATTCATATTTCGTACGCTCGTTTTTACGAGTATAATGGCTTTTAATACATTTTTTTCGAATACAAATAAGTGTAATACAAATTCGTGTACTTATCCGAATTCCAAACAATTTTCCTATTTTCCTAGTCACAAAGCATCTCAATGAAAAAGTTCCAATTACAATGCCAATGCCGCGTTTTGGAGGCTCTGCAGTGATGCGGAAGCGAGACGACGATATGGAGCTTTCATCGGCTAGAGCGATACGGAGCTATTATTGCACCGGTAGTGAGGAGTGAAAGAGATCGATAATGAGAGGCACGACGAGTTGAAAAGGGATTTCAGATTAAGGTCGTTGTCGAGTCAAAGAGTGACTTCCGCGGGATATTTTAGAAATGACATTGATTCTGCGGAAAACTATATTGAGTTTTGAGCACTTCTGTTGCATATTTAGTTGAAATGAGGAATTCTAGAAATAGGTTATCAACTATCAGTTTTCAGTTTAATATTTGTGAAATGTTTCAAGTTAGGGGCGAATCGATAGAACAATCGTTTATGAGTCTACCTTAATGATTGATGCTCTATATGCCTGTGCTACTCTAGGAAAATGTGTCTAAGAAAGATTCATGGCACCAAAAGGTTAAAAAAAATATTTTTCGTTGAAAATATTTGAAAACCTGCTCAGCTACCTAAGCAATTGTAATACCAAAGCTATTTACCTCATTAACCCCTCAGAAGATCGCGGCCTCATTGCGCAGAATCCCAGGTGCCACTTCTGCGGCACGCCGACTCTTTGCCGCCAGGCCTGGCCAGGGCAACAGGGCGCTTCAGTCACTCGCCGGGCGCCGACGTTGCCACTATGCGCAGCGGTTTGGCAACAGCGCGCCACATTTCGCGGCATTTTGGTAAAAACGCATTTTCAAATATCGAACGGTTCTCAAACCTGTGACAGTGACATTCAAAAGGAATCGAAGTGATTAGGTGATTTGACAGTAGTGACAGTTTTCGGTTGACGTTTTCAGGATTGCACGTTCGCTCGAGTTCAGAATTTTCACGTCGTCCGCGAGCTTTGTTCGAGTATTTTTTCGAGTGAAAATTAAAATAGTGCGGTCTGGCTGGACGCTTTATTTCGGGGTCGGTTCTTACTGTTTTATTTTTCAAAGTGATTGATCACTGAAGTGGCGGTTAAAGGATTAACTAATGAACGTTCAGTGAGCTTTCGTGACTTTGTTGGTGTAAAAAGGTTGGTCGAATAGTTTTTTATCTTGACGTTTTTTCTGTGCAAAGTCGCGTTGGGTTCGTTCATGTCATGACAAATTCAAACATAATTAGTGCTTTTCATCCGGCAAGTGACTAAATATTTCGGCGGCAATGGGTTGACGTCCTATAACTCAGGGGTGTATGAAATAGTTCGCAGCTCTATTATTACTTTTGCTCATATTGTGAATAAGGCCTTCTATATCGAGCAGAAAACACAAAAATCTGCGGAATACTTAAAAAATCATAAAAAAGTCATGTAAATTAAAAATATAACATTACTACAACATTAAAATTGGTAGGTATTGTAATTATCCATATGTAGAATAACTAATAATATATATATAATTCATAATAATAATAATTCTTTATTTTTAACATAATACAATGTCCTAAATCTACAGTAACCCTGAAGCCTGTGGGTATATACACTGTGTTACAGGCTTCAGTATTTATTAAACTCAGTTACAAACTCAAACAAATCATACAGGAAAGTATTATAAAATCGCTAACATTACATAAATTTAATCCTATTTGCGTAAAGTTATTCCGGCACATCCCTGACCTGAAAATATTTCTTCAGCGCAGCTTTTATAATGCCACCTAATTACGTCCGCTCCTACCTGCTTCGTAGGTACATTGTGAAGTTATATAGACAGGTGTCAGTTCTGTATCATTTCATTACCGCTCTTGGAATAAAACATGTATTGTGCGTTGTTAGTGGAATTGCGTTCTGTCTTGATTATTTTGGAAAAGAAACAACATTTATTTATAAAAAAATAAACATAGTTACAAAACATATGGTCTTGCCTCTTCCATTGGGTAACAAAGATAACAGCTGCGCAAATATTTAGTGAGATATTAAATTGTTTATTTTAGGAGACAGGGGTCTGTCCAGGGCAAAAAACCGAAACAAGTTTTGAAAATAGCTCTTGGGATTGGTTAAAAAGTTAACCAAATCAGTTTAATGATAAGTAGTTTTAAATAAATGATAAGAATTTCCATTAAAAGGGAGTGAAAACCATTTCCAAACAATGTTGAGGCAAAAAAGTACATAATAAATATTGGTGATTCACCAGATATCCTCGAAGGCAGATGATGAGGTATAATAAAAATTGGCTCAAAACACGAACCTTTTCAATGAAAGTTAAACGATATTGCATTGAAACGGGGCGAAATTACAGGTTCCGGAGTCTTTGATTTCGGGGTAGGTACAGTGGCAAAAATAATACAAAAATCTGCCCCGAAGTGAATTATGGTTCACACATTATTGAGGTATTTACTCGTTATTTTGATGTTAAACTCTATTATTTTTAGGCTTATATTCAACACTTCATTGCCCGTCTTTTTGTTTTTCTATCAAGACATTTTGTCTCAGAAACGCGTGGAGGTATTAAGTTTAATATGGATTTATCAGGTCTGCGGTTTCTTGAAGCTTTAAAATAAACAAACTTATAGGTCAACGTAATAAAAAGATACTGGCATATATGTCACAATTATGCTGAAATTGATTGATATTCGCAGGGGAACCAAAACCTATAGCGGTTTTCTCGTTGACCTAGAATCATGAAATTTGGCACGAAGCAAGGTAACACAAGTAAAAGCACTTTACATATTTAAGTAATGAATTTTTGATAAGTCAAATAATTAAGTAAGTAATATAGCAGATAACATTTAATTAAGCATGCTGTCAGGACATCTTAAGGTTGAATCTCTAGTTTATTTTTTAGGATTTTACTGTTATGTTCTGCAATAAAAAAAAATATAAATCTGAAACCATTAATTTGTTGTTCCTTAGGTACGAGTGGTTCGCATAGTGTTTTTATTAAAAAAAAAATGTTTTACTGCTCACCCTCAAGCATTTTTGAATATTTTATACGATACGAGTGTAACTATTCACAACTAAGTGACCTGACTTCATCATTACTCAACAAAAAAAAACCCCATAAAATCTCAAACAGTGGAAAAAACAGCCTTCACAGAACCTGCATTGGAAAAAAAACACACTCATCGCCTGATCCCTGCACCTGTTGGTCGATTTCTTTTAACGCTTGTGACTCGCCCTCGCTTTGCTCTTATTATGAACAAATAATAATAATACCTTGGACACTATTTACACACATTGATCTAGCCCCAAACTAGGATTCCCTGTATCTTGGGTAATAGACAACGATACACATCCTTATATAGATACATATTATACTTAGATAAACAATAATTAGATAAACAACCATGACTAGGGTATAAACATCCGTTATCATCAAACAAATATTTGCCCCCAACGGGACTCGAACCTGGGATAAATAATCTTAGCCTAAATTTTATTTAATAGATAGAGTACTATAGTATAAATATTAAATAAACTGTTCTATCCTTCTTAATTTAATATGCTAGTGGCTCTGTGAGTTGTAGACATCGCGTTCGAAACTGCAGGATGTTCGCCTTTTTGCAAATTTTTCCCCCCCCCCCCCCCCCCTGAAGTTCATCGGGTGGGCAAGTTATAAAAACAAATAAACCAACTGCGTTTTCTTTCAAAACCACATACACACTTATGAATGCACCTGGTTAAGTGCATAGAGTATGAAAGTAGCCGCACCAATAACTCTGTGACACATCTCCGCCGTTTTGAATCATTTCCAAAAACTGAATCGACGAACATAACGAGATCAATTTGAATGACCACCAAAACATTTTTTTCCTACCCAAAATGGGTAAATGATCACCAAGAGTTGCAAAAAATATCAGGGCAAAATACTGCGTTAGCTTAGGTGAAGGGTAAAGGGGATGAGCGAAGCGAAGCCCCCTTTATCCTTCGTGTTAGGTGGAACATGTAAGAACAACAAAAATACTTAAAACATAAACTTAAGTAAGTAGGTACATAAAAAAAATAAAATTGGTGGTCATTTATCCAAACACAATTTGGTGGTCGTTTACTATTTTATTGGCCAAATAAATTATATATTATATATTAAATAATTACATAAGCCAAACATAACTATATAATTATTGAAACTGCTCACAAAATTTCCCGATAGTCGGAGAACATTAGTAAATCTGGACGTTCGAAGGCAGTTTTGCCAAACTGAAACGGAGATGCTTAGACGCGCCACGCGCTCGCTCGGTCAATGTTATATTTAAATATATTGAAGTGAACGGATTGTTAGGCCTTTGATACTCTTTTTTTTAAACACAAGAGTCTCAAAGGATATCAGCATCACCAGTTTTTTTGTGTTGGTTTCGAACAACTCAGTATTAATCACACAAAGTCAATAAAACACATGTGTAAACTGGAGTCAACATAAACATGGCGGTGATTTTAGCCTGAAACCACTGTTTACACGAAAACAGAAACAGAGACTTGATAATGTTCTGAGAAATCGTAAACCAACCAACCTCAGAGGACGTCACAATCTAAACAAATGTGCTAATTGATTGATAAACAAATAAACAAACAAACTGGTATCATTTTAGTATCATCCTGTAGTTGCCTGGGGCGTGGTTAATTTTGGGAGCGAAAACAAGTTTCTCTGTACCCAGTTTCTGGTTTCATTCAAGGCTATTGAGGATTGTGGGTTTTTTGAAGGGCTTTGTATTTTTTCGTTTATTTGGAGAAGGTATTTATTTTAAAATTGAGATTTTAATATTTAGATTTTAACATAACATAACATAGCGTCACGCCTTCTGCCATACGGGGTGGCAGAGGCACAATTGGGCCCTCTTTGAGCCAGTTATTCAAGACTGCATTTTGCGTGACAGGGGGCTAGCCCATCGCCGCGGCCATGGAGTAATGAATCATCGTTAGAACGTTCGTATATTGTACTTAAGATAAATTAATTACCTCATTGGCACATGGTCAGGAATTGAACCTGCATCTCCTGTGTGAGAAGCAAGCGTGAAACCCGTTAGACCACGGAACTGTATATTTAGATTTTGTCTGATGTAAAGGTAATTACTTCATCTTGATACATTCTAATCAGCAAATCACTTTCCTTTTGACAACTCCAAAGTCGTACGTTATTGGCAGCTGCAACGAAACATTGTAATACCTTATAATTATAATAATACTTTGGACACTATTTACACACATTTATCCAGCCCCAAACTAGGATTCCCTGTATCTTGTTATTCCTCTTCTCCCCCTTTTCCTCCCTCTCCTCATTCCTCTTATTATCCCTGGATTTTATATGTGTGTGACGTCGCTGTTTCTGGTTCCCACGACACAGGGTATCCTAGTGTGGGGCCATATTTTTATATTTTTGTTGGAAGGGAACAAAATGGAATCACCCATGCCCAGGAGTCAGACCTCCCTGTTATGTCCGGGTCCCTACACATTGAGCGGGCATCAGCTCGTGTAGTATACGGACTTGTTATAATAATAATAATAGTAATAATAATAACAATAGCTTTGACACTACTTACGCACATTGATCTAGCCCCAAACTAGGATTCCCTGTATCTTATGTACTAGACAACGATACATATATTTATACTATAGATAAATATTATACTTAGATAGATTAACAACCATGACTAGGTACAATACAAACATACGCTCTCATCAAACAAATATTTGCCCCATCGGGACTCGAAACCGGGACCCTTGGCTTTGTAGGCAGGGTTACTGCCGACACGGCCATTCCGGTCGTCAATATTGCTTATAATGTACGCTTATAACAAGTAAAAAATAAAAATAAAAGATTGCACGGAGAATAAGTATCGTAATTTTTGGCAAGTTCCTAAAGTGAGGATAAAAATTATACCAACCAATTCGATTAAATCAATTTTATTATAAGATAATTTTAAGACCTCTTTGATTTAATGAATGGGTTGGCAAAGGTACATCTATTATACAAAAAAATAACTGGAAGATTGGTTCTTATCAACATTATAATATTTCTCTTTCAAAATCTCGCGTTACCACTTTAGAATATTTGTTATAAGAAATTAAAAAGGGATAAAGCCTTTACTTTTTTCTGATGCAACATCGTTCTGAAATATAGCTCTTGAACATTTAAAGGTAGCTTTATTTTCTCAAAAGAGCTTAAATTGCAAATCTATTTAAAATCAAATAACTTTTGGCCGAATACTCAGATTGCTGTCTAAATAAGTGCAACTTAAAATTCACTGACGCTTTTGGGTCCCGAGCGAGAGACAGTAAGACTCTGATTGGCCGTTTAATTTGAGTTGTCTGCTCTGCATTCGGGCTATTACACAGTCCCTTTCCCTTAATTAAACTTGTAAATGCCTTCATTGTCATTTGTCATATCAACGCTTGTAACTGGAAGGAAACATATCAAATTTTAATTTCTGCAAACTACCTTCAGCACAATCAATATCCTATGAAACCTGAGCACTATGGCCACCAGGAATTCTCAACCTTTAAATAGCTTACTTACTTAATTCGTACTTTATTGCGCAGTTAAATAAACACGCAAAATTAAAAAAGCATATAAAATATATGAATAAATATTGGAGGACAATCTTACATACATCTAACTAGGCCCATAGTAAGCTCAACAAGGCTTGTGTTATGGGTACTAGACGACGATATATTTAATAGAGATAAATACTTATATACGTATATATACATAGAAAACATCCGAGACTAAGATACAAATATTCATGCTCATCACACAAATATTTTCCCTTACCGGGATTCGAACCCAGAACTCTCATCTTTGTAGGCAAGATCCCTACCCGCTAGGCTAAACAGGTCATCAAGTAAATATGTACAAAGGCTAACAAATGCGTAAGATCTTTTGTAGTGATATAAAAATAAGCTGTAACATAACATAGCGTCACGCCTTTTCCCATACGGGTGGCAGAGGCACAATTGTGCCATTTAGCCATTTATTCAATACTACAGTTTGCGTGACAGGGGGCTGGCCCATCGCCGCAGCTATGGAGTAATTAAGGTTTCCTCACGATGTTTTCCATCACCGTTAGAACGTCCGTGTAACGTACTTGAGATAAATTTCCAATCTCATTGATAGATGGTCGGCACCGAGAGTCGATTTTGCACCTCCTGTGTGATAAACAAGCGTGTTACCCACTTGACCATGGAGCTCACACGAAAATTATGCTATAAATTGAACATCAGGGCCTTACCACAAATAAATAAACTACTGTTCAACACTTTTTTAAAAACAAAAATGTATGGGATTTGACGTTTGTTTTGAGGTTAAACGCTGTTTATTTTTTTCTGTGGTAGCACGGCATAAGTCTTACCTACCCTAAATGAAATGCTAACTTGGCCCCTGTTTCATTTACTGAGCCACAAGCTAAAGCTTAGCGACTTTGGCTCATTCAGAATTTTAATATACTAATATAATTAACACAAGGTGAAAATTTTCGCATGCGCTAATAGTTTAGTTACATTTATTTCAGGCATGCATAAATACTATTTATTTGTGACAGTTTTATTTTCAGTATTTTTAACCCTGTTCTATAGCTCCAGTGCAACGTTCCATGTTGAACTTAGCTGCGCCAAAAATTCTCAAAAAATAAATGACAATTATCTTTAACCTCAACTTAATTTGACTCTACACAACACAATAGACTATTGACTATAAAACCATAAGAAAATCAAATGGCTTTATAACACGCACATATTGAGAACCGCTGACGAAACCAAGTGATCTCACCGGGCTAGTTTGCAATATGGCCTAAGTTCACTATAAGCTCCACTTGCGTCGATAACCTCACAAGTAGGAAACTGCAGTCAGTACCTACTGCTTACAGTTTGAGAGACAAGACTAGAATGCATGCGTGGATTCCAAATCATGGATTACATGGAGTATTAAATAACGGTAGGCATTGGATGCGGGAGGCTCAGGACCAAAGTAAATGGCGTGGTAATAAAAGGCCTAGCTTTACCCAGATGTGGATAGATGTGGGCTGGCTGATTAATTGAATAACGGGGAGTAATGAAACGGGCGAATAAAATAGAAAATCACGACAAAATAACTGAATGGTTTAGCCAACTCTTATTAGATAAGACTGAGTAGGCGGATTGGTGGGACAGGGTAGATGGCTTCGCTTCGTTCACCGCTTTTATTTAATATTATTCGAATTAAGGTCTTAAGATGCTATTATTTAGATTTGTAGCCGCGCAATTCTAAAGTATTGTCAGACAAGCCCAGTATTTCTTGCCATTTTCAGAAATTTTGTCAGGAAAAATGTTTGTCAATAAAAAACTGGATTTACGGTCATTGCTTCCATACTACCCTTAAATAACCGGATTAACGTGGACGCAACTTTGCCTGCCCCCCGTATGCGAGAAGTCGTGACACTATATTATTTGTTAATTTTTTAAACATGTCACTCAGAAATAGTCCTTTTTTATGATAATAATTCTTCAATCAAAATTTTTAAGATTGATAAATTACACCTAGTGATTTGTTCAGGTGTGTGTGACTTTGCTCTTGTAACTTGTAGTTTGTTTTTTTGCTAATTAGTTGCTATGTTATTTTAATAATTTTATTTTTATTTTTTTATTTTTTTCTGGTGCACTAATCTGTATTAACAGTGTATACATAGTGCGATATTGTGTGCTTAGTATGTCAATCATTTTTCTTTATCTATGCCATTTCTATCTGTGAGTTCCTTTTATTGGCTTTGTAATATTATCTGAAAATAATATCATATTTTTTCAGCAGTTGGTACTCTTTAAGTATAAATACATAAAATAAATAAATAAAAATAAGCAAACGTTTCAACATGAAAACGGCTTATGATTTTACCGCCATCTCTCTCCCTTCTTAAAGGAACTGCAAATGCTGCTTACACAATGCAGTCCCTATAAAGACTTCGATAGCATTCACAAAACCCAGTAAAACTCTTATCAAAGTTTCTCCATTGTTTGTTTCATGATTATTAAGACGTTATATGAGTGTTTGTAGGAGGCACTTAGTTGTTGAAAGTTATATTGCTAGAAAGGTTTTTATTAGCTGCTTAGGGTATAAATTGCTTAGTTAAGCTGTTATTGTTAGCTTGTTAACAGTAGGTGGAAATGAATAGGTATCTTTGTAGTTTCTTGGATCGTGATGATTGGTGTTACAGAGAAGAGGCCTGTACCCTGCGGTGGGTCAATGTGTGCTGATGATGATGTTGTTGTTTTCGGTGATCTACTATCAGCAAGACAAAGGCCATGGCCATATATCATAGCATTCATAATTTCATGAAATGGCCAACCATGCTTGTATTAGAACTATCCAGGATCGAAGAAATATTTTGGGGCAAAACACTGCAGTAGCTTAGATAAAGAGTAAAAGGGACGAGCTCAGTCGAGACGAATAGTCTTCGTGTTAGTACGACATGTATAATACAAACAACAACACGTAGTACTGAATAAAAAAAATACTTTAAAAAGATAAGTTTTCATGAAATTTAAACCATTCTTACCATTTCAATTAGGGAAATATTAAACTGCGCATCAAAAATAATGATTTGCACAGCAAATATCAGGGCAAAATACTGCGGTAGGGTAAGCGAAGCGAAGCCCCCTTTATCCTTCGTGTAAGGTTGAATCTGCAAGAACAACAAAAAATACTTAAAAAATAAATTTGAGTACACATAATAGTAGTTTATGTGACTGCTACATAATGCCTAATTATGTACAGTTACATACACTAGTTTATCTACACACATATCATAAGCTCTCTTTGATGTGTTCAGGAACCGCATGTTTGACCGGCATTGTGGTTCTGCAGTTGTTTAGCTTGTTCTGTAGTACCAACTACACGCAGGCGGGCGTCGGCGTTCGAAATTTGAATGTCAGTACCAACTTCACAGACAAACTAGGGGCGGCAAGAAGGCGGGCGTCGGCGTTCGAAATTTGAATGTCATAATATGTAGAAAAATTACACATTATGGTCATAATGTGTAATTTTGCCGATAAGAAATGAGTTTTCACCAAGTAGTTTAACATTATGCTGATCGTAACGTGCGGTTTTTGTACGCAGTAAAGAGGGTTTTAGGTACGTATGTAGGTAAAACTACTTAATGTCTACTCAGCAATAGTAAAAGTTGCGATACTGCGAGATAACGGTATGCCAGCGCTTACGCAGGATACGTGTGTAGATAAAATATTTAAAACATGAAAAATGATTTTGTTGATCCTTTTTTTGCTGTGCAAATCAGTATTTGATGTGCGATTAAATACTAGCCTTTCAACTACATGATATGGCGACGACAGATGCATTAGCTTACAATCGCTGCTCAAGCTACCACCTTTGTGACGAAGATGCTAATGACCTTAATTGACCGAGCGCGCGAAGCATCTCCATTCAGGATTAGGCAAAAAATTGTATGTCCGGTTGTTCTCCTCTACAGGTCGCATTTATCAACTGATTCTCGTGAATTCTTGTGAGCAGGTTCCATAATTAAATATCTATCTTTCGATTCATTTTTTGAAAATATTTCAAAATGGCGGAGATATGGGGTTGAAAATGTAAAAATCCCCTACAGCCCAAACGGCTCGGCAGATTTTAACAAATGAGATGTCGTTAGATTCGTGGAGACCTTGAGTTTGGCATTTGCTGTATAATTTTAGTAAAAAGTCAACAGTTTGGATTTTCGATCGCAAAATCCCAAAGTTATTGGTACTTCATACTTCATAACCAGATGCATAAACATAAACATAAACATTTACATACAGGTAGATACATCGCTTCTGGCCTCACACTAGGATATCCTGGGTCGTGGGGACCAGAGACGGTGACATCATACACACATATAAACATCCAAGACCTGGGGGTGTTTTTTTTTCACCCCCAGCCGGGGATTGAACCCGGGACCTCTCGCATGGTAGGCAGAGCCACAACCGCTGCGCCACAGAGATCGTCGTTTATTTATAAGTTAGTATGTGGTATTGAATGAAAATGCTGTCAGATTATAAAAAACTTCAAGGGGGGGGGGTGTAAAAATACAAAAATATACAAAAAAACTCTAATTTCCTGTGACGCTCGCGAGGTAAACATCTCTCAGAGCCACTAGTTAATCTAACAGAGATTGAATACCTATTAGGAACTGAATCTATCCTTGAACTGGCGTCTTGTTTTTATTAATTAATTGTTTGACAGATTAACTTCTTACGCCACAACTGCTTGTCAAATCTAATCTTATATCAACTAAACAGCTCGACATCGAATCGTTCATAAAAACTTAAGTAATTCCCGCTTCAGAAATCCAAAATGACTACAACAAAAAATCATCTAGATACAGCCCGGTCTCATCTAAGCACCTGGAGTTGTGACAAACTTCGGAATTCTAATGTTATTATTTTTATCTACACACGTATCATAAACCCTCTTTACTGCGTTCAAAAACCGCACGTTAGGATCAGCATTATGTTAAACCACTTGGTAAAAACTCGTTTCGTATCTGGAAAACTACACATTATGGTCATTATGTGTAGTTTTTCTACATATAATGACATTCAAATTTCGAACGCCGACGCCCACCCGCGTGCCGTCTCTAGTTTGTTTGTGAAGTTGGTACTGACATTCAAATTTCGAACGCCGACGCCCGCCTGCGAGTAGTTGGTACTACAGAACAAGCTAAACAATTGCAGAGCCACAATGCCGGTCAAACATGCGGTTCCTGAACACATCAAAGAGAGCTTATGATATGTGTGTAGATAAACTAGTGTATATAACTGTACATAATTAGGCATTAAAACTCTCGAGTGATATTATTATGAAACTCGCCTTCGGCTCGTTTCATAAACCCACTCTCGAGTTTTAATGCCCTCCATTATGCAGCAGCCACATAAACTACTATTTGTTGGATGGGAAACAATGGAATTACCCTTGCCCAGCCCAGGAGTCAAGACACCGACATCTGTCATTAAACCAGTTCAATACACCCCATATATTATGTACTAATAATTAGGCAATTAGGTACCTAATGTTTTATTATGCTTGCTTGAATATGTTATGACGTTCATTAAGTCTCAATTGTTGTGCTATAATGAATAAAAATCTTTGAATTGAATTGAAATGTCAGTTCCTCCTGCTATGTTCGGATCCCAACACACGTTCCCGGCATCAGCTCGATAGTATACGGACTAAAAACAACCCCTGTATTGTGTGTAGCAGATATTGTGAGATGTTACTGCGAGCCAAGCCCTTACTTAAGTAATTTTCGTACGTATGCGTAGAGTTTATTGCGAACTGTCCCGTATCATAAACTCTCCTGTGTTGCCTAGGTTTGCTGGAAGAAATCTCTATTTAGAGATAAGCTTGTCTTTGCTTATAACATTTCTTGTAACTGTCTGTTACTTTATATTATCCCTGCAATAAATAATACGAATATTATTTGCAGTTATATTGGTGCTCGTACCAGTGTGGCTCGATCTTGTATCTTTTGACATATCCGGATAACATTGAAATTCAAATTACAATCGCTCTAAATGACTGTTCGTGTGAAATGATCGCGTTCGTTTTGGTCAACGTCAATTTTAAGTTTCAGCACATCAACCCGAAACCTGTCGGGATTGACTTCACAGTTATACCTGATGCCAAGTTTCTTGTCCCCTGAGTGCCGCCTGGATGCATGCAACTAGGGAGAGTATGCATGGGCTAGAGAGAGATAGATGGTGGCCTCGATCAGAGGCCATGAAACCTTTTTATACCTATACCGGCCGCGGGAGGAAGCCAAAAGATTGTGGCTGTTCACACTAAACATCAGTGCCATCTTCCAATCCCAGCTGAGTTACAAGAATTGTCTGTAAATAAATTTATAAATGTTGTTAAAAATCACTTATGTAAAAAGGCTTACTACAAAATATCAGATAATGTAGAGGACAAGAAAGCTTGGGAAGGTGTTTGCTCCAATTCTGTAAAAAATAACGTATAAAGCTGGAGGTTTCTAGTCGCCTCTTTGCCTCCAGCATCTAAAACATTGAGGTGACGGAATTCAAATTGATTTCTATATTTCCCTATATCTTATATCTGATATATGTGTTAGTGTAAGATTTGACTTTCTCCAAATGTAACCTATGTATTTCTTATGGAAATAAACTCTTTTTGAATTTTGAATATTGAATTTTTCTCCGATGGACGGATCATCTAGATGCCACATAGAAAAAAATATTTTTGGAAATGCCAGGTTCGGACCTCTTTAGGCTCCGGCACCGGGGAGTATCTTGGGTCTTCCTGGCGTCGAGGACGATGCAACGGGGAGACGATTATTCGACGCCTCTCTGACGCTGCGGTTTTGGCTCTGCCTAACATGCGAGAAGTCCCGGGTTCGATCCCGGCTGGGTAGTAAAGTAAAAAAAACGAAGAACCCAAGGTATTGGATATATAAATATGTGTGACGTTTTTGTTTCTGGTTCCCGCGACACAGGTTATCTTAGTGTGGGACCAGAAGAAATGTTTGTAACTTTATGTAAAAATAAGTTTTTGTTTTCACGAAATACTCCCATTTCGTGATTTGAATACTGACCAGTTTTACAACTTCTGACAGCAGAACCGCAGTCATTAAACTTTCGTCCACACACGAGGAATAAGTGGCCCACTGGATAGCCACCAACTTTCACAAGAGTCGTAACTACTCATTACTGAAATCACTTAAAAACCACAACTCTCAGACTAAATAAATGTAATTTGAAATCTCCGCAGAGATTGTAGCGCATGATTGCTTTTTGGATGTCACATCAATTCTGGAGTTTTGAAGTTTTTATGACGCTAGAGGCTAGAGCAATATTATTGGGTGAAAGCAATGTCTGTATGCTACATTCTTTCGAAAGGAAATACAATTTTCTTATTTATATTCATAAGGATTGTTTGTATTTCGTCGCCTAATCACTAAAGTGGTTAACTTTAGTGATAAGGCGAATTACAGAATTTACAAGCTTATACTGTTCGCTCTAATCATAACTGAATTCTGCTGTGAAATAATAGCAAACACAAAAACAAAGTCACTTCTGGCAAAGGTATAGTTTTGCCCACGTTTAGCCAGTCATTCAATACTCCATTTTGCGTGACGGTGGTAGCCCATCGCCGATTTAATGGCATTCGATAAAAAATAGAGCTCCGTGGTCAAGAGGTCTCACGCTCGCTTCTCCCGAAGGAGATGCGGTTTCGAATCCGGTGCTGACCATATAACAATGAGATAAGTAATTTACCTCAGGTTCTAACGGATATGGAAAACATCGTGAGGACTCCGTCAATCTCCTTGACTGCGGCGATTGGCTAGCCCCCTAACACGCATAATGAAGTATCGAATAACTGGCGAAAAGTAACATGTGCGATGCAAAATCTGTGTTGCATGTCGCAGCTCGAGTTTTAAATAGAATCCGACAAACAAATTCCCAAACACAGTTCCTACCTGCCTGCCGAAAACTCGAAAGCCATTGGCTATGTTGTTTGTGGCACACGCGTGGGCGGACGAGCTTATTTCACTTTTCCTATCAGCCTAACGGACCAGCGTTTCGCAAGCGTTAAATGAATACTGATTTAGCCGCTGTGATTTTGTTATTCCATTTTTCGGCTTGTGGTTTTTTCCGTGATGAGGAAAGGAAAGGAATGTTTGAGGCAATAAAACTGCTTTTTGGAACAACAATAGTTTTCCTGGTTGGAAATCGAAGACCTATAATCAAAGTCTGTATCTTGTGGCGTCTAGTTACCTATGAATGTTTTTGCGATTGTGATCGTGACTGCAATTTTATTTTTTAATTGCGACAAATAATTGGCTAGTATTTCATCGCACATCAAATTTTCATAGCAAAAAAGGATCAGCAAAAATACTTTTTTATGTTTTAAGTATTTTTGTTGTTCTTACATGTTCAACCTCATACCCTCACCCTTTACCCTTCACCTAAGCTACCGCAGTATTTTGGCCTGATATTTGCTGTGAAAATCAGTATATTTGCCGTGCAAATCAGTATTATTGATGTGCAATTTAATATTTCACCTAATAATTGTGCTCTGATGTTGGCGAATGCCCTACCAAACGTGAATTTCGAAGGGATAAAAGGGACCTGGGTAAATTGGTTACGTCTGTTGTCTGTCGCCTTCGATCGGGACACTACTGCGCACTTGTCCATCTCTCAAAAATTAGGGTAAGGGATTCATCATTGTGTGAATTTGGCCTGGCTTTATAATAATCACACTTCCCTTTAAGATTCAGTTTAAATTTCATTTAGGGTTCCGTACCCGAAGGGTGTAAACGAGACCCTATTACTAAGCCTTCGCTGTCCGTCCGTCCGCCCGTCTGTCACCAGGCTGTATCTCATGAACCGTGGCAGTTAGACAGATGAAATTTTCACAGATCATGTATTTCTGTTGCCGCTATAACAACAAATACTAAAAAAAAAAGGTCAAGTGCAAGTCTAAATCGCGCACGAAGGGTTCCGTACCACCGTTCAATGGAAGCGATGGTGTGGAGTGAATAGTTTGGATTTTACACAGCAAAATATTGTTTACAAAGTTATTGGTGCGGTTACTTTCACACTCCATGTACGTAACCAGGTGCATCCATAAGTTTGTATGTGGTATTGAAAGAATTGTTGTATGGGAGCCCCCTTAAATATTTCTTTTATCCTGTTTTTTAGTATTTGTTGTAATAGCGGCAACAAAAATACATAATCTGTGAAAATTTCAACTCTCTAGCTAGCTAGGTTCTTGAGATACAGCCTGGTGACAGACGGACGGACGGACGGACGGACGGACGGACGGACAGCGAAGTCTTAGTAATAGGGTCCCCTTTGGAACCCTTCGGGTACGGAACCCTAAAAACAGAATAAAATAAATATTTAAGGGGGCTCCCACACAACAATTCTTTCAATACCACATACAAACTTATGAACGCACCTGATGATTACGTACATGGAGTGTGACCGCAGCCGCACCAATAACTTTGTAAGCAACATTTTGCTATATAAAATCCAAACTATTCACTCCACACCATCCCTACCATTGTATTGTGGTACGGAACCCTTGATGCGCCAGTTAGACTCGCACTTGGCTGTTTTTTTTACCTTATCTCAACCATCCTCTGACAATCTTAAATACTTAACTTATATTTGCTAATTATATTAGCATATATAAGTTAAGTATTTACTTAGCTAGTACTCGCGAGCGCTGCAGGCAATTTCCGTATTATTATTTTTTTATTATCGAATTCAAAAACTGAATCCAAAAAAACCTAATTTAATTATCGAACGCTTACAAAATTTTACGAGCATTGGTTGAGAAATACGAACTGTAGAAGAGAGCAACCAGAAATCCGGACAAACACGAAAGCATTCTAGCCAAAAGATGGACGGCGACGCTTCGCTCACTCGGTTAATTATGGTCTCAGCATAAATTTTACGTTTTATTAACTGTACCACGAGATTAGCTATTAAGCAGGTCTCAACTCGTGATAATTATCGTGGCCACACACGATAGAAGCCATAACCCAAAAACTTAACTTAACTTAATGTTGCTGTACAGAGTTAGCCCACTGTTGTAGCGGAAGACCAAAAGGAAAACTCGGAGCTGAATACCAACCTCTAGTATTGAAGATGTTTATTAACCGTCGATGACCGAAAGAGGGATGTTATGCGTTTGAAGCGTATGTCGGACGGTGTGTCTGTATGCATGTCCGTAGTACCCAAGCGTTCAAATGGATTTTAATGCGGTTTTCTTTGAATGATAGTAGATTTCTATGCGATGGTTCTTAGCTAAGTTTTTTCAAAATCTGTTCAGTATTTCGAAAGTCACTACCTTAACAAGGAATATCGGTTAAATTGGTAAACGGATTTTAATGCGTAGTCACGAAGTTGGTAGTCTTCACTGTGATAGTTCTTAGATATGTTTTGTTAAAATCAGTTCAGTAGTTGGAAAGTTAACAGCTTAATAAGGAATATCGGTCAAACAGGTATAGGATTTCAAATGTGGTTTTTAGAAGTCGGTATTATGCTTAACTAGGTTCAGCTGTTCAAAAGTTATCAGCTTAAAAGGGAGAAAAGTGAACCAAATTTTATTTGTAAGAATTCATGAATATCTCGGGGTTGTCTACAATTTTTTTATTTATAGTTATTAAGAAAATCACTGACACTAGACTTTTGGATGTCAGTGATTTTCTCGAGGTTTGCACCGAAATATGGAGCGCAGTATCCTGGGGGTCCGATTGGTGGATTCAGTCAGGAATACTGAGATTCGCTCCAGAACTAAAATAAAGGACGTAGCGGAAAAGGCAGCAGCTGCATTGAAGTGGGACTGGGCAGGCCACGTCGCCCGTATGCAACCAGACCGGTGGGTCAAACCAACAACTCGCATGATCCCAAACGCGACAAGGGGACGTGGTCGACCCTGGAAGCGCTGGAGTGCCAAGACAGCAACTGGTGGGGGGTAGCCCAGGGGCGTGAAGATTGGAGGAGGGGAAGAGAGGCGTTTGCCCAGCAGTGGGATAATAATAATTAAAGAAAATTCCAGATATTTATATAAAAAATATATTTTCCAAAAATAAATTTGGGAGCAAATTGTCCACGTTTGGCGAGAAATTCATTCATTCTTTTGCTGCGATAGGCAAGCCCTTACTACCCGACCGCACATGAATATGTATGCATGCTGACTTCGAAGACTTTGACATAAATGTTTGTGACAAAATTATGTACCTATCCATAAATGTGTAAAATATTTGTATGCCTCATGGCTAAACATAGAGAGACATAACATTATAATAACAACTAAATGAATACCTATGTTCCACAAATAAATGATTTGATTTGATTTGATTTGATTTGATTTGCATGTTTATACATATAAACACATACATACGTATAAACATGCATACATACATATGTATGCATGTTTATACGTATGTATGCGTGTGTGACCATTTCGTTGGCACGCGCTACAGCACAAATAGCTTGACGGCTTCCCTTTATGTGGCAGAGGCAATATATTTGCCCTCATAATTTCAACCTTATGGCTTGGTAATAAAGTCCAAAACCAATGAAAAATCTGCATGCTTCTACCACACAAGGTGTTTATAAATGAGGTGTCGTTGGATTCGTCACAGTTGTGGGAGTGACATTTGATTTTTGGTAGATCGATCTTCTTCTTTTCGAGTCGACGGTCATCTCAGATACGGGCGGCCCAAAAGGCCGCAACCGCAATAGCTCGCTCGGTAGCCTTAGACAGCTCCTCGTCCGTGCAGGTTGTCGGGCACGCAGGGCACCCAGTCATGTGCGCAATCGTCTGTCTCGGGTATCCACAGACGCACGCCGTGTCTAGTTCCGAGGTGATGCCCCACCTCGCCAGGTTAGCTCTGGACCTCCCCGGTCTGGTAGATCGATGTAAAGCCTTAAAGCGAAGATAGTAAGAAAGTTAGAACCATTAAGGCGAAAGTTATGGTAGCCGAAGTCTTACCGTTTCACTCTTATCGATGTTTTATTGTTTTTGTCGAAAAATCCCAGAATTTTACAGTTAATTGGTAATCATTCCGATTTTGAACAATAATATATTTCGTTTTAAGTCACTGTTTCAGGCATCTGTGGCTTGAGACTTGGGTTTTACAGCCCCTTGAAGAGCTAGGCTCTAAAATAAAATAAAATATATTAAATTCTTCTAAAGTAAAGGAATTTGATGGAGAAAAATGTATGTTTTAATAAACCTAATTTTTCACAAACATTACACTGTTGGATATAATGTTATATGTAATTTTTTATTACTTTGTTGGTTCTCTATCGATATGTGTAACTTTCCATGTACGCCACGACACGAACAATTTTTCTCCCCAAATTTGGTTCGGAGGTCCTTATTTCCTTATACCGTTGTAAATGATCATTCAAAAATAGAACAGTAGCCAAGCAGGTTTTAAAAAATTGGTTTGCACGCCAAGACCTCATTTGTCTTTTTTTAACATAGTCAAAAAACCTTGCTGAAAAGCAGAGGAAATTTTCTAGTAAATTCAAATGTCAGTAAAAAGCAAGTCACAAGTCACAAATGGCTAGTACAAGGTTTGGTTAGATTACTTAAACAGTACCTAATTAGAAACAATTAAAAAACAAATAATTTTCTGTTCAAAATCACAATTATTACCAATTAATTGCAATATTCTGGGTTTTTTCAACAAAAACAATAATATATCATAATATAACACAAGTTTGGTCTAAATAGTTCTTGACGAAGACCGTTCACTATATTTCTTTTAAGGCCTTCCATTGATCTACCTCGGAGCGACCAGGTCAGTGGGCAGACCACCAGCCCGATGGTCCGACGATGTCATCAAGTCGTCGGGATCCCACTGGGTGCGATTATCACAGGACCGGGGAGATTGGCGCTTTAGAGAAGAGGCCTATGCCCCGCAGTGGGTCGATGTGGGCTGAATATGATGATGATGATGATGATGATTGATCTACCAAACAAACTGAATAATTTTAGTAAAAAGTCAATTGCCGGACGATCGTAAAATGTAGTTTACATAGTAATTGGTGCGACTACTTTCATGCCCCATGTACGTAACATGTGCATTCATAAGATTGTATGCGTTATTGAAAGAAGCGCTGCGTGGTAGTCGTCTGGCCCAAGATCACACAAAACCACTGAAGAGAGCTTTGGCAAAAAAAAATATAAAATTACTTCCAATTAATTCATAGGTCTCGAAAAATTATATGTTATTCACAAAGAGATAATCTAGTTTAAATACTATGTCGTTACGCGATTGGATTATTTTGGCTCGATCGTAAAAAATCCTGAACATAGTCTATATTTAAAAGGAGATTCAATAATTTTAATATTAAATTACTTATTTTTCTCATAATTTTTATACCTAAATTTTCCTCTTTTAGTGCTCCGTATTAATCCTTAAATTTTATCAATTAGCTTATTTCCGTTTTTCAGTAAATTCGAAAAAACACCTAATTTCTAAACTATCCGGTCGGCCCGATGCTATTCCGCGCCGCCCGCTACCCCGCCAGTTCTGCTACCCCGCCGGAAGACGACGGGCGAATGCGGCGCCCTTCACCTCAACAGCTAGAACTGAGCCTTAAACCCCTCCACCAACCCGCACTGAGCCAGCGTGGTGGAGTATGGCTTAATCTTACTCGTATCCGGGTAAAGGCCTATGCCCCTCGGTGGGCACATTAATGGGCACCATTCATAACATTTGCTATCGAAATAATTTTTGGACATTTGTTTTTATAACGGCTCCGTCACCATATTGGAAAAGGCGTGGCGCTAAGTTAGTATGTTAATTTCAGTTGATCTTTAGACAGACTAAAAAACGTGAAATAAAATGATCGTAAAAAAACTGCATTCCGAAATACGACTCCGATGTATTTCATGGATTTAGTTTTATCTTAAGCGGGTCTGCGTAAATCAGCGATATAATAAATTGTACGGGCTAAGAACATAAACTGGCGTTTATTTATGATCGTCTTGCATACAATTAGCCCACGCATTTTTTTTTGGAACAAAGACCCTTGATCTTCTATTTTTTAAGTGGCACTTAAATAAGTGAAGTATGATGTTAGAATTGTTATGTAGTTAAATTTGATGCCCTCTAAGGTAAAACGGTCATGGCTGTGCTCTAAAAGCAAATGGACCTGGGTTTGAATCCCGGCAAAAAAAAACACAGGCCTTGGATTTTACATGTTTCTTACGTCGCTGTTCCTGGTTCCCACGACACAAGGTATCCTAGTGTGGGGCAAAAAGCAATCTATGTGCCTGTATATACATGTTATTCTTAGTATAACTTTACTTTCTGTACCTATTTTTCACACTATAATACCCTAGTATGTTAGATACTCTGATTTTTTTTCAAGTGGCAAGGTAAGAATGTTAAAATCCAGCGGTCAATAAAGAATAACGTCTTTTAGCAGAAAACTGTTTTCTAAAGGCTATTCCAATTCTGCCTAAAAGCATAATTTTCCGCATAATAAAGGTAGACAATATATTAAACCCAAACAAGGTATCTAGAAGCCGGAAATCCCCATACACCAATATATTTATTTATTATATCTAGTGCGAAGTTATCAGGCTCACGCTTAGAAGACCATAATGCTGCCAAAATGTATTTTATAAAAAAAAATACGGTCAAGTGCGAGTCTAAATCGCGCACGAAGGGTTCCGTACCACCGTTCAATGGAAGCGATGGTGTGTAGTGAATAGTTTGGATTTTACACAGCAAAATATTGTTTACAAAGTTATTGGTGCGGTTACTTTCACACTCCATGTACGTAACCAGGTGCATCCATAAGTTTGTATGTGGTATTGAAAGAATTGTTGTATTGGAGCCCCCTTAAATATTTCTTTTATCCTGTTTTTAGTATTTGTTGTTATAGCGGCAACATAAATACATAATCTGTGAAAATTTCAACTCTCTAGCTAGCTAGGTTCTTGAGATACAGCCTGGTGACAGACGGACGGACGGACGGACGGACAGCGGAGTCTTAGTAATAGGGTCCCGTTTGGAACCCTTCGGGTACGGAACCCTAAAAACGTTCGATACAACGATAGTTTTGGAGATATTTGACAGTTATGGCCAGTTTAAATGAATTATCGCCTTACCTCCCATTTAGGGTAAAATACAAGAGTATAAAACCGTAATTTATTGTAAAAGGTTTTTATGGCCTGTGCCTCTTTTATATAAAAAAAAAAATATGTTTGGTATTTCGCCCACTAGAACGAAGTGTGATGGAATGAAGATGTCATTCTGAACTCATATTATTTTCCTTCTTGGGTATAAAATTAGAAGGAATGCGTGTTAATAGAATCAGATAGCCAATTTTTGATGCATAAAACAAGCTTATCAAAATTGTTAAAGTTTTGTGCTAAAAATCTTTTACCAGGCCAGGCTCGCAGCACACATTTAAGTACAACCTATATATGTATATATTTATATGTCACCGTAAGATAGTCAAAACCGTTAGTTGATCAACTATCGACAGATAATAAAGCAGACCGACAGGGTTTAGAATTTACGTTTCTTTTGTTCTTACATGTCAAACTAACACGACTAATCGGGGGCTTCGCTCTCGCCCCCTCTAGTCTTCACCTAAGCTACCGCAGTGTGTGCCCTGGTATTTCGTTTGCAATTCAAGTTTAAACCAGTTTACTATTTAACGGTTTTCGCCTTTAGTTTATCAACTAACGCGTCATATAGTAAGCAGTACGCTACAGTTTACTTCCTGTCGATAGTTGACCAACTAACGAGAAAAAAAACCTTAGTTTATCAACTAACGGTTTTGACAATCTTGCGGTGACATATAGGTATATAACATATACGTATTATATAGTATTTATAATACCACAACCAAACCAACACTACGCGCTCATAATTTTTGAATAAGCAAGTTTATTTTAGTTAGATTTATAGATTTTGATTTTGTTTATTTCACATATCACAGATTATTCATAACTTAGTGTATCGCAGAGTTGTTTATTTCTTATACTTAGCTAAGCCAATTACGAGACGCGTAGTACATTTATTATAATTTTTTTTTTTTTTTTTATTACTTATGGATTATGGAGAACTTCTGTTAGTTAATCAAGTAGATACTGTAAGAGAGGAAATGAACATACAAAAAGTAGATGCAACAATACAAATCTCAATAAAATGTAATAAACAAATGGAATAACAACACACATACATTTGACGACCGGCTTAGCCTAGCGGGTAGTAACCCCGCCTAAGAAGCTGATGGTCCCGAGTTCGATTCCCAGTAAGGGCAAATATTTCTGTGATGAGAATGAATATTTGTTTCTTATTTTACGTTAAGCATTTTTATGGCTATTGTGATAGGTATGAGGTAAAGAGCAGCTGGTAAGCAATATGGACTACTAGGTCTCTGATACAAGCGACTCTCTCGACAAGTAGCATTGAGGGTATATGTATAATTTAAAAGATTTCTTTTCCGGCTTATTGTTAGGACTTGTACATCTCTTCAGTATCGAGTATTTATTCCGAATATTCGTCAAATTTGTTTTTTTTTTGTTGCAGGTACCTCATAAACTTTCTGCTTTGAAATCTGAGATCGAAGACCGACTGAAAATAGTTTGTGTATTGCAGCACTTTTTGGCACGTATTTTTTTTTGCGTGTAAGCAAAACAAACGGTCAAGTGCGAGTCGAACTCGCGCACGAAGTGTTCCGTACCACCGTACAATGGTAAGGATGGTGTGGAGTGAATAGTTTGGATTAAACATAGCAAAATGTTGTTTACAAAGTAGTATTGCGGCTACTTTCAGATTCACTGTGCGTAACTAGGTGCATTCATAAGTTTGTATGTGGTATTGAAATAATTGTTGTATGAGAGCCCCTTAAATATGTATTTTATTCTGTTTTTTAGTAATTGTTGTTATAGCGGCATCAGAAATACATAATCTGTGACAATTTAAAATGTCTTACTATCACGGTTCATGAGATACAGCCTGGTGACAGACGGACGGACGGACGGACGGCTAGCGGAGGCCTAGGTACCTGATTATTAAAAAGTCTCTATTTATTCTTACGAGAATATACAGGGACTTTTTATTTATAAGGTATATGTATATATTTTTTCAACATCTAGTAGATCTTGATTTCACTACAGATATTTGAATAATATGTTCACATATCTCGTGCTAAATATATTGACCTATCCAAACGCACAGTAACCCAGCTTTTTGCATCTCGTCACCATAGTAGTAACCTGCACCCCCTGGAACCCCTGGAAATATATACTTATTCTATTTCTGCCTTTTGTCAACCCTCGAATAGTATTTTATTTCCAAGAAATGAAAACAAAATGATATCTTTATTGTTGTCTTTCTACGTCCGACGGCGGTCTGTCCATAATTCTATATTTTCGAGGAATTTGTATACAAATACATTTTAATGAGTTATATTAGCATTTCCCCGCTAAAATTAACATTGGAACAAGTTAAACCGGCGAGAGAGACAAGATAAGTTTCTCGAGACAAAATTATCCTGCGGTTCTAAGTACCGTTCTAAGAACATTACATAGGTGGATATGTAATACGCTATATACGCTATATACCTAATTACGGGGAATAATAAAAAGACAGAATAAAAAACTATAGAGCGAAAGACAGTGAACAGCGGAATTTCCTGCAAAGAGCAAAGAATTCTGAACTGCGCGTCAAAATTACTCGTTTACTGGACTAAATTACTGAATGGTGTAGTCACCGCTTATTGGCTAAATAAAGACTATCTGGGCGAAGTGGTAAAGAATACAGAAGGTTAGTGAAACAAAGTAGTAGAAGAAGAAGAAAAAGAAACTCGTTCTGTATTTATGTTGCTCTAATTAAGGTTTCAAAGTTACTATTTTCAGATTTCTAGTCGCGCTCTAAAGTTTGTCAAGCGATTTCTAGTCGCGCTCATTTTTTGTTGCTTTTAAGTAATTCAGTCAGGCAAAACCAATGTTTCTGCCAAGCAAAAACTGTCTGTACAGTCATGAGTTTAAATACCACCCCTTAATTGCCCCATTGAAATATTTTTTTTTTTCACTTCAATCACGATTTTACTTCTATCAGCCCACATTAAATAGTGCCGGTCAGAATATCTGTGCACCTCGGTGGAATGCGGCGCCTCTCCCGCTTCCCCTGTCACCTCTCCGCGCACTCCCCGGTGCGACAGTGTGCGACAGTACGGTTAGCATCTTCGTTGCCGATACACGTCCCGATAATTTTGATATTTTCGCTTTGTTGGTGTTTTGTTTTTTATTTATTATTTATTGTTAAGTTTAGACTGTTTACTGTTAAGTTTGGACTGGTTCGGTTGTTATTAAAATTGTTGTAGCTGTTAAACTGAAGTCATGGAAAAAACAATACACAGCGAATTTTGTAATCAAAATTATTGTTTTTTAATAACAAACCCTTCATCAATGATAAATTGATTTGAATAGGTTAGTAGTTTTTTTTACCTCCACATTTCTCGAAATAACTTTTTTTCACACCGTACCCAGACCGCCGATATGACGTCACGAGGTCAGGTGCACAGATATTGTGACCGGGTAGTACCTTCTTCTTCATCGTCTTCTCACGCACCCCTTCCAGGGCGTGGGGCGTGGGGAGTCGGGGTCAGGTCCATGGACTTCTTCCCGAGGCATCGCCTCTGTCCACCAGTGGGTTACCTGGTGTAATGCGCTCCTCTTTGCTTATTTTTTTACCCAAGAGTATACCTTACGCCAGGTTTCTCGGCGCCTGAGTGCCGCCTGGAGGGGGTGGTGGCGTATGGGAGCAAAAGAGATGCATACATGCGCGAGAGAGAGATGGTGGCCTCGCTCAGGCGCCAGGAGACCTTGCGATATGTCACCGAATGATTGTCAAAACCGTTAGTTGCTAAACAAACGTTTTTTTTCTCGTTAGTTGGTCAACTAACGACAGATAGTAAACTGTAGCGTACTGCTTACTATATGACGCGTTAGTTGATAAACTAACGGTTTAAACCGTTAAATAGTAAACTGGTTTAAACTTGAATTGCAAACGTAATACCAAGGCAAACACTGCGGAAGCTTAGGCGAATAGTCTTCGTGTTAGGTCGACATGTAAGAACAAAAGAAACGTAAATTCTAAACCCGGTCTGGTTTACTATCTGTCGATATTTGATCGACTAACGCGTTAGTTTATCAACTAACGGTTTTGACTATCTTACGGTGTATTATTACTGCTATATAATAACCTGCATGATTCAGGATAGACCGGAAAAAGCTACGGCTATTTCATTACAATTGTAGGCAATATAAAGCTTGAGGTGTATGGTGTATGGAGATGACATTCTTCCGATGTTGTACAGTAAGATTTTTTATTGATGGCCCGGCATCTAAACTAAGCAGCCCCCTCCCAGCTTATTCTGTTCCTTACTGTACGTTGAACAACGAAGCAAGGTGTATCGTCCGTAAAAGATACGGCCAACAGATTTCCATACGACCACTGTGCCGGAGCGGTGGTGGCTCCACCTACCATGCAAGAGGTCCCGATACCATCCGATAAAGAAAAAATAACCCCGGGTCTTGGATGTTTATATGTGTGTGACGTCGCTGTTTCTGGTTCCCACGACACAGGGTATCCTAGTGAGGGGCCGTATTTTTTAATATTTTTGTTGGAAGGGAACAAAATGGAATCACCCATGCCCAGGAGTCAGACCTCCCTGCTATGTCCGGGTCCCTACACATTGAGCGTGCATCAGCTCGTGTGCTATACGGACTAAAAACAACCCCTTGTAATAATAATAATAGTAATAATAATAATACCTTGGACACTACTTACGCACATTGATGTAGCCCCAAACTAGGATTCCCTGTATCTTGGGTACTAGACAACGTTACACATACTTATATAGATAAATATTATACTTAGATAGATAAACAACAACGACTAAGGTACAAACATGCGTTCTCATCAAACAAATATTTGCCCCCACCGGGACTCGAACCCGGGACCCTTGGCTTCGTAGGCAGGTTCACCGCTGACTCGGCCATTCGGGTCGTGTTATTTTACAGATATCGATATGCGATTTTACTGTGAGCCATGGCCTCGGTATATGCTGAAGGCTTTCTACCTGCAATTTTCCCTTTTGGGCGATATATATGTGTTTATGACATATTTATGGGAGGAGTTTGCCTGCTTACCCGATTTTACGAGCGGACATCAGCTTATAGTCGGAGGACATGATAGTGGCATGTAAGGGGCTTGTGGGGCCATAAGTAATGTATGTGCCTGTATGTAAATGTTTAAACACTTCTAAAACTGATCAAAACATAAAAGTCTCCTAACATAGTTGTTTCTCTAAACTCCGACTTTAATGTAACTTTCAATGTGATATAAATCAGCAATAAAATTACAGTATCGTTTAATCCTGCCATATCGCTTTATCTCTCAGAACAAGTAAAACAGGAACCGCTTGCGAATGACATCTTCTACCCAAAAGTATATTAATATAGTATAGTAATAATACGTGCCAAAAGGAAATAGCATTACTTTAAATTAAAATATTTTTATTCATTGGTTTTGTTTTGACGAAGGTTCGTGCGTTTTTTTTTTCATTTAAAGTTTATGAATATATTAAACTTCAGCTAGTATTTAATCGCACATCAAAAATACTGATTTGCACAGCAAAAGAGGATCAGCACAAACACTTTGTATGTTTTAAATATTTTATGTGTGCTCAAGTATATGTTTAAAGTATTTTTTGTTGTTCTTGCATGTTCAATTTGACACGAAGGCCCTCTTTGGCTTAGCTTCGCTCACCCCCTTGGCCCTTCACGTTTCAGTTTTTATGTTTTAAATATTTTATGTATTCAAGTTTATGTTTTAGGTATTTTTTGTTGTTCTTGCATGTTCAACCTAACACGAAGGATAAAAAGGGCTTCGCTTCGCTCACCCCTTTTTCCCTTCACCTAAGCTACCGCAGCATTTTGCCCTAATATTTGCTGTGCCAATCAGTATTTTAGATGTGCAGTTTCATATTTTCCTTCAACTTCTGTTTGATTTTGTTAAAATATTTAATCAGAAGAAGACAGGTGAGACTTTAGTTTATGTTTCCGCATACTCTGAAAACAATGCCTGCTTCATAATAGCATGGAGGTAAGCAGCTCCAGTGACGATAGTTCTTAGTTTTATCTTCCAAGATGCAAAAATAATTTGCGCTCAGATCTGACAGGAATTTTCTTATAAAACGTAAGTTTAACGCACTCGACGTAGAGAACCGGAAAGATATAAGATGCCTTCGGTAGGAGAAACATTGCAAAAACTAAACGAGAGCCCGCGCTAATGGAATAACGATTCTAATGCGCAAAGCATTGGGGCTAAATTCCATTTTGATCCGCTGGATCCATTACGTCGTTTACAGAAGCAGGGTAGTAAAGCAGCACGCGACTTATTTTCGAGTGAATTTAGCTCTTGTTACAAATGTTGTAGGTGTTATTAGAGATTGATTACTTTAATGCAGTTAAGCTGTTTAGATTGTAACTGGAAAGGAGCCACGCTTAAGGTACTTGCGTTTCGCAACTCGTTCTCAAAGATACTGGTTTTCAATTCATTCCTTTTGCAAATGTAAAGGGATATTTTTGTCTCGGTCTTTACGGCCTGTCAGTGTGTTTCGTTAAATAAGATGAGACGGGAGGATTGTAAAATATTTTGATTCAATATAACTGCGTTATTCAGCAATTTTTATACGTTTGCGACGTTTGAGACGTGTACCTGGTTAGAAATATTGTTTTGATGGAATTTGATGCTTTATTTCAAATTTCGCAGTTGGTATAAAGGTTGAATGGTAATAAAGCCAATTTTCAAAAACAAATTTCGCCTACTATCGTTTAACGGGCAGTTTTTGGATATTTTTTTTATATGGCTCCGTGGTCTAGTAGGTTTCACGCTTGCTTCTCGTGCAAGAGATGTAGATTCGAATCTGGTGCCTGCCATGTAGCGATGTGATATTTAATTTATCCTACGTACCTTATCGGACGTTCTGTCGCTATCGCTACTTGGTGTTAAGGTCCGACTGAGACCGTTTTTTTGGTCACGGCCGAGACCGAGACCGAGACAAAATTTAAGTCTCGGCCGAGACCGAGACCGACAATATACAGATTTGGTAAGAATGTACGAAAAACTATTTTATTTAATTCCTAGAGGCCTTAAATGATATAGATATAAAGAAAACAACTTTACTATTAATGAAACATTATTATTACTTATTTAATATCTTGTATGTCTTGCGTAGTTGCGGGCAAAACAAACACTGCCAATGAGAATCAAATACGAGTCATTTCCTCACAGAATAGAACCAATAACAAAGCGCGCGCAGCCAAAGTGAGTCGCGCGAAAATTTAAATTAAAAAATATCAAAGGAAGCGCTGTCTCGGCCTCTGCCGAGAATCTCGAGATAGCCAAGACAAGCCGAGACACAGACCGAGACCGAGATGTCGGTCGGACCTTACTTGGTGGCGACCTCTGTGGCGTTGCGGTTGTGGCTTTGCCTGTAATGTGGGAGATCCCGGGTTCGAATCCCGACTTTGATGTTTGTAAATACTTGTTTGACGTCGCTGTTTCTGGTTCCCACGACATATGGTATCCTAAAGTGGGGCCAGAAGCACTGTATGTGCCTGTATATAAAGGTTTATGTTTATGGTAGTGGTTTACATTAATGGGCTAACTAAATAATTTTCTATTTTATAAAATTGTAAATGTAATAAAATTCAAAACCTATCACGGAAAAATGTCATCACATCATGACGCCGGTTTTACAAAGGTTATTCAGCCAGTGGAAAGCCAGTTAGCCAATGTTCCACTTATCATCACACGATATTTCAGCAGGCATTAAAAAAAGGTACAAGCCATATACATTAATAAAACGAAATAAATATAAAACCGCGCCTAAAAATGTACTTTGCGAATTGGGATTCTTTCCCAAAAGTATTTGATACACACACATTTAATTAGACAAATGAAACGAATTTAGCTGTTACGTTTACAAATATTCGTTTCAGATAACTTGGCATGTTGCAAAAACGTCAATGTGGAAAATGCAAATAAATTTTTGTTTCGCTGGTCCCGCAGAGAAAAAAGTATTGCTAAGTTTTCGGAACTCTTTTCTTGTAAGACTCACGAGATCGGTTATCTATCTTCTTGTTTTAACTTCTAGTTATCTAAGTATAAAAATAAATCGCTAAGTGTGTTGGCAAGAGCGAAACTCGCAAATGGCTGGACCGATTTGGATAAACACTGTTCGTTGAAGTCGAAAATCGAAAAATTTGCTTCAGTCAAATTCTGACTAAAAATCTCTTTGTTATGTAGATGTATATTACATTATTTTGTCTCTTCTCTGGACCACTGTGAAAGAAAAAGGGTGAAGCAACTCCCATAGATTCTTTTTAATTTTTCCAAGGGTCAACCAGGGGAACCCTAAAACTGATTTCCATCCCAACTTCCCATCAAGATGTTGCTCTCCGGAGACCGGGCCTATTAAAATGTAGGTGGGAAAGAGAAAGAAGATCGTAATTTATTGATCTTTACACGGGATGCGGATGCTACACAGGGTGCTACACATCTGTTATGCGAAAATTCTTTTCATAATTTCATAATTCATATTGCTTTTTTCATTAGAAACATACCAGTCAACTTTTTTCGTTCACTGATGCAGACTGCGAAACTGAAATACTGACAGAGCCGGTCGTTCAAGAGACTGTGGCTTAGCCCAGTATTAAAAAAGAAAAAACCGGTCAAGTTCGAGTCTAAATCGCGCACGAAGGGTTCCGTACCACCGTTTAATGGAAGCGATGGTGTGGAGTGAATAGTTTGGATTTTACACAGCAAAATATTGTTTACAAAGTTATTGGTGCGGTTACTTTCACACTCCATGTACGTAACCAGGTGCATCCATAAGTTTGTATGTGGTATTGAAAGAATTTTTGTATGGGAGCCCCCTTAAATATTTATTTTATAATGTTTTTTAGTATTTGTTGTTATAGCGGCAACAAAAATACATCATCTGTGAAAATTTCAACTGTCTTACTTTTTTATTTTTTTTTTACTGTAGATATTTACCTTTACTAAGGAAACGTTACATATACTTAGCAAAGAATGGCGTAGAAACATAATACATAATCTGTGAAAATTTCAACTCTCTAGCTAGCTATGTTCTTGAGATACAGCCTGGTGACAGACGGACAGACGGACGGACGGACGGACAGCGGAGTCTTAGTAATAGGGTCCCGTTTGGAACCCTTCGGGTACGGAACCCTAAAAAACAAAACCGCTGTTAGCTCTGAGAGTTGTCTCAGCTATCACAATGACGGTGTCGCCACATAAAATCGGTCATTTTCACGCGCTTGAGATAGCTCTCAGAGCTGAGAGTGGTAAACCAGTTCCGAAACTCCGGTTCTAGAGACGGCCGAAGGGGTTTATAACAAGGGCCCAGGATTTATTAACTAAACTATTTTGTTTGGGTTAGATTAGAATTATAATTTTTTCGATTTTATACAAGCCGTTTTGTATTCTGGAATCAATGGGATGGCAATTAGGGTAGATATGGGTTTCGTGCTTTGACTTATCGTATGGGAATTATAATAATTATAATAATAATAATACCTTGGACACTATTTACACACTTTGATGTAGCCCCAAACTAGGATTCACTGTATCTAGGGTACTAGACAATAATGCATACTTAAATTGATAAATAATTTACTTAGATAGATAAACAACCATGAGGGTACTAACATCCGTTCTCATCAAACAAACGTTTGCCCCCCACCAGGACTCAAACCCGGGACCCTTGGCTTCGTAGGCAGGGTCACTGCCGACTCGGCTGTTCGGGTCGTCAAATTGGTGATATATTATGGATGTTTCATTTAATTGAATACATTTAATAAATACTTTATGTAGAAATAAGGCCTTTGGGATCAACTTATTCACTATTAGCTTAACTTTATTTACATGGATCGTATTTCAAGAAAGTCTGCCTATCTTTTGCTGATCTTACCAAACCACAATTTATAGTTTAAATAATATACCTTACGTTAGCTATTGAACTCAAAATGAACCGTAGAATGTCTTCAGGCAGATTGCGGTTTAAATAAACATTAATGAATTCAAAATTTTGAAGAGTTTAGTTCAATGTCACTCATTGGGTCTGATGACTCGTACTTCTATGTTAAATCCGTGTCACAGCCACCTCTTACGGGAAAAAGAGTGACGCTGTGTTTGTTTTTACCCGCTACGAACGGAACGGAACGGAAGAGGTATTTGTGTGTGTGTGTGTGTGGGTTACCATTTTACCGAACCCGATCTCGATACGGGAATTTTAATTAATCAGAGCCGGTTTTTCAATATGTTTTACTGTTGTTGACCACTAGGGGGAGCTGCAACAGCCAAAATGGTTGACGTTTGAGCGCTTTTTAGAAACTATTTAGCCATTTTTAACGCATTAAATCGATGGTTGATTATATAAGATGTTTACAACGTTGATACAACGTTTTTATATGCGACAAGGGTTTTTCAAAACTTTATTTTTTCACTTGTGTTAATATAAGCTGGCCCAGAGTAATTCAAAAATAGTTTTTAGTTACTAGCAATCTCTGCTACAGAAATTATTTTAATTATTATTACTTAATTACTTTAACCGTCGCAAGCGATGCCAATTCCAGAAAAAAATTTTACTTGCGATTCGCGCACTAATAAAGTTATAAAAATGTTGGGCGTACCTTAGCACACTTTTTAATTCTTGACTTCGGACTAAAAAAAAATTACATCATAAAGTAAGTAATTTTTTTGATGATTTTAATTGCAGTGAATTAGCTGAATTGTTACAATTACACGGCATTTTCATTTTAAGACCGAGGTAAGCCAACCATTAACGACAAGACAAAAAGTACTTACAATTAGTTACCGAAATAATTAAATATTTTGCAAATAACCATGAACTTTATTTGTAGATAAACATAAAATACTTATTTTGGCGTCACATTCCATTCGACATTTAACACCTTCACATTTAAAAAATAAACATAATGGACAAAAAAAAAAACGAAACCCATTCACACGTCCCACAGCCGTACGCTTTATTGAATTGAATTGATTTGAATAGAATCCGAGCACCCTGTAGCCGCAGCCTCGGTAGGGTCTCTCCACACACCTGTCCGTTGCCGCCGGAATGGCGCCTGTCCGTACCTGTGTATGTTTTATTTCTATTTACATGACCAAGAGTGGGACTGCTTCTAGAGTCGTCACAAGTGCAGGCCGCGCCTGTGGGGTGAGAGAGAGCGTGCTGTGGGGTGAAAGAGAGGGTGACAAAGCAATTGCGACTAAGACAATAAAAAGATAAATAATTAATATTATTATTAATATAAAAGTTATAAATCGCTCAGACCCCGATCAACTTGGCGCCAACGGTATATCTGCTCATAACTATTTAATTATAATGATAGAAACCTTCTAGTCGCAATCTTCTTAAGGCAATAGGCAAAAATATAAGGCAATATGAAAAAAATATAAGGATTTTTTTAAATCTATTTACTCCACTATAAAGTCATCTACAGATTTGGTTTTTAGGTTAACATTTATTGAGTATTTGATTCAGATTCTCACTGAAGGAAAACGCGATTGGGGTGAAATTTTTTCGATAGTATATAATTGCGAAAATACCTCTATTTTGTTATTTTTTTCCTGTAATTCTGAAATCCTAACTTATTTCATTGCGGAATTGCATTCAAAATATGGATATTATGTATTACTGAAAATCTTTTTGAAAAAAAATATTTTTAAACAACTTTTCTGTGGTTTGGCGCTACGTTGTGTCATTTTTCCCCGGTTCCGTCCCTCTCACACTGCGGGTCTTTCCGCCTGGAGTACCGGGGACCTTTGCATGGACGATGTTTTCCCTTAAACTAGTGGCTCTGTGAGCTGTGTACCTCGCGAGTGACACTTTCTTTTAATAACACAGAAAAACTTATGAATGCCACTGGTTACGTAAAAGTAGAACAATAACTTTGTAAACTACATTTTGCGGTCTTAAACACAACCTATTGATCTTTCACTAAAATTATATAGCCTGTTACTCTCACGGTCTCTTCAAAACTAAAAATTCAAAGACACCTCATTTTTTTAAATCCGTCAAGCTGTTTAGACTGTAGCGGTTATATTAGAAAAAAAACCGGTCAAGTGCGAGTCTAAATCACGCACGAAGGGTTCCGTACCACCGTTCAATGGAAGCGATGGTGTGGAGTGAATAGTTTGGATTTTACACAGCAAAATATTGTTTACAAAGTTATTGGTGCGGTTACTTTCACACTCCATGTACGTAACCAGGTGCATCCATAAGTTTGTATGTGGTATTGAAAGAATTTTTGTATGGGAGCCCCCTTAAATATTTCTTTTATCCTGTTTTTTTGTATTTGTTGTTATAGCGGCAACAGAAATACATAATCTGTGAAAATTTCAACTCTCTAGCTAGCTAGGTTCTTGAGATACAGCCTGGTGACCGACGGACGGACGGACGGACGGACGGACGGACGGACAGCGAAGTCTTAGTAATAGGGTTCCGTTCTTACCCGTTGGGTAAGGAACCCTAAAAAAACAAAAACTGAATCGTCATTTTTTTATTTAATTATGGAACCTGCGTGAACATGAGAGAAAAAGCCTGAGTAAAACTTTTGTGTGCAGTGGAATTCCTTTAAGTAAGATGTCCTGGTAATTGATCGAGCGACCGAAGCGTCTCCGTTCCAGGATTGGGCAAAAATGTTTTCGCGTGCCCGGATTTTTGTGAAAAAATTCACGACAATCAGTTGAGAATTGCGGCCTGTAGGGGATAACATCGGGGCACACGCAAGCATTTTTGCCGAATCCTGAAACGCAGACGCTTCTTTCGCTTACCAGGATATCTTACTTATAGGAATTCCACTGGATACAAAAGTTTTACACAGACGTTTTGATAAAAACTCATATTTATCTTTCCTGGACAGTAAATACTATTTATTAAAACACCAGATTCAAAAGCCGTCAGCTAAATTGTTAGTTTTAACGCCTTCAGAATTCGGATAAACAGTGGGGCCAAGGCTTAACATAGAACAAGTTGTAGTTTTGTAGCTTTAGCGAGGATTTTAGACTTACAAATAGAGTGGTTGGTGAGTTTTGTGGTGAAATGGACAAGTTGACTGATAAAGCTATGTAAGTGTATAGGTATTCTAGTACACAGTCCAGTAGATAGTTTGATTTTATATCTTTGACATCAATCCGGATTGCAATCCAATTTACGTTTTTATGTATCGCAGACTTCAGAGTACCTATTTATCGTGATTGCGACAATTTTTTTATATTTTTTTTTTACTTTATTGGCAGTCTAACAACTTAGGTTAGTATAGAATGATACGTGTTTTTATATATCTCTCTGTATTTAAAAGATAACTTATCCCCCCTTTGAGTACAGATACAAATGTTTTCTTCGGACTTGAGGAACAGCCTCTCCTTAAAGTATTTGAATGAACTATGAATCGCTAGTTCAAAGAATAACAGTTGTCATTTCAAGTTTGCAATCTAATTCCAAGTTACAATTCCTTCCTGTCAGTAATAGACATTAGAGACACGAGTTACAGGACGAATATTTTTGTACAAAATCATTTTCTCACGCGATTTTCTCAGAAGTATAAGACCTAAGATCTTGACATACATCTGTCTTTCTTCATAATAAACGTTTTGGTTCAACGATTCATTTTGATTCAAGATTGAACGATACGTTGTACCAACCTAGATTCAGCTTTTATGTGAAATCACCAGCTCCAGCACCAGAATTTCCCGCCGCTTCTAAATCTTCTCTTTTTAAGATAAGTTTAGATAGGGTCTTACCATAAAACATAAACTGCTTTCAACACTTATTTAAAAACAAAGATGTATAGGACTTGACGTTTGTTTTGAGGTTAACTATGTATAATATTTGGATAGGCTATGGGCCACCAACGAAAGGACCCTTTATACATTATTGTAATAAAACAACTTTGACAACCAGTAAATGCTCTATTTTGCACAGGGACTTCCCCGCATATAATGGATTAGTTTACAATTGTTACTAAACAGTGTTTAGATACGGGAAGGGAGATTCCCTTGGAAAATACTCCTATCTTCGATTTTAAATATCTGACGTCACTGTTTCTGATCCCGACAACTAAGGATATCCTAGTCTACTGACAGAATTAATGGATATCCCTGTATTTATATACAGGGTGTCCCACAAACAATGGACATGCCCGGATATATTGATAGGCCTCATCATTCTTAACAACATTCTCTAAGAAACCGATGTGCCCAAAGCAACTTTTTTTTCACTTCTTGAAACAAATCAGATGATCGCCCTGTCCAAACCGCATGGGGATGTCAAAAATAAAGTTGCTCCGATGAAATCAGTTTCATTGTAAAAGTTGTTTAGAATGAGGCCTAACAATTGCACCGGTGTTATCCATTGTTTACGGGACAACCTATATAAATGTTTATCTACATACGTATAATAAACCCTCTTTACTGCGTCTAAAAACAGCACGTTAAGACCAGCATAATGTAAAACTATTTGGTAAAGACTAATTTCTTATTTCTGATAATTTGTACATAATGACAAAAATTTGACAAATTATGTCATTTAAATTTCGAACGCCGACGCCCGCCTGCGTGCCGCCCCTAGTTTGTCTGTGAAGTTGGTACTTCAGAACAAGCTAAACAACTGCGCCATTATCAATGCCACAATGCCGGTCAAACATGCGGTTCCTGAACACATCAAAGAGAGCTTATGATATGTCTGTAGATAAACTAGTGTATCTAACTGTACATAATTAGGCATTAAAACTCTCGAGTGATATTATTATGAAACTCGCCTTCGGCTCGTTGTATTAATGCCCTCCATTGTGTAATAGTCACATAAACTACACAAAGTAAACAGTAGCTAGATCTTGTCTTAGAGTAACTAATGTCTCAGCTGATCAACCAATCGACGTACAAACTGGCTCCGCAGGCGCCTGGCAAGCGGGAACAATTTACAGTTGTGTTAAACACTTGCAGACAACCGTCTGGGTCCCTATTCCGATAGACAATGGCTGTTCACTGACAATAACGTAACGACGATGACGGTCAACTTTACGCGTGCAATATCTGACGTTTTTGTATTTTTTTTGCCTCTGGTGAAAATCTAATTTGCACAGCAAATATCAGGGCAAAATACTGCAGTAGCTCAGATGAAGGGTAAAAAGAGGGAGCGAAGCGAAGCCCCCTTTATCCTTCATATTAGGTTGAACATGTAAGAACAACAAAAATACTTAAAGCTTCAAAAGTGTTTTTGCTGATCCTTTTTTGGTGTAAAAATCAGTATTTTTATGTGCGATTACATACTAGCCAATTATTTGTCGCAATTAATAAATAAAATGGCAGTCACGATCACAATCGCAAAACCATTCAGAGGTAAGTAGACGTCCCAAGATAGTTTGGCTTTAGGTCTTCGATTTCCAACCAGGATCCTTTTTTGCTGTGTAAATCAGTATTTTTGATGTGCGATTAAATACTAGCTATTTAAATTACTAATTAAATTAACTAACTGATTTTTGGGGTTCCGTTCCTTACAAGGAAAGAAGGAAAATCTTTTAGGACCCCTTCGTTGTCCGTCTAGCAAACTTTTTCAGAACTCGTCGAGGTGTCAAGTTGAAATTAATATCAATTACTTAGGTCTGTGGTACCTTGAAGTTGTGAAAATATCAAACTTTTGCATCAACGCAGTCCAAAGATATCGCTAAATTTGCTTATTATCGCGAGGAGATCAAAACCTACAGGGTACTTGTAATTGACTTGGCGGGAAGCAAGGTCTTACAGCAAAAATTAAGGAAAATCCGAAAACCGTCAATTTTTGTTTGCAGTTCAGTTCAGTTCAGTTGAAAGATTTTTATTCATAATAGCACAAAAATTGAGACTTAATGAACGTCATAACATAATCAAGCAAGCATAATATAACATTAAGTAGGTTCCTCATTATTACATAGTACATAATACACTGACGAGCAATGAAAAAGTTCCAGTGACATAGCACCAAATTACTTCTCAACGGGAAAGGCTAGCTTAATGACACCGTTCTGCAATATTGAAGTAAGTAGATTTAACAGTGCATCAGAATATTACCAATAAAAAAAAACGTTTTAATTTATGAGGCTAGGTTCTATGTTTTAGGAGATATTAAGGTTTTTGTCGGAATTTTGTGGGTGAAACTTTTTCATTGCTCGTCAGTGTATATAGGGTGCAATGAACTGGTTTAATGCCAGATGTCGGAGTCTTGTAAAAAGTCATTAATTTTGTAGTAGGCCTTTGTGCACAGTGTGCTTTATACATTTTTTAATTGAGCTTCAGTTAAGTTTTGTATTTCTTGCGGAATTTTATTGTAGAAGCGTATACGGTGCATACGAACTTGCATTATGAAACAACAAGACCTACTCGTACTTGGTCGGTTTTAACCATCAATAGCCGAAAGTGTGTTAGTTTAATAATTTTTGTAATTTAGTTATTTAAAAGTTACGTTGTTTTGAGTAGCTGCAGTTATAGGGAGGCGAGGGGATAGTGGTGTGCGCGAGAGTTACATGCTTGCTAACAACGCTCGGATAGAAAAGCCTAGATAGTAGATTCGAATCGTAATCGATTAGAGCTTTTTTTTGTTGTTTTCTGCTTTAGATTATTGATTTCAATTGTGTTTTTATTTTTTTAGTTCTTACAGTTCGTGGTTTCATGTTCTTGAAGACTGGTTTTATTTCTTTTGTAGCTTAAATTTAGATATTTTGGTTTTAAAAGTTAAGAAATTTTGTTTTTATTCGAGTATAATATAAAAAGTATTAAACTGCTACAGTTGTTTCATTAAAATGAAATCATCCTATCGCCTTTTATAATAAAACAAAATTACTATAATGCTATCTATCTATTCGGTAAATAAGTTTGAGAGTCAATTTTGTAACACATTTGTCACTCACAATTTTATAATGTTGTAGTGTGCGAACACACATTTACCCTATACCTATATAATCAGTATGTATGTATCACTCTAGGATCATTAAACGCCTGTCTATTGAACAAATGACTCGTCTCATTCACCACCTATAGGCCGATCCTTACATGGCGACCTTGCCAGGCCAGCCTGCCCTAAAAGGCAGTGCTGCGCCGAATGGCATATTTTTGTGTGAAGTGAAATGAAATTTGGACTATGTAATGTGTAATAAAAAGTGAAGAGACACAGTGCTAAAATTATACCTAAATAACTACAGTGAAGAAAATTATACCTGTCAACTTATATTAAACTACTAAATGATGAATAATGATTGATTTAAAAAAAATAATAATTAAGAAGACCGCCAAATAAAACCAAAATGACTAAATAAACTAACAAACAACTACCAGACGTCTAGATCCAGATACAGTATGCAGAACAAAAAAACCAGGTTACCTTAAAACCCAAACTATAAAGATGATTCCTGCCGGGTGCCGGGTAATCTGTGCAAGCCGAGATGATGTGTGACGCAGGGCGCAGGGCGAAGTGTACGCTGTACAATGTACGGGCCCGATGAGGAGCAGCTGGGAGATGTGTCCCGGAGCGAGCTGCAGCACTAAGGCAATAGAAACGATAGGTGCCACGCGAAGTCTTCGTGATCGTGAGTCGTAACCCGATTTTTTTTGTAATTGTTTAGTGATTTTCGTGAGATATTTTATTTGAGACAATTTATTAGTAAACAATTACCGGCATAATTGTTCATTTGTAAATGTAAAAGACATATTGAACGATTAGAAATTGAATATTTAAGAAATTAAAATTGTTTTGTATGTGTATGCTTTACTTCCCGAATATGGTGTAATAAATAATTCAGATTAATTTGTAAGGGGTTGACGTCAAGAACTTTATTAGTTTTTTAACGAATTAATTGACGTATGAGAGTAAGAACATCATGTATGAATAAATATAGGTATAAACAAAAAAAAAAAACGAGAAGAAAGTTGTTTGTGTGAAAGTTGATGAAATATTATTTGGCAAGTGTTGATGGATGATGGAATAAATTAACGAAGGCGATGAGAATCGATATAGCAAGTGATATTCATTTTAAATGATGAATTAAAATAAGTTTTGTGATGATGTATGTAAAACGGTGATGATGATGATGATTTCATAGAATGTGGCATGAATTAGTAAAAGAGATGTGACGTGTGATGATTTGTGTGATTATATCTACTTATACTGTACAAAAGATACGTGTGATACGATGATTTGTGTGATTATATCTACTTATACTGTACAAAAGATACGTTAAAATTTTGTTATTGTTTTTCATAGTAAATTACCTATTTTACTTCATTTAAGTAATTAAAATGCACATATTCAAAGTAAATTTTAGAAATCAAAGTGTACCTAATAGTGTAGGATAGAAAATTATTCAGTCCCAGTAATAACCAAAGGTGTAGATTTCAAACCAATGTTGCATGTGACGCGATGCAGTACAATGCAGATAACAACAGAAAACCAAATTAGGAGACCACCTAGAAATTGTTTAGCAGAACTTGCCAAATTAAGATAACACCGATAATTCGCTTAGAAGTTCTGACGAGAATGGATCGTAACAATACCTAGCAGCTCTTATTGCAGCTGCACTACTATAAAAGTAATGATGAAATTTTAATATAATGAATCACTCAGAGAACTTTATTAGAAACCGTATTTGGTGATGGATGTTGTTCGAGATTATAGGGTTCAGTGGAGGAATGAAGTATTGCGCCGTATGTTAAAATAGAGCATCCTAGTGAGTGAAAGTAATACGCAGTTGAATAAGTATAGTTGGTGAAGTATACATTATATTGATTTTTTTTATTGTGAATAGAGAGATGTATGTTACCGGAAAAGTAATTTGTGTTGTAGTTACGTTTTGAAAATGTGCGTGATTATTATTGTTATATAGAGAAAATAACTGAGTTTGAGGTCAAATTAAAAGAAATATTCACGATTTAGATTAGAAGTTATCACAAAATTGAATAAAAATTTGCTACAGAAAAGTTATCATTTTGAAGGAAGTAGAAAGTGTGTATGTGGTTTTTAATTGTCTTTTTGTTTGTGTATCTTTAATGTGTTTGATGTAATGAGAATATTCAGTGTATGGAAGGAATGTAATGAGAATATTCAGTGTATGGAAGGTATGTGATATAAAGTGTAAAATGTGAAGAATAAAGTATTAATGCCTCGCAGCCGTTCATGTATTCAGTAAAAATACAAAGCTATTTTTATTATAAAATAATAATTATCATGTACACCTATTGTACAAAGCAAGTACCAAAATGTTTCAGTTCACTTGGTAACAGTTCCAGTTAAACCAAAAGGTATAGTAATTTGATACAGTGTTTACAAATATGTACATGCAAGCAACCTTAGCACATGTTTTGATTGCAGAGTAAAATAATTGTTCATATGAGAAATAGCAGTTCATGTTTCTGCTACTTCTAAATAAAGATAAAGATATTAGTTTCTGCTGACTGATATGAGAGATACATAAATGGTGATGGATGTTTGTGGCCTAAATTAGGGTACCGCAGCGAAGTATATTAGAACCATTACCTATAACAAGTAGTTAATTTGAAAAAAGTATGTATTTATTTCAGTTTTAGTTAATTTTAGACATATAAATACATTAGAGTATTTATTACGTGTATGTTGCGATATATATACGAATATATTTGATTTATGAAAAAAAAAAAACAGATTATAAAAATAAGGTATGTATATTTTTTTCAGGTTCTGGCTTAAACTTGCATTCATTTATAAGTTTTTCAGATAAATTTTCAGTTAGGACATACCGTATATCCTCAAATAACAAAAATATATGAGCAACGGAACCAAGTTAGTTACATGAATTAAAAGTTTGTTTCAGTAATTAACTTTCGTGCAATGCAATGTGCAACTAAGTTTTTTTTATAGAATTATAGTCTGATCAGCGAATATAGTCTCTTCATAGAAGTAAGATAATTTTGTTTTATATGGTTTTAAAAAATTACATGACAAAGAAAACTCATGTTCAGAATAGTATTACTGTAAAATACTTGAAAATTTTATGTTATTTTTTAAACTGTCGTTATGATGATTCAGTAAGATTATAAAATGAAAGGATAACACTTTGGTAATTACTTAGATCTTGTGAAATCTTCAGTTAGTAAATAGATATTACATATAACTTTTAAATTATTTTGTTCGTTTGGGAATAACAATCAGTTTATTTTGTCGAAAGTCGATAGGTTATATATTTTTTTTAGTTACAAGAGTTGTAGTGAAGCCGACATAGTACAATATGTATTGTGGTTGTTACTTAAGTACTTGTCGATGTAATATGTTTAGTATGCTTAATTGCTTATGTTACTTACATCATTATTATTTGCGTGAAGTGTATGATGGAAAGAGTATAAATAAATTATGAAAGGAAGTAAAAGTAATATGTACCTTGTGTTTGAAATGGAAATAAGTTAGTGTTGTGAGAAGTTGAATGACAGAAGATACATGAAGGGATACGTTATGTTGATGATTGAGATAAAATATGTTTTGTTTATGGCTACGTATACCTAGGTTTGTTTGATCTGATCAGGAAGATTTAAAAGGATAACAATTATGTTGATATGAGATATTTTATTATATGTGTGGTATGAGATGCAAATTGTTTTAAGAAGTGGGGATTAGTAAAGTTTTAAGATCGCTATATATTTTATTTGCCAGTAAAGTTATGTAATTTCGCATTACATAGGAAAGTTATATTTTTGTTTGATTTTAGAATGTTGGTGTTGTGAGTTATATAGAGAGTATAGTGAATTAGGTATGGATTTGTTTCTAGAACGAAACAAAAAGAGAATGTTTAGAATGTTGAGATAGGAACTCATGTGCACTGAGTAAGACAGCTGGGAACACTTCATTTAGTAAGCTTTCGAAAAAATTTGGACTGATCATCCAAGATTTGCAGATTGTCTTAAAATTCGAAGGATTCGTATTGATTGAGTATAAGTTATGTTTTTAGTATGGTACTTAACTATTGGCGAGTCCGATATGTTATTGTATTTTCATCAGTCTCAAAGGTACAAGGTACAAGGCACGAATCCTTCCTCTTCGATCATGACGTGAACGAGTTTCCTTTGTGAGAAGGTGGGATCTCGATGACCTAATAAGCTCGCGAGCAGGCTCAGGCAGGTAGACCTGGAGCCAGGTACTAATAGTCTATGTATTTAAATAATATTATAATAAAAGAACCAGAAGACGTCTATAAATAAATAAAAAATGAAAGTACCTATACAAGTGCACTCACAATAATGTGAAATAATATGGGATCCGGATACCCTTAAAAAGTACCTATATGAAGTTGAAGCGGACTAAAAATAAAAGACTGATTGATTGAGATTGTTTATGAAAAGAAAGTATATTTTGTTGGTTTCAGGAATGAAGGGTTATTATGACATATGATATATTTTATACACAAAGTAAATTTAATGGTTTCGAGAATGTAGGCATGATATGATAAACTCAAATAAAATACGTAAATAAAGTAAGTTTGTGATTGAAGAAATAAGAGTTGAATAAATCAACAAATGAAGAAGTAAAAGGGTGATCCAGAAAATAATGAGAGATTTTAAACATGGCAATTACAAAGTTTTGATTTAGTAATATTTTATTTAATGTGGTTAAACAAAATAATGATTCATGTCGTCAACCCTAGGTACATTTACTGATTTTAGTACAACCCTAGTTACATTTAGTTGTTATTTTTTTACGCTATATTTTTATGTTATTGTACAACCGTAAATTTAGTTGATATTGTATTGCTCTACATTCATATATTGTTATGCAACTCTACATCTTCTAAATTTTATTTGATGTTTTATGTGATAAGATTTTATAATCTCATATTAGTTTTAATTTAGTTTAATAAGACTGAGGAGATGATATTTCTATATAATCATGTTTATTTTAATGGTGTTAGAAACAATATATCGTTTTCTTTATACATTTTATATCAATGACAGTGTATGCTTTATCGAAATAGAAATTGTTGAAAATTTACATAAAATAAAATAAAAGTGTTTTGTATACATACAACAAATATCTGTATACTCAGGTTTATACTTAAATGAGAAGTGCATATGACATATGTCTATTATTCACTTGCTGAAAATTTTCTGAAATGTTTATTTGTAAAATGTTAATTCTTATTATTATGATATGAGTTACACAGATTTTGAAAGTAAATATGACTGTTATATCATTATTCTGATGTTATCTTATGTCTAATATCAATTGTTTTCATGAAATTTTATTTAAAAAATATGATACTATATATTTTCTTTGAAAAAAAGGGGGAAGGTGTAGTGTGCGAACACACATTTACCCTATACCTATATAATCAGTATGTATGTATCACTCTAGGATCATTAAACGCCTGTCTATTGAACAAATGACTCGTCTCATTCACCACCTATAGGCCGATCCTTACAATGTCTCAATTGCACACAAATAATCGAAAAAATAAACAAGATAAACATTAAAATAGTGTACAAAGGCGAGCTTATATCTAGTTAAAGATCTCTTCCAGCAAACCAAGTTAGCACGAGAAAGATCGATCGCTGAGCACGGGTAGACCTACATTTACAACAAAACCTAATTATAATTGGCTAGTAATTTATCGCACATTAAAAATACTGATTTGCACAGCAATAAGGTACAGCAAAAACACTTTTTATGTTTTTAATATTTTATGTGTGCTCAAGTTTATGTTTTGAGTACTTTTTGTTGTTCTTTCGTGTTCAACGAAGGATAAAGGGGGCTTCGCTTCGCTCACCCCCTTTACCCTTCACCTAAGCTACACCGCAGCATTTTGCCCCGATATTTGCTGTGTAAATCAGTATTTTTAATGTGCAGTTTAATATTTCCCCATTACTATGTCGTGGTACTTACCTACATATATGACAAATCAATAAACTTACTATATGTTTTGTACGAACTTGTGGATATTGATGGCTTTTAATTTTAATTTTGAACATTTTAAATATACATCAATCACTAAACTTTTTAACATAATAATTTGACTTCTACTACTAGATTAAATTTCAGTGTCGTAAATAGTAGTTAAGACTCTGGCGTATTAATGTTCACATACAACTATGTTGTTTAGTGAATAAATGATTATGATTATGATTATACGAATACCTACACTACATACATAAAATATACAATATATAGTTAACAAAGGATTCTGTAAACGCCGTATAGACGATATCTAAGTTGACTGTCGCCGCATTGTCCTGAGCCGCCAGTTTGCTGGCCTGGCGTCATAGGGTCCCAGTTGTGTTTAACACGATTGCAGACAACAGTCTCTTGGGATCAGGATAGTTTATGAAGTGCACTAGTCTCTCTTAGTATGTATTGATCATTTATGAGGCTGTATACCGCCAATAACTTACAAGTTATAAGCTGTTATACCACTCTCTACTCGGTCCTTAGACTTGCAAATTGGCTGTTTGTGGGAGCAATCTAATGTAATTATTAATCATAACTATGTAATATTAATAACTGGGACACTACTTACACACATTGATCTAGCCACAAACTAGGATTCCCTGTATCTTGGGTATTAGACAACGATACACATACTTATATAGATAAATATTACACTTAGATAGATAAACAACCATGACTAGGGTACAAACATCCGTTCTCATCAAACAAATATTTGCTACCACCGGGACTCGAGCCCGGGACCCTTGGTTTCGTAGGCAGGCTCACTGCCGACTCGGCCATTCGGGTCGCCGAACGAATTATTATTATGAGCCATTTCTGAAACTTGACATTGGTGGAATCATTGTTTTTTTGTTTGTAATATTGTTTTTTTATGGGAAATATTAAACTGCACATCAATAATACTGATTTGCACAGCAAATTCACTGATTTTCACAGCAAATATCAAGGAAAAATACTGCGGTAGCGGTGAAGGATAATTATCCTTCGTAATAGGTTGAACATGTAAGAACAACAAAATACTTAAAACATAAAAAGTGTTTTTGCTGATACTTTTTTGCTGTGAAAATCATATGTCTGTCCAGCTATTCTCCTCTAAAGGTCGCATTTCTCAACGGATTCTCATGAAATTTTGTTAGCAGGTACGATAATTATATGTTTTTTTTGTCGATTAATTATCAAAAATGAGGGTCAAGTGCGAGTAGAACTCGCGCATGAAGGTTTCCGTACCACCGTACAATGGTAGGGATGGTGTGGAGTGAATAGTTTTTAATTTATATAGCAATATAAAAATATCAAAGCAAAATGTTGTTTACAAAGTTATTGGTACGGCTACTAACACACTCCATGTACGTTACCAGCTGCATTCATAAGTTTGTATGTGGTATTGAAAGAATTGCTGTATGGGAGCCTCCTTAAATATTTATCTTATTCCGTTTTTAGTATTTGTTGTTATAGCGGCAACAAAAATACATCATCTGTGAAAATTTCAACTGTCTTACTTTTTTTAATTTTTTTTTACTGTAGATATTTACCTTTACTAAGGAAACGTTACATATACTTAGCAAAGAATGGCGTAGAAACTCCCACAGATTGATTTTTAGATCTTTTTTAAAAATTGTTTGTGCTTAACTAATACAAATATTTAAAAAAAAAATATTATGATTATTAAGCAATAATAAATCATTACAAAATTATTAACAACAAGGTCTGTGTTAGTGTATTAGGCTTAGAAATAGGGTCCTGTTTGGTACCCTTCGGGTACGGAGCCCAAAGAAAAAGCGGAGGAGGGCTTGAAAATGTATAAAAAAATCCCAAACGTTTTGACGGATTCCAACAAATGATATATCGTTGGATTTGTGGAGACCGTGAGAGTATGGTTTTGGTGAAAAAATAATCAGTTTGTTTTTAGATAGCAAAACTTAGTTTACAAAGTTATCTCTGCGGCTACTTTCATAATAAATGTAGGTGACCAGGTGTATTCATAACTTAGTATGTCGGAAGTTCAGATTTCCACCAACAGAGCTTACAGAGCCACTAGTAATAACAGCGAGAGCTTCCGTAAAGCTTTTCTATCCGATTATTCAGATCCCAAAACTACATTCAACTTTTCTAATCCGACCATTTAATTTCGTCCCGGTTTAACGTCTAATTAATGCAAAAACTTTTAGAATTGGCGCCGTTAGGTGTAGAATAAATAACTTATAAGTTACTTATAAGTTAGCGCCAGAACCCAGAAGTCCATATATGAACTTCTGGGTTCTGGCGCCAATAGTTATATATATATATTTTTTTATGTATGTTTCTTGTACTATCTCTTGTTCGTCCTATGGATGGATAAGATTAGATATTTATAACGTATACGAACAGGAGATGCAGTTCCGAATCCTGACCATGTACCAATGAGATAATTAATTTCTACCAAACCGCAGTGAGCGTGCTGGAGTATGGCTTAATCTTACTCGTATCCGGGTAAAGGCCTTTGCTTCTCGGTGGGGTCCTTTAATGTTATTTATCTACACACGTATCATAAACCCTCTTTACTTATCAGCATTATGTTAAACTACTTGGTAAAAACTCGTTTCGTATCTGGAAAACTACACATTATGGTCATTATGTGTAGTTTTTCTACATATAATGACATTCAAATTTCGAACGCCGACGCCCACCCGCGTGCCGTCCCTGGTTTGTCTGTGAAGTTGGTACTGACATTCAAATTTCGAACGCCGACGCCCGCCTGCGTGATGTTGGTACTACAGAACAAGCTAAGCAATTGCAGAGCCACAATGCCGGTCAAACATGCGGTTCCGGAACACATCAAAGAGAGCTTATGATATGTGTGTAGATAAACTAGTGTATGTAACTGTACATAATTAGGCATTATGCAGCAGTCACATAAACTACTATATTATATAAGATATTTAATCATAATTGTCATTACAAATTTTTAGAATAACGAAATATATCGATGTACACATAGGTCTACCCCTGCTCAGCAAACAAGCATTTCCATCTTAACCTGTTTTGCTGGAAGAGACCTCTTATTAGAGATAAGCTCGCCTTTGTACATTATTTTTATCATATATAAAAATAATGTACAAAGGCGAGCTATAACTCTTGCTTGTTTTTTAGGATTTGTGTGCAATAAAGAAATTATATGTTTTATAAGTTATTATATATATTAGATAGATATAAAGGAGCTCCTTGGTATAGTGTAGGGGGTTTCACGCTTGCTTCTCACGCAGAAGGTGCATTATCGAATCCAGGTGCCAATCATGTACCAATGAAAGAGTATCTTCATTTCTCCATAGCTGCGTGGCGATGGGCTAGCCTCCTGTCATGCAAAATATAATATTGTATTACCGGTCAAAAGTGGGCACAATTGTGCCTCTGCCATCCCGAATGGGATAAAATTAATAAAATAGATAAAATGTTTTTGTACTTAAATTGAGGAATTAACGATATCGGATGTTTGTCTTCCGAATCAAATATTTTGAATTGAATTGAAAAAAGAGTTTCGAATGTAGCAGCACTATCATATTAATAAACATTAACATAAACATACACAGGCACACACATTGCTTCTGGCTCCACACTAGAATACCCTGTGTTGTGGGAGCCAGAAACAGCGATATCACACAAATATAAACATCGAAGACCTGGGGATATTTTCTTTATTTATAAATAATTCAAAATTCAAAATTCAAAAAGAGTTTATTTCCATAAGAAACACATAGGTAACATTTGGAGAATGACAAATCTTAAACTAACACACGTATAAGGTACAGGGAAATATAGCTAACTCAATTTGAATTCCGTCACCTCAATGTTTTAGATGCTGGAGGCAAAGAGGCGACTAGAAACCTCCAGCTTTATACGTTATTTTTTACAGAATTGGAGCAAACACCTTCCCAAGCTTTCTTGTCTTCTACATAATCTGATATTTTGTAGTAACCTTTTTTACATAAGTGATTTTTAACAACATTTATAAATTTATTTATAGACAATTCTTGTAACTCAGTCGGTATTTTGTTGTAAAAGCGATTACATTGCCCTTTAAAAGATACATTAACCTTATGGAGCCTAGTAGTAGGTATAGCTAGTTTATTCCTATTTCTAGTGTTGACATTGTGCCTGTCGCTATTCTTAGGAAATTTATCAATATTTTTGTGGCCGTACATTAGGTTTTCATAAATATACTGACACGGCACTGTCATAATGTTAATTTCCTTAAATTTACAACGCAGTGACTCTCTGGGACCCACATTGTAGATTGCACGAGCCGATTGTTGTACCCGCCGAGAGGCACAGGCCTTTACCGGATTTTGAGTAAGATTCGGTTAATTAAATTGGAGATTCGGTGTTGTAAATATAATATTATATACAAATATATATAATATTATGTACAAACATCCGTTTTCATCAAACAACTATTTGCCCCCACCGGGACTCGAATCCGGGACCCTTGGCTTCGTAGGTAGGGTCACTGCCGACTCGGCCTTTCGGGTCGTCAATTCTTGTACCTATATCAGTAAATTGTAGTTATTACTAGGAAATTCTAAACTTTATCTAAGGCACTCAGTAAAAACTAGTTTAAACTAGTGAAAACACGTTCTAACTGATACCGTGTTTTTACGGTAGCAGTTACATCACAAATTGATGTCTAAATTGGTGTTCTCTTTAATGATTTTCTCTTTATTTGTAATCGAAATAGTAATTAGAATGCTGGTGGTCACTTGCAGTGATAAAGCGTTCAATTTAAGACATGGTGAAAAAGGCAACAACAAACTCATTAAATAAAAATCCGAAAAAAATACGATTAATCGGCATTTTCAAAACATCTTAAATTGTAAGCTCGTGTTTATTTAAACATTTTCGTTGAAAGGTGACAAATGAGTATCGACACCGACCTTTAATCAGCGCCGCATAAAACGGGCTCCAGTAATAAGATTAAAACTAAATAAATTAACCGATCTTTACGAAGAAAAAATCTATCGCAATAAAAATGTAACGGCCATTTAAACAGTTCGTAAATTTCTTGGAAGCAAACGAAACGTAGTAACGTTGTAGGAATCAGAAAAAAACTTAGTAATCTGAACAGATAGTTGAATAAAAACATTTGAATTTGGAAACATGACCCGTGTGATCAATTCACAAAATCCGGTAGCGTTCTTGGGATCATCGACCGGAGTTTTTCGTCGTTGATTGGTCATTTTAGTGGCCAGTACTCAACCTCACACTGTGTGGTTGATTGCGAGCATGCGTTTGATTAAATACTTTTTGGTGTTTAACACCAACGTATTTAAATTAAGGAATGCGTTCACGGATAAATAAATGTTTGAATGATCAATGGGCAATTTTGTGTGAACCCTGGACACAGCGTGTAGCACTTTCTAACCCAGCTTAAAAATTAGAACTGATTTATGTCAATATGTTATTGTGAGGCGGCAATACTCAAATTATTCGAAGTAAAAGTTACAGCCGTGTCGGACATCCAGAATCTTGATGATAAGTTTGTCAATTTAAAAAGTTGTACAGTCAAAGGGGAAATAAATAAAGCTATCTGTTGTTTCACAATCAGTCTACGCCTTCCATATAACACAGTAAAACCGTGCATGTGTTGGTAGAGATAACTTCACATAATATCACCTTCCCACCTTCATTAAACTTTTGACAACTATCAATAATTTTGACAGATGTCTGTATTTTTGACAGCTGTCGTTATTTTTGACGTATGTCACTATTTTTAACACATGTCAGTAATTTGGACAGCTGTCATTATTTGCTACTTGGATTTTGGACCTTTTTCTTCGACTAATTCGACTAATCAGAGTCTTGCCGCCTATCAATAAAATTAATTCGTATGTACTTATTTTTATATTTTTTCTTATATTGTATATAAACAGACTTTCCAAAAGTCATGTCAGTCTTCGTTTACCTTTGAGAATCCCAAACAATATTGTATAAGTGCATGCTTTTGTACTGTGTACCCGAAATCCACACGCAATAAAATAAAATAAAATATATTTTTATGGATTTCTAATAAAACGTAGACACATTAATACACTCCGCTCGTATTTTTACAAATATTTACTCGAAACGATAACCATATTTACTGTGGTGTCTGTTGCTATAGTACCTAATATGGGTGATATCAATATTTGTTTGACTCTCTATTTATACAAAAGGCTTACAAAATTATACAAACCCGTGTGTTGTGTTTACAAAAAGTTTCAGTTATCATTTCAGTTTTATAAGGTTTGAATTGGTAACATATTCAATAGGTTTTTTGATCGATATCTCGTAAAGGTAGGCCTGTATACTTATTTTAACTTTTCCGCTCGACACTTCTCATCTTTTTTTTAAATCGTAAATCAATTAACAGTTTTCAGATTTTTCCTTTAATGAACTCTTCATGATACATCTCTGAGCCAAATTTCAAGTTTCTAGGACATCTTGATGACTTTCAGCGACTTAAAGGGTCGAGCGGTATACGTCAAAGTAATCGTATTGTGAGTAATATATTTAGGTTTGCTGGAATGGAAATTAGCAACATGGTTTATTTTGTTGGAAGTGTTTAATTAATCTGTTTTGAAATCAGCAAGTGTAGTCTTATCAAAAAAACGTTTAAAAAAACCTTCATCAAAAACATAAAATAGTTCTGAGCCCCATAAACATAACATTAAACATTTACATACAGGCACATATATTGCGTCTGGCCCCACACTAGGATACCATGTATCGTGGGAACCAGAAACAGCGACGACACACACATAAACATCTAATACCTGGCGTTTTTTTTTCCCAGCTGGGGATCGAACCTCGGACCCCTCGCGTGGTAGGCAGAGCCACAACCGCTGCGCCACAGAGGTCAACAAATTGTCAAACATTTGTCACATTCAAATTATAATATTTTCGTTAATTAATGACAAACATACATATATCTGATAGTGAAATGCTTTGGGTAAGCCGATATCTGTCGATATCTATCATTATTTCTCTCCACGTTCGAATGTTAAACATTATTTATAAGTACAGTTACGCAGAATCAGAGCCTAATTGAGTGCAGGCAAAAACTGATCATATTGCTTAGGCGGTAGAGTCCAAGGAAGTTTTGTTGAAGTTACTTTTCTGATTGATATATTTTGATTTAGTGACAGCAGGCGATCTGCCCTCCAAGAGATCTTGGAATCAATATGATAATGATGTAATTTGAGTGGTCATGTTAGAGTCATGTTCAGGGTGTAGTTCTAAACCTCTACAATTTAAATGATCACCAAAATATATATTTTGCTTACCCAAAATGGATAAATGATCACCAAAAGTTGCAGAAAATATCAGGGTAAAATACTGCGGTAGTAGGTGAAGGGTGAAGGGGTTGAGCGAAGCGAAGCCCCCTTTATCCTTCGTGTTATGTTGAACATTTAAGAACAACAAAAAATACTTAAAACATAAACTTAAGTACACAAAACATAAAAAGAATTTAGGTGATCATTTATCCAAACACAATTTGGTGATCATTTATCCATTCTGGCAGTCATTTCGAATGTATTGGTAGTAAATTTTCGAATTTTTGGTAATCGCTTAAACACAACCGTTCTAAACATATTTAATATTTACAGAAAATAAATGAACTAAGATTGAAGTCGTAAAAGGATTTAGAGTACCATCATTCAGAATTACATTCACCGTGAAACCTATTTGTTTTAGGGTGACGAAATCTTTATTCTATACACCTATGTATATAAGTCACCGCAAGATTGTTTAAACCGTTAGTTGATAAACAAACGTTTTTTTTCTCGTGAGTTGGTCAACTATCGACAGATAGTAAACTGTAGCGTATTGCTTACTATACGACGCGTTAGTTGATAAGCTAACGGTTAAAACCGTTAAATAGTAAACTGGTTTAAACTTGAATTGCAAATGAAGTACCAGGACAAACACTGCTGTAGCTTAGGTGAAGACTAGACGAATAGTCTTCGTGTTAGGTTGTCATGTAAGAACAAAAGAAACGTAAATTCTAAACCCTGTCGGTCTGGTTTACTAACTGTTGATCAAATAACGCGTTAGTGTATCAACTAACGGTTTTGACTATCTTACGGTGACATATACATTCATCCATTTCCGTCCTTCCAAATGTTGGACCCAATATTTTGTTTGTTTGTACTCTTTTTCTTGACTGACGCCGACACTGGTAATGTTTTCGAGTTTAACAGAATAGTGAAATAAAAATAAGCAGCATGCGTCATGCCTTTTACCATACGGGGTGGCAGAGGTTAAAATTATACCCACGTCTACCCTCCAGACCGACCATACCCCCCCCTCCCCCGGCCATGCACCTGGGGGTAGGGTGGGACTAAACCACCACCACCACCACCACCTTAGTGCTGTATACAGTGATTTCAGGTTTTGTTTTTCCCAATATTACCCGGTGTTAATATCGTCCCATATGACTAGACGGTTATTTAAAACTCGCAGGAAGCTAGCCCATCGCCGCATTAATAAATTCCGTGTAATCGCGGAAAATGCGGGTAATGAAATCCCTAACATAACAACTTTAAAAAGAAATACCACCCCGTAGAATCTGGCCAATCTAGTTTTGGCGCAAAGTTTGTCCCAATTGTTTGCAGACATAAAACGAAAATAAACTTCATAACTTGTCAATCAATCATCGTCAATCTCGACATCACGCACGACCGCTAAAGATATACATAACAACATACACTTAACAAATATTATAAATGACTTTAAAAGAAGAGTTGTAGTTAAATGCACAAACTTCTTCGATATTTTTTTATCCTCGGCCGTCTCTAATTAATAGCTTTGTGGTTTAATCGTTTGAATTTAGACATGTAAAATCACTACGTTTCAATATTTAATAAACAACTTTCATCTTTTTTGCAACGTACAAGGATAGGTATACTTTTAAGCCCCCTGATATGTAACTTTAAAGTAGTAAAAATCATCAAAAAACGCAGTAAAAATTCAACTGAAAATACGTAGTTTTTTTTTCCAAATTTAGTTGTGTTTTTATAAAACAACCTACCTTTCGGCTTTTTACCGAAATCAACACTTTTCAGTCTGAGCTATGGAGATAAAAAGCTGTATTGTCAGTAACCTAACTAAAATACATACCTACATAAAGCGAAACAAAATGCTGATAAGTTTTGCAGACTACTGCTTGTTTTTTTTTATAAATAGTGTAACATATCCAGTAAACCCCTCAGTAGTCCGCTAATATGTCACTTAAGTCGCCATTTTTTTTCTACATCAAATAGCCAAGTTGTAGCTCGTTCCGAAAATTATCTTACCGAAAAACAAAAAACACAGGGGCTAAATTAAGACAAGTCACCGATACAAGTCGACCCCTGCGGATATTGAAATAGACCCCTCTAATGGAATTTCCTAATCCATAGTTCGTCGCTCCCCGTGTAGCTTCTAACTAAATAGAGTAGTGGTATCAATATGTCGATATTGTATATAAATTATTGTATCTACACACGTATCATAAACCCTCTTTATTGCGTCCAAAAACCGTACGTTACGACCAGGATAATGTTATACTACCTGGTAAAAACTCATTTCTTATCTGATTATTGGTACATTAGGACCATAATGTATCAATTTTCGAAAAATAATGACATTCAAATTTCGAACGCGGACGCCCGCCTGCGTGCCGCCCCTAGTTTCTCTGTGAAGTAGTGTACTACTGAAAGGGCAGAGAAATTATCAATACCACCATGCCAGTCGAACATGCGGTTCCTGAACACATCAAAGAGAGCTTATGATATGTGTGTAGATAAACTAGTTTATTTAACTGTACATAATTAGGCATTCAAACTCTCGAGTTTTTATGCCCTCCATTATGTATCAGTCACATAAACTACTTTTGATACATGTTGCATATGTACAAACAAAGTGGATTATACTCGTTACGTAGGACATAACCCTCATAGTTTTTAATTTATTTTTGAATCACATGATAACATTTTACATCCGGTACTTCCAAAATATAAATTAAACCGCTTTAGTGGAGTTCAAATCAGAAGCGAATTAGATTCCAATTATAGAAGCTGATATAAAATATATATCGCCCAGCCTTTTCCTGTACGGGGTGGCAGAGGCACAAATGTGCCCACGTTTAGCCAGTAGCCAGTTGACGACCTCTATGGCGTTGCGGCTCGAGGCTCTGCTTCCCGACCGAGAGGTCCCGGGTTCAAATCCCGGCTGGGAAGAAAGAAAAGTAAAACCGTCGCCGATTCTGGTTCCAACGACACAGGGTAGTAGTGTGGGGTCAGAAGCAATGTATGTTCCTGTATATAAATGTTTATGTTTAGTTATCCAATGCACTATTTTGTGAGACAGGGGGCTAAAATTCAACTCCACAGTTATTTCCATAAAAGCATTGTCACGTTATCGACACTCCGGAAATCGAAGTAACAACCCTACTGAGATTGTATCATGTTAACAGTCTCACACAGTCCTGATACAAATTGACCGTGTCGTATCGAAATGACGTGTTACGTAAACATGTTCCGAGGCTGTGGAGTGGAACTAATGCAACGAAATCAGGTGCTTGGTTCTGACTTGCTGAATTTTAAAGTGTTGACACAAGTCTCATTCCTGGTAAAAAAGCGGATGAGTGTTCCACACGATTGAAAATAGTAAAATTGAATTTGACTGGAGCGGGGTAAGTATACCTGTTTCAGGGGTCGGACGCAAAGCCGACTACCAGCAAAATTTGACGGACACACGCCCAAGATCACACAAAACCACTGAAGAGCGCTTTGGCAAAAAAAAAATGTTACCACTACATTCATAGGTCTCAAAAAAAATATGTTATTGACAAAGAGATCATCTAATTTAAATACTATGTCGTTACGCGATTGGATTTATTTACCTCGATCGGAAAAAATCCTGAACATGGTCTTTATTAAAAAGGAGAAACAATAATTTTAATATAAAATAACGCATTTTTCTCACAATTTTTGTACCTAAATTGTCCTCTTTTAGAGCTCCGTATTAATCCTTTAATTTTATCAACGTTCGAAATGTACCTGAAATAATAATAATACCTTGGACACTATTTACACACATTCATCTAGCCCCAAACTAGGATTCCCTGTATCTTGGGTACTAGACAACGATACAATACTTAGATAGATAAATATTATACTTAGATAGATAAACAACCATGACTAGGGTACAAACATCCGTTCTCATCAAACAAATATTGCCCCCACCGGGGGCACCCTTGAGGGCTCTCGAACCCGGCACCCTTGGCTTCGTAGGCAGGGTCACTGCCGACTCGGCCATTTGGTTCGTCATCAATAAGCTTATTTCCGTTTTTCAGTAAATTCGAAAAACACCTAATTTTTAACGTCTCCGGGCGGCCCGACGCCATTCCGTTCATGCCGCCCGCTACCCCGCCAGAAGACGACGGGCGAATGCGGCGCCCCTCACATCATCAGCTAGAACTAGGCCTTAAAGTCTTGCTGTCGCTGTCTCATGCTCGGGGTTCAGCGGCACTTGATTTGAACAGCAGTCTGTGCATTCAGCCATCAGTTTCACCGATGTTCATGAAACGATTCTACGATTACGTTCATTGAAAGAGCGCAAAGAAGCTCATTATATCAATCATAGATGTTTTAGGTCCTTGACATCACTATTTATAGTTACTACGACACAAGATGGGGAGCCATAAGCAACCATTAGGTTAAGAAATTCCCGACTAGATTTTTAAAAGATAATTTTCGACCTCAGAATTATATTTTGAAGGGATAACTTGCTTAGAATCCAACCTGTCACATTTCATTGGAACCGTATCTCTCTAAACTGTTTCGTCATGAACGCGGTTGGTGATTGGGTTTTTATACCGGTCATGGAATTAAAACTGGTTCGGTACTGTTTGTGTACGATTAAACGGATGCCCAATACATCCGTTCTCAGAAGGCCGAATAAAAACACACTCCATGTACGTTACCAGCTGCATTCAGAAGTTTGTATGTGGTATTGAAAGAATTTCTGTATGGGAGCCCCCTTAAATATTTATTTTATTCTGTTTTTAGTATTTGTTGTTATAGCGGCAACAAAAATACATCATCTGTGAAAATTTCAACTGTCTTACTTTTTTTATTTTTTTTTTACTGTAGATATTTACCTTTACTAAGGAAACGTTACATATACTTAGCAAAGAATGGCGTAGAAACTCCCACAGATTGATTTTTAGATCTTTTTTAAAAATTGTTTGTGCTTAACTAATACAAATATTAAAAAAAATATTATTATGATTATTAAGCAATAATAAATCATTACAAAATTATTAACAACAAGGTCTGTGTTAGTGTATTAGGCTTAGAAATAGGGTCCTGTTTGGTACCCTTCGGGTACGGAGCCCAAAGAATAAGCGGAGGAGGGCTTGAAAATGTATAAAAAAATCCCAAACGTTTTGACGGATTCCAACAAATGATATGTCGTTGGATTTGTGGAGACCGTGAGAGTATGGTTTTGGTGAAAAAATAATCAGTTTGTTTTTAGATAGCAAATCTTAGTTTACAAAGATATTGCTGCGGTTACTTTCATAATCCATGTAGGTGACCAGGTGTATTCATAACTTAGTATGTCGGAAGTTCAGATTTCCACCAACAGACTCGCGAGCTTACAGAGCCACTAGTAATAACAGCGAGAGCTTCCGTAAAGCTTTTCTATCCGATTATTCAGATCCCAAAACTACATTCAACTTTTCTAATCCGACCATTTAATTTCGTCCCGGTTTAACGTCTAATTAATGCAAAAACTTTTAGAATTGGCGCCGTTAGGTGTAGAATAAATAACTTATAAGTTACTTATAAGTTAGCGCCAGAACCCAGAAGTCCATATATGAACTTCTGGGTTCTGGCGCCAATAGTTATATATATATATTTTTTTATGTATGTTTCTTGTACTATCTCTTGTTCGTCCTATGGATGGATAAGATTAGATATTTATAACGTATACGAACAGGAGATGCAGTTCCGAATCCTGACCATGTACCAATGAGATAATTAATTTATCTTAAAGTATACAGTATTGGACGTTCAGTGTCTATCGCTACCAAACCGCAGTGAGCGTGCTGGAGTATGGCTTAATCTTACTCGTATCCGGGTAAAGGCCTTTGCTTCTCGGTGGGGTCCTTTAATGTTATTTATCTACACACGTATCATAAACCCTCTTTACTTATCAGCATTATGTTAAACTACTTAGTAAAAACTCGTTTCGTATCTGGAAAACTACACATTATGGTCATTATGTGTAGTTTTTCTACATATAATGACATTCAAATTTCGAACGCCGACGCCCACCCGCGTGCCGTCCCTAGTTTGTCTGTGAAGTTGGTACTGACATTCAAATTTCGAACGCCGACGCCCGCCTGCGTGATGTTGGTACTACAGAACAAGCTAAGCAATTGCAGAGCCACAATGCCGGTCAAACATGCGGTTCCGGAACACATCAAAGAGAGCTTATGATATGTGTGTAGATAAACTAGTGTATGTAACTGTACATAATTAGGCATTATGCAGCAGTCACATAAACTACTATATTATATAAGATATTTAATCATAATTGTCATTACAAATTTTTAGAATAACGAAATATATCGATGTACACATAGGTCTACCCCTGCTCAGCAAACAACCATTTCCATCTTAACCTGTTTTGCTGGAAGAGACCTCTTATTAGAGATAAGCTCGCCTTTGTACATTATTTTTATCATATATAAAAATAATGTACAAAGGCGAGCTATAACTCTTGCTTGTTTTTTAAGATTTGTGTGCAATAAAGAAATAATATGTTTTATAAGTTATTATATATATTAGATAGATATAAAGGAGCTCCTTGGTATAGTGTAGGGGGTTTCACGCTTGCTTCTCACGCAGAAGGTGCATTATCGAATCCAGGTGCCAATCATGTACCAATGAAAGAGTATCTTCATTTCTCCATAGCTGCGTGGCGACGGGCTAGCCTCCTGTCATGCAAAATATAATATTGTATTACCGGTCAAAAGTGGGCACAGTTGTGCCTCTGCCATCCCGAATGGGATAAAATTAATAAAATAGATAAAATGTTTTTGTACTTAAATTGAGGAATTAACGATATCGGATGTTTGTCTTCCGAATCAAATATTTTGAATTGAATTGAAAAAAGAGTTTCGAATGTAGCTAGCACTATCATATTAATAAACATTAACATAAACATACACAGGCACACACATTGCTTCTGGCCCCACACTAGAATACCCTGTTTTGTGGGAGCCAGAAACAGCGATATCACACACATATAAACATCGAAGACCTGGGGATATTTTCTTTATTTATAAATAATGCCGATTGTTGTACCCGCCGAGAGGCACATGCCTTTACCGGATTTTGAGTAAGATTCGGTTAATTAAATTGGAGATTCGGTGTTGTTAATATAATATGATATACAAATATATATAATATTATGTACAAACATCCCTTTTTATCAAACAATTATTTGCCCCCACCGGGAGTCGAATCCGGGACCCTTGGCTTCGTAGGTAGGGTCACTGCCGACTCGGCCTTTCGGGTCGTCAATTCTTGTACCTATATCAGTAAATTGTAGTTATTACTAGGAAATTCTAAACTTTATCTAAGGCACTCAGTAAAAACTAGTTTAAACTAGTGAAAACACGTTCTAACTGATACCGTGTTTTTACGGTAGCAGTTACATCACAAATTGATGTCTAAATTGGTGTTCTCTTTAATGATTTTCTCTTTATTTGTAATCGAAATAGTAATTAGAATGCTGGTGGCCACTTGCAGTGATAAAGCGTTCAATTTAAGACATGGTGAAAAAGGCAACAACAAACTCATTAAATAAAAATCCGAAAAAAATACGATTAATCGGCATTTTCAAAACATTTTAAATTGTAAGCTCGTGTTTATTTAAACATTTTCGTTGAAAGGTGACAAATGAGTATCGACACCGACCTTTAATCAGTGCCGCATAAAACGGGCTCCAGTAATAAGATTAAAACTAAATAAATTAACCGATCTTTACGAAGAAAAAATCTATCGCAATAAAAATGTAACGGCCATTTAAACAGTTCGTAAATTTCTTGGAAGCAAACGAAACGTAGTAACGTTGTAGGAATCAGAAAAAAACTTAGTAATCTGAACAGATAGTTGAATAAAAACATTTGAATTTGGAAACATGACCCGTGTGATCAATTCACAAAATCCGGTAGCGTTCTTGGGATCATCGACCGGAGTTTTTCGTCGTTGATTGGTCATTTTAGTGGCCAGTACTCAACCTCACACTGTGTGGTTGATTGCGAGCATGCGTTTGATTAAATACTTTTTGGTGTTTAACACCAACGTATTTAAATTAAGGAATGCGTTCACGGATAAATAAATGTTTGAATGATCAATGGGCAATTTTGTGTGAACCCTGGACACAGCGTGTAGCACTTTCTAACCCAGCTTAAAAATTAGAACTGATTTATGTCAATATGTTATTGTGAGGCGGCAATACTCAAATTATTCGAAGTAAAAGTTACAGCCGTGTCGGACATCCAGAATCTTGATGATAAGTTTGTCAATTTAAAAAGTTGTACAGTCAAAGGGGAAATAAATAAAGCTATCTGTTGTTTCACAATCAGTCTACGCCTTCCATATAACACAGTAAAACCGTGCATGTGTTGGTAGAGATAACTTCACATAATATCACCTTCCTACCTTCATTAAACTTTTGACAACTATCACTAATTTTGACAGATGTCTGTATTTTTGACAGCTGTCGTTATTTTTGACGTATGTCACTATTTTCAACACATGTCAGTAATTTGGACAGCTGTCATTATTTGCTACTTGGATTTTGGACCTTTTTCTTCGACTAATTCGACTAATCAGAGTCTTGCCGCCTATCCATAAAATTAATTCGTATGTACTTATTTTTATATTTTTTCTTATATTGTATATAAACAGACTTTCCAAAAGACATGTCAGTCTTCGTTTACCTTTGAGAATCCCAAACAATATTGTATAAGTGCATGCTTTTGTACTGTGCACCCGAAATCCACACGCAATAAAATAAAATAAAATATATTTTTATGGATTTCTAATAAAACGTAGACACATTAATACACTCCGCTCGTATTTTTACAAATATTTACTCGAAACGATAACCATATTTACTGTGGTGTCTGTTGCTATAGTACCTAATATGGGTGATATCAATATTTGTTTGACTCTCTATTTATACAAAAGGCTTACAAAATTATACAAACCCGTGTGTTGTGTTTACAAAAAGTTTCAGTTATCATTTCAGTTTTATAAGGTTTGAATTGGTAACATATTCAATAGGTTTTTTGATCGATATCTCGTAAAGGTAGGCCTGTATACTTATTTTAACTTTTCCGCTCGACACTTCTCATCTTTTTTTTAAATCGTAAATCAATTAACAGTTTTCAGATTTTTCCTTTAATGAACTCTTCATGATACATCTCTGAGCCAAATTTCAAGTTTCTAGGACATCTTGATGACTTTCAGCGACTTAAAGGGTCGAGCGGTTAAGTCAAAGTAATCGTATTGTGAGTAATATATTTAGGTTTGCTGGAATGGAAATTAGCAACATGGTTTATTTTCTTGGAAGTGTTTAATTAATCTGTTTTGAAATCAGCAAGTGCAGTCTAATCAAAAAAACGTTTAAAAAAACCTTCATCAAAAACATAAAATAATTCTGAGCCCCATAAACATAACATTAAACATTTACATACAGGCACATATATTGCGTCTGGCCCCACACTAGGATACCATGTATCGTGGGAACCAGAAACAGCGACGACACACACATAAACATCTAATACCTGGCGTTTTTTTTTCCCAGCTGGGGATCGAACCTCGGACCCCTCGCGTGGTAGGCAGAGCCACAACCGCTGCGCCACAGAGGTCAACAAATTGTCAAACATTTGTCACATTCAAATTATAATATTTTCGTTAATTAATGACAAACATACATATATCTGATAGTGAAATGCTTTGGGTAAGCCGATATCTGTCGATATCTATCATTATTTCTCTCCACGTTCGAATGTTAAACATTATTTATAAGTACAGTTACGCAGAATCAGAGCCTAATTGAGTGCAGGCAAAAACTGATCATATTGCTTAGGCGGTAGAGTCCAAGGAAGTTTTGTTGAAGTTACTTTTCTGATTGATATATTTTGATTTAGTGACAGCAGGCGATCTGCCCTCCAAGAGATCTTGGAATCAATATGATAATGATGTAATTTGAGTGGTCATGTTAGAGTCATGTTCAGGGTGTAGTTCTAAACCTCTACAATTTAAATGATCACCAAAATATATATTTTGCTTACCCAAAATGGATAAATGATCACCAAAAGTTGCAGAAAATATCAGGGTAAAATACTGCGGTAGTAGGTGAAGGGTGAAGGGGTTGAGCGAAGCGAAGCCCCCTTTATCCTTCGTGTTATGTTGAACATTTAAGAACAACAAAAAAATACTTTAAACATAAACTTAAGTACACAAAACATAAAAAGAAGTTAGGTGATCATTTATCCAAACACAATTTGGTGATCATTTATCAATTCTGGCAGTCATTTCGAATTTATTGGTAGTAAATTTTCGAATTTTTGGTAATCGTTTAAACACAAGCGTTCTAAACATATTTAATATTTACAGAAAATAAATGAACTAAGATTGAAGTCGTAAAAGGATTTAGAGTACCATCATTCAGAATTACATTCACCGTGAAACCTATTTGTTTTAGGGTGACGAAATCTTTATTCTATACACCTATGTATATAAGTCACCGCAAGATTGTTTAAACCGTTAGTTGATAAACAAACGTTTTTTTTCTCGTGAGTTGGTCAACTATCGACAGATAGTAAACTGTAGCGTATTGCTTACTATACGACGCGTTAGTTGATAAGCTAACGGTTAAAACCGTTAAATAGTAAACTGGTTTAAACTTGAATTGCAAATGAAATACCAGGACAAACACTGCTGTAGCTTAGGTGAAGACTAGACGAATAGTCTTCGTGTTAGGTTGTCATGTAAGAACAAAAGAAACGTAAATTCTAAACCCTGTCGGTCTGGTTTACTAACTGTTGATCAAATAACGCGTTAGTGTATCAACTAACGGTTTTGACTATCTTACGGTGACATATACATTCATCCATTTCCGTCCTTCCAAATGTTGGACCCAATATTTTGTTTGTTTGTACTCTTTTTCTTGACTGACGCCGACACTGGTAATGTTTTCGAGTTTAACAGAATAGTGAAATAAAAATAAGCAGCATGCGTCATGCCTTTTACCATACGGGGTGGCAGAGGTTAAAATTATACCCACGTCTACCCTCCAGACCGACCATACCCCCCCCTCCCCCGGCCATGCACCTGGGGGTAGGGTGGGACTAAACCACCACCACCACCACCACCTTAGTGCTGTATACAGTGATTTCAGGTTTTGTTTTTCCCAATATTACCCGGTGTTAATATCGTCCCATATGACTAGACGGTTATTTAAAACTCGCAGGAAGCTAGCCCATCGCCGCATTAATAAATTCCGTGTAATCGCGGAAAATGCGGGTAATGAAATCCCTAACATAACAACTTTAAAAAGAAATACCACCCCGTAGAATCTGGCCAATCTAGTTTTGGCGCAAAGTTTGTCCCAATTGTTTGCAGACATAAAACGAAAATAAACTTCATAACTTGTCAATCAATCATCGTCAATCTCGACATCACGCACGACCGCTAAAGATATACATAACAACATACACTTAACAAATATTATAAATGACTTTAAAAGAAGAGTTGTAGTTAAATGCACAAACTTCTTCGATATTTTTTTATCCTCGGCCGTCTCTAATTAATAGCTTTGTGGTTTAATCGTTTGAATTTAGACATGTAAAATCACTACGTTTCAATATTTAATAAACAACTTTCATCTTTTTTGCAACGTACAAGGATAGGTATACTTTTAAGCCCCCTGATATGTAACTTTAAAGTAGTAAAAATCATCAAAAAACGCAGTAAAAATTCAACTGAAAATACGTAGTTTTTTTTTCCAAATTTAGTTGTGTTTTTATAAAACAACCTACCTTTCGGCTTTTTACCGAAATCAACACTTTTCAGTCTGAGCTATGGAGATAAAAAGCTGTATTGTCAGTAACCTAACTAAAATACATACCTACATAAAGCGAAACAAAATGCTGATAAGTTTTGCAGACTACTGCTTGTTTTTTTTTATAAATAGTGTAACATATCTAGTAAACCCCTCAGTAGTCCGCTAATATGTCACTTAAGTCGCCATTTTTTTTCTACATCAAATAGCCAAGTTGTAGCTCGTTCCGAAAATTATCTTACCGAAAATCAAAAATCACAGGGGCTAAATTAAGACAAGTCACCGATACAAGTCGACCCCTGCGGATATTGAAATAGACCCCTCTAATGGAATTTCCTAATCCATAGTTCGTCGCTCCCCGTGTAGCTTCTAACTAAATAGAGTAGTGGTATCAATATGTCGATATTGTATATAAATTATTGTATCTACACACGTATCATAAACCCTCTTTATTGCGTCCAAAAACCGTACGTTACGACCAGGATAATGTTATACTACCTGGTAAAAACTCATTTCTTATCTGATTATTGGTACATTAGGACCATAATGTATCAATTTTCGAAAAATAATGACATTCAAATTTCGAACGCGGACGCCCGCCTGCGTGCCGCCCCTAGTTTCTCTGTGAAGTAGTGTACTACTGAAAGGACAGAGAAATTATCAATACCACCATGCCAGTCGAACATGCGGTTCCTGAACACATCAAAGAGAGCTTATGATATGTGTGTAGATAAACTAGTTTATTTAACTGTACATAATTAGGCATTCAAACTCTCGAGTTTTTATACCCTCCATTATGTATCAGTCACATAAACTACTTTTGATACATGTTGCATATGTACAAACAAAGTGGATTATACTCGTTACGTAGGACATAACCCTCATAATTTTTAATTTATTTTTGAATCACATGATAACATTTTACATCCGGTACTTCCAAAATATAAATTAAACCGCTTTAGTGGAGTTCAAATCAGGAGCGAATTAGATTCCAATTATAGAAGCTGATATAAAATATATATCGTCCAGCCTTTTCCTGTACGGGGTGGCAGAGGCACAAATGTGCCCACGTTTAGCCAGTAGCCAGTTGACGACCTCTATGGCGTTGCGGCTCGAGGCTCTGCTTCCCGACCGAGAGGTCCCGGGTTCAAATCCCGGCTGGGAAGAAAGAAAAGTAAAACCGTCGCCGATTCTGGTTCCCACGACACAGGGTAGTAGTGTGGGGTCAGAAGCAATGTATGTTCCTGTATATAAATGTTTATGTTTAGTTATCCAATGCACTATTTTGTGAGACAGGGGGCTAAAATTCAACTCCACAGTTATTTCCATAAAAGCATTGTGACGTTATCGACACTCCGGAAATCGAAGTAACAACCCTACTGCGATTGTATCATGTTAACAGTCTCACACAGTCCTGATACAAATTGACCGTGTCGTATCGAAATGACGTGTTACGTAAACATGTTCCGAGGCTGTGGAGTGGAACTAATGCAACGAAATCAGGTGCTTGGTTCTGACTTGCTGAATTTTAAAGTGTTGACACAAGTCTCATTCCTGGTAAAAAAGCGGATGAGTGTTCCACACGATGGAAAATAGTAAAATTGGATTTGACTGGAGCGGGGTAAGTATGACCTGTGATATGATAAGTGCGTCCGACCCCTGAAAGCCGACTACCAGCAAAATTTGACGGACACACGCCCAAGATCACACAAAACCACTGAAGAGCGCTTTGGCAAAAAAAAAATGTTACCACTACATTCATAGGTCTCAAAAAAAATATATTATTGACAAAGAGATCATCTAATTTAAATACTATGTCGTTACGCGATTGGATTTATTTACCTCGATCGGAAAAAATCCCGAACATGGTCTTTATTAAAAAGGAGAAACAATAATTTTAATATAAAATAACGCATTTTTCTCACAATTTTTGTACCTAAATTGTCCTCTTTAATTTTATCAACGTTCGAAATGTACCTGAAATAATAATAATACCTTGGACACTATTTACACACATTGATCTAGCCCCAAACTAGGATTCCCTGTATCTTGGGTACTAGACAACGATACAATACTTAGATAGATAAATATTATACTTAGATAGATAAACAACCATGACTAGGGTACAAACATCCGTTCTCATCAAACAAATATTGCCCCCACCGGGGGCACCCTTGAGGGCACTCGAACCCGGCACCCTTGGCTTCGTAGGCAGGGTCACTGCCGACTCGGCCATTTGGTTCGTCATCAATAAGCTTATTTCCGTTTTTCAGTAAATTCGAAAAACACCTAATTTTTAACGTCTCCGGGCGGCCCGACGCCATTCCGTTCATGCCGCCCGCTACCCCCGCCAGAAGACGACGGGCGAATGCGGCGCCTCTCACATCATCAGCTAGAACTGGGCCTTAAAGTCTTGCTGTCGCTGTCTCATGCTCGGGGTTCAGCGGCACTTGATTTGAACAGCAGTCTGTGCATTCAGCCATCAGTTTCACCGATGTTCATGAAACGATTCTACGATTAAGTTCATTGAAAGAGCGCAAAGAAGCTCATTATATCAATCATAGATGTTTTAGGTCCTTGACATCACTATTTATAGTTGCTACGACACAAGATGGGGGGCCATAAGCAACCATTAGGTTAAGAAATTCCCGACTAGATTTTTAAAAGATAATTTTCGACCTCAGAATTAGATTTTGAAGGGATAACTTGCTTAGAATCCAACCTGTCACATTTCATTGGAACCGTATCTCTCTAAACTGTTTCGTCATGAACGCGGTTGGTGATTGGGTTTTTATACCGGTCATGGAATTAAAACTGGTTCGGTACTGTTTGTGTACGATTAAACGGATGCCCAATACATCCGTTCTCAGAAGGCCGAATAAAAAAAGTCTGGGAAAGGAGGCGAGGTTTTTGTTTTAAACAGAGCGTTTGCGTTTGACTGGGTAACGAACTAACGTTTTATATTTTCGAAATATGCTTGAATATAAACTGGATTGAAGAACTGTTTCTTAGAAACGGTGCGACCATTTTAATAATACGTTACTGACTTTAAACAGTGATACAAAAAGAAGTAAAATATTCAAACAACTCGCATTAGGTTTGGAATTATTGTCAGGTCTATTATTATTTCGTTGTGATAATCATACGTCAGGATATTTGCGATTCTGGTTGATCTGCAAATTTTTTTCATTCCGAAAAAGTTTGAACATTAATAATTTTATGGTTTTAGTTGTAAGTCATTTTAGTGTGGTTCTTAAAAAATGTGTTTATTAGTGAAATACCGATTTATGCCATTTTAACTATCAGTCAACCTTTATAATCAGATTTTTTACATATCAAAACTATGCAGTCAGTTAGATGATGTAATGAAACACATAATAAAAAACGCATTAATTCGTATTTGTTTCAAATTTCTACGGTGTGAAGTAAAGTTATGTCCGCCAACCGAATCGTTAAATCTAAGAAAGTGGAAAAAGAAATTGATCTGATAATCGGTGTTAAAAAATGCTCAGAATTCCATATTTTCCTCCACTCAAACTCTCAAGTAAGATGATATGATTTTGTTACACCAGGCTATGCTTTATTTTACTCTGAACGAGCTCTGACTGCCTTTGACCTCTCTTTCTGGCGTAAGGTAAGGGTGAGTAAGAGAGAGAGATGACAACTCGCTAAGAGCCAAAGAAACATGGCGCCGACTGGACAATTGTAGAACGGTTTATTTCCGGCTATGTGGACCAACCGGTCTATTAAAACCAGATTTGGAACAGTAAATCATTGTGAAATAATTAGAAGTGCCCGCAGTAATTTAGTAATTTGGGTACACTTTTATTCCTAAAGTACACTGCAATTATAATAATTACCCATATTGATTAAATCAAGTGCTGCTGTCTATAAAAGTTAATTCATTACGAAAGACAATTAAAGGTTTAAGTTACTAAGATATATAGTAAGTCAATATTAAACAGTAACGAACTAAAATTACAGGTAGAAAACCTACAACTGTTGTACCATACATACAACCAATATATTAAATAGATATAATATATATATATATAGAATAGATTAAATTTTGAAACAGGGTAGTCCATGATACATTGTATAGCAGTCCAGGCCTGTTAAATCCATACTACGTCATAATCCAGCTGCACTTACGACTATAGACTAAGTTAGGGCAGCTGGATTATGACGTATTGTGGATGTGACAGGAATTAACCGTTATACCTCTTTACATGGTATTATGGTTTAGTTCGTCTAATTGTGATTGTGACTATAAAAGTGCAAAAGAACAAAAAAAAACGAAAAAAACCTTTTCTGTCCATAGGATGCCGTGACAATAGACAACAAGTGTTATTATTATAAAAACAAAAACCCGACTTTATTTTCAATCTTTCAGTTTATTTTTTATTTACGAAACCCTTCATTTTGATAACCCACTTTTAAAAAAAATAAGCAAATAGGCATTTTTTTAATTTTTATATACCCAGTGTCACTCTCACAGTTGAAACGAATCTAACGACACTTCTCAAACTAAAATCTATCAAGCCGTTTAGGCTACAGAGCGTGCCAAAGAAATATACATACATACAAACACTCGATAAACATCACTCTCCTTCTGGTGCAGTCGGGTAAAAACATTAATAATAATAATAATACCTTGGACACTATTTACACACATTGATCTAGCCCCAAACTAGGATTCCCTGTATCTTGGGCAATAGACAACGATACCCATACTTAAATAGATAAATATTATGATAATAGGGTACATGGTACATGACTAGGGTACAAACATCCGTTCTCATCAAACAAATATTTGCCCCCACCGGGACTCGAACCCGGGACCCTTGGCTTCGTAGGCAGGGTCGCTGCCAACTCGTCCATTCGGGTCGTCCTGTTCCTGACAACGATACACATACTTAAATAGATAAATATTATGCTTAGATAGATAAACAACCATGACTAGGGTACAAACGTCCGTTCTCATCAAACAAATATTTGCCCCCACCGGGACTCGAACTCGGGACCCTTGGTTTCGTAGGCAGCGTCACTGCCCACTCGGCCATTCGGGTCGTACAGATGTATTGAATAATCCTTTCCTATCGGCAAAACTCGGAACAACGATAACACCCGAATGGTGCCGATGTGTCTATGAATTACTGTATTATTAAATTACGTGTAGGTATCAAATAAATCGCATACTTTATTTATCAATGTCAAATGACAAAAATCAATGACAAAAACGAACATTTCCGAGAAAATACGAAAGGAAAGGATTATTCACTACATCTGTACAGTAGAGTAACAGTAGCTTGTGATGGGCAATTCACCCGATAAAAGCCCATTTGTTTTTCGGCTCATTTGCCCATCTATAATATAGATGGGCAAATCTGATCGACACATATATAGATTCTATATATGTGGCGCCTCTAGAATCGAACCGACCAAGTTCCTCACTCAAAATAGAGTTACGACAATCTTTCCCCACGTGAGTCACTTCGGTCCAGACAGTTCGCTGGGGGGTGAACTAAAAATACCACACGATTGTCTTCACTCGGTTCAGTTGCATTCGGTTAGTGTTCGTAACCACCCATCTGCTAGTCTCGGTGATTAGTTGGCCTATATTGGATAAAGGACAGGAGGATTGCGTGTAAGTGAAACTGACTTTCCTTTGAGTATTATTTTATAACTCCCTTGTATCGCGTCGGCTTATAACATACATATGTTCTCGCCTTATACCCGGAAGAGGGGTAGGCAGAGATCAAAGACCCCCACTAGCTACAATCGACTTGTAACTAAGAAACTAACTGTGTAATTAGCACTAACAAGTTGAATTTCGCCCATTTATAGTTCTTGTCTCATAACGACATAAAAGTTATAAATTTATATAGGCTAAGGCGATCTTGAACCACCTTTTTGATAGCTGCAAATAAAACACTTTAAACACAGCTTAAATACAACAATTACATTATTATTATTGTTGTTGGAGTGTTAAACAAAAATATATAATAATACCTTGGACACTATTTACACACATTGATCTAGCCCCAAACTAGGATTCCCTGTATCTTGGGTACTAGACAACGATACACATACTTATATAGATAAATATTATACTAGATAGATAAACAACCATGACTAGGGTACAAACATCCGTTCTCAATTGACCCCACCGGGTCTCGAACCCGGGACCCTTGGTTTCGTAGGCAGGGTCACTGCCGACTTGGCCATTCGGGTCGTCATTTCACTTTCAATGTGAAACTGATTTTATCAGAGCAACTTTGTTTTTCACGTCTCCATACAAATCCTAAACTCTTAGGAACCCTTTAAAATATAAGTGTAACTTTAAGTATAAGTACACTCAGCTATCTTACTAATCTACATAAAGTTAATCATGCGTGTGGACGCTAAAGCTTATCACATCATATTAAGAGATTATTATTTCGTCTCACAGAAAATCAATTACCTGACAGATAAGAAACGTGTCAGAATATCAAAATCAAAAGCTAATTAAATTGATTATACTGTGATCTAATTCGTGTTCTACCGTTAACTTAATGTCGAAGAAAGGGCTCTACTAAGTTGAAATCTATAAGAGTGATTTCATAATTCATAATTCATAATTTCTTTATTGCACACAACTTATATATGGACAACAAGACTTACATAAAAATAGTGTATAAAGGCGAGCTTATCTCTAATAAGAGATCTCTTCCAGCAAACCAAAATATATGATGTGATATGTAGAAATATATCTGTTTTTACCGTTTTACCGTCAAAAGGAGAGTAATATCATTCTAGCACAATTTACTTCAAACTTTCATTCGAAAACCCTTTCGTTCGCCAGTATTACATCATTTTTATCAAGGATCCCTTATAGTTTCGTCAAGACTGTCTGTCCGTCCGTATGTCACAGCAAATTATTGCAGTAACTATTAGGACTACACAGTTGAAAACTTGGTATGTAGATTAGATGTATTCTGTGAACCGCTTTACGATTTTTATAAAAAATAATATGAATAAAAATAATAAAAGGGTCTCACCATACATGGAACTGAAACCAAAGATTTTTTTTTCATCAAACCTATATGTGTGGGGTGTCTATAGGTAGGTCTTTAAAAATGACGTTGAGGTTCCTGCTAATTATTTTCCTCAAAGTGAACCGTTAAAGAGACCTACCCGTCCAAAGTGGAAAAGTGTGTAACTAACTTTTTAAGTAAGAGAGTGAAAAATCTACAAAAAAATACTATGTGAAATATAATAAGCAGCGTAAAATTAGCAGTTTTTAAGATATAAAACATTTATTAAAAACAGCAAAGATAACTTTGTCATTCATACAAACACTATGAAAAACAAAGTTACAACACAAACATCCAGTTACATAATTACTTATAATAATAATAATACCTCGGACACTATTTACACACATTGATCTAGCCCCATACTAGGATTCCCTGTATCTCGGGTACTAGACAACGATACACAAACTTACATAAATAAATGTTATACTTAGATAGATAAACAACCATGACTAGGGTACAAACATCCGTTCTTATCAAACAAATATATGCCCATACATTCAATTTGCCTGCCACATGTCGACCACCTACAAATTTTATAAACTTAAGACTCGGCTACTATAACTAGAAGCTAACTACTCACTATGTACTGTCACAATCAGGTACAGTTAACACAATGCAGTACTTTCATAGTCCATATTACGCTTGTAATAAGCACTTCTCAAAGTCTAGAAGTAATGAATACATGCCGCTTTATTTATAAACTGTGGGAACTGAAGCAGTCATACGGGTTCAGCAGAACTATTATGTGGTCTTAAATATGGTCCATCTTACATTACGCAAATTATTAAAGATGAGTGGGCAAGCCATCTGAACATACACACAGTCGCGGACAAGTTAAGCTATACCATGGCAGAGCGATCCTGGTCCTTAAGATGCACGAGACTCCTTTTAAATTGCACTTGGGACTTAAAACCATTCTGGTTTTAAGTCCCAAGTGTAATTTAAAGGGAGATTGCTTTTCTACAGTTACTTAGTAGTTAATTTTTATTGATGGCGTATAAATTGATATGGTATGGATCAGAACGTGTGTGGTGTGTTCTCTTATGTCTTGGTCTCCTATTGTAAACTGCACGCGACGTTTGACTTCAGCGTCCTGCGTTTATATTAGCATTTCTACGATTTCTACGAAACGCTTGTCAAGAGGGCCAACCTCAGAATGTGAAATAATAAGCTGGAAACTTGCATTAATCCTTTATTTTGGCATCCTAAATGTTGTCCCCAAAATTCTTCAAGCTCAAAAGTGTAAATCGGTTTTTCGCAAATATCTCGCTGACTATGGTTTTGATGATGATGACCGCTTTATAACAATTGTTTTAAGCATGAAATTCTCAACATATTGGCATTTTTTTTACGCAAGTGGTTTTTTTGAGTTCCTAATTCCCGCTTAATTATCTCACACACCGAAGTGAAACTCTAACCGCCTTATTCATAAAACTTATCAAACCTATGATACCTAAAATGTGTCCTTTTCTCACAAACACAAATTTCAAAGTAATAGACAAAGACAAACGAATTATAACGGCATTAGCGTTAAAATAGGTTTATTAGACGTTTATGAATAAGGCGGTAAATGTTTTGACTAGTGTAGCTTTATACCACATTATACATATGTAAAGTGAAAATTTTGAAAAGTGTTACACTATAAAACCAGCCAATGCGTCAATAGGCCTTGTATGACGTTTGGACGTTGACGCCGACGTGTGATTTTTTGTTTTGTTGGAGGGGAAAAAAATGGAATTACCCATGCCCAGGAGTCAGACCTCCCTGCTATGTCCGGGTCCCCACATATTGAGCGGGCATCAGCTCGTGTGGTATACGGACTAAAAACAACCCCTTTGTTTTTTTTTAACAGTTGTCTTAATAAGAATTAACTGTGAGCCATGGCCTCGGTATATGCTGAAGGCTTTCTACCTGCAATTTGCCCTTTTGGGCGATATATATGTGTATATGATATATATGGGAACGCCGACGTGTGATGGAGACCGCAACCATATTTATACTATGCCGCAACAGTACATTTCTAAAGTCAGCAATGTACGGCGTTCGTGACGCCATTTATAGGCGTCCTTCGAGTGCGTCGTTAATAGGAGACCATAGCCTTAGAGCATTAAATCAATCATGATTGATTATAGATTGGTGTGTGAGGCTTAGTAAATAAAACACAATTTACAAAACTGTGGTAGTAATAAATAATAAAACAGCTACCTTGTATCTAATAATAAATAGCTTATTAGACACTATATATCAAAACGTATACTAGAATGCCACGAAGCACTCAGCAAGGTAGGTGGGAAAAACAAAGTCCAGGGGTCAAAAGGTCACCATGGAGACTAGGGCAACTGTGAGGCAGACAAGCTAGCAAAAGTAGGGACAAGAAGGCCGACGATTGGCTCTCCAGCATTCTCGCCCTTATCAGCGGAAGCTTTAATAAAAAGGCTCAAAGCAGCCACAGTACTGCAACAGAATGGATTATTGGTCTAGCAGAGAAGCCTGCGAAAACACATACCTATTATTATTATTATCATATTTATATATTATAGGTATACACAGAACACTCGCCACTATCACGAATGTTTCATTCATATAACATGCTGTGCGCTATTCAAAATGATGTAGATATTTCCCACGACACTCTTAGTAAATTCAAATCGAAAATTCTTAGTATTTAATATTTAACTAATATTTAACTAATTAACGTTCAATTAAATTAATTTAATCCTTAGTTAGTTATTTAGACTTATTATTAGCAATTTATTAATTACATAAGTTATAAATAATAAAACTGTATTTGTTATGTTGTTGTTATTGCGTGATTAAACTGTAAATGATGTGCATGTCTATAAAAGGAATATGCATCGGTATTTGTCATTGTTTAGATCGTTGTGTGTGTAAAATTATGTATTCTGTTGATGTTTTTACTAATAAATAAATAAATTATCATCATTATTATTATTATTGTTATTAAAGGCCAAGGTCTTCTCACTGCTGGGCAATGGCCTCTTCCACTTTCCACGATCCTGGGCTCTTTCTCACCAGTTGTCGTGTTCCCTCGGTTCGTCTCTCCACTTCCAGGGGTTATTGATAAATAAGTATAACCATACATTTACATTTACATAGACAAACACTTGAAATTTACTTGTTCAACAGACAGCAGGGGGTTTGTATGGAAGTGGATGAAACAGTCGAGCAAATGCTGTTGGCATGTCCATCCACAATAGAAACCAGGCTGGCTATCCTGGAAGATATAACATCCAACCTTGAGCTCCTACAACATCCGTGCCTCCTACTCCCAGCTGGTGAAGGAGTTGGGATTGCTGAAATAGATAAGCAGGCGAACGAGACTTGCACAAAGGCCCCGCTGCAGTAGGCCAGGTGCTGGCACTACAACCCTCTTACAGAAGAATATAAAATCGACGACACATACACGATGACATAACAAACATGATATTATAGGTGGATTTATTATGACAATAGAATTAGTTTGGGCTGGTCCTAAATACATAGAAACATCTATAACAGTTCAGCGTAGTGAAAGATCTATTCGTACTTTTCCCCTCTCAAGTTACTGTGGGCTGCTTACTAGGGTTCCGTACCTGAAGGGTGCCAAACAGGACCCTATGACTAACCTTCTACTATCTGTCTGTCTGTCTACCTCTCCGTCAGCGGGCAGTATCTCACGAGCCATAATGGGCAAAGAGTTGACATTTTTACAGAATGTGGATTTCAGTTTCCGCTTCAGCAATAAATAATTAACTACGCGTGTTTTTTTTAATTAAAGGGGTGCCCCATACAAGAGACATCATTTGCATTATTTGTTGTACCTACGATGGTGTGTAATTTTTTGCATACGCAAATACAAGTATAATTAGAGGATTTTTCATAACCTTGTATTTAAGCATTAACAAAACGCGGCCTCACGGTTTTGCCTGTAGGGGAGTTGTTCTAGGGCTCTAATGTTGTATGTATATTTTAGATTTCAACATATTTGTAGCTAGAAGTTTTGTCCATTACAAACACACAAAACAAACGTGAATTTTTAGGTATAGAGCAGTATGTTTCACGTTCAGTGTAAAAAAATACATTTTAAACTGTGAAACTTCACTTGGTCAAAGGCACTGCTGAAAACCCAGTCACACGAAATTGAATGAAAAACAGCTTTTATGCTTAGACCAACAGGTCCTGTGGTCTTTGTACTGGACCTAGGTCGTGCACCAATATTGTTTTGTGGGAATACCTATGTTTCTATATAATGTATATATGTGTGAGTATTTCTTTAGAACTCGCTGAAGCCCAGCAACGGCTTGTGGGATTCATTTCTGAGAGGTGCCGTTTGATACGACTTAATTTTTCTTATTTTAGAAGGTGTATAATGAAATATAATGTTACATCGATAAGGAAAGTACAGTACATACACATTTTTGGGATTCCGTACGTTAAAAAAGAAAAAACGGAACCATTACAGTATCATTCGTACAGACACACGAATGATACTGTAATGGTTGTTTACCGTACTTGTGTTTAAGTATAATAACCTTCTGACCGCTACATCAAATACAAAATGTGTCACTCACACGCCAACCATGTTTGCTACTTAATTCATACGAGATAAGTCCTTTTTAATATAAAAATTGTGTCGGCTATAGCTGATGTGGCGCCTGTGGTACGACTCTCAGTTGTCAGCCAGTGCCGACTAGGGCGGTCCGGAAGTTAAAAAACCGATTTCTGGACCGATTGAGTTGAAATTTGATACACTTGTGTAATCTATATATGACTCAAATATGATCGTGTTGCGAAAACCGATTTATTTATAATTTGTGGTATATACTTTTTGGGGGCAAATCGAAAAAAAAAAAAAAAAAAAAATAACTGTTTAGTGTGTCACCTCAAATGAAAGGGCATGTTGCGAGGTTTTCAAATGTATTTTTTTCATAATAAAAAATGGCTAGTATTTAATCGCACCTCAAAAATACTGATTTTCACAGCAAAAAGGGATCAGCAAAAACACTATTTATGTTTTAAGTATTTTTATCTACACACGTATCATAAACCCTCTTTACTGCGTTCAAAAACCGCACGTTACGATCAGCATTATGTTAAACTACTTGGTAAAAACTCTTTTCGTATCTGGAAAACTACACATAATGGTCATTATGTGTAGTTTTTCTACATATAATGACATTCAAATTTCGAACGCTGACGCCCACCCGCGTGCCGTCCCTAGTTTGTCTGTGAAGTTGGTACTGACATTCAAATTTCGAACGCCAACGCCCTTCTGCGTGAAGTTGGTACTAAAGAACAAGCTAAACAATTGCAGAACCACAATGCCGGTCGAACATGCGGTTCTGGAACACATCAAAGAGAGCTTATGATATGTGTGTAGATAAACTAGTGTATGTAACTGTACATAATTAGGCATTAAAACTCTCGAGTGATATTATTATGAAACTCGCTTTCGGCTCGTTTCATAAACCCACTCTCGAGTTTTAATGCCCTCCATTATGCAGCAGTCACATAAACTACTATTATTGTTCTTATATGTTCAACCTAATACGAAGGATAAACCTAAGCTACCGAAGTATTTTGCCCTGATTTTTGCTGTAAAAATCTGTATATTTGCTGTGCAAATCAGTTTTATTGATGTGCAGTTTAATATTTTCCATTAAAAAATACTTAGTTACAAAATATGTAAGAAACCACAAAAAAATACCATTTAATGATATAAGAATATTTATTAATCTTTTATCCCTGAAAGTGCTGATCCAAAAAAAAACACCTTTACATTAGTACTAGCTGATCCAGCGAACTTCGTACCGTCTTTACAGACAATGATGAGTTAGCTGTCATATACGGAAGATGGCGATGTTCAAAACCTAATTTAAATATTTAAAAAAAACTGTATATTTTTCCGTCAATTTTTCCTATATTTTAAAAGTTATTCTGCTATTCGGAGCGGAGACAAATTCAACAAATGGGACATCATTAAAATTGGTCCAGCCTTTCTTGAGTTATAATGAGTATACCTAATCCAACTTTGTTCAAGGGTTCCGTAGAAAAACAAGGAGCCCTTATAGTTTCGTCATGTCTGTCTGTCCGTCTGTCCGTATGTCACAGCAACTTTATTCCGAAACTATCAAGACTACACGGTTGAAACATGGTATGTAGATAGATGTATTCTTTAAACTGCTTTACGATTTTTTAACAAAAATAAAAAAAATAAAGGGGGCTTTAAAAAAATATTTTTTGGTTTCAGTTCCATGTATGAGGATAAATGGAACTGAAACCAAACAATATTTTTTTCATCAAACCTATATGTGTGGGGTGTTTAAAGATAGGTCTTTGATAATGACGTTGAGGTTCCTAAAAGCATTTTTCCTCAAAGTAAATCGTAAAAGAGACAGACCCTTCCAAAGTGGAAATATGTGTCCGTCGCTCCCTCTAACTTTTTAAGTAAGAGAGTTGAAAATCTACAAAGAATCTATGTTGTGTAACTCAATAAACACTTTCAATAAAAATTGTTTTAAACAAAATAAAATGAGCAGTTCTTAAGATATAAAACATTTATTAAAAACCGCAAATATAACTTTGTCATTCATACAAACACTATGAAAAACAAAGTAGTTATTTGCTGGTGAATATGATAGTAATATTTTGGCTAGGAGTATCAGGTGTATGTGAAGTGAGTACCTTCCTGATTATTATTTTTTGGCTTTTATTCTAAATTTACTACGGAAGCCTAAATGTGCGAAGTTCGACAAGCAGTTGGTCGGTTTTACATATTTAGATAGAATGATGCTGATGATTCGAATGAACCCTACAGAGCTACATTATATCATCAGACATGCCTTCTATATAAGAAAAATCTAATATAATTTGTCTTTCAATAAGAAATGTTGCAATCTTGCACATGTCCTTCAACCTGTAATCCTCACCGTTGAAACCTTAATGAAAATGAAATTAGACTATGCTATAAAATAGTCCAGAAATAGTCCTAAATATTCCACAAAGAAAGAAAAGTGGTTCTCTTATAGTTTTGAAGTTATAGCTTTACATAATATTTGGTCCGTGCTCTTGTGGTTTCACCCACTTTTCTCACGCAGAAGACGCCGGTTTAAATTCGGTGCTGACCATGTACTAAAAGATAAGAAATTTATCTAAAGTAAATTATAAAGGGAAATATTAAACTGCATATCAAAAATACTGAATTGCGCAGCAACTACCAGGGCAAAATGCTGCGCTAGCTTAGGTGAAGGGCAAAGGGGGTGAGCGAGGCGAAGCCCCCTTTATCCTTCGTGTTAGGTTGAACATGCAAGAACAACAAAAACTACTTAAAAGATAAACTTGAGTATATATATGAGACGACCCGAATGGCCGAGTCGGCAGTGACCCTGCCTACGAAGCCAAGGGTCCCGGGTTCGAGTCCCGGTGGGGGCAAATATTTGTTTGATGGAGAACGGAGTTTGTACCCTAGTCATGGTTGTTTATCTATCTAAGTATAATATTTATCTATATACGTATGTGTATCGTTGTCTAGTACCCAAGATACAGGGAATCCTAGTTTGGGGCTAGATCAATGTGTGTAAATAGTGTCCAAGGTATTATTATTATTATTATTATATAAAATGTTTAAAACATAAATAGTGTTTTGCTGATCCTTTTTGCTTTGCAAAATCAGTATTTTTGATGTGCGATTAAATACTAGCCAATTATAAATACGGACGTTGTAATGGTGATGCAAAACATCGTGAGGAAACCTTCAATCTTCATAGCTGCGGCGAATAGCCAACTCCCTGCCACACAAAGTGGAGTATTGCTTAACTTGCTAAATGTGGGCACAATTGTGCCATTACCACCCCGGGAAAGGCGTGACGCTAGATATTTTTTTTTATCTATTTATATATTTTTTTATTTATCAATCTGAAGTAACATTTTATAGATAAGTTATTGGCATCACTTAAACCACAGAGACTTGTCCATGACATAGACATGCTAACGTACTACGGTATAGATGGACATTTCACAAATTGTCAAACAATAACAACTAGATCCGGCGCTGCCCGGCGCACCTATATCCTTTCCTCACTGTACCTCCATACCTTTCGTGTTTGCGACTTGGCACTAATTTTAGTCCCTCCCTCTCAGGGAAGCCGTCAAATATTGCTCGCAGTAGATTGCGCTATAAAACAAAACGCCTGCAGCGCGTTTAATCATGTTTATTTTACGCGTTCAACCAACGTGGAATGGGACCGCAACATAAAATTGTCATGAACCAACTCCGCAGAACAAACGTTAATATCTCCGAAATTACCCGCGGAACTAGCATTTGTTTCGCCCCTAATTCATAATTACTACGAAAACTAGCTCCACAAAGGATAGTCCAAACTAATGGGGTGACTATTTCGAACATTTCCCGCGTTCTGGAAGTTTCCACAACTTTCCACCTCATTAGGTGGCAGCGAGTTCGTGCCGGTTTTTTATCCGCATTATAATCATGGAATAATGGTCGCGCCATGAAGTTGAGGATTGAGCGATTGCTCAGTCTGCCCAAACAACATTACTACCTAAAATTCAAAATTCAAAATTCAAAAAGAGTTTATTTCCATAAGAAACACATAGGTAACATTTGGAGAATGTCAAATCTTAAACTAACAAATGTATAAGGTACAGGGAAATATAGAACTCAATTTGAATTCCGTCACCTCAATGTTTTAGATGCTGGAGGCAAAGAGGCGACTAGAAACCTCCAGCTTAAACATAAACACTTACACCCAGGCACATATTGCTTCTGGCCCCACATTTGGGATACTGTGTCGTGGGAGCCAGAAACAGCAACTTCACACACATAAAAACATCCAAGACTCCGGGACTCTGCCTACCATGCGAGAGGGTAGGCAGTGTTACAACCGCAGCACTCTCAGAGGTCGTGAAATCCTCAAAAGTTTCTAATGAGGGTAGCGAGAGCTCCAAGATCACACAAAGATGACCTACAGCCAAATACACACATATACAAACATATATGGAATCGAAACAAGAAAGACAGGTGATGACAAGTTAGCAAACCAAATTTGTCATACCATGTTTCCACATCCCTTCGAGCGGCAATACATTATTGTTTAAATTATTTAACAAGAAACTAGCCTATTTTATTACGATTCCAAAAATATGAGGGTTCTTATCCTTTTCATACAATAAAACGGCGTAATTGACGTTTTAGTTGGCGCAGACACTGGCGGCCACATCCCCCCGCAACCCCCAGCCACCTGACCGAAAATGTCAAAATGGCGCCCGCCACGGAAAGGGCAAACGGGCAAGACTCCGCAAACGAGTTTTGTGTCAAATCTATATGGAAGCAAAATGGTCGCGGCGCAGACTGTCAACCCTAAAGGCATACCACAGGCGAGACGGGGGCGGGCGGGCGGTGGTGGGGCGGTTGTCAATGTTGTCAAATATATGGCCAAATAGCCACCACGCTGGCACAACAGCGTGTTCCCGCTTTGATGTGACGTGCTTCATAGAGTTTCTTGCGGTCGACTCGCTGGTGGTGCGCCGAAACCTTAACCTCTCAAAAACCGAGGGTACTCGGGACGGGTCGCGGTTTCAACCTTATGCCTTGGTAATATATTTTTTTAACCTATAACGGAAAAGTGGCTCCGGTGGTATTCAAGAGGCTAATATATCGGCAAAGGCAATTTTTTTCTACGATTACGTATGCCACGGTGTTACTATGATGTCGTCATGTGTCTTGAGCGTTAATTGCCGCGTCGCTTGTCGCGTGATCCCTGGCCCGACCGGTTCGTAATATTTTACCGGCACAAATAAATTCCCAAACTAGGTACAGTGCAGGAACTATCCACGTTCTGAACAGTTTAGTTGTACAAACAAAACCGTGCGTGTCTGGCTTGGCACATTCAGGGTTCCGTACCAAATGTGTTTGTGTATAAGCCTTAAAATGAGGAAAATAAATAGTAGTTTATGTGACTGCTGCATAATGCCTAATTATGTACAGTTACATACACTAGTTTATCTACACACATATCATAAGCTCTCTTTGATGTGTTCAGGAACCGCATGTTTGACCGGCATTGTGGTTCTGCAATTGTTTACCTTGTTCTTTAGTACCAACTTCACGCAGACGGGCGTCGGCGTTCGAAATTTGAATGTCATTATATGTAGAAAAACTACACATAATGACCATTATGTGTAGTTTTCCAGATACGAAATGAGTTTTTAACAAGTAGTTTAACATAATGCTGATCGTAACGTGCGGTTTTTGAACGCAGTAAAGAGGGTTTATGATACGTGTGTAGATAAAAACAAAAATATCAATTTATTTGTATATATTAATGTGCACACCGAGGGGCACAGGCCTTTACCTGGATACGAGTAAGATCAAGCCGTACTCCACCACGCTGCCTCAGTGCGGGTTGATGGAGGGGTTTTACGACCACTACCACGTAGCCATAGTAGCCGGAACCTACAGCTTAACGTGTCATCCGAAACACTGAACGTCCGATAATGTACTTAAGAGAAATTAATTATCTCATTGGTACATGGTCAGGAATCGAACCTGCGTCTCCTGTGTGAGAAGCAAGCGTGAAACCCATTAGACCACGGAGCCCTTCTTCAATGTACTGGTAATTGTTAGTAAGATATACGTAATATTAACATCATCATCAATTTTCAAGGTCATGGGTCTCGTTCCTTATTTTTCCAATACTTTTAACAGTATTTATCTACTCATAGAGTTTTAATTATCGATAACCCACTCGAATGAGTAGGTATTTTTTTTCCGAGCCCCTCTTAGCCCCTCGGGCCCTGGTGACTCAAACTGGTGCCGTTATAGATTTTGAATTTTACTAAAATGGCTTGAGGCTCAAAGTCGCGACGCCTCATAACCAGGTCCAAAATACGTTTTTCAACAAGATGTTTATGTCGCAGTTGGTTGGCTAAATCAGATACTTAACTAACTCTCTAGACCGTTAATTAAATACCGACGTTTAACCATGACATTTTGATTTAAATAAAGCATCGTCGAAAACGTTTAACTATCTGTCTTACCAAAAGTCAGCGTGTTGGAAAACAAGATGGCGTCACGACAACAGCTGATTTGCAGCTTGTATCAGGGCAAAACATTGCGGTAGCTTAGGTGCAGGGGTTTATCCTTCGTGTTAGGTTGAACATGTAGGAACAACAAAAAATACTTAAAACATATACTTAAGTACACATAAAAAAATATGTACATTGTATATGTCTTGTTGGCTAGGAACGTTTAGACAATTCGTTACTCACTTGTCTGACGAAATTTTAGTGACTTGGTTAAACGTCGGCATTTAATTAACGCTCTAGAGAGTTAGTTAAGTATCTGATTTAACCAACTAACTGCGAAATTTATACTGTGAAAAAATTAAGACTGCAGCTTTAACCATTTGACTGTTAAACCTGTGTGACAGACAACGGACGGACGGACACGTGAGTGACAGCAATAGTGACTCCGTTTGAACCTTTATGGTACGGAACCATAAAAATTGCGGATTTACGGTTGTGATAGCGTCCAACAACACTTTATGGTCGCACCGAGCTTATCGTACTTCTAGGTTTACGATAACACTGCATTGGGGTAACCAGAGCCCTCTGGCCCTTTGCACAGGAACAGGCTACAAAAACTGACATCATAATAACAGAACCAGGAGGGTATGGCTTTGTACCCTCACAAATATTTAAGACGTAATTCACAATAATTAACAATTTCTTTATTGCACATAAATAATAATATATATAGAGAACAAAACTTACATAAAAATAGTGTATAAATGCGAGGTTAATTCTAATAAGAGATCTCAACATTCATAAATAGAAACATTCATCATATAATTTTTAGGATTACATAATCGAAGGGTGCCAAACGGGATCCTATTACTAATCCTCCGCTGTCTGTCCGTCCGTCCGTCCGTCTGTCACCAAGCTGAATATCATTAACCTTGTTAGTTAGACAGATGAAATTTTCACAGATGATGTATTTCTGTTGCCGCTGTAACGAAAAATACTAAAAAACAGAATAAAATAAACGTTTACATGTTCAATTATTTCAATACCACATACAAACTTATGAATGCACCTGGTTACGTACAATGAGTGTGAAAGATGCCGCACCAATAACTTTGTACACAACATTTTGCTATGTAAAATCCAAACTTTTCACTCCACACCATCCCTACCATTGTATGGTGGTACGGAACCGTTCGTGCGCGAGTTCGACTTGCACTTGACCGTTTTTTTTAAAGCATTTCAAAGTACTTGTCAAGTTTAGAGTCATCTAATACCCCTAGGTCTCTGATTTCTGCCACTCTTTTCAGAACATGCTCAACGGAATGTATTAATAGTCTATGCCCGTTTCTTTCCTGAAGAAGTTGATGCATTGGCATTTCTCAATGTTTAGATCCAGGCTTTTACTTCGGCAGTAGTCCGATAGTCTGCCGATGTCATCCTGGAATTTGAAGCAGTCCTGTTCATTGGCGGTAGGCATGTAAATTTTGGTGTCATCGGCTTACATTAGAAAACTAAAACATTTTGATGTATGAGTGGTCTTAGGTAGGATCTTTGAGGGACTCCCGATGGTATAGGAGCGAAACAGGATTGTTAGCAACCGATTCTGAGCGCCTAGCTTCGATTACGTCGAGATGTCGAACCATCTAAGGAGATCACCGTGTATACCAATTTCAATTAACTTTTTAATGATTACGTCGTGTCTAGGACTATCGAAGCATTTGGAGTGATCAGTATAGACGGCGTCCATATGATTGTCTTGGTCCATGTAAGTGGCTTGCTTATCAGGCTGGCAACACCTTATAGAGTTTAGGACTTTGGTGAACAATAACTAGTTAAATCATAGGGATTACGTAAGATTATCATAAATTTAAGTAAGTATGTTACCGCAGTACTTTATTAAAAGATGACACTCCCATTAAATATTGCTCATTACAAGTGTTCCCATAAAACTAAAGAAATACAAAATGAAACGTAATTTAAAAAAATTAAGTTGACTTCAAATTAACTTTAAAGTAAAAAAATATATTTTTACACGTCAACTTAAGTAATCGCCAAAAATATTTGTTTCGTACAGCTACGATTAATTGGTTTGGTAGTTAATTTCGTGAATGTGTAAAAATGTTATTTCATATTTTTGAGTTTGTCCGGCTTGCCAAAGCACTCCCGCCATACGAATGAAAACAGATTTTAACAAACTCCGCTGCTTCGCACAAGTATACCTCCCATATGACCCCGCTTGCCGGAAGCCGCCGTCTGGAAATATTGATCCTTTCGAACCCCGTACTATTTTTTGTGGCTGGTAATACTGACCAGAAAAAGGGGAACAATACCTTCTCTATGGTGTCTCACACTTGATTGTTCGAGAGAAAATATATAATTTCAAAGACAAAGCTGTATCTCACGCTGAGACACCCTCAGTACAATGGTTTTTGTTGGGGTTGTTCTCTATTATCATGGCATTATTGGGCTCTGCACTGCAGCTGAAAGAGTTGTTATTTATTTAAAATTACTTTTTATCGGATTGTGCGTTATAAAAGAACAATCTGATACACGTAGCGTGTTTCTTTCAGCATCTTGTGCTCAACATTAGTACGGAACCCTTCATGTAAGCCTCCGACTCGCCCTAGGCAAAATTTTTACCCAACATATTAAAGTTTATGAATAGAAAACTAACTTCCGTCTCTCTTGTTTCAGGTCTGCCGCTTCCATCAGGAAGCACCAATAAATCAGGGTGCGTCAACCATTCATCGACCACCAAAATAGACCACCCCAAAAAGATGGCGCCTAAATACAAGAACACTAAAATAGATCTTAGCACACTCTCTAAGACCGGGGGAAGCTGAACTTCCGTGATGCGAGATGTGAGGCTATTTTCAAAAATAGAACCGGATGTAATGTAACCGGGGAAGTGCGGGTAGTTGCGTGATAAATTGATGATTGCAGTCGAAAATGTCGAACGGTAAATGTAGATTGAAAATTTCGAGCAGGGGTGTGGAGCCATTGTTCCTTTTGTTACGGACCCGGGAAAGTGCTGTGTTCCGTTTGGTTCTGAATTTAGTGTTTTGTTCGTTGTTTAGTGTGTGTGGTGGTTATCAGGAACAGAAGTTTGCTATGGAGCCGCAGGATCAGGTATGTTTATTTTGTATATTCATTTCTTTATCTACATACATATCATAAACCCTCTTTACTGCGTCCAAAAACCGGACGTTACGAACAGCATAATGTTATACTACTTGGTATAAACTCATTTCTTATCTGAATATTGATACATTATGAGCATAATGAATAATTTTTCAAAAAATTATGATATTCAAATTTCCCCGCCTCTAGTTTGTCTGTGAAGTTGGTACTACTGAACAAGCTAAACAAGTGCAGAGCAAATTATCAATGCCACCATGCCGGTCGAACATGCGGTTCCTGAACACATCAAAGAGAGCTTATGACATGTGTGTAGATAAACTAGTGTATGTAACTGTACATAATTAGGCATTAAAACTCGCGAGTGATATTATCATGAAACTCGCCTTCGGCTCGTTTCGAGTTTTAATGCCCTCCATTATATGTATCAGTCACATAAACTACTATTTATTTGGAACACAAAACAGCATTGAGGTATAATTATAGGCGATTTCATCATTTTTAAAGATAATATCAAAATTAACATCCTAAGGAAGATACAGACGTAAACGGAAAACATATTTTAGACATCTTTCGTAAATACCGTGTTTCGGATGACACGTTAAGCTGTAGGTCCCGGATACTATCGCTACTCGGTGGTAGTAGTCGGAAAGCTGGTCAGAGGCCCTGATAGGGCAGCTTGAAAGCATCTGACAGTCGGGTTGGCCACAAGCCCGACACCCCTCCATCAACCCACACTGAGCCAGCGTGGCGGAGTATGGCTCAATCTTACTCGTATCCGGGTACAGGCCCGTGCCCCTCGGTGGGGATATTAATGGGCCGCAATATTATAATTATTATTCGTAATTTTATCAGCTGATCAGGTCAATGTATACTGGTACTGGTACTAGGTACTGAGTGTCATTTATTTTCTTTTGCGACTTCAAAATTCCAAAGCGAAAGTTTTTCACGATGATAGGACCTATAATTCCCAAATATATGGTCAGCTATATATAAGTCACCTATAAGTACTATAATACGAATGGTGCAAGAGTCATATTCCTTCAAAACTTCAGCTGATCAGGTCAATGTATACTGGTACTGGTACTAGGTACTGACTGAGTGTCATTTATTTTCTTTTGCGACTTCAAAATTCCAAAGCGAAAGTTTTTCACGATGATAGGACCTATAATTCCTAAATATATGGTCAGCTATATATAAGTCACCTATAAGTACTATAATACGAATGGTGCAAGAGTCATATTCCTTCAAAACTTTTGCACTACTTGAGCCAAGTATCGAATTCAGACGCAATTCGAAGTTTAGTTAGTTACCTGAAATATGCACTTTGAGATATTATAACTTCGCAGAATACTTTACTGAAAGTTATAATGATACTAAACGATACATTATACCGGGAAGCTCTTCTACCATCTTGTGAAACGGTATTCGTATTCCATTATGTTTCAAAGCGCACACATCGAAGTTTATAAATGTGAAGTGAAAACCACACTGTGACGGAATAATGCATTTAATTATTGCTTGTACGCGTATGGAATTTATTCGTAACTCAGTAGTTTCCTTTAAGGGCTGGCGCGGGCGGGTTTAAACTACATGCTATGTCGACCCCCACTGAAGGTTTGTTAGATAATTCGCCCGAAGTCATTATTTCCTCGTAATAAATTTTCCGTTCGCATTTTTCCCCGATCGTCAAAATCCACATTGACCATATATTTTTTTCGGCAGCAAATATAATGACCACCAAAACATTTTTTCCTACCCAAAATGGGTAAATGCTACCCGAAATGGGTAAATGATAACCAAATGTTGCAGAAAAATACTGAGAAGCGAATCCCCCTTTATCCATCGTGTTAGGTAGAACACATCACACACAGAACAACAAAAAATACTTAAAACATAAACTTAAGTACACAAAACATAAAAAGAAGTTTGGTGATCATTTATCCAAACACAATGTGGTGATCATTTACCAATTCTGGCAGTCATTTCGAATTTATTGGTTGTAAATTTTCGAATTGGTGATCCTTTAAACATAAGCCTTTTTTTCGTTGTTTTAGACCGTAGGATATTTTTCGTTCGCATTTTTAATATAATATATTTTTTTTTTTTTTTTTTTTTCCATTCGCAATTTTTCTTAAACGTAGTTTAGATTTTTCGTATACTTTTCACTTTGCTCTATTTCGTGATAGCTATTTATTCTAGTAGATAAAGTTTTTGTTTGCTATGTGGCCAACAAACTCAAACCAACGTGTATATAATATTTATTAATTATTATTAATATAATATAATAATTATTATTAACGAAAAATATTGGTTGGTGTACAACTGTACAGTGAATCATGTTAGTCGTCTTATGGCTTGACTAGACGCAATAAGCGGTTAGGTTCGCTAGATTTGTTTTAGAGTCGAGTGTATTCGACTGTTTGTGTAGCGAGATTGGATTTTAATATTATTATGCTGTAAATCATTCTTAAATTGAGTTTGACAATGACCTTTTGTAAGTCTGCTGTATTTCACGAACGTTGTTTGGTTAGAATTTAATATTGAATGTGAAAAATGGAGTCAGATACATTCAGTAGCAGAGCCTATACTAATTTTAAGTTCTTTGGAAGCAATGCGAACGGAAATTTTACTTCAAAGAAATAAAAAGTTCGGGAGAATGATCTAACAAACCCCACCGAAGCCTCGCGCCGCCGCCGTACGGATGTCACGACAACACACCCCTCCCGCACCGATCCACTACCACATTATTAGGTATTGATTTAAAAAATTATCAGCGTCATCATTCCCAGTCGGGGTGACAGAGGCACCATTACACCAGTAGTTGAACAAGCCAATAATTGAACACTCCGTTTGAAAAAACGGAGACAGTATCGCCGCATTTGTAGGGACATTTCCTTATTATGTTAGTTTCCTCCACCTAAAATCTACTACTAAATAGATCTTGTCAGGATTGATGGCCAGAGGGGAAAGAGGAAATCGCGGAGGGAGTGACGTCCCACACACCTCCCGCACACCCGCAAAGGCCCTGTCATAGTACTGCGCAATCCGCATCGACCCTTTTCAGGGTTCCGTACCCAAAGGGTGCCAAACGGGAACCTATTACTAAGCCTTCGCTGTCCGTCCGTCCGTCCGTCTGTCACCAGGATGTATCTCATGAACCGTGATAGTAATACAGTTGCAATTTTCACAGATGATGTATTTCTGTTGCCGCTATAATAACAAATACCATAAAATAGAAAAAAATATTTTATTTATCTGTAAACCAAATATAAACTTATGAATGCACCTGGTTACGTACGTAGTGTGTGAAAGTAGCCGCACCAATAACTTTGTAAACAACATTTTTCTATATAAATCCAAACTATTAGCTTTCACATTTATTTTATTCTGTTTTTTAGTATTTTTTGTTATTGCGGCAACGGAAATACATCATCTGTGACAATTTCATCTCTCTCACTATCACGGTTATTAAGATATTGGTAACAGACGGACGGACGGACGGACAGCGGAGGCTTAGTAATAGGGTCCCGTTGGTTATTCTTCGGGTAAGGAACCCTATAAACGAATACCCAGTATCAATTTAGAAAAAGAGATAAAAGTTATTATCTTAGCAGTCAAAGAAACCAGTGACGAACAATACATCCTTGAGTGTTTCATGCGTCGATAGTATAGGTAAGAATATTTGACTTTAATTGTGCTACACAATAGTAGTTTATGTGACCGATACATAATGCCTAATTATTTACAGTTACATACACTAGTTTATCTACACACATATCATAAGCTCTCTTTAATGTGTTCAGGAACCGCATGTTCGACCGGCATGGTGGCATTGATAATTCCTTTGCACTTGTTTAGCTTGTTCAGTAGTACCAACTTCACAAACAAAGTAGGGGCGGCACGCAGGCAGGCGTCGACGTTCGAAATTTGAATGTCATAATATGTAGAAAAATTACACATTATGGTCATAATGTGTAATTTTTCAGATAAGAAATGAGTTTTAACCAAGTAGTTTAACATTATTCTGATCGTAACGTGCGGTTTTTGTACGCAGTAAAGAGGGTTTATGATACGTGTATAGATAAAACTCATAATGTATCAATATTCAGATAAGAAATGCGTTTTTACCAAGTAGTCTATCATTATGCTGGTCATAACGTGTGGTTTTTGGATGCAGTAAAGAGGGTTTATGATACGTGTGTAGATAAAATATTTTATCTATCCTAACAGGAAGGATAAAGGGGGCTTCGCTTGGCTCACATCTTTCACCTAAGCTACCGCAGTGTTTTGCCCTGATATTAACTGTGCAAATCAGTATTAATCATAGTCACCACGGGCGTGTGGTGATTATATATACTAACCAGTTAATGTAATAAATCTTGTTGTATTAATTACTTTAACCATTGATATTGGTAAGTATGAATAATAACTGGTTAGTGTACATAATAACTGAATTGCAAATGAATCTTGACCGTAGCATAAATACGGGGTTACACAGAATTACTCACCTAACATACTCAATTACTCAGCGGCGGCCAAATCTCAAAATCCACTTACTTAATTAAACTCTAACAAAGTTGGAAACTTCAAGTAGTATTCAGTTTAATCTTATAGCCGAATTTACTCACTATGTTAAGGTACAGTCAAGGAAATTAAGTTCCATCCCACCTAAGGTTGAATATCGTACAACCAATTGGCACCATAAGAGCAATGCCTTGGTCTGTGGCTATTGTGTATTGAAGCACCAGTTGCATGTAACTAGGCAACTGAATGTTTCTAAGACGACGTTGAATGCACTGCTTACTTGTAACAAGGCAACTGAATGTTTCTGTAACGGGGTTTGATGCACTGCGTACACGTAACATGGGAACTGAATGTTTCTATGACGACGTTGGATACAATGCTTACTCGTAACAAGGCAACTGAATGTTTCTATGACGACGTTGGATGCAATGCTTACACGTAACAAGGCAACTGAATATTTCTAAGATGACATTTTATGCACTGCTTACACGTAACAAGGCCACTGAATGTTCATAAGATGACATTGTATGCACTGCTTTAACGTAAAAAGGCAACTGAATATATCTAAGATGACATTTTATGCACTGCTTACACGTAACAAGGCCACTGAATGTTCATAAGATGACATTGTATGCACTGCTTTCACGTCACAAGGCAATTTAATGTTTCTAAGATGACATTGTATGCAATGCTTACACGTAACAAGGCAACTGAATGTATCTATGACGACGTTGGATGCACTGCATACACGTAACAAGGCAACTGAATGTTTCTAGATGACATTGCATGCAATGCTTACACGAAACAAGGCAACCGAATGTTGCTATTCATAACAACGTTATGAATTCATGTCAACGTTGCATGCAGTGTTTACAGGTAACTAGGCAAATGACATGAAAGTTAAGTTTAATATTATCGCTACTCGTTTTAATGCAAGTTAAAGTAACTTTGTCGAAAAAGGGATATTAAAATGTTCAAGATTACTTAAATGACGGGACTGTATGGGGTTATTCTTGCTCAACACAGACCTTGTTGTTAATACTTTTTTAATTATTTGTTAGCTTATTAATCATAATAATAAATAATCATAATAAAAAATAAATAATATTAATCATAATATAAATAATAATAAATCATAAATTTAAAAGAGATCTAAAATCAATCTGTGGTAGTTTCTACGCCCTGTTTCTCCCACAGTGGTCCAATGTAGAGAAGGGGCAAAAATGACGTTTGCTAAGTACATATATTTAAATATTTACAGTAATAAAGAACTTTGACTATGACTTTGGTGGTAGTAAAGCTGTATCAGAGGCCCTAATAGGGCAGCTTGATAACTTCTAACAGATAGGTTGGCCACTATAGCCCGATACCCCTTCATCAACCCGCACTGAGCCAGCTGGATGGAGAATGGCTTAATCTTACTTGTATCCAGACAAAGGCCTGTTCCCCTCGGTGGGGAGATTAATGGGCTACATTTATTCTACATTTATTATAAAGAGTATAACAGTGTAGTCATACATTTTAAGGAGTTGTTAGGGGAATAATTTTTGCTATGACACGGGTCACATAATGAAAGTTTTTAGAATGATGTCCTTAGCAAGCTCTTCAAATATGACGACACCTTTTTGTGTCACCCTGTGTAGTTTTGGCAGCGAATTTGGAGATGATGATCTTTATAGCTAAATTGTATCAATAGAATAAATAAGTTTATATCGATAGGAACTTTGATACAACAATCAAAGCTTATTCCCTGTCAATACGATACTTGGTTTCGTTACACCTTCCAATAAAATGTTGATTTTTATCAAATGTATAGAAATATTTTCTAAAAGTGGGCACAGCAGTGCTCCTGCTACCTCATATCGACAAAAGAGTACATATATTTCAAATTGTCCACAGACCGCGGTAGTAGGGTCCCGAGTGACCTTACCATGTCGGGTTGTGGAGAAGAGCGGTCAGCTGCAATGGACGAAAGATGACTTTGGCCTCGGCCTTCATCGGGAGCTGAGCGGTTACGACCGGTACAGGATGATCGGGAGCGATGAGGAAGGTACGTCCAAACTATATTATTATATTATACTATTGGAGCTGTGTACTCCTCGCGAGCGACTCAGGTTTGCGTTGTTTTTTTTTATTATTTTCGCCCCCTCACACCCCCGATCCTTTGAATTTATCGGACGAACAAGTGGAATCGTTAAAAAAACAAATTACCGGACTGGCTTTTCTTTCCATCCAACATACAATCTTATGTATGCACATGGTTACGTACATGGAGTCTAGATGTAGCCGCACCAATAACTTTGTAACGCCATAGCTCCGCCATTTTGAAAGAATTCGAAAAACTGAATCGAAAAACATGTTACATACCCGCTCACAAAATTTCACGAGAATCGGTTGAGAAATGCAAAAACAGCCGGACATACTTTGCACATACGAAAGCATTTTTGCCCAAGCTGAGACGGAGACGCTAACTACATTTTGTGGCTGTCAAAAACCAATTCGGCCTAATAACTTACTGACAACTTAAGGGAATTCAAGTAGACCATTTAAGATCAGAAGGTACTTGAAGCAAAATGTTCTTGGTGACATATCGTCCGCTATATAAAACGCCCTAAGAGCAAAACGTCCGCAATTGAAAAGGCATGCTAGTTTATATAGCAAAGAGTTCATAATACTGAAAAGGGTTGCTAGTTTCTATAGCAAAGGGTTCATAATAACTGAATGTCGAGGGAGTGTAAATAATGCTACAAATGCAAGTTCACAAAACGGGCATAATAACACAACATACTTATTTCATTAAGCTTACGTCGCAAATAGTTTTAGTTATGGATGTTGAAGTTTTATAAAGGTACCCTCAGCCTGAGAAACAATATTTTAGTTAAGGTTATTGTGTGCCAGTTGGTTCTGGCAACGCAACTATTGTAATTTGACTATTAATAAAGAACTCTGAAAAATCAAATCAATCAATGAAATGTGGATAACAATCATGATTATATTTATCCTTTTTATGTTTCACATGCGACATGAACAACGCCGACACGAGAGTGAAACTTCCATTTAGCCTTTTCTTTAATAAATCCTTCAAGCCAATAAACTTCCATACGCGTGTCGCAGGCGATGTCGCATATAAAATTGTTCACCTATAGACCTAAAGTATTCGGAGTACCTACTTGAAGACGACCAGAGTTTGAATGTTTGATGATCGGTGCGTGTGCAAACTACAAACGAATTTGAACGCGGCGATTTAAGATATGCTCATCAAACTCGAGTCATCTTGGAGTACTCGTGAAGGCTGGAATCAGTTAACTATTTTTAATTAAGTCGGTAAAAACTCCTTCATCAACACACTTGCTAAACATTTATTAAACTTACAACACTTATTAAACCTAGATTTCGGTTGCAGAAGGTTAATGTTTTATTTATGGGGAACTATATACGCTTTTACCTTTTTTTATATATAAGTTACCAGAGGGAATTGATCAATTACCCATGCAAAGGTTCAAAACATTTATTAAGATTAATCTCATTAAGAATGCATTAATAACTATGTTAAAGACAAAACAAAATTATATGTTAATTTTGTCGATTCAGTTAATTTTTTTTCTAAATGACGGACATTTGGGGGTGAAAATGCAAAAAAATACATTTAAAAGAAATATTTCAACAAATAAGATGCTGTTGGATCCATGGAAACCACGAAAGTGACATCGGCTAAATAATTTAGTAAAAAGTCAATAGGTTGGATTTTAGATCACAAATGTAGTTTACAAAGTTATTCGTGTATTCTTACTCCATGTACCAGGGGAGCTTTCATAATTTTGCATGTGGTATTGAAGGAAAATGTTTGTTTTTTTTTTATGATTTCACTTGTTCATCCGATAAACTTCAAGGGGTCGGAGGTGTGAGGTTAAAAAATAATGAAAACAAACGCAAATTTAATTTGTCGCTTACTATTTCCGAGGTCAACAGCTCACAGGCCAAGCCGGCCATGCTAAAAGAAATACATACTATATTTTATGAAAGATAAGATAAAAGATAAGCGGCCTTACTTATAAAAAAGTAAATTCTGTTTAAACACTGAATTTAATAAAACTGTTTAGTAAATTCAGTGTTTTGTCTTGCTTTGACATTTGACATTTTGTCGACGTGTGAAAAGGACAAAACACTGCTTAAGCTAAACAGTGAATTTATTTTTTTATAAGTAAGGCCTAAGATTTTTATTCATAATATTCATTACATGTTATTGCAGTGTTAGATTTTCGAAATGCCAGCCTATTTTAAGACACTGATTTGAATATTTCGATTAATAGATGTCTCATTATTTTTAAAATATTTTTTTAAATTAACACTCCTCGTGACGTCACTTGCTCACAGTTTTGAAACGGTTGTAGTTGAGGCTGGTTGTTTCCGATTATTAAACAAAAAATCTATAATATCGATATTTGTTTACGTTCCGACTGACATCTGCGTTATGACGGGAAAACTGTTGATATTTGACAGTTTTACAGAACAGCCAACTGAACGGCGAAGGCAATTTGAACAAACTACGGCGTAGAGTACAATTGAAGTACATTATGTTTTTACGGATATTTCAGTAATCCTGTTATATTTTTTGTTGGGAATAACGGAATTTAGTTAGGAACATGATTATATCGAAATGGTTTTCTCAGTTTGGTACTTTTTTTACATGGCCTATAAACGCCTACTTTCAGGCATCTTTTGTTTCTTGTCGCAACTGTGTAACGGAACCTTCAAGGCGTTTGTAACATGAGACAGAAGATGCCTGAAATGCGTCTAGACAAAGAGTATAGAACGAAATAGAAAGAATATAGGGTGTTGTTTTACGCCCGACTCAGGGTGATTATTACACTACACTGAAGCAACAGCCTGTATAGATGGCTTGGTGGAGTAGTAATCATAGACAAAGTTCACGCTCCCTAGTTCAGTATAATAAAGCTCGACTATGAACTATGCGACGAACACATCCGTAGTCGCTTATGAGTTTAATTTGCATAAGCTCTGAAGTACATTATTGTTTCGCAAGTCGCTGAATGTGATCCGTTTAAGCTCTTTGAAGCTCGTTATAAAGCACACTGTGCCTCTGCCAGCTCATATAAGAAAAGCGTAACGTAACGGTTTTGTGGGTGATATGACATATAAAGGGTATCCAGGGCTACTCGCTTTGATGAAGTTATGGGGTCTGTCACTATTAAACTTACGCGTCGAGGGCGAGAGCGAGCGAGGGGCGGACGGGAAATCGCGTTGCTCGGGGATGCCAAGTTGCTTTGGCAGTTCCGACTTTAGGTGGCACTTTTTCCGGTGCCTCTCTAATATTACTGAAGGTTGGCAGTCATCTTCGAACATCCCTCTCGGTCTTGACATAACAGAAATACAAATGAACCAGCTTATGCATTTGAGTGCCAGTCAAACTCTGAGTTGCCAGTTAATGAAGAGCACATATATCAATTATCTAATCAGATAATAACCACTAAGGCTGTGCTGTTCATGATTAGCTTGATCTTTGATTGACTTTGCCTAAAGGTAGGAGCACACCCTGTCTACAGCCATCGTATTTAATTTAGTTATACGAAGTTCGGAGGACCTACAAGGCCAGTGGGCAGACCACCAGCCCGATGGTCTGACGATATCATCAAGTCATCGGGATCCCACTGGGTGCGATTAGCGCAGGACCGGGGAGATTGGCACTTTAGAAAAGAGGCCATACAGCAGTGGGTCAACGTGGGCTGAATATGATGATAATAAATATAATAATAATAATACCTTGGACACTATATTACACACATTGAACTAGCCCCAAACTAGGATTCCCTGTATCTTGGGTACTAGACAACGATGCACATATTTATATAGATAAATATTATACTTAGATAGATAAACAACCATGACTAGGGTACAAACATCCATTCTCATCAAACAAATATTTGCCCCCACCGGGACTCGAACCCAGGACCCTTGGATTCGTAGGCAGGGTCACTGCCGACTCGGCCATTCGGGTCGTCAAATGATGATTATGATGATACGAAGTTCTATACAACCACGCACATCTGTCAGTGTCGCCCACCACACCAACAGGCCTTCGTCGACCGGAATTCAAATGACAGCCGCATTGATGCCATTAGTGCAAAAGGAATAAATCGGGGCAAGCTCATCGCCGCAGCTTTGGCGATATCAAGGTTTCCTCACGGTATTTTCCATCACCCTCAGGTCGTCCGTGTGAAGTAAGTTCTTAATACACGAGAATATTTTAAATGACCCCAAAATATTTTTTTCACCAAATGTAAATGATCACCAAAAGTAGCAGAAAATATCAGATCAAAATACTGCGGTAGCTTAAGTGAATGGTAAAGGGGGTGAGCGAAGCGAACATGTAAGAACAACAAAAAATACCTAAAACACAAACTTTAGGACACAAAACATAAAAAGAAGTTTGGTGATCATTTATCCAAACACAATTTGGTGGTCGTTTACTGATTCTGGTGGTCGTTACGAATTTAATGGTAGTAAAAAAAGGTGCTAACCATGAACCTAAAACGCACCTATTTTAGGTACATGGTTAGCACCGGATTCGGGCCCGCATCCCCTGCGTAAGAAGCGAGCGTGTAAGCACTAGACCAAAAACTCAAAAAAACTCAAAACTCAAAACGTTTATTCTGTAAATAGGCCACAAGGGCACTTTCACATGTCATTTCATTTCATTTTTTACAGAAAATTTGGTATTATTATTTGTATCATATTATCAGAAAAAAAAAGTACTTAATTATTGTTTCTGAGAGATGTAAAGAGTCTCAAATGTCATAATAAAATAATTAAAATATAAATAACAGAGATGTATAGTCTCTTTAGTGAATAATACAATGATGATAGGAGATGTAAATGGTCCCCACAGTCAAGAGTTGTATAATTAAATTAATCTTTGGAGGTGTAAAAGGCCTCGAAGTGTCCAGTAAAAGAAACTCTGGCAGTGAGGATGCTCACAATTAATTAGAACAATTCAGTCCCAAGCATTTTTATCGTCTATGTACTCTTTAATACTGTAGTAAGCTTTAGAAATAAGCCTTTGCTTGATGTATTTCTTGAACTTATTAATTGATAGATCTGTCAAAGTGCTTGGGAGTTTATTGTAAAATCTTACACAATTACCCTTGAACGAGTTTTTTATTTTATGGAGCCGAGTAGTGGGCACTGCAAGTTTGTCCTTGTTTCTAGTATTAAAGTTATGTATATCACAGTTTCTTCGAAAGTTAACAATGTTCTTATGGACATACATAATATTCTCGTAAATATATTGACTATGGACTGTCAATATATTTACTTCTTTAAACTTATTTCTAAGAGAATCTCTATTATTCATTTTATAAATCGCACGAACAGCCCGCTTCTGCAGCATAAAAATAGTATTTATGTCAGCAGCACTGCCCCAGAGCAGAATACCGTAGGACATAATACTATGAAAATAACTAAAATAAACTAATCTGGCTGTTTTTAAATCTGTCAAGTGACGGATTTTCCTGCATGCAAAAGCTGCAGAGCTCAGTCTGTTCGATAGCTTATCAATATGTGGACCCCATTGGAGTTTGGAATCCAACGTTATACCTAGAAACACTGTGCTGGTTACCAATTCCAATTCCTCATTTTTAATTGTTATACATGTCTGATTATTTTTAACGTTAGTAGTAAGAAACTTAACACATTTAGTCTTTTTCTCATTTAATAGCAAATTATTAACATTAAACCAATTTACCACTCTTGATATGGCATTGTTCACGTGATCATCATTAGCGTGTTGGTTTCGCTTTGTTTTAAAAATAAGTGAGGTGTCATCAGCAAACCTTTGCTCCTTTGCTTTGTCCCTTCCTAGATAGGGTAATTCGTTTATATAGATGAGGAAAAGGAAGGGTCCCAATATTGAGCCCTGTGGCACGCCCAAAGAAACCAATGATCCTGGTGATCGTTCTCCGTTTACGTCTACCCTTTGTATTCTTCCGTTCAGATAAGATTTTAACAAATTCAATGACGTGTCTCTAACTCCATAATGATGTAATTTCCTGATCAATGTTTCATGACAAACGCAATCAAAAGCCTTAGATAAGTCACAAAAAATGCCTAGGGCATCTTGTGACTCTTCCAAGGCATCAAAAATACTTTCAATGAACTGAATTCCGGCATCTGTTGTTGAACGACCGCGAGTGAATCCAAACTGTTTGTTATGCATTAGCTTATTTGATTCAAAATGATGTAATAGCTGTGATAAGATTAATTTCTCAAAAATTTTACTAAAAGTTGGTAGTATTGATATAGGTCTGAAATTGGTGGGGTCTTGAGTACTACCTGCTTTGAAGAGGGGAATTATCTTACTTTGTTTCATTAAATCAGGAAATTCACCGCAGTCTATACAATTGTTGAAAATGACCGCTAGGTCAGGTGCAATTAATTCGATCAGGGATTTAACGACGTGAACAGAGAGTCCCCAAAGATCATTCGTTTTCTTAACATTTATCAATTTAAATGCCTTTACGACATCTGAACTTGTGACGTGCTTAAAATTCAAGTATGAAGCACACTCTGAGACATTATCTTTTAATATTGCAACAGCAGACAAAGGTGACGAATTTAAATACTTAGTCGTGGAAGCCGGTGCATTAGTAAAAAACGATTCAAATTCAGTTGCAACTTCTAAGCTAGAACTCGTAAGCTGTCCATTGATTTTTAGTTCGTAATCGTGACTCGCTTTTTTACTACGACCGGCCTCCTCATTAATTATTTTCCAAGTCGTTTTTATAACATCGGAACTATTCTTAATTTTACTACTCAGAAAATTACGTTTAGCTGTATGACAGTCTAATTTAAATTGTTTGGAGAACTGTTTGACTTGTTCTTTAAATTCGTCACTCATGTTGAACCGTCGTTCCTCATACAATGCATACAATGCTTGCCTGCGTTTATGCAACTCTGCAGTAGCCCACGTACTAAAGTCGTTTGAACCACCAACCACAACCGATTTTGAAGTGAATATCGCGCTGTACTGTTTCATAAAGGTTTCAAAGAATAAGTTATACATTATATTAGGAGACTGTTCAGCAGCCAAAAACGGTAGTTCCTGGGCTAAAGAGTATCTCATTCTTTCTAACCGGTCAGCAGTTAATGGCACAAACGAAATTTTCTTTTTAATGACAGGTTCTCTAATAGAATCAAATTGAAATAATTGACCTAAATGATCTGAATCCAATTCACTGATAACACCTTTACTGATTGGAATAACATCAGTAAAAATGTTGTCAATGCATGTAGCACTAGTAGCAGTCACTCTTTTAGGCTCCATAAATAAATGGCTAAGCCTAAATGATGAGAAAAGATTTATCAATCTAACGCTGAGAGTAGTTCTTTCTAACAGATTAACATTAAAGTCACCACATATAATTAATCGTTTCGTACTGTGTGATGAAATAGTTAGGACGGATTCCATTATTTTCTCGAACATTTCAAAGTCGCTCAAGGGTGGCCTATAGACACATATAACGATGAACTGTTCTAATTCCACAGCTGCAAGTTCTATAGTTCGTTCAACAGATAAGGAAACAATGTCCTTACGTTCCTTGAATTTCATATGATTGTTTAGTATGATTAATGCCCCACCATTTATTGAATTAAGTCTGGTGAACGAACTACCAACCTGGTGATCTTTAAAGCTAAACATAATTTCATTAATAGTTAACCAGTGCTCTGTTATGCACAAAATGTCAATTTTATTACAATTTAAATATAACTCTATTTGTAGATCTTTGCCTCTAATACATTGAATATTCTGATGAACCAGGCTTATATACTTAGCATGTGAGCTTCCCTTATTCTTAGGGTTTTCTAATATACTAGAACATATGTTGCCAGAGCCTGGGTCCTCTGTTGTCTTATGAACTAATTTAAATGCATCCTGTTATTCTGGTCTGATACCAGATTCATATTAGGCTGCTCAGTAAAAGCAGAGTTAGAAGCCAAATTTTTGGCTGTAATGTCATATAAATATAATAGTGACATAGCTATTTGTTGTTTACAATAATTTGAAAGGTAAAATGTACCTTTAGTCATAGTAAAATAATTACTAACATAATTGTTGGTGTCAATAATATCAAACTTATTATTATATGTACATAAATTGTACATAGTTATATTCATATTATGTCTATATACATTTTCATTTTGTGTCAATTGGTTGCAGTAGGGAAATGTGAACAATATATTTTTTTTCACACTAAGACCATTCAATGTTTCATAAAATTTTATTAAATTATTTTTGTTCACATCTCCCCTATTGCCCATGAAAATTATCAGTGTGGCACTGGCTGTGATAGTGCTGTCATTCAAAATTTGATTTATAATATTATCTACAGTGCTAAAAGGTGAGCAATTACTAATAACACTATGTCCCTTAGAGTATGAGTGGAGTGCTGAGCCCATGCCACTTCCAATCTCATCACAGAACATTATAATATCAGGTGTTGTGGTCATATCAGACTTGGCAGAACTATTATCAGTAACACCTTGTGTTGGTAAACTGTCACACAAGCCCGGAGAGTTGCCCGCTGTCAAACAACCACCTTTCTGCTCACAGCGACAAGTATGGTTGTTGGTCAGCGACTCAAACCGCTCACAATTATGGTTCATTTCTTGAATTAAATCATCCATAGCCAATGAGTATTCATTTATAACTTTCTCAGAGTTCAAATATGCACTGTTTAGTGATCTCAATGAATCCTCCAAGCTTTGGATTTTCAAATGTAAGTTTTGTGTGTCAGTTTCATACATCAACTTAGTACTTTCTAATTCTAATGCACACATATTCAAATCATGTAATAAGTTTACATTTTTCTTGCTTACTTTTAAGTTTTTAGTACACAATTTATTATGTTTTATTAATTTCTGAGTTTTCCGTATATACCTATTTATTTTAATGTATTTTTTCAGTTTGTTATTGCTGCAACTTAATAACCTTGATGTGGGCAATGTGTCATTAGTTAAATCAATGACATCATCAAGGCTTCCAGTTGCAACAGTAACCAGCTGCGGGCTGATCCCTACGACTTCACTGTAGAGGCTCTGGGTCTGCAACGCTGCGGTGTTTTCCTTCTCCTCCTGGAGTGCATGTATTTGTTCATGGGCATCGAGCAATGCTTTCTCCAGGGAATCAATCGATTTCAGGGCTTGCTCGTACTCTGCACTACATACAGTGAAGCTATCTACGGTGACCTGCAGCTTGTCCCGCTCAACAATTACATCACTACATTCTTGTTCTAATACACATAATTGTTTCTTTAGCTTATCTCTACTTTCAAGTACTGATAATAGCTCTTTCTCATTTTCCTCCCTTTCACAGAGTAATTCGGTGACCATTTCCTTTGATTTTTTTTAATTCTAGTAAGGTAACTTTGAGCTTGTCATTTTCCTGCTGTCGGGAGGCGACAGCAGCAGCTCTGCGGGTCATCATGGTTACAGTTGAGATAAGAATCAAGGAATTGCACACCAAAACAATGCGAAATTACTTACGTGGAATAGTAACGTTTTTCAGCGTTTGCACATCACTAATTGCTATGAAATATATTTTAAACGTTGTTAAATATAATAATTTAACAATAAGGTAACAAAAAGCGATGAAAGTGTACGGAAATAACAAATACTTTTAAATTTATAACCTGCAACGGTCACAAATTTAACATGTTTCGAGACACTAGTAAACGTCACTGAAACACACTGCAAACAATAGAAATACTTAAAATTACACTATAATCCTAAAATAACACTAAATTGGGCTCAGAATTACACTAAATCATATTAAAATATAAATTTTTCTAGGGACGTAGTGAAATCAGCTGTTTGCCGTTTGACAGCCAGTGTTGCCGTATCTAAACCTCAGCCAGCTATCTTTCTCTAGAAGGAATATAAAATGGTAATTGAGGGTCTGGTGCTGGTGTGCCACCAAGCGAGATAGGGACTACGGCTCCTGCAACGTAGCACGCCACGCGCGACACGTGTTTTTTGCTGAGTTAGTGGCGTCTAAGAATTCTTGACTCACTGACAACTCTCAAAATAGAATAGAATAGAATAGACATGTATCAGCACAAACACAAGAGTATAAAAGTATTACATGGAATAAAGTAGGTACTGTTTAAAAATAAAATATAATTCAGCAATAAAACTACCCACTATTAGTACCCATAAACATTTGTGAGGGGTTTCACTTCCATGTGCACATGCTGCGACAGCAAAAGGGTTCAGACTCAGCATAATGTCACAGGAAATCCTGTGATGCTGGTTTTCAGTCTGGGGCCCAGAAGATATAATATGATTTAAAATATTAATTTGTCCAGGTGGCAAGTGTAATAAATAAAATAAACTAAACTTAATATTGGTGGGAAGTGTGAGAATAACCTAGGCTAAGTATCTATTCTCAGAATAAATAAAATTTAAAAACAAATGAAATGTGCAATAAGTTGTGAAAGAGGATTGTAAATTGCATTATAGGAATAAATAAATAAATGTTTGGTGTGTTGAATTGTATTGTAAATAATAATGTCAAATCATAGATACACAAGAAAATATAAAATTATAAAATGTAATGCACATGTTATAATCAGGGACTGAAAAGGTACCTTTAAAAACGGTCTTAACCGGGTCTTTTTAAAGGTATCTGACCGTTAAAGTAGCATTCCGGTACCCGGTATCAATATTTAAAGTATCCAAACAAGCTTCTATGTGCGCCTCGGTTTAGACCCGCGAAGGTTAGCAATTCTTTCAAGGGTCACTGCATTCTCTGCTACAATAAGATACCTGTGGAGATTTTGAAATTTCCATTTGGGCAATTTAAAAAGTATGTTAAAGCGAATTTGTCGAAAAAGGGATATTACATGACGGGACGGTATGGGGTTAATCTAGCTCAACACAGACCTTGCTGTTAATAATCGTGTAATGTTTTTTTTCTTATTTGTATTAATTGCTCAACCAATTTTTAAAAGAGATCTAAAAATCAATCTGTGGGAGTTTGTACGCCTGCTTCTCTCACAGTGGTCCACTGTAGGGAAGAGGCAAAAAATGAAGTTTGCTAAGTATATGTAAATATCTACAGTAATAAAGTACTTTGACTTTGACTTCCGTCCAAACGGTACCTTTAAATAAAATTACCTCAGTAAATAACATTAGACGCGATAAACGCGGCTACCGCTCCGGTTGTGCGGATACCTTTATTCATAGGATTAATTAGTCGTCTAGCAATTAGGTTAACTAATTGGTACTTGCTATCCCATTGTTAACTGGGGATGAAACCTGTTGACATGTAGTTTTAGGATCTTGATTTACATATCACTTGAGAATACCGCGATTTCAGGTACAGTAATCAATGGATTTAGAAGGGCCAGGCTGCATACTAATTACAAGCTTTATTATTTAGTCTCACCTGCCCTGGGCTCCGTCGGTCCGTCTGTAATCAATTCTTGCAAGTTAAATTTAAACCGAACTTCCGATTTCTGATTGAGCTGAAATGTTGCATGCATACGTATACCTCGCGCCACGAGTTATGAGCGATTAAATGCGCAGTAGTCACTTTTCAATACCTGTATATATGCGCAGTAATTCCCGAGAACGTCGCCCAGAGCTCTTAATTCGTGGCGCGAGGTATAAATTGGATGACAATAATTTTATGATATGGAGCCGGAACAGTCTTGACAATTAGTCTGGTCCTATATAAGTTTCTTACTTTTTAGGGTTCCGTATTTGTAGGTTCTATTCTACAAGTAATAAAAACTTATTTAAAAAATATAATGGTTATCGCTCGTCTTATATGTAGGCTGGCGCAGGCCAAGTCCACAGTCGCGAAAAATGAAGTAGCGAATAACTGGCTAAAGCTTGGCACAACTGTTCCTCTGCTACCCCGTATGGGACAAAGCATGACGCTATGTTATGTTAAATTAAAACAAAATAAACAAAAACATTTCTCCTTTTGCCACACCGGGTAGCATGATACCTTTGCACCCACGTACAGATCTCTTTCGCTCAGAGACCTTAAAAAATGCATCGCGAATTTCAACTGTATAATAAATAAATAATAATGAATAGATATTAGGGTACAATCTTACATAAATCGAACTAGGCCCCGAGTAAGCTCAACAAGGCTTGTGTTATGGGTACTAGACGACGATATATTTAATAGAGATAAATACATATGTAAATACATAGAAAACATCCAAGACTAAGAAAAAAATACTCATGCTCATCACACAAGTATTTGCCCTTACCGGGATTCGAACCCAGGACCGTCGCCTTCGTAGGGTGGGTCACTACCCGTTAGGCTAAGCCAGCCGTCAATTGGTCGGTCGTTATGCCATGGTAATAGTGTGCAACTGTCCAGACGTCAACTCCTACTTAGCAAAAAAACTAGCTCGTGATACATCCATCTCTCAATTTATCTACATAGCATTAGAACGACCTCGCTAAAAGACGTCGTAGCAAAAAGACTACTTTTTCAAAAGTACTGTCAGTAATAAAAACATTTTAGGCATGTATACTTAAAGGCATGTATATTACTATGTAGATAATGTGAGAGATGGATGTATTACGAGCTAGTTTTTTTGCTAAGTAGGAGTTGACGTCTGGACAAGTGTGCAAGACCTATGTAAATCCATTGTACTGCGGGTGTCTTATCCGAGCGAAGGGGTGGCAACTGTAAAATCTAATAAGATTTTTTTTGTAGGTGACTACTCACTGGACATTCGTGACGTCACATTGGATGATGACGCCAAGTACCAGTGTCAAGTCAGCTCTGGATCAAGAGGTAAGCACACTTTATTTCATATAAAAATACTATTGGATCCGATTCCAGAGGTATCACAACTAATAAGGCTGAACTCACACGGCCGGAATGGCTTCCTGAATTCAGAATATGACATCGCCTCACACTTGTCTCAAACAATCGGATCGATCGGTATTTTAGATTATGTCAGATTGATAAAAATCTGAATTTGTATGGAGAACAGGAAAATAGGAAAGATGAATTGATTTTATTGTCACTATCATTTTTAGGGTTCCGTACCCGAAGGGTTCCAAACGGGACCCTATTCTAAGACTCCGCTGTCCGTCCGTCCGTCCGTCCGTCCGTCTGTCACCAGGCTGTATCTCAAGAACCTAGCTAGCTAGAGAGTTGAAATTTTCACAGATTATGTATTTCTGTTGCCGCTATAACAACAAATACTAAAAAACAGGATAAAAGAAATATTTAAGGGGGCTCCCATACAACAATTCTTTCAATACCACATACAAACTTATGGATGCACTTGGTTACGTACATGGAGTGTGAAAGTAACCGCACCAATAACTTTGTAAACAATATTTTGCTGTGTAAAATCCAAACTATTCACTCCACACCATCGCTTCCATTGAACGGTGTTACGGAACCCTTCGTGCGCTATTTAGACTCGCACTTGACCGGTTTTTACGTATATCATGTCGAAGAAACTGCAAGCATTAAATGTACCAATAATATTCGATGCAAAATTTCGCTTATTTAAACTGACAGTGGATAGTTTGGCGCGAAAACGGTCCTATAGCGGAAGTGACGTAATTTGCATTGTCAGTAAGGGACATCGTCACATTTTTTCGCATAGAAAAGGAAAGGGAGACTGACTGCTAACTCTGTCCCTTAGTAACAAAGCAGAGTTCCGTTTCACGTTACTTTAAACTCGTAATTTTTGTTGAATCGCTAAATAAAATAAATAGTTTAGGTCTAAAATAGTTTAGGTCTCAAATTTTTATTAAATGTGATACACATCTTCACTGAAGCTTTTCTGTTGTGTGCATTTCCGTGCGTGTTGAATTCATAATCTGGATTTAGATTCAGAACTCAGAAAGGTGTTCCGGCCGTGTGAGGCTAGCCTAAGATCGGATTTCAAACAGCCAGTTTAGTTCGTTTAGTTAGTTTTGACGCCTTCTAAATAGGTTGGCTGGAATTCTAGTTAGAATATATATATATACTGAGTAAACAAGGAAAACAAAAGAGCACTACATAATTAGCAACTATATCATAAATGTGCTGACGACGTATTCCCATTCCAATACCCAAAGCCGCAGAACAATTGTTAAGTCCCAAATCAATCTCAGAGCGCGCGATTCAACTTTACAATACACTGATTGTACGGCGCCGTAACAAAGGAGAGAAAGAAAAAGCAAACAAATGAGCAATCGACCTACTTTCAGAAGATCCAACAAAAGAAGTAATGAAGTTTCTGAACAAAACTTCAGTGGGAACCAGGGAACAACATTTATTATGAAATATTGTTTCATGGGTTAACCCTGGGTCAACTTTTCTTTATAATAGATATATTGCATGATCTAAAATCATTTGAAACCCGCTGGAGGTAAAATTACAGGTTTCTTCAGTGCAAGAGTATAGTTTTTTTTAGAACTAGTGTTCTGCAAATTTTGATACGCGGTGCAAAAATTTGTAATGGAGTTACTGCGTGTAGGTCAACTTAAATGGCACGGTGTATAATAAGATTATGTTTGTCTTAAAATTTTCAAAAAATAAATATGCTAAAAGATATTGTGTTACATGTACATGGATCCTTGTCTGCCTAACTAGTTAAAACTGTGTCCAGGGGAAAGGTTCTTTTTTAATGAAGGCACTACATAAAAGTTTATGAAATAAAGCTATAAACACGAAAATAAATTGGCCACTTAAATTCGAATTACCAAAAAACTATTTTATTAGACGACCCGAATGGCCGAGACGGCAGTGACCCTGCCTACGAAGCCAAGGGTCCCGGGTTCGAGAACCGGTAGGGGGTTAATATTTGTTTGACGAGAACGGATGTTTGTACCCTAGTCATGGTTGTTTATCTATCTAAGTATAATATTTATCTATATAAGTATGTGTATCGTTGTCTAGCACCCAAGATACAGGGAATCCTAGTTTGGGGCTAGATCAATGTGTGTCAATAGTGTCCAAGGTATTATTGGCCAATCAAGGAATGATAATATTAAACAACCCTCCAAAGCACAGCAAAACACCTACAAATAAAAGTAAAGGGGCAATTACTTAAGCCTACATAATACGTATTCAGATTTTTCGAAATTAAGAGATCATGCCAAACAAAAATTTTCCGTTCTTAGTTTGTTTACCAAAAGGGTTATCCAATAAGGATTGACAAGGCTTTCATGGTTCATTGTTAGATATAACTCTGTTCTACCGACTTAACTCTTTAAATGATAGAACCCTTATTCATTATAAAAGCGACTTTCACTTGTGTAAGTAAGATCTTACTTAATTTTCCAAGGATCACAATCTATTCATGTATTAATATTATCCTTTCAGATCTTAGAGCTATTACCAGCGCGTGAAAATAATAGATTTGATATGCTGAAACCGTTATTGTGACATATTTGAGACAACTCACAGAGCTGAAAGCGGTTTATTAATATGGGTCTAAGACACTTACGTGAATTTATAATAAACCCACGAATTGCTAGAGGTTCGATTCGATCCTTCAGAAGCGAGGGTCCTCGTCTATTCAAATGCTAACGAATTGGTTCATGAAATTCATTTGCATATTCCTTTGTGAGATTCAAACCAACTGCGTAACCTTTTGATAAATTCAGCCCGACCATTCATTGTAGAGAGACCTTAGAGTTCTTATCTTTCAAAGTCGAGCTCTTATGATGTATTCAACCTATTGTTTCAAGATTTAGAGTTAACTTTGTATTTCTTAAGTAATCGAGCCTCCTTTGATCGCTGCTCGTCAGACGTTAAGCAAATTTCTGATCTCGCTTTAAGTGAAACGGTCGAATCGGGAATTAGTTCGTAAAATTTCGGCATTCGTTACTTCGGAATAAATGAATATTTGCGTCGGAATATTTGGCTCAGGGGAAAATAGGAGCTGCTCATTTGCATAGTAGGTACTAATAGTGAAAAGGAAATTCAATGGACTACAATTTGATTGCGTCGACAGATAAACAAATTGAAATGAAATTAATTTTTGGTAAATACCTTGGTAAATTTGTATGGCTAATTTAAACCGAATTTATTTGAAGAATGTGATCAATAGCCTTATGTCTGTAAGCTACCTCACAACAAAGTAGAAAATCGGTATATTCACTTCGTTTTACGATAAGAGCCTTACTCCTATCTCCCAATCGTCAAATCCTCCATTCAGTCGTTGTTGCATTGCATCACAGCAAGTAATATTATTAATTAATGTTATCGCTAATCATATAATTTAGTTACTAACCAAAGATAAATGAGTAACATAAAAGTCAGAATACGGATACCTAAAGTTGAATATCATCGTCGCGTCAGTTTCTACCCTGGACAGGTCACCTGATTTGCAATCGGGCGATATGTCGCCGGCCATAGTAGGTATTTCATAGAAGTACTAACATCGAAATTAGGACTGTCGTCTGCTGCTGCCGTCTGCGATCGGCTACAAACTTTTAAAGTTTCATTTTTATTTCAAGTTAGGAGATATGTAATATCTCAAATAAGAAGCGAAGTAAGAATAAGAAGCAAAAGTATTGGTTAATCTTTGAGTTTGCATTTGTGCAGACGGGCAAGAGTGGTCAAGTTCAATAATAATAATAATACCTTGGACACTATTTACACACATTGATCTAGCCCCAAACTAGGATTCCCTGTATCTTGGGTACTAGACAACGATACACATACTTTTATAGATAAATATTATATTTAGATAGATAAACAGCCATGACTAGGATACAAACAGCCGTTCTTATCAAACAAATATTTGCCCTCAACGGGACGCGAACCCGGGACCCTTGGCTTCGTAGGCAGGGTCACTGCTGACTCAGCCATTCGGGTCGTCAAATATTGCTTTATGCAACTTCAACTTTTTTTTATATATTTTTTTTATAAAAGTTCAACACAACCATTTGACTATATCTGTTTCAATGTTGGCATACAATTTTTAGGGTTCCGGGGATGGATTACTCTATGTATAGTAACCTAAGCTGTCAGCGGACTGTATTGCATGAACCGCAGTAGGTTGATAGTTTTTTTTAAAGAATATGTATCTGTTGCCGCTTTAGCAACAAATAATGAACTACACGCATTTTGAAAATAATGGTACCACAGTATTTAACCTTTCTTTTGTGAATTCGACTTTCACTTGAATGATTTTTTTAATTCACCTAAACAACTAAACAAAAACTCAAAATAACCTTTGTCCGAGATCTCGTAAACTTCCGTTCACGAGAGAAAAATAAAAGCAGCTCATTTACATTGCGCTAATAGTGACAAGGAAACTTTGTTTTTATCAAGCCCCACAATGAAACGCTGCTCCGGGCAAAACTGCAACTTTCCACTATTTAACTTAGCAACTTAGTTCAGAAAACGAAAGTTCCCTGTCAGTTCTATGAAAGTTTCAGTCCAAAGTTTGCGACATCATTGTCTTTGCATTCGCTTTAGTCTTGAAGGCATTTATTTCGTTGTCAATTCGAGTCTGAGATGTAACGGGGTAGTTTGAAGTTATGGTTTGTCTAGAAATCGGGATATTACGAGAATGGTGTGACGTTTGAAGACAATAACCCGAGACTGTATCTGTGATAGGTATGCCGATTCGGAAGGCGATTGCAATTTTGAAATTACAATGTCCCAACTAGCGATTGGGTCATTAAAATCCTTCAAAAATCAGTCACAATCACAATCAAATTTCTTTCAATGACTGCTCGTGTCGAATGATTGTGATTTGAAGTCAGAAAACATTTCGATTTGAATACGATCCGGATCGATTTCAGTGTAAAAGAACCCAGCGACTTAACCTATCCACTCGCGTATGAACACCTAGTATGGACTTGGAATAATATGTATATTTATTTATATAAAATAATTACTACTACCCACTATTCTTTTTTATTACTGGCAATACTGACCGGAAGTAGAGGATAAACGTACCTTCTTTCTGGTATCTCACACATGATTGGTCGACTGACCGTGTAAATGAAAAAAAAAACGGTTATGTGGCTGGCCGCCATGACAATTTGGCTTTTTATAGCCATTATTTTTAAGGCTATTGAGAGGGTTAACTGAGGGGTAATTCGACTGTTTTACAAGCCTAGCACAAAAATATCGCAGGCTTCAGTCGTATAGTATTGGTAACATTTTCAGGTGTAAGAGAATACCCTAAATCTCAATAAAGCTCACTGCGTTCGCCCTCCTCCTCCAAAGTGTTGCTATCTTGTCCAATTCTGTACAAGGAAATGCCTGCGAGACTGTCACACCGGAAAAGTGATTCAGGGAAATTCTCTCACAATTGTCAACAGGCCCAATATTATGCTTCTGAAGCCTGCAATATGCTTGTGCGAGGCTTTTCAAATAGTAGCATTACCCACTGGTCTCGGGTTCGCTAGAGGAAGAGTAACTGCTTATATGTACTCGTACATAAAGTCATGTTCTCGGTTGATGACGATGACGATATCAATATCCATCCATCGGAAGAAAAACATTACACATAATAATAATAATACCTTGGACACTATTTACACACATTGATCTAGCCCCAAACTAGGATTCCCTGTACCTTGGGTACTAGACATCGATACACATACTTATAAAGATAAATATTTTACTTAGATAGATAAACAACCATGACTAGGGTAGAAACATCCGTTCTCATCAAACAAATATTTGCCCCACCGGGACTCGAACCCGGGACCCTTGGCTTCGTAGGCAGGGTCACTGCCGACTCGGCTATTAGGGTCGTCACATTTTATGACGATCATCACACAAGGACTTCATTATCGAACCCTTGTTAATTTTAATTGGAAATCTGGTCAATTTCCTTCGCACCTTGTGTATAAAGCAATATTTGCCAGTGGTCCTTATTGCAATGGTCTCGAAGTTAGTAAGCTCATAAATTGCTTATCGTCTTTACGAGGGAATTCGCCAGGAAGTCGCTAGATAGCATCAATAGTGTGTATGGACAAATAATTTCCGCTCCTTTTGAACATATAGGAAGGATTCGTAGGTAGTTCTTGCAGTCGCGTTATGAATTTCATCTCGCTGTAATGAAAATAATAATATAGTTAGGATATTAGGTACACCCACGTACACCTTTAGGATTTGCGGGTATTATTATATCATTCGATTATAGTAGTCTATGTGACTGCTACATAACTGCATAATGGAGGGCATTTATACTCGAGAGTGGGTTTATGAATCGAGTCGAAGGCGAGTTTCATAATAATATCACTCGAGAGTTTTATCTACACACATATCATAAGCTCTCTTTGATGTGTTCAGGAACCGCATGTTCGATCGGTATTGGGTCATTGATCATTGCTCTGTAGTTGTTTAGCTTGTTCTGTAGTACCAATTTCACAGACAAACTAGGGGCGGCACGCAAGCGAGCGTCGGCGTTAGAAATTTTAATGTCATTATTTGATAAATTTTGGTACATTATGGTCATAATGATCAATATTCGGATAAGAAATGAGTTTTTACCAAGAAGTTTATCATTAAGCTGATCGTAACGTGTGGTTTTTGGACGCAGTAAAGAGGGTTTATGATACGTGTGTAGATAAAAGTTATTATACGTTGTGTCATGCATGATACCTTGGCCTAGCGTTATTCGCACATCGGAAACGATCGTGCGGGTAGCAACACGTGGTTGGGACGTGTACTGGATGGGTGTCCGTTTCTATTTTGACGTTGAATAAGATAATTTATTTATTTATATTCAATGAAAATAATAATCTGAATCTGAATCTGTCGCATTTATTTCGGGCGCTTCCGTGTTTCGGATGACACGTTAAGCTGTAGGTACCGGCTACTATCGCAACTCGGTGGTAGTAGTCGGAAAGTAGGTCAGAGGCGCTGATAGGGCAGCTTGAAAATATCTGACAGTTGTGCTGCCCGACACCCTTTCATCAACCCGCACTGAGCCAGCGTGGTGGAGTATGGCTCAATCTTACTCGTAACCAGGTAAAAGGCTCGTGCCTCTCGGTGGAGACATTAATGGCCTTCATTATTATTGGCAACAAATATAAAGACCACTATAATTTGCAGAAAATACCAGGGAAAAATACTGCGGTAGCTTAGGTGAAGGGTAAAGGGGGCGAGCGAAGCGAAACCTCCTTTATCCTTCGTGTTAGGTTGAACATGTAAGAACAACGAAAAATACTTAAAACATAAACTTAAGTACACAAAACATAAAAAGGAGTTTGGCGATCATTTATCCAAACACAATTTGGTGGACATCCATCCATTTTGACAGTCATTTCGAATTTATTGGTAGTAAATTTTCGAATTTTTAGGTAATCGTTTAAACACAAGATATTATTATTTAATACGTAACACTGGTGAAGTGCGAATCGGCCTTTCATGCAAATTTTTGCATTACTTATTTCAATATGAAACTTAAAACATAAACATAACATAAACATAAACATTTACATTCAGGCACTTACATCGCTTCTGGCCCCACACTAGGATACCCTGTATCGTGGGAACAAGAAACAGCGACATCACACAACATCCAAGATCTAGAGTTTTTTTTCTGTATCCTCAGCCGGGGATCGAACCTGGGAACTCTTGCATGGTAAGCAGAGCCGCAACCTCAGCGCCACAGAGGTCGTGGTACTTTACCATCGTGCCAGAAATAATGCAAAAACACGTCTCATTAAAAACTCGTTTGGATCTTTATTTTTCCACTAGAAATGCACACTCTGAAAGTTTTAACTCTAACTCTTAGGGATCATGAGATACAGCCTGCTGACAGACAGACGGACAGAAGCACCGTTTGGAAAGGCTTATGTTTAAACGATTACCAAAAACGCACCTATTTTACCACCAATAAATTCGAAATGACTGCCAGAATGGATAAATGTCCACCAAATTTTTTTTTTTTTTTAAACTTTATTTTATTTTTTGTTGTTCTTACATGTTCAACCTAACACGAAGGATAAAGGGAGCTTCTCTTCGCTCACCCCCTTTACCCTTGACCTAAGCTACCGCAGTATTTTGCCCTGATATTTTTTGCAACTTTTGGTGTTCATTTATCCATTTTGGGAAGGAAAAAAATATTTTGGTGATCATTATATTTGTTGCCTTTTGGAAACCTTTAGGTACAGAACCCTTAAGCGAAATCTATGTCTCTATTACGTGTTTACGCTTAGAAAGATGTACCAATTTTGATGAGGACATTTCTTATGCAAAGGATTTTGCAGGCTTCGCAGCGGCGTAATACCAGTTTTAGCAACCTTTGGCACGGAAAGCCGTGGGCCTGGGATGGTTTGTTTTGATACGTTTTGATTAAATTATACGAGAAATAGTGATTTTAAGAACATTGATAAATTAGTATTAGAGGCAGGTTCTAGTTGGGACCTGGGAGAAAGAAATAATTACCTTTTGTCGCGATATAAAAACGCGAACGAAGTCAGTGGCACCGTGGGATATAATAAAATCTATATAAGAAGGTCTTTCATAGAACACTTGTGTTGTTCGTCTCCTTAGGCCTTATTTCGTTACAGAAACTCGAATACCTACTTCTTCTTCGCGGCCTTTGGTAAGTTATGACGAAGTGCTTGTTAGTAAATTGGTTTTGGGATCGTGATGGAAATTTAAATTTTAGACGTCGCCGATAAATTATTTTGTGACAATTACAAGCTTTTGTGTTATGGATGATTCATGACGATAGTGCGAGTACAAGCATAGTTATAGATGATGTAACAGAAAGGTTTATTTTAAGGGGTTGCAAGGACATAATTATGTCAGCTTATTGATAAGCGATACGTAAATGTTACTAATATAGTAAAAGATAATTTCCAGGATAATAGTAATTATTTATAATATAATAATAATAAATGTAGCCCATCAATGTCCCCACGGAGGGGCACAGGCCTACCCGGAGACGAGTAAGATCAAACCATACGTCAACGCTGGCTCAATGCGGGTTGATGGAGGGGTTTTTCGACCACTACCAGGAAGAGGTAGTAGCCGGGACCTACAGCTTAACGTGTCATCCGAAACACTGAAAATCCGATAAGGTTTTTAAGGTAAATTAATTATCTCCTTGGTACATGGTCTGGAATCGAACCTGCATCTCCTGTGTGAGAAGCAAGCGTGAAACCCTTTAGACCATGGAGCTAAAATAATTATGATCATCATCATATTCAGCCCACATCGACCCACTGCTGGGCATAGGCCTCTTCTCTAAAGCGCCAATCTCCCCGGTCCTGTGCTAATCGCACCCAGTGGGATCCCAACGACTTAGTGATATCGTCGGACCATCGGGCTGGTGGTCTGCCCACTGGTCTTATCGCTCCCCGTGGCCACCACTCTGTGAGTGTTTTAGTCCACCGTCCGTCTTCCCGTCTAGCCAAGTGTCACGCCCATCTCCACTTCAATAACGTCATCCATTTGCTTACATCTGCGACCTTCGTTTGCCGTCGGATTTCTACGTTTGTCACACGGTCAACGATACCCAACATAATTTTAATATAGTTAATTATTAACCCTGTCAATAATTATGAATTGTATGGTCACTTCCTGTTCCGAAAATGTTAACTGTTCAAACATACCCGCTTCCGTTTTATTTCAAATGTATAATGTTGGGATATTTCCTATTTCTGATGTCAGAATAAAATAAAACATTAGGATAGTGTTGGATGAACTCTCCTCGGGAATTCGTTGTCCAGCAATAGACCCGAAGGGTCGAAGTGTCAACTTAGTGCAGTAGAAATTTAGTGTGACAATAGGTTATAATGTATCTAGCATGTGAACAAGACTGATCTAAGTGTAATGGAAGCGCTTTGTGCGTTGATATCTATCACATCATCTAGAAGAATAAATCGCAAGATAGAATCCAGTGGTCTTTTATTTCAATTCTGAACTGCTCTCACTATGAAACGGATGTGATCGAAGCATCATTATTTTTCACTTCGTCATACAGTTCCTATCACTTTAAAATATCGGTGGTTTTAATAGATTTTCAGTCTTACTGATACAAAAATATACTAATTAATTAAATCATTAATAAAATTAATAAAATCCTTACTAATAAAACAAAATAGTCAAATCGCTTGTATACTGCATGCGTAATTGTAGTTTATGTGACTGCTACTTAATACCTAATTATGAACAGTTACATACACTAGTTTATCTACACACATATCATAAGCTCTCTTTGATGTGTTCAGGAACCGCATGTTCGACCGGCATTGTGGCATTGATCATTGCTCTGCAGTTGTTTAGCTTGTTCTGTAGTACCAACTTCACAGACAAACTAGGGGCGGCTCGCAGGCGGGCGTCGGCCTTCGAAATTTTAATGTCATAATTTGAAAAATTGTGGTACATTATGGTCATAATGATCAATATTCGGATAAGAAATGAGTTTTTACCAAGAAGTTTATCATTATGCTGGTCGTACCGTGTGGTTTTTCGACGCAGTAAAAAGGGTTTATGATACGTGTATAGATAAAAGTGCATAACTAATTGTCTAGAGGAACATAGCATAGTCTAGTGAGTGAATAGAACAACGTAAGAGAAAAACCGGTCAAGTGCGAGTGTAAATCGCGCACGAAGGGTTCCGTACCACCGTTCAATGGAAGCGATGGTGTGGAGTGAATAGTTTGGAATTTACACAGCAAAATATTGTTTACAAAGTTATTGGTGCGGTTATTTTCACACTCCATGTACTTAACCAGGTGCATCCATAAGTTTGTATGTGGTATTGAAAGAATTGTTGTATGGGAGCCCCCTTAAATATTTCTTTTATCCTGTTTTTTAGTATTTGTTGTTATAGCGGCAACATAAATACATAATCTGTGAAAATTTCAACTCTCTAGCTAGCTAGGTTCTTGAGATACAGCCTGGTGACAGACGGACGGACGGACGGACGGACGGACAGCGGAGTCTTAGTAATAGGGTCCCGTTTGGAACCCTTCGGGTACGGAACCCTGAAAATGGCCGTCCACTCCGCCAACAAAGGTGTTGACTTTTGATAATTTGATTTGTGTAAGGTATGTTGAGTTTGCATTGCCGACCAGCATAACCTAGCGGGTAGTGACCCTGCCTACGAAGCTGAAGGTCCTGGGTTCGAATCCCGGTAAGGGTGTCTTGGATGTTTTCTATATATTTACTTGTGTATTTATCTCTATTGAATATATCGTCGTCTAGTACCCATAACACACGCCTTGTTGAGCTCAGTATGGGCCAGTTCGATTTGTTTTAGATTGTCCTCTAATATTTATTTATTATTTATTACATGGTGGATGTGCGACTTTTCCATATTAGAAAACTGGCCACCTCAAAGGCGGAGAAAACACATAAAACTCCATGATAAGCAATAAGTGCCTACCAAATCATTAGGCCGAAGTATTTTTATAGAAAAGTACTATGATACCAAAATGAAAAATGAATGCATAATGCAAATAAACTTTAGAACACACAGAATGATGCGAATCAAAGGGAAACGAACATCTTAATATCTCTTTAGAAATATAGGTAGAATTTATGTATTTATAATTTATATATATATATAATATTTATTTATATTTAGAATGTATATTTTATGTATGTAGTATATTGAGTTGTAATTTAAGGTATGTTGTACACATAGGTCTACCCGTGCTCTGTGATTAACCTTTCTCGTCCTGACATGGTTTGCTGGAAGAGATTTCTTGTTAGAGATAAGCTCGCCTTTGTACACTATTTTAATGTATATATTGTCAATATAATTATTTGTGTGCAATAAAGAAATTTTGAAATTATGAACATCACATCCTCACGCACCGCTGCACTACCGCAAGTACCAATTAAGTTAAGTTATACTTAAAGTTGTGTGTTATGCCAGGGCAGTAGAAAAATCGGTCAAGTCCGAGTACTCGGTGCGGTACTTGCTTGTTCTGCAAAGTAATTTGAAAATGGAACGTAGTTTTCAATGCAGACAATGAATGAATGACTTAAAGACTAACTTACATTCACTCTTTGAACGTAAGTAAGTAGGTCTTTACGAGCAAGGCAGGTGTAAAAAAATAAAGGGGTCTATATACAAGAGACGTGTACACTTTGCGTTTTTAGCATGGTGCGGTGCGCTGACGGCAGATGGACAGACAGACGGATTGCGGAAGCATCGTATGGCACACAATATTGATTTTCCATTGTTCCAAACGGCTGCCTTCCTAATGGCGTCGATCTTAGTGGCAAAAACCGACAAAATGCCGTATTTTATCATAATTAACTAAATTAAACAAAACGTAGTCTCCATTGAACATACGGCAATATTGAAAAGGAACGAAGAGTACGGCATAGGTATTGCCTGAGGATGTTGGAGCAAGGTTGGAGCAAAAGATTTTCAATTTATTAAGTAAATGAAAACATAATTTAAAAACTCACTGCGTGGGAAGTGGCCACAACTGCTCCTTGTAAGAGGCGAAATTACATGGCTTTTAGGGTTCCCATGGTGAAATTAATATACTTATTATATTAATATGATCATCATCATCTCATCCTGTCACCCCTCACCAGGGGTATAGGGTTTTCAGTACAGCTTTCCATTTGTCCCGATCTTGGGCCATCTGCTCTAGCTCCGCCCAGTCTAAGCTCACAGAAGTAATCCATCGCACATTGAACGCGCGTGAACGCAGGTCGCATGTGGCAGTCCTATTTTGCGATCTGTCAAAGGCGTTTGATGTGGCATACCACGCAGTAATTGCGGCCAAGCTGGTCCACTATGGAATTGTCGGCCCACCGCATTCCCTTCTCACCAGCTTCATGCGAGACAGATCGCAGATTGTGGTGGGCGACCGAGGCACCGTCAGATCCGATCCTCTTACCACGTCGATAGGTGTCGCGCAGGGCTCTTCCCTGTCCAACATCATGTTCTCTCTGCTTCTCAACGATCTCCCACAAAACATAAATACTGCCGACGTATTAATGTACGCTGATGATGTAGCTGGAATAGTATATGCACCAGACCTGGTCATGCTGGAACAGAAACTTAATATCACTGTCGCTAAACTCTCCGAATGGTTCTCTCGAAATGGCCTTATCCTAAACATTAAGAAAACCCAATTCATGCACTTTCAGCTGGGAGTAAACCCCCCACGAAGAATGTCGGTTCAGGTTAACGGGGTTCCTATATAACAAATAGATGTCGCGGGATTCCTCGGGTTTCAATTGGACAGGGGATTGACCTGGGAGGCGCACATTGACAGGTTGTGTCGAAAGTTGGCAAGTGCGTGTTTCGCGCTTCATCGCCTTTCGTGGACTGTCCCAAAGGAGGTTGTTCGGTCTTGCTACTTCGCGACCGTACACTCTCTGCTCCAATATGGCGCAGAGCTTTGGGGGCGCGCCACTGATTGGGAGCGCGCATTCAGGATGCAGAAGAGAGCACTAAGAGCCATCGCGCGAGTGCCCCTGGACACACCCACGAGGCCGCTGTTCAAATCGCTCCATATCTTGACTTTACCGGCTGTGGTAATATTTCAGGTGGCTGTGTATGCTCACCAAAACATAGACGCCTATCGCGCCCATAAAGATGTCCATAGGTATGCAACACGCAACGCCAATAATTTGGTCACAATCTCCCGCCGTCTGACGAAAACATGTAAATCGACACATGCGATGGGTCCGTCAATTTACAATAAATTGCCGGGGCACATCACATCCGCTCTAAGTACCGGGGCATTTAAAGCCAGACTAAAGCGGTGGCTTATTGAGCTGACGCCCTACAGCCACGAGGAATTCGTAACGCACTCACGATCTAGGTAAAATTTATTTATAATTAGGTACAGCCCCCTCTACAGGTTGTAGCCTTACTTGACATTTGAACTACATATTTTTTATATTTTTGATGACCATGACATATTGTACAAGATTACTTAAGACTTATTTTTGCTATTTTTGTATTGATATTAATACCAAATGACATGTAATACTAACCTATTATGAATAAACGTCTTATGTCTTATGTCACAATGGCCGCCTTTTTCTTTTTTTTATATTTTATTAATATGATAGATAATTATCTAATTTGCTGAAAAACTATACAATACGAGAATTATTCTTATAGTTAGGATCAGATCATAATAAATAAATCTTTATACATCGTAAAAAGTAATGAACCACGAAACAACCACAACACAAAGTCTAAAAATGAAATGTTGTCTACTCTATCAACTTTACTTTCGTCATATTTTGTTACCGACCCGCCATCTGATCATTACCCAGTTAACAGTTACGAAAAGAAGACAACTATTTCGTCAATACCATTACTGTTTTGCACCGAACAATGAGAACCCTATTTGCGGCATAGCTTTATAAAAAAAAACTATTTCAAAAAACTCTTTAGAGAACCCTGCAGCCGTGACGCCTATTCACGCTTGACCAGTTTATCTGAACTTCCAAGAAAATATACGAAGGAAATTGTCTATACATCTGTTGTTTGGTTCCGTAATTGTATTGAAGGCTCATGGAAGATTAAGTAGGGCAGAAATTACAGTATTGTTTACCCACCCGAAATTCTTCGGAGCGAGATAGCTTATTTATTTAATGGCCATATTATAGTTATTTGAGGCTGGTTATGGAAGCAGTATGGCCGCCTACAGTGTATGGACGATCGATGTAAAGCTACTTAGTCTGGCTTTTTACTAATATTATGATGGGACGATTTCAATAGAACAATAACATCAGGGCAAAATGCTGCGGTAGCATAGGTGAAGGGTTAAGGGTCGCTTCTCTCACCCCCCTTTATCCTTCGTGTTAGGTTGAACATGTAAGAACAAAAAAAAAACTTAAAACATAAACTTGAGTACACATAAAATATTTAAAACATAAAAAGGGTTTTTGCTCATCCTTTTTTGCTGTGCAATCTATTTTTGATGTGTGATTAAATACTAGCCGAAAAAAACAGAGCTTTTACTAGCAATGCTCTCGTGTTCGAGTTAAGTGGTGACCGGCCGCAAGAAATAACGACTTGTTATAAACAAAATCTGCCTATGTAATAAGGCAGGCGATGGGCTAGCCTCTTTTCAGGCAAAATGCATTCTTGAATATCTGCTAAACGTGAGCAATCTTGTGCCTCTGCCATCCCGTATGATAAAAACCGTGACGTCATGTTTGTTTATTTTGTTTTGTTGATGTATCAGGCGAAATGATAATTCTTTCGAGTACGATCAAGATGTCCTGGAATTTTGAAATTCGGCACATGAGGGGAAACATCTGTAAAAAGTTCATTGATTTATGATCAAAAATATAATAAAACGCCGAGAAATGTCGTACGGTAAAGTAAAAATAGTCGTACTGTACTTAGCTGACATAGTTATTATGCTTTCCTGTGGGTAATATGCGGGGTACCGTATGACTTTTTTTTGGTCCGTCGTATGATAACTTTCTTTCTCTCATATTGATCGATATGTCATTATCGTTAGAACTCAGTAGGTTAATCTCTTCATATGAAGTTTCTACAAGAACGAATATTATGAAAAAATATAATCTATATAGTGCTTTATTACTGCGGTGTTACAAATGCCTATCTTAGAAGCGTCTTTCCCGATAAATGAGACACTTCCTAAATGTCGAAAAAATTTATGGTATCTTTTGCCTTTAATATGTTAGTTTGAAAACATTATTATTGTTATGCCAGTGAGAATTGTATAAAACCTCGATAGATTTTTTTCACCTTAAACCATAGATTATTATTATTCATCACGAAAGAAACCTCTTGATGACTAAATCTTCCTATTTCTTAGGATATAAGAACAATATTGCAATAAGAATATCTTAAAACTGTTAGTTTTGAAATTAAGAAATAATCCGTGATGGAAAAACATCGTGTGGAAACCTCCAATCTCCTATCTGCGGCGAAGGGCCAGCCCCCTGTCGCAAAAAATGGAGTATCGAATAATTGGCAAAAAGCGGCTACAATTGTGCCTCTGCCACCCCGTATAGGAATACGCGTGACGCTATGTTTTGTTACGTTGAATGTAGTTAGTAATAAAATATCTACATTTTGAGTGCCATTCCGTAATGAAATTTTAGTCAGGATTTCAGAATTGCAGGAATTCCGCTCATGATATGCTGAGAGAATGCGATCCAGACAGCACAAAACCCATGAATTTTTGACATCTGCAACGAAAAATATTGCTTATAATGTATGCATTAAGTAAATGTCATAATCGCATTCTAAAAACGGCCGAAGTGTAACTTATAGCAAGCAGCGTTCCAAATTACAGACATGAACCATAGTAGCGGTAGCATACCGTTACCATGGGTACCATGTATGATTCGGTTCGCAGTAGCAGGCAGGTCAATGGCCGCTATCGCAGTTCTAACGCATATCTACCCACTGCAGCACTAAACATTACTTTTCATCCCCTTCATTCGAAAAGTATCGATTTGTTCCTCGATTACCGGGAGCAAAGTAGCTCTTTTCTCCTAGACTTTTTAGCGGGCGGGAATGAGATTTGAATTTGGAATATGAATCGTTGTAAGAAATCGAACGTTAGTTGTATATTCTAGGGTTAACGTTGCCAGTAGTTGGCAGTACGACACGGCGCCTCAGCATAATAATAATAATTAAAAAAAATCACTGATATACGGTTCCGTAGAAATTTAAACTAGTTGTCCTGAGAAAACAAACCTGATAGTTTGCCTGGGAATATAAAATATGCTCAATATATACATTGTTTTTAATCGGTTGCAGCCTGAGCAGCCATTGGACAGCTTATTCATCAGCAGTGTGGACTTTTACAGTCCACCCACCCTCGATCGAAAGTCTTTCTCCAAATATTCTCATAATTTTATGTTTTCATATTTTTTTAGCAAACAGTCGACGTACAGAAAAATGTTGTAACATATACATAGATTATTAATAATATGATATAATTACTCGTATCGCACGACTACACACATGCTGCACAGAACTATCCAAGCAAAAAGTAAAAAAGAAACAATATTTTGACGGGACAATTTTGTTCCGGAAATTAACTGAGAGCGCTTTTATTTCCGGTCAAAAGAAGTGCAAATACCTCTCCAATATGCGAGTGTTTGAGGGAAAGGCCACAAAATTTAAAAATAACATATCCCTTGACCCCAGCAATCTCTGAGATACTCTATGTAGGTGTGTAGTGGTAACATTCACACACACACACACAACCACAGCGGGAGATACCCTATCTAATATGGTGGTGGGGTGAGGAAGAGAGGTGAAAGCTTGCTCACACACCAATAAACCTGGCGAGACGGTGTTTTTAATTTAATTTTATTTATTTATTTATCCAAAACAAAACTTATTACTAATTTTTCCACATATGAGCTCTCCGCGGAAACCTTATGCGGTTTATATGCGGAAAGTGAGATCGCTACTGATGCGTCTTTACAAACTTACTCAATTATTTATACTTATATCTACCTAACTAATATGAAAGAAAAACAATTTGCTCAATGCTGAGCCTTGTAATGCTTTTGCAAAACATATTTTCTTTTTTTGTCGCACTCTAGGCTCTTCACAATATCTAGAGGCAGTTCGTTTAAAAGCATAGGAAGCATGTATTCCCATTTACGTTGGCCATAGTTTACCACAACGCCTTATGCCGATTCAGATTAGGAACCTAATTTGATCCGCAAAATTACCGTGACCGTCTTAAAACAAGTCTTGGTATTAGGTAAATAAAGCCCATTATGGTGAATTGGAATGGAAATGGTTGCCATGGTGATGTTTTTGTTTTGAACCTAATTTGAATCGGAAAAGATTGTGGTAACCCCCTCAAAATTGTTTATGTGAAGTTCTTAGCACTTCTTGGCTACTTATTGCTGCAAAGATAAACAAGATATTTCTTTTAGTTAACTAAATTGTGCAGTTGATATTTGTTTACTGCACTTATTTTACTATCTACTACTACTACCAAGAAATGCACTAAGCTATCACCATTAGCGGAACAAACTTTTGGTATAAATATACCGAAAATGAGGTCAATGTTAATTCATCATAACACAGAACCCTAGAAGCGTCTACTGGCCGTGTCTTCGACAAACACTGTCCAATAACCTAGATATTAAGCTATCGATACAACTATTGTGTTTCCCGATACCCACCCCTGAAGCCAAGGAATAACGATGTGTGTTGATTGCTTAAAGGCTTTTGACACCGTAATTTTATACTTTTTTAAAGGTTAAGGATTGTGCCCCTCGAAGAGGACACAAATGGACTACATTTATTATTTATATATATGTCACCGAAAGATAGTCAAAACCGTTAGTTGATAAAATAGCGTTTTTTTCTCGTTAGTTGGTAAACTATCTACAGACAGTAAATTGTAGCGTACTGCTTACTATAAGGCGCGTTAGTTGATAAACTAACGGTTAAAACCGTTATATTGTAAACTGGTTTAAACTTGAATTGTAAACGAAATACCAGGGAAAACACTGCGGTTGCTTAGGTTAAGACTAGAGGGGGCGAGCGCAGCGAAGCCCCCGAATAGTCTTCGTGTTAGGTTGACATGTAAGAACAAAAGAAACGTAAATTCTAAACCCTGATGATCAACTAACGCGTTAGTTTATCAACTCACGGTTTTTACCATCTTACGGTGAAATATACGTAACGATACGCGACGGCAACGAAACCTAAAAAAAAACTATCGACATCTTGTCTTTTTCAGCAAAACCAGTGTTAGTTTTCGTTTTCGTAAAAATTAAACTGTTTATCCTCTTACAGGTGAACCAGCTATAAGGTCGCGATATGCGCGCCTAACTGTGCTAATACCACCCGAAGCGCCCAGGATAGTGCAAGGGAGTTACCTCTCTACGGTTGAAGACAGTAAGATCAAATTGGAGTGCGTCTCTGTGGGAGGAAAACCACCGGCCGAGGTGAGAATATTCATTAATTTTTGGTGGAGTGAAAATTGAAGTATGTACTTTTTGTACGGGTTTTTTGACCATTCATTGAGCTGCCGTCGATAAAGGTTATATCTATTTATAATTGAAGGACCATTCGCAAATTGTCATTAGTTGATATCTACGATCATATTTAAGTCATGAAGGTCTTTGGCTATAACTGGATGGAACCATATTATTGAAATGCTCACTAGTCTAAAACGTTACGTAAGACGCTGTATAATATTTACCTCTACATACGACAAAACGACATCAAACTCAACAATTTACATTTCCCCCCACATATTCTCATCAGATCTCGAGAGATTCCCAGAAATCCGCGCATAAAGGCACCGCAAAATACACCAAGCATCATTCTCTTAACATCAGGTCTCATATTCCACTGAGTTTCATTCTAATCCCTCAGAATGAACTCTGAATGAATACGTCACCGTTGGGATCGTAGACAATTAGAGGTTGAATTGAAAACGGCAGAGGAGACAAAGAGACAACGCGTAAAGCTGCAACCTTTGTATCACAAATGGGAGACTTCGTATCATAAACACAGATAAAACTGCGTTACTCCCGCTCTAAACGATCCTCTGGGTTTCGAAGATTACACTGGTTTAAGTATTACGTTCGAAACGTACTAAATTCTGATTTGAAATGAGATCTGGAGTCTTCAAAGTGAATTGTGGGCGTCTTATCTTGGATGAAATGTCTCGCGAGTCTTTAGTCTTGGCTCGTCAAGTTTTTGAAGAGGTTTTAATAGTGCCATCTCGAGTTGGAGATAATTTTGTTAGTCGTTGAATTTATTACTTTCGACGCCACTTAGTCGTGCTATTTTCTTGTTCAAGTTGAAATGTTTTTTGCTGGGAAACTTCGCAGACTCTTAATTCTGATTTTGATTTATACGACACCTTTATGGGAAGATTAAATGTTAGTATAAGTACGAAGCTGGATACTTTGTACACAAGTACCAGATTAAGTTAAGTATTTATGTGTGATAGAGTAATTCAGTGGCAGGAAAGCAATGGAAGCGGGTTGCGCAGGACCGTACCGAATGGCGTGTGTATGAGGAGGCCTATACCTGTGCCTATACCCAACAGTGGGTCCTCTGACAGGCTGATGATGATCATGATGATGAGTCATTCGAAATGTTGAAGTTTTCTTCGCATGCTACTGTTACTTTATTGTATTTTATTTATGTTTATTGTATGCAGTTTGCAATCTTTCTTCTATGATTGGATGGGATAAGAGGATTGTAAAATATATGTAAACATATCCAGCAATGCAACAGTGATGGACTGCCACATGTTAGTTTGATGCTAATGATTACAACGATGATGATAATTGAAATGCTGTGGATGTAATGAATCGGACTGCTTTGTCACGAGCGCAGTTATCTTTCAGATGCTGCAAAATCATCTAAAACATATGCTGTAGTTATAGGCCTTATGATTTGGTGATAATGACAAAATACCTTTGTTATAGATAACTTGGGTGGACAGTAACGCTGGTGTATTGACTCAGGGAGTCAACTATACTGTGGAACCCCTGTCGGATGGACAACGGTTTACGGCAAGGTAAGGATGCAACAAAACTTTATGTTTGGAAGCAACATAAAAACGGATAAATCTTTATTACCTATAAATTAAGATTTGAGATTTCATAGCCTAACTGCAAAACAATAAACCCCTTTACTGGCTGTTGTTACCCACAAAATAAAACACTGAAAGTAAATAAAAATGGGAATATTCCCTGGACCTGGTGAGGCATCTTCCGGTTTGGCAGGAGAAGGCATAAGATAGGGACGTGCGGCCTAAGAGTGGGGAAGCCTTTGCCTAGCAGTGGGAAACACTACAGGCTACATAAAAAAACAACACATATCTAGTAATGACTTTTCCTATACATCATGATGATAAATTATCATGTATAGTGATCATTATTATGTTTGTTACAGATCCGTAATAATAATGACTCCAAAGCAGGAGCATCACAACCAAACCTTCACGTGCCAAGCACAGAACACAGCTGATCGGGCATACAGATCAGCTACTATACAAATTGAGGTAAGAATCATTTGGCCCAATACAATACAATACACAAACTTATACTGAAATTAGATGTAACATAAACTATTGGTTCTGTGTGAACAGTACACCTCGCGAGCCTTTCGACATACATATATACTTAAACATATTGTCATGACTGGGGGACAAAAGGCTTTATTATAATGCGATACAAGATCATTTTTCAAAACAATTTAAGGAAGAAAGCCTTTATTTAAATTTATTATTTTATATATTGTACACATAGGTCTACCCCTGCTCAACCATCAACTTTTCCCTTGTTTGCCTGGTTTGCTGGAAGAGATCTCTTATTAGAGATAAGCTCGCCTTTGTACACTTTTTTATGTAACTCTTGTTTTTTGTTTGATTTGTGTGCAATAAAGAAATTATAATTATTATAAAGCCCAATTTGAAATTGAATTTCAGGTGCTTGAATTTTCCGATTACTATGCAGACTAGGGGCATAATTTTTGGCGATTACTCGCGTTTCCTTGGTCCTAGAAGAACAAATCTGGTGCCACCGGGTTTGTCTTGTGAAGGCGGAAAGAACTGCGTAGTCCCCCCCCCCTGCCGCTTCCACTTCCCCCATCCCCCAACTTCTTGAAGTTTCTGCATTTTCTTTCAACACCATATACAAACTTATGAATGCACCTGGTTACGTACATAGATTATGAATGTAGCGCATCAATAACATAGTAACGCCATAAGTCCGCCATAAAAAAAAATTGACTCGAAAAAAAATCTATATAAATAATAAATATCGAACCTGCTCACAAAATTTCACCAGAATCGATTGAGAAATGCGACCAGTAGGCGAGAACAGAAAAACACAAAGACAAATGTAATTTTGGTCAATCTCGAAACTGGACGCTTCGCTCGCTCGGTCAATTATTCTGGCGCTTTAATTTCGCTATAGAGTGTCATTAGAAGCAAACCTAAAATCGATATAAGAACAAATCATAGCGACACGTCTTATCCCATAGGGAGTGGCAGAAGCACACCAAACGCCCACGTTCCGCTTATTATTTATTAGAGATTTATTAAATCAATAAAATAAAATAGATTGGAACACTGTTTCCTAAATGAACGATAACCTGAAACATTGTGTGCATATCGAAAGCTCCGCCTTTTCTATCGCGATACCAAATATACTCGTAAATAAACATAGAAAAGGTAAACTATTGCGCCCCTAATAATAAATGCTCAACGTTCCCTGTATTGTTTTTGTCTGCTACTTTTGTATTCCAGGCACGCTTTTTTTTCTTTTCGCTGCCCCTTTTTCTTTGTGGAAGCGCGGAGGAGGAAATGTGGGCACAAATGGGTTATTGCCTTTGGTGTACTCGATGACGGCATTGTCGATTCGTCAACAATTTTCTTGGGGAGCATTAACCTTCAGTTTCTAGCACCGAAGTGAAATTAAATCGGGTAACTGGAACAATATCAATTATAAAATTTACTCGGGACGAAAATTGTGATTCTCGAATTGTAATATCCTTCTCGAAGGACGTTGTGTAATGAGAGGTGAATTAATCTTTCACTTGACACACACTGATTACATAGCCCAGCTGAGAGACAGTGACAGCATGAATCTGACAATTATAGACAATTTGCAGTAGAGAGAGTTTCGTTTACCTGAGAGATAACCACTTGAAAAACAAAATGGCTGCCGTCAGATACACTGATCTTTTACGAATCTCTTTAGAAAATATGGCTACAAACAGCGTCGGAAAATGGTACATTAACGCTTTGAGATGCGGGTAGTTTTACAGGAAGGAAGTTACTTTGTGTACAGATAACTCCTGAGGTGACAGACCTGAATCATGTTGCGTGCTTCCGATACAAAAGTGGGGCTTACCGTCCCATCTGTCGTGTTTTCCGTGACGTCTTCACAAGCATTGGAAGTGCTGATGATATTTTAAGCGCGTATTTTTTTTCGTACACCGCTCTGTGTGATTTCCATTTGACTCATATCAGCCTCAATCCCGACATACCTTAGGTCAAATAAGTAAGTAAGTTAGGTAAGGGTTGACCATGGGACTTAATCAGAAAATAAGACAAAGTAATTTATTGCACAAAACAGTGAAAACAAACCAAATATAAAGGAAATAACATGTACAAAGGCGAGCTTATCTCTATCAAGAGCTTCTCTATCTTCCTGCAAACCTAGAATGGCGAGGGAAAAAAAGAAACTAAAGGTTATTAAAAATAGTAATAAAAATAATAAACTACTTACCAATATCTACATAATACAAAAAATAATGCTATGTTTAAATATGTAACATATACATAAATAGTAGATACAAATAAATACTAATACTTATCATGGAAGAGGAAGATAGTGTTCTTTAAAACGACTTTTAAAAGTGTGAATTGACGGTCCGTCGCCGATGTATTTATATTGTATGCAAATGAATATCGAAAACAGAAAACCTCAGTTAAGTTAAATGCGAGTAATAGAAATACATTAAAAGCGTTAATGCTACCATGCATACAAAAACCAGCTACAAGCTCGCATTTTCATGTAGAAAAAAATGAGAGCCCCACAATCTAACACATGGTAACATGAAGGTCACACTCTAACATAATTTGATACATGGTGTTTTTTATTACTATGTTGTTGTGAAATGGGCATGGATTATTTTAAGCTTCCTTTTGGTTTAAAGTCCTATTTGGTTGATACATTGTGTATCTCAAATGCTGTGAAATTACTACTGATTGAAAGACACCATAGATCATTATAATGGTTAGAGTACATACATAGATAGAGATACATATACTTACATAATGATCATGTCATGATAGTCGAAACCGTTAGTAGATAAATTAACGCGTTAGTTGATCAACTATCGACAGATAGTAAACCAGACCGACAGTGTTTAGAATTTATGTTTCTTTTGTTCTTACATGTCAACCTAACACGAAGACTATTCGCCTAAGCTTTCGCAGTGTTTGCCTTGGTATTACGTTTGCAATTCAAGTTTAACCAGTTTACTATTTAATGGTTTAAAGCGTTAGTTTATCAACTAACGTGTCATATAGTAAGCAGAGCGCTACAGTTTACTATCTGTCGATAGTTAAGCTTAGTTGGTCGAGAAAAAAAAAGATTAGTCTATCTACTAACGGTTTTGACAATCTTATGATGACATTCATATCATAGCACATCTTTGAAAGTACCTAGCGTCAAACTTTATACCAACCTTCTTTGTATCTTTGTTAAACTAGTTAGGGGCAGTTAGAGCATATCTTGATATGCAATATTGGAGTCTTTTGGGATTCTAGATAGAAAGTTTTCATTAAGTTAGGCTCTAAGATCTTTATCGTAGCTAATGAAGACCTTAACCCTCTGCTATCTTTGAATATCCAAGTTTACCTGAACAAGGTTGTTAAGGTAGCTATTTGATTAACTTAGGTAGCCAATACTGATCGAAACTTGCAAACTCTCATTTCTATGTATTTTATACAGAAGACTACTAATATAAAATAACATATAGAGGTTTTTATTAAAATCAAAAAAAAGTAGGCACTTCCAATCGCATTACTTCAAAAAATAAGACACGCATTATAGAAATGGAAAGAAAACCAAGCAACGGACTCATTTTCAAGTATTCTGAAAAGCAGGTTTCATCCCGACTAATATTAATTTTATGAAATGCGTCCGATACAACCTTTGCATGCGAGAATCGAGATATTCGGAAGGTATCGATGCCCATCTGACCGTAAAAAGTAATTGGGTTGCCAGTAAAAAGGGCTCCCAAGTTTACGGCTATCGAAAAAAAACATGATAAACAGAACGGCCTTTTTTGTCGTCCTGGCCGGAATAATAATACTTTTTTAACGGACTCTTTGGTGGGCGATATAAGTTTAAGAGCTGGACGCAATATTAGTCTAGCTCGTATTTATGTTTTTTTTTATAGTCCGTTGTGGATTCAGGGTACGATAATAAAATTGGGCCACGGTATTATCCAAATCGTTATATTTCTGGTCCGATATAATTTTAATACTAGTCACACTCGCACTTCGCTGTTTTTTATTTGTGTGTCTGTGGTGAGCGTTGTAGCATAAATACGAATATTCCATCGCATTCGATTCTGAATAGATCATTAAAGAAATATAGGCACACAGATACTTTGCTTTTGGCCCCACACTAGGATACCATGTCTCGTGGGAATCTGAATCAGCGACGTCACAAACATGTAAACATACAAGGCCTGTGTTTTTTTCCCTAGCCGTCATTTGAGCCCGGGCAGCTGCATCCTCCTTAGTATGCCATAAGAGTCAACGATATGTTCGTGTAGTTCTGGCAACATTTATTGGGAGCCTTTAATTTATATTTGTGGGTATGCGTATGTTCCATGCATTCTTTTAAAAGGAAGTATAAACGAAAATTACTCCCCCAATCTACCGTCGACCATCAAAAGTTTTCCCATTTCGTAATTATATTCATGCATTTGGATTCCGCCATGCTAACCCTACCCGACCGCTGATTATGCGGCTTTGACGATATCTGGGATTACTTTCGTTATTTTGCTGACCACAAGCTAATAGCATGAATTTCACGTCACATTTGCAAAGTGCAGAATATCAGATAGAATTTTAGAAAAAGCATCGGAAGTTAGCGTTGTTTTAATCTGCTGGAGCTTTGTTTTTAACTTAAACAGTTTTTTCTTTCTCTATTCGATATATTCTGGTCCACTCTTAACTTCCACCGTGGTCACAAGCAGTGTTCGATTCCAAATCGATATTCGATCGATGGTTTCTGAACGGCCATTTTGAATTTGACGTTGCTGCCAACCTAGCAGTTTTTTGACAACGGACAGACGAAAGCCCTCGTAATGTAAACGCGTTTTGGTTAGGGTATTGAAATTAAATCGCAGGCCATCTGGAATGTATTCGGGTTTCCCTCAGGATTGTCTATATAGCTGAGTGTGTTGTGGTTCCCCGAACCAGATAAAGTTCGCATTTACGTGGCCGATTGGTTTTTACCACGTAACATAACCTGTGTTGGAACACTGTGCTCATTGAAGCTGGCCCGCCAGTCATAGGAGGTTGGCTGAAGAACCTGTCTACCAAGAAGAGCCTAGGGTGCACCCGGGCCTTGCAGAGAGACAGGAGGTTGACGGGACCGAAGCACAGACCAGGTTAGATCGACCCCAATTACTTCAGCTCGGTGAACCGCCGACGTTCACACTTCTTGGCAACTGATCGTTACACTACCTCGTAGCTGATGGGCCCCTACGAGGTCATTAGGTGCTGAGAAGCCTGAACATTTTGGTAGCTAGAGCGTGGCTTCCTGAGATTTGCAGCCGTCAAGGGCTCCAGGAAGGCACGATTTGGGACTATCAATCTGTAGGTATAGGCGGTTAGGTACTTGGTTGTTCCTATATCCACATAGATTGGTAGTATTGTAAGCTATAAGTCTATTGCTGGTAGTAGATAGACAGATATTGAATTGAATTACCAGTTAGTCAATCTATTAGTGGTCTAGTAGTGCTATTGAATGAATGTTTGGTTAACATAGGTAGTTACATCTATTGATAGCAGGCTATTACATTGTTTTCAGTTTATAGCAATTTATAACTTGAACTAATATTGACTATCTGTGTGTGTTTTAATGATAAAGGGAAACTAAATTGTATTTACAGAATTTATATAGATATAAAACTCGGTTCCTATTGTTTAAGGAAAACAACATTGTTTAAGTTGTGGTTTAGGGTTCCCTGGTTTGGGTTGTAGACTGGAAGGTCCAATAAAATTGAGTTACTGCAAATTGTGAGTAAATATCGTTCCGATCATGTCGTTATCTGAAATCCAGAAGGGTGTTTCTAAGGAACTCAGATGGTTTTCCTCCGCACACGGTCTGATAGACCGTTTAGATAGGCATGATGTGGTATTGGAGCGGTCTATGGACGTTAAGGAACTTTACAATAGGGTGCTCGAATTGTCCGCGCAGGCGGAATCAGTTGATGGTTGTGCACCTGACAGGCTGTCACGGTTGATAGGGGATGTCGACCAATGTATGGAGATGGCAGCTGCTATCACGCAGAAGGCTGCGGACATACGTAGACAGCGCGAGTCCAGCCATGGTGGTGACATTGAAGCACCTCTGCCGCTTCAGGGTTCGGGGTCCAGGTTACCTGCCATAACTATGCCTACTTTTGACGGAGTGTCCGGTGAATGGATGAGCTTCATCAATCTGTTCGACAGTTTGGTGCACATGCGATCGGACATTACCAAGTCTGTCAAGATGGCTCAGCTGGTGGCAGCATTGAGGGGTGAGCCTAGGGAGCTGGTCGCTCATTTGACAGTTACGGAGGGTAACTATGAAACGGCCAGGCAATTGTTGGTCAGACGTTACCATAACAAACGGAGGTTGGCCGATGCCCAACTGAACCGTTTGTTTAGTATCCCGGTTGTGAACAAGGTCGGGGCCATACAGACGGAGGTTTTGAACCCATTGTTGTCCGTCACCAAGGCTCTAGAGAATCTTGGACTTCCGGTTGGTGAATGGTCGTACCTACTGTTGTACATTGTACTTTCCCGCCTACCCGCTGACGTGCAGACTCGTTTCGAACAGTCTCACGGGAGGTCGGCCGAGGACCTGCCCGCCTTCTCCGACTTGGTCGGATTCTTGGAAGAGGAGGCTCGACGGGCAGAGAATTTGGGGTTGACGGTCACCCATCCTTCGGAGCCACAGAGAGCTGCCGGGAGCGCTGTGAGTAGGGGCCCTCCGACGAGGAAGGACCGCACCAACCGGCAGTCGTATGGGACTGTGAGCGAATTGACCCCACATGGTGAGACCTGCCCATGTTGTAGGCAGATTGGCCATGCTGTGGCCAATTGCAATAAGTTCGGGGAACTTAGGGTTCAGGGACGGCGCCGGATGGCCAAGCAGCGGAGCTGGTGTTTCCTGTGCCTCGGGCCACACATGGCTAGGGACTGCACGCGCACAAAAATGTGCGGATATTGTGGTGGGGCCCACAACAATCTGTTGTGCATGAACCGGTCCGGCCAACAGCCTCCACAGGGCCGTATCCAGGGTGACACGGCATGGGGCCCTGAGAATTCGTTTGCGACTCGGAGCGCAACTCAGGGGCCAACGTCCCCACGTCCACAGGGCCGTACCCAGGGTGACACGGCATGGGGCCCTGAGAATTCGTTTGCGACTCGGAGCGCAACTCAGGGGCCAACGTCCCCACGTGCACAGGGCAGTACCAGGGTGCAGGGCCGCACTCAGGACCATTACATGGGGGGCCCTGAGTTTTCGGTTGCGACTCAGCATCCGACCCAGCGGGATATTGGGTGTGTTGAGCAGGCCGTAACGGGCGGGTGGCATGGGACACCTTCGAGCTATGCGGGTGCGGTTCGGACGCCGCCTCAGTTGTCGCCCCGCTCGTCGCCTCGTCCTCGTCGGTCACATGTGATGTCCCCCCCGCTCATGGAGCGGCCACGGTTGAATTCACGCCCACCCCCCTTTACGGGGAATCGTAGGTTGGGAATGGAACCGGCGCGTGGGCCATTTGTACAATGGGACCCTCTGGCGTATAGCTGCATACCTGATCGGTTACAGGCACAGTGGGGCCCCGGGGGTCCTCGCTAGGAATTTGCGGCCCAACCATTGGTTGCCCCCCAACCGGAGACGGTGGTGTTACCGATCGCCTCTGTGCTTGTTTGGGATTTGGCGGGCAACCCAACATACGTTCGCGCCCTATTAGATTCTGGAGCTCAGGGCTGCATTGTATCGAATGATTTAGCAAAATGGTTGGGCCTCAAGGTAAATAGGTATAATAAATCAATACGGGGCGTGGGGAATGTTACGGTTACGAATGTAGTTGGTCAATCGGTGATCACGTTCTCTCCACGTTATGACATTTTGACAAAAACATCCGTGCAAGCTTTAGTAATGACGCATGTCATGGGCAGACACCCCTTGGTGAAGTTGAATCCGGCCGTTCGATTCCTGACATCAGGACTCAAGTTGGCGGATCCCGAATTTGACACTCCAGCCCCGGTCGACCTGCTACTGGGAGCAGACGTTCTGGGTAGGTTTCTTTGTCGGATCGGCGAGTTCTTCAGCCGGACGGGTTGATTGCTGTGGATACTAAGTTTGGTCACGTGATCATGGGTCCGGCATTGCCAATGGTTAGGCCTGCCGAGTCAGATGGCATACTTATTGGCTCAGCGTTGTCAGACGCTATCCAACGTTTCTGGGAGATAGAGGAACCTCTCACCGCTCGTCGAGTCGACGCAGACGAAGAAGAGTGCGAGTTGTTTTACCAGAATAGTACTGGTCGCCTTCGTTCTGGTCGTTTTGTAACTCGACTGCCTTTCAGGGCCGATCGACCGCCACTAGGAGAATCTAGGAAGATGGCTGAGACGAGATTGATGTCGATGGAGCGTAGGATGACAAGGGACGCCGTATTTAAACCAAAATATGTTGATTTCATGAGGGAGTATGAGTCGTTAGGACACATGTCGGTATCGGGTGTGGACTGGAGATCTGAGGATCATTGTTTCCTTCCAAACCATGCCGTCCTACGAACCCCTACCGGCAAGATTCGAGTTGTTTTTGATGGGTCAGCACCTACCTCGAACGGGATGTCCCTGAATCAGTGTCTACATTCGGGACCCAAGTTGAGTCGTGATATTTCGGATATTCTCACGAGCTTTCGGAGGCACCAGATTGTATTTGTCGCAGACATTCGGATGATGTTTAGGCAAACGGTAATTCATCAGGCTGATCTCTCGACAGAGGCTTTCATTGCTTGTTTGGATAGGTTTGTTTCTCGAAGGGGACTTCCAACTTTGATCCGCTCTGATAACGGCACTAACTACATCGGTGCGGAACGATACTTACGAGAGATAGTCAACTTTTTGAATGTAAATAAAGTGGATATTGGAACGGCCCTCTCCCGTCGGGGTATACAGTGGACCTTCAGCCCACCGATTTGCCCCCACTGGGGTGGGATTTTTGAGGCCGTAGTTAAGTCAGCTAAGACGCACTTGGGGCGTATAGTAGGTCAGACCGCGCTGACTTTTGAGGAGCTCGCGACATTGTTTTGTAAGATCGAGGCCGTTCTCAATTCGCGACCGTTGTGTCCGCTCAGCTCGGATCCAAATGACCTGGAGGCTCTGACCCCAGGCCATTTCTTGATAGGACAGCCACTTAACGCGTTGCCCGAGCACCCCTTCGAGGGAGTGAAATTGTATCGGTTGTCAAGGTATCAGATTTTGCAGCAGTTTACTCAGAATTTCTGGAAGCGTTGGTCGCTCGAGTATCTGCATATCTTACAACAGCGCCTTAAGTGGACTGACAAAACCAGCCCCCCTAGTGTTGGTGACCTCGTTCTGGTTAAGGATGCTAACCTACCGCCACTACGTTGGCGCAGGGGGCGCATTGTTAACTTGTTCCCTGGCAAGGACGGGACCCCCCGGTCTGCAGAGGTTCTAGTAGGAGGCTCGGTTCTAAAACGAGCGGTAGCAACGTTGTCTCGGCTGCCCGTAGATTAGGGGACAGGTGGGTGCCTGTCCGAGCGGGTGATTGTTCGATTCCAAATCGATATTCGATCGATGGTTTCTGAACGGCCATTTTGAATTTGACGTTGCTGCCAACCTAGCAGTTTTTTGACAACGGACAGACGAAAGCCCTCGCAATGTAAACGCGTTTTGGTTAGGGTATTGAAATTAAATTGCAGGCCATCTGGAATGTATTCGTGTTTCCCTCAGGATTGTCTATATAGCTGAGTGTGTTGTGGTTCCCCGAACCAGATAAAGTTCGCATTTACGTGGCCGATTGGTTTTTACCACGTAACATAACCTGTGTTGGAACACTGTGCTCATTGAAGCTGGCCCGCCAGTCATAGGAGGTTGGCTGAAGAACCTGTCTACCAAGAAGAGCCTAGGGTGCACCCGGGCCTTGCAGAGAGACAGGAGGTTGACGGGACCGAAGCACAGACCAGGTTAGATCGACCCCAATTACTTCAGCTCGGTGAACCGCCGACGTTCACACTTCTTGGCAACTGATCGTTACGCTACCTCGTAGCTGATGGGCCCCTACGAGGTCTGCTGAGAAGCCTGAACAAGCAGACACCCGCTTATTGCATGAGCGTCAAAAGAAATTTACCATGTGAATACGCCAACCCTTTAAAGTCAAAAGTACATCACTTTAGATATTTACAAATATGCGTTGGACGACCGTCGGCGAAGGGCAAAGAATAATAATATTAATACCTTGGACACTATTTACACACATTGATCTAGCCCCAAGCCAGGATTCCCTGTATCTTGGGTTCTAGACAACGATACACATACTTATATAGATAAATGTTGTACTTAGATAGATAAAAACCATGACTAGGGTACAAACATCTGTTCGTATCAAACAAATATTTACCCCCACCGGGGCTCGAACCCGGGACCCTTGGCCTCGTAGGATTCATCAGCCAGGCAGATTCTAGAATCCGCGGTCCTTATTTACGCTTGCGCATTGCAATATTTTACACCCGCAATCATTCCACAGTTTTACCCATTAAAAAGTCAGGAGCCTTTAAAATCTGTCCTTCATAATTTAAGTGCTAGCCCGTTATACGCGAATTTATTGGCGTTTTTTGCCAAAATTTTAGGAAAACCTGACAACAGTGCTTTTGTAGTATTCGCGTTTTGTTTACTGTGAGTGCAAAGTCGCTTGTTTCTGCTGCTGAATTATTTATTTCGCGACTCGTTTTCTATTGTGTGCTTGTCGGAAATCATATTTCTTTTGTTTCCTATAGCGATAGGTATTGGATTGGGAAAGTTGATTGAAGGGTCGACAGAGAGACGTGTCGAGTAGAAGTCAAAATCAATAAAATGGACATCCATTTAGTTTGCCAGGTTCCACAACTCTTCAACCTCCCAAAATTTTTCATTTTGAAAATGAAATAAATTGTTTTCTTTTTGTCTACAGGTGAAATATGCACCAAAAGTGAAGCTCATAGTGAAGAACAAAAATGCTAAGGGCAAGGTTCCTGAAGGAAAAGATATAACTGTCTGTAAGTATATCTTTTATGATAAATAGCTACTTTTAAATATAGTCAATAGTAAAATAGTAAAGAATCTTAAAATTTGTAGAATGTCCTCCATCGCTTACAGAAGACCCAGTGCAGAGGTTTATCTTAACAACAAGAAAACGTTCTGTTAAATTATTGTAATACTGACGCTGTCAATTCTCGAGCAGTCTCGCATACCATTGAGTGAAGTCCTGAATTACAGCAAGACTGTATCTAAGGCAGTCCTCACATGGCTGGAATGCCTTTCTGATTTTAACCGGAATTCAGAACGCACGGTAATGCCTAGTTTTTCTGCTCCACGGCGGTGCATTCTGTGCACTTCAATAACTGGTAATTTTCGGGATAGCAAGCATTAATGATGATGGCAATGGGGAGATTCAGGGAGACGGGGCGGACCATAAATCTAAATGCCCTCTCCTCGGGGAGGGAGTAGGTATGATATGGTTCTCCGTGACAAATTTGCACTGATCATTCTGTTTTTTTAAGACAAGTGTGACGCCAGAATTCCAATATGGATTCAGATTCTGAATTCAGAAAGGCATTCCGGTCGTGTGAGGCCAGTCTAGACGAGTACTAATAGTCACTTTATATTTTTCACAGTTTGTAGAGCAGATGCAAATCCGGGAAACCTGACATTCAGGTGGTACCTCAACGATGAACAGATCATCGGGAACCATAGTACTGAGCTGGTGAGTTATTATTATTTGAGTAACTCTTTAGAAATACTATGTTGATTTGGCTTACCTTTAATTTCTGGCATTAGAAATTATTTATATGGCTGACATTTTCTGTGATTTAAAAAAAGGAAGGAAAACAAGGCATGATTTAAATAATTATGAATCATAATCATGCTGTAACTCTTCCACGCAGGTCATCAAAAACATAACAAGAGACTACAACGAAGCGATCATAAAGTGCGAAGTATTCAATGCAGTCGGGAAGAGCGAAGAATCTGAGACTTTGGAAGTGACTTGTAAGTTACACTTTGAACTTTTCCTATGCAGGGTGGCAAATGCACAGAATTCCACAGCCAGTAATGGGAAATTTTCATAGCAGGCATTTCCAAAATGGCGTCGTGAAGGCTATGTAATTTTTTTTCTTCAACCCATGATAAACGTAGTAAATTTACCCTATTTATCTGTGTAGAGGATATATAAAAAACCTTCTATATATATACTTCTTTTTAAGGCACAAATAATAATAATAATAATAATAATTTATTCAGGTGTAAGACATGTAGGTACATAGTTATATGGCTCCCTGTCTCCTAAACTAGGTTCATCACCTGTATTTCAGGGGGCAGGCCTCTTCCATTATAGCAAGCATTACAGTGAAAATAGCCTCAATACTAAATCACTACTAAATAGAAATAGGAAACGCAAAACAAATTTTGACAAGAATCAAAGGCAACGCAAGGTTCGGTGACATTTATCGTTATTCAGCGTAGGTGTGTAATGACATAACCGACCGGGAAAGTGTTTCCTTTCCCTAACCTTTATAAATATACCGTCACCGCGTTGATTTGTCAACGTTCTTTTGTGTTAGCGTTTTGACATTTCACTCTTTCTGCTAGCCAATTTGCATTTGAAAAGGAGAAGAAGACGATTTACAATTTGGAAAAGGCGGAGGCAAAGATTGCCATTGTTATATCACGTTATGTTACCACTGCCGCTCATTTACGTAGCGTTGATTTCCTGTTAATGCAGAACTTAGTAAACCGTCTTTTATTTTATATTCTACCTAATTTACTTTTACTTTGTTTCCTATCAAAACATATGGCCCAGGTTAAGGAAGTTATGAGCTCAGAATAATAAATAAATATTAAATAGGCAATTTGAGAAATCAACTACATATATAAATATATATAATAGTAGTAGTTCATGTAACACTTTATGTTATTAGAGTGCAATAAAGAAATTATGAATATGAAATCACTGACTTGTAAAAGTAAGCTATAATATTTTTTACGCCGCTCGATTTTGGGGATTTGGAGCAAAGATTTTGTACCATCTAACCCAGTGATAAATCCAACTGGATGGTGAAAGGAAGCAAGGCTAAATTATATGTCAATTCAACTGCCCTGGTACTGGAAACTAGCCACTTGCAACTGTAACACAATCGTTTTCCGATTCAAATTAGGTTCAAAAAAAGAACCTCACCATGGCAACCATTTCCATTCCAATTCTTCGTAATGGGCATTATTTACTTAATACCAAAACTTGTTTTAAGATGGCCACGGTAATTTTGCGGATCAAATTAGGTTCCTAATCTGAATCGGCATAAGACGTTGTGGTAACCCCCAGAGCAATTTGGTTTAGGCATCGACAGTGCTTCAAATGTAAATCATCTTGCAGACGCGCCAACATTCAGAAACCTACCAAAGGATGCGGAGGGAGAATTCGGCTCAACAGTGACGTTAAGTTGTGACGTCGACGGCTACCCAGCCCCGGAGATTGTTTGGATGCATTATGAAGAGGACGGAAATATCGTGAGTAGATCTTTCAATATCTACTACTGAGCTGACGTCCGAATCGTCACCCAGTCCACATTGACCTGCTGCGCACTAATCCGAATGCTTCTGTGGTCAATTCCATAGGACACTTTGAAAATGTTGTTGGAGATCATAGGACGTTTAGTTAAGACATAACGTGACTAACCTCCAGTTTCTGAAATAGTGGAGATTAATCGAAGACCAATTCAAAATGGCGGCTCGTGATTGCCTGAAATTAGTTTTACAAGAGTTTAACACCCTTCTAAATGGGATGCATCGTTATCAAGATATATAAGAATGCGTCTAAAATTTACCTTAGCACTTATATTTTCCGAGGTTAAGCAATAAGGTTCAAAATTGCGGGCCTTTTTTATGGCCCCACAGATAATTGGATATAATATTTCATCGCAAAGTTCTATAAAATAATAACTTCGATACCGTCACTGCGGCAGATAGCCCGTTCTTCCCAGCAATGCGTTGAGGAGTAAAAAGGTGCCTTTCCTATTTGACGGAAAACTGCGTAGGGAGGTCGATTGACCCCACAATACATCACCTACTTTAGAATGTAATATTAGGCCGAAAACAAATATAAATTTAAAAAACTTGTCGCAATCAATTAATATTTTTTAAATGAGGTGCTGTAAAGAGCCGATATATCCCATGTTAAAATGTTCACACCGTAAAGAAGATCATTTCAAGATAAATGTTCGATATAGACTTCGCAAAATATGAAAGTTCGGTCGTTCTCTTCCCGCACGTCCCGAAAGAACGCGATGAGGTTGTATGACCCCCAATCGTAGTGTACGTGTTAAAACATGCCCCATTTAATGCCGCAGTCTTTTGTCCATGAACAGAGCGTACAGTATTAAATTTTAATGAGTGGGTCGATTCGCTTTCCGAGTTTAAGCTTACAAATAATAAATGGAATAAGTGCTTACTTTTTGTTTGATGATTGTTAAGAAAATATACAATTACATACACGACAAATCGCAGATCGTAACTTACTTATAGAACCTGATAATAATCTGTATAGGGAGTGCGAATATTTATCTTAAAAGTTATGAACTGTGAGAGGAAAGTTAGAGTTGATTTTGACTCTTGCGATTTATATAAGTGTTTTTTAAATCATTAAAATGTTAAAACATTCGGTCGGACTATAGTATTGCAGTCGGGTTCCATAGTATTGCAGTGTTATTTCGGATTACGGAGCAGGATCGGGCTATTTAAGGGGTATTAAGCTGATTTTGCTGACCTCAAAAGAAGTGTGGGTCATATCGGAGGGGCCACTTCTAGAAAAATAGCTTTTTTATATAATACCTTTTTGTCATTAAAATGTAAAATTCGTTTCTTTCCCGGGCGTGGGACATTAACATCTTGGTTTGACGTCAATGAACCAAAATAGCCATACCTATTCCAATTACCGATGAACAATGATTTGAAGATTGTTTCATCTGGACTTACTTATTCACTCTAGTTAGTTACAATAATTATTCATGCTTCTTACTCTGAAGTCTCCTCTACTGGCATACCCCTAAACCAAATACCGTCTTGTGCTACTGCAGATTTAGAGACGATTTCTACCCATCAGAATTCTAATGGACATTGTGTTTTCAGAGAGTGGGCAGAACACCAAATTTGACGCTCCATGTGGACACTCATACTGCGGGTCGGTATTTGTGTAAAGCCTCAATAGAAGGTTATCCGGAAATACAAGCTGAAGCCAATGTGTACATCAAAGGTTTGTCAAATAATTGTCTTTTGGACCCATCGCTTCAGTCCAAGTTATGGGGACCAAATGCTTTGTGCCACCATTTTGAAAGAGAAGCAGGATTTGAAGACCGGTTTAGCCTAGCGGTTAGTGAGTTTGCCTACGAAGCTGACGGTTTTGGGTTCGAATCCTGGTAAGGGAAAATATTTGTGTGATGAGCATAAATACTTCGTTTCGTAGTCTTGGATGATTTTTATGTATTTACTTAAGTATTTATATCAATATATATACGTATATATATCTAGTACCCATAGCACAAACCTTATTGAGCCTACTAATGAGCCTAGTTCGATTCGGTTGAGATTGTACTCTAATATTTATTTATTAATATTTATTATTCTATGGCTTAAAAGTAGTTAATGTCAGGCGGGTTACCACGCCAATTCAGTTAAGGGAGCCTAACTGATCCAAAATAACCATGTCCACCTTAAAACAAGTCTTGGTAATAGGTAAATAAAGCCCATTATAGCGTGTTGGAATGGAACTGGTTTTTATGGTGATTTTCTTGTTTTGAACCTAATCTGAACAGCTCAAAGGTTGTGGTGACCCCTTGGTCGCGGGATAATCCATACTACTGGAGTTTTAACTCCAAAATTAAAGATAAAAGAATAATAATAATAGTTTAAAAACAACACCTTTTTGTTATCAATAGGTCCTCTTATAACAAACAAAATGAGCCCATGATGGGTTAAAAAAATTATACATGAGTCTGTCTAACTTCCAGATTTTTCGTCACGCGATGATGATTAGAAAATTTTCAAATGAAATGGATAGGTCTTCTAACGACAAATCTTATCTATAATAAATCCACGGGTTCCCTCTAACATCTCTTTCAAGAGAACAGCTCGTTGGTACCACATTATTGTATTTTCTTCTAAACTACATACACCACGTTTCATATGAGACTACATATGAAGAACTGGAAGTGGGCGCATTTTTGATTTTTAGGATATACAAAAAATGATACTTAGTTGCCAAACTTAGTTACAACAAGACCTAAGGGTGTTAAACATCCCCAGTATTGTACTTAATTTAAAAAACTTCTACAGGTCCGCCAAAGATACTCTCAAATAACACCCAATTCGGCTCCCAAGGCGACAGTGTGAAAATCGAATGTGCTGCTTTTGCGGTGCCCAAAATTGACAGCATTGTTTGGACTTTTGATGACAAGGAAATTGATAGTTTCCATGATCAGGTATGCTTCATTTAAAATTAACTTCAAAAGTGATCTTTTCAATATGTTTGCGTAACTTTACTGTAACTTTGATCCTCATTCCATAGGGGCCTCGAAACTTCTAAACCATAACGTATTATTATCCCTACAAGATCCAACACCAAATACTTAAACTTAATAATTAAGTACTTAAATCATCATTACTTGTTGTTCCAAATATATATATCAAAAATTTCATGATAATATTTATTTCCAAAAAGGACTACGCGTTTCAAGAAGACCTTCAGCCTGGTGGCATTGTGAACTCGACTCTTATCATCAGAGAGAGCCAAACTAGACATTTCGGTGTCTATAAGTGTAACGTCTCCAATGAGTACGGAAGCGATAGCATCGAGATCGTGCTGAAAGCTAACAGTAAGTGTTTATTCATTTACTTACTACAGTCATAGCGCAAAACTGAAAGTCCCCTAAAATTCACGAATAACATTAGTATATAAGATGCTCCCCAACGCCTCATAATGGTGGCTGGTAACCCATTGGAAAAGGATTACAAAGTGCTAGCAAGCTATCACAGGTTCCTACGGTAGTGGAGCTGCGTGGTGACATAATATACTATGAATCCCGCTATGAAGTCTCGTGCCATAAAGACGTAACGACAACAGTCACGTCAACGAATATTTGATTGTTCGCTTAACCTCTCACTAACCTAATCCAATATTAAGGCATCGCAATTTTGAACTTCATGCCTTGGTTTATTAGATTCAAAACCTATAACGGGAAAATATATTGTCGGCAAGACATGGGTCGGTGTGAATTCATTGAACAACAAACAATCAAGATTTGTTTGAATAATATAAAATTTGCCATGATTGCTTCTAGGAAAATAAATGATACGAATTAAGTACTAGGGTTGCTATGTATAGGACCTGTAAACCCCAGGCAAACTGTCTTAGAATTTTAACGAGCATTTTAAATAAGAGAAGTTCTAAGTATTTATAACGATATTTTGTGAAGTTCATATATAACAGCTTTCATAATAGACTCCGATCTGTTAAGTGGTTTTTGTATAAAACGATTGTTGAAAAGAAATGGAACAATGGATTTTCACATAAAATGTATGTGAAGAGTAATATGTTTGAAAAATCTCTACACCAAGACGCATGGATTTATTTATTTTTCCTTTTGATCGTTACGAAAAGCCTCTTATATCAAATGTTTGGCCTTATACAAAACGTATATTGTACTTTTTGTCTTATTTTCTTTGTACTGTTTGGGTACTTATGCTTGTTAGACATATCAGACGTTATGAGGAGAGTTTCAAAAGTTTTTTGCGCGAACTTAGATAGTCTTGTTCTTTGGAAGCATAGATCGGTCAACACTCAAAAAACTCCTTTGTCGTTTTGAAAGTCTGTCCTAAGTTTGAAGTTGAGTTGAGACCTATCTTAAAAGTATAATTGTGTGAACAAGACATACATATCTGTCGCATTCACCAAGGGATAATCCAGTCATAATTGTATCCTAAATCGTGGCATTTCACCCGTCCTCACTAAAGAACTGTAGAATGCCTGAATACAGTATCTACGCCACTCAAAAATGTAAAACCGGTTTCTTTGATTCGTTTTATCCAGAAATAGTGTCGAACGCCCTGAATTTAGTATACTTAAAATCTCTTTTGAAATGTCGGCACATCTTTGGCTGTCATGTAAAAATACTAAAACATATTTTTTTTAAAGCGAAGGTACTTAATTCCATGGAATTACTGCTACACTTCCATATCACAACAGACAAGAATTACTGTGTAGGCGTCTGATACCGACTGATATTGTTCCCAAAATAACATAGGTATTTGTATCAAACACATTTATTTGAAACGGAAGTATCTACCATTCGATATGTTAAAATTAACTCACAAAAGGTGGAGCTTAAACGATTTAGATACTTTCTATTATGTTGTTGTGGTATTTAATTATAAACCCAATTTATTGAGTTTCCCTTGATAAAGTAAGTAGTTTTTTACTACTGATGCTGCTCATAAACCAAAATTGTGTTTGGAAAGAGAAAATAAGTAAATATTTAAGAAAAATATGTCGCAGAAATAAAGCGTTTTTACTAAATTTACGTCAAAGTTATCCAACAGTACTCCTCCTTATAAAAGTCGATGAGTTTTATGCCCCTCAGTCAGAATTAAGATATATTTTCAGAAACGTTCCCGCTGCTGCTGATTCTATTCGGTGTAACGTCAGGCACAATAATGGTGGCAACCGTGGTAATGCTGGTCATACTCTGCCAGAGGAAGCAGAGGAAAAACAAGCAAAGCCAGGTGGCAAAGAAACCGGATGTGACGGTCACATCGGAAGAACTGTACAAGGAGAACGACAGGAATTCCAATATCAGCGATTTGAAATTGGAACTGAGGCAGGCAAACGGCACTTGCGAAGTGGTGAGTTGTGCTTTATTTTCATTGTTCGACATCGTTCGCCTTTTGGTGGAATAAGAAAAGTTAAAATATATGTTGTAAAAGGATGGTTTAATAAAATGTTGAATAGATATTATGGATGCGATCACTCGTTAGTATTTCTGGACCTCACTGAAATGCGTATAGCTTAAGAGTGCCGTTGTGACGTCACCGAGACAGGTACAAAAATAGTGTGGCCATCTCATTAAAGTGAGGTAATAAATGTTTTTTTGATGAAATAGGCTAGTCCATTTGCGAAGAAGGAATTTTGTACATTAATGACCATCTCTGGCGCTGCCGTGTGAATAATTTTACGGTCAACTGAATAACGCCCCGGTTAATATACATAATTATTGGTAAGTATTCTTATTAACACTGATTTTGGTGAATGTAATAAATATGGCTAAAATCAGTCTATTGACTTAGGAATTAAACAGGTTATTATTAATGCTCACTAAGAAGGTTTTGTGAAAGTAATAAGACACCCTTATTTTCTTAATCAAATCCGGTTTAAAGATAAAATAAAACAAATATAATATTCTTCTTAATATTGTCTGTCTATAAAGCACAGTATTTGTTTATTTGGGAACTGAGTATTGCACAGGTATATTATTTACAGGTTTATTAGATGGTGTAAAATGTGATATGTGTAGTTACATAAGTTTATGTTTGAAGCATTTTTTGTAGTTTTTACATGTTCAACCTAACTCAAAATATAAAGGGGGCTTCGCTTTGCTTTTCCCCTTTACCCTACACCTAAGCTACCGTAATGTTTTGCCCTGATATTAGCTGTGCAAATTAGTATTAATCACCTTCACCACGGACGTGTGGTGATTATATATACTAACCGGTTAATGTGATAAATCTTGCTTTAATAATCACTTTGACCATCGATATTGGAAAGCCGATAATAGACGGATAGTATGCATAATAACCGAAACATTAACTTGACCGTAGCATATATTCACTTCACGGTCGCACAGATGAAATGATGCAGATCTATAGTATTTTTGAGTATTCGACGTATGTGCCTTTATTAATAAAAACTGACTGAGCAAATTTCCAAACGAACTGATCTAAAAGGCAACCGTTTTCCAATATAGAAAGCCGACAGGTTATTTTTATTGCTAACCAAAGATAACTTTTAAACTTTGCCTTGGTATTTGGCAAAAATACTTCAAATATTGTCGTTGACTTTCCATATTTGAAAATCAATTTTAACTGTCTGAAACAGGAAACTGTTTTCGATAACATAGACTTTTAGTTTTATTATTTGTTGAAGACTTGAATTTCTTTATTTTCTTAGTAAATGTGTGTTTTCTTTTCATACGTTGAAAGGAAACTGATTTAAACAGACATTTCAAGATAAATTGTTTGTTTAAACTTGGCGGCATACGGATTATTTCTCCTTGGCTTTTGCTATAGAGCTCTGAGAGGCAAGATGCTTATCTGTTGTATGCCATTTGAAGATAAATGGCTCGGAAAATGTGCCGCTTGAAATATTTTGCGAAGGAAAACTAAAATAGAATCAACATGTATAAGTTAAAGAACTTATCCAAGAGGAATTCAAGTGTTAAGTTCTAAAACAAAATTTTAGTGTTTGAAGTAATGGTTGCGAGAAATAATATTTTTGACTTTGTACCTGATGTTTATATGGAAATAGGATACGCTGATAGTACTTACTGCCCGCCAAATTGAAGATCGGGATTTCCTGTCCCACTCTCGGTCGCTCTCGCTTTCGACCCGTAAGTTACGGACGCTACGACTTCGTCAGAGCAAGGTTCCAAGTTAACTTTGGCAACAAATATAATGACCACCAAAATATATTTTTTTTCCTACCCAAAATGGGTAAATGATCACCAAAAGTTGCAGAAAATATCAGGGCAAAATGCTGCGGTATCTTAGGTGAAGGGTGAAGGACCCTCTATATCCTTCGTGTTAGATTTAACATGTAAGAACAACAAAAAATACTTAAAACATAAAAAGAAGTACGATGATCATTTATCCAAACACAATTTGGTGATCGTTTACTAATTATGGCGGTCGTTTCGAATTTATTAGTAGTAAATTTTCGTTTTTTTTGGTAATGGTTTAAACGCAAGCCGTTAACTATTGCGGATAGTATAAAACATGTATATAATAATATTAATAATAATAAACATCAGACAAACGGATATCAAAGTTAAGCCTTTAAACCTAAGTGTCCCTGATACACAACGGAAAGCACACCTTATAATAGCACAGGGCAAAATAGATAAATCGAAGCAGAAATCTCTTCAGGGAAGACATCTCGCCGAACTCAACCAAACATATATCGACAAATCTGTGTCCAACGCTTGGTTGAAGTACGGTAATTTTTTGATCATAACTTCTGAAGTCATCAAGACTAAATAAAAAAATCACAAGTTTGTAAACAGCCTTTTTCAACGATACAACGTTATCACGGTGTTTTTTTTTCGTTTTGTCAATTCACTCCCTCCATTTTTTTTGTAGGCAAAATTTTTATAAGTATTTTGCAGAAGATTTCAAGGGTATCTCTTATAGTTCCTGAGAAAATTCCCTGTGACAGACGGACGGACGGACACGTGAGCGAGAGGTATTCCACTTTGAGCACCGATTTGAAGAGCACCGATTTGAAGAGCACCGATCCTATTCCACTTTGAGCACCAAAGTGCTCTTGGGTGCTCTAAGTGGACTAAAATTTATTTTTACATTTTTGTGTACTTTGAGCACCAATGACTCGGCAGCATTTATTTGTTTTACAGGATGTTATTAAATGAAAGATATCGATAAAAATCACAAGAATCTATATTAATTACATATAATGTACAGTCAAGGACAGATAGAGCCACCCTTTTTGATGAACATTGTAGCGTCCTTATTTCGTAAGTCATAAGTTCTAGGATCGTGTGGCACGGGGTTGACATGACGTGTCCTCGACTGTACATATGAAATCTGTCTAAGCGACATTTAAAAAAGTTTAAATGGTTATCATTCTCCATTTAAACTTTTTTAAATGTCGCTTTTTTTTACTTTCCAATATTATTTATAGCAATTTTTTTATAGTTCCTATTCTTTTTAAAGTATTCCCCCACTATGGCCTGTTTCCTCGTCATAGGAAAAACTGCCAGTTACTTAAAAAAATATCAATAAATAATAGTGGATATACCTACTGATATATATTACACATACATACAAATACAGAATCAGATATAACATGCATTTATCTATTTTAAAACAGATAACGATGTTAGACTTATTATTAATTTTGCATGGTTGTCGGTAAACATGCTTTACATGCACAGGTGACATCCTTATTAAGCATTAAAAGCAAATTTTTACAAAGATCGACTTTTCTCCTTGAAAGGACCTTATGCTTGAGTCCGTCGGGTCAAAATCCTCCAATCGCGAATTTACTTCAAAGTTGCAACAGGTTCAATGCAGCAATCTAACGAGCGACGACGACGGTGGTGACGGTGGTACACGAAAGTATGACGAATTTAACCGAAAGCTTCCGGAACTGGTTTCTTGTTTACGTCAAATTGCAAATAATTAGTTCGGCAGTGCACATCACAGGTATAGTTTGCAGTTTTGTATCTGTATTTCCGTGCTTAAAAAGTCTTATTATTTATGAGTGGGTGTATATATTGTAAACTAAAACAATGGAGCCTGTTGCCGGTGGAAGTGATCAAAATACAGATATTAGCTACATTTCCAGTAGAAGAGGTGCGCCAATACTAGTATATAGAAACAGACAGTACAGAAAATTCAAAGAATACAAAAAAAATGCTAAAGTGTTATGGCGGTGCTCAATAAAATCCTGTCGAGGGTTCCTGACGACTGATGGTAATGAAGATATAATAAAAATGACAGAACACACCTGTGAACCCATAAACAGTGCCCAGGCTGAAAGAAAGAAGTTTTTAGATGAACTTGGGAAAGAAGCTACAGCCACCAACGTACCGATTCCAACATTATTTAAAAGCAAAATGAATAAATTGCTCGATCAAGGATATAACTTAGTAGCCGATGTTCCAAATTTTATTAACATTAAATCTGGTCTTTATAAGAAAAGAAACAAGACTTCTGGAGTAAGCCGGCTATGTGCAAAAACCGCGGGAGAAGTACAAGTAAGTAGTCTTTATTTTCAATCTAAAAGTAGTTTTATTCTACTAACCGTCATAATTTATAAACTAATCCAAAAATTAATTATCAAACGCCGTATTTTAATAATAACGTTATTTTTACTGGCGCGCGGGCGATAATGGGAGGCCTCATTCATCCACATCTATTGTTGCCGCCATGGTGACTATTTTTGACAGTCTAGGCATCTATTTTAGACAGTTAGTTATTAATTAACCCTACTTATTCACATTATTATTAGGTAATTTCTATAGTAAACGAATTGGGAACACATTTAAAAGGTTAAAGTTTTTTTAGGGTTCCGTACCCAAAGGGTAAAAACGGAAGTGGAACCCTATTACTAAGACTGCTCTGTCCGTCTGTCCGTCAGAGGGTTTTAAGGCATCACGGTCTCATGAACCGTGATAGCCAGACAGTTGAAATTTTCACAGATGATGTATTTCTGTTGGCGCTATTTAACAACAAATACTAAAGACAGAATAAAATAAATGCATATTTAAGGGGGGTTCCCATACAACAAACTTCTTTATTTTGCTCTATATTAATAACGGTAAGAGGTAGACGCTTGAAACCTTCACAAAATATTAAGCTGTTTATTCACCTTGAAAATAAATAATTTAATTTAAACAAAATAAATATTTAAGGGTGGTGTTCCCATACAACAAACGTGATTTTTGCCGTTTTATAGATAATGCTACGGAACCTTTCGTGTACGAGTCCGACTCGCACTTGGCCGTTTTTTTAGGTACCTACTCAGTTAACGATAGAGCTCCTATCCCCATCAAAATCTGAACTTCGTTTTTTTACGATTAATACATACAATAAACACTCAGCTTTGTTCGCTCGAAAGTTAAAATAGTTTTATTTATTTTAAGGTACCCAACCAATATTTGGACTTCCTGTTGGCTGATTTCTACGATGGGAAAAATCGAATTCTTCTCTTCGCCACGACAACAAGCAAAGAAGAACTTGCTAGAACACGCCATCTATATTGTGATGGGACTTTTAAATCTGCGCCGAAACCATTTCTTCAGATTTATAGTATTCATGGTGATATCGATGGTGTCGTTAAGCCGTTAGCATATGCTATGCTTCTAAACAAAAAAATGTCCACGTATAAAATATTATTTCAATTACTAAAATCTTCGATACCAGCCATGTCTATAGATTTTTTTACTAGTGACTTCGAAGACGCCGCAGTAAGAGGAATACTGTCTGTATTTCCCAAAGTAGCAGTAAAGGGATGCTACTTTCATTTTAAAAAGGCGTTAAAAAAGAAAGGGAAAGAGCTAGGCCTCAACGATAACAGCATATATCGAAAGCACGTTGCTTTGTGTACTGTACTCCCTTATTTGCCACCGGATGATTTGGATGATGCTTGGCTTTACATTATGAGTGAGAGTCCTCAAGATAAAAACATAACAAAATTTAACGACTATATGATCACACAATGGCTTGACCACAAATTTTGGTCGAACAAATGGTGCTGTTATGGCCAGGCTCATAAGACTAACAATTATACTGAGACTCATTATTCTGTCATTAATAAAGCAATAAATAAAAATAATAAGAATATAGCTATTGTTTTAAGAGTCCTACAGGAAAATTGCAAGAATTACGCTGAAATTCGCGAAAAAATTGGAATTTCTAAATCCCAAAAAAATGCCAAAATAAAGAACCAAATTATAAATAGTATAATAGATGAATATAAGAGTGGCTTTATTTCTCTTGGTCACTGCATTGAAAAGCTGCGATTTTAAGAGATGTTTTTAATTTATTTTATTAGAATATGTAACACCTGAGAAAACGACGGACAGTGGCGGACATAATTACCGCGGCGCGGTCTTTTAGTACTGTAATATTGCATTTTGTCCGCCCAATACCTCAGGTCTCGCCTGCCGGTACACGCAGGCAAAGTGCAACAGGATAAGAGTAATAATAAGAGCACACACACACAGAGCAGTAAGTATGTGTAATTAATAAACATTTTAGTGATTTTTATCGATATCTTTCATTTAATAACGTCCTGTATAACAAATACATCCCAGTAGGCTGCTGAGTCATTGGTGCTCAAAGTGGACAAAAACGTAAAAATAAATTTTAGTCCACTTAGAGCACCCAAGAGCACTTTGGTGCTCAAAGTGGAATAGGATCGGTGCTCTTCAAATTGGTGCTCTTCAAATCGGTGCTCAAAGTGGAATACCTCGTGAGCGATCCTATAAGAGTTCCTTTTTTACCTTTTGAGTTACGAAACCCTAAAAACAATAAAAATTAAAGAACATTGTTCCCACAATGCAGAAAGCATCACCAGGAAAAAATTGCAGCAGAAGTATAGGATCTGCGACGTTTGGCCTCGACCCGAGCAGCAGATCAGATTTACCCCTCAATAAATAATAGTTTAAAAAAACTAAAAAAACACGCTTTTATAGCTAACCGAACTAAAAATTAGAAAATAATTTTTAATTTCGGAGAGTTTATAATACAGTAGTAGAAGATCGAACAATCTATCAGAATTTATCACCTCAAAATAAAATTATAATAAAGTTTAAGTAATTAACGAAAGAATTCAATTCAGAGTAAACAGCGTGGGGTGCTTGATAAAGTAAATGTAACAACCATTCTATTGGCAACTATCTATGAGAGGAGAGTTATGAAAAGTAGTAAAATGCACCCCACGCTTTCTCTCTTAGCATGTAGCCCTCTAATGTCCTCATCGAGGCGCACAGGCTTTTATGAGTAAGATTGAGCCATACTCTACGACGCTAGCTCTATGCGGGTTGATGGTGGGGTGTCGGGCTAGTGGCCAACCCGACTTTCAGAAATGTATAACCCCCTTAGTACCCCGACGACGTAACTTTACGACGACTACCTTCGAGAAGCCTTAGTACCCGGGACCTACACTTAAACGTGTCATCTGAACCACGGAAAGAGCCCGAAACAAATGCCGAATAGAAACGGACACCCATCCAGTATCCGTCTCAGCCAGATGTTGCTACCCGCACGATCTTTGTCGATGTGCGAATATCGCTAGGCCCCGGACGCCTCCATGTAAAGGTCCAATAGAAATTGATCGCAGGCTAAAAAAAAACCCAAAACTATGACACGTAAAAATACTTCGAAATATTAACTTGTCTCTGTTTTGTTCGCAGGATTATTCAAACACTGGGTCGGACAGTACTCTCTGTTCAAATGCCAAACTTGGCACTGGCATTCCCCTAGCGGGCACTGTGCCATTGGCATCTGTGAACCAGACCAAAGCGTATCAGCCTTATAGATATAGTAACGATTATAGTGACCCAGCGTACGCCGATTGCTATAAGGTTAGCTAACTCAAAAACTTAATAAATAATACCTTGGACACTATTTACACACATTAATCTAGCCCCAAACTAGGATCCCCTGTATCTTGGGTACTAGACAACGATACACGTACTTATATAGATAAATATTATACTTAGATAGATAAACAACCATGAATAGGTACAAACATCCGTTCTCATTAAACAAATAGCCCCCACCGGGACTCGAACCCGGGACCCTTGGCTTGGTACGCAAGGTTACTTCCGAGTCGGCCATTCGAGACGTCAATTATTATTTATTGTATTATTATTATTATTACTATTATTATTATAAAAAAAAAAATATTGCCCGCCCCATTTTATATATAACATCAAACATAGTTTTCATGTAATATTTAGGAAAAGACCAGTCATGTTTGCCTTTTTCCTAAAATCACTTTTTAACTATGTGTTTATAAATTATGAAAAAAATATATTTGAGATCCTCGCAACAAGCTCTTACATTTGACACACGATACAGTTTGAAAAACTTTTAATTTGATTTTTAGTTGTGCCTCCCATATTCAAAATTAATTTGTTAACAAAACACAGTTGTGTTTGGGTCACTTATATACATACATAGGTATATCAAATGTCCAGTTAATGGGTCTAGAAATCGGTCGTTTTATATACTTTTACACACGTAAGGACGGACACACGAGTGATCTTATGATGGTTCCGTTTTTGCTTTTTAAGTTACGGAACCCTAAAAATATATACAACTGTACATATATTGCCTTTAGCTTTAACACTACCTACAGACTATATACCCTGTGTCATGGCAACCCAGAGATAGGTGACGTCACAAAATAATACACGGCATTAGTATCAGAGACGAGACGAGAAGAAGAAGGTGTAGCGTCTGTCTGTCTATGCCATTCTAGCGCTCAAACTGGAAGACGGTTTTTTATGCAGTTTTTTGACTTGTTAGTAGACTTCCCTGCGATGGTTTTGAGGCATTTTTTATTAAAATCGGTTTTGTAGTTCAAAAATTATCAGCCTAACAAGGAAACAAGTGACCAAATTTTACACTTTTTAGGGTTCATTAATGTATCGGGGGTGTTTCAATTGTTTTATGCCTAACAGTAAAGTTCATGAGTTTGATGTTTGTACTGCAATCAAATAAAAAGAACACTAGTTACGACCACATCTTTTATAAAAGATTGCTACCAGCATATTCTTACTAAATTTTATTTTCTAGCTAAACGGCTTCAGCAATGGATATCAAACATACGTACACTACGGACAAGACTATACGCCTGGCTCTTTACGTGTTCAGTCACCTACAAATGCCATTGATAAGATGACCCCGAACAGGTAAACTTCAGTTTTCTTATTTAAATTGTTTGAAGTTTGCAGAAATTCCTAGGTCTGAGTTTAGTCCAAATCCTTCCTTTGGTATGTGAACTCTTTGTGTTTACTCCTCCGTTTTAGCAAAGTATTTTCTTCCGGATATTATAGGTCGATATTTGTTTTGTATGTAAGCAATGAATTAATGGAACAGCTTCTATTTTTACTACCGCAAGAGAATAATTAACCTCCAGCATCAATTCACAAACAACATACATAAGTCAGCGCTACCAATAAATATTTTAGCATCTAAATCTCAGCAGAAAATTTTGTAACTGGGCCTCTAATTTATAATCTGTCCAATAAAACCCTTGCCTCAAAATTGGTCTTTGAATTTATTTATTCAACAACTAAATGAATATATCATATTGTTTTTTCATGATAAGTTCCATATTTTCCATGGATTTTCAACGATTTAAGTTCACTTCTAGACTATTATCTCAGGAGGGTTTTTATGAGCAGGAGCTAGGGCGATTTAGAAAAAATAATATGAATTTAGCACAGTATATTCAGACATTAATTACTTATGCCAACGTTTAAAAGAAGAGGTGACTATAAGAAATTAGAGGTCGTTGGTATTTTATAGATGCAGTTGATACAATTATTAGACGAAGGCAATGTCTAGACATATTACAAATTTAGTTGCTGTATAATTATCAGGATGCTGAGTTATAAGTTATAATAACCGTAGTTTATATTATTTATTGAGCGCTCTAAATTTATTGCTGACTACTGCTGAATTCATGACATAACATAACATAGCATCACGCCTTTTCCCATACGGGGTGGCAGAGGTACAATTGTGCCCACTTTTAGCCAGTTACTTAATACTCCATTTTGCGTGACAGAGGGATAGCCCATCGCCGCAGCTATGGGGTATTGAAGGTTTCCTCACGATGTTTTCCTTCACCGTTTGATGTACTTAAGATAAATTAATTATCTCATTGGTTCATGGTCAGGAATCGAACCTGCATCTCCTGTGTGAGAAGCAAGCATGAAACCCAATGGACCATGGAGCAATGCTGGATTCTGTGAGAAAATAATCAATTTTGAAGATGAAACTGATATTTTTTTAAAACTGCTTTAAAAAAAAACATTTTCTTCTACTTCCTATCCCATTTTACACAAGCGTCGACTGTTAGACCTCAAGTTTTGTTATGTCTTGACCGTCTTGACACTGCTCAATTCCAGCCTAGGCTCTTTCATGCAGGCTTCGCCTGGTTTTTTTTCAGCCTGTATTCCTTCCTTTTACTAGAACCCATTCTAGAGCTCCAGGTATATGTATCTAGATGGACCCCATGGTCAATCTGCATGTGTAATCTACTGTATTTGTTAAATAAATAATATTTAATTCAAATAATTTCTTACAGGTCCGTCAATGGCAGTTTGCCCAGAAGCGTAGATTCCACTGTACAGTTCCATCCTAGCAATGGCTCCCGGAGTAACTCGCTGCAGAGATCTATTGGGAATAAGAGATTAGATAGTAACAATGATTTAAATTCAGTTGGAATATCATCGACTGAAGGTAGGTATCTTAGTTCAAATTGATTATAAAGTTAGGTACCTCTATTTCACTTAGAGTATTTTGCTCAAGGCAGCAGTATTATACAAATATGTTTATTTGTTCATCATTGTTTGTAACTAGGTTTTATATTATTTACAGTGATTCAAATACCCGGTAGTACTGGTTGTACAAATATTAACCTTATTATATCCTAAATCTAAATTTTATCTTAACTACCTAAGTATCAACTTGAAATGACGACCTCAAATAATACCCGACAGTTATTTAGTAATTCATTTTCTATTTGAACATAGAATCAAAGTCACAAGTTCTATTTTCAAACTTGTTTACTTATTTATTGTACCATATTTACTCTTAATGTGTTGCGCAACATCGCACAAAACATATCAACCGTAATAGTTTATGTGACTGATACATAATGCCTAATTATGTACAGTTAGATACACTAGTTTATCTATACACATATAATAAGCTCTATTTGATGTGTTCAGGAACCGCATGCATTCGACCGGCAAAGTGGCTTTGATAATTGCTCTGCACTTCTTTAGCTTGTTCAGTAGTAAGAACTTCACAGAAAAAATATGGGCGGCACGCAGGCGGGCGTCGGCGTTCGAAATTTGAATGTCATAATTTGTCGAAAATTTCAAATTTTATTACATTGTGGTCTTAATGTATAATATTCAGATAATAAATGAGTTTTTACCGAGTACTATAACATAACGCTGGTCGTAACGTGCGGTTTTTGGATGCAGTAAAGAGGGTTTATGATACGTGTGTAGATAAATCAATTATTGTTACAGTGAATCGTCTAACAAATGGCGGTCTTCTACCGGGAGTAGATGTAAGATATGCCGCTACATATGGGAACCCCCACCTTAGAGCTGGTGGAGGACTTGGTAAGTTTAAATACACCTAACAATGATTGAGCGAGCGTGCGAAGCGTCTCCGTTTCAGCTCGGACGAAAATGTTTTCGTATGTCCGTCTGGATTTCTGGCTGTTCTCCACAACAGGTCGCATTTCTCAGCCGATTCTCGTAAGGTTTTGTGACCAGATAAATGTTTTTTTTTTGGGTTATCAATTATTGTCTTTTTTGAATGGTCTAGCAAACCAAGGCAAGACAGGAGAGTTTATGAAACAAGACAGTCATAAATCATTTTAAAATTTATTTATTTAGATTTATTTTTTGAATGTTATTTTTTTTTAATAATTTCAATGTGAGTGCGCAATAAAACTGTATACAAACGTGCGAAGAACACTTTCAAAATTTAAACAAAATATACCAAATGAATATAACAACTATAAAAATACAATAGATATCATGCACATTTATATTTTTTCTGTAAAAAGACCGCCATTTGACAACAATGTGCTATAACGTCACAAACAATTATTTTCATATAGCTGACCATGAAAATACCTTTTCACACCTTTCATTCGGAAAAGTAAGTTTTGCTCCACGACGAGAGGGAGCAAAATGCTACTTTTCTGTTCAAGCTACTTTTTTAATTTATTCATTGGCATGTAGCATTTACGCAATATGCCAATTGAACACAGATCTTGATAAAATAATCGATTGTAATTTCATCGTTGTCGATTAAAAACGAACATGTTTCAAGTTTTAACTTTAACAACATTATATAAAAATTTATGAACTATTCGTAATATTATAAAAAAATGTCATAATAAATTATATGTTTTACTGAAAACTAAACTATCGATGACTGTTATTGTGATATAATGAATATTGATATCCGAAACCATTGTAATATTTGATTCAATTATTTTTACACATTGGTAAAAGTACACAGGAATATTTTAACTGTGGTGACCTTTCCCTAATCCTTCACAATCCGCTATTATGAAAAAGTATTGTTTACGTTGTTCGACTACTATAAAAGTGGTGAAAGTATAATTCAAAGCATAGTTATTTCATTATTTTTAGAGCATTTTAATTTAAATTTTCCTCATAGTCGGTGTGAAAAGTTATACGTGTCACTCAGGAGCAAAATTATTTTCGTCATGGGCTTTAACGCTTGAATCCTTCGTTACGCTCAGGATTATATCGTAGAATCCTTCACTTCACTCTGGATTCAATGTACCCCCCTCGCCGTAAATACATAATTTTGCTCCCTTGTGACACAAATAACTATTTGACAGTTCATGAAAACTTGTCAAGTAGCCAATTGTGGCTAATGGACACGAAATTCATCGGTGTCCGAATAAATATTTGGATATGACATGCAGGCTATTTTAACGACAGGCGACTACTTATCGAATGCACAGATTGCTGCTCAAATTAAGTACCCCTTAAATTTCATATTGGTACTGTGATTCCCCCGAGAGAGAGGCAGTGGCAGCACAACTCAGCCCCAGTTTCTGAAAGAGTGGTTAAATGTAACTGGCGATTGACTCATAACAGCGGCACGTGATTGGCTGTTTGTGTGATGCGGCACGTGATTGTGAAAGCGATCAAACTCATTAGTTTGATCGCTTTCCCAGAAACCGAGCATTAGACTGTATTAGTCTTTTGTAATGTATGTCCTCAGGAAACCTTCAAAATCATCCAAAACTAGAGAAAACTTTACTGTTAACCTGAGAAATAATCACAGACTAGTTGCGCCCTGGTTAAGACTCGCGACTGTTAGGGATCAGTGCATTCTCTACTGCAGCAAGGTACCTCTGGGGATTATGAAATTGCCATTTCAGTAATGTTTAAAAACTTTGTTTAAAAACTTTGTCTAAAAAGGGATATTACAATATTCTATAAATATAAATGGCAAGAGTGCATGGTGTTAATCAAACTCAAAACACAGTTCTGTTAATCATGTTAATAATTTTGTGATTATACATTCCTGCAGAGTATTTATGATAATTGAAATTGTAATATTTTTATACTTTGACACAGCCTAATTTTAAAAGAGATTAAAATGCGATGTGGTGTGGCAGTTTCTTCGCCCTCCTTCTGCCACAGTGCTCCAATGTGGATAAGAGGCACAATAGTACATTTCGTACGAGTTCAAAGAGCAAAGGCTTATATTTACGAACTGAGAAGTTCACGACACGAGCCGCAGGCGAGGCTCGTTGCCAGGTTCCTAAAGAAGCCTTTTCGAACGGGTTGCGAATATAAGTTTTCCGTCTCAGAACCCAAAACCAAGCGGCGAAGGTGCTATTTTGAGGTTAGAAGGCGGAACAAGTTATATTAACCAAGTATATGCAAATATTTACGGTATTAAAATAAAACCTTCTTTTTTTTGTTTATTTATTTATTTATTCATGGGGTTACAAACAGGACAAGTTACTTTACAAAAGCAGACAGGTAAACTAAATATTAAATAAAAATCTAACTTATCCCTAAGGGTATCCTAATTATGGGGTACTTAAATGATGGGAAACATATATCTCCGAATGAGCAACAAACTAAGTGCTTATGAAGATAGATGCAAATTAAAAAGAAAAAGACAAATCAAAGCATTATTTCATTAAAATAGACACAAAATAAACCAACCACGTTTTTTAGATATTTTTGCATCACTGATAGGTACATGTATGTATAGTAAATGTCCAAATAGTAATATTGCACGTCTGTGCAGGTAAAGAATGAAATCAGTTGCTCAACCCAGTTACCCGTCACAATCAGGAATTGTTATCTGCGAGTTTTGTGAACAACAGCCAGCGTATGGAATGCTTGAACCGACTGAGAGATGAGTCAAATAAGTTAACCTCCCCAAAGTTTTTGTCGCGGTCTGCACAGAGTTGATTTACTGGCGCCCTTTTACCAGCATTGGTGCGAGAGACTCTGACGTGGAAGAGCCGCTTGTGCCGCGGGGACTGCTATTAATTGTCAAAACTCTCCAAACAGGCTTCTCCAGTCAAGTAAACACGGCGAAGCCAGCGTCCACTCCTGCGCCCCCTCCATACTCGTCAGTTAGAAACTCCGTGATATTACCTTCAGGTGAGTTATAAAGGTCGCCTAACGAATTAATTTTTATAATACAGGTTTTAAAAAAAACGGCCAAGTGCGAGTTAGACTCGCGCACGAAGGGTTCCGTACCACCGTACAATGGTAGGGATTGTGTTGAGTGAACAGTTTAGATTTTACATAGCAAAATGTTGTTTACAAAGTTATTAGTGCGGCTACTTTTACACTCCATGTGCGTAACCAGGTGCATTCATAAGTTTATGTGTTATTGAAAGAATTGTTGTTTGGGAGTTAAATATTTATTTTATACTGTTTTTTAGTATTTGTTGTTATAGCGGCAACAGAAATACATCTATGAAAATTTCAACTGTCTAACTTTCACGGTTCATGAGATACAGCCTGGTGACAGACGGACAGACAGACAGACAGCGGAGTCTTAGTAATAGGGTCCCGTTTTTACCCTTTGGGTACGAAACCCTGTAAATGACCAAGCACTGCGCATTCAAGGCCACCGCTCATAATCTATGGAGCAACGTGTACTTCTGACACCACGCCATCAGATACCATGAGAACCAGAAGCAGCTACGTCACAAACATATAAACACCCAAATCCCGGGGGTATTTTTTCCGCCCCGGTGGGGTATCGAATCCGAACCCTCTCGCTTGTCAGACAGATCCTCCATGCATTTCCTCTCCTTAATCACATGCTTGTCAAATTCTCACGTAGCACTCACATGGTCTGCGGGCGACGGAGGTCGAAAGATGCGGGGGCTGGCGGGGGCGGGAAGGAAGAGCGCGGGCGGCGGGGCGCTTGGTAGGAACCGCCCGCGCGCTTCTTTCCCGCCCCCGCCAGCTGCCGCATCTTTCGACCTCCGTCGCCCGCAGACCATGGGAGTGCTTCGTACTAATTTGTCAAGCTATAGCAATATTCCAATGGTTCCCCAGGTCCGTCATCGCACTCGTTAACATCACCCACAAGTCTGGCATCGCCGCAGTGTGCTACCAGTCCGATCACCACCTCCACTATGTCAACAGATAGCAATCTGCCACAGGTGAGTTCTAAGTTATTCATAATGGCAACAAATATAATGATCACCAAAATATTTTTTTCCTACCCAAAATGGATAAATGAACACTAAAAGTTGCAAAAAATATCAGAGCAAAATACTGCGGAAGCTTAGGGGAAGGGTAAAGGGGGAGAGCGAAGCGAAGCCCCCTTTAACCTTCGTGTTAGGTTGAACATGTAAGAACAACAAAAAATACTCAAAACATAAACTTAAGTACACAAAACATAAAAAGAAGTTTGGTGATCATTTATCCAAACACAATTTGGTGGACATTTATCCATTCTGGCAATCATTTCGAATTTATTGGTAGTAAAATAGGTGCGTTTTTGGTAATCGTTTAAACGTAAGTCATTCATAATTTCTTTATTGCACACAACTAATATATAGACAACAAGACCTACATATAAATAGTGTACTAAGGCGAGCTTATCTCTAATAAGAGATCTCTTCCAGCAAACCAAATTAGGATAGAAAAAGGTTGATTGCTGAGCAGGGCAGACCATGTGTACAACAGTATAATTTAACTAGTGAATATCTACCTATAAATAACTAATATATGGTTAGATATATAATAACTATTATAAAACAATATTTACTAAATATACGAATGCCTTCATTAATACTATATTATTATGTAGTATATAATATAGGTAGTATGTATATATATACTCATTCATTCATATTTCTTTACTGAACACAGTTATTTAAAAAATATACATTAATTGAAAACATATGTACAAAGGCGAGCTCATCTCTAAAAAGAGATTTATTCCAGCAAACCAAGGCATGACAGGAAATTTTATCAAGAAAGGGTAGGCAACGCACAATATCTAAACAATAATGAAATACATAAAAGTAAATTAAATATCTATAAAATACGGTAAATAAAATACATACTCGTATATACCATACTACCTATATTTCTAAACAGAAAGGAAATTTTTCTTCACGCGACTTTTAAATATATTAATAGAAGGAGTGCATTCCACAATTGAATGGTCACAGTTATCATATTCGATCATCAGCCATTTCATATTTTCTAGTCAGCGATGTTGTGTCTGGGCGGTCATAATTCATTCAAATATTTCCAGAGTCATTCAAAAGGAAGAAGGTTCAATTGTTTCTGCAATTTTATTCGAGAAATGCCGTGATGATTTTTGTAGGGGTATATAATGTCACCGTAAGATTTTCAAAACCGTTGGTTGATAAACTAACGTCTTTTTTCTCGTTAGTTGACCACTATAGACAGATAGTAAACTGTAGCGCACTGCTTACTATATGACGCGTTAGTGGGAAACCGTTAAATAGTAAACTGGTTTAAACTTGAATTGAAAACGAAATACCAGGGCAAACACTGCGGTAGCTTAGATGAAGACCAGAGGGGGCGAGCGCAGCGAAGCCCCCGAATAGACTTCGTGTTAGGTAGACATGTAAGAACAAAAGAAACGTAAATTCTAAACCCTGTCGGTCTGGCTTACTGTCTGTCGATTGTTGATCAACTGACGCGTTAGTTTATCAACTAACTGGTGACATATATATTAAAATAGTGAGGTGTTTGTTCAAAGGTCGCCACATCGTCTGCTACGCCCCAATCGCCGAGTGCGCACTACATTCTAGCACCTTCGAACAGAACTATCAGTAATGCTACAGTCGTCACTAAGAAAGGTGAGTTAATGTTGAGAGTAAGGCTACATACCTATTTACAGTAGGTATGGAGCCTAACGAAACCCTTTTTCAAATAAGGATTAATTATATTAGTCTAGTTTTTTTCTTATATTTAAAATGACAGTGTTATTTTTCTTGTACGATGGTTCTTACACAATACATGAAAGCATGATGGTATCTTTTTGTGTACCTGTCGGAGTCTTGAACAATCTGAATATACCTATAAAGTAATATAAACAAATTTGATCTATTTGGCAGCTTCAGACGTCCGCACACTTATGAATAACATTCTATTATTTCAGGTAATTGTCTTCAAACACCTTTAGCGACGCATGTATAACACGAACGATGAATTTGTATTAAATGTAGAACTTTGTAGTTAATATACAGTGTTTAATTATGTATAGAATTTGTTTTACGTTAAACTCGTCGAATGGTAATGTAAGAAATATATTTGTTATAGGTGAAGTCCTTGTCATTTTTCAAATTACCGTCAAAAACAATGTCGATCATCATTTCAAACTCGGGTGCTGTCACTTTTTTATCATAAGATTAGGTGAAATAATATTTATCTCTTTTTGCATTAACCAACATATTTTTGCTGCCATGCCGTTATGAATATGACTTGAACTAAAAAGACTTTGTTTCAAAGGCAAAACTCATAAAGGCATTTCTAAATATTTCATGATTGATCGATGCCATATGAAACAATATCAAGGCCTTTCTGTCAAGACTTGCGTGTTGCGTGCAATTACTAAGATTGGTTCGACTTCGTTTACTTTTACAAGTTCTTCACCTTATTCATCATACCCGGCTCTCATTACCTTTGAATCAATTAATTATTACTATGTGAAATTCGTCAATTTGATATCTATTACATCGGAGACTGGTCTTGTTAATTGTAAGTATTTGTAAATGTTTAGAAAAATGTTATGCTGACCTCTATTTGAAAATTGTAGAATTAAGCAATTTTTCATCTGGTTTCAGTTTTTGACTTACATATTCATCATGTCATCTTGCAACCCCTTACCAGGGATATTATAGATTCTCAGTATTTTTCTTTAACTCTTCGCTAAAATTGCTTTTCCATACTTCATGAGCATTGTCCTCTATCAACTTTACAGTTTAAAGTCACTCATACATTAAGTATTAAGTCATTTTATTATAAAATTAAAATAAAAAGTTATATCAATAAATATAGCCCATTGTCCCCAACGAGAGGTAGAGGCTTTTACCCTGATACGAGTAAGACTGAGCCATACTCCACCACACTGGCTCAGTGTGGTTTTTTCTTACGACTCCAGCTTCTCGTAATAGCGATAGTAGCCGGGGCCTATAGCTTAACGTATCATCCGAAATGCGGAACATACAATATCTTATTGGTACTTTGTCAGTACCGGATTTGAACCCGCATCTTCTGCGTGAGAAGCAAGCGTGAAACCCACAGAGCTTTATATAAATGTATAGGAGTGTGTCAACTTGTGTTGCTTTACTTATAATTACCTACATAATCTTTTTGGCTTTATTTTACATTAATATATATTTGTAAATCTAGCACGGTTATGTAAATATCACGTTATTGTTGAATCTAGCAACTATGTAAATAACGACCTTTGTATTTTTTGTACTAACTATAAAAATACTTATATAAATTATTATAATTTTTAATGAGGAATTATGATAAGTATAATTTTTTACTATTCAACAGTAATGCAATGTATTCTCCTTTCAACTCCCATCATATTAAACATATCGTAGTTTTTATTTTATTGGTGTGATTTTAATTCAAAACCAAATATCAAACTCATGTCAATTTTATAGTAATTGGAAATACACATATTAAACATACCTACGTACTCCAATTATATTACCAAAATCTCGTTGTAACTACTTTTCGCGAATCTATCATACTATCAATTGAGATATATTTAATAAGATTTTTAGTTAAAGATTTATAAAATGTGCCATTTCCATATCTCATACATATCTTTATAACTAGTTAGTAAAATAGGACTTTCGTAAATTTCATTATTCAGCACGATTCTTCCATCAAATTTTGAAGATTTAATTGTACATTTTCGGATTTATATTTTAAGTGGGACTTATTGTAGGTTCTTATTCTAATATATATATATATATGTGTGTTCAATAACGCGAGGTTTACATTATAGTATAGGTTTTTAAGAAAATGTTTTCCTGGCCCGTCGGAAAATCGTATTGGTCAGACACCGGCAAACTAAAATAAATAAGGGCAACAAATATAATGATCACCAAAAAATTTTTTTCCTACCCAAAATGGATAAATGAACACCAAAAGTTGCAAAAAATATCAGGGCAAAATACTGCGGTAGCTTAGGTTAAGGGTTAAGGGGGTGAGCGAAGCGAAGCCCCCTTTATCCTTCGTGTTAGGTTGAACACGTAAGAACAACAAAAAATACTTAAAACATAAACTTAAGTACACTAAACATAAAAAGAAGTTTGGTGATCATTTATCCAAACACAATTTGGTGGACATTTATCCATTCTGGCAGTCATTTAGAATTTATTGGTAGTAAATTAGGTGCGTTTTTGGTAATCGTTTAAACACAAGCCATAAATAAGTATATAAATGGCTCTTTAAGTTGAGATATTTTTAGCCAGAACAGTAACTGACAGTAGGCTGCTGCTTACATTTGCTGCATTGTGCTCAATGAAACAATGTAATGTTGTTAAACTTTCTTTAAAATTTCTACTAAGACTGATTAGACTATCCGACTACTAATACTTACTATATACATATATACTATCAATATTTTGCTTTCAACAAATTCATCGAATCTTGGAAAGCCTATTGTAGGGCCAAGGTAAGGAATCAAATTTAACATCTGTCAGTCTTACTTAGCTTCATAGTGCGGTGACCAGTTCAAGAACATCGATTTCAATTTAATCGATGTTTTTAAATAAATCGATGCGGACTTCAAACACGTGTGAATTGAATGCAGTATTCATTATATTCAAATATTTCTATCTATCGATTGTTTGATTTTTTGCGTAATATTAGAAAGTGTTTTAAAAGAAAAACTGTCCGCTGACGTAACAATGTCTATTATGATTAGAATGTATTATTGGTTAGAGTTAATCGTACAATTGCCTTTTTGCTATTATTACAAAAATATGTATCAAGAAAAGTTGAGCAAAGTTAAGCGTTTGTGCAGTTTTACCTTTGAAAAAATATATAATCATATTATGTGCCCTCCGTTACAAAATTACGTTGTTGTATTTTGATTAAGTGTCAAATGTGATCTTTTATCTTGGCCCAGGTATATATTTGCAGAATTGTTACCTATTTGTAATTGCTATATTTTTTTTTATAAAAAAATGTTTCTAAAAATTTTTTTTTGCAGCTTACACATAAGGTTTTGTCTTGCATGACATTCCAAACACGAATAAATATTTTCATTAAACTTAGTACGTACTTAAATAGTTATCAATCAATGGCCTCCTAGTAATACATTTGATCGAAATTCACTTTCACATCAATCATCTCATCCGTCTTTTGAAAGTAATTGGTGCTCGGTAAATATTATCAAGACCGAAATAAAATTATTCAATATTTTACCGATAGTCAAATATTTTAACAATAAATATAAGAAACTTGTATTTATAGATTTAAAAAATTCTTCTACTGTAATGTAAGTGTACATGTGAACTACGATCTAGAAGTATATAAATTATTATTTTCTGTGATACATAGAATAACGTGTTTTTGTAAATACTATTGCTATATTGAAACTATGTGAGTGAAATTGTTAATAGATATAAAATTGTAAAAATTATATTGAAGTACTGTAAAGCTTTTCAGAACTTTGTGAACTAATTTTAAGTAATTAGTAAAAACGAGTGTTTTGTGAGTGAGAAATTGAAGTAGGTAAAAAAAACTACGTAAAACAACTTACGTGATGTCAATGAATATTGTACAAAATACTTTTCTAAATAAAATGAAACCTTTGGCCTATGTAAGTTTTGAGTTATTAATTCAACACCCTATAATTGACATGTATGGAGGAAGCTACATAAACTACGACATACGAAAAAATACATTAAAATTACAATTTAATAAGGAAATTAGTTACTAAAAAAGCTAGAAAACATTCAACTTCTCATAAAATTTTCGCACACCCGCATTTTGATATCTTTAATTTGCGTTGGGGTAGTTCGAGATATCATTAGAGAAAGCGTTAGCTATGAGACAATTCAGAAAATACAGAATATTATCATTTATTTTGATAATAAACTTACTAAAAAGGGAATAAAACTCGAAAAAAAAGCCTGAATACTAACAACAGCAATAGTAGGAGTTTTTACCTTAATACCAATAGAGGTCGCCTTACCTCAAGGAATACAAATAGCACTATTGGCAACTTGTGCTACCGCAAAATGTTATCACATAAGCATCCTTCGACAGGTAAGCTCACAGGCTTGCCAATTTTCTCGCCTTAACCCCGGCGAAATATTAAGGAGGCATAAAGAATTTTTATAACCCCTAATAGAATATAAGGTAATTGCAATTCATCTGTGGCGCGGCCACATAAATGTTTATCTTGGCCGTAACGAAGCAAGGTTAGGGGAGCTAAGACATTTTAGTGGCCCTGCCGTCGTTACGGACGTGATCAAATTGAATATAGCCTATAATGGTGGGACGGTGTACAAAAAATAATACTGTCTTATTTTGTGGAACTGAAATGTTCAATAAATAGGTATAGAGGTAAATCAGTAAAAGAGACATAGGTCAGAATTAACCTTTCAGTAAAATTGCCTTGACGCTCATAACTTGGTTAAGCTTGGTTGCTGGTTCTTAATCGGAATAAAACTGTATATGTATATGTAACCGTAAGATTGTCAAAACCGTTACTTGATAAACTAACGTTATTTTTCTCTTTAGTTGGTCTTTAGCTAGTAAATTGTAGCGTACTGATTACATTATGACGCTTTGGTTGTTAAACTAACAGATAAAACCGTTAAATAGTAAACTGCTTTAAACTTGAATTGCAAACGAAATATCAGGGCAAACATTGCGGTACCTTAGGTGAAGACTAGAGGGGGCGGGCGCAGCGAAGCCCACGTAGTCTTCGTGTTAGGTTGACTTGTAAGAACAAAAGAAACGTAAATTCTAAACCCTGTTGGTCTGGTTTACTTTCTGTCGATAGTTGATCAACTAACGCGTTAGTTTATCAACGAACGGTTTTGACTATCTTATATCGTATAGTTTCTGCATTTTTGAATGAGTACTTGAAATTATGAAAAAATAAGTTCATACCATACGTGATTTTATTTAGTGTCAAATACACCATTTCCACCATTAACAACATCATGACGAATCGCTTTTTAAATGTACCGACCATAATTTTTGGCAATGACAATGTACAGCTGGGGTCAGCGATTACGTCTATCGAATACCTTTCAACCGAGATGCACTGGTGAAGGAGATCGATAGATGCGTCAGATTAGGGTGGGCTGCTTCTGGGAAACTAGTCGAAACCTTTTAGTCGAACCTACCCAATGCCTGAAGACCGAGGTGTATAACCAATGTGTCCTGCTCCTCACCTGAAGAGTCGAAACATGGACGCTGCGCAAAAGCGCGTTTTATGCTAGGTATGTGTGTAGCTGCCAGGTAATGGTTGGTAGTGAGAAGAAAGAAATACGAATCTTGATGGAAAAGTATACCTTGCGCTAGTATACCTTGTGAGCGGTGGCCTTGAATGCGCAGTAGTCACTTTTCAATACCAGTACCTATGCGCAGTAATTCCCGCCAACGTCGCCCAGCGCTCTTAATTCATGACACGAGGTATACGGAATGCGTGGGCGCGATTTTAACACTTCGCTCACCCCCTTTACCCTTCACCTAAGCAAGCGCAGCACTTTCAGCAAATCAGTATTTTTGATGTGCAGTTTAATATTTCCCATTTAAAAACCATTTAAAAGCGAGTTTGTGTAAAAATGGATATTACAATGTTCAAGATTACCTAAATGACGGGATTTTATGGGGTAAATCTAACTAAACACAGAACTCGCTGTTAATATTTTTTAAACATTTATCCTTGTTTATTATTTAAAGTAATTAATATTGTAATAATTGTATTAGTTAAACACAACCAATTTTTAAAAGAGATCTAAATATCAAGCTGTGGGAGTTTATTCGCACTCCTTCTCCCAGAATGGTCCAATGTATAAGTAAATATCTACAGTAATAAAAAAAATTGAATTTGAATTTGGTACTCTATTGTAGGTCTTATGACATGCGAAACAAGTACGGTAGTGAATCTAGAAGGTGGACGAGATATGGGCTATCCAAAGATACTATACATGCACTTTTTTATAAGGTGGTTGTTCTGCGCAGGTTACAATGGTTACACGGTACAAAAAGTTGCGCACTGGTCGACACTAGGTGTACTAAAGTTAACATTGCATTTAAGATGGATTGAGACTTAAACGAATTCAATTTCCTATGCGAATATTTAAATCGCCAGCAACCTGAACATCTTTTATAAATGTAGGACCTTGACTTTTATTTTTATTCAATAAGAATATATACATATCAACTAAAACTAAACTACAACTTATTGTAGTTTAGTTTTAGTTTATAATATGTTGATATGTATTTATTATTATTGAATAAAACCTTAGAAACCATGTAGAAACCTTAACTAGTTTGCCGCCGGGTGGGGGGGGGGTGCCCAAAACACTGGCACCTGGCACCATTACCTCGCTATATCGCAATGCTGTTGCTTGAGCGAGACAAGTGCCAGCTCTGCAGTCCCCTGACCATTCGACGAGCCGCTTAGAAATGTCTTGAGGGCTCGTCGAGCGTAAGTGCCTCGCGGCCGGAGGTTCTCGGAGCAGAACGGCATAAACAAAAACTCATCAATTTTTGTGGCGTATTTGCGCCGTTGGAGACCTTCTGCCGCTGCCGACGCAGCGCCGACCGTAGCAGAGGGCGTCGTAAGTGACACGGGGGCACCGTTTCAAGGCAGGTCGCGTCCCAAAGAAGTTGGTATCCTCACAGTACATATTTGAAAACATCTTGTATGTCCGGAAGAACAAAACGCTATTCCCTAAGAATTCTGATATTCATAATATAAATATTAGAAATAAAAATAAAATAGCGTACCCAAAATTAAAACTGTGTAAGGTAAACAATTAATTCATAGGGAACTGTATTCGCTTCCATGATAAAATACCAGATAACATTGTAAATCTGTCCGATTCCCAATATAAAACTAAAATTAAAAATATGTTATGTTCTAAGGCCTACTAGACGATAAATGATAACTTAGATGATAAAAACGTCTGGTCAACCGTTGTTCCAAATCGGTGGAATAGATTGTAATTATGACTTATGTATGATTCTTTATATAATTAAAAGAAAAGTACAAAAGATACCATTCCTGTGGAGTTTATTCTGGCCGATTTTCTCCACAATGTGCGTACACTGGTAGTGAACGTGCCATCTATAATAGCTTTTACGTCGAAAAACTATTTGTAAAATAATTCGAATAAAATATTTTTGTCTTGTCTTTTGTCTTAAACCAGCGACCTCCCATTTTGCCAGGGAATGAGCGTCCTTCCGTGAGGCCTCTTGTCAACGTCACGCGCCAGGCCGTTCGATTTGAGAACGGCCGGTACGCCACAGCTGGCAAGGGCCCGACTGATGACGTCATTGAGGTTGGTCAAGACTGGTTTACAAGTCTTTCCCATATTTGAAATGTGTGCGACATCAATTTAATAACTCCCCTCTTCCCCTTTACTCTTTTAGAACGGAACTAGGAAGCTATTTCTCCACGAGTCCGGGAACCTGTTTCCCTCTACCTTAAATTTATCGAATAGTTTATGTAGCCATAACGTTCCATGATGTCTCAAACGTTTCCAGACCTCCGCTAGAATTTCTTCTGGCCCTGTGCCTTTGTTATTTTTCATTCGTTGCACAGCTATTTTTATTTCTCGTGGTTCTATTTCAGGGCTGGGAACTTGAATTTGGTCTGGTTTGATGTAAGCTTGTTTTCAAGGATGTGAGATGTTTAAAATAATCAAATTATATTATACCCATCTCGACTTGTCTTCTGTTAGTAGTTCAGTTTCTTTGTCTTTGATATATTTTACTATCGTAATGTTTTAAGTATTATTGTTGCGTGTTTATGCCACTTTATGTATATCTATTTCTGAGTTTGAATGTTCAATTTTATCGTAAAATTTGCTTTCGGCCTGGGCTTTTGCCACAGTGACTTGCCATTTTGCTTATTTTTATAATAGTTTATAGTTATCCAAATACGTTTCTTCTTTTGTTTCTTGCAAAAGCTTAAACATTTCCTTTTCAATACCACTGTCTCCTTCACTGTTTGTTGCCACCAGGGGCCCAATTCCGGTACACAATTACAGCTCCATGACGATTACATTATGATTACGGTCAACTTTACATATCAAATATTTGCCGTTCGGAGAATATTTTTTTAGGAAATTATGGTAAAAATTAAGCTTATTGGTAAGCACAATAAGTGTGTAAGTTAATCAACGAAGAGAATGGGATTACAAAATCGTCAGATATTGGATATCTAAAGTTGACCGTTATCGTAATGTAATTGTCATTGAGCTGTAATTGTCTACCGGAATTGGGCCTCAGTGGATTTCCCTAAAAAAATCCGCAGGATTAAAAACAATAAAATAGGCATTTCTTGTTTTTCATCCTGCCAAGATGATTTTGGCGCTGGATCTGAACTGTGTTTCGAATTGAGTCCATATCTCGTTGGCTGATATGTATGATGTGTCCACGTATGTTATGATTTTTTTGATGGGATTTTCCCTTGCGGTTTATCGATACATCTCCATTAAATTTTTGGACCAAGTTTTTGTTAGGCTTTGGAGGTTTTGGGAGCTTAAGCAGTGTTAGAAGCAGGCGATGTTGGGTGGTTGAAGGTTCTCTGGGGATGACCTTGCTGTCTTTATTGTAACCTAGCCGTTCTCGTCTGGTTAGTGCAAAGTCTATCTATATAGCATTGCCGCCACTTTTGTATGTGTTCATCTTTCTTTGCAAATAACTTTTTTATGATTGCAGATCATAGCTGGATGCGTGTATGATTGCAGATCATAGCTGGATGTGAGAGAATTCTGTCCCCATCATCATGCCTACGTGGCCATTCAAGTGTCCACCCAGATGGATTATTTCTTCTTTGGGTATATCTGTTATTTTTGTAGTATCTCTTCCCAGAAAAGATCTTTTTCTTTTTTTGCATATCCGCTTTGAAGTACGTATGCGCTGATTCAATTAAAACAATCAATCTTGTTTAAATTTAATCTTATCTAATGCAATTTTGATTGACATGAGTCTTTCTGATACTCTGTCAACGTTTACTAGTCTTCCAGGTAGTTCTTCAGACAGTACAATACCAATGGCATTCTTGTTTGATGTTCCATAGTATAGAAGCTTGTAACCATTGCCTACCTGCTTGGATTTAGACCCCTTCCACCTGGTCTCTTGAACACAGCATGCATTAATACAACGTCGCTTCAGGACGTCACTCAGTTCGGCACTCTTGCCATCATAGAACTTAATTTCCATGTAACAATTCGTAATGATGAGCATGTGACTCTTCGACCGTCGCTTGAGGGTGACGCTCTAACATTAATCGTGTGTTTCTGTCTGTTGTACTTTTTCAAATCGGACAAGGATTAAATGTTGGCTGTTTAGTTTTAAGGCCGGTTTAAACCTGACGCCAAGGCCTTTATCTTCTTCGAAGACTTGAGCAACGCCGTTGATCTAGTAGGATTCCTCCGCCTCCATCTCTAATGCACATTCCGGCCTTATTACTTCAAATATGTCGAAGAAGCTGTGGGGCCGAGTTTGTTAACGAAGTTTTCTCTCCGGCCTGTTTTGACTGCGGGAGGTATTTTATTTCCCTCCTACCCCCCGTATCCGGAGGGCATCCCCATTTCCTCAAACTGAGGACGCGCTCTCTAGGGTGAAAAGGCTCCCCCGAGAGTTCTAACTATAAAGCCCATTTTGAAAAAAAATATGCTAGGAACCATCGCAGTATGTTTACTAACACGTCCACCCGTTTGAGCACTAAAGTGCCACAGGCGGACAAACACACACACACAAATACGTTTCTTCGTCGTTGGCAGTTTAAAAAAATGTCGCAAAATCAGAGGCAAAAGCGTAATATCTGTTTATTCTGTTTGTCGCGATATGAGAGAGAATATATGTTTGTTTACGTTGAGCCTCGTCGATTTCCGTTATAAAACGCCTTACAACGCTGCTACTGTATTTCTGCACAGAGTAAATATGCAGGGCGTCATATTTAAATGTTATGTTGCCAATATATTTAAAGACCAGCTGTTTTAACGAAATGTTCATACATACATAAAAACTGTACACTCGAAGCACAATGCCCTTCTTGTGGCGCAGTCGGGTGAAATTATCTAGAATCGTCGTTCCATAGTTGCGGCGATATCAGTGTCAGTGTTTTTACCATGTTCAATAGCTGATAAAACAAGGATTTTTTTTAATGAATTTGTACGCTCAGTAATGTACATTTTATCTTTGACAAATCGCTGTTATGAAATTGAAAATTATTTTATTTTTTCTCATCACGTGAGTTGATGGGTTCACTGAATCAAAATTAAGAGTGATTTTTCAACTTAAAGTATTTCCACAGAATCATTGACGTATAGCAATACGTCAATGATTGTCATGTCAATGATGATGAACAAGCGAAAGTCAAAGAGTAACCCACAGTTATTTAGATTTCTCGCAATCATTAATACATTATGACAAATTTTAGAAAAAATAAGTATGTACGATTATATATATATGTAAGATCTGCTTAATCGAAATGATCGTGATTTCTTCAGAAAACTTTAATTTTTAATACACATCAAAAAATCTTTACATTGTCGTTCTAACCTTTTCCATGCCAACATCATATGACGTCTAGCTATCACTTTTAACAAAGTCTTACCAGTATAAAAGTAAGTAACGATATTTTAACAAACAAAAACTTAAGAACGTTGTATTCTCCACACGGCAACCCTCACTATTGATCTATCCCAGATGAAATATCAACCATCTTCCCATCTTCATGAGATCAGCAGAACTAATCGTGTTGATGGGGCCTTCTGAATTGCCAATTTTTCGTACAGGATATCTGTCATCATGGGTCTTCATTGGGGACCCCATACGGTGCAAGATATTTCGGGTACAGCTGGCTTCCCTGGAGAAATTGCGTCTTCTTGATTGCAACAAGATCACCTACTTCGTATGACGTTGCTATTCTTCTTCTCTTGTTATAACACTTTTTCTTTTCTTATTTTCCTTAAAGATTCTTTATTAGCTTTTTCTCTTAGTTCAATTATTTTATTCTTCATTCTTAATTTTTTTTCTTCTTTTATAATTTTTATGAATTTCATACACATTATCTTTGTCTCTTATCTTCACTCCAAATATCAAATGGCGTCATGCCAATACTTCAGTTTAGTTCAGTTCAATTCAGTTCAAATATATTTATTCACATAACACTAAAATTGAGACTTAATGAACGTCATAACAAAATCAAGCAAGCATAATAAAACATTAAGTAGGTGCCTTATTATTAAATAATATATAGGGAGAAATTAACTGGTCTTATTCCAGATGTCGGTGTCTTGTAAAAAATAATTAATTTTTTAGTAGGCCTTTGTGCACAAAGTGTGCTTTATAATTTTTTTGAAACGAGCTATAGTTAAGTTTTGTATTTCTTGCAGATTTTTATTGAAGAAGCGTATACAGTGTCCCTAGAACTACAAATTTTTGTGAGTCTGAACATCGGAAAATAAAGTTTATGTTTATTTATAGTTTGCACATTGTGGTGGCTATCAATGATTTTAAAGCTACTAATATTTTTCCTCACATACATTATGTTTTCATAGATATATTGACTTGCAACTGTTAGTATGTTAGTTTCTTTGAAGAAATCTCCCAGAGACTCTATTACCTAGCTTATAATAAATCGGATCGCTCCCTTCTGCAAAATGAAGATGGTCTCAATGTCAGCAGCCCGTCCCCATAGTAGTGAGCCATAGGACATAATGCCAGGGAAATAACTAAAATATACACAAGCCTAGCAGTTGTAACGACAGCCAATTCCCTGATTATTTTAACTGAATATGCTGCGGAGCTAAGTCTATATGCTAATTTTACAATATGGGGACTCCACTATAGTTTGGCATCAATAATGATGCAGAGAAAAACAGTTTCATCTACTAGTTTTAGTTTGTCTTTCCCCAATAGAATATTACTTTCAACTTACCTTACAACAGGTAAAGTGAATTTTGTGCACTTTGTCTTTTGAATTTAAAAGCAAGTTATTAGCAGTAAACCAGTATAGTTCTCGCGAGAGAGCATCATTTGTTTCCTGAAAGTCATTTTCTTATCCCTTAATTTAAAAGAATGTGACGTGTCATCTGCAAATAATACTATCTCTGACATGTTTTGTACCATGAATGGCAAATCATTTACATACACGAGGAAATGGAACGGCCCCAGAATAGATCACTGTGGTACTCCCATCTTTACCTGAGAACCCGACGATTTTGTCATATGTATTTTTCTTCTGTAGTAGGTTCCATTTAAATAGCTTTTGACGTTGGATACTTTGCGATACCGTTTTGTAGAGTCGTCTGCATTCAGCTGACTTAAAACGCTGAATATGGTCTGATGGATACGCTCCCTTTGTCCATTTTCTCTTGGTTGTCCAGTCGTAATAAGTATGTAACAGTCTTATGGTGACAGTAATCTTTGAATTCATCGAATGTAAACGCAGCGTTTAGATCTGTGAATATTTTTTCCGGTGAGCCAAAAACTTGTTGTTGCAGTTCTATATTGCCTACTGTTTCTTCTAGTCGTCAATGTCTTCACGGGATAAATCCAGGTAAATTTGTTAAATGCATCCACAACGGTAAGGATGTACTTATAATTTTTTTTCGAAGAAGTAAGTGGTCCTAACGGATCTAATTGATATGTTACTAAAGGTACATCTCCTTTGGGAATTAGGTTCAGCAGGCCTTCTTTTTTGCCACTTTTGTGTGACACAAGTATGCATTCAACATAGTTGTCTATTACTTTTATGATCTTAGGCTGTAAATTCTCTATAAATAATTCTCTGTTAGTCAACTCTTCTTTTTTTACTATTCCAAAATGTCCTAATTCGTGATTTTTCCTTATAACTTCGTTCCGCATCTTCTTCGGCACAACAAACATTTTATTTCCATTTCTTTCTTTGTAAAGTATATATTGTTGTAAAACGTAATTCTTTTAGGGTTCTTTCAGTAAAATCCTTTTCAGTAATGAGATGTCCTCGTCTTCATGTGCCTTCTTTAAGCGTGCCGTAGTCACGCAAGTAAGTATCAAACAAATATGGTAACGTTTAAAAGCGTCAAGCCTGGGCGATGTTTAATTTCATAATCGTATTCTTCTAGAAGCAGCGCCCATCTGGCAACTCTCGTTGGTAAGTCATCGTTAGTGCAGAACATTCAGTAATAATTTCAAAATCAAAATCAAAATCAAAAATCATTTATTTCCATAGGATGTTGTTACATCACTTAGATCCGTCATTACATTTTTTTGGGTGAGTTCACTAACCCAATGGCGGAATCTGTGGAGAAGAGCTCACCGAAGAAACTCCACAGTCGTCGCATCTTTTGCGTTTCCTTTTTTAAATAAAATATTGTCAAATTACAAAATGAATGCTAATTATATATCGAAACAGCCTGTTACTCAAACAATCTATTCCCATGGACATCTGTCCTCTAAGTAATCAGATATCCTGTAGTAACCTTTTTTATACAATTTCTGTTTTATTATTATTTTAAACTTGTCTAAAGGTAAGTTTTTAATAATAGTAGGGACCTTATTGTAATAGCGTATACAATTGCCTTTAAAAGAATTACTAATTTTATGTAGTCGGCTTACATAAGCAACCAACTTGTCTTTATTTCTAGTATTAAAATTGTGTATATCACTGTACTTCTGAAAATTAGTTATATTTCTTTTTACATACACAAGATTGTCATAGATATATTGAGACACAAATGTCAGAATATTGATTTCTTTAAACTTTTCCCTCAGTGACACTCTAGGCCCTAATCTATAAATTGCACGAACAGCCCGTTTCTGCAGAATAAATATACTATAAGCATTCGCAGCGTGACCCCACAATAAAATACCATAGGTCATTAGACTATGAAAGTAACTAAAGTAGACTAGTCTAGCGGTGTCTACGTCGGTAAGACCTCTAATTTTTTTAACTGCGAACGCTGCCGAACTCAGTCTGTTCGACAATTTATTTATATGAGGATCCCATTGTAGTTTGGCGTCTAAAGTAATGCCCAAAAAGACAGTCGACTGCACAAGGTCCAATCTCTGTCCTTTTATAAATATGTCTGTAGTTACCGGGTTCACATTGGGTAACACGAATTTAATACATTTAGTTTTCTTTTCATTAAGTAATAAATTGTTAACAGTAAACCAGTTCACTATACTAGATATAGCATTGTTTACCTCGTCATAATTTGATTGCTGTCTTTTAACTTTAAATATCAAAGAAGTATCATCGGCAAACAATACTAACCCATGTTTTGCTTTAACAAGGTAAGGTAAATCATTAATATATACTAAAAACAAGAAAGGACCAAGAATTGAACCTTGCGGTACGCCCATACTTATTGAAGACCCAGGTGATCTTTTCCCATTAACATCGACCATCTGAACCCTATCTGTTAGATATGACTCCAGAAGGCCAAGTGCCTGATCTTTTACACCATAATGGCGTAACTTCCTGACAAGAGTGTCATGATGGACGCAATCAAAAGCCTTGGATAGATCGCAGAAGACACCTATTGCATCCATTGCGTCTTCCCAGGCTTCAAAAATATTGTCGATTAGTTCAACACCAGCATCGGCTGTTGAACGACCCTTTGTGAAACCAAACTGAGCCATATGAAATAAATTATTGAGATAAAAATGACTTTGCAATTGATTAAGTATGAGTTTTTCAAATATTTTGCTAAGCGTTGGTAGTATCGATATGGGTCTAAAATTGGTGGGGTCTGATGTACTACCAGCTTTGAATAAAGGTATAACTTTACTTAGTTTCATCAAGTTAGGAAACACACCACTATCTATACATTGATTAAATATACAACAAAGGTGAGGTGCAATACAATCTACAATGGAACTAATAATTTTTACTGATAGACCATGGGCGTCAGCTGTCTTATTCATTTCCAGGGATTTAAACGCTTTTACAATGTCTTCATTATTTACGTGCCTAAATTTAAAATCTGTTTTACATTCCTCAAAGTTTTGTTTAAGTATAGATTCAGCAGCAGCGGGAGATGAATTTAAAGACTTGGTTGTTGAAACTGGAATGTCCGTAAAGAAATTTTCGAAAGCTTTTGCTACTTCTAGGTCTGTACTTAGCAATTGATTATCTATCTTAAGCTTGAAGTTATTATGTGTAGCTTTGGCCTTTCCAGTCTCTCTGTTTATAATTTGCCAAGTCGTTTTCATTACATTGCTACTAGATTCAATTTTGTTTTTAATGAAATTAGATTTAGATACGGCACAAACGCGTTTAAACATTTTTGAATAACTACGAACATAATCTAGAAAGGCCGTATTTTTGTTATATGATTTCTCTTCATAAAGTTCATATAATCTTCGTCTGCTCCTATGAATTCCAACTGTCGCCCAATCACTAAACAAAGCTTTGTTATTAACTTTTATAGTTTTTGATTTAAATACCGTATCATATTCATTTTTGACAAGGTTAAATACTGAGTTGTACAACAAATTTGGATCGTCACTGTATGGTATTTCCCATAGTTTATCTAAAATATTATTCCTGTAGTGTTCAAGCCGAGTGTCACTAACGGGCACACATGTAATATCCTCTTTTTGGTCCTTTTTTATTTTAATATTGAATATACCTATCTGACCAGAGTGATCAGAGGTTAATTTATTGATGACCGATTTGAAAATGGGCGTAATGTTAGTAAATATATTGTCAATGCAGGTAGCAGATGTTGCAGTAATTCTAGTAGGCTCCAAAAACAGATAGTTCTTGTTGTGACATAAAAATAAAGATTTTAATCTAGTACAAATATTATTATCCTCTAACAGATTAACATTAAAATCACCACAAATTATAAAAAAATTGTTTTTATCACTGATTTTAATCAACACTTCATCCATTTTCTTTTTGAATAAATCAAAGGATGAATCTGGTGGTCTGTATACGCTCATTACAATAAGTTGTTCAAGTTCAATACAGGCTATTTCCATGGTACGCTCAACAGACAGGCTCACTATGTCAACTCGTTCCTTATATTTAAAACTATTATTTACAAGTATTAAGGAGCCACCGCGATCAGCTGTTTTTCTGTTGAACGAACTAGCAACGTGGTGGTTATTAAAGTTGAACATGAACTGATAACTCTTTAAAAAGTGCTCTGTTATACATAAAATATCAATATTATTACAGTTCATGAATAACTCAATTTCCAGTTCTTTACTTAACATGCCCTGTATATTTTGATGAACCACGTTTAAAATATTCTTACTTTTACATTTTTCATTACTAGTAACTTGATTTAATGGGCAAGATGAAGGTATATTTATACAAATATTAATATTACTGCCAGAGTTACTCTCTGTTGTCCTATGGGTTAATTTAAAGAGCTTGGAACAGATTCCAAGGAGTACATGTCATTATTATTACACTGCTCAATAGAAGCAGGCGTTTCATTAGTCAAAAACTTGACTGAGTTCAAAATAAAATAAGATAGTGACTGTGCTATCTGTTTTGTATAAAACCTAGATAGGTAATACCTATCCTTAGTTAAATAAAAATATTTTCCAATACAAATATTGGTATCTATGAAATGAAATTTTTCAGTATGACGACATGTCAATGTGTGGATAAATGTATTATAATCATGTCTTATATGATTTTCATGTTGTGACAAAGATTGGCTGAAGGGAAACGCAAACAAGATTATTCTATCTACATTTTGTAAAGAATTTAATTTGGAAAAGTATTTAGTAATTAGTTTTTTAGATACATTTTCCCTTCTACCAATTAAAATAATTAGGGTAGTTGGTTCTAAAAACTGCGATGATAACACTTTGTTTAATATTTGTGAATATGTGGCGCCAGGCATACAGTTATTTAATATTGCCTGGCCCACGCGCTGACTAAGTTGTAAACCCATATTTTTTCCAAGTTCATCGCTGTACATTATATACCTATCCTTTGTCCGAGAGAAGGAGGCGTTATTGATAACACTATTAGTACTCAAGTCGACTGACGGCGGCGCCTGGGTCAGTATCAGCTGTTCGGCCGGCTGCTCGGCGGGACACACGGTCGGCACGGAACAGTCCGCTGGAGCTTGTTTACAATCACAGATGTGATTGTCGGTCAAAGATATGAAAGTGTCATAATTATACTTACACGTCTCCAACAAACTATTCATAGCCGACACATGTTCCTTAATTTCGTATTGTGCTGACTCATATTTACGTGTAATTAAACATATAATTTAAAGTATATGTCTTGAAATTAAACAAAAAACTTCTTAATCGTCTCTACAATTGCTGACATCTCCAAATTATAACTGTGATATTTTCTTTCAGATGGTTTCGTCTTCTTGTTCATACAATGAACAGGATGCAGCTGATTGTCTTTTGGGTATGGTTGCAATAAAACAGCTCCGTATCCATCTGCGCTTGCGTCGGAGCAGACTTTTGTTTCCAGACGTTGTAAATTCGTAAAAACAGGTGTACTGGTAAGTATCTCTTTCAATTTAATAAAGGTTTCTTCACATCTTTCGTCAAACTTAAAAATGGCGTCTTTCTTCAACATATCTGTCATTGGTTCCATCAAGCAACGAGTAATTTTGAAAAAATATCTAAAATAGCTTGCCAATCCAAGGAATGATTGAATAGGTTTAATATTGTTGGGCGTCTTAAAATTTGAGACTGCCATGTCTTCTCTTTAGTTGGACGAACTTAATTGTCTTGGATAATGTTACCCAGATAACCAATCGGTTTCTTGAAAAAATTACATTTCTTCCAATTATATTGCAGTCCAAATTCTTCAGCTCTTTTTATTACTTTCTTTAACTTTTTCAGAGCTTCTTCAGAGATTGTCAAGGTAGGCTAAAACGGAACTATCGTTGATATAATCGTGGAAAATATCATTGATAAAACGTTGGAATACGGAAGGTGCAGTACACAAGCCGTAGAGCATCTTCATATATTCAAATTGAGCTTGCGGCATCACAAAGGAAGTGTACTTCTGGCTATCTTTGTTGAAATCAACGTGTAAAAATTCGTTACTGAAGTCAAGTGATGTAAAAATCTGTACCTTTTTCAGCTTATCAATTTGGTATTCGATCAGTGGTAGCGGGAATCTTTCTTTATTTTTTTTTTCATGTAGAGGTCGTGAATACAAACTCTATATGTTTTATATTTCTTATGTGCTAAGACAGTCGGACATGCAAAATCAGATTTACAAAGTACAAGCAATTATTCCTTTTTTTAGCCAGTCTTCAATATTTTTACCAAAAACATCTGTTTTCATTGGAGATAAACGACATTGCCTCGATATTAAGTATTATTCTCAATTCTACATAACTCTTTTTTTTCTCATCAGCAGGTTTATAGTCGTCTATCACCTTTTTTATTTCATTTGCATATTTAGAATTTTCTACGTCGTATTCTTCAGTTTTATCGTCTTCTTCTCAAGTAGCGTTAAGTGTTGTATCTTCTCCATAAATATTCCGTCTTTAGTAAATTTCACTTCAAATTCCTTCAGGATCGGGTTTCCAATTATTGAGTCAACTGAAATGGCTTTGTCATCTACAATCAATTACGTCCGAGAAGAAGTCATCAATCTGAATTTTGGTCAGAAAACTCCATCAGTAAATATTTCTTTTCCAGCTATGCCATTCAAACGAATCTTTGAATCTTTGTACATCTTTACATCATCTTTTATATTTCCAAATAAGTCTTAGTCATTAGATAAGCGTGCCTTCCGGTATCAAACAGTGTTAGTATTTCTGTAACTTCTATCTTCACTTTTTTAAATGGTACTTCTTCTTTCTCTTCTTCAGAATATTCAGCATCTTCTTCAGTTTATTGGAACAGTAAGGTGCTTTGTGCCCAAATTCGTTGTATTTGAAGCTTTTTTACCTCCGAAGCATATAGACGATTGATGATCCAATTCACCACAGTTGAAGCACCTCTTTTTTGATATTTCAGGATGAGAAGGTGGTTGAAGGAGTCGGTCTTGTTTGCAATTTATTCTTAAACTCACTAAAGACATTCTTTTTTTTCTAAAGTCTTTGATGTCAATAGCGACATAAAGTATTGTCTTGTTTGTTTCCAGGTCTCTGATACCACCGATTAAGTACTCCATCACTGCTGCGTTTTCAACTTTACCGTGGAGAGCCATCTCTTTCATCGCCAAAAAGTACTATTGGTAGGGAGTATTGGTATGATTCATCATTCTTCATTTTTAAAGATTCGGTCCAAATTCTTTTTTGGTGCCTTCTTTAAATTAGTGTTGTCCTTAACTCTTTCAATGGATCTCAAAAAAAACTTGGCGGTACCTCCCAGTAATCTTTTTTCGTAAACAAAATTTTCAACACTAGTCTGCTTCTAATGAAGTAGACTAGTGTTGAAAATTAAGTTTGAAATTTTTGCAGAAGTAATCTTCTGCAAAAATTCTTCCAAAAATTCAGTTATAGGGTACGTGTCATCTCCGGTTAAAATATTCATCGACTTTTCCAAATTTTGAAACGATATATGAACATCAACATCTTCATGATCTTCTTCTTCATTTGGGTCTTTCTTCTTAGGTGTCATCTTAGTTTTAATTTTTAAAGGTAGTCATCGTTTCGCACAGCAAAAGATTTCTCTTGAAGTTCTTGCACCCATTCAAAACAATATTCGTTATTTTTCAAAAATAGCATTATTGATAACGTTATTTACAACTATATCGTTTTTTCTGCAAGCATTTGGTAATACTATCCATGTTTCGGTAAGACAGTCTTGCGTAGCGACATCTAGCGGGACGCGTTTGTTGCCATGCTGACATCGTGGATGAGTTATCTTTCGTCGTATTTTGCGTCTTGATAAATTGGCATCTGTCGTCTACATTCCAATATTCAACGAGCCCATAAAAAGTTGTAGGATCTGCTTGATTGAAATGATCGTGATTTCTTAAGTTTTTTTTTTCACACACACCAACAAAGCTTGACATTGTCGTTCTAACCTCTTCCATGTCAACATCATCTGACGTCTAGCTGTAACATTTAACAAAGTGTTACTAGTAAAAAAGTAATTAATAATATTTTAACAAAAAAAAACTTAGCAACGTCATATTATCCACATATATTTATAGAAGATCTGTATTAAATGTATATTTTTATCATAATAGTCCTCTATCACACAAAATGGACTAATGAACAATTGGAAAAGGCGTAACGCTATGTATTCTTCAGTCATCAAACTTACCGTAGCAGCACAAAGCAATGAATAGCGAGTGAAACTGGGAAATTGGAAATCCACAGCAAGCGGCCGCAGATAGCAGTGTTAGGATTCTTTCCATTTCCTCCATAGAGGATGTGTGGAGGATTTCGCTTTCGAAGGAAAATCGCCCTAGATTGATATAGTAGCGAGCCTACGATTATGGGATCAGGGATAATGTCCCTAACTCCTTTGTTGACTATGATCGCTAGCGGACTATTCGACAGAAGACACGGTATTCTGTCAGTACCGTGACAGAATAGACAATGGCTATTTTTTATATTCCTGCATATAATATAAGTAGTAGAGCTACAAATGCGGAGAAGTTGTGTATTTGCCGTTGCTGGTTCGCTGGAGGCTGTGACAAGGATATACCTGAATTCGGGAGTAGAGGAGGTGTACGGAGATTTTAGACATGATAAAAATGTCTCTAATAAGTCTGTGTATTTGGTCCCTACCATTATTCCAGTCTCTCAGAGTTAGAACTCTATTATCTAGGATCATTACATCTCATACAGGTAAGAGAGAAATAATCTTCCAATATCGAATGAAGGAACATTCGATATTGAGGTATGTTATCGTTGCATATCGTTATATATTTCTTATCTAGATAAAAATATGTTGTAGACAGTAAATAATTTTAAGATTCCTAATCTTACTGGACTGGAAGGCTTACTGATCAAGACGACAAAAAACGATCAATTTTTGATATTATTTGAACAGATGAGCGAGCTGTATGCAAGGAGGCTGAATATCCTGAATTAGTCGGTGTACTGGCCAGTTGGATACAGAAAAAACAAAAGACTTTTACTTTATGTAAAAATATAGAAATTTTTGCGTTCAGATGAACTGCGTCGGTGGCATCACTATCAGGTGCTCTTTTCCATCGACTTGAAATTTTGAAATATAATTAATCATCAACGATGCCACGGTTCGGTGTTACGGACCTTTCGTTAAGTTGGACAAGCGTTTTTTTATTGTGTTAGATTAAGATGTCGTAAATTTTATTATTGTTACTGCTGTATCTAATCGTGTATCGCCACAACCAAGCCTTTATCGGGCACGTGACGAAGGAATCCTTCCTTGTTGCTTACAGAAGTGACTCTTTTCAGGGTCTAAGTTCCGGACCACGAACCGATCTACATTCGTCGGACCTAGCCTGTTCCTTGCTTTATTCAACGCGGAGCCAAGCCACTTTCATCTTCACCGCCAGCCAGCGCGAGCCATCTGGTTCTGCGTCGACCCTGAAGCCACGTCAGCCATGGCGAGCTTCACAGAGAAAATTACCCGTCTGTGGTCGTCTGCTTTGGGGAGAACTGACTCTTGAGTAGAGCCACACCCGGTCTTTGTAAATATATTTAATGTTTTTGTAAATAATGTCGTTAATATCTTGCTGTAAATATAAGATAATTACCAATCTTAGGATTAACTTTTTTGATTACTAATTTCTTTAAGGTGGGTCCTGACATGTTCTTTTGTCTGTAAAATATTTCCGTTTCGTATCAGCGTCGCAATCTACGTTACGTACGAACGGAAGTACGTTACGGACAATAATATATATGTCACATTAAGATTATCAAAACCGTTAGTTTATAATCTAATCTAATCTCCTGTCGGTCTGGTTTACAATTTGTCGATAATTTACAAACCAACGCGTTAGTTTATAAACTAAAGTTTTGACGATCTTACGGTGACATATACATTTTGTCCGCCATATTGAAGTGATGTGGTGCGTGATATATCAGATAAGAAATGGACCTATATTTCAAATTTCAGTTCGAGGGGAGTAGTTGCTTACGTCCGCAGGAAATACTTGGATCCAACAGCCCTTCACGGTCCCCCTGGGTAGTGCTAACAAGCAACACATTAATACCAAACGGTTCTAGGTTCTCAAATGAGAACCGGTCCAAATACAGTAACATATTAAAAAAAACACTGGCAAAATTAGTCTAGTTGTCAGACCGTCATTAATTATCAAAATGAATTTCAGTTTTTTGCTCGATATAGTCAGAGATATATCATAGTTTCTGATTTAAACGTAGTCATATTACAACTGTGCCATTATAATCCCATTTGGGAAAAGTCTTTGCATTTGTGCCCATATTTATTTTGTATTTTTTTTATTGCGGCCTTAATACTACTCTAAGAATACAAAGCCTATAAATGCATACAATAAAACCTAAAATATCCCATTTTCTCATACGGTCGTACGGACCTTATGCTAAGGAGGGTAAGATGACAGTTTTCTTTTCTCAGCTTTAGTTGGCGGTCTGCCGCCAATACACAGCTGATACGTAAATGTTCTTATTATTTGCTTCATAAGGACCCAAATAGTTTGCAAAGGTGTACTTTACCTAGCCATCTTCTACTTGAGGCCAACCCATAGAACTATAAGGGTACTTTAAGAGATCTATAAAGACGATTTGGTGTATCCGTTGGGTTTGGAATGGACATCTGTTCTAAAAAAGTATCTATATAGCATAAGGCTTGATTTGTTTTATGTAAGGAATGGAATGTTTTAACCTTGACTCAAGGATATTAAGTTAAAATTCCATGATTCAAACAAAAGTACTCACTACGGATTTTGCTTAGAGTTTGATAGCGACTTGTCACCCCGTATTGCAAGAAGAAGGCAAAATAAGGGTATTGATTGTCTTATTATAGTCTTTTATTCCGAGTTCGTCATATTTGTCTGAACCTACGTATCAGAGCAACTTTTGACAACTTCGTAAGTTTTGGGCCGAGCGGAAAACAGATTACAAAAAAAAAAAAAGTGTGTTTTAATTGGATACATAGTGTGTGTGTGTGTATATAATGGTATCTACAGTAACCTATTAAGGTAACCTGTAGGCAACAAGCCTTATTGTGCCACTAAAATGGCCTTGACCCCATGCTCCCAACACACACAGGGGGGGCCCTTGGGTATTGTTTCCTAAATTGAGTCTGACATTTCATTTCTTGATTATTGCCTATCCCATATTTACATGAAAGGGTACTATTTAGGACTACGCTGCAAGTTTTCTTACCACACCACTACGGATTTACAAGGTGATACATTTTAATTGATTCACGAAATTTTGGGACATGGTGGTAATAAATATCATGAAAAACTTTCAAAGATGTATAGGTATTTAAACTGGCATGTTGCTTGGGTTAGCCTTTAGTTTATTACTGCTAGGTACCTTAGGGAGATAGTAACATATATACAAAGTTTTAACCATAGGAGTTAATTAGTTAACGAGATTGTTAATTACTATTAATTATTAAAATTTCAATATCGTTTTTATGAACGCTGCCATAACAAATTTTACGCGGTATGAACGCATCTTATTTTAAATTGCATTTGGTTCTTGCTATGATAAAAGCGTGTGTCAATGCTTGGATTGATGGTTTTTTGTTTTTATGTTTGTAAATGTGCAATAACGAAACTTTTTTCACAAATTCTGTCGTCGCCATTTTAATTATTTCACAAGCTTTATTGCCCTGCGCTCGATTTGGATTGTTTTTTTTTCTTACTTTGGAGTATAATATGTGTGTTGTGAATTCAGGATGTCTGATTTCAGTAGTGATTCGTGCGATGATGTGACGCCGGCTTTGGACTCTTCAGAACTGTCGGCTCCTTCGGGACATAGTGAGTGCGATGAAGTGACGTCGGTTTTGGACTCTGCGGAGTGGTCGGCTCCTTCGGGACATAGTGAGTGCGATGAAGTGACGTCGGTTTTGGACTCTGCGGAGTGGTCGGCTCCTTCGGGACATAGTAAGTGCGATGAAGTGACGCCGGCTTTGCACTCTGCGGAGCGGTCGGCCCCTTCGGGACATAGTGAGTGCCATGAAGTGACGCCGGCTTTGGACTCTTCGGAACTGTCGGCTCCTTCGGGACATAGTGAGTGCGATGAAGTGACGTCGGTTTTGGACTCTGCGGAGTGGTCGGCTCTTTCGGGACATAGTGAGTGCGATGAAGTGACGTCGGTTTTGGACTCTGCGGAGTGGTCGGCTCCTTCGGGATATAGTGAGTGCGATGAAGTGACGTCGGTTTTGGACTCTGCGGAGTGGTCGGCTCCTTCGGGACATAGTAAGTGCGATGAAGTGACGCCAGCTTTGGACTCCGCGGAGTAGTCGGCTCCTTCAGGACAGAGTGAGTGCGATGAAGTGATGCCGGCTCTGGACTTTGTGGAGCGGTCGGCTCCTTCAGGACAGAGTGAGTGCGATGAAGTCACGTCGGCTCTGGACTTTGTGGAGCGGTCGGCTCCTTCGAGACATAGTGAGCATGAAGTGACGCCGGCTTTGGACTCTGCGGAGCGATCGGCCCCTTTGGGACATAGTGAGTGCCATGAAGTGACGCCGGCTTTGGACTCCGCGGAGTGGTCAGCTCCTTCAGGACAGAGTGAGTGCGATGAAGTGATGCCGGCTCTGGACTTTGTGGAGCGGTCGGCTCCTTCAGGACAGAGTGAGTGCGATGAAGTCACGTCGGCTCTGGACTTTGTGGAGCGGTCGGCTCCTTTAGGACAGAGTGAGTGCGATGAAGTCACGTCGGCTCTGGACTTTGTGGAGCGGTCGGCTCCTTCGGGACATAGTGAGCATGAAGTGACGCCGGCTTTGGACTCTGCGGAGCGGTCGGCCCCTTCGGGACATAGTGAGTGCCATGAAGTGACGCCGGCTTTGGACTCCGCGGAGTGGTCAGCTCCTTCAGGACAGAGTGAGTGCGATGAAGTGATGCCGGCTCTGGATTTTGTGGAGCGGTCGGCTCCTTCGGGACATAGTGAGTGCCATGAAGTCACGTCGGCTTTGGACTCTGCGGAGCGGTCGGCTCCTTCGAGACTTAGTGAGTGCGATGAAGTAATGCTTGTTTTGGACTATTCAAAGCGGTCGGCTCCTTTGGGACATAGTGTGAGTGATGAGGTGACAGTGTTGAACTCTATTGAGCCACCGACGGCTCTAACAGTGCCAAGCACCAGCAGTGGCCTACGTAGTGCCGCTGTTGCTGCTGGTTCTGGTTTTGCTGAATCCGAGCCGAAGAGAAGCCATCTGCTTGCAGAGGACGTACAAAAGCTTTAAGAGACTGTGAGGTGGGCATATCAGGTTAAATAGGTTTAATTATAACCAAATTTTACAATAAAAAACATAAAACATCATTTTTATTTCTTAGATGAATGCGAGAACAAGAAAGCCTGCATTTCCTTTGCAGAGAAACACGGATTAATTCCAAGGCTAAAGAAATGTCCACAACATCGTGGCATTAACTTCTATTGTACTAATTTTGTTGTTTTAATTTCAGATGAGGAAACCACCAAAAAGGTTAGCTCGATGAATTTCGTTGATTGCTTCAGCAATATTTCCTCGATATGTACGTACGTCTTAATCGAAACGGAGCGCCTAACTTTCATTCGGTTGAACCAAGCCTAACTGCGTTCAGAGGATGCAATTAACACTTAAAGTGTTGTAGCTAATGTTGGTCGATTGACTATTTTACCGGTAACGTACACTGGTAGCCCGCATTATATGCATGAATATGCGCAAGATGCAATGACATATATTCATAATTACGGTCGGCCAGATCTAGTCCATGGATGAAAGTAAAAAAATAAATCAATTATGATCAACTAAACTAATGAATACATGCCTAATTATGGTTTGAGCTTGAAAAGGGAAATCTTCCTTTCAAGTGGTGTGTCATGGCTGAATCTCGCACAGGAAAGGAAAGTCTATTAACTCTACCAGGGCTTCGGAAATACGCTCGTCAGAGAAGATAACACCAAGAATAATTACGGGGATGTCATTAAAAAAAAACATATTTTTTTGTTATTACACAATGTACAATATACAAATCATCTTATCTAATGTCAATATTATAACATCGTATCTATAAGTGCCAATAAGATGTCTCAAAATAACAAGCTAATAAAATTAATAAATAAGAACAAAGAAAAGCTGAAATGGACATAATTTACTAGTAACCAGACTGAACCAGTCCCCCCAAGGAGCACTCGTTCACGAGTATGACTTGTGCACCAGCCATCACCCCCCTCGCCATATTTGAGGAAGGGGAGAAACCCGCTACCCAGAGCCCCCGCAAGCAAAGACAATAACTTGACTTTGCTATAACAATTAAGGAATGGTATCAGGAAAGAAAAATTTAAGGCAACAAATATAATGATCACCAAAATATTTTTTTTACTACCCAAAATGGATGAATGAACACCAAAAGTTGCAAAAAATATCAGTGAAAATACTGCGGTAGCTTAGGTAAAGGTTAAAGGGGGTGAGCGAAGTGAAGCCCCCTTTATCCTTCGTGTTAGGTTGAACATGTAAGAACAACAAAAAATGCTTAAAACATAAACTTAAGTACACAAAACATAAAAAGAAGTTTGGTGATCATTTATCCAAACACAATTTGGTGGACATTTATCCATTCTGGCAGTCATTTCGAATTTATCGGTAGTAAAATAGGTGCGTTTTTGGTAATCGCTTAAACATAAGCCGAAATTTAATGCCATGATTACTCTTCAAAGCGGGGCTCCGCCTTCTAGGAATGGTGAAAGAACAACACTGAATATCGCATTTACTACCGACTTCTTCAATTTGCTAAAGATGTATGAGGCTGGCTCTTTGGCTATCGGAGGCTGAGCTGCAGGCTACCCAAGGGGTCACAGGTGGCGGATAGTGAACGGCCATTAGATATGATGGTAAGCTGCGAATATATTGAATAAGCAATCCCCTACCAAGAAGCGGCAAGGTTAATAGGAAGTAGTGGGAAGCCTGGTGGAAAGGGCTTTCTAGCAAAAAGCTACAGTTTCCAACGACAACCCTGTGACATGGCGTGATAATGCCGCCATTCAATAAGCATTCCCCTGACACCGGGAAGCAGCGGTGGCAGTACGGGCAGAAAGCCGAAGACTACAGCAAGTCGGATGGGTTTCTGCACGATGAAACGAGAGCGGAGTTGCACCAACAGAATGGCCTTGTCACTGAGATGTGGAAGGCAAGGGGGATACCACCACATTAATTTCCCTACATATAGCAGCAACCATGAAAAATTCAATAAAGGAAAGGAATTTAATCGACAGAAGGCCACGATCGCGGCCCGAGTCCGGCAGGCACAGCACGGAGGCTGTGTCGGTCGTTAACATGCGAAACCCTCCAGAAGATATGCGATGGAATGAGAATACCAGAGACAGACGCAAGGCTGTCGATGATGCCATGCGAAACCCTTGCAAAATAGGGACGTGGAACGTGCGCACGCTCCATAAGACAGGGAGAACAGAAGAACTCCTACACATCCTGGACGAGACGAAAGTCGAAATACTAGGTGTATGTGAACATCGCTAGGAGGGTAACGGAGACTACTGGTACGATGACTATAGAATCATCTTTAGTGGGGGCAAAGGGGGAAGTAATGGGGTTGCAATATTTTTAAACAAGGACATGGGACTCAAGGTTATGAATACACTACACATAAGTGATAGACTACTTCTGATAACGCTTAATACTGCACCCATTACAGTTATAATCCAGGTATATATGCCAACTTCAGCACACGATGAATCGGAAATAGAAGAAGTATATGAACAACTAGACGACTTGCTAAGAGGGGTTAAAGATGATCACAGGCTATATATTATGGGCGATTTTAACGCGGTTGTGGGAGAAAACCAAAACGGAAGACACGTGGGCAGTTGGGGTCTTGGAAAAACTAACTCAAGAGGAGAAAGGTTGATACAATTTTGCAAACAATATGATCTGTGCATAACTAATACCTTATTCCAAGTCCCTAAGAGAAGACGGTACACATGGAAGATGCCCGGAGATGTGGCAAGATATCAGATAGACTACATTATCACAAGAACTGAAGAGAGAAGGCACGTTCTGACAAGCCATGCTTACCCGGGTCCGAATATTGATAGTGACCATAACCTAGTGATGGCGAAGTGCATAATGGAACAGAGTAAAAGAGGACCAAGGGGGAAAAACAACTCGAGGCTCAATGCCGATATGATACAATTCAAAAGCAAAGATTTAAGAGTAACTTTTGGTAAAGAAACAGACAAAGAATTGACCAAGTTAGGTTTGGAAGATAATGACCTGAACAATAACTGGAAGAACTTTGTTAGTATAATAAGAAAATCGGCGGAGCAAACTCTAGGAAAATCTAAGAGGAAACCAAGAAAAGGATGGGTGTCACCTGAGATCATAGATACAATAAATCGTAGAAACAGTCACAGAAGCCAGAAAACGGAGGAAGATAAAAAGATGTACAAATACTATAAAAACAGAGTTCAAACATTATGTGATAGAGAAAATACTAAATGGATAGAAAAACATTGTGAAGATATCGAGTTCTTTATCACAAAAGGTTTGGTAGCCCAAGGATACAACTTAATAAAAATGATGCATAATAAGGCAGCAACTAAAAGTAAAGTGATAAGAGATACAGAAGGAAAACTACTTTATGACAAAGAAGACATAACAGGGAGGTGGATTGAGTACATAGAGGACTTATACAAAGGAGACAGTTTGGAGGAGTCGGCTATAGAAGAGGAACATGAAGTGGAGGAAGATAATAGGGGACCTTGCATAACATGGTCAGAATCTGAGACAGCGCTGAACGAGCTTAAAGACGGTAAAGCCCCCGGAAGAGACGAAATACCCTCAGAACTATTGAAACATAGCGGACCACAAACAAGAAGACAACTATACCACATAATAGTAGAATGCTATGAAAAGGGTATAGTACCAGAAGACTTTGCGACCAGCAGGACAATCACGATGCCAAAGAAAGGAAATGCCACAGAATGTGGAAACTGCAGAACCATTAGTTTATTGTCACACGCATCCAAGATTTTACTTAAAATAATACAGCGCAGAATACATACAAAAATTGAAGAAAACCTAAGTGAAGACCAATTTGGCTTTAGAAAGAACAGAGGAACAAGAGAAGCTATAATAGCACTCAGAAATATAATAGATAAAAGACTAGAGCTTAACTTTAATACGTACCTCGGCTTTATCGACCTGGAGAAAGCTTTCGATAATGTTGACTGGAATATTTTATTCGGAATAATGAAGAAAAAGGGATTTGACTGGAAGGTCAGAAGAATAATAAAGGCGTTGTACATTGACCAAAAGACAGAGATTACGATGGAAGACGTCACGAAGACAGGCAAAATCGGCAAAGGAGTAAGACAAGGGTGCAGTTTACTACTATTCAACATCTACATAGAAGAGGCTATAAACGAAATTAGAGAATTCTCCATAGGAGTCAAGATAAATGGAAATAATATACCGTGGATCCGATTTGCAGATGATATTGCCCTAGTAACGGAATCTGAAGAATGGCTACAGGCGAACCTAGAAACCATGAACAGAATTTTTCAAAAATACAAACTTAAAATTAATGTTAAGAAAACAAAAGTACTTGTGACGGCCAAAAAGGAAAGCCCTGCCATCAAGATAATATTGAACGGGAATGAACTGGAACAAGTTAAGCAATTCGCATATCTAGGAAGCATCATTGAAGAAACAGGTAGAAGTGAGAAAGAAATACGCACCAGAATAGCCATTGCAAGAAGAGCTTTCACAACAAATAGAAATATTTACAGCAACAAAATCAACATACGAGTAAGGAAGCAACTTATCAAAACACTTGTATGGAGTATTGCATTGTATGGCTGCGAGAGCTGGAATATGACAACTAAAGACATAGAGCGTTTGGAAGCCTTTGAAATGTGGTGCTGGCGTAGGATGCTAAAAATTAGCTGGACAGAGAAAAGAACAAATGAAGAGGTTTTAAGAATGGCTAAAGAGACCCGAGCTATCATAAGAACCATAGCAAACAGAAGAGCCAAGTGCTTAGGACACATTCTAAGACATGAAGGACTCCTCCTTACAATTATAGAGGGCAAGCTTGAGGGCAAACGCCAGCGAGGGCGTCCTAGGGGAAGATATACAGACCAACTAAAGATTTGGAGCCATAGTGAATCGTACCAGGAGATGAAGACCAGGGCCCAAGACAGAGAGTACTGGAGGTTGCTGCAACGACAGGGGACGACAAGACCCCTTAATATATGATGATGATGAAAGATGTATGATAGCAAAAGAGATCAATAGATCAAAAGATCAATATAGTAAACTAGTGAAACTGATTCCAGAGACACTGGCTGGTGGTCTGCCCACTGGTCTTTTTTTTTTTTTTTGTTGGAGGGGAAAAAATAGAATTACCCATGCCCAGGAGTCCGACCTCCCTGCTATGTCCGGGTCCCCACATATTGAGCGGGCATCAGCTCGTGTGGTATACGGACTAAAAACAACCCCTTTGTTTTTTAACAGTTGTCTTAATAAGAATTAACTGTGAGCCATGGCCCTGCCCACTGGTCGTCGTAATGCTCTGTAATCACTTTAGCACACCTTCCCTCATCTGTCCTTGCCAAGTGTCCTGCCCTACCCCACTTCGATAATGTGATTCGCTTGCCGACATCGACGATCTTCCTACGGCTTCTTATCTCTGTATTGCGAATACGATCCCGAATTATGAACGCTCCATGGCCCTTTATTCTGTCCATGTTTCGTTACCATAAGTAAGCGTGTTCAAGACACATTGGTTGTAAACCCTGGTCATCAGGTTTTGCGGAAGATTCGACTTAAAGATATCTTCGAGCTTAGAGTTTTGTGAAATAAATACTATATGATAATTATAGTGATCGCCTACATACCGTGAAATCAGATAGTCTAGTAGGCCCCTTAGGGTTGAAATTTAGTTGATTGTTTAAGGATTGTATTGCTATTTTATCTACACACGTATAATAAACTCTCCTTACTGCGTTCAAAAACCGCAGATTACGATCAGCATAATGTTAAACTACTTGGTAAAAACTCATTTCTTATCTGAATAATTACACATTATGACCATAATGTGTAATTTTTCTACATATTACATTCAAATTTTGAACGCCGACACCCACCTGCGTGCCGCCCCTAGTTTGTCTGTGAAGTTGGTACTACAGAACAAGCTAAACAACTGCAGAGCCACAATGCCGGTCAAACATGCGGTTCCTGAACACATCAAAGAAAGCTTATGATACGTTTGTAGATAAACTAGTGTATGTAACTGTACATAATTAGGCATTAAAACTCTCGAGCGATATTATTATGAAACTCGCCTTCGGATCGTTTCATAAACCCACTCTCGAGTTTTAATACCCTCCAATATGTATCAGTCACATAAACTACTATTAAAACAAGTCGTAAAATACAACTAACTGAATACTTTGCTATTAAATACTATCTTATACCTTAAACACATACACAAGTTTGCGGGGATAGATGTTTCTTATTCTTTCACGCCAAAACGATTCGGCTGGCAACCCCAGACCGAATAGCTGACGATGTAAACTGCTCTGTAGTTTTTATTTCTATTAAATTAGTCAAAATTGCTTTTCTGCACGAGTAAACTTAATTTAAGTAGTAATTAGTGATTAAATAATGTGTAGATAAGAAACAGCTGTGCAAACATACAAGCTTTGGAAAAAACAAGACCGATTGTACCGGCCGATTGAACTGTCAAAATCAGTTCAAATAGCAACGACGTAAACGGGGGAAGTATCGTTTTATTTCTGTATTTATATCAATAATCTCACCTTTCACACCCGTAACAAACTAAACAAACCTTCATATAAGTGAAACACTTGCCGTACACTCACTCAGGTACCGTTTTGTCTCTCTTTACTTGGCAAAAGCGGAAGCAAAGTTGAAGACGCAACATTCTGCCACATTCAACAAAAACACACACTTAACACCTTCATTGTGCAATAAACTCCCTAGTGTTCGCTAGTATTCCACCCGGTCATACACTGACACCTATTCGCGGTTTTTTTTTTTCAGGCGAAAAAGGGTGCAATGCTGACCCGAAGCAAGATGAGCATACGCGATGTGGAGTTGAAGCTGAAAGCGACCTTGCTGGAGCTCAAGAAGAGCCAAGAGCTTTGTGAAATACTTCTACGAGAGCGAGATGAGTGTGAAGAGGAGATAGAAAAGCAAATTAAGAAAAATTCGGCGCTAAAAGAAGAGCTCAGTGAGTTGGACATCCAATGCCAGGATCTCAGTGCCCAGAGAGATGAACTACAACACCAAGTCGACTCATTTTACAAGTGTCATGATGTCCACCACGTAGCATTGCAACACATAAAATCACTTGAACAACAGCTTGCAAAGGCACACCACGAGCTTCAAGTTTTCAGCGAGCGGGAGGAACAGCGAGACAGTGCTACAACCAGGGCCTTATATAATGAGGTCATGAGCCAATCTGGCATACCAACTATTGACCTAACAGCTTGTGATCTCACGTGTGATAGTCCTAATAGATCGCAATCGGTAACCACTATGAGCTGTAGTAAAAATAAATTAAAGAAATATGTTAAATTGAATAATTATGTAAAAAAAGCACAAAAATTAGCTAATAGAAATAAAATATTTTGTAAAAATGTAAATTGTAGCAAGGAACGTGTCGAATTAATTAACGAAATCGATGATTGTAGATTATGTTTGGAAAAAACTACAGAAAAGTACGAATGTGACACACGGCGACTCCAGTCAGATATGCATATTTTAAACTCATCATTACAAAGTATTACACGTAAATATGAGTCAGCACAATACGAAATTAAGGAAAATGTGTCGGCTATGAATAGTTTGTTGGAGACGTGTAAGTATAATTATGACACTTTCATATCTTTGACCGACAATCACATCTGTGATTGTAAACAAGCTCCAGCGGACTGTTCCGTGCCGACCGTGTGTCCCGCCGAGCAGCCGGCCGAACAGCTGATACTGACCCAGGCGCTGCCGTCAGTCGACTTGAGTACTAATAGTGTTATCAATAACGCCTCCTTCTCTCGGACAAAGGATAGATATAATGTACAGCGATGAACTTGGAAAAACTATGGGTTTACAACTTAGTCAGCGCGTGGGCCAGGCAATATTAAATAACTGTATGCCTGGCGCCACATATTCACAAATATTAAACAAAGTGTTGTCATCGCAGTTTTTAGAGCCAACCACCCTAATTATTTTAATTGGTAGAAGGGAAAATGTATCTAAAAAACTAATTACTAAATACTTTTCCAAATTAAATTCTTTACAAAATGTAGATAGAATAATCTTGTTTGCGTTTCCCTTCAGCCAATCTTTGTCACAACATGAAAATCATATAAGACATGATTATAATACATTTATCCACACATTGACATGTCGTCATACTGAAAAATTTCATTTCATAGACACCAATATTTGTATTGGAAAATATTTTTATTTGACTAAGGATAGGTATTACCTATCTAGGTTTTATACAAAACAGATAGCACAGTCACTATCTTATTTTATTTTGAACTCAGTCAAGTTTTTGACTAATGAAACGCCTGCTTCTATTGAGCAGTGTAATAATAATGACATGTACTCCTTGGAATCTGTTCCAAGCTCTTTAAATTAACCCATAGGACAACAGAGAGTAACTCTGGCAGTAATATTAATATTTGTATAAATATACCTTGATCTTGCCCATTAAATCAAATTACTAGTAATGAAAAATTTAAAAGTAAGAATATTTTAAACGTGGTTCATCAAAATATACAGGGCATGTTAAGTAAAGAACGGGAAATTGAGTTATTCATGAACTGTAATAATATTGATATTTTATGTATAACAGAGCACTTTTTAAAGAGTTATCAGTTCATGTTCAACTTTAATAACCACCACGTTGCTAGTTCGTTCAACAGAAAAACAGCTGATCGCGGTGGCTCCTTAATACTTGTAAATAATAGCTTTAAATATAAGGAACGAGTTGACATAGTGAGCCTGTCTGTTGAGCGTACCATGGAAATAGCCTGTATTGAACTTGAACAACTTATTGTAATGAGCGTATACAGACCACCAGATTCATCCTTTGATTTATTCGAAAAGAAAATGGATGAAGTGTTGATTAAAATCAGCGATAAAAACAATTTTTTTATAATTTGTGGTGATTTTAATGTTAATCTGTTAGAGGATAATAATATTTGTACTAGATTAAAATCTTTATTTTTATGTCACAACATGAACTATCTGTTTTTGGAGCCTACTAGAATTACTGCAACATCTGCTACCTGCATTGACAATATATTTACTAACATTACGCCCATTTTCAAATCGGTCATCAATAAATTAACCTCTGATCACTCTGGTCAGATAGGTATATTCAATATTAAAATAAAAAAGGACCAAAAAGAGGATATTACATGTGTGCCCATTAGTGACACTCGGCTTGAACACTACAGGAATAATATTTTAGATAAACTATGGGAAATACCATACAGTGACGATCCAAATTTGTTGTACAACTCAGTATTTAACCTTGTCAAAAATGAATATGATACGGTATTTAAATCAAAAGTTATAAAAGTTAATAACAAAGCTTTGTTTAGTGATTGGGCGTCAGTTGGAATTCATAGGAGCAGACGAAGATTATATGAACTCTATGAAGAGAAATCATATAACAAAAATACGGCCTTTCTAGATTATGTTCGTAGTTATTCAAAAATGTTTAAACGCGTTTGTGCCGTAGCTAAATCTAATTTCATTAAAAACAAAATTGAATCTAGTAGCAATGTAATGAAAACGACTTGGCAAATTATAAACAGAGAGACTGGAAAGGCCAAAGCTACACATAATAACTTCAAGCTTAAGATAGATAATCAATTGCTAAGTACAGACCTAGAAGTAGCAAAAGCTTTCGAAAATTTCTTTACGGACATTCCAGTTTCAACAACCAAGTCTTTAAATTCATCTCCCGCTGCTGCTGAATCTATACTTAAACAAAACTTTGAGGATTGTAAAACAGATTTTAAATTTAGGCACGTAAATAATGAAGACATTGTAAAAGCGTTTAAATCCCTGGAAATGAATAAGACAGCTGACGCCCATGGTCTATCAGTAAAAATTATTAGTTCCATTGTAGATTGTATTGCACCTCACCTTTGTTGTATATTTAATCAATGATGTGTTTCCTGACTTGATGAAACTAAGTAAAGTTATACCTTTATTCAAAGCTGGTAGTACATCAGACCCCACCAATTTTAGACCCATATCGATACTACCAACGCTTAGCAAAATATTTGAAAAACTCATACTTAATCAATTGCAAAGTCATTTTTATCTCAATAATTTAATTCATATTGCTCAGTTTGGTTTCACAAAGGGTCGTTCAACAGCCGATGCTGGTGTTGAACTAATCGACAATATTTTTGATGCCTGGGAAGACGCAATGGATGCAATAGGTGTCTTCTGCGATCTATCCAAGGCTTTTGATTGCGTCCATCATGACACTCTTGTCAGGAAGTTACGCCATTATGGTGTAAAAGATCAGGCACTTGGCCTTCTGGAGTCATATCTAACAGATAGGGTTCAGATGGTCGATGTTAATGGGAAAAGATCACCTGGGTCTTCAATAAGTATGGGCGTACCGCAAGGTTCAATTCTTGGTCCTTTCTTGTTTTTAGTATATATTAATGATTTACCTTACCTTGTTAAAGCAAAACATGGGTTAGTATTGTTTGCCGATGATACTTCTTTGATATTTAAAGTTAAAAGACAGCAATCAAATTATGACGAGGTAAACAATGCTATCTCTAGTATAGTGAACTGGTTTACTGTTAACAATTTATTACTTAATGAAAAGAAAACTAAATGTATTAAATTCGTGTTATCCAACGTGAACCCGGTAACTACAGACATATTTATAAAAGGTCAGAGATTGGACCTTGTGCAGTCGACTGTCTTTTTGGGCATTACTTTAGACGCCAAACTATAATGGGATCCTCATGTAAATAAATTGTCGAACAGACTGAGTTCGGCAGCGTTCGCAGTTAAAAAAATTAGAGCTCTTACCGACGTAGACACCGCTAGACTAGTCTACTTTAGTTACTTTCATAGTCTAATGACCTATGGTATTTTATTGTGGGGTCACGCTGCGAATTCTAATAGTATATTTATTCTGCAGAAACGGGCTGTTCGTGCAATTTATAGATTAGGGCCTAGAGTGTCACTGAGGGAAAAGTTTAAAGAAATCAATATTCTGACATTTGTGTCTCAATATATCTATGACAATCTTGTGTATGTAAAAAGAAGCATAACAAATTTTCAGAAGTACAGTGATATACACAATTTTAATACCAGAAATAAAGACAAGTTGGTTGCTTATGTAAGCCGACTACATAAAATTAGTGATTCTTTTAAAGGCAATTGTATACGCTATTACAATAAGGTCCCTACTGATATTAAAAACTTACCTTTAGACAAGTTTAAAATAATAATAAACAATTTGGCTGGAATCTATAGTAGCCAAGTAGTTAAGAGAATGAAACAAACACAAGCAATACGACGAATTCAAATCCCTATTTGATTGTGCCATTAGCCAATATTAACTAAGAGAATAACTTTTTGGAGTTCCGTTTAGAAGCTCTGCCTTCCAAGCGAGCGGTCTAAGTCAAAATCAAAATCAAAAATCATTTATTTCCATAGGATGTTGTTACATCACTTAGATCCGTCATTACATTTTTTTGGGTGAGTTCACTAACCCAATGGCGGAATCTGTGGAGAAGAGCTCACCGAAGAAACTCCACAGTCGTCGCATCTTTTGCGTTTCCTTTTTTAAATAAAATATTGTCAGATTACAAAATGAATGCTAATTATATATCGAAACAGCCTGTTACTCAAACAATCTATTCCCATGGACATCTGTCCTCTAAGTAATCAGATATCCTGTAGTAACCTTTTTTATACAATTTCTGTTTTATTATTATTTTAAACTTGTCTAAAGGTAAGTTTTTAATATCAGTAGGGACCTTATTGTGATAGCGTATACAATTGCCTTTAAAAGAATTACTAATTTTATGTAGTCGGCTTACATAAGCAACCAACTTGTCTTTATTTCTAGTATTAAAATTGTGTATATCACAGTACTTCTGAAAATAAGTTATATTTATTTTTACATACACAAGATCGTCATAGATATATTGAGACGCAAATGTCAGTATATTGATTTCTTTAAACTTTTCCCTCAGTGACACTCTAGGCCCTAATCTATAAATTGCACGAACAGCCCGTTTCTGCAGAATAAATATACTATTAGCATTCGCAGCGTGACCCCACAATAAAATACCATAGGTCATTAGACTATGAAAGTAACTAAAGTAGACTAGTCTAGCGGTGTCTACGTCGGTAAGAGCTCTAATTTTTTTAACTGCGAACGCTGCCGAACTCAGTCTGTTCGAAAATTTATTTATATGAGGATCCCATTATAGTTTGGCGTCTAAAGTAATGCCCAAAAAGACAGTCGACTGCACAAGGTCCAATCTCTGTCCTTTTATAAATATGTCTGTAGTTACCGGGTTCACATTGGGTAACACGAATTTAATACATTTAGTTTTCTTTTCATTAAGTAATAAATTGTTAACAGTAAACCAGTTCACTATACTAGAGATTGTCTATAGAGAGATAGTCTTGGGTTCGAATCACGGCAAGAGCTACAAAAAATCCCAGGTCTTGGATGTTTATATTAGTGTGACGTCGCTGTTTCTGGTTCCCACGATCACGACACAGGGTAGCCTAGTGTGAGGCCAGAAGTAATGTATGTGCCTGTATTCAAATGTTATGTATGTTACCACAATCACAGACTGCGTCACTCTTATTCCCAAACAGCTACCCTGTTTGCACAGTGCACAGTCCCGCTCACATCTAGTCAGTTCGAAATACCATTTTGCGTGACAGGGAGCAAGGCCATGAAATGTACAACATCCAGGGGGAGAATATGTTTCCTATGTAGCTTATAAACTGGAACCTCTACGTACCCCACGCCACTTTCCGACAGAAATATCACGTACTAAGTTTATTGGGGCATAAAAGAATTTTACTGTTTTTCTTTCTTCCCAAGACGGTATAAAAAGTAAGACAAACCTCAATTTGTTTTGACGAATGATGTCTTTTTTTCGTTCCCTTCCTCATACATAATATCTGTATGAAGTATTACATTCTATACGAATCGAGGTCGGCATGTTACGGATAAAGAAGTTTTATGTAAAAGTGGTGGTTCGCCACGCGAACGCGACCGGAGACCAAGACCTGTCCCCATGCATGCGACTCGTGTTTTATCGCATCAATGTTACATTTTTGTATGAGTGAGTGACTCGCGAATTTTGACATATGCGGTAAAATGTTGACACACGCGCTGTGGGGTATGCTACGTGTGCGAGATAGAGACGGCATCACTTCAGTACACGCGCGTGACTGAGATGGGAGACAAATAGCGGTCTTCTCGGTGGCTGTCGAGATACACCTCTGGCTTTGTTATCACTAGTCACTGCGGCTGACAGTGAGCGTTGTCTGTCATGTTTCCTTATTAATACGCCGCCATCTAGCATTGTGTCAAAGAACCGCCGATGTTCTTGCCTATACAAACTTTTATGTCGAGCGAATTTGTGAATTGTCGTGTGGCATGTGCTGTTAATTTTAACAATGATGTTAGCACCAAAATTAAAATGATGCCTGTCGTTCAAATCATGGAGATACAAGCATACAGGTAGGTACAGCTTGAGTATGGTAGTCCAGTCATATCAAATCCACACTACGTCGTATTCCATTTGCCACACTTACAACATGAAACAACTGGGCCCATATGCTACTAATTGACAAGCCTCTCACAAGCATCTCGCAGGCTTCGCAGTATAATAATGGGAAGTCTAGGACACATTTTCATGTGTGAGAGAATTTCCCTTAATCCTCCTCACACCGGAAAAGTGCCTATCTTGCCCAATATGATTTAGGGAAATTATCTCACTTACGAACAGTATCCTAGACTGCCCAATATTATACTACTGAATGTGCGAGGCTAGTAAAAATATTATAGCATTACCCTATCACTAGTAGTAGTATTACCCCCTGAATTATGACACAGTTTGGATTCGACTGGACTGGAACTCTTTGTCTGTATATATGTATTATTACATGATTAAATTAAGAGCTAAGGATGGTATAGGAAACAATCATTTTACTTTTCCAATTTATACAATACATTATATCTGGTCTTTAATATCTCTCTTACTACTATGGAAAAATATATTTATTAAATAGATTTTCTTTGATAAAGTTGGTTCTTAGGGTTACGTACCCGAAGGGTGCCAAACGGGACCCTATTACTAAGCCTCCGCTGTCCGGCCGTTCGTCAGTCTATCACCAGACTGTATCTCACGAATTGTGATAGTTAGACAGTTGATATTTTCACAGATGATGTTTTTCTGTTGCCGCAATAACAACAAATACTAAAAAACAAAATAAAAAATAAATATTTAAGAGGGCTCCCATATAACAAACGTTTTTTTTCTCGTACTTGATCGATATTGATAATGAAAACAGCTAGACGCTTGCAATTTTCACAGAATATTTAGTCATATATTCACTTTAAAAATAAATAAATAAATTAAAATAATACAAATATTTAATATTTAATTTTCACATCAAATGTGATTTTATTGCCGTTTTAATAGTTACGGCCGTTTTTTAATAGACGCTTTGGATATATGTATGAGATAAAAATTCACCCATGTTCTTAAACGGAAGCGACGTAAGTATAATAAGAATAAAGCCTTAGGTTCAAAAAATATTATAGCTTATATACAGCCGGGTGGCTGTGCCTTGGCCTTTATTCAGTCCAACGCTGAACACTTTAAAAAATAAGTGTTATCCTATATCAGTTCAAAAAGTTACATTCCAATGACAGACCGACTGACAAACGGCGGAGCCTCAACCCTAATAAGGCTATTAGGCAGCTACGGAACCCAAAACATAGGATTTGGCGAATCTATTGGATCTCAACGAGGTAAAATTTTAAGGGAGTTTGATTTGCGAGCCCTACTAAAACTCCGCTACTAAAGGTTTTACTGCTAAACTCATTTTGCCACGGGTTAACAGTTCTACAGTATAGAACACAGTTAAGAATTATTTATTGCGCAGAAAACACAATGGAAAATATAACAAGAGCAATAAGCAAAGGTGAGCTTATTTCTAAAGATAAATTTCTTACAGCTTTGCAAAAGAACGAAAAAGAAAAATAGAGAGCTAGTCCTAGTTTACAATTAAGAGTTAAAAGAAAAACAAAAAATAATATACTATCATACAAATCACAATGCATCCTAAATTCTCAATATAAAATAAATCAATAGAATACACATTCGTTCTATAAGATACCCACTATGCGGAAGAGCGGTCATGCTGTTTTTTTCTCTCTTAAAAGTGAACAAGGATGTGCAATCCCTAACAGCGCAAGTAATTACATTCCACAAATGTATTGCTCTTAACCTAAACGAGTGCTCGAAAGCAATATTGTTGTACTGAGGAATTGATAAAAGTTACACCATGTGAGACCTTCGAACTCTATCCCCAGAGAAAAGATATCTTAAACTTCCACGAAGATATGCTAGATAGCGTAAAGAACGTTTATTAAGCAAAAGATTCATGAAAATAAGTACAGAGAATATAAATAAGATTTTTCATTCAAGTTCAAGACAGTACGTGTGGGACTGCTCCATCCTCATATAGGCCTGTGCGATTCCACCTATGGCGGGTGCCGCGGATGCACATACTTGTGAAGACCGAAGATAAACTGAATCCCGAGATTTTGAAGTCACTGGAGTTTGTTCAGTAGATTTTCGTTTAAGCTGGCCCAGCAAACATTGACGTAGTCAATTAAAGGCAGATGAAGGGTGTAAGCTAGGATAATTTTAGTCTGCCTAGGCAGGAAGAACTGCAAATGCCGAAGGTAATGAAAGGATACAAAGACTCGTCTGCTGACCACACAAACATGGGACGTCCAGGATAATAGATTGTCAAAAACAACGCCAAGATTTCCCCGGCTTTCTTTCTATATTTGACAATGGTACCGTCATATAGCACGGGAGCAACGGACCTATTCTTTAACAAAATAAGTTAGTGCCGTGTACCCAGTATCATCGCCTGGGACTTGCCCGGGTTGACTAATAGCCCATACGGAACAGCCCATTTCCTGATGTTGTCGAGGTCAGCATTCAAAGCCTCAAAGTCAGATCACACAGGGGAAAATGCCGATAGAAGTTCATCTGCATAGAGAAGATACGAGGAAGACAATACATCCGAGGCAGAAAGGATGAATACTGAGAAGAGATGAGGAGAAAGGATGCCACCCTGCGGAACACCTGTAGAGAGCTTGAGACATTCCGTAGTTACCTCTTCAGACTTGATGCGCTGCTGGCGGTCTCTCAAGTAAGAGTCAAACCAGCGAGGCGAGTGTGAAGAGACATTGAGCGATTTTATGATTATGACAGTCCTACAGTACAGTTCTACAAGATAACAGTAATTTAGTTACTCACTCACCTTCCGAAACGGTGTAGTATTTTTTTTATAAAAAAATGACTTGTAGTTATAAGTAAGTATATTTTTGACGTTGAATAAGATAATTTATTTATATTCAATAAAACATTGAATCGAAATCTGATCTGGTACAATATAGCGTCACGCCTTTACCCATACCGGGCGGCAGCGGCATGGGCACCTACGTTTAGCAAGTTCTCTAATTGTTCATTTCCCTGACAGGGGGCTAGCCTTTCGCCGCACCTATGGAGACAGGAAGGCTAACTTCTGCCGGGAAAAAGAGAAAAATCTCCTCATACATTTCTCCTGGCCGCACCTCATGTTACGCTGTTTCGTAGGATCCTGGAACCGCGACGTCATAAACAGGTGAAAAAGGAACACCTGAAGTTTTTTTTATACCTCCACAGCTGGATTGCCAATCTCTCGCTCCGCTCATCACAGGCAATATGGATCACTAAAAGTTTTTTACTGTTACTTACTTGTCTCGCCAAACAGACTTAATTTTATGTTTTTTTTTAATTTTGTTTCGTTTTTATTGATATTATCTTCTTTGTGAGTCAAAAGCATTCCAGAGTTTTCTTTTGACTTCCGTTTCAAATTTACTATTTATCGTTAAAAGAGACCTATTAGACGTAAGCAATTGCTATTAGTTGCAATTAACCTGAAAACCTGAACTCGACGCGTTTCTGAGAAAAAGGGTATTGACAGGCGTATATGCAGACAGAGAAGTAGACAGAGAGAAAAATACAGTTTTCGGATTTTTCCCTTCACCTGTGCCAAAAGACCTCGCTTTTTGCTAAATTTCATGATCCTAGGCTTACCGGAAAAACCCTATAGGAACTTCCGGTTCTCTTGCGAGTATCAAAAGAATTCAGAAAGTTTATTTTTAAAGGGTGGACCAAGAAGTTTTCATTTTTCAAAGCTCTAAGGGCCCACAGACGTTAGTAATTAATATCGATTTCATTTTGATACCTGCACGTTTTCCTGAGAAAAGGGTTGTGACACAGGGACAGATATTCTCTTAAGGTAAGGAACCCTTAAAATGGCAAAAGAAGAACATACAAATAAACATACATATTAGGTGCTTACCTATGAAATCAGCGTTTTGTATGGAGAAAGTCAAGGAAACTCAATTTTCATCACAAACATTTTTACATTTTTTTAGGAATGGTAAATCCTAATTTTATAAAACTTTATGTGCATGAATTAGACAGTATTTAGCTCATAGCAAATTTGATTTAAGTTTTGAAAAGTGTCAGCTGTAAAAAAATATTACGAATCTTATCATGAAAATGGATGACATTTAGGACGAACTGATTCTGCAGATTAAAATTTAATTATAAAACTGGAAATTAAAAGAAAAAATATTATGTAAATGGAAAACATTAAAACTAACTTTGAAACAATGAAAAAATAATGGAAATAACTATATTGAATCACACGAACTATGAACTCCTGAATCTGTAAGAAAAAAACGCCAATTTCATAGGTAAGCACCCAATATTTATACTCAGTCATCAACGTTGCTTCTTGGCCCACGCTAGGATACCCTCTATCGTAGGAAACAGAAACAGCGACGTCACATACATAATCATTCAAGACCTGGGGATTGCTTTTCTTCTGCAGCGAGGATGCGAATCCAGGACCTCTAGCGATGTGAAGCCTCGAATTGCAACGCCGCAGGGAACATAAGGTCCGTTTAAATGATCACTCCTATTCAGATAAACACTCTTGGAATATAGAAATAAGCAAATTTTCCTTGACTAACTCCCTTTTTTGCCGGCTAAAGTGATGACAGTACTCACTGGCAACCAATATATAAAAATCCATTAGAAAAACAAAGTCAATAGTACCAATATAAAAAGGTTTTTTTACACTGCCATAGACCATGATGTTTCACACAGTAGAGAGATAGAGCCATCTATCAAAAGTGCGTCTATCAAAGACGTACTACATATTAGTTATTCAGAGACTTCATAGGGTTTGTCTGTTAATTGTCACGTCTTCTCCTATTCGGGGTGGCAGAGACACCGTTGCGTGACAGGGAGCTTGCTCATCGCCGCAGCTCTGGAGAAAATTATGCTTTTAATTAATCGTTCCGAAACGTACTTATTCAAACTTCGTTTTGCAAAGTATCAGATTTATTACTCCCAGATAAAGGTAACAATCGCTCGGAAGGTGTATCAGGGGAGCAAACTGGAATGCGAAATGTTATCCTGGGGCGATTGGGGGCAATAGGGGGAATTTGTGGATTGTTTGGTGGTTCCAAAATGTGCTGTAGGTTTGTATCCTTGAGAAGAATCTATAGGTATAGATGGTATTACCAGAATACACCTCTTTGAAATGGTTTCTTGAGAAATCTCTATATAAGTTTTGACTTCCAGATATGTTAAATGTTAACCAAAATGTAGCCCCGCTTTCTGTAGTTTCAAAGATCCGTATTGGATGATATAGGTCACTTTCTGTCCGAATACTAACGTAAGGTAGGTATGTTAGAACACAACTTTACAATACAACCTGAAGCCGAAGCGAAGCGAAGCGAAGCGAAGCGAAGCGCAGCGAGGCGACTTTAATTCGTTTTGTATAAAATGGGATTACAATGTGTCGTGTAGCGATATGAACCTAACCAGAACCTAACAGAAAACAACCAGGATAAAATTTAGAAATGACAGTTTATTAGGGCTATATACAATGACTTTAGAAAAATGATAGGAGGATGAGGGTGGATGAAATGAGACAGGTTTTATAAAAATACAGATGTCCAGATAAAAAAAGGAAGCGGAGGACACGGAGAGTAGGAGGCCGATGAAGCAGTAGACGTCTGGTGAACCGGTCAGTGGAGGCACTGGTGGGCGATTTAGAAGTGCTGATAGTGTGAAAATACAAAGCGAAAATGATTTGTTAATGTGTTCTTATGGTTTAAAACGTTACAGGGTCCTATGAAAATAAAGGTGAAAAAATATACAGCTATACAGCTCAGCAAGTATCCAGCTGAAGAAACTGGAAAATGGCATGTAAGAAACAAGAGGGGGTTCCATGACAGTCGGGTCAGCAGGAAGGTCCAGTGATGGAGAGTCATTTGCAGTTGAAGGTGGAGTCAAGGATTCGAATTGTTTAGAAATAGCATCAAATTTCATCTTCAAAGTATCGAAACTAGCTTGAGAGTCTGGATATAAGTCCGTATCTATTCGCTCTAATCTGTAAAAAACATGATTAATAAAAGTTTCTATTGATCGTAAGTATTTGGTTTCACCTTGTAAAAATTTTTCAATTTTACAATCCAGGTAAGTCAGAGTAGACCCAATTTGAGACAAGTCATCCTCAATCGGAACTGGAGAAGTCAGAATATCTTCAGGGTGAGAATTCGCAACTAAACGCAAAACCTGTTTTTTAAGAAGCAAAACAGTATTAGCTGGTTCCTCATATCTATTCTTTACTTCGTATTCGAGCTCGGCCTTGTTAAGGAATTCGTACTTAATAACCCTTTCCATTGTTATAGTTAAGTGTAGAGTCAAGTGTTATAGAAGTGAAGTGAAGTGAAGTGAAGTAATGTAAGTTAAATGTAGGCCTAAATATAATCCAGATGAGTTGAAAAACTAGATGAAGTTTTGTTTTAGAATTTGGAAAATATGAAAAGGATGAATAGATAAAGATTTAAGAGCGAAATAGAAAGCAAATCAAAGGGAAAGAGACAAGGCGCAGAAAAGGTGAAGGGTGAAGTAGAACTTTTACGTTAGGCGCCAAAATGTCGTGTAGCGATATGAACCTAACCAGAACCTAACAGAAAACAACCAGGATAAAATTTAGAAATGACAGTTTATTAGGGCTAAATACAATGACTTTAGAAAAATGATAGGAGGATGAGGGTGGATGAAATGAGACAGGTTTTATAAAAATACAGATGTCCAGATAAAAAAAGGAAGCGGAGGACACGGAGAGTAGGAGGCCGATGAAGCAGTAGACGTCTGGTGAACCGGTCAGTGGAGGCACTGGTGGGCGATTTAGAAGTGCTGATAGTGTGAAAATACAAAGCGAAAATGATTTGTTAATGTGTTCTTATGGTTTAAAACGTTACAGGGTCCTATGAAAATAAAGGTGAAAAAATATACAGCTATACAGCTCAGCAAGTATCCAGCTGAAGAAACTGGAAAATGGCATGTAAGTAACATAACACTACAAATGTTTATGAACATATAAGTAGTTAGTTAATTTGGGATGAAAATGTATTTTTTGAAATGTAATTTTTTACTCAATTTAAGTAGTATTCGCTGACTCAACAGACGTTGCGAGGTTGCGTTATGCCGGAGAATGAAAATGGTTGACAATAAGTGAAAAAGTGTGGTGTGTAGTTCTTTACGATGTGGTATAATAAAAAATAGTAGATTATTAACCAAGGGTGGAAAGTGAGAGGGCCAATAGTTCGAGGGTGAAATGGGTCACTTTCACCTGAATTAAGCACTCTACTTTTCATGTCGACAGTAAGGAAAGTAAATTACTACAGTCACATTTTATAAAACAGGTATTTTTGAATAATAGTTGAATAATATTTGCCGAGCACAAAAGTGACCTGCGTTTCTTTAATGGTATGAGACCCAGATTGAACATATTCTTCGATGAACCGGTGATTTTGTGGCGAAACCTGTGGAAATTCTGGCTCTGGATCCGTATTCAACAATATCACGTACCTCAATTATCATTAAATTGACTAAATTGTAAAAATAAAAACTTTGATAACGTTTAACATAAAATTACTATGATACAAGGTGTACATACCTGCGTCTAGTAGCTCAATCTCTTTTAATAGTAAGCAATCTCGTTTTAAGCATCAGTATTGAGAGTTTCTACGCCCTTCTTCTCCCACAGTGGTCCAATGTAGAGAAATGGCAAAAAATGACATTTGCTAATTATGTGATTCAGATTCATTTTTTATTGAATATAAATAAATAAATTATCTTATTCAAAGTCAAAAGTATACTTGCTCATAAACTACAAGTAATTTTTTATATAAAAAAGAAGAAACCGTTTCGGAAGGTGGGCCTCGGGGTTAAGAAGAAATGGCAAAAAAGAAACTCCCCCTTACCTTCTTTTAAAAAAGTGACTTTACAATAGATACTGGTTTCGGTCTAAGAAAATTCGCCGGCGAGACTTTATTCATCGCCCCTCGTGTAATTTCTGTGCGCTCAGATGGTATGGACCATGCAGTTTTGTCATTCAAGTATTCCTTAATACTATAATAGGACTTTCTTATCATCTCATTTTTAACATAGTTTTTGAACCCCTTTTCAGGAAGGATCAATGATTCTTGTGGTAGTTTATTGTAGAAGCGAATACAGTGCCCCATGAATGATGTGCCTAGTTTTCTTAGTCTAAATAATATAATAAAAACAAAACAAATGACACTAGAAATATAAATAGCTTACCTATTACCTATTACCGTAGCTAATAAGCTACGTTTTTTCTTACATCCATGAGATTTTCGTATATATATTGTCGTGTAGCGACAAGAACCTAAAGAGAACCTAACAAGTAACAACAACCAGGATAAAATTTAGAGATGATAGTTTATTATGCTTATTTACAGTGACTAATTAAAAAAAATGAAAGGAAGATGAGGATGAATGAGGTGAGACAGGTATATTGATTTATTCAATAATAAACATTTCACAAAAATTACAGAAATTACAAAAGAATACAAAATAAGAAAGGTACAGTTTCATGTTATATAAACTTAACTAAAGATAGATACATCATATGTTTATGAGAATAGGTGTTGGTAATAAGCAAAAATAACATCAGAGTCGATACTCCCCAAGGTAGGGTTTCCCCTGTGTTTTGGGATAAGTAGCGAGGCTCTTCCCCTAATGATATGAACGAAGAAAAATTAGCAGACCAAATCAAGTACTTTTACAGTTTCAATGTAATGCAGCTATCTGAAACTTAAAAAAGGTAATTTAAAGTTTAAAATTCGTCATTTAGTGCCTAAAATAGTTAGTATTTGGGTGTGTGTGAGTATTTGTGAGTGTAAATATGGGTGTGTGAGATGAAAAAGTGTAGTGGATGTTTTTTAAAAAATACAGATATTAGATAAAAAAAAAGGAAGCGGAGGACACGGAGAGTAGGAGCAGAAGGAGCGTGGCCGGCGGCCAATCGGTCATCAGTGCCCTGGAGATTCCGACGGGCAGCAGGAGTAGGGGCCCTGGTAGTGAAGCGCCGGCCAGGGTAGAGGCCCGCAACGTATCGGCCTGAAGTCACCGACGGGCAGGTGAAGCAGAGAACGGGCAGGTGAAGTGGAGACCCAACGAAGCGCCGGCCAGGGTAGAGGCTCGCCAAGACTGGAGGCGTAGTAGTAGAGGCTCGCAGGATCCCGGGGCAGTGCGACCCCGGGATAAGGCCTTTAGGTGATGCTTCTTGCTTGAGAGCTGAAGTGAGACTCCAGAATTTCAGAAATGTTCCGCTCTTATACCCTTTTTGGAGAGTTCTAAAAATTATTTAAATTAAAAGCAATTTTTGTGAATGGCCAAGAGGAAAAAAGTATTTTTGTAAAAGTATTGAAGCAAACATATCAGACCGCTAACGAGTTTGAATGGACATTGCCATGACAACCAGATAAACAACAACAAAGTAAATGTCAGATTTTGGTTTCAGGCTCGTAATAGAAAAATCAACAAGTTCACATAGCCAAAATTACATAACAGCGATAGATAAAAGGGTAGCGCACCAGCGCGCACGAAGCCCGAGATTGCAGAGTTTCGGAGAAAGCCAAATACAAGGTCAGCAAAGGTAAACCCCTTCGCTATCGATTTAGAAGTGCTGATAGTGTGAAAATACAAAGCGAAAATGATTTGTTAATGTGTTCTTATGGTTTAAAACGTTACAGGGTCCTATGAAAATAAAGGTGAAACCAAATATCAAGCTGTACAGCTCAGCAAGTATCCAGCTGAACAGACCGGAAAATAGCATGTAAGTAGCATAACACTACATTTTCCCCCGGACCCTGGAATTTTTTTTGACTCAGCAAAAATTTTGATATGTACAAAAATAAACCATAAAAACACAGCTTTGCAGAAACAGACATCACCAGGCAAAATCAGATATACCATCTCTTACATTCATCATCTTCATTCAGGTAAGGGTGGAGTTCACATTCAATGACTACCACTCTAAAAGTGTGTTTTCAAAAGGACATTCAGGCTTACTTAAGGAGTTGTCATCCGCTCCTGCGTGGAAAAAAAAAATAAGTAGAGGTAAAGAGAAACAAATTAATCCTAAGGTAGCTTTAGTAGCTTTGACTTAAGATTAAGAACGGCCAGAGCGGTAGAGCTCGAAGCCAAGATCAGCAACATCGCCAACGAGATGTGTCTGAAATAAATAATATACATATATACAAAAGTTAAGAAAATTTATGCTACTTACATGCAAAAATTTTATATCTTTAATGCTAAACTTTCGTATCACCTTCAGGACAGAAGTTTGAGAAACAAGAGGGAGTTCCATGACAGTCGGGTCAGCAGGAAGGTCAAGTGATGGAGAGTCATTTACAGTTGAAGGTGGAGTCAAGGATTCGAATTGTTTAGAAATAGCGTCAAATTTCATCTTCAAAGTATCGAAACTAGCTTTAGAATCTGGATATAAGTCAGTATCTATTCGCTCCAATATGTAAAAAACATGATTAATAAAAGTTTCTATTAAGTATTTGGTTTCACCTTGTAAAAATTTTTCAATTTTACAATCCTGGTAAGTCAGAGTAGAACCAATTTGAGACAAGTCATCCTCAATCGGATCTGAAGAAGTCAGAATATCTTCAGGGTGAGATTTCGCAACTAAACGCAAAACCTGTTTTATAAGAAGCAAAACAGTATTAGCTGGTTCCTCAAATCTAATCTTTACTTCGTATTCGAGCTCGGCCTTGTTAAGGAATTCGTACTTACTAACCCTTTCCATTGTTATAGTTAAGTGTAGAGTCAAGTGTTATAGAAGTGAAGTGAAGTAATGTAAGTTAAATGTAGGCCTAAATATAATCCAGATGAGTTGAAAAACTAGATGAAGTTTTGTTTTAGAATTTGGAAAATATTTAGGCTAATTTTTTCCGCCCTTTCCATTGTTATAGTTAAGTGTAGAGTCAAGTGTTATAGAAGTGAAGTGAAGTGAAGTGAAGTGAAGTAATGTAAGTTAAATGTAGGCCTAAATATAATCCAGATGAGTTGAAAAACTAGATGAAATTTTGTTTTAGAATTTGGAAAATATTCCAATTTCCATTGTTATAGTTAAGTGTAGAGTCAAGTGTTATAGAAGTGAAGTAAAGTGAAGTGAAGTAATGTAAGTTAAATGTAGGCCTAAATATAATCCAGATGAGTTGAAAAACTAGATGAAGTTTTGTTTTAGAATTTGGAAAATATGAAAAGGATGAATAGATTAAGATTTAAGAGCGAAAGAGAAAGCAAATCAAAGGGAAAGAGACAAGGCGCAGAAAAGGTGAAGGGTGAAGAAAAACTTTTACGTTGGGCGCCAAAATGTCGTGTAGCGACAAGAACCTAAAGAGAACATAACAAGTAACAACAAACAGGATAAAATTTAGAGATGATAGTTTATTATGCTTATTTACAGTGACTAATTAAAAAAAATGAAAGGAAGTTGAGGATGAATGAGGTGAGACAGGTTTTTAAAAAAAATACAGATATTAAATAAAAAAAAGGAAGCGGAGGACACGGAGAGTAGGAGCAGAAGGAGCAGTGGAACCGGTCTGGCGAACCGGTCAGTGGAAGCACTGGTGGGCGACGTAGCAGGTGCAGTTGGAGAGCGTGGCCGGCGGCCAATCGGTCATCAGTGCCCTGGAGATTCCGACGGGCAGCAGGAGTAGGGGCCCTGGTAGTGAAGCGCCGGCCAGGGTAGAGGCCCGCAACGTGTCGGCCTGAAGTCACCGACGGGCAGGTGAAGCAGAGAACGGGCAGGAGAAGTGGAGACCCAACGAAGCGCCGGCCAGGGTAGAGGCTCGCCAAGACTGGAGGCGTAGTAGTAGAGGGTCGCAGGATCCCGGGGCAGTGCGACCCCGGGATAAGGCCTTTAGGTGATGCTTCTTGCTTGAGAGCTTAAGTGAGACTCCAGAATTTCAGAAATGTTCCGCTCTTATACCCTTTTTGGAGAGTTCTAAAAATTATTTAAATTAAAAGCAATTTTTGTGAATGGCCAAGAGGAAAAAAGTATTTTTGTAAAAGTATTGAAGCAAACATATCAGACCGCTAACGAGTTTGAATGGACATTGCCATGACAACCAGATAAACAACAACAAAGTAAATGTCAGATTTTGGTTTCAGGCTCGTAATAGAAAAATCAACAAGTTCACATAGCCAAAATTATATAACAGCGATAGATAAAAGGGTAGCGCACCAGCGCGCTTGAAGCCCGAGTTTGCAGAGTTTCGGAGAAAGCCAAATACAAGGTCACCAAAGGTCACCCCTTCGCTATCGATTTAGAAGTGCGGATAGTGTGAAAATACGAAGCGAAAATGATTTGTTAATGTGTTCTTATGGTTTAAAACGTTACAGGGTCCTATGAAAATAAAGGTGAAACCAAATATCAAGCTGTACAGCTCAGCAAGTATCCAGCTGAACAGACCGGAAAATAGCATGTAAGTAGCATAACACTACAATATATTGACAGGTAACCGTAAGTATATTCATTTCTTTGAATTTTTCTTGAATTATTGCCTAGCATCTATTTGATATATCGCCCTGATCGCCCTATTTTGTAAAACAAATATCGTATTTATATTTGCTACTCTCCCCCAGAGCAGTATTATATAAGATATTATTACTGTGAAATAACTAAAGTGAACCAATCTGGCAGTTTAAACATCTGTAAGATATCTGGTCTGACCGCAAAGCGGCTGAGGTAAGTCTTCGTGCGAGATTAGTTATGTGAGGTCCCCAATGAAGTTTCGAATCTATAGTGATTCCAAGAAAGATTGTGTCATCAATGAGGTCCAATCTTTCAGATCCTATTCTTACACTCGTTTCAACCTGCCAACCGCCCTTATTATGATTATGCAAACAAAATTTGATACATTTAGTCTTTTTAGGGTTCCGTACCCGAAGGGTTCCAAACGGGACCCTATTACTAAGACTCCGCTGTCCGTCCGTCCGTCCGTCCGTCCGTCTGTCACCAGGCTGTATCTCAAGAACCTAGCTAGCTAGAGAGTTAAAATTTTGACAGATTATGTATTTATGTTGCCGCTATAACAACAAATACTAAAAAACAGGATAAAAGAAATATTTAAGGGGGCTGCCATACAACAATTCTTTCAATACCACATACAAACTTATGGATGCACCTGGTTACGTACATGGAGTGTGAAAGTAACCGCACCAATAACTTTGTAAACAATATTTTGCTGTGTAAAATCCAAACTATTCACTCCACACCATCGCTTCCATTGAACGGTGGTACGGAACCCTTCGTGCGCGATTTAGACTCGCACTTGACCGGTTTTATTTGAGTTTAATAACAGGTTGTTCACATTGAAACAACTTAGCACATGAGAGAGTGTGTACTGTTTGCGTCGCCTGGAATTTCTTCTTGTCTTTTCACCTTGAAAATAATAGATGTGTAATCAGCAAAAAGTACAATCTGAGTATTTTTTTCACCATATACATGTCATTCATGTATACATGTAAATATCTACAGTAACAAAGACATTTGAATTTGATTTTGACCAACATACTAAGTGATCCACTTTTAGGGTTCCGTGCCCGAAGGGTGCCCAACGGTACCCTATTACCAGGCTTCCGCTGTCCATCCATCCGTCCGTCTGTCACCAGGCTGTATCTCATGAACCGTGATAGTTGAAAGATGAAATTTTCACAGATGATTTATATCTGAATGGACATTTTTACACTTTATTTGATCATAACTTCTGAAGTTATCAAAACAAAAATAAAAAAAATATATTTTTGAAAAGTTTATAAAGACTTCTTTTCGAAAATACCCTACATGAATTATTAAATCTAGGTATTTTTTTTTTTCGTTTAGTCTTTTTATCCCCTCCACTTTTTTGTTGGCAATATTTTTTTCATTTAAGACATGAATTATGATGCGGTTATCAGGATATATATTTTTGCAGTAGATTTTAAGACAAAGAAAAGTGGATGTGATGGACGAACGGACGGACGGATACGCGAGTGATGGGGTATGGGTTTCTCCTTTTGAGGTACGGAACCCTAAAAATAAAGTGTTTTACCTTTCTCAAAATGGGAATGCTATATTACCAAAGTACACCTTTGGTAATATAGCACGTAACGTTTTCCCAACACTTCTGATTTACCGCTACGAGAACAAGTCCTTATCAGCATAAAGATAACAAGGGAGCTTTAAATCAAGAGCTTTAAGCACAGAACGAGTAATAAAGAAGTGAACTAATTTAAATTCCTTCAGTTCTGGGGTGCCTTCTGCTGCTGTGCAGTGAAAAACTGCTAACCATACTGAAGCTTTGCAATTATAAATTAGCACCGCCTGTGGGATTCAAATTGAGCTTTTTATATTGAACAGGTGGCGGGGGGTCTTACACCCATATTCTTAGTTGTTTCCTCACCCTCACTGAGCGTTTACTCAACCTTCCCTGAGCGAAATCTTATCGTTAGTCGTCAAAAAACGTCATACACTCAAAATATTTTCTCACTTGAGGGTAATCCATGAACTGTCAAATGTAAGGTACCTCTCGACCTACCTTACAGCGTCCTCACTCCTCACTACTCCTCAAAGGTTGTTTTGAATGTTTTGGTAGGTACCTACTACTTAAATCTGCACAAACGTGATCGTGAAGTGAAGAAATGTTCGCGGAAAACGATGATTTCGAAGATTTTATGGACTATGTTTATGATGAAGCCCCTTATAACTATCCCGCAAGGAGGTACTTGCGAGATAATATGAACCCGCTCGAAGAATTCGACAACGACGAGTTCATACAACGCTACAGGTTCTCTAAAGAAGTAGTCGTCAACGTTCTGCTGCCGTTGGTTAATTTGGAGAACCATAATAATAACAGGAGAGGGCTGCCAATCCCGCCAGTGCTGCAGATCCTCGTGGCATTGAAATTTTATGCCACTGGACATATCCAAGTAACCACGTATCCAAGTATCCAACAAACCTACACCTACCTAATCTCTAAACAAAAAATCTGATCAATTCACCCACTTTTACCCCATGCTGGGCATAGGCCACTTTACCTTATTTGCCTAATCTATACACCTAATATTATATTACAGTTAACTGTTGGAGATCTCCAGAAGTTGAGCCAGTCGACGATTTGCAAAATAGTAGCAAGAATTTCTAGAGCTATTGTACTAAAAGTCAGACAATATATAAAATTCCCACCAGTAAATGAACTAAATGATGTCAATCTGAAATTTTATCAAATAGCCAGGTTTCCTGGTGTCATAGGGTGCATCGACTGCACCCATGTACAGATTCAGAGCCCCAGCCGAGCGAATGGCGAAAATTATCGCAACAGAAAAGGCACCTATTCTATAAATGTACAGCTTGTGTGTGGCCCAAATATGGAAATTTATGATATTGTTGCCCGCTGGCCAGGCAAAGTTCATGACTCCAGAATATTCCAAAATAGTCGTTGCTGTCTGCGCTTCGAAGAAAGGGAACTGCCAGGCATTTTAATCGGGGACAGCGGTTATGCACAAAAAACATACATGTACACCCCGGTAATTAACCCGGTAACAGTACAACAACAACGCTACAACAGATCCCACATAAGTACCAGAAACTTCATTGAACGGTGCAACGGAGTACTCAAAAGGAGATTCGCTTGCCTGGGGAACAAATTGAGAAATAAAATTAACAATATTCCCAATATAATTGTAGCTTGTGCCATTTAGCATAACATCTGCATCATGACTCGACAGGAACAACCAGAAGTAATAGTACAGGAGCATGCAGAGGATGATGATGATGTATATCCTGACAATCAAAGGGGCAGTGTGATTAGAGCGGCATTTATTGCCAGACATTTTAATTGGTAACAGTGAGAAAATACCCTTACATAATAATTAGTTATGTAAATAAAGATAAAATATCATCTGTTGTGTTTATTATTGATAATTTTTTATCAGTAAATAAAGTACTGAATGCAAAGCTGTAGAAGAACTGTTCCACTGTAATCGTGTTAAGAGGGAGGCTACTGAACTTCCAAATGTAAATAATAATAATAATAATAAAAAAAACAAGGTGTAAATGAATTAACGCAAAATTAGAAACTACTTTGTTAGGGACATCATTCTGTGCCACTTTCATTATGAAACCGATTTGATCAGAGTTACTTTATTTTTCACTTCTCCATACAAATCAGCTGACCCACTAAGGCCAAAAGGTACTGGAAAGTGAAAAATAAAGTTGCTGTGATGAAATCGGTTTCATAATGAAAGATGCTCAATGATGTCCCTAACAATGTAGCTTCTCATTTTGCGTTAATTCATTTACACCCTGTAGACATTTAATTATTATTCTTTAACTCTAGCAGACGAAGCTCAGCGGCCTCCTGCTCAGCATGATGGCAGAGGAGCAATTCTTCTGCAGCTTGGCGTTCAATGAACGCTTTCATGTAGACTTCCTCAGCAGTTTTCATCTTAACATTGTGTAGTTCTTCCTCTCTTTTTTGGGCCCTCTCATAATTTTTTCGACGTTGTTCATGCTCTTCTGCAATGACTCTGGTTCTGACATTTTTTGCACCTGAAAATAAAAACACAGCGTCAGGCCTATTCTAAAACAAGGTGGCAGAGGCACAATTGATTCCAGCACCAGCTGATTACGTATTCCAATTTTGCGAGACAGTGGGCTAGCTAGCTATATATTATGAAGGTTTCCTCATTTCTAGAATTTAATTGTATGTCATGAATATTATGTTGATAGTTACCTAACCAACCAGGTCTTTCGGGCTGGACAAAGACATCTCTCTGTCTTTGGGGTTCGGGCTGGACATTGTCATCGCTCTGGCTTTGGGGTGCAAGCTGGACAATCTGACTTTCCTCCACCTCCATCTCCACCCTAGCTTGTTCCTCCGCTAGCTTCTGTATTTCTGCAATATTGTATAATCAGTTATATTATGTAATACTTTTTCATAGTTCATCCATAGCCAAAGAATATATAATGAGTATAAATTAAAGTATCACCATGAGGATGTGAATCACTATCAATGACATAAACTATTTCTACATCAGTTGACTCCGCTAGTGCTTCTTCAATGTGATCTGCATCTGGTTCAGCATCCGGTGTAGTAGAGGAGGGACCAGGATAGGGCCCTCCACCAGTGCGCATTCTCTCCTTTTTCTCTGTGGCGAGAGCTTTTTTGCGTCTCTTTAAATTGTCCAAACATTTCCTCAATTGGGCTTCTGTTCTCTAAAACAAGAGACAATATTTTACACATTGTACTCAACATTATCATCCCACTGTCGGGCAAAGTGCATTACTTTCTTACCTTTGTATTCGTTTCTATTGAATTGAATTCTTAAGTCAACCGACCCCAAGCCATTTTTTTACGTTAGGGTTTCCAACCCCCCCGGTTGCCGTTGAGTTCAATTTATGTTTTATAATTAACTCCTGCAGGCACCGCTTTTCGGTTGCAGTAAAATACTGTTTATCTTTTTCAGTCATGATAAAACAAAAATCTGATGAATCTTGAAGGTTATGAAAGAAAGAATCTGACAAGTATTTTTTTTGTTTCTGTTGTACGGCCTTTGAATGAATGATATTCACATTGGCCAACATTTTACAACGAATTGGCCTCAGTGAGGTGGCTCAATTGTGACGTCATATCTCAACTTAGGAATGCTCATTTGCACTAATAAGAATACAGTTCGGAAGGTCCTCAGAGAAGGCTGCCTCACTGAGGCTGCCTCGGTGAGTGAACGCTTAGTGAGGGTGAGGAAACAACTAAGAATATGGGTGTTAGTCTCCAGCCTTACTATGCTGAGATTACGCGACCGAAGTTACGCGTGATTACGCCTGCAATGCTTCTTCAAATACCAGCAACACTTTTCCCGAAATTACGTCACGTCACGTCACAACCACATTCACAATATATATATATATATATATATATATATATATATATATATATATACGTCGCAGTTGGTTGGTTAAATCAGACACTTAACTAACTCTCTAGACCGTTAATTAAATACCGACGTTTAACCAAGTCATAGCATTTTGATTTAAATAAGCATCCTCGAAAACGTTTAACAATATATGTTACCAAAAGGCGGCGTGTTGGAAAACAAGATGGCGTCACGACAACAGCTGATTTGCACAGCAAATATCAGGGCAAAATGTTACGGTAGCTTAGGTAAAGGGAAAAGGGGGTGAGCGAAGCGAAGCCCTTTTTATCCTTCGTGTTAAGTTGAACATGCAAGAACAACAAAAAATACTAAAAACATAAACTTGAATACACATAAAATATTTAAAACATAAAAAGTGTTTTTGCTGATCCTTTTTTGCTGTGCAAATCAGTATTTTTCATGTGCGATTAAAAACTAGTCATCAAATACCAGCAACACTTATGCCGAAATTATGTCACGTTTTGGCGAACAACCAAATGCTCAATATATGTACTACGTACAATTCTGTCGTGGTGTTTCCGGGCGTTGAATAACTGGCTACACGTGGGCACAACTGTGCCTCTGCCGCCCCGTATGGGAAAATGCGTAACGCTATCCCTTTAGCGTTAGACGGAAATGATATTCATTACTACAAAATACACGACGCAATGAAAATTTCCTGCATAACTTCACCAAAACCTCAATAGAGATTCTTTCCGAATTCATCAACCGAATAAAACAGCCCAAAGTTAATACCAAGATCTTCAGTCTGAATTCGTGAATTCAGAACAAGAACCGCGTTGGAAAATGTAAGGATACACACTTTAAATTATCATAAAAGGCCGGGGAAATCAAATATTTTCCTTTGGCAAGACAAACGTAGCGACTTCAAAGGGGTGACGGGTTTCTTTTAACGAGTTGAACTTGGCAATAGGAAAAGTCTGATTCATGCCTCTCGCTTGAAATGTGTTTAAATCTGAGGCGAAAACCGGAATTCTAAAATTAATACCTGTATCTTCAAGTCGCCGTAACACTTGCTTTTTGTCCATGTATGGACAGTCTTCAGGAAAGAGGCCAGCCGTATTCTATTACTTAAACCGACCGAAATAATTGGAAAAGGCCTGTTATTTTGAGATAAAGTGTGTGTCGATTTGGGTAGCGTTTAAACATTCTAAATAAGGGGATTGGTTATGTAACTGCATACTTATTCAGTATGTTCATAACTACAGTTAAGTTAACAACTTGACGTATTGTACACAGTCAGGTCATAAGTTCTGTCACACAATAAAAACTTTTGAATTTAGAACGCTGGCCACAAAAAAGTTTATTGAATTCGAATTTCGAATCTTTCATAAAAATAAAAATGTGTACTTTTTAGAATTTTTCTCATTTTTAAATATGGAGTGGACACCTAAAGAAGACCGTGTCGCAGTTATTGCGTTGCATCGTTGCGGTTACGCGCCAATTCAGATTTTCGACTTACTGAAAAATTTGAATATAACCAAAAGATTCGTTTATCGTACCATAAAACGATACAATGAAGACTCTAGTGTAGATGACAGGTCAAGAAGTGGTCGCCCTCGCTCTGTTAGGACTCCAGCAGTGATAAAAGCTGTGAAGGCGCGAATTCAAAGAAATCCCATACGTAAGCAGAAACTGTTGCCCCTTCAGATGGGGTTAAGCAGGACCACGGTGAAAAGGGTGTTAAATGAAGACTTAGGGCTTAGGGAATATCGAAGAAAAACAGGACATCGTTTGGACGCTCGTTTAATGGACCTGAGACTGAAGAGATGCCGCGCTTTGTTGAAGCGGTACGCGGGAGAAAAGCATCGGGAAATTTGTTTTTCGGATGAAAAAATTTTCACCGTGGAAGAGAGCTACAACAAACAAAATGATCAGGTGGACGCACACAGCAGTGAAGAAGCGAGCAATCGTATTCCGCGTGTCCAACGAGGTCATTTTCCATCCTCGCTCATGGTTTGGTTGGGAGTCTCTTATTGGGGCTTAACTGAGGTACATTTTTGTGAGAAAGGCGTAAAAACGAATGCAGTTGTGTATCAAAATACAGTCCTCAAGAACCTTGTGGAACCTGTTTCTCATACCATGTTTAATAACAGGCACTGGGTATTCCAACAAGATTCTGCGCCAGCTCATAGAGCGAAAAGCACACAAGACTGGCTGGCGGCGCGTGAAATCGACTTCATCCGGCACGAAGACTGGCCCTCCTCCAGTCCAGATTTGAGTCCGTTAGATTACAAGATATGGCAACACTTGGAGGAAAAGGCCTGCTCAAAGCCTCATCCTGATTTGGAGTCACTCAAGGCATCCTTGATTAAGGCAGCCGCCGATATTGACATGGACCTCGTTCGTACTGCGATAGACGACTGGCCGCGTAGAATAAAGGCCTGTATTCAAAATCGCGGGGGTCATTTTGAATAAACTTTATTGCCATAAGAATCTATGTTTTATTAAGTTCATTTTGCTATATAAATGTTTACATAAATAATAAACATGTCTAAATTATTTCATATTGCACATGTGACAGAACTTATGACCTGACTATGTATATTTCACCGTAAGATTGTCGTGATAAGCTAACGTTTCTTTCTCCTTAGTTGGTCAACTCAACCGGCTCATAGTATTTCGCTCATAGAATAAAATATTAGATTAAAATGTAAACAGGGTAAAAGCGGGGGACAGTGGTCACACTTAAACCTGTCAAGGATTGAGTGGCCACCTAAGTAATGTTAAGAATAATTATAATTTGTTTTGAATAAATAAATAAAAAAAAAAAACAAAAAAAAAAAACTATCGACAGATAGTAAGTAAATTGTAGCGTACTGCTTACTATATGACGCGTTAGTTAAAGTAACGGTTAAAACCGTTAAACAGTAAACTGGTTTAAACTTGAATTGCAAACGAAATACCGGGGCAAGGCGAGCGCTGCGAAGCCCCCGAATAGTCTTCGTGTTAGACTGACATGTAAGAACAAAAGGAACCTAAATTCTAAACCCTATCGGTCTGGTTAACCATATGTCGATAGTTGATCAACGAACGCGTTAGTTTATCAACTAACGGTTTTGACTATCTTACGGTGATATATATAAGAAAGTCATGGCTGCAGGACCATGTGATGGACCCACAACGAAATACGGCAATGAAGTAAAAACCTTCAGTAACAAGCGGGGAAAATTAAATTATACTACAGTACTAGTTTGTTCTATTTCTTATTTTACCTCGTATTTTCTATGTATTATTATACTTACATATACCTACCCGATATCCTATCAAGACAAGGAATCAATCTGTGTATTTTCCTTTGGCAAGACAAACGTAGCGACTTCAAAGGGGTGGCTGGCGGGTTTCTTTTAACGAGTTGAACTTGGCAATAGGAAAAGTCTGATTCATGCCTCTCGCTTAAAATGTGTTTAAATCTCAGGCGAAAACCGGAATTCTAAAATTAATACCTTTATCTTCAAGTCGCCGTAACACTTACTTTTTTCCATGTACGGACAGTCTTCAGGAAAGAGGCCAGCCGTATTCTCTTACTTAAACCGACCGAAGTTTTTGGAAAAGGCCTGTTATTTGGACATAAAGTGTTTGTCGATTTGGGTTTATTATTTATTATATATATGGGTTTATTATTATTAATTTAAACATTCTAAATAAAGGGATTGGTTATGTAACTGCATACTTATTCAGTATGTTCATAACTACAGTAAAGTTAACAACTTGACGTATTGTATATTTCACCGTAAGATTGTCAAAACCGTTACTTGATAAGCTAACGTTTTTTTCTCCTTAGTTGGTCAACTCAACCGGCTCATAGTATTTCGCTCATAGAATAAAATATTAGATTAAAATGTAAACAGGGTAAAAGCGGGGGACAGTGGTCACACTTAAACCTGTCAAGGATTGAGTGGCCACCTAAGTAATGTTAAGAATAATTATAATTTGTTTTGAATAAATAAATAAAAAAAAAACAAAAAAAAACAATCGACAAATAGTAAGTAAATTGTAGCGTACTGCTTACTATATGACGCGTTAGTTAAAGTAACGGTTAAAACCGTTAAACAGTAAACTGGTTTAAACTTCAATTGCAAACGAAATACCGGGGCAAGGCGAGCGCTGCGAAGCCCCCGAATAGTCTTCGTGTTAGACTGACATGTAAGAACAAAAGAAACCTAAATTCTAAACCCTATCGGTCTGGTTAACCATATGTCGATAGTTGATCAACGAACGCGTTAGTTTATCAACTAACGGTTTTGACTATCTTACGGTGATATATATAAGAAAGTCATGGCTGCAGTACCATGTGATGGACCCACAACGAAATACGGCAATGAAGTAAAAACCTTCAGTAACAAGCGGAGAAAATTAAATTATACTACAGTACTAGTTTGTTCCATTTCTTATTTTACCTCGTATTTTCTATGTTTTATTATTCTTACATATAGCTACCCGATATCTTATCAAGACAAGGAACCAATCTGTGTTGAATGTGACCTCACTTTTATTCTCTCCACTTGTCTCATTTTAATATGCAAATGCACCTAACTCGGCCCAGTAAAGGCGGGCTGATGGAATAAAAATTCGATTTCCCGATATTCTGACTCCATTGTCGATGGGCGAATCCTTGAGACTTCAGAGAGTATGAGAGTTCAGGGTAATTGAATGGAAATAAGCGTTCGGGGCTAAAAGGTGTGCGCAGATGAAGGTTGACTTTTTACCCGACCACAGCGAAGCCAAAGGAGGGTTTTATCTTTGACCGGTATGTATGTACCGATGTATATATGTATGTATGTTAATTTGTGTCACCAGAACATCTTATATAGGTTATAGGCTATGCGAAGTCACACTTAATTCAAAATAACGACCTCTGGAAGGCTTAAGGTGATGGGATTTTTTTAAATGTTTTTGAATAGGGTCGTGTTTAGTATCAAACATTACACTATGTGTGTGAGTATATACAGTGGTGGTCATATAATTAAGAACGATTTGTAGTACCAGATATTTTTTTTCAAAACTATGCTATGTGTACTTTTAAGTTACTTCTTAAAAGTAATTAGTTGTGTTATGAAATAGCTACATCGATAAAGTAAACGGGATTAGGAGTAAATATTTAAAACATTTACTATTTTTTTTACAAATTTAATTGATTATCGATAATTACAAATTCAAGTAGTAAAAATGCTGGACAAATAATTAAGAACGATTCTTAAGCTGCTCGAGAGTTGTTTCCGTAGATACTTAGATTTTACAAATCACATTAAATAAGACAGTGACAATGTTAAAAATTATAATTTAATACATTTTATTCTAAGTTAATAGTTTGTAGCGTGACCACGGCTTTTAATAACTGCCTAACACCGACGAGGCATTGATTCTATCAATTTTTGACATTATTCAAGAGAAATAGAGCGCCATTCTTCTAAAAAAACGTTATATAACTCAGTTAGGTTACCACATCGTCGATTTGAAACCTTTTTCTTGACTTCGCACCAAAGATGCTCTATGGGATTTAAATCTGGGCTGTTCGGTGGCCATTCTAAGACAGAAACTGATTGAGATGTGAGGAATTCTTTAACGGTGCGTGCAGTGTGCTTCGGATCGTTGTCGCGTTGGAATGTCCAAATAATCGGAAGTACGTCTTCAGCATATGGTAACATAGTTTCTTCGAGTATATTTTTGTACTGGAATTGATCCATGTTTCCTTCTATCAGTCTAACAGGTCCAACACCATGACCAGAGAAGCATCCCCAAATTTTCACATTTCCACCACCATGCTTTAATGTCATTTTTGTGTACTTGGGGTCGAATGCTGTATTCGGAGGGCGTCGAACATATCGTTTCCCATCAGAACATACTGTGTTAATTTTTGTTTCGTCAGAGAAAAGAACATTTTTCCACTGTCTTGCTGTCCAGCTTTCATACCTCCTAGCAAATGCAAGCCGGGCTTGCCTATGACACTGTTTCAACATGGGCACCTTTCTTGCTATCCTTCCGTTCAACTTCGCTTCTACCAATCGCCTTCGGATAGTGCGCGCTGAGATCGCTGAAGGGTTATTTTCACCAAAGTATTCTTTTTTTAACTCATTAGACCCCTTAAAAGGGTATTGTTTTGCCAAACGCACGATATTTCGATCGTCTCGCTGAGATGACTTTCTCTGTTTAGGTACACGAGGAATATTTAAAGTTGTTTGATGTGTGCTAAAATGCTTCACAGCGTGGAATATCATCGTTTTTGAGCACTGCAAATGATTGGCAATCTTTTTATATGACCAATTCATATCGCGAAGTTTTATTATTACTTCCCTTGTAGATGCATCACAACTTTTATTTTTTCCCATTTTTTTATTATGAAACGATCAACTTTTTGACTTTTACAGAACTAAATGGCGCCAAAATTACTCGAATAGTGGCCTAGTTACAGAGTGTTCTCTATTTAAATTTGAATAAAAAAATAAACTATCCAGCGTTCTTAATTATGTGGCCAGCCAGTAAGTTTGCAATAACATGTTAAGATATATTATATACAAAAAGTTTACTTATATAATAATATTGTTGAATTTATCATATTATAACTGTATGCTACGATTGTGTAAAACAGTTTTACGATACCGAGAGAGATACAAAACGATATGCAATAAGTGTTATTCTCGTAAGTTTGAAAAAAGCTTGTTTTCAAATAGTCGTTCTTAATTATATGACCACCACTGTATATGAAGCTGAACACTAAGGTGTGACGCAAAAAAAAATGTACATTCATACTTTCCATGAACTTCACTACTCCCATATTAGCTAGTTGGTTATTTTGGAACAGGTCCATCAACGACGCGTTCCGTTTCACACAGTGCAAACAATTGTCACCTTATTGATTAAGTTTCCAGAAATGTATTTCGTATTTCTTCATACGGTGCGTTCATGGAAAGTATGAACGTACATTTTTTTGTGCGTTACTATGTATAGTGTTTGAATTATTTTATTTTTAAAAGGGTTGTATCTAATCGCACATCAAAAATACTGATTTTCACAGCAAAAACACTTTTTATGTTTTAAGTATTTTTGTTGTTCTTACATGTTCAACATAATGCGAAGGATAAAGGGGGCTTCGCTTCGCTCATCCCCATAACCCTTCACCTAAGCTACCGCAGTATTTTGCCCTGATATTTGCTGTGAAAATCAGTATATTTGCTGTGCAAATCAGTATTATTGATGTGCAGTTTAATAGTTCTCTTTTAAAAATGAAAGATATTTTAAATAAAATAATTATTTCCCAACTAAAATAGTATTGTAACGCAATGTCATGCACAAAATTTTGTACCTTCATACTTTCCTTGAACGGTGTGTATTAATATTTCGATATCCGTCATAATACATTATTTATAAAACCTTCGAGAAGAAATTAATTATGACGGATATTGAAATAGGTACATAGGAACGCGTCGTTGACGGACCCGTTCGGAAATTACCAACTAGCTAATACGCACGGTTCATGGAAAGTATTGTGAAAAAAAAAATGTGCGTTACAATAGCGTTACAAAGGTAAATAATAATAATAATTCCTTGGAAACTATTAACGTACATTGATCTAGCCACAAAAAAGGATTCAGTGTATCTTGGGTACTAGACAACGATACTCATACTTATATAGATAAATATTATACATAGATAGATAAACAACCATGACTAGGGTACAAACATCTGTTCTCATCAAACAAATAGTTGCCCCCACCGGGACTCTAACCCGGGACCATTAGCTTCGTAGGCAGGGTCAAAATTGGATAATTTCTGTGAACGAAATGTCAATAAGAACATAAATAGTCAATATTATGAAATATAGACAGTATTATTGTCATTATTATACATTTTTGGGCGAAAAATTACCAACCAAAATATCCGCGTTCATGGCGCGATTCTGTTTTCTAGTAGTTTCACAAAATGTTTTCTTTTCTTGTTCTCTCGATATTTACAATCAAATAGCTAGAGTAGATTATTGTGGCTTCTTTGCAAACGCTTCGCTTCGCTTCGCTCCGCCGCTTCGAAGACTATTCGGGGGCATCGCTGCGCTCGCCCCTCCTGTCTTCACCAAAGCTACCGCAGTGTTAACTCTGGTATTGCCTTTGCAATTCAGATTTAAAACATTCAGAATTTAATGTTTTTATTATAAACTAACGCGTCTTATCGTAAGCAGTACGGTACAGTTTACAATTTATTGATAGTTTGTAAACTAACGAGAGAAAAAAAAACGTTCGATTATAAACTTACGGCTTTGACAATCTTACGTTGGCATATGCTTTTTTTTTTTAAGCCATGCTACAAATATAAAATTGTTGAGTCATTTAGAATAAAGAATACAAAATAAAATACCTCGCGTTTCTATTTTGTTGGTGCGTCCAGAAACCTTGCTGCTGGATATTTCTGACACTCACATAAAATTTACGTAATAAATTATAAACAAGACTACTGATATGAAAATCATTCATGGTGCTATCCTGTGATAGCTGTGTTTTTTTTATATTTGGCATTGTAACTAATCCAGGAAGTTGTCAAAAGGTCCGCGCCTAAACAAAACATTTTTTGGCTATACTTTAGAAAACGGGCGGTTTGCTAGGGCTTTCGTGATTTTTAGTAGATCAGTTGGGTCACTTTAAACACGTTCTAAAAGTTTCAGGTGTCGGAACTCAATAGTTTTTCAGATATAGTGTTGTTTTTGAAAAACTATAAAATTTTGCTTTTTATATGACACTCACAATAATACAACATGCAATAATAACCTCAAAATGTGTTACCTTTCGTTGTACGCTTATTGTAAGATGGGAATACATTGATGAAAGTGTGCATTAAACCAAATTATATTGTAATAAAGCTATTTTTAATTTAATTTCAATGTTTTCTTTTAGATTTACTGAGATTCAGTTTTTAGTAACGGAGCGCAGAAAGCCAAATTCATTCATTCATTGCTTGCTCTTATCTTTTTTAATTATGTTTTACGGCCCTGGAATCTGGTCCTTTTAGGCCTTCATTTCTTGCATTCGCTTCAGTGAACAAAGTTTACTTTCGTTTGATTCGCTTTGAACATCTTCTTTGGCTATAGGAGGTTATTGTAGCTAAATTTTAATTGGGTTATAGGTTAGGTTGGAACATAAAAAAACTACGGAGCGTAGCGGAGCGAAGCATATGAAAAGAAAAGTCAAATTTGGCTAGATTAGGTTATTGTAGCTAAATTGCAATCGGGTTATAGGTTAGGTTAGAACGTTGAAGAAGCCAAACCGGAGCGGAGCGAAGGGTATGCAAACATAAACGTCTGGCTAGAGAAGATTATTGTGACTACTTTTCACTTGGGTTATATGTTAGGTTAGAACGTTTAAGAAGCTAACCGGGGCGGAGCGAAGCATATGCAATCAATAATAACTGGCTAGAGTAGATTATTGTGGCTACTTTGCAAACGCTTCGCTTCGCTCCGCTCTGGTTTAGCTTCTTCAACGTTCCAACTTAACCTATAAACTGATTGAAAAGTAGCTACAAAAACCTACTCTAGCCAGTTATCCAGTTAGCCAGTCAAGATAATTCTTACTCATGTCAAATAACTTAGCTTAAATAGTATTAATCTTTACATTTATCTGTCAAAAAAATCTTCTATGTTGTAGAAACATTTATCGACTAACCATTTGTGTAGGTGGTTCTTAAAAAGAGGCAGTGTTAAATTTTTAAATGTCTCCGTCTATTTGATGATATGTTTCTTCCTCCTATTCTGACATCAATTGAAGTCCGTGAAATTATTGGCAACTAGAATTCGGTGTGTACTATCAGTAGCAGAATGGAAGCCCACTTTAAATCTTATTTCCCTTGCAGCTAGCATGTGGCAGTATATAATTGATTTTGTTAAACTTTTTGCCGAATTTAAAAAAAACATTCAAAAGCCATTTGTTTTATGACTTTTAAGTGTTGGGCTGCATGGGAAAAGAACCCTTACAGTGTTCTTCCACAACTACTGATGTCATCATTTGTGGCATCTTTCGTTTTTGGAGGTTTTTCGTTTTTCATTACTATTATTATTAAATTAACCCAATATGCCCTGCCTCCTCTCCTTCCTGGGTTTGCTGGACGAAAAATATTTTTAAGTAATTGTTTTCCAAGCAATAAAGTATAAAGTAGCATATAACTCACCGAGGTGTGACCCAATTAAATTATCGGGCTTCAAAACTGAAATTAAAACTTCCACCTTTTCAACACCGCAGAAGCGTCTCGAGTTCGCGCTCAACATACAAAAACTTATTTCTTAATTGAGTAGAAGCTCCGAATAAGTTTCAGCGACAAGTTTTCCACACACTCAGAAAGTCAATGCTTACCACAATCCAGATAACGAGGTAAGTTCAAGCTGGTTTACTTAGAAATCACTTAGAACCACTTAGAAGTTGGTTCCGACTAGTAGGAGGCTGTTATAATAGGAAATGTTCGAGTGATACTGCTTTCCGATTACTCTCGTTGGTATGGTTCAAGAGGACTTGAGAGTTAGGGTTTGGAATTTCGGGGTTTAGCTATTCAGGGAAAATCTATAGATATAGGTGCCACCGGCCGGCATGTCCGCAGTGTAAAGAGAAACTTCACAAAAAGATTGGCTATATAAGCCACATGCTAGCCCACGAGCGACGAGTACAAAGTAGTTGAAGCGTTCGCCGGGATCAAAATCGGTCGTACTGCTCCACCAAGCCAACCAGCTTGACACCTGTAAAATGTGACCTCATCCGCACATGTTTACGAGCACCCGGTGTGCGGGCGGGGAAGCCGCGTACCACCAGAGTGCCTGGTAGGCTTGGTGGAGTAGTACATACGATACGCAAGGGTACAAAAGAGTTCCAACAATGGCCGAGAGAGATTGATGATAGATGGCTGAAAGGCCCATAAACTTGGCGGGGCCTATACAGAGAGTGACACATAATTAGGTGACCTATATTTGGGGAAAGACATCGCCAATCATTATAACTTTCCCTATGGAACTCGACATGATCCCTACTGAATTAATAGCATCATAACTTAACGGAAGCATGGTTTAATGTCTAAAGGTTCAAAACCCTTTATATATATATATATATATATATATATATATATATATATATATATATGTATCTTAACAATAGGCCTGATACACCCTCAACAATTTCCGACAAAATCCGCATCACAAACAAACCCTCAGCCAACAATACCACGATTTTCTCGCACGAACAAAAACAAGAAAGGCTGAAAGAGAAAAGGGAAAAATAACATAAAAGACAGTTCAGTATCCTAAAACTAAGAATAATTGAAACTGGAAGCGCCTTCCTAATGAAATGATCTACAGAAAAGTGTTTGATTTATTGCTGGGGACGAGAAAACACAGCTACAACACAACTATAGATGCTAATTAAATGTCGTAGCAAAAACCGTATAATAAGACAAGGGCAACACAGTGATAAGATTATGCATACATGAAAAATAATAGTGACTGAAAAACGGCCCAATAATAGTTGGACTCACACAAACAGGTTTCCTTATTATCGTATAAAAAAAAACATGTCTTACTCCCTATAGGGAGACAATGATTTTTTTTTAATTGCAAATTACAATTAAAAATCTAGCAACAAAAATTAAAATTAAATATGTGATCATTTCAACTCCCTTCCCATTACCGTCTTTACATAGAGCCCTCTGACAGACAGATGGCCTTAATAATAGTTGGCACCCTTCGCGCACAAAACCCTAAAAATTTGTACTTCGGCAGAGGGGAAAGCGCTGGCGTCTCCATTCCAAAGCCTCCTTGTAACAATATGAGCAGCACATGTTACTATGACATATTGCGTGATAGCCGGTGATGTGTTAATATCCCCTCGATGTTGTAGTGTGAGTATGAACACGGTTTTTGGGCGGGAGTTTCGGGAACGGCTGAATACATTGAAAATGCTAATGTTGATTGCGACATGCATATTTGTTTTGTTACACTTGGTTGGGCTGAAAAAACATAATTAGACTAATAAGATATGAAAATATGCATAGTCAAGCTTTCAAATTCAAATTCAAAAATATTTATTTACAAAATTACCAGTATTGTTTGAAATACTAGTACAGTACCTCCCCGCATGTGTAAGTGATAGATAGCTTGTGGTCTCCACACTAGGTATAACTTGTATCTTGGAGGCCGGACAGTGATTACTAGAGCTGTCGGTTACTTAGCTATCGAGAAGTTATGACCAAACGTGAGGCAGAGACAAATAAAGCCAAAAAGTAAAACAAAACTAAAAAGGAAAATAATCTAAACTTAAGTGTGATCTTAAATATATCAGAGACCTAAATACAAACATATTTTTACTTTTTTTTTACTTTATTATTTTACTTTTATAGATATTGATATTTTTCAAAATGTAGCGTTATCAGATAAACATAGCGTCACCCTTTTTCGTGACGGGGCTTTTGTTGAAAATATCTACTATGTTTATTAATAACATAAATAAAATAATTCAAATACCTCAAAATAGGTCACTCATTTCCTATTTAGGCTAATGACTTTTGAAGCGTTGAACCGATTTTAATGAAATATGTCTTAGAACCATCGTAGTGAAGTCTACGACCAGTTAAACAAATAAAAAAAATGCAGCCTATTAAAGTCCTTACTGAGAGGCAAAGGCGTTTATGAGATACGATAGTTAAACAAAACCAAATTTGGTTTTGTTTAATTATGTTTTTTATTTTTTTTACTTTTAATTAAAAGCCGTCCACCTGTTTGGACGCTAGAGTGCAACAGACAGACTCACAGACAGACAGGCGTATATCAGCCAGACAGACACTTCAAACTTATATACAGGTGACATTTAATTAGCTGACCATATTTTGGAGACTGATAGTACCCATAATAATGAACAACTTTCCCCAAGAAACATATGGTCGCAAAATTGTTTTTAGTCATAGTCTAACTGACTTACTGTACTGATGTGTCCTGTCAGAGTCAAAAGGATTTTTGGGGAAAGTTGTTCATAATGATGGATACTGATGATGATTCCCCAAAATATGGTCAGCTAATTCAATGTCACCTTGTATAACAATGCTCTTTTTCGTCGGGGTTTAAAATATCCCTACCGTGGGCAATGCAGGCCTTAAGTAAAATTGAGCCATACTCTAACAAATTGGCTCAGTGGCCAATTAAACAATCAGAAGATTGCAAGCTGCCTTATCAGGGCAATAAGATAAAGTATCTCATTTATTTATGAAGATCTGAAATGCGTGGTCATCCTACAAAGCAATTCGCTTAGGGTTTCGGTTATATCTTATTCTTATCTTTTATATTTCCAAGAAAAATAACAAATTATAAGTTAGACAAGTTCAAGTGATAGCTCTTACAGATTCTCGGTATACCCTAAGTTTTATTTCTATTATTCAATTGCTTCTCATCATGTCAAATGGTTTGGCAAATTGATTCCAAGAAAAATCACTACGAATATTTCAGAGTAATAATAATTCTGTTAAAGTACACAAGTGTCGGTCGTCTACGAAAAAGATTTCAGACAGCCGGGAATAAGAGAAATCATTTCATTTTATAACTGAGATTGTGTTATTTTATTATCGTCGATAAGTAGAAGTGATTTCTATTAAACGCTACATTTTTAGAGTACAGTAAATCAAATCTAATTTTGACAAATCTCAGAGGATTGGCGAATTATATGATATTTATTTATTCGAGATGAAATTGCTTTCTCTCAGCTCATAAGTGTAGTTTCATTATAGTTTGGCTCTTATCATTTTGAGGTAGTTGTGTTGCTTTTGGTCTTATGACACCCATATTTAAAGAGAAAATATTAAACTGCACATCAAAAATGCTGATTTGTACAGCAAAAACACTCATTTTTAAAAATACTGCGGTAGCTTAGGTGTAGGGTAAGGGGGGTGAGCGAAAAGAAGCCTCCTTTATCCTTCGGATTAGGTTGAGCATGTAAGTACAACAAAAATACTTAAAACATAAAAAGTGTTTTTGGTGATCCGTTTTTGCTATGAAAATCTGTATTTATGATGGACTATTAAGAATTGTATATGTACTATTAATATAAAATAACAGGATCGTTGCAATTGGGGTTGTTTAGTCTCTGCGTACCCCTCTTCCGAGTTAAGCATAGGTATGTATGTATTTATTTTAAATTAACATAAACATAACCTAGCGTGGCGCCTTATTCCCATTTGAGGTGGCAGAGTTACATTTGTACCCAGGTACAGCTAGTTATTTGTTGAAAGTCTTTTAAACCCGATTTACATTTCAATAAGTTCAGTTGCGAGTAAACTGGCGTCATCAGCGAGTTGTTATTGCGTATACATACTTAAGTATAATTCTGTCACGTTCTTTTTTGTGCCGAACCGAACGGTACCTAGTTGCAATTTCGTCACGAATGGCGCTAGAAGTATAAATCGGAACGCACCCTCCTTTTTAGTGTGTGACCGAAACTTTTTTTGCTGTCACTTGAGTTCCATCACGGTTGCTAACGGGCCCGTAGACTGAGTCTGGACTTGGTGGAAGACAGAACATAATAAAATCGTTTTATTAGTGAGATTCTCAATTAAGAAATCGCAGGATTGTCGTTTGAACGGCAAAAGCCAGTTAAGTAGTAAGTTTTTGAATAAGTTGAGTAAATAATAATAAAATAAAAATAAAAATAAAAATATCTTTATTTGACGTAAGAATAAACAATTACATATTGTACTTACATTCTAAAGGTTGTAAACTTACAATAGGTACCCAACGAATCGTTGGGATACACTCATTCATTTTCGTTAAACTTATACATAATATAATTCTATGAGCACTAGCGCTTAAACTAGGCCTAGCCTGTATCTTAAACCCTAGTTCCTTCCAGTGTTTTGACAAATTGGTTAAGTTGATTCATTAGATGTTTATTCAGCTATATGAGGGTAGAATCTATATAAGTGGTTGCAATTGGTTAGACCATGGTAAATGTGAACTTCGACAAAGTTTTTAAGTGTTGAGGATGAGAAACTTGAATTGAGTTAAATACATCATTCGGCATGTGGACGTGCAAGTTTAGTACAGTCCCACAAGTAAGTAAGTTTCCACACAGCGGCCGCGGACAACTTATTACTACTCACTTGCCTACATTACTTAACTCGCCAATGCACTTTTTGAATTGTAAATCAGGCTTTAGGCGCAACTGCGCTTCTACCCGTATGGGAAAAGGCGTGACCCTAAGTTATGTTATCTTATACAGGGTGAACCAGAAAGGTGTTGTCGTGTTTTCAGGACTTTCTAGAGGCATCATCCTGAACAACTTTCACTATGAGACCGATTCGTTCAGAGCGAGTTCATTTTTGAGATCACCATTCATTTTGGGCCGGACGGTCAGCAGATTTGTATGGAGGAGTGAAAACTAAAGCTGCTCTGCTCAAGCCGGTGTCATGGTAAAATGATTTAAAATGATAATCCTAAGAATCCCTTAAAATTCGTCCATACCTTACTGTTTCACCATATATTTATTACTCTCCATTTCGGCGAGTCGTTTTTCACTCGAGCCCAGGCTGAATATTTTAGGAGCAGAGGTCGAGGGCCTCCGATGCGCAAAGTGACTCTAAATGATAGAACACAGTCGGTATAGGGGGCCACATACCACGCTATCGCATTGGTTCATCTGGTGTATAGTTGGAATTGAATGTTTGAATGAAGCTTTGGACCAAGACTTTCGGTAGATAATAATAATACCTTGGATACTATTTACACACATTGATCTAGCTCCAACTAGGATTCCCTGTATCTTGGGTACTAGACAAAGATACACATACTTGTATAGATCAATATTATACTTATATAGATAATCTGATCTGACTTAGATAGATACTTACCAAAAACGGATGAAATGCAAACAAATAAAAGCGGCTTTTCTCATGTTTTAGAGAAAATATTACATTGCAACATATATTTTTATTTTACTTTCATTCATTTATTTATTGAAAAACACAACAGATATAATACATTTTGTTTCTTAATAAAGTAACTTAATTTAAAACATGTAGAATATCCTACAGGATGTTTTGACAGCATCTTTGCAACATTACATAATCTTGATCTAGGTATTCCTTTATAAAGTTATAAAACCTATAAACATTTACATATAGGCACAAACATTGCTTCTGGCCCCACACTAGGATGCCCAGTAACGATACACACATATAAAAATCTAAGACCTGGGGTATTTTTGAATGTATCCCCAGCATGGGATCGAACCCGAGGTCTCTCGCATGGTAGGTAGCATTATGGCTAAGAATAACTTGTACTATAGACATCAGTTCTCTCCCAGGCCATACAAACGGGTTTAATTTCAACACATTTTTTACCAACTTTACTAAAGGAGGGGAACTCTATTCGTACTTATTTTTAGGGTTCCGTACCTAAAAAGGAGGAAGCCTTATAGGGTCCCTCGCGTGTACGGAACCGTCCGTCTGTCACAGGCACTTTTCTCAGGAACTATAAGAGACAGAGTCTTAAAATCTTCTGCAAAAAAACTTTTCCTGATAACCGCAACATAATTCGAATCTAACAAGTCAAGCGCGACTCCGACTCACTCTTGGCCGGTTTTTTAATATTGCGTTCCATTATGTCAGTTTTTATTTACTTTTACGATGATGAAGACCACAGCTGATGGCCAACGGAACCATTAAATACTAGGACTAGATATTTCGCGGGTTGCTATGCGATAATTAAATTTTGGTTGTGGATCAAATTGGTTTTGTTTCAATTCGGTTTTATCTAGTTTTACTTTTTGTAAAAAAAATATAACATAACATAGCGGTTAGCCTTTTCCCATACGGGGTGGCAGAGACACAATTGTGCTTACCTTCAGCTAGTGAAAGGGGCCTAGCCCATCGCCGCAGCTATGAAGTAATGAAGGTTTCCTCACGATGTTTTCGTGAACGTCCGTATAATTTACTTAAGATAAATTAATTATCTCATTGGGTCAGGAATCGAACCTGCATCTCCTGTGTGAGAAGCAAGCGTGAAACCCATTAGACCACGGAGCATCTCCAAAAAAAATATGTTGACTGATTTTATTGCTATCTCCTTGTATATCATTATACAGCGACAAAACCTCTTGAAATAAACTTTTCATCAAGAAACCCTGCGTTCCGTTACCGCAGCACATGTTTACATAACCCACGGCCGGCGACGTTGATGCATGAAGCGAGGGATGCTTGCGAACGGTTTGCGTGAAACCGAACGTAACGGGTGTTCGTGTGAAAAATTAAGAGCTAGTGTGCGGGTTGGGTTGAAAAAATATCGGTCAAGAACGAGACGAAATCACAAACAAAGCTTTCCGTACCATGTTAAAAGAAAAAACGCAAAAAATCACGGCTTTGTTTAAGATACCCCCTTTTTAGGGTTTCGTACCTAAAGGGTAAAAACAGGACCCTATTACTAAGACTCCGATATCTGTCTGTCAGTCTGTCACCTGGCTGTTTCTCATGAACCGTGATAGTTAGACAGTTGAAATGTTCACAGATGATAACAACAAATACAAAAAAAAAAATAAAAAAAAAATAAGCTCCCTTACAGCAATTCTTTCAATAACGCAAATAAACTTCTGAATGCAGGTGGTTACGTATATGAAGTATGAAAGTAGCCGCACCAATAACTTTGAAAACAACATTTTGCTTTGTAAAATCCAAACTATAGCGGCAAAAAAAATACAGATTATCTGTGAATATTTCAACTATCTACCCATTCGGTTAATGAGGTACAGCGCGCTGACGGACAGACAGACAGACGGACAGCGGAGGTTTAGTAACAGGGTACTGTTTGGCACCCTCGGGTGCAGACCTTGATCCAGACCAGACGGGAATATCTTGGTCTGTGGCATAGACTATGGCCAAGCGGTCGAGGTTCGTCATCATCGTCTTCATCATCAGGTCTCGGGTTTGAATTCGGGCCGTTTCGAGTAGCTTGGTTTTGTATCTCAGACTGCGAACTTAACAAGCACCATTTTATGTTTATTTTTAAATATTGTAAGCCCAAGAGAATAGGCCAAAGTCTTCCGACCATACAGCCAATTTCTTTTTATGCCAGACTACAAAATTGTCAGAGCACGCGTTCTTCTTCGATGACGTGTAAGTACTGTGAGCTGCATGAGTATTTTTCTTACTGAGGAACCGTAAATCTTTCATTCATAAGAAAGTAGATTCGGATTTGGCCTATTAAGGTATAAAGTAAACTAAAATAAGACGTTTTTTTGCAATCTCCGTATGATACCATTAGGGTTCGATCATTTTTAGGGTTCCGTACCCGAAGGGTTCCAAACGGGACCCTATTACTAAGACTTCGCTGTCCGTCCGTCCGTCCGTCCGTCCGTCTGTCACCAGGCTGTATCTCAAGAACCTAGCTAGCTAGAGAGTTGAAATTTTCACAGATTATGTATTTCTGTTGCCGCTATAACAACAAATACTAAAAAACAGGATAAAAGAAATATTTAAGGGGGCTCCCATACAACAATTCTTTCAATACCACATACAAACTTATGGATGCACCTGGTTACGTACATGGAGTGTGAAAGTAACCGCACCAATAACTTTGTAAACAATATTTTGCTGTGTAAAATCCAAACTATTCACTCCACACCATCGCTTCCATTGAACGGTGGTACGGAACCCTTCGTGCGTGATTTAGACTCGCACTTGACCGGTTTTTTCTATACGTCGTCATAGAAAACGATATTTGCGGCCAGAGGTTTCAATCAACAGAGTAAATTATTACAAACAAATGTATGCAGATAAAAATCCGTAAATGATATCATCGTGCTTTGCGATATATTTGAGTTGGAAGTTAAAAAAAGTTGGCTGCGGTGAGTGGCCCAGACAGACAGGTGATTATAATTTTGAAATAATTTTGTCAAACTAAAGATTTCGAAATTCAAAATTAGTTTTCTTTTAGACAAGTTTTATTACAAGTAGTACTTAACTCATTCAAATCCTTAAAAAACAATTGCAATCACAATCAAAATGGGCTTTAAAGTTTTACTTTATATTTTTTACTTTTATACTTATTACTTTAAAATATTATTTGTTTACTAAGATTAAAGAGCCACCTCTTCAGCAGTCTTTCTAAAGTAACAACTGACAATTATGCAATAATTTATGTTAAATGATATCATATTTTTCTTTGACCAATGTTATTTTGCACAAATAAATTCATAAAGGCTAATTTAATCGCACAGCAAAAATACAGATTTTCCCAGCAAAAAAGAATCAGTAAAAACACTTTTTTTTGTTTTAAGTATTTTTGTTGTTCTTACATGTTCAACCTAATGCGAAGGATAAAGGGGGCTTCGCTTCGCTCATCCCCTTTCCCCAGACGTGACAACCCTTCACCTAAGCTACCGCAGTATTTAGCCCTGATATTTGCTATAAAAATCAGTATATTTGCTGTGCAAGTCAGTGTTATTGATGTGCAGTTTAATATTTCTCATTCATAAACAAGTTGCTGTTTACACTTTGTCAGAATTGGCAATCAATTGATACACCAGCATAATTTGAGTATTACTACTAAATACCACACTAAGAACCTCTGTCATACTAATAATGTCATGGTCATTTATTAAATTAAATACTAAATAATTAAGTTGTCGTTTACACTAGTTAGCCAGATAAATACTCTTTTGTTTGCCTTAAGTCAGAAATACATATGTTTATATCAAGAAAAACATTATTGTCATAATGACCCGTGATACTATACTATACATACGTTGATTTAGCCTATTTATGTATTTATTACGACCTTTTGAAGATGGCCCTATAAAAGGAAAGGCAGAAGTTATAATCTTAATGGATCTAGTTTACAAGTTACTCAAGTTACTTGTTTAACCGCTTTGCAATTACAAACCAACAAAATAATTGAACTGCATTTACTGAATCTCCTTTTTAAAATGCATTGTAACTAGCTATGTCTATGAAGCTTTGGGCATACAGGTGTTAATCACCAGGTGATTCAAACACTCATCCAGCTTCATCGCACCTAAGCCTAGCCATATGTTATCAGAGAAAATATATGTATTATGTTCTTCAACTTCGAGTGCTGGAGCCATTGGTTCACTACAGGCCACGGCAGAGCTGGTCAATGAAACAGGCCTACTCGTACTTCTGGTAGTTTTTGTTATAGACTGCGCTGGACAGAGCTATTGTTAACTCGATAGATATAGTAATGTGCAGCCTGGATCGACTTCAGTACAGCATAAAATAATATCAGATTATGTAGAAGACAAGAAAGCTTGGGAAGGTGTTTGCTCCAATTCTGTAAAAAATAACGTATAAAGCTGGAGGTTTCTAGTCGCCTCTTTGCCTCCAGCATCTAAAACATTGAGGTGACGGAATTCAAATTGAGTTCTATATTTCCCTGTACCTTATACATGTGTTAGTTTAAGATTTGACATTCTCCAAATGTTACCTATGTGTTTCTTATGGAAATAAACTCTTTTTGAATTTGAATTTGAATTTAATATATATTCAGGCTTTTTAAGGTTCCGTAACCGAAGGGTGCCAAACGGGACCCTATCACTAAGTCTCCAATGTCCGTCTGTCTCTCCGTCCGACCATTCGTCCGTCAGCAGGCTGCATTCCATGAACCATAAACCAGCGACAAACAATAAACTACACGAGATGTTATAAATTATATTGGGTCCCCATACAAGCGACTTGATATAATATCCCTGCGATCATCTATATCAGCGCAAACGCGATGTCACTTATTGTCGTCGGTGGCGAAATGGTTCTGACGCCGACATATTTTTATTATTATTTTTGGTTCTTTTTTAGTGCTCGATACCCCAAGGGTGCCAAAGGGAACCTTATTACTAAGCCTCCGCTGTCCGTCCGCACGTCCGCCAGTCTAACACCAGGCTGTATCTCATGAACCGTGATAGTAAGACAGATGAAATTTTCACAGATGATGTATTTCTGTTGCCGCTATATCAACAAATACTAAAAAACAGAATAAAATTAAAATTTAAGTGAGCTCCCATACAAGAATTCTTTCAATACCACAAACAAACTTATGAACGCACATGGTTACGTACATGGAGTGTGAAAGTAGTCGCACCAATAACTTTGTAAACAACATTTTGTTATGTAAAATCCAATCTGTTATCACCACACCATCCCTACCATTGTACGGTGGTACGGATCCCTTCATGTGCGAGTTAGAGTTGCACTTGACCGGTTTTTTATATTTTTTGTCGTTAAGTTTTTTTTTTATAAGATGGTACGGAACCCTTCGTGTTCGAGTGCGCACTTTACCGATTTTATTTCTCCTTTCTTGGCGAGTAAGCGGCCGTCTATTTTGCCTCCTACAGAATTCACACATCGCAAGTTAGCGGCGTGTCCCGTTCTTATGGAAACGAAACAGTTGGCCGCTCACAGTCAGACGTAGTGAGAACAAAGCAATTCTTAGAAGTAGTATTTGGCATCTGTTAATACTAGAAGATACAGTGACAAGGATAGAGAAACGCCAGCTTAAATGGTTTGGTCACGTTGAAAGGATGAATGAAAGGAGATTGACTAAACAGATTTATACAGCAGGTGTGAAAGGAGCCATTGGACGGGGACGCCCAAGAAGGTCCTATAAAGACCAAATCGGCGATTTGTTAGTGAAGGGGCAAATACGAAGTACCCGTAACCGACGAGCTTGCATGAAGAGACTTATCAATGTTGAGGAAGAGATGTATGCCAGGATGGTAGCAGTCTTTAGTCTCTGCCTACCCCTTTTCCGGGAAATAGGCGTGAGCATATGTATGTATGTTCATATTAGGGACAGAGCTAAGCGTCGGTCTCCCTTCCTTTTCTAAGCATAACAAGGAGAAGAAGACTGACTCATAGCTATGTACCTTCTGTTGTCAGATGACAAATATGACTTCTAGAAATGGCTCAACTTTAGTAGTTTGCTGCATGCCAAAACCAACTGTATCAAGTATGGCTGGATGGTTTTGAAGCGCAATGGAATTTTATTGTGTAAATAACAAATAGGGTTCATTTAATTTTACGCACAGCTGCGAATGGATGATCTGCAGCTACGAATTACGCACAGCCACTGACTGTAGCATTCTCGGAGCGTATTCTGCTACCAACATTACAGCATGGCGTCACGACTTTTTCCATACGGGGTGGCAGAGGCACAGATGCTCCGTTCAGCCAGTTATTCAATTACCCCAATTTGCGTGACAGAGGGCTGGCCCATCGTCGCAGTTATTAACATCATATCAGGAAATTACGAAAAACTTGATTTATTTTATGTTTTGGATTACTATGACCTCGTAGTCTCTATCCTTTCTTCATAAAATATGTATTCAAACCATGTTTCAAAGAAAGAGGCTTTTCTTTTATGTATTCCGAGTGTCGACCGCGTCTATAGACGTATTTTATTATTGTATGACATAAAAGATTCCTGGACTGTGTTCAGGACCAATGAGCCCATAATAATATAACAATAATAATAAAATAAATCTTTGTTTCAGGTTATAAAACCCATATACATATATGTATATGGGTATATCAACTAACGGTTTTGACTATCTTACGGTGACATATACATACCTTAAAAAATAGACAAACATAATTTTTAACTAGGGATTTTTCTTCTTCGGTCTCGCTTCCTTTTAGTGTCTGTATACGATGCCCTCTGGTCAGTAGTTCTCGGTCAGGAGCATCTTCTTGAGTTCAACCGGAGCCCGAAGTTTGAATGACAGGAAAACCTTTGGCCTATCTGGATTCAAAAGACTTATCTGCAGCTTCATGTTCATGAGACTACATGGCAGAACGTTGACTCTTATCGACCTTTCCACGATGTGACGATCGATGTCCTTGAGGCTGCACTCACCTGCGGGGGCGGTGCCACGCTGATTGCGTCTGCGTCTGGAGCGGCGCTTCCTGTTTTGTAACAGGATAAAGCCATCCCCATCGACGGTCGCGTTCGACGGTGGTCCGACCACGGGCGGGCCTGGCCGCCGCTGGCGCGCGCAGCGCAGCCTGCAGCTTCTGCAGTTCGGCGGCGGGCGGTGCGGGGCGCGGGCGGCGGCGGCACGGTAGGACACAATAGCATATGAGTCCTTCTAGGTTATAGCGGAAGAAACAGCCTCCAGTGCTGGTCGACTTGACTTCGCGACGACATGAGGCGAAGCGGTATTTTTCGGCGCGGGCTTGGCAACTCGCGTAACGTATGAAATTGATGTATTACCGAATACTGTAAATGTCGTTGGCATAAACATAACAATTAATTTAGCCCATTAACTCCATTACCGAGGGCCAAAAGCTTTTACTCGGATACAAGTAATATTGAGCATTCTACAACGCTGGCTCAGTGCGGGGGTTGGTCAAGGGGTGACGGGTTCGTGGCCAACCCGACTGTCAGAAGTTTTGAAGCTGCCCTATTAGATCCTCTGACTACTGAGTAACGATAGTAGCCGGGCCCTTACTTAACGTGTCTGAAGCCTGAACATAACTAAACCCTTAACATCCGATAATGTACTTTATATATAAATTACTTATCTCATGGGTCAGCACCGGAATTAAACCTGCATCTCCTACGTGAGAAGCAAGCGTGTAACCCAGTAGACCACGGAGCACTGTAGAAAAGCAGGTATACAAATCTAAAATCAGCAAAAATAAAAAAAATGTTCGGAGAATGGGGTCCGTAGATGCATTGTACTGTGCACACATATTTTAATGCCACAACATTGGAAATGGAATTTATTTCAAATTGCATTTACATATTTTGTTGGCAAGAATGTAACGTTTGTTACATTTTAAGACCGTAAAAATATTAACTAATTTCTGCACTAGATTTAAGATTGAGGGTTATGAATATACCAACGTTTATACACACATATTCTTTGAATATGTCTGTATAAACGTTGGTTTATAAAGACCAAGTCAAAGACCAAGATCATGGTGATGGACCGAGGACAAGTACTTCAACCGTCAAATGCTCTCGATGGATATGAGAAGGTAGATGAGTTTGTGTATCTGGGTTCGATGCTGAGTAGCGATGGCAGCTGTTCTAGAGAGCTGAGCCAACGTATTGGCATGGCCAAAAGCGCTATGACCAACCTGGAAAAGATCTGGAAGAGCAGGAGTATTCGCCGAATAATAAAGGTTCGTCTTGTCCGGACCCTGGTATTCTCTATCTTCATTTACGGTGCAGAAACCTGGTGCTTGAAAATCCGGGAATGCAGCAAAATCGATGCTTTCGAAATGTGGTGCTGGAGAAGACTACTCCGAATTCCGTGGACCGCAATGAGAACCAATGTGTCAATTCTGAACTGAAGATCAGGAAACGGCTCTTGACCATGTGCCGGGAAAGGACCTTAAGCTTCTTCGGTCACATAATGCGCTCACCTAGGCACCGACTGGAGAAGCTCATTATATTCATATTTCTAGTTCCCAAGATACAGGGAATCCTAGTTTGGGGCTAGATCAATGTGTGTAAATGGTGTCCAAGGTATAAAAAAAATAAAAACGCTCAGATAGAAGGCAAACGCGCCAGAGGACATGCTCCAACAAGATGGTCTAACCAGATAAGAGAAGCGACCGGGGGTGAACTACACAACGAGTACCATACTACGCAGAATCGTCGGCAATGGAGGAAAGCATGCGGTCACGATCCTCAGCATTGAGGGACCGACAAAGAAGAAGAATACACACAGATAATATATAATATAAGCAAACACTGCTTTCTGGCCCCATTCTAGGATACTCTTTTTACTGGGAGTAGAGGTAGAAAAAGTTACTTCACAAATCCATGACACAAGATATTTTTCTCATTTAGAATTTAAACCCAAGAGCTCTGAATCACGAGTTTCCCACTCTTCATCCGATTCAAATAATTTTAATCGTTTTTTTTTTAATAATCTTATATTCTTTTGCGCCCGTAAAATAGTATTTGAGTTAGCTCTAATATCGGGTCAGTTTTAGCCCCGACGCAAAAAGGGGGGTGTTATAAGTTTGTAGCGTCTGTCTGTCTGTCAGTGTATCTGTCTGTGGCACTCGGACGGATTTGAAAGCAGTTGTCCGTAAATAGTAGAAAATTTCACTACGATAATTCTTATCTAGGTTTTATCAAAATCCGATTAGTGCTTTGAAAGTTATCAGCTTATCAAGGAAATAATAATACCTTGGACACCATTTGCACACATTGATCTAGCCCCAAACTAGGATTCCCTGTATCTTGGGTACTAGACAACGATACACATATTTATATAGATAAATATTATACTTATATAGATAAACAACCATGACTAGGGTAAAAACATCCGTTCTCATTAAACAAATATTTGCCCCCACCGGGACTCGAACCCGGGACCCTTGGCTTCGTGGGCAGGGTCACTGCCGACTTGGCCATTCGGGTCGTCATAAATCTGCCAAATTTTCGATTTTTATTTATTATGTCGTGTGTATTATTATTTTTATAGATATCATATTCAATAGATATTTTGAATATTTTATAAGGAATGTCGAGTTGTCTCGAGATCAGTCAATTTCTTTCTTAGCGCTCTTTCAGTATCCCGCGGTTTTCGTCACCCACGCGGGAATATTAAATATTAGGCAAATCATTTTTGTTGAGGGCACTGTAACACAAAGACTTTCATTCATCTGAAGTTTGTTACTTGATAAACATTGTCAACAGCAACAAAGAGTTCTATTCATCTGGAATTCATTCCTTTAAATAACGAAACTCTGCATAATTTAGCTTTACTTACCTTTACTCTGTGATTCAATTGTAATAACCTCAGATAAGCGAAACTCTTTGCTTACTTACTCTGTGTTTATTATCAACATCTTTTAGCGCCGATGACGTTCTAAAATGTGTATCAGAAAGGTGTAATCATATTTTAGGAGGTTATTCGGCATATTATTCTGAAGAGCTTTTACTAAAACCGATTTGATCTGAGCAACTTTAAAAGTCCCGGTGGCCCAAACTAAATTCAACCTTATTACGTCAGTACGCTTTTGTGAAGACTGTAAAAAATATTTATGGATAGTTATTTTCGAGAGTATACAGAAAAAGTCATCTAGCATACGATTTGTTTGTGAAATTTGAACTATTTTACGAGCCAAAGGGTAAAACATCACGTTTTACCCTTTGGCCATATCATGATGTGGCGAAGCGTTTACTGGGAATATCGACAAACGCTTGATTCTCATCGATCTGCCCGATTATGGTTTGGGCACATCATGATTTTCCCTATAGAAAACGGCGTATTTTATGAAACGCCGCCTTTACAATATCTTAAAATGCCGCGGCACATCATGATGTGCCAAATTCTACGATCGGCCGCCGACATATGTAATTTCAAAGTTGACCCGAGATAGTTATATGACCTTTCGCGTCCAAACTTGGGGCACTAAAGATGGAAAGCGATTTGGAACTATTTTCGGACTAACTTTGACAACTCCATATAAATTTGTACCTATTAAAGATAGCCGCCGAGAGAATGCGATCCTGACAGCTCAAAACCCATATTTTTTGACATCTGAAATGAAAAATACTGCTTAATATCCTGTCAAACGGGTGAGCTATTTTAGAACTTTCATCCCCAAGTAGTATCTTATTATATTTTTGTGCCCACTGTGGCCCCGGGAGCCGGAATTTCTACGGTCAAGGCACGTGGCGCGACGACTTTTCTTTTTTATTGAATTTCTACGATTCTAAGTATAGTTTGGGTTATTTCTTATTTTATAACATTCTCAATAGAATCCTTTATCTTTTTCTTCCAATAGCACCAACCTATAATCATATTGGATTGCAGCTAAAATAAAATGGTTCTTACAATTTGCAGTACTAAATTTTAAGTTGCAGTGAATAAAGCAATAGTTAGTCATAAAGTGTGGTGGCTCCCGGAAAAGCTACAGTCAAGGCAAAATTGATATTCCGGCTCCCGGAAAAAATACAGACGAGGGGATATGTGCGCATTAAGGAAATGTCATAATAGCATTCTAAAAACGGCCAAAAAGTAATTCGAGAATAGTGCAAACTCGTGTTTTATCTATCGGGTCTTACGAATCAAACAAGCCCTTTCCAGTGTAGTGGGATTTCACAGTCAACATTTTCATACTCTACTCTAGCTGTGATGACAGCTAGCAGCTAGTTCATTGGCACTCATATCGTGCCATAACTCACTAGAGGAGGTTCCTAAAGACGCGCTCCATATACAGCTAGGGACGTGGTTAAGAAAAAATATTTTCCCAAATTGGGAATTTTGTATACTTGTTTAATGGTGATAAAAAAATGTAGCTAATTAATGCCCCCACCGAGGGATATATGACTTTACCCGCTCAGTGTGGGTCACTTGAGGGTTTGGTTTTCAGCGATAGAAACCGGGACCTACAGCTTAACGTGTCATCGGAATCACGGTAAATCTGATAATGTACTATAGATAAATTAATTAGTCTGCAGCGGACTCGTAACTCCATCTCCTGCTTGAGAAGCCACTTGACAACGCAGGTCTTTTGTACAATTTGGTTAATGTTATTACGGTAGTTTTATCAGCCTATTTATAAGCTAACGCTGTTCTCACTACAGAACAAAGTGACAGTCAGTGACTATTTCGCTTCTATTACAATATATGGAATAGACCCACAACAGCCGAAGCCTCACTATCAGCCGTAGTGAGAAATCCACGATATTTTTTCTTCAATTTTTGACAGCAAACTTTTTTGTAAATACAACAAATGGCGTTGCAGACGGCATTATTACCTTTAGCGCATGGTGAACCATTTCGGTCTTACTAATAAAAAAGTAGTTCACTATTTAACCTTCACGTGTTAAGTCCTTTTCATAAGTCGAGTAAATGTCAAATGTCAAAGCAAGACAAAACACTGTATAAGTTACACAGTGAATAACTTCTTTTATTAGAAGTTTAATGTTACCTACCAAGTAATGTATGGCGAGATAATTGGAAGTAACGAAAATAATCAATATTCTGTAAAGTTACGCCTTTCTCAGAGACGGGCGTATAACTTGTAACTAAACATTGTTTTTTTTTTCCCTCTCATAATTTTTATTCACAAATTGCAAAAGTGTTCAATTTGTCCTGAAATAACCGCAACGTGCAGATACGCGCAGCCGGTTCACGAAGCGCGTGCGCCGCGCGCGAAGTGCACGATATTGGGAACGCGGCAGCAAGCGATGGAACTAAGGCCATAATTTAATGATTTATAGCTATTTTTCACTGGCTTTTTTTGCATCAGTGTCATGTAAATCACCGCTCCTGAGTCGGGGGCAGCTTTACAAAACAATACCGTATATCGTTGTTCTAATTATCACGCGTCACGTGACACTTTAGGATAAATATTAACAAAAAAATCATGTTTTTTCAGGTGTTCCAGGATGAACTATATTCAACACATTCATTATGCGCCATAAGAAAATAAATGGGAGGGCCGTCTACCACGCTATCTGTTGGATTTTGAATAAATAAATAAAATAAAATAAATAAAAAGCCTTTTAATATCTCATAATAAAAAAATAGGGTATAACATTTCATTTTTCATGCATTAAATTAATTTAAATTAGGTACATCATTATTTTTAGTATTATAGCAGATTGATTATTATTATTAATTGTAATAAAAAAAAATGTTGTCGTGCTAATTTTATGAGAGCCCTGATCGGGTGAAGGCCTCCTCTAAGCGATGCCACTCTTCCCTATCTTCCGCGCGTTTAAGCCAGTGTTTTCCTGCGACCTTCACAATGTCGTCCGAACATCTCTTGTTTGGCTGTCCCGGTCGTCGTCGTCCTTCTTCTGGTCGCTTCCACTCCGTCGCTGCAGGTGTCCAGCCCATCTCCACTTCATCCTTGTCACGTGTTCGACGGCGCCGATGACTTTTGTTTTTTCTCTTATTTCTGAACTTCGTTTTCTATCTTTTAGCCTTATATTGGTTATACTTCTCTCCATCGCCTTCTGGCACATGGAGATTTTTCTTGCGTTTTCAGCAGTAAGTGTCCAGATTTGACATCCGTATGTGAGTGAGGGAAGTATACATGTATTAAGTATTTTAGACTTCAGTTTTATTGGAATATCTCTTTTTAAAATCTCTTTCATGGACCAATATTTCTTCCATGCTATGGTGATACGGCGTTCTATTTCTTCTTTGTCTACATTTCTGAAAGATATCATTTTCCCTAAGTAAATGTATTCGTCTACATATTCAATTTCTTTATTTTCGATCTTTATTGGGACCTTTCCCGCATTTGTCATGATCTTTGTTTTTGTGAAATTCATTTCGAGGTCCTGCTCTATGGCTATGATAACTTATTTCGCTCATCATGTTTTCCAGTTCTTTTGGTTCTCTCGCAAATAGTACTATATCATCCGCAAATCTTAAGTGGCTCAAGTACTTTCCTCCGATGTTTATACCACTTTTTGTCCAGTCAATGCGATGGACAATCGATTCCAGCACCGCTATGAATAGTTTAGGTGACATGGGGTCTCCTTGTTTGACTCCTCTTCCTATTCTGAATCGGTGGCCGGTTTTGTTGAGTCTAACTCTACCGATACTATTCTTATAGATTTCTTGAATTATCTCGGTGTACCGTTGCTCTACCTTATGCAAGTTCAAAGCTGACCATAGAGAGTTGTGTGAAATCGTGTCGAAGGCCTTGCAGTAATCCACAAAACCAATGTAGAGTTCAGTGTTAAATTCTTTATGCTTTTGTATAATTTGACTGACTGTTTGAAGATGATCTATGGTGCTGTATCCTGATCTAAATCCAGCTTGCTCTATCGGCTGTTTCCTGTCTATTGTGTTATAGAGTGTTCTCGTGAGGCAGTATGGAAAAAGCTTGTAGATTGATGACATTAGACTAATTGGTCTATAGTTTGATACGTCGCCTGGGTCTCCCTTCTTGTATATCAAAATAATTTCGGATTCATTCCATTGTGTCGGGATTTCTTTGGAGTTCATAATTTTGTTGAATAATTTGTGTAGTAGTCCAGAGAGTTCCTTCTCTCCGCTTTTCAGTGCTTCATTTATAATTCCATCTGGTCCTGGACTTTTTTGATTTTGTAAATGTCTGATGCCTTTTATTATCTCGGTTAAAGTGAAGGTAAGTCTATCTGGGAGCTTGCATGGTTCTCTGATTTTTTCTACTTCTGCGTCATGTGACGGAAAAAGATTTTTCTCTTGATAGAGTTTTCTGTAAAAATCTGTCGCAATTTGCATTATGTTTGACCTATGCTCAGTGGTACTTTGGTTTTGTTTCAGTCTTGGGATCCAGGTTTTTTGGAATCGTAAGATTTTTTGAGCTCCTTTTATTCTTCCTGTGGTCGCTATAGCGGTTTCGTAACATGTAAGCTTGAATTTCTTATAAGCTTTTGATAATAGCTTTTTTGTTTCCTTGTAGAGTATTTTTAATTCTTTTCTTGCTTCTCCATTCAGAGGTTTTTTAGCTTGTAGAGTTTGGCGACGTTTGATGAGAGTTACTTTTGTTTCTAGAATCTGGAAGCGTGAAGATGTACAGCAGCTTTCCTTTGATTCTGTCCGACTGTCTGTATGATAATTGATTCAATTTTGTTGTATAATGTTTGAATATTTTGTATTTCGTTCACTGTTTGTGTGGTTTCTTTTGTCAGGTTACGGGATAGGTTTCTGACGAAGTTTTCTTGTTCTTTTAAAGTTTTAAGCGATGATTTTTGGTTCGAAAAAGTTCTTCTGCATTTCTTGATACATCTTACTTGCATGGTTCCTCTGATAAGGCGGTGATCTGATGGGATATGATAATTGATTCAATTTTGTTGTATAATGTTTGAATATTTTGTATTTCGTTCACTGTTTGTGTAGTTTCTTTTGTCAGGTTACGGGATAGGTTTCTGACAAAGTTTTCTTGTTCTTTTAAAGTTTTAAGCGATGATTTTTGGTTCGAAAAAGTTCTTCTGCATTTCTTGATACATCTTACTTGCATGGTTCCTCTGATAAGGTGATCTGATGGGAATGAGATGCTCTTGAGTACCTCTACATTTGTAAAGTTGTTTTTGCAGTTACTTAGTATATAGTCAATTTCGTTTTTAGTGCGTCCATCTGGGGACATCCAGGTCCATCTTTGATTTATTTTCTTTTTGTAGAGTGTATTGATGACTGTTGTGTTATGTTCGTATGCAAATTGCACTAAACGGTCTCCTCTCTCATTTCGAGTGCCTGATCCGAATTTTCCAATGATAGAGTTGGTGTTCTCGTTTGCTATTCCTAGTTTGGCATTGAAGTCTCCCATTATGACAATTTTTTCATAAGCTCTTTGCCTTGCTTTACAGATGGTTGAGTAGAACTTTTCCACGTCTTCTTCGCTTGCTTTTTCGGTGGGGGCGTATACTTGCAATATGGAGAGTTTGAAGTCCTTGAATCTTATGTTGAGCACTGCCACTCTATCTGAAATCTCTATAAATTCTTCGATGTTGTTTTTGTGCTGGTTTTGAACTAGGAATCCGACTCCGTACTGGCTTTTTTTGCTACTGGTATGACAGAAAGTGCACCATTTTCTTTCTTCTATTGTATATTCTCTACGTCTGATTTCGGATAGTCCCATAATGTCCCATTTAACATGTTCTAGAGATTTTTCCAGCTCTATCATTCTTTCTTCACTTAATAGGGATTTTACGTTGTATGTACATATGTAGAGATTGCTTAGAGGGTTTTGGTCTACTGTCTCCACGGTGACCGGCCGTTTTGGAGAAGAGTTTGTTATATTATTATTTAAAATGTGTGCTGAAGAGGAGGCCTCGTGTTCTCATACGATCTCTGAAGTATTCTTTTCTGTGGTTTCACTTGATTCCTCGCTAGTGTTATTGGACACCGTGTAGTATGATGTTATCGTGTTTGGGGCTGTGGCGGCTGGAGGAGGGGTAGATCGTTTCAGTTTTTTGGCATGAATAATCTGCGTGGTATTTTTGTACGTTCTTTTTGTGTTTTTGTCGTTTGCATTCGAGTAAATCTGCCTCTGTGGGGATTCTGACTCGGATAGGTGGCGTTTTTTTCTGTTCATATCTTCCTTGTCTCGTATTACCAGTTTATCATAGTTAATATATGCAATGTTTCCTTTTTTCTTTTCTTGCTCTACTTGTTTCTGTAATTCTTGGCGTATTTTTAGTATTTTTATAGAGAACTCCTGTCTGACGTAGTAGTAGGATTTTGAATACGCCTGCTCTGAAAGTATCCCGTTTAGATTGCAAACAAGGGTTTTTTCTATCAAATTGACGTCCGCTATAATTTTCCAACAATTTACGCAATTGGAAGGCTTTCAATATACCCAGTAAGTATACTATCGTATATTTCTACAGCACATCCCTACTGGCTGGCCCGCCATAGCTCTATGCACGCCCCCAAAGGGATAATGGACTATTTTCCGGGTTACTGCACAATACAATAATAGTTTATTACTTGTGTCTCCTTTTGTGTCAAAAGGGAAAGAAAGGGACAAGATTGGTATTGGAGAGAAAAGCTGGGCGGTAATTTATGGGTAAACTCGAACAGTTTTTTTTTATCAACGAAGATTTTTATAGGAGTTTACTTAAGCCCCCTTATAAAAGTTGTCAAAGATATTCAGAGAATAGTTTACTTTGTAGTGGACCTTTTTCCATATATTCGCCATGGGTGCTGCCCCTGCTACGCAAAATACAGGTTGTAACAGAAAGGTGTAGTCACATTTTAAGGAGTTGTCACCATTCTGAGTAACATCCACTATGAATCTGATTTGATCAGAGCAACTTTATTAATAACACTTCAAGCGGCACTCGAAAGTATAGACTGGTCCCTAGTCCACCACACAAAAAAAACAGGCACCGATGAGCTAGCCGAATCAATTATAAACATAATATTCAACAAGTATGAAATCTTTTTTCCTTAAAAACTAAAACCAAACATATTAAATAAAAAATATAGCTAACAAAAGACATCTATGTCCTGAAATCTTTATTTTTTATATATCGATAAAAATAATAAATTTATACATGTCCAAAACAAAATAATAGATCTACGAATGCAATATGAAATAATATTTAAATCTCAAAAAAATGAATATTAACTGACATCATAACTAATAGTGATAATATCGTAAAAACCATGTGGGGCAAAGATAACATGGAGTCTGAAAAAAATAAAACTTATGCTGACTTTACCGAATCAGTAAACAAATCCTGGCAGTAACAATTTTAACTACAAACAAGAGTTCAAATCACCTCAATGTGCATTTGCAACCGCAGCCGCCGTATCCGGAGCCTCGCGGGCCGACTTGGAAGTCCACTTTATAAAGACAAATGTTAAACAATACGATCCTAATAAATACCGTCATTTTGCAATAATACTTTATTACTTTATACTTTATTGCACAAAAAAGTGATTATTAACAAATATAAAGGAAAGAATATGTAAAAGGCGAGCTTATCTCTAACAAGAGATTTCTTCCAGCAAACCTAGGTGGAGACGAAAAAAAGAAACTAAAGGTAGAACTATATGCACAACAATAAAAATGTTAATAAAAATAATAAACTACTTACCAATATCTGAATAATACTAAAAATAATGCTTTAAATAAATATGTTACTTGTCATGGAAGAGATAGATAGTGTTATTTCAAACGACTTTTAAAAGTGTGAATTGACGGACTGTCTCTGATGGCGCTGGGGAGTTTGTTCCAGAGAATGATAGCTCGTAGTCTGAACCCATTCTCATAAGCGGCAGTGTTATGTTGCGGAGTTGTAAGTAGTGACTGAGTGTGAGATACCTACAATAGCCAACATTTTCGAGAATGGCTTACGCACTCGATTGGTAAAACACCTGTCATTGACCAATGCACTCTCCGAGTGCCAATATGCATATCGTCAGGGCCACTCAACAACTATGCTTGTCCGTGAGGTCATGCGTCGCATCCTGGGTGCTCGTGAACATCAAATTCAGGTAGCGGTCTTGATTTGTGACCTCTCTAAAGCGTTTGACATCGTATACCTCGAAATGAAGCTGAAGTATCACGGAATCGACGCCCCAGCTTTAAAGTTAATGTCGAGCTTTTTAAAAAAATGCACTCAGTATGTTTTAGAGTCCGGAGGTAATCTAAGATCCGACTTAACCATGACAGACTTGGGTGTACCTCAAGGCCCCTCACTGTCAAACCTTGCCTTTTCTCCCCTCCTGAATGACTTACCGAAATTTACTACTGACAGTGAATTGTTCATGTTCATAAATGATGTAGTGGCTATTGTCACAGAACTCTTGACTTACTAGAGTTCACACTTAATAAAGTAGCAAACCAATTATGGCACTGGTTTAAAAAAAACGGCCTCGCAGCTATGTAATTCGACCTTTCGGAGACGCTCACTGGATAGACCCGTCGGGGAAAAGATAATTGAACAAGTCTCCTCCACATCCTTTCTTGGTTTTATCATAGACCAGATATGGCCTGGGAGCATTATATAAAAAAGCTGAGCGGGAAATTAGTAAACGCTTGTTTTGCGCTCAGTAGACTAACGTCAACACTTAGTAAAGAAGCGGTCCGAACCTGCTGAAGTGCAGTCAGTCTTATTATACCGAATTGAGTTCTGGGGGCGCGCTGCCGAATGGTAGCGTATCTTCAGACTTCAGAAACGAGCCTTACGACTGATTGCACGTGTGGTCCAGGACACATCCGCCAGACCGTACTTTGTGGTGTTTGGTAAAATGTATTTTTTTTATGTATTAACAAAGTAAATTTGCACAACATTACAGATAAATAAATCCAAGTCGTACAATTTTCAAAGTAACCATAAATTTACTATTAATGCATAATATTACATACAATATCACATTATTTCTTTTTTCTACACACGTATCATAAACCCTGAACGCTTTTATCGCAGATAGTATTTGTTGTTAAAGCAGCAATAGAAATACATCATCTGTGAAAATTTCAATTTTCTAACTATCACGGTTCATGAGATACAGAAGGACAGAGAGACAGACAGACAGCGGAGCCTTAGTAATAGTTTTCCCTTTGGGTACGGAATCCTAAAAAGTGTAAACCCTCACAAATTTTAAGGATCGACGAACATAATTACATATTATATTATTTGTACCAATCAACATTACATTATACTCGTACGAGTTTTGACAACAAGTTCATTAATGTTATATGATACATGTTTCCCTATTCTAATTTTATTTGAAACATTTTATAAATTTTAATGAATTGTGTTTGATATGTAATGATTTATTACAAATTAATGATATCGTATGTCTTATGTCGTCTATATCGACGACCTTTGTGGCGCTGCGGTAGTGTCTTTGCCTACCATGCGAGAGGTCCCGGGTTCGATCCCCGGCTGGGGACAAATAAAAAAATCCCCAGGTCTTGGATGTTTATATGTGTGTGACGTCGCTGTTTCTGGCTCCCACGACACAGGGTATCCTAGTGTGTGGCCAGTAGCAAGTCAGTAGCTGTGTAAATATTTATGTTCTATGTTTATTGTTCATATCTGTATGGTCATATCCGATAACTCGAAGTTGGATCGACACTCAAATTATTGCACACTCATTGTCTCTCTCTCGGGTCTGTCAGAGCCACTATGATACGATATCGACTTCTATGGTATTTTGATCGAGGCTGTGCTTCCTAAACGAGAGGTTCAAGGTTCGAATCCTGGCTGGGGATAACATCCAGGTCTTAACCGTGTTACCACAAAGACCGTTTAACCTCAAAACAAACGTTAAATCCCATATGTTTTTGTTTTTAAACAAGTGTTGAACAGTAGTTTATATTTTTGTGGTAAGGATGTTTACATTCTGACGTCGCTATTTCGGTTCTCACGGCACAAAGTGTGGGGCCAGAAGAAATCTATATGCCTTTATGTAAATATTAAGTTGTTGTTGTTATGATATTTAAGCAGCACTTTTTTCGACCAGTAATCTGTGCATTCGTCCATTAAGCTGTTAAATTCCCCTTGGCTGCGTAGTCAGTTAAAAAAAAGGTTATTTGTACACGCCGGCCACCAGTGTAGTCACAGAGTCATTACATATTTGATACGGTTACAATTGTTTTATTACATCTCTCTTATACAGGATCTACGTTTAACATTCAGGGCATGTGTCAGGAAATAATGCCCGCAGGGACAAATGGTGGGTTCGTAAGAGAGTTAGCCCCTTATCAGGCAGGGATTTGATATCTCACTGCCCAAATGTGGACTGAGTGTTAATAAACAAAGCAACACATCGTCACGTCTTTCCTCAAACGTGGTTGCAGGAGCACAGATGTATCAAACAGTGAGATAATTTTCACATGATTTCTTTTTTGTCTTCACATGAAGTACCTTCTCTAACTTTAAAAAAAATGTCATCATCATCATCATCAGCCTGTCAGGGGAGTCACTGTTGGGTATAGGCCTCCTCATAAACACAACATTCAGTACGGTAATGCGCATCTCGCGTCCATTGCTTTCCTGCCACCCTCGCCACATCCAAAAATGTCTTCCTGTTTATAAAACCAAAATTAGAGTCACAAATCGGTACGCATCTATAACACTAGTCAAGCTCTGGCAACGGTATCATATTTTTTTTTGTCTATCGACATTGAATACAAGTATTGCTATAACCATCCATATCCGTAATAAATAGTCCATCAGATTTCCTTATTTACGAGATAAAGTCGCTTTCAAACGAGTAATTGTATTATATTTGTCCGTTTTCCATTATTTTGTGTAGTAAAGTGCTTCATATTCATATACTTCACTGTGATAGTTTATTTTTAGTGGAAGTGAACACCCTTTAAGTTAAGTTATCTCACAACTAAGTCATCGCCCCGCCTATTACCACAATTGAATTAAGTTATCATTACGCTATTGCGGTTGGGAGCTGGCCTGTGTGTTTTCTTTCATTTACAAAGTAATTATCATTATTGTTATCTCCGTAGCGGCATGGCTTTACCCCTTAGAATTGCTAAATTAATATGTAAATCTTAGAAATCAGGCAAAGCGGTGATGGTTGTGTTAATTAAAATATGTAAGAATAGTTTAATTTATCTACAGCAAACCTAAGTATATTTTGATTTAATTTTAATGACTATTTGGTCTATCTATGGTATCTATAACACTCAAATGCATCAAAAAACCACAGTCTTACCCATTTAATTCATACTTAACTCCTATTTGAAGACCCGAGTCGGCAGTGACCCTGCCTACGAAGCCAAGGGTCCCGGGTTTGAGTCCCGGTGGGGGCAAATATTTGTTTGATGAGAACGGATGTTTGTACCCTAGTCATGGTTGTGTATCTATCTAAGTATAATATTTATCTATATAAGTATGTGTATCGTTGTCTAGTACCCAAGTTACAGGGAATCCTAGTTTGGGGCTAGATCAATGTGTGTAAATAGTGTCCAAGGTATTATTATTATTATTATTTAATATCCGTAAGACTAATACACCATCGAATGCTTATCAGTATCTATCCTAAATAAACTGAAATACTAACAGACAAAGGTAGTGCTTGGAGGGAGCTCCCAACCTTTTGTACTGGTGTTATATTACCAATTTATTAATTATCGGGTAATAGGAATCCTATGACTGTTAATAGGCCGGCGCGGTGGCGACGTGGCGGGCGAAATTGGGGTGAAATCTGATTTGATATGTAGTTATTTGGTACAAACTTGTGTCTATCAGTAAGGTGTATATGGCGATTTTGAAACCTATTATTATTATTATTATTATTAATAGCGAAGGTCTTCCCACTGATGCGCAAATGCCTCTCTCCCCTTCACCTATATACCATACCAATTTATTTAAAAAAAACCTTCAGTAAATGTTTAGATTAGTTTTTACCAGAAAGATAAAAATAGATTTACCTTCTTCGATCAAAGGGAGTAAGCTATTGTTGAGCTAGTTGGATTAGAATCAAATAAAGTTGTAAGCGTATCTCTTTATACGACGGCCATTTGCGAAGAAGATTTGCCGATAACCTCATCATAGATGTAAATTTATCCTTTCAATCCTGGATCTGCTGAAAAAAATCTCTTATAAGAGATAAGCTTGCCTTTCTAAATATATGCCAAAAATGTATGTAGTCATTGGCAAACCTTTTACGCCCTATTAGTAAAAGACTTTGTTCTTATTACGATCGACAGTCATCGTCCGACTGTTTTGCATCTACATAAATGTGACACTTCGCTAGTTTGCGGCAATTTATATGAAAACATGACAGTCGACGCTTTCTGACAGCCTTAGTGAGAACCAATCTAATAAAAACCCTTATTTCTTAATATTATTATTATTACAGTATTGGTTTCCCAGTATAATATTTTAAACTGAACATTTCCGTCCAGCGTGATAAAAGATTCATCCAATTCAGGTCAGGGCAATTAAGGTTGTGGTCTTATTTTGCAGCGCTGCCAAAATTTGTAAAAAAAACTTGAATTGCCGCCAGAGGGCTCTGCGTTAGATTAACTGATGCTAAAGGTTGGACACCCCTGGCCGGTCGCCAATTCGTTTAGAGCCTGAGTGATTTATTTTGTCAAAGGATTGTCTTGAAGATTAAAGGAAGTTTAAGTTTTGCTAAGTGTTTTAGGTACTTATAGTGGAAATGGGCAGGCTGTACCTAAATAGGTTTTTATTTTATTGAATATATTTCACAAACATTTTGGGCAGTTGTTAGGGCCATAATTCAGAAGAACTTCCACTATGAAACTGATCTGATAAGAGCAACTTTATTTTTCACTTTTACATGTATTTCGGACCGGGTGATCAGCTGTTTGTTTGCATCAAATCGGTTTACCTACCTACCAAATACACCCTGTAGTATTGTATCTACCGGGTGTAACAAAAAGTTGTACTCATATTTTAGAGGGTTCTTAGGGACATCATTCTGAACAACTTTCACTATGAAACCGATTTGATCAGAGCTGCAGAGAGCAAATAAATCAGCTAATCGCCCGGTCCAAAATAAATAAAAAAGTGAAAAATAAAGTTGCTTTTGTTAAATCACTTTCATACACATTATCAAGGTAAAAAGATATTATGTCTGTATAAGTTGAAAACAAAGTAAAAAAACCGGTCAAGTGCGAGTCTAAATCGCGCACGAAGGGTTCAATGGAAGCGATGGTGTGGAGTGAATAGTTTGGATTTTACACAGCAAAATATTAAATATTATAAGTTATTATAAATATTATAATAATAATTAAAAGTTATTGGTGCGGTTACTTTCACACTCCATGTACGTAACCAGGTGCATCCATAAGTTTGTATGTGGTATTGAAAGAATTGTTGTATGGGAGCCCCCTTAAATATTTCTTTTATCCTGTTTTTTAGTATTTGTTGTTATAGCGGCAACATAAATACATAGTCTGTGAAAATTTAAACTCTCTAGCTAGCTAGGTTCTTGAGATACAGCCTGGTGACAGACGGACGGACAGCGGAGTCTTAGTAATAGGGTCCCGTTTGGAACCCTTCGGGTACGGAACCCTAAAAACTATATGTGTCCCTAATATTGAATATTAAAGTGTCAAAGCGTTGATCATTAACTTTTTGTCTGTAGAAAAGATAAGATTTTCAAAAAGTTGACTAAGTTTCCTTTCACTCATCCACAAAATAGCCATATTTTCATCTTTACTGAAACTGTGCAATGACTATCAAAAGTTCGCCGCAAAATAATTGCTAGAACAACTTCACAGGCGAAACTGCGGATGTAATTAGCCGGCGCGCGGACAGTATGAAAACGATATTTTTACTTTTTCTTTTTAAATATTTGAAGTCCAACGCTTTTTGTTATTGAGCCCAAAGGACCCGTATTCAACCTCTGCCTCTTTTGCACGAATGACTCGATCAAAATGGGACCTACGGGTTTTGTTTTAAAGTTCATTTCTGAGCGGGAAGTTGAGGAATTCGCGGCAATATTTTGGAGTAACGGACGGAAAGCTAAAAACCGAACAATGTCAGTCTTCGGCTAATAAAACGAGATATCAAAAGGTTTCTTTTATCGCCTCTGATTGTGTTTAGAACACAAGGTCAATGGCATTTCGGAGGCGAAAAGTGTCATTGGATCGTAAAACTTTTTGTCGTTTTTAACACCCGGTCTATCACGTCTGAGGTCAAACGCCTGTAGTTTGTAATTGGTTGGTCTTATTTTATTTTAGGCAACCGGTTATGGAACAAAAACTTCAATACACACTCTGCACTCGGATGAGAGAGACCAACATTTCTATAGTATTCTAATACACGTAATTGAAATAAAAAATACTTTATAGGTACTATAAGACTAAGTTGTCAAATGGTATTTATTCCGTTAGCTCTAGGCTACTGTTACTGAGTTACGAACATTTTGACGCATGTCCAGAATTACGCATATTAGTATTGGTGGATTTCTTTCAATTAACTACTACATAAATCACATAGCAAAATATGCTTTTTCTCGAGTTGTCTATTTCACGGGTCACTCCTCCATCCAGTGAATCTTCGGTTCTATGTTGATTTTAAAAGGTTTGTTATTTTTTAAACTAAAGTTAGTGGAAGCTGATGATGTTAATGATTCTCGCAATTAAAATAAACACCTTTACCTTTCAATATATCGGTAGATATGGAGAAAATTCTCAAGTACCACAAAATTATATCAAACGAGTCTGCAAAATGAAACGTATAGCTTATAATAGCACCGTGTATGTGTGGCGTTCAAACTTGGCAAAAACTATTTTTTATATTTCCGTGAACTTCTCCTTTGTTATCGAGTTAGGTAGAAGTTGTTAGGAAGTTAGTTGGACATTTTAGCGTTAAGAGCAAAGTTTTACCCAGAAAGCCTACGTTATTTCTCCCATTTTATCGGTAAGTGGGCAAACGTAAGGCTACGACACATGGCCAAAGAATAACAAAGAATTTCCTACAGAAGGAGCACTTCATATTTCAAAAGATGGCGCTGGCGAAGCTTATGCTTACCAGCTGCGCAACGCATAGTTATTAAGCAAAGTGTTTTGTAAATCTGAGGCGCGATGCATATTATGCTTATCAACTTGTCGATATGGACCGAGTAAGACGATGATGATCTTTATGGTCCTCTTAAATGATTGACGAACAGTTTTCTGACCCGAAACCAGGAAAATATCAAAAAGGCGTTGCGATGCGTTGTTAAATTTGTGATGATTTGATGCGTTGTAAAATGTTGTTTATTTTCCAAAGTGTCTAGGTCTAGATAGTTGGTTGGAAAAATGCAGTTTTGCGACTTTCTTATACCGAATTTCCAATTCCGTATAGTACAATCATGTTATGCCCAAATCTGCCTCTTCCAAATAAGATCTTCTCTTGGCCAAGAATAAAAAGGGCTATTCAATAAATTGAAGTAACGTTTAGTGGACAGTTTTAACTACACCTAAAATGAAACGTCGATTTTAGATTTAATGTTTAAAATGAATATTTTTGAGGTTATAAATCTTCATTTTCCAAACTATTGACTCAATCCAAAACTTCCGATCGAGGCCAAAGTATCTTAAATGTATAAATAACTTAGCTGTATCCGGATGCCGATATAAGGGATTTATTGTTAGGCCTTGTCATTAACTGTTCAAAAAACTAATCTTACATATACTTATTCGTGCATACAATACTTACTAACGAGTATGGCTCGTTTCTGATCATCTTGCAGGGTCCACAGAAGATACGACTAACACATCTAAAGTCACAAAGACCCGGTACACTTTTCAGAAATTGCCTTTGCGAATGTCTGTGTAAGCGATCCTGGATGTATAAAGCACAAGAATAGCTTTGGATAGGCCTGGTATTATTTAAATGTTAGAAAATATTACGCAAGAAATCACCCTGCGGTGATAGACTATCCCACTGTCACGCAAAATGGAGTGTTGAATTACTGGGTATATTTTATAATTAGGCGTCCGCGGTCTGTGATAAAAGCATCTTCTGCTGATGAACCATAAGCAAAATTATAACATCACGCAAAATTAACCAACGGATATATTGCTTACTATGCATTATGTACTCGACCCACTTCCGGGCATAAGCCTCTTGTCAATAGCACCATTTCTGTTATCTCTTATCTGAAGAGAATGTGAGAAGAGATGTGAAATGTGCCAATCGCATTCAGCGAGGTCCCGTACAACTAATAACTCTTTGTACCATCGTATCAGGCAGGTGGTCTACCCACTGGCCGTGGTGTGTTTGGTGTGGTACCAAGAAACAAATGTAAGTTTGCATAAAAGGCTTGATGAGATATTGCACATATTATATATATAATAATATGTATGTTAAGGCCCAATGTGTGTACATTATGCAAAATCGCCAGATATTATGCATGACGACCAAAGTGTGAAATCAACGTGATAACTTTGGCTAGATATAATTCATAATAACCAGTAGCTTTTGGCAAAATTCATGTGATCTTGCAGCAGTGCATTTTAGCAACTCTGCTTATTCTATTCCTACCTTCTTGTCTACTGCACTACCACGTTCGCTTTGAGCATTATTGTTTCTCAAGGCAAATCTACTCGTTTCTTTGTGCATTTGGGATTTTATTTAAGCTCATCTGACTCTTTCCTTTGGGAACGCAGATTGACTATGGAAGCGATGTGTTTTAGTAAAACCCAAGCTTTATATTGATTGGATTGTTGTTGCTTCGCTGCGGCCGTTTGCTCCCCAGCGGTGATTGGACCAAGTAAGTAAGTTTATCTATATGCTATTCTGCAGCTTCATTCAGCTTCTTATTCAACTCGTACACAAATAGCTTCTCTTTTTTACCACCAAGTATGGCACGATATTACTCGCTTCCGAGTGGAAGCCTTTACCCCTCGGCGGGGACATTAAAGGGCAACATTTACTATGTTCCGGATTATTGGAAGTGCAATATTGGTACTAAATCAAAACTCGAATTCTCAGATATCCGAATAAGTTACTGCGGGCGCCGTATATTATCATAAGAGCGCGGTCCGTATTGGACGACGGAAGCAGGTGCAGAGTGCATACCTGAACATGGCACTAACTGGTATACAGTCTGCTCTTTAAATAGGACTCTTGGTTAAACAAAGTAAATAAAGAATTCTCGACAAATTATGTGGGGTATTATTATTATTAGTGATTGATTTGATTGTTATGTGTCCTAATACTTACTTCTTTGAATGACATTGAAAGTCTTCTAAAACTGCTAAAGCAAAAGCCCAAATAGCTGGAAATTTGCGATGAGAGAACTTTGTTTACAAATTGTCATACGAACTGTAGCAAGTCAATTTACTTTCGAAAATTTAAGGTACGCAAGAACCTTTCAACATTTTCCAATGTTAACCTTAGAAATAAGCACAGACTAGTTTCATCCTGGTTTAGACTCGCGAAAGTGAGCAATTCTTTCAGGGGTCAATGCATTCTCTGCTACAACAGGATACCTCTGGACATTTCGAAATTGCCGTATGAGCAATTTAAAAACTATGTTAAAACCACTTTATATACAAAGGAATAATACAATATTCAAGATTACATAAATGACAAGAGTCCATGGTTTTCTATATATATATTTATTTTTAACCAAACTCAACACAGAACTCGCTTAGTAATTTTGTTATTATTAATTCCTGCATATTACTGCATATTAAACCTATATTTAAAAGAGATCTAAAAATCTCACTGCAGGAGTGGTCCATTGTATAAAATAGGCAAAAAATTATGTTTACTAAACATGTGTTAATTTTTATAGAAAACAAAATTTTTTATTTGAAATTACTGTAAAAATATTTTTGAAATAAATTACCGATGGCAAAGTCACATGAACAAATATGAATGTATAGACATAGGCTCGTTCTTCCATACAAAGCCGCTCTGCTTTGATCAAAATACAGTATTTTATTACGTTACTGAATCCCCACAGCCTGTATATTAACGTCGTCTTGAAGAGCCGAGTAATCAGGTTTTATGGTACCCTCATACAAGCGGCTGTCTGAGAGTGCATGTGAGAGTATAGGTGGATGCACCCATAACAAAATGGTCGAGCCATTTAATACTGTGCGCATGAGGGTCTGCGGGTGGATGATGCTGACAAGTGTGAGTGTTTGCATAGAACTTTATGCAACAAATTTTAAATGCGATGACTGCACTATAGCCCTTAACTTAACACCTCGCTCTGATGACGTCATAGCATCCGTCACTCTCCTACTTATGCACCAGGGCGAGAGCTGGCGAGAGGGACTGGGATGCCATTTTGCGGGCATTCGATACTGGTGTACGGTTTTAATATGCTCTAACCTCACTTCATTTTTGTTATCTTGGTGCATTATTTGTTATGAGGAGCATGCTCAGTGAATAATATCACATAACATAGCGTCACGCCTTTTACAATACGGGGTGGCCAAAGCACAGTTGCACCCACGTTTTGTCAGTACGCCATTTTGGGTGACAGGGGGCTAGCCCCTTGAGCTAAATATCATACTTAGCTTGTATTTGAGGCATGTCTGTGTCGTGGCCATATCATAAAATTTATCATTTCATGATATGATGAACGCATTTTTATTCAGTACTGCGTGATGTTTTTTGTGATATTCTTGTCGAACTAACCCATAATACTCAGAATGAACTACTGACTATTCGGGGGCGTCGCTGTGCCCGCCTCCTTTAGTAGTCAGCTGAGCTACCGCTTAGTTTATTCTTTCTTCTTCTTCTTCAGGGGGTGGCAGTGCCTGCACCTGGCCCACTTGAGCGGGGCTTTGTGCATATCCCCTGGACCCACTCTTCTAATTCAGCCATCCCAACTCCTGCACAAGCTGGAGTAGGACGCCTGGATGTTTTAGGAGCTCCGAGGGCGTTGTCGTTTCACCCAGAATTGCCATCCTGGTTTCAATGGTGGATGAGCGTGCAAGCAGTCTTCACGGTCTCGTACTTGTAATGCCCCATGTAGGAGGATGAAACACTATTATGTCTCGTCCGAAGCTTAGTGAGAGTTTGATGTCTAGTTCGGGCAAGTAAATGCCTCCTGGTTGATCTTTTTATTGTCCCGTATTATACAGTCTTAATGCAACAGGTTTTGCTTCCTGCTGCACAAAGAGGTCCAATGTTGGTATTTCCAGTATGATTTCCAGGGCTGCTGATGTTGTTATCCTCATGCAGCCTGCGATGGCTTCACATGTCATCCTATAGAATTGTTGTATTTCTGCTTCGGTTGTGCTTTCCATTGTGCACTGCCTCCACACTAAGCAGCCGTTTGTAACTATTGGTCTGACTACTGTCGTGTACATCCATCGACATATCTTCGGTTTTAGTCCCCATTTATCGCCCTCCATCTTTCTGCATTGGAAAAGTGATATATATATATATGGCGGCTTTCTTCTAAGTTGAGTCTGTTGTTTGTTTCAGCTTAATTTGCTAGCAAGCCATACGCCTCAGTATTTAACCTCCTTAGTAAGGGTTGATATTTTATTTAAGAGCTTAGGCAGCTTGAAGTTGCCGAGTTTGATCTTTTTTTTTCGGTTTTACTGAGAATTTGTGTTCGTCATACCATGTCTCTATGTTACGCATACGCATATTACATTTTTACTTTATTGCACACATAAATAAATACGTAAAATTAACAGAAAATATATTAAAAAGGCGAGCTCATCTTTACAAATAGTTTTATTACATCTAAACAATACTCGAAAATTTTCAGCTCGCAGAATGCAGTATTTTATTTATTTATTTACTTATCGGGATCCCACTGGATGCGATTTGCGTAGGATGGGGGAGATTGGTGCTTTAGAGAAGAGGCCTATTCCCAGCAGTGGGTCAATGTGGGGTGAATATGATGACGATGATGATTTATTTCCATAAATTAATTGTGCCTTCACAGATAGGCCAAATTGATACAACACAAAGACATTTAAAAGATACCTTAATAATAATGAAATTTCCTGCATAAAAGCGATACAATAATATTAACAAAACAACTTCAACAACTCTAACTTAATAATGATTCCAATTATTCAATAATAGTTCTATAATAATTCCACTCCAATATATATATATATATACGAGATGGTCAGCTAAGTAGAAAAACAGTTCCATACTCCCATAATACTCAGAATAAACTACTGAATTGGATTTTTTTGTTATTAAAAGTTTAGTATTGTATGTTAAATAACAGCCACATTATTATTGTAAATTTTAATATGAAATAACATACAAACGTAACTGTAATATTTGTAACAATTTGGTGCGAAAACTGAAAACAGCACATGAAAAATCTGTACTTGAGGCAGCAGGCACAAATAGTAGAAAGATTAGGAAACATTTAAAACAAGTGAGAATTACCTCAGCAATTTATGAGTCATCATCGGATACCCTGTCTGTGTCTGCTGATATTGTAAATGACCATTTTGCAAACATTGGAAAATCTCTAGCGGATAAAATACCTCACTTTAGTATGCCCCAAACTGAAACTCAAATTGATCCTCCTTTAAATTCCTTTGTTTTATTAGACACGGATACTGAAGAAATTGCAAGAATAATTGCGAACCTAAAAGAGCACTGCGCAGTTGGTTGTTTTGGAATATCTATCAGCATCTTAAATAAATTTGAGTACATATTAGCACCTCCTCTAGCCCATATCTTTCAAAATTGTCTCCTAAATGGTGTATTCCCTCGAACTCTATAGTAAGCGCTTGTTATGCCAGTATACAAATCTGGAAATAAAGAACTGATCTCCAACTATAGGCCTATTTCAGTACTTCTTGCAATATCTACAATCCTAGAAAAATCTTAAATAACAGGCTCATGAATTAGTTCCAAAAACACTCTACTTTATCGTCAGAGCGTTGAGGTCGGAATCCATATTGTCTGTCAAGTGAGTATCTATTCCCACCTTAACGCTCCACCGCCGACGCCGTCGATTTTCTCACAAACCTCGTAGTGAAGAAATTAGACAAAGGAAATCCCGCAATATGAATCTTCTTAGATCTTGCAAAAACATAAAGAGATACTATTTCTGTTCCCAGTCTTTTGTATAATTTGTATAAAATCAGTCGAAAACAATTTGATTTATTTGCAAGTTATATAGACAATCGTACACGGCAAGTAAAAATTAAACATCCTAAGTTGTTCCTAATTTTGGGGTACCACAAGGAAGAATCATGGTTCCAACACGTTTGTTGTTGTATATTAATGATCTGTTTGACCTTCAAATACATTCTGGGAATATTGTTTAAATATGCATACGATAACGCAATTATCTTCGCGGCAAAAACAGAATATGATGCATTTTCACTCGCGCAAGTAGGTTTTAATGCTGTCACAAATTGGATGCAGCAAAATTTCATTCAATTCAACTCTCAATACAGAAAAAACAAAAGTTTATGAAATTTTCAATGCGTACCATTCATACAAATGCCCCAGAAAAAAATTGCGTGCCCATGCTTGTAAAAATGTATTAAGTGCTCATTGTGATTGCCCCACCATCTCTAAGACAAGCAGTTTAAAATATTCAAGGGTCATTATTGACTCCACTCATTACAAGTCTACTACGCACTCTGCCATTCCCTGCTTAGCTACTGTATAACTTCATAGGGAGGACTAAGGGAGCCTAAAACAACCCTGATGCCATTGGAAAGAGCGCAAAGAGCCGTATGGAAGGTTGCAACAAATCGAGCTTTCCTTTTTCTCACCTCTGAGCTATATAAATACTCTGGAGTCTTAATAGTTCGACAGATATTTATTTTCAACACCAACTTAAAACAGCATACACAAATTCCCTTTTCTGAAAGTATCCTATTACAGCGGAGAGTAGGTAGAAGACTATATCCATACTAAACGCAAATTCTCATAGAAATTCTTTGCAATTCTGGGCCCTCTCTTATATCAATTAAACGCAAAATTATACTTATTTCCTAGGAGCTATCAGCAATGCAAAGCCAAACTTCGCAATCTCCTTCAAACCATGAAATATGCTGACACGGAGGAATTATTAACTATAGTTACGTAATATTAATTTGGGTATGCTTTAATTTTACTGCTTTAACAACATGATTATTTATTAGAACTAGCAAGTAGTTTTATTTTAAGAGTAATTTTATTGTATCTTTGTATTATATGACATCAAATAGTTGAATAGATCTTCAATAATCTGAAATACAGGCTATAACGTAGCCTAGTTTAGATCAAAATACAATATTAAGATATTTTGTACTAACTTAAGAATAGATAACTTATATAGAGAGATGGATAGATAACTTATATAAAGAGATAGATAGATAACTTATACTTTTATATGTCTGGAAATAAATGATTTAATTTGAAAAAAAGAAAACGTATAATATAAATAAAAAAACAAATTTCATAAGAGTTATCAACAAGAACTCTTTATTCCGTTACCTAAAGTAGTAATAATTTTGGCTTACTAGCAGTTGGACAACTAATTAGAAACAAAATGAAAACCTTTGTAAAATACAAAATTATATTTTTATTTTTTATTTTATTTTATTCGGAAGATATACAGCACAATAAATGAATGTAATGTAACTTATATAAATATCTTTAAACCAATTACAAATCTTCACTTCTTAAAAATAATAATAAAAACAATAAATATTTTCGAAAAAATGACATTATTATATTAATAAATAAATTAGTATTTAGTTAGATAACTTTCATTATAGATTACAGCTATAAAACGACGCGGCATTGACTGTATGAGTTTTTTGCATGTTTTCAGAAGGATATTGCTCCTTGCCTCCCAAATCGCATTTCTATTCTTGGTATTCGGCGACACTTGATTCTTTGCAATGCACCACAAATTTTCTACAGGATTGCAATTTGGACTGTTTGCGGGCCAATCCTACCATCAGAGATTGTTCACTGAAGAATTCCTTCATGATCGCCTTCACGCTATTAGCAGAGTGTTTCGGATCGTTATCCTTTTGGAATATACATGTGGGAGATTATCGTCAGCATAAGGAATCATGATTTCTTCCTATATATTTTGTACTGATACTGATCCAGTGTCCCTGCAGTTTTCCTCACGGGACCGATTCCGTAACAAGAAAAACAACCCCATAGTTTGATATTTCCCCCATAGTTTGGTATTTCCCCCACCGTGATTTATGTTTTCTTTGTATACTTAGCATCCAAAGCTTGGCTGGCAGGATAACGAATGTATCGTTTTCCATCAGAATTTATCATATTGATATTAGTTTCGTCTGTAAACAGAACTTTTTCCCATTGATCAACCGTCCAGGCGGAATACGTTTTTGCAAAAGCAAATCTAGCTTCTCTGTGCCGCTTGGTAACAAGTGGGGCTTTTATGGAAACTGTTCAGTTTTTTTTTTACTAATCACCTAATCTAGTATTCCCGATACATTCCAATGATGATTTTGGGCGAACACTTCCTTTCTTATGTCATTTGACCCTTAAATTTTAGCCAAACGTACAATCATCATTTCCTCACGCGGTGTGGTCTTCCGTGGGCGACATTTTCTAGGAACATTCTCTGATGTCTTATGATGGTTATAACGTCTTATGGCGTTAAATACTTTTTTCACGAACACTCCAAGTGATCAGCGATCTTTTTATGTATCCAATCCTTTATTTTTCTGGTAGAGGTGTCGCAGCTCTTGGTTTTACCCATTTATATTCAGAAATAAGCACAATACAACTTACTACTCAATAAAATAATATTTATTAATACCATCAAAAACACCTTATCTTTTTCGTATCAAATTTAGTTGTCCAGCTACAAGCAGGGCGAAATAATGAATGGTTTATGTAATGTTAGAAAAAAAACTATGTTGTAACTGCATTAAACTATCGTTTGCCCTTATTCGATACATTATTAGTGAGACTACTTAAATACATTACCATATTCCTTTCATGTCATTAAAACATATCTTAGAGCAGTTTATAATGAATGATCATGGGTGTTTGGTGCTGTGTTCGTAATAAGCTGACCACCACTATATATATATACATATTTCAAAAAGTCAAATATAATATCAATAAAAAATACAAAACATGAGCGCCCTTGTGGAAGAAGAAAGTAAAATTAATCAATATCCGTTCTATCTGTTATTTCATTAAATACAACCAGAGGCGGCACCACCAGCGATTCCCGAAGCATGCCGGTTCTCGCTAGCGGCACTCGGAACAGCGAGTGACTTCTGCTCCTCAGATAGTTGTCTGGTACACACAACTCCGACATTTGTAGAACCTGGGAGTTGTCTAGCATTCTTTCAAACCCTAAATAAATAGGTGGAACATATATTAGAACGCCTTAGTGTAGTCAGGAAACCTTAATGGTAATAATAATAATATAATAATAATACCTTGGACACCATTTACACACATTGATCTAGCCCCAAACTAGGATTCCCTGTATCTTGGGTACTAGACAACGTTACACATACTTATATAGATAAATATTATACTTAGATAGATAAACAACCATGACTAGGGTACAAACATCCGGTCTCATCAAACAAATATTTGCCCCCACCGGGACTCGAACCCGGGACCCTTGGTTTCGTAGGCAGCGTCACTGCCGACTCGGCCATTCGGGTGGTCATTCACTAAAGTGGAACTGGGACGGCCACGTCAGTCGTGTGCACCCAGTTGGCGAAAATCGCCACGGAGGCCTAAACGGAGATAAGATAGATAATATAAGATAATATTAGTTTATGTGACTAATACATAATGGAGGGCAGGCGAGTTTCATAATAATATCAATCGAGAGTTTTAATGCCTAATTATGTACAGTTACATACACTAGTTTATCTACACACATAGCATAAGCTCTCTTTGATGTGTTCAGGAACCGCATGTTTGACCGGCATTGTGGCAGATCATTGCTCTGCAGTTGTTTAGCTTGTTCTGTAGTACCAACTTCACAGACAAACTAGGGTCGGCGTTCGAAATTTGAATGTCATAATTTGATTTTTTTTTGTACATTATGGACATAATGTACAAATTTTCAGATAAGAAATGAGTTTTTACCAAATAATTTTACATAATGCTGGTCGTAACGTGCGGTTTTTAGACGCAATAAAGCGGGTTTATGATACGTGTGCATATAAAAGTATATTTTTTAAGAGCTCTCAGAAATAATCAACACGATTTCACTTCAGCAACACTTTAATCAGCGCCAAACTTATTTACAGAACTTATTATTTATTAGCCAAACTTATTTACAGAACCTATTATTTATTAACTAACTTGTTCGTAACTAAACTTATCGAAAATCAGCTATCACAACCGCTCAGTGTTACTCGTTCCGACCGAATGCCCTTGCGCGGTCCCTTGCGAAAACGCCCGGCAACTTCTCCCGCCAAGTTGTTTCACAAAACTCCGCCTACATGACACAAGCTTACGATTGGTCAAAGCCTCTGATTGGTCAAGCCCTACGCGCGTACCAATTGTATGACAGACTATAATGTTGCCAGCACAAAAACCAAAAGTCCACCAACATTTTTGTGTAAACGTAAGCAAACCTTACACTCGTCCATCCTGATACCGTGCATGTCCTCATGCACGTAGGTACCCGGTGGAACCTTACACTTGGCGTAACGAGGCATCTGGTTTAAAGTAATCCTATTTTGTATTATATAATCTTATTTAAGAACATTTAATTAGACTATATGTGTATTCAAATCTTATTTCACTTTTCTTTCCACTGTCTTCATCTTCATAGCAGTTCAAGTCCCAAACTTATTCGACTAAAGTTACACTTGACCTGAAACAAAATGAACAAATTATGTAGTTAATCAGACAAACATTATGCATTGCAACATTATGTGTACTACCTATTTACATTAATAAACTTATCTAAACATTTTATTTATTTTTAATGATGAGTGGGTAAGGAGTTAACGACCCAACTGAGAAAGGGAGAAAGCGGTTTCTTTATACTTTGTACAAATAAATACAATGGGACATTATAAAGTTGGTACACTAACAAAGTAATTGCATACTTTTAGACTTTACTGAAATTCAATCTGACATATCGATTTCTTCCTCTTTATCAAGAGAATCATCATCATCAATTGCTAGACTAGCTACATGTATCCAAGGTTGCATTCGGTCTGCGGCAACGGTCGTCTTACGCTTGTTCTGCATTCCTTCGAAACCTGCGATAGGAGCAATCTTGTAACGATCGTTACCTGGGACTTTAACAACCTTGAATGGTCCCTCGTACGAAGGCATCAACTTTGTACTCTTTCCTTGGTTTTGGAAAGCGACCTTTGTGATTTTGACTAAGTCACCATTATGGAAAACTCGAGCAGGACGCTTGCCTCTATCGTGATACTGTTTCTGAGCATCCTGCGCTGCATCGATCCTATTTTTAACTTCTCTTCGAAGGGAGGGCAAATCCTCAGCTTGATGGTTTTCCTGTGAAACTTCGTTTAGAGCCGGATGATGCACACTGTTTATTTTAGTTCCAAACATGACCTCCGCGGGCGCTCTACCTATTGTCTTTTGGACGGTGTTATTTAAACCCCACTGAATTTTTCCTGTCTTGTCATCCCAGTCTCTTTCATCGCCCCTTAAGTTTTGTGCTGTGAGCTAATCAAGAATCGTTCTATTATAACGTTCGGCCTGACTATTATTATTATATATTATATTAGAACTTATTATTTATTAACTAACCACCACCGTGCTATCCTCGGTACCAAGTCACGTTTGCCAAACGTAGAGCGGAGTGCGCTGCAGTCGGTGACTACCTTGAATTCTTTTCCTAACAGGTGTACGCGAAACTTTTTAAGAGCGCAAACTACAGCTAAGGTCTCCAACTCATAGGAGTGAAAGTTCTTTTCTTCAGGGGTCGTTTGACGTCTTTAAAAAGCCACAGGGCGAAAAGAACCTTCACTACCTTGAGGTCGCTGAAGCAAGATTCCTCCAACTCCTAATCTGCTGGCATCAGCATGTAGCTCGGTCTCGGCCGCCGGGTCGTAAATGGCAAGCACGGGTCGATCAATTAGTTTGGCCTTTAGGGGTCACAAAGGATTTTTCTTGGTCATCAGTCCACTCCCAAGGGGCATCCTTCTTAAGTAGTTTTGTAAGAGGATGGGCTATTTGCGCGAAACCTTGGACGAACTTTCTGAAGTAATTCACCAATCCGAGGAATTGGCGAACGTTGTGAACGTTCACGGGGCGAGGAAACTCTGCAACGCTCCGAGTTTTGCCTCTCCAGGTTGAACACCCATCGAGCCAATCTCATAACCCAGGAAATCAATCTTATTTTGCAGAAAACTACACTTTGCAAGGTTGAGCTTGAGATTGGCCTCCTTCAGCAAACCAAGAATTTCTTCTAACCGGTCCATGCATTCCTCAGGTGTTTTGCCGAAGATTAATACGTCATCAATATAGACCGTAGCCTTATCGAACCGTGCTGGTCCGAGGACATGGTTCATAATCCGCTGGAAGACTGCGGGGGCATTTGCCAAACCAAACGGCATACGATTGTACTCGTATTCTCCGTCTGGAGTGACAAATGCCGTCAGATGTTTGCTACCTTCCACTATAGGTACCTGGTAATAACCAGACATAAGATCTAGGGTTATAAACCATGCCTGTCCGGACAGTCTTGCTACCTCATCTTCTATAATGGGGATGGGATATCTTTCCTTGACTGTCACATAATTAAGAAGCCTGTAGTCCACGCACAAACGGATGTTACCATCCTTTTTACGAACCAGGATAATAGGACTCGCGTAGTTTGACACGGACTCCCTAATAATCCTCGCTTGTAACATGTCATTCACCATCGCGCGGACTTTTTCACGTTCCTGGTGCGAGAGTCGATAGGGTCTATAGACTACCGAACGTGAACTGTTTACGCTCGTACAGCCCAACTCCGCTAAGTTCTGCGCAAAACTGCCTTCATGACGGCGGAGTATGTCCATAAGCCTTGCCCTATCACTGTCAGATACTAAATCACCTACGGTGACTTGGTTCGCGTCTAGTTTATTGGCCGTAATGGAGATCCCAGACGATGAACTTGGAACTAGGGGTTCTGTTTCGTTCATAAGCCTGTAAACAACATCTACCCTTTCAGCTCGCGAGAACACAAAGTTCTCTTGAATCCAACATGGTATCGACCACGGGGTCAGAACAACATCGAGAGAACCATTTTTGACCTCATAAATGCCTCCACAGACCACGTACTGATTGTTCGGCCTTCCTACGATTCTAGTACCTATGGCAACACTACCAGATAAAAGCGACTCGGCATCGGCTCTCACACTTGCAGCACCATAAAGGTTACAATGAGCAGTGACTCTAATCCTCTGTAGGCGTTCAGAATTTTCATCTGAATCGGGATTGGGGACTTCAGCGTCAATGTGTAGAAATTGTAGCTTCTGAGAGTCTTTGTAGACTACAACTTGTGGCTGTTCCGAAAAGCTCTGCCCAATGAGCATTGACTTTTCAAGTAAGGCATCATCTACTATTTTACACATGACAATAGCGCTAAATCCGTCAATGGACAGGTTCAGTTTTAACGCGCCTTCAGACTCAACTAAGCTGTTCCCAAAACCTCTTAGCACAGACGGAGTATTGTTGTGGTCAATGCCGAGTTTGACAAAATAAGATCGCTTGATAAGAGTCGCCTCACTGCCCAAGTCAATGAATGCTTCCATAGATAAGCTTTCGACAACCACTTCTTTAACGAACTTGCCAGAAGGACTTGAATCTGAAATTTTCATCGTCTTTGTTACCGTGTCAGCCTTCATTGACCCTGCGCTATCCTGTTTTGATCGGCACGCCTCGGATTTATGACCCACTTTGTTACAGTGTATGTATTTCATCAGAGGTTTGGGACATCTCGTAAATGGATGTCCCTTTTCCTTACAATTAAAACAATACAAAATCGTATTGTTTTTCGAGTTAATTCTACTAGACTGTTTTTCATCCGGTGTGCTGATACCGCGGTCCCTAACTTGTTGGGGCTGCTGTGACGGAAATTCTTTATTGCTGCTAAGGAGGAATTTTAACAATTGGTCGGGCTCTTGGCAGCGCAATGCTAAAGCACTTGACCTAGTGGTCCTGTCACTGATGCCATGTATGATGCAGTCCACGGCTCGCCTACCCGAGATTTTGCACTGATTAAAGAGGGCCAATTTCTCATAATAATAGTTTTCTATGAGTTCGTTTGGTCTACTTCTACGCCTCAACATATCTTCTAACGATTGTCCATAATTCTGCTCACAGGGAAATGCGTTCATCAGCTTTTGCTGCCACTCTTCCCATGTGAACATAATAGAATTAAGACTACTGTACCAAGTCTTTGCTAATCCGGTAAGTTTTTGCATTGAGAAATGAACCGTCGTCCTCTCATCCCAGCCGTAAACCTTGGCACATTCATTTACTTTTTTTATCTACATGTCCATACGTTGGTTCTTCTCCGAAGGATTAAATTCAGGAATAATATTTTTATAGTCTAATCCTTTGACAATTGACTGTGTGCCCAGGTTTGCCGGCTGTGATGGGAGGATGTCTTTTATAGACTTAATAATCTCCATAACATCTTTAGAGGTAAAGGAAGGACTACATGACCTTTTCCCTCGGTGTCTGTCACCCGCGACGGCTGGCTTGCTGCGGCTGCGACTGCGGCGGGCGCTGCTCCTTGACTCACGCCGCTCACGCTGCTCGCTGCGGCGTCTGCGGCAGGCGCTGCTCCCCGACTCACGCCGCTCGCGCTGCTCGCTGCGGCGCCTGCGCTGTTCATCGTCGCGCTCTCGCTGAAGCCGAAGTTCCAGTTCTAGCTGCCGAAGTCGCTCTTGCTCGCGCTTCAGCGCCTGCTCTCGCTCCAGCAAACGGCGGCTGTGGCTCCGGCTGGAGCTGCGGCTACGCTTGCGAGCAATTCCACGGCTGCGGCTTCGACTGCAACCCGTCACCCGGCTTGGGCTGCGACTACGTCTCGCTTGCGAGTCTCCTCGCTGACGAGGGGTTTCGAGGCCCCGCCGCCGTCGAGTGTTTTCATCATTCCCTGAAACTCGCCGCAAAATTGTATGCATTACCTTTCGGTATTATTCGATTTATTATTCTTGCGGCTGACAATGCTAGAACCTTTGGCACTCAATTCCAAACAAGAGTATTCATAGGCCACAAAAAGTTAGGTCATCGTCGGTAAGCTTGAGCCGTTACTGAATTTAATTAGCTGCAATAATATTGGATATCTTGTACTAAAACGTACGGCGCATGGGCTATACAGTTAATCTATAATAATTGTAGAAAAGTTGAAATTTTTGTTCTAAAAGTTAAATATTAAATATCTCGGAAACGGCTGCTCGTACGGCCCCTTTAGGAAACTCCCTTAGTTATTTTTGTCTTTCGAATCAATTCATGTCCATGGGGAAATCCATGGGTATCGAACTCTCACCCGTATTCGGACTATGTCGAGATCTAAAATTTTATTTGTAACAAAGCATTGATTCTCTTTAACCCGAAATGCTTTTATGGCGTATTTACATCCATAGAAAATCAATGGGGTTTGAAACTTTTACTACCAGAAGTGATTAATGTTGAAATATTATTAAGTTTATGCAATAATCTATGCTTGTTGGTCTGTAGGTTTTACAGCTCCATAAAATTAAACATAATCTAAACTAGAGAAAGCAATTGAACACAATGAACCCATTATCTACGTCAACTTTCGTCTACAACCTCTGTTAAAGTTAGGTTAAGAAGACCACGTGCGTGGTTATGGACCCCACCCTTTACGTGGTAGCAAAGCATCAACAACGAATAAATTGGGCTTGGTAACCACGTGGTGCCTTTAAATGTACTTGAAATGTACCCTTTTTAGTGTGTATTTTAAATGAACACACAAGAAGAAATATTTTCCATAAAAAAAATACCCCCATATCGATTTAAAATTATAATGCAGGCGTGTACTTACGCGAAGTGCGTTGCGATCCCACTTCTGAGATTTAAGAGCTCTCAGAAATAATCAACACGATTTCACTTCAGCAACACTTTAATCAGCGCCAAACTTATTTACAGAACTTATTATTTATTAGCCAAACTTATTTACAGAACTTATTATTTATTAAATAACTTGTTCGTAACTAAACTTATCGAAAATCAGCTATCACAACCGCTCAGCGTTACTCGTTCCGACCGAATGCCCTTGCGCGGTCCCTTGCGAAAACGCCCGGCAACTTCTCCCGCCAAGTTGTTTCACAAAACTCCGCCTACATGACACAAGCTTACGATTGGTCAAAGCCTCTGATTGGTCAAGCCCTACGCGCGTACCAATTGTATGACAGACTATAATGTTGCCAGCACAAAAACCAAAAGTCCACCAACATTTTTGTGTAAACGTAAGCAAACCTTACAATTTGTACATTCTACAATTATCTGCTAACGCTTAAAACAGTGAAGTTGTTGTAAACAGTGACATGAGATGGCGGGATGACCTCGTCAAATATCTACCAGTGTGGCTAGAGGTGTCACAGAACAGAGACGTGTGGACTCAAATGGGGGAGGCCTTAGCCCAACAGTGCGACACTGAATAGGCTACATAAAAGAAAATGTTTCATAAACCAGGAGCACAAATACCGTGCATGCACTCGTGTGAATGTAACGTCACGATGCGGTGTCCTAGTGTGAGGCCACAAGCAACATCCAGGATCTATACAAGTGAAGCTCTCAAGTGTACCCTTAAGAGTTGAGTTGAAGAGGAAATTTGAATTTTACTGTCCTAACTAGAAATTGCTCTGGGACGGTCTAACATTGCCGTCGTACAAAGTTGGTTTATGAATATAGCCTGTGGTGTATTTCATAAAGCCACAAGATATTACATATTTTACAAATGTAATATAGTGCACAGTCTGTAGTTCAAATAAAAGGTTTCCCTCAGAAATTTAGGCACTAACAACCTACAGGGTAGATACCTCCTTACCTTTCTAATTATGAAATTTAGACAAGAATCTGTCTAGCACAAGTAAAGACAAATTTGAATCAGAAAACCGTTACAAACAATATATTTGCAATTTGTATGGAGTCCTCGGTCTGCGAGTCCGATTCGCCGGCCGGATATTTATTGCATAATTTTGTATCCACGTAGCGTCACGCCTTTTCCTATACGGGGTAGCAGATGTACTACTGTGCCCAGGTTTGGTCAGATATTGATGTATCCACGACATTTGGAAATCAATGTATGAACTTACCGTGCACTTCACCTGGTTTAACCCGGGCAAAGTGATCCGGTTTTTTACTAATATTGCTGGATTAGACTTGTAGAATTGTATCGTTTTCTTTTATGAAATGGGCCACTGTATGTCTTTGTTATATAACTTGTACAGTGACAAAACTGCCTTAGCACTTGGTCGTTTCTGTGTTAGAATTGGTCAAATCGCCATTCACACGCTTGGCCTAGAAAGTTCTAGTTTTTGGAAAGGTCATTTATTATGTTAGGAATTTTATTTGGAGAATCCTTCTCTATTGCCGATAGCATCAGATATGATATGTACATATAAGGTCCAAACTGTGTTATGGGAGAGAGAAAAAGCCACGTCACAAACATAACACCTAAAATTATTCTCTAAAATTCGAGATAACCAGACTCTCAAACATAATTCGTCTTTCAGAAACTGAGTGCCCTGTGTAGTGTTTCCAGGTAATTACCTCAAATAAAGGCACAAGCTCACTCAGGTGGGTTAAACAAATTATTTCATTGCAGAGCGTAGCGGATTGAAATTCAAGCCTCGCTTACGAGAAAGGGCGAGCTAACTCAATCATTTACAATTCCCTTTGCGTCGTGCCACCTATACGAAAGCGAGTCAACTCTATTCTCTGAAAACTCCTTATACATTTGTATGGGGTTGTCGTAGTAATTCAGAGAATATTATTGACTAGTCTTTGTACTGGTAGCAGAAGGCGTACTTTGATCAAGAGTCAACACTGTTCTATGAATATCTTTAACATATCCTTATATTTTCGTCTTGTCACATTGAGTGTTTCGGTTCCTAGTTATCTAAGTACTCCTAGGCAATACTGTCTTGTAGTAACGTCAATCCAGAGACAAACTCATACAGTTTATGCAAAATTTACATTAAGGCCTATTGTTTCCACACTTCATGTTAGCAGCTTCATACCGTAAAGGTGGGTCCAGACATGTTTTTTTGTGCGTAACGTACGAATGGGAAAAGCCGTGACGCTATATAATGTTATGTTAAAAGAAATTAATATCATGTCTTATCCAATCTTATATCTTGGATTCAAAACTAAATCTTAAAGATTTTAGACGTTGTGATTGGCAGCGTTTGCGATGAGAGCTGCGGCGATGGGCTGGTCCCTTTTCACGCAAAATGGAGTATTGAATAACTGACTAAAAGTGGGCAAAATTGTGCCTCTGCCACCCCATATATGGGAAAAGGCGTGACGCTATGTTATGTTGTCAGGTAGGTAGATATTTGAATAATGGTGATTTGGTAGGGGCTATTACAACACATCGCTTTGTATGCGTCTCCCCCCGATTTCGTTTACCTACCTACCTAGTCCATTATTTGGTGCGACCTATAGCGGCAACCGAAATAGGACATTCTGAGAAAATTGCAGATCTCTACCTAGGTATAGATAATACGGAAATGAATCTTGTCTCATTGTTCATAAGAGACATTTTTACTGTCATTTACGCGCCAAGTATCGTAATTTACCTCTAAAACATAAATAAAAATAAATAGGCAGGAAATAGGTAGAACTAAATAAAAACAAATTAAACATAAAATATTAGTAAACTTACATGCAGGTACCTACCTTGTCGTGTGCATATTAAACTCACATATTCTTTCCTGAAAACGTATCTCATTTTGTTAGGATATCGTCTCTTCGTTATCCATTTGGTGTAACTTATCAAACTGTTCTTCGTAACGTTCGCTTTTCAGTTTCCACCGCAAACCCAGACGAGAAATTTTGTTCTCCACTACTGTCATTGTCAAATCTTATCACCTCAAAATCCTCATCCGAGAATAATAACAGGTTTTTTATCGTTTCGCACATCTTCATTATGATACTGACAATAACTGAATAAAAACAAAACGACCACAAATCACCGGTGAGAAGTTGTGACCTTTCTCTTTCACGACTAGTGCATGCATGGGTCCCGTTGTCCCGTTGTCCCCATTGGCTCTGTCCCCATTCAATGCGGACAACGAAACTTTAATAAAATAATTAACTTTTAGTCCCGTTGTCCCGTTAGCTCTGTTCACATTGAATGGGGACAACGGTCTTTAATAAAATAATTAAAAAGTGGCAGGTCGCTTGCTTTGTACACCACGGGCTATTCACACGATGAATTGTCAATGTGAGCACTGGAAAACCCCGTGTGGCACAACGCAGCGTCGCGCTGTAGCGCTCTGGCTTTTCAAGCTGTTTGAAATTCTGAAATGCCCGTGGGGCACAAGTCCAACGTCCATGCCTACCAGTAGGCTTTGCACTGCAAGATTGGACTACTTAGTAAAGACATGTTACCCTATTGGGTCCCGACACTCTATTACGGCTTACACATGGGTCAACTTAGCAAATTTTATTTAACAGAAAAGAGCTAATGGAGCAATTTATAATTTAAAGCGCACAGACTCCTAAAGAGAGCAAAGTCATAGTCAAAGTTCTTTATTACTGTAGATATTTACATATACTCAACAAATGTTATTTTCTGCCTCTTCTCTATATCGGACCACTGTAAGAGAAGAAGAGCTTTTTAAAGAAATTGACATACTGACTGTTTCGAAAATATATTGAATAGCTACCTATTCAATATATTTTCGAAAATATAATGTATATACGCAAGAACCTTACAACATTTTCCAAACTTAGCGATAGCTGTAATGTTAACCTAAGAAATAATCACAGACTAGTTGCTCCCCGGTTTAGACTCGCGAAGGTTAGCAAAAAAAGAAATTGCACAAAGCAATTTCTTTCAAGGGTCAGTGCATTCCCTATTATAAATTAAATTAACCCAACATTAAATGATGGGCCTGTATGGCGTCAATCTAGCTAGCTCAACGCAGTCCTTGGGGTTATAAATTTTGTAATTATGTATTCCTGCTTATTAATTATAGCAATTAATATTGCAATATTTTTATTAGTCAAGCACAAGCAATTTTTAAAAGAGATCTAAAAATCAATCAGTGGTAGTTTCTACGCCCTTCTTCTCCCACAGTGGTCCAACGCAACAAATGACGTTTGCTAAGTATATGTAAATATCTACAGTAATAAAGTACTTTGACTTTGACTTTGGTCACGTACATGGAGTGTGAAAGTAGCCGCACCAATAACTTTGTAAACAACATTTTGCTATGTAAAATCCAAACTATTCACTCCACACCATCCCGTTTGATTTTGATTTGAAATACAGGGCAAACACTCACCCGCAGACAGGAAAACTGCCCTTGCATCATTAATCACTCGCTAACATGAGTCCTTTCTCCTGCTCATATCACCCGCACCGTTTCATTCTCACCATCTCTACGCACATCTTTCTGGCGGCATTTTTTTGTCCGATGCCAACATACAGCTTAGTCAAAGCGAATAAGTATTACCATATTGCAAAATAGATTGACATTACTATTGTTGGCACTTGCCGATTTTTATAAGGCAACTCGCGCTGTGCGCGACATCGGCTGCGATCGATTACGCCGTACCACCGTACCGTACCGATCGGGTGTCGAAACTAACGTTCTTGGATCTCAACGCTGCCTGATACGGACAATATAGCATGTCTGGTCCCACCTCGCGACATCGGCTGCGATCGAGACGCGCCGTACCACCATACCGTACCGACCGGGTGTCCAAACTAACATTCTTGGATCTCAACGCTGCCTGATACGGACAGTATAGCATGTCTGGACCCACCTCGTGACATCGGCTGCGATCGAGTACGTCGTACCACCGTACCGTACCGACCGGGTGTCCAAACTAACGTTCTTTGATCTCAACGCTGCCTGATACGGACAAAATAGCATGTCTGGTCCCACCTCGCGACATCGGCTGCGATCGAGACGCGCCGTACCACCGTACCGTACCGACCAGGCGTCCAAACTAGCGTTCTTGTATTGCGACGCTGCCTGATACGGACAATATAACATGTCTGGACCCATCTTTAGTTAGGCACCAAATATATTGTGTAAGTACCAATATAAGTTTTCACTCCAAAAATTAGGTAAATGCTCACCAAAAAGTTTCACAGAAACGTATTGGTTTCTAAATGTCAGTTTGTGTCCGAATACTAATGTTAAGTTTGTTAGGTTACAACTTTACAAAACAACCTGGAGCCGAAGCAAAGCGGAGCCATGTAGTGTAGTATAAAATATGGTGTACAATGTTGATGTAATTTGTTTGTTAATTTGGGGTGAAAATGTTTTTTTGGATGTATCGTTTTAGTTAATTTGGTTAAAAGTTAAATATAAGCCTTACAGTTATAGCGGATATCAAAAAGTGTGTTAAAAGCCGGCCTAACTACCAGTGGCCGAATATAACAGGCGATTAATCGAAGATAAATAAAAAAAAGCGGCACGTGCTTGGCTGAAATGTGTCAAGTCAACAAGTGTTTAAAAAGTCGTCACAGCTAATTTTCGGTCCGGAAACTGGGCGTAAGTGTGTGGAAAAACTATCACTAGTTTCTAGTTTTTGTCGATTTGATTTAGTTAATACGAGGGAAGTGAGTATGTCCACAAACGTCATATTTAATTTGACGACATCATGGCGGTTCGTGCCACAAAACCGAGAGACCCGGCTTCGAAACGGCTGGGGAAGAATAAAAAGATCCTAAGTCGTGGATGTTTATATGTGTAGCGTCGCTGTTTCTGGTTCCAATGACAAAGGGTATCATGGATACAGTGTGGTTTAATGTTGATGTTTTAATTACTTTTTCAATTATCCTTTTTGTGCGGCAGGGTAGGATAGGGCAGCATATCACCGTAGGTACGAAGATATTTCTGTACGATATTTTCCATAATCTTCAGAACGTATAGTGAATTTAAAATTTAATACTCAGAATAAGATAAAAGAAAAATGACAAATTTTCATAGTCTGGAAAAAAAATGAGTTCTGCGAAATAACATCTTCTTTGAGAAACGCCTACTTACAATTTTCAGATCACCTATGGCTGGGTGCACTCACAGTTATTAAAAATGCGCTCAAGTTTGCAGACTTTATAGAAGTTTTCGATCCTGATTATACAGAAATTACATTATAATAAATACAGCAGATTCAGTAAAATAGGGTCAGTTTCAAGTATGGGAAACTATTTTTCTAAGGGTTCCATACACGAAGGGCTCCAAACAGCGGAGGCATAGTAATAGGGTTACTGTGCCTCCGCTGTCCGTCCGACTTGCCGTCTGTCCGTCAGCAGGCTGTAGCTCATGAATGGCAATAACTAGAGAGTTTACATTTTCACAGAATGTGTATTTCTGTTGCCGCTACAGCAGAAAATAATTAACTACACGTTAATTTAAGCGGGTGCCTTCGTGCGTGTAGCAACTTCTGGCCGAGACGGGTACTAGAAGGGTGTCCGTTTCTATGTGACATTTATTTAGGGCGCGTCCGTGTTCTGGATGACACGTTTAGCTGTTGGTCCCGGCTACTATCGCTACTCGATGATAGTAGTCGTAAAGCTGTATCAGAGGCCCTATCAAAGCAACTGATAACTTCTGTTAGTCGGGTAGGCCTAGAGGCCTACCTGAATTTTGAACTATTCGTATCCGGGTAAAGGACGGCACAGTACGACCCCTCGTTGGAAATTTTAATGGGCTATCTTTATTTAGGTATTTATGCTATTAAAAAAATAAGATTATCCCCATACAAGATACGTGGTTTTTTTGCGTTTATTATTATATTATGTTAAGGAACCCCTCGTGCGCAAGTTTGAATCGCACTTGGCCGGTTTTCTTAGTACTATAACACATTCGCTGCCATTTGTTTAATACATCGCGATTATGAACCTTAAGCCATGGTTAGAGTGTACATCCTATGAAAAGCAAAAGTTCCTCTTTATAGGTTCCGTGCATCAGGATTTCCTGTGTAGAATGTGTTTCTCATAACTTCCCTTCACCGTTAAGTTGGTAGCAAAGAAACCAGCGCTGTATTTTTTTTAAATGTGTTATCCAAAATTTAGGGAGAACATGTCGTAACTGACTCATGATATGAATATACGTTGCTGATGCCTGTAGTTATAATTTGTTTATAATTTACGTAATTAGTTTTGTGACGATATTGTAGGTACCTACACAACTTCTCTTTAATTGCTCGCAATTGTAATCTGAATATGGCAACCCGATATTGCCAGAGTCCATTTTTTTGGTGACAGTTGACAGTTTGACAGGATAGCCAACAAGTTAAGTCCTAGATGAAATTGAAGAAAGGCAACAAAAATCATCAACGTTACTTATACTCTAAAGTCCACTTGCACGATATTCATTAAAGATGTTTAGCGTCTTAAATCGATTTATGATCAGGCAAATGCTGAGTTGTTCGAAACGAATTTGAAAATTTAGGTGGCTATTAAACTAAAAATAGTCATGAAAACACTATGGAACTCACAAGAATCCATAGTGTTCTCTTTAAATTTTCAAATTCTTTCGGTTAACCCCGCAAAATTATTTAAAATGTCTAAGTTAAATAAATTAAGCACGCCAAACTTTCGAACATCAGGTGTTTATGTAGTCACTCATATCTCCGGGATATATATAATATATGTGTTTGCTTTTAATTAGCTCATAGTTTAGATAGATATATAGATAGATAGATAAAAGTTTATTGCATCAAAGCAGCACACATACAAATTAAAAGTGATACGGAGGTGCAACTATAAAATAACTTAAATGAAAGCAAAGTTATGAAAAAAAACTCATAACATTATTACTAAAACAATAAAACAAAAAGAAGAATATAGGTCGGTATGTAGGCGCGCTGCATTGACGCGAAAAGGTCAAAGCTCAGTGTTTATTGCTCGTTAAGAGCAGCACTGGTTTTCAGCCCTCACCTAGGAGACGCAGAGACTCAGCAGTTACATCCGAATGTGAATGTGAATGAAAAGAATAATAATAAAAAAGTGTCAGAAATAGATATATACTTACAAGTGTTTAAAGATGTGGAAATAAATAAATACATTGCACATAAATATGTTTCAATACTTTCATGAGTAGGATAGTACAAAATATACATGAAGATTAAATAAATAGGTATATAAGTATATTATGCCACGTGAGTAGTGAGTAGCAGAATGGGTATAGTGTGAATATGTTTACTAAAATCATAAGATATCTAACTAAAAAATATATGAAAATGGCAGAGGTAGCCCGACTATCCAATGTTGGAAAGAGAAATTCCTAGTTTTTGCTTTTGAATCAGGTGCGACTTCATATGTGTTTTGAAGGTGTATTTGGAGGTAAGATTTCTTATGGGCGGCGGAATATCATTCCAACATTTGGTAGCTTGGAAGCGGAAGCTACCTCTAAATGCCACCGTGCGATGAATATGACCTTCAAGAGGTGCTCGAATATCCCTCATGCCATATCTGGGGTGAGATGTTGCCACCTTTAATTTTAGGTACAGGTACTCAGGTTTTTTAAACTTGATGACATCAAACACTACACTTGAAAGGTGTAAGTGCCTACGCAGTTCCATTTTGAGCATTCCAGCAGAGTTTAAGTATGGGGTGATATGACTACGAGGTGGTACATCAAAGCAAAACCTACAACAGGCATTTTGTATGCGCTGCACTAAACGCTGAGTCTTCAATAGAAGACGCGGACCATAAACTATATCTCCGTAGTTGAGTCGAGATAAAATCAGTGACTCGCACAGAATAATACGTGCCCTTTCGCAGATAAGGTTACGGATTTTGTACAAAACCCTTAAACGATACATACAACTCTTCACCAAATTCAAGACGTGAGTTTCAAATCGCAGGTAAGTGTCAAATATGATTCCCAGATTCCTGGCCTCGTCAACACGCTCTAGAGTCTGGCCATCAAGGATTAGCTGAGGATTAGAAATGAGAATTTTTTTGACTTGAACTTTACTCCCAAGCACCATAAACTTTGATTTCAAGGGATTGAGAATCAAGGAATTTTTATTTGACCAGGCATCTAACCTGCTTAGGTCTTCATTGATGAAGTCCGTCATGCAGTCAATATTAGAAGGCACATCAGAAATGTAAAGTTGAAGATCATCAGCGTAACAATGGAATTTGCAGTGCTTGATTTCATTCACCAAATCTGCTGCATATATAATAAATAATAGAGGCCCTAAGATGGAACCCTGTGGAACACCCCGCAAAACTGGCTTTGGATCCGAGTACAAGGCACCACCACTGTCATTGGTCAGCTTAACATATTGGAAGCGTTGGTCGAGATAACTTTCAAACCATCCCACAGATAATGCATCCAGCCCATAGTAACGCAATTTCGACAGCAACAAGGTCGGGCTAATGCTGTCAAATGCACGGCTATAATCTAGTAGTGTAAGAATAGTAGCCTTACCTACATCGATATTACTTAAAATGTTATCAACAACATCAACCAACGCAGTAGTTGTGCCCCGCCCCCTTCGGAAACCTGACTGGAGGTCAGGCAAAATATTAGAGTCTTCTATATATTTGTAAAATAGGGCATGCACCAGTTTTTCCAGCACTTTTGAAAGGAAGGGAAGCAAACTAATAGGTCTAAGTTCCTTGAGATTGGACGGATTATCGACTTTAGGAAAAGGCATTACTATTGCTTTTTTCCATTGCTTGGGAACTATGCCGCTAGTTATTGACCTATTTATAATCGAGGTTATAACGCGCAGGGTTCTGGGGAGAGTCAGTATTATCATGTCTCTACTTATCCCATCATCTCCAATTGCATTGGATTTGATAGAGATTATGTAATTGTATACTTTTTGTTCAGAAACTGGCACGAGATTAAATCTGGAATCACTATACCGATTGGAATTAAAGTACGATAACAGAGGTTTAGGATCTTCACTAGCAAAAGGGAGAGATAAAAAATGATCATTTATTTGATTTGGGTCACTGAAGCAATCAGGAAGTTTTTCACCATGCCCATTATCTGCTAGAATATTTTGTTTCATATTTCGCCAGAATGTTTTGCCATCCGAGACTTCATTGTTTACTAAATGATTAAAGTAAGCACGTTTCTCATTGTATATACTAGATTCCACTAACTTTCTTAGATCTTTCCAGCTCTCCTTGTCAACGTCAGACTTAGTTTCGCGATACTTAACGTGAGCTTCATTACGTAAATCGGTCATAAGTCTGATGTTATCAGTGATCCAAGGTAGAGTGTGATGATATTTAATTTTTACCACCTTGACTGGTGCAAAAATATTATAATGAGTCAAGAGCAAGCAGTTAAATCTATCGACCATATCATCAACAGTAGGCAAGTCAATGATAGATTCCCAATCCAGCAAATCCAATTCGCGATTAAATCGATCAAAGTCTATGTCTTTAATGGGACGATAAGTTATACAGCGGGGCGGTATTTTTTCTTTCTTGAATGCCAATGTTACATTTACCATAGCGTGACCAAAGGAACCGGTGATATTTGAGACAGTGACTTCGCGCACCTTAGCATTTGTGCAAACAACGTCTATTAAAGTTGCAGACTCAGAAGTAAAATGCGTTGGCTCATTAACTACTTGTTTAAGATCCATATATGTCAGGAATTGTTGTAATTTTTTGGTATGGCAGTTAAGAGAATCAGTGAAGTTAATATTAAAATCTCCAAGCAAAACTACATGATCATACCGAGCGAAACTCGTGATTGAGTCAGTTAGTGCATCAAAAAAGTCATCCACACTAACCCACTGAGGTCTATAAGCAGTTCCTATTACAACATGTTGACCATTAATTTTAGTTGATAGCCACATTTGTTCAATATCCGCAGTAGGATACTTTTCATACCGAACGCGCACATCTTGCTTAATGTAAAACGCCACTCCGCCCCCCCTCCCCCCTCGCACATGCTCGGGTCTAGGGGTACAGCGCAGACGATAGCCTGGGACGACAGGCGCTCGCGCTTGCTGATCGATAGGAAGCCAAGTTTCGTTGATTGCAATAATGTCGGGATTATTTTGAGTCATAGCGATTAAGAAATCGTTGTGACCGGTATTCAAGGAACCTGCATTAAAAAGCCCTAACTTGAGGTATTTGTTCTTATCCATTTTTTATGTTTATGGACATAGAAGAGTGCAAAAGTGAGACAAAAATACATTGGCCAATCAAAGAAGCAGCTATGTAATAACAGGTGCAAGTAAACATCGTAAAAAATATTGAATTTGAAAATTTAATTTGATTATTATTTAGATTAAGAAAATTTATTTGCATAACAAATGGTGAGGAAATAATTTTTATTATGATTCCGGCGAAGTTAATTAAATGAGTGTGAAACTGGCATAGGAATAGTAAGCAAATAAATAAACTAAGTAGATAAAGGGATCTACATTTTTTATTAGTGTTTGTATTTGAAATGTCTTTAATATTTAGAAAGAAAAATATGGTGAATATGATGAGATTTTGTGAGATGAGAGCGATATGAAAAGTAGATATGTTTGTAGTTAATTGATTACTGATAGTATAATGTGAGTGTGTTTTTTGTGTGATGTAATTATGTGTGTTTAATATTACATTTAATGTTTTGCTTTGAGGAGCGCATGGACTTTGACCTCTCCACATCAACACAACACAGCACAATACCAACATACAACAGAGATATTGAACAAGGGGGACAACCAAGCTTATGTCTATAGGTACATGACAGTTCACATAGGCAGGTATGAAATTCCACATAATGCAACGTGACTTAGAGCTTACGTTATAATACAAGTGGATAGTTAGTTCCTGTATAAGATGAGATAAGAAACTTTTACTATTCATTTTCAGTCGGCGATTGATCAAAAGCATCGAATGAATAATAAAGCACACATAGTACCTCAGTAAAAGCATTAGTATTACATGAAAATTATTTACTACAACAATATAAACAAATTCAAGCAATGTATAACGGAAACTATAGCTTAAACAAGACAAAGATGATATATGAACATATGATAAACGGACACACAGAACAATAAAGCAGCCGCTTACACACGATGAAAAATTTAAAAGTAAATAATAAAAATACCGTAGGTCTTTAAAATCCACTGTAAGTGTTCCACTAACAAAGAAATTGTACTGTTTTACGGTAATTCTACTAGGCGGAGCCAACAAAGTCAAGGCCAAAAACTCGCGCAAGGTCAGCCTCCGTGCTCAAGCGGTATCGAGGAGCATCTACGCCTTGGTGATGCCGCGCGAATACGTAGCCGTTACGCGTCCATACGAAGCGCCAGTTGAGACGACCAGCAGCCTCCCGAGCCTGACGAAAGATCTGCCTGTTGGTTCGGGTCAGCCTCTCGTTGATGTAAAACCTGCGTGGTGCACCCGGCAGACGCGTACCCTCGGTGGTGGCACCGCGCCGCACACGAGCCCCCGCGAGCAGGCTATCCCGCAGAGCTCGCCGCGCCAGCCGCACGACGATGATCCGCGGCCGCGCGACCCCTGTGCCGCCCTCCGCCGCCTCCGCCGACTCTGGCCCGCGCCCCACGCGTACCGCGCTCACTATCTCCTGCTCAGCGAGCTGAACGCCGACCTTACTGGCCAAGGTCATGACGATATGGGGCAAGCTTTCACCTTTTTCTTCAGCCACACAGGAAATCTCCACCTCGTTTAATAAAGCCTCTTGCTCCTTTTCATTCATATGCGCTTTTAATTGCTCTACGGCTGCCATTATCGAATTGCTGGTAGTAGAACCAGATTCATTTCTGCTATCACTAGCACGTTCAAGTGCAGCTATGCGCTCCTCAAGCCTATCAGCGCGCTTATCAGCAGCATCCATGCGTTCTGTGAGCCTGGCAATGGTGCCATTCAACGACTGGATACTGGTTCGTGTTAACATCAACTCTTCCCGGAACAGTCGCATCTCAACTATTAGCGCTTTGGTAGGTGAAGTTTCCGGCGTTTCATTATGAGCAGTATCGTTCATTTTGTCGAGATAAAAAGATTGCGTGTCGAATGAAACATCCACTTGATTTGTTTGGAGACCCTGTGCACCCCGCCGAACCGTCACACCATCCACTGCCCGCACTGGAGTGTTGGTGTTGTCAGTCTTCGGCTGGCTACTAACACACATGACACACTTCCATGTATCCCTAAGCTCCTTGGTAAAGTTGTGCTCAGGAACATTCGCACAAATTAAATCGTAGTGCTTCCAGCATGTATTGCAGCAAATATAACGAGAATCAGTTATAGCTTGCAGGCATCCGGAGCAGGCTTCTTTAACGTAAGAGCCAGGACCATCTCTATTAGCCATAGTAAATTCAAAAATTAATGCCAAAATTAAAAAAAAAAATATTTAAAGATTTATGGAGATTTGAACCCACGAACAATCGTAATCTCACGTCAAAGAGCCGTCGAAGTTCCCACTGAGCCAAATCGGCTATACCGAGCGGCGCGAAATTGTCGAACACAAGTTAGTAGGCCACAGATATGACTCATGGGTTGAACTCGGTTCAATGACACCGGAGTTGTAAACACCACACAATTACAATTAGCGGTCACAGTTAAATTTTTAATTTCGTATCCACACAGTAACCACAACACACACAATCAATTGCGATACACCAAATTAAAGCGCAGAGGATAAGAAAAGTAATGATGCAAAGTTATTTCCAAAGAACGCGATTTTAGCACCAAAAAATATTTTACGAAACAGAGAGTAACAGATACACGTGTAGTAGCAATACCGCGTCCCGCGCGTCTCCTTTACGTCTCGTTTACTATTAAAACTATTTAATAATTATAGTTGTAAACTTCCCATGACAATAACAATAATAATAATAATAATAATATCTTGGACAATATCTACACACATGGATCTAGCCCCAAACTAGGATTCCCTGTATCTTGGGTACCAAACAACTATACACGTACTTATGTAGATAAATATTATACTTAGATAGACAAACAACCAAGACTAGGGTACAAACATCCGTTCTCATCAAACACATATTTGCCCCCACCGGGACTCGATCCCGGGACCCTTGGCTTCGTAGGCAGGGTCACTGCCGACTAGGCCATTCGGGTCGTATAATAATAAAATGAGTATTCTGTTCTTCCTCCGTGGTTGGTATTTGAACCCGGTACCCTACTGCACTGGAGGACGGAGAATAGCACTTCGATCGCCATCTTACTTCAAATCTAAATTAAGTAACTAAACCCTTGTCAATAAGTCGCCATCGCTACAATATAAAGACATTATTCCCCATGAGTTGTCACGAAAGAAGCGGAGAGCGCACTAGATAAGCGATAGTCAACCATTTGTCGTTGCTAATAATACCTCTCTTCTTAGCGAGACGTTGATAAATGAAGAGCCAAATGTTGCCAGATGTCAGTAAGTCGAACCGGGGGCAATATTTTCTTTTTTGGGTGAATTAAGAAGGGATTGGGAATGCCTGCTCAATGGAGAAGGTATGCTTATTACTTTTACTTGTACCGGTATTTGTGAATAACAAAGGATTTTTAATAATATATTTATGCAGCATGAAAAATAGATATATGTTATTTAAAAAAAATAATTTTGCTATCCTATTTATTCATGCATTAATTTTTATTTGATTCTAACTATCTTGATCATTGCTACGAATAACCATCTCAGTATGCGTCTTATCTGTAGAAATAGTATGAAAATTAACTAGCATAATGTAAATTTTAATAATATACTATATTATATACTATTTATACAAATAAATAAATAAATAAATGAAAATAAATATTTCTGCAAATACAATGACAAATCCATATTTGTGAATTCTATTTGAAATTAGTCTTAAGTAAAAGACCTATAACTTCCCACTGATCAACATTGGATACCAGTTTCAGATATTTTCTGTCTGCTTGTCTTCACACTAAGCCTTTATTATCATCATGTAAGTCTGAATCTTAGAGATCAGTGGGCCATACCAACACGTCGAGGCCCTTTTTAACCGTCTTTATCAAAAAAGCAGGTTTGCAATTCATCGGAACTTATGGTTTAGGGTTCCGTATATTAAAAATTAAAAACGAAACCGTTATAGGATCACTCGTGTCTTTCCTAGGTGTATAAAAGTCATATTAAATGACCAAATTCTGAACCGATTAAGTTGAAATTTGGTACACTTACGTGTAACCTAAATAAGAATGTGCTACGTAAGTCAATGACGTAAGCAAAAATATTTTGAATTTCGGTGGCAATAATGGAGGGCTAACCAGAAATAAAATTAAAAAATACTTTTTCCTATGAAAAAGTTTTTTACCTTTGACCTTTGTCAAAGGTCAAATGAAAAGACTTGTCGCGAGAGTTTCAAAAGTTGTTTTGTAACTGTGAAATACTTAGTTAAAATCAAATTTAAGATAAAAGATAAATATTACCTTATAAATAAGGATTTCCAATTGTTATAAACCTGAGACGAATAGTTAAAAAAAATAAGAAAATAAGGTAAAAAAGACCCCCCCCCTCCTATCTATCTATGAAACTACTGATCCAAAAAAAAAACCTTTTAAAGGGATTTACTTAAACACTAAAGGAAAGATATAGGGAAATATACCGACAGGAAGTACACATGCGAAATTATAGATCCACAGTGCAGCCATCTGGCCCTGTAATATTATTTTTTCAGAACTTGTCCAAATTTAGTAGGCTTAAGTTGCTAAATTTTCACTAGTGCTGGATCCTCAGAATCAACAGGATTGGCTGGAAGAATCAACCACTGCATCCAATTCAAACAAATCTTCTTCTTTAAATCCCATTACTTCATTTATTAGTCCACTTAAAGCAGTGTCAATGAGGCTATGTCCACGTACAGTTCTGGCATAAGCATGTCCAGACAGAACAGTACTGTTAGGTATCTGCAATTATTTCTGAGAACAGCTCTTTCAAAGCCAAGCCACTTCCAACCATAATAGTCCTGATAGCACCCATGAATGACATCAGGAGGTGAAAACCCCCAAGCCTTACAACGTCGTTGATGAACTCCCTGAGGCATCCACCACATTGCAAAATAACGGCTGGTCAAAAGTGGTGAGGCACGATTTTTTATGGACTCACTTACACTGATATTGTGCAGTTAGGATGGCTGTATACAAGGTTTAGCAGAAAGGTGTGGTCATATTTTAGGGGCTTGTTAGGAGCACCATTCTGTTCAACTTTCACTATGAAACCGATTTGATCAGAGCAACTTTGTTTTTCACTTCTTCATATATTTTGGTTCGGGCAGTCAGTTGATTTGTCTGGGGCCGAAACAAGACACTGGCAGTGTTTCTGGGAAATCATTATGGGAAACATCCAAAAAAATCCAGAAGGAGGGTAAACAGCAGTGTTGAGGATGTTTGATAATTTTGCCTGCGGTTTTGACGATTCGAGTTCTTTATTCATGGGAGTCTCAATATTTTTTATTTGAATAGCAGTAGCCGGATAAAATATTTCGACCAGTGTTTTTGAAATATACACTCGAGTGGATTGGTCGGCGGCAGTTCTAGGGGTGTCCTGTTCTCGACGCTGTTCCTGAACGCTAAAGTCAACTTTTCGTTGGTGTACTTTATTCGGCTCGACGTGAGAATAGTTATTTCCTCCATTCCTTCCAGTAATTATCGAAGTTGAGGCTTGTTGCGTTTAATACTGGAAGCAATGATTGTACCAACCCCTCTCTTCTTAAATAAAACTCACTTCAGGTTCAGCCAAACTTTCTTCGCATTTGCGAAGCTTCATTTGAAGCACCGTTCTGGAACTTCGTAATTTTTCATTCATTCATCATATATCAACTTTGACTTAAGGCCATCAGAAATGAGACACGTTTATGTGGATAACAGTTAATGATTTACTTAGAAGTGCACGCACCATATGACACCTATATTGATAACGTGAAGAAAGTGTCATTTTCGTGTAGTATTATCTTTTATCCCGTGTCAGACTCCCGCGGGCGTAATGGGGCCGTAACATATTAAGCTAAACACTGTGTGTGGATGCGTAACAACTCTACATTTTTACTGTAAGAATGAGAGTGCAATAAAGCCACTCAGGCCCTTCTTCATCTTCTTTAGCAGGCTCTGTTTCCACAATTTTGGGACCTTTGTGCGTGGAAAGAGTGGGACTTACTAGCCAGCCAAGCTCACGCCAAAATTCCAAGAAGTGACAGAACAACACAGGTAGACAGAGCGACCCGTTTTACATTTTGAAAAAAATTTGTTCCATTTTTCAACTACTGGTTTTCGGTTATTATTGGGCCGAAACATTTTTTTTTTCAGTCCTGGGACTTTTAGCAAATGTGTTCTATGATTGATGTTCTCATGTAGAGTGTCTTCCCAGCGGAAGAACATCTCATTTGCTGAACTAGAGGAATGTTTAGGTGCTCATGAATCTCATCATTTGTCACATACCATGGTACATTTGCAATTGATCTTATGATCTTGTTCTGCTGCCTTTGAATAATTTGGATGTTCGAATCGCAAGCACTGCCCCACAAGGGTAGTCCATACGTCCATACTGGCTTAAGAATTTGTTGGTAGATGAGAAGCTTATTATCAATGGACAATCTTGAATTTCTACCCAGCATCCAGTTCAGGCTCCTATGTTTTATGGATAGTTCATCTTTTTTGCGGATATGTGATGTCTCCAAGTCAGTCGGCGAAACGAAATTTTAACCAATGAAAATTAAAGATAAATTAATGTTCAACTGCTTAGTTTTTCTGAAAATCCATAATTTAGAAGATCTAAAAAACCAAAAAAAGTTCGAATATTTCGGGGTTTTTCTAACCCCCTCATAAACTAAAGTTTCATAACCTACACGGTTCTGGCCAAGTTTTACTTTTTGTTTAATTATTTATCTTGCCATATCCATCAATATGTCAGTAGATTTGATTCATCTATCAATGTTTCTATTCCTTCGAGGAAAATCAGATCATTATTATGTTTCGCAGTAATCCTATTACTTTTCCAGATCACTTAAGTCTAGCCATTTTGCGCTTCGATACTTTTGTAGGGTTATTATTTCATGAAGCAAAGATCACGCTTATCAATGATAGGTACCTACTTACCTAATAAACGGCGACGGGTTTGCCCCTTGTCACGCAAAAATAAGTTTTTCGGTGCTGGATAATTTAGGATGCAGTCTCTCCATAGTTAAAAGGTGTGACAATAAACTCGCATTACTAATATAGTAGACCCCTAAGGACATTCTAGTTACAATGGATTATTCAAAGATTTTACACGCTATTACCAAGACATAAGGTTAAAATTCGCGATGCATTCTCAGGGTCTCCGAGCGAAAGTATAGTAAATAAAGAAATGTCATTGGCCAGTACAAAACCTTTGGCTATGACGTTCAAATTATACAGGGTGTAATTGAACGGATAGTCATATTTTAAGGGGTTAATAGGGACATGATTCTGAACAATTTTTACGACGACACCGATTTTATTTTTCTATCCTTCATACGTTTTGGCCCGGGCGGTCAGCTGATTTGTATGGAGCAAATATAAAGTTGCTCTGATCAAATCATATTCCTAGATAAGTTGTTTAGAATGGCATCGATTACAACCCCTTGAAATACAACTACAGCTTTCTGTATTTTTTTAACTGGCCAGTGACAATGCTTTGACCTTGATCTTGACCTTGATTGAGTGACCTTTGATCTACAAGACTGTTAATGCGAGTTTAACTACCTATTTTTGTATATGTTAGTCACCGTTAGTCTTGACCAAGATATAAGCCTTGTAGAGGTAAAATTATCTACAGATCTTGGTGCTCTTCTATCTTCTATCTTCTACAAGGGGGTTGTAGCACCTGCACCTGGCCCACTTAAGCGGGGTCTTTGTGCATGTCCCCTTCGCCTGCACATCTACTTCAGCCATCCCAACTCCTGCACCAGCTGGAGAAGGAGGCCTGGGTGTTCTAGGAGTTCGTGAGTGTTTGTTGTGTCCTCTAGAATAGCCATCTTAGTCTTTGCTGTGGATGGACATGCCAGTAGCATGTGCTCTACTGTTTCATCCACTTCCATGCACCCCCTTTTTTTGTTTAAATATTTTTTTACGTTTAATTTTGGTGTCAAAGTATACTCTTGCACGCAAGGGTCTATGGTCAGAGCTATACTTGCATTTATTAATAACGGATAGACCTTTTAGTATGGTTTCTTTTGAGGCTAGTACAAAATCTATTTCGTTTGTTTATCTGGTGAGATTCATGTCCAGCGACGTTGTTTTTTTGTAGAAGAAGCTTTTACTTATTTTGGGACTTTTGGACAAAAGCAAACTGGAGCAAGCGGGATCCTGCTTAAAATCACCTAGGACTATATTTCAAGTTGCTCGGTGATCATCGCATGCCTGAATTATAAGAAATTTATAGAAATCTTCCACGCCGTCATCGCTGTGACTGTATATTGGTTCGTGAGCTTGAAAAATATTATTACATTTCATATTTTGTAATAATATTTTGTACATAATACAGTGAACCACTGAAGTCTCATTGGATAGAAGAGATTAGCTTAGGCCTTATACGTAAACCTAAATTAAATCTAGAATATTCCATACTACTCACATTCACATATAACATGTTAACATCATTTTGATAACTCGATGTTACTATTTTCTTCGATTTTTGCTATTCGTAGCATTGAATAACTCAATCTAGAAATCGTTACTTTTTATTCCATAAATGCACTTCTGAGGCTGCAAAAAAAAACACGGCGATCACGTTCGACGATTCACAATCACCACCCAATGATCGGTTCATAGGATTGGACAGAGGCGATGCTTCGGGAAGTGGTCTATTGCCCTTACCCTGACTCACCACGCCCCAGAAAGGGTACGTGAGAATACTAGATTGATTGAATGGCTGCAAAAAGGCCGATACAAAATATCCCACCACCCGCAGCCGTGGTACCTGTAGCTAGAAGAGAGTGCACAATCAATTGTAGACTAAATAGCATATTATATACTATATAGGTTAAATAAATATAAAGAACAGAAATGAAAAAATATGGTATATATGAGTAAATATAAAATATAATACATATAAATAAATCAATGTGAGTAAAGTAATATCAAATATAGTATATTTTATGTTACTGTTACACATTATAGTAACAGTAACATAAAATATACCACACTTAACATACCTACCTAATTTAAAACGTGAGTATCAGCCTTCCTGCCAGGAATATTATTTAAATAAACTTTATACTGCTTGCGGGAGAAAAGAAAAATAATCAGATAATTTCTATATAAGTATGTGTATCGTTGTCTAGTACCCAAGATACAGGGAATCCTAGTTTGGGGCTAGATCAATGTGTGTAAATTGTGTCCAATGTATTATTAATTTCAGCCGGTAGACGTCCACTGTTGATCAAAGACAGATAGCTAAATGCAGTATGTAGGGTGCGCTTCAACCCAAGATGCGCATTGCGAGACGTGCATCGGCTGCCAACGCCTTCTACAAACGCGTCGTTGGCGGAAACACAACATCAAGCAACCTTCTGCTGTGTCAGTAGGAACTTGCGTACGTGTAGTTTAAATCTATATTTAGTTATTATACAACGAAGAGGTGGAGGGAGGTAATTCCAAATCTTGGAAGCTCGATATTTGAAACTTCCACGGAAAGCTGCGTTCTGTGCTGAGGAGTATTTAATTCAGCTACTATGAATCCAGTGGGCCTAAGTCTTTGCTTTACGGATTTCCATGAAATTTTAAAGAATACTTATTCGGGTTTGACATTTTTACAATGTAAAATAACAGATTTGCTAGATGCTGTTTGATACATCCCTCCATTTTCAAGATATTTGATGAGTTTAAAAAGGGGGTGGCATGCGCTCGTTGCGGTGTAATAAAGCAACAGTGGGCACATGAATTCTGTACTCGTTAGATTTGAGTTAATGTTTTCCCATAAATACGGTTTGCCATGTAATGCAATGGTTGAATTTGGACAGGATCAGTGACTCGTATAACCTTATTCGGAGCTCAGTGTCTGTAAATGGTCTGATTTTGTATAACATTTTGAGTCGATAGAAACAGTTTCGTACCAAATCTAGACAATGCTCCTCGAATCTCAAAAGGCTGTTCTAAATTATTATTATTTGCAACCCTAAATTTCGAGCTGACTGTACACGCTGAACCTCCTCCCCCATGGTCTCAATCTTTATGTTGGTAGTTTCCAAATTACGAACATGTGTTTTAAACCCAGTTATGAGGTATTTAGACTTAGACGGATTCAACTGAAGGGAGTTCCTGCTCGACCACAAGGCAATGGGATCCAAGTCGGAATTTATTTTACTTGCACAGTTTTGATAATCGTTTAGGTTAACCGGAAGATGACGTTCAACTGAACGTCATCCTCGTACATGTGGAATTTACAGTTTGGATTTGTGGAGCGAGATCAGCTGTATATAATGACGACCCGAATGGCCGAGTCGGCAGTGACGCTGCCTACGAAGCCAAGGGTCCCGGGTTCTAGTCCCGGTGGGGGCAAATGTTTGTTTGACGAGAACCCTAGTCATGGTTGTTTATCTATCTAAGTATAATATTTCTCTATATATGTATATATATCGATGTCTAGTACCCAAGATACAGGGAATCCTAGTTTGGGGCTAGATCAATGTGTGTAAAAGGTGTCCAAGGTATTATATTATTATATAAAAAAATAGCGAGATCAGCTGTGTAAAAAATATTATCGGGCCCAATAAGGAGCCTTGTGGTAACCCACGTAGAATTTATAATGGGCTCTGGACTCGAGGAAACCTGAGTTCCATCCAGTTTGGTAATAACTACCTGTTGAAAACGCTGACTAAGAAAACTATCAAAACACTTTAACTTGAATGCATCCGGATCAGTAAAATGTGACGGTAACTCATATTTATTTTCTAAGTTTCCTACTATAGTTTTTCTAAGGTTAGGTCATAGATATTTTGGATTGTCAATATATTTATTGACGTGTTGTTTAAAGAATTCCCTTTCACTGTAATTGCTAACTTCACAAGATGCTTCAAATCTTTATAATTGGATATAGGAAAGCCCAACTAAACAATCTCTCACACTTTTATGAGCATCATCTCGAAGGTGCATTATGTAACGGATGTTACTAGTGAGCCAGGGGGTAGTAGTTCTTTAACTATAATTGTCTTTACTGGGGCGTGTTTATTATATATGTCACCGGAAAATAATACGATCCGATTTCCTAGGAAATTTATAAACTTCCTTCTAGATTATATTAGGCTAGGTTAGGTTAGGTTAGGTTAGGTTAGTATATTTATAAACTTGCGGATTTTTTTTTATGAATTTTATAAACTTGCGGATCGTATTATTTTCCGGTGACATATATATTAGTTACATAATGGTCAAACATGCACTTAGTCGATAGTATTAAGTAGTTTCTGTAAAAAAAAAGTACTTCCGCTACCTTCGCTACGGGAAAAGAACTCCCACGTCCAGTAGTTATTCGGCTAATTAGACATACTAAACGAAATGAAATCATGAAAGCGTCAAAAGTGAGAAGAAATTTAACTACTAAAGATATTGAAATCAACGCCCTGCCTACCAAGATATACTTTAATAAACGTCTAACGCGTGACAACCGCTTGTTATTTCGTGAGGCACGTAAGCGTAGTCAACAGACAGGTTATAAACACTGTTGGACTAGCAAAGGACTCATTTATGTTCGGAAAAGAGACGGAAGTCAAGCGATTCACTCCCATCAACAAACGAACTCTACAGCAAACTCGTTCCTGATTTGGCTTCTCGTGCCGCTGAGGATTCTACTTTGGCTTAGTCAATTTTCTTTTTTCCATTTCACGTACGCGGCGCATTTTGTGAAAATCTCTCAAATTTATTATAAGTATAATAGGCTCTCGATTCGGGTCGGGCTTGTGTGGGCGTCTTCCTTGATCTGGCGAAAGCGTTTGACACGGTCTCCATTGAAATTCTTCTAAGAAACCTCGAGTCTTATGGTATCCATGGCACTGCCCTCGACTGGTTCCAAAGTTATCTGACAGATAGAAAACAATGTGTTAAGCTCGAAGACCTCACCAGTGATCTTGAAAATGTCACTTTTGGTGTGCCTCAGGGCTGCATCCTCAGACCCACGCTATTCATAATGTACATCAACGGCTTAACGCAACTGGACTTTGCTGGTGAGAGGGTTGAGGTGATATGTTACGCAGATGACACCGCCTTGCTGTTTAGGGGAGACTCTTGGAATAATGTATTATCTCAAACAAAGATTGGACTAGTATCTGTAGCAAACTAGCTTCAAAAAAATCTGCTCACTCTTAACGTTCAAAAAACAAAATATGTTTGCTTTCACAAAACGGCTGCTTCTCAGCCTCTTTCGTCTCATAACATCAGGGTTCACACATGTAAAGACTTGGGCTTATCTAAAAACTCCTCAGTTACCTGCTCGTGCACGAGTATAGAACGTGTTCAATCTGTGAAATACCTCGGTGTTGTCATAGATGAGAATCTAAACTTCAAACAGCATGTACACTGTGTGGCTGGGCGTGTAAGGCGGCTTGTTGGTATCATGAAGCTTCTGCGGAATAGTGCTGATAACATTATCCTGAGGCTCGTTTATCTGTCACTTTGCCAATCAGTTTTATCTTATTTTATTGTGGTATGGGGCAGCGCTGCGAAGACCACCCTACTTCCACTTGAAAAGGCTCAAAGGTCAATTCTCAAGGTCATTCTTAAAAAACCATTCCAGCACCCAACATACGAAACCTACAAGGAAGCGAAAGTCTTATCGGTAAGGCAGTTGTATATTTTGCGAGTAGCTCTCCTGCATCACAAAGTGGAGCTTAAATCTTGTGCTCAGAACCAGACTGGACGACGTTATCGTCTAAACGTTAAAACTTCTCTTGTTAAAACGGCCTTTGCGCAAAGATTTAAATCTTTTGCTTTCCCTTACATCTACAAGCAAGTTAGTAAGAACTGTGACCTTAGAAACTGCACTAGTTGGGTGGTAAAAAACAAAATCACCAATTGGCTGCTTACCCTGGACTATGACTCCACCGAAGCCGTCCTAAAGATACAACAATAATTAAATGACGATATAACGGTATATATTGATATTAATATTATGATTTACTTTTTCTTATATTTAATTTTTATTATTGATATAATATGTCTTTATTTTATTCTTATTTATATTTATACATTTTAAATAAACGTGTTCAAAATAATTTCAAACTTGTAATAGTGTTTTAAAGTAACACATTATTGTGTTTACTGACTTAAATAACGTGCAAATGAAATTAGCAAACTGTCTACTCCCATTTATATAAAATCATGTTGGTAACCTTAGTCTAGACCCCCAGGACAAGTCTGACTTAGTGTGGCGTCTGCTATTACCCCTATTTTTATTAAAGCTATGCTCAAGTACATTTGTATCGTATATATATATAGTTTACTAATATGCATATGCATATTAGTAAACTAAACTGAAAATCTAGTGTACTTTATACTGTAGTAATGTTAACTGAAACAAAAAGCGTCGGGCGCTCGATGTACGAAAGATATGGAACAAAGCGCCCGACGCTTTTTTTTCACAATAATAATAGTATTTTTTATTCATTATTGTTTTAAGGTTATATTAAAAATTATTTTTAACTTTTAAGTTCGAAGTGCTTTAAAAGCGTGTTTTATAGTTTTTTTTAACTATATTTATTTTTCATTTTTAGTCCGAGTTTAGTTCGATTCACTTTCTCTCACACAGAGGTTGTGTGAGAAATTAATTAATCCTGGCGATCCTAATCAGGATAATGAGATAAACTTATGAAATTATTACATTGCCGCTGATTCTTGATAAGTTTACGAAGTTTCAATGAAATCTGTCCGTTTAAAGTGGGTCAAAATCAAGTCCAAATTACATACAAACATACAAACATACAGGTGAAGCTAATAAAAGCGTGTTAAAAAGAAAAAAAATGGTTGTTTGTAAAGTAGGTTTACGATCGAGATGTTTACGTGATAAGCATCCGCTCGTGAGGATTCCGCGTGACAAGTTTCACGGAATGACTGGCAGCGCTCGAGATGAGACGGGAGATCGGTCCGTCTCTCTCTCGTTATACCTGCGATCGCGCTCGTGAGGTTTTGGTGTGACACAAGTTTCTGAACATGTCACCCGACTAAAACGATTTTAAAGACGTTATCACGTCAAAAACATCAGATTTTTTTTCCCGGTTAATGATAATACCTAAATCCTCTAAAACAAAGAGAACATTCTTTTCTAGAATTTGCCTCATTTTCAGTGCTCGTTTGAAAATCGGTCTCGTGGCTTGTTAGTCCTTTAATGTTATTAACCCCTTGCCGGCGATGTCAGCGAAAAGACCGCACAGAAATGTAAGTGTGACAGAAGAGTCACTGGCTCAATATACTAATGTAGCTAGAGTAAAAAAACGATCTGGAATATTTTCTAGCTTTGCGTTCAAGTTAATATAAATTTTATATGTGTAAGTATTATGCTATAAACGAAGGCGGTTAGTCATATCATGTGGTAACCAATATATTGTTTGTTTACACATTTAGTACATTTGGTAGTCACCAAATTTTCAAAATTTTTATCAAATTTAGTCTCCGATGTAGCGTCACAGAACGCATATTCAATCATTCACTTTCTTTCCGAACACTAACCTAAGATTTGTTAAGTCACAACTTTATACTACAACCAGTACTCGTAGGATGCGAAGAATAGAAGCGAAGCGGAGCGAGGTGACCCCATATAGCTTATTATAAATAAAACCGATCAAGTGCAAGTCTGATTGACGCATGAAGGGTTCAGGGTAAATATTTAAAATGAAAATAGTTAACCTATTACCAAATGCAATAAAAACTTTGGATTTACATTTTTTTTTATAACGGTTACTAAATTCTTAAAACATGAAATTTTCTATGATATCAATGAATACTTTAATGACAAAGAATAATGTTCTATGATTACACAACAAATCCGCGTCGAAGTAAAAGGACTGGATTGAGTTTTCTTGCCGTTTTTTTCTCGTCTTAGGCAACGGTTTGTGAAGCTTGTGAAGGTGTGGCTCCGGAATATTAGTATACCTAGAGTCTTCCAATATGTCCAATACCTACACTAAATTTGTTTAGATTATATTTAGATTTAAGATGTTATGTATCGATCGACAGCTACTGCGTTGCTCGATGTAGTCGATAACATCTTACAAGCTCGTGAAGCTTGTAAAAGTACCTTTTTATTACTTTCAGATTTCTCCAGGGCCTTCGACTGCATAAGCGTACCCCTATCATTATTCAAGATGTCTTATTACGGGTTTGATGTCACTGCTACAAAATGGTTCAGTAGCTATTTGTCTAGCCATGCGCAGGTATTTGCGTAGCGTAGGGTGGATGGTAGTGCTCTGCGATCCTCTGTTTGTCCTGTGACCGTACCGCAGGGTTCGATACTCGGGCCTCTGCTCTTTATACTGTATAGAGCTGCAATTATCACCTGTACGCGAACGACCTGCATCTTTACTTTTCTAGCGCGCCGTCAGACACATCTGCCATAAACATGATAAATGCTGACTTACACCGTATTTCTTCTTGGTCGAACAAGAGCTGTTTAGTTCTTAATCCTGGCATGTCGAAATATGTGTTTTTGGGTCAAAACATCAAATCCGTAATACCCTTGAAGCTCTGACTTCCGGGAATGTCACCGTCATGGGCGAACCAATAGAATGGGTGGTAGAAGCAACCAACCTCGGCCTTCTAATGGACGGGAATTTGCGTTTTGAGAACCACATACAAAATGTTGTGGGTAACTGCTTCTATCGCCTTAAAGTTCTATATATTATACGGGATAACCTTAGTGTCGATTTGTGTGTTGACCTATTTAAATCACTTATATTATCTAGGTTAAACCATTGTGATGTCGTCTAGTTGTGATGTCAAGAGGCTCATACAACGAGTGCAGAACGCATGTGCTCGTTTTTGTTTCAGAGTCCCTCCCCGGTCCTACGTCACTCCATACTTGCTCGCCGCTAACTTGCTTAACGCATTTTTTTATCTAGTATTGTTTGTAAAGTTTATTGTAAATATTATATAAATGAAGCTACATCTATGTAGTGTGTACATTATTATCTCACTTTGTATTTATGTTCATTTCTCTTTCGCCTGTCCCAATAATTAATGTAGTTTATATATTCCTTTTGTATGACGTTTCCGTGAGTCGCCGACGGTACTGGCTGAAAATCAGCGCTGTAGGTGTCAGACACCTCAGCATGACCAGTGTCCGGTTCACTACCGCAGAGACACACTTGTTTCGAGTTTCATCTGTTTTTTGTTTTTTTTTATTGTTTAATATGTGTGGCCTTTTTGTTTGTGAATAAATGTATCTTTCTTTCTATAAAATAAGGTTGATATTTATACAGCCAGTACTACTGGGTACCATCATTTGAAACACTGTAAACAATATTAAACCTAGTTTTACACAATGATGGACAAATAAACATTTTTGTCTTTGTCTTTGTCTTTGGGATGGTGTCGAGTGAATTGTTTTGATTTTACATAGCAAAATTATGTTTACAAAAATATTGGTGCGACTACTGTCATACTCAATTTGACGGCCTCTGTGCCGTAGTGGTTAAGGCTCTGCCTGCCATGCGAGAGGTCCCGGGTTCAGTCCCCGGCGGGGGGGGGGGGGTAAAGCAAAAAAAAAAAACAGGTCTTGGATGTTTATTTGTGTGTTACGTCGCTGTTTCTGGTTCAAACGTGTATCCTAATGTGGGGCCAGAAGCAATGTATGTGCCTGTATGTAAATGTTAATGTTTATGTTTATGTGGTTTATGGGTAGGTTTTTCTTTAATCTATGACTTAAGTTCTACATTCTGAATTTTTATTATAATTTTAGACTTAGTTTCGAAGATAAGGGGAGGGGAATGGTCTTGTTTGCACTTTTTTGATCATATCTTCTAAAGTTATCAACACATAAATGTATAGAAAAATAATTTTGAAAATTTTACAAAGAGCCCTTTTCAACGATACCCTACATGACTTATTACGGTGTTTTTTTTTCATTTTACCCCCTCCATTTTTTTATAGGCAATATTTTTTTCACATTGGACTAGAATTATATTGCGGTTATCAGGATAAGTATGTTTGCAGAAGATTTTAAGACTATCGCTTATGGTTCCTCATAAAACTGCCTGTGACAGACGGACGGACGGGTACGCGAGTGATCCTATGAGAATTTGTTTTTTCCTTTTGAGGTACGCAATCCTAAAAAGGATGTACAATTTTGATTAACATTAAGTAAAATTTGGGTTGAAAATGTATTTTTTGGATGTCACGATTTAGACAATTTGATAATCTTAAAGATAATTTTAACATATTATCGTCCACATATATTTTTATTTATATATGGTAAATTTTGTATCGTGTCAACCCTTTATAAAGCATAAGACAAATAATTTTTCATTGGTTTTAGAGTTTATTACCAAGCCATAAGGTTGAAAATATGGTGGCAATATAGTAGACAGAGCCTTACAAAGGGTTAAGCCTTTTCTTCAAAGCCAGAGAAAAAAGCGCGCATAAGTGAGCTTTTTAATATATTCTATGAACATGTCTGAAGGCGGGTCGTTCCTTGCATAATTACGTAGATTTTGTTACTTAATTATCGCTCGGGTGCAACAAGGTTTTCAACGTAATGGCAATGCGGATGGGTTATAGTGTGGACACACAAGCGGGTGCAGAATCAGATATTGGGAATCGATATAAGTTATTTTTGTATGGCTTATGTTTAAACGATAATCATAAAAATCGAAAATTTTCTACTAATAAATTCGAAATGACTGCCAGAATTAGTAAATGATCACCAAATTGTGTTTTGTGTACTTAAGTTTATGTTTTTAGTATTTTTTGATGTTTTTAAATGTTCTACCTAACACGAAGGATAAATGGAGCTTCGCTTCGCTCACCCCCTTAACCCGTCAACTGAGCTACCGCAGTATTTTGCCCTGATATTTTCTGCAATTTTTGGTAACCATTTACCCATTTTGGGTAAGAAAAAAATCATTTAAATTGTACTCTTTTTTATTGTGTATTATCTTCAATGATAAACAAATTTATCTAGATGTATTAAATATATAAGAAAATGCCACGCTGCCGCTGGCTCGGTGCGTCCTGTCTTAGTACAAAATATTACTTTAAACTTTTTTTTTTAGAATTTACATGTTTAAAAGTGACATGAATTTCCATGACGTTAACACTTGAATTCAGATATTTGAAACGGGATATACCTCAGTTTTATTATATTTGTGATAGATATTGCTAAATAATGTGACATTTCCTTAGCTGACCAATTTTCGCGAACTGATTGTACCCATAATTATGAACAACTTTTCGCTAAAAACTTATCATCGCGAACGAAACAAATAATTAAGAATCAGTATTTTTTTTTTCATATGCGACAAAGAGCTATGGAGCGTGGCATGCTAGGCATCAGCCTCGTTGACCGCGTGCCTAACGTTGAAATCCGCAGACTTACCAAAGTCACCGACGTGGATTCGCGCACCACGGGGCTAAAAGTGGCAATGGGCGGGACAATTGGTCAGAAGGGAGGACGGAAGGTGGACCAAGGCAGCCACAGAGTGGCGGCCGCGAACAGGACAGAGAACAGCGGGCAGGCCACCGGCCTGATGGTCAGATGACATTGCTAAGGTGGCTGGAAAGTAGTGGACGAGACTGGCGGGTGACCGTAGCGAATGGCGTGCTTTGGGAGAGGCCTATGCCCAGCAGTGGGATGACAAGGGCTGATGATGATGATGATGCGAATATATTTTCCTTAAGGAATGATGGGTACTACCATCCCCTTAAATGTCAAAAGCCAATAAAAGTCAGCCTTTATCTTATATTACAATTAAGAAAGGTTCAAAAACAGAATGGTAACGGTCACGTTAATTTCGTTCTAAGCATGCTTGCGCGTCTGTGCTATCCGGAAGTGTTAAGGATGCTGTTACGGATCGCCATCCGTCTTTTCTATTCTAAGAGAAGGAGTCAGAAGTTCATGGAATAATGAAGTGCGAAGGGCTTTTCAAGATTTAAATGTAATATATTGCAGTAATAGCTTTGTCCCGAGGCTTCGTGCGCACTTTAGATTGTGACACATGTGTGAGTAAGTGAGTAAACACGACACTCCCAAAGCTACGTTTTTTTTTTTATTTAGACAAAAATCTTTTTGGGATACATACGCCATTTAAAAAAACTTTTTGGGATACATACGTTTTAATTAATATTTTAATTTGTTAATATAAATGAGCTAAAGGCGATGAGTTAAAAAAAAATACAAAAACTGTATCAGGTAAGGAACCCACGCTCTTAAGAATCGTGTGAAACATCCGTGTAAACGTGTGTATTTGTCTAGCTTTGTGTAGGATTTGTTTCCCTTTTATTGGGAACCTCCCTCTTTTCTTACAGTCCAACTGTATTCACCACGTCAAAAAGTGTTAACAGCCAACGCTAACTTGTAAATTTGTCCTGCTGCAGAGATTGATTTAATTGATTTTCAAAAGTCGTTTATCTACATAAAACCAAAATATATGCTCCAACAAAAACAGTGATTGACGAACAAAAACATAACATCATTAAGTTCGCATGCTCATTCACTCACTCACGTATGTTGAAACTGGTAAGGACTAATGATAATCTAATAAATAACATGTAATGCATACCTTCAAATAAGCTTTGAATAGTTACATTTTACTGCCAGCACTGATACTTCATAACTCCACTTATTCATATTCATATTATTTTTTGCACAGATAGTAAAAAGTTACAGACAGTTAAAAGGAATGTTATAAGCAAAGGCGAGCTTATCTCTAAAAAGAGATTTCTTCCAGCAAACCTAGGCAAGATAGGAGAATTAATGATACAGGAAAATCCTAGTTCGCAATAAAACTCTATACATACGTACGAAAATGACTTTCAAAATATAAATAAACTATACCAAATAAAATAAAAATATATACTTCAACTATTTAAAATACAATAAATACCATGCACATATATATACAATAATAAATCATACATAGATATGGTACCTTTTACGGAAGAGAAAGGAAATACACTTTCATCTTTTCTTAAAAGTGAAATTTGAGGGACTTTCCCTAATAGCGCAGGGAAGTGCGTTCCACAGTCGGATTGGCCTTAACCTAAACGAGTGTTCGTTAGCGGCACTGTTATGCCGAGGAGTTGAAAGGAGAGACACCGTGTGGGATCTCCGATTGCTATCCCTGGGGAAAAGAGAGTCAAAACTTTGGCGTAGATATGGGGGTATCGGGGATTTCGCAAAATATTGAACAGCTAGAAGAGAATGTGCATGTCACGGCGAATACGGATCGAGAGCCACCCCAGCTCCTTGCGATACTGGGAGACATGGTCATACTTGCGCAACCCGTAGATAAACCGAATCCTGAGATTTTGAAGTCCCAATAAACTTCCGTATAGTCTATTAAAGGTAGTAGAAGGGACTGAGCAAGGGTGATTTTAGTCTGCTGAGGGAGGAAGTACTACAATCTTCGGAGGCAGTAAAATAACGCAAAGACTCGTCTGCTGAACTCACAAACATGGGGCGACCAGGACAGCAAGTTGTCCAATATAACCCCAAGATTCTTAGATTTCTCACTGTTAATAATTATGGTACTATCATACAATGCAGGATCGACGGGCTAATTCTGTATAAGTTAATCGAGTGCCGTGTACCCATAATCATGGCTTCAGATTTTCCCGAGTTGGTTAGCAGCCCGTATGAAATAGATAGCCCATTTCCTGATGTTTTCGAGATCAGCATTTAATGCCTGTAGAGGTATTAAATGCTGTTTTATAACCCACGGAGAGAAGTGCCGATATAATTGGAGGTCATCTGCGTAAAGATGATAAGAAGAAGTAAGAACGTAGAGAAGTAAGAACAGATTTAGAGTTTATGAAGAGAGGAGAAAGGATATCACCCTGCGGAATACCCGCGGAGAGCTCACACCAGTCTGTGGAGATCAATTCAGACTTAATGCGCTGCTGGCGGTCTCTCAGATAGGAGTCAAACTAGCGAGCCGAGTGTGAGGATACTTTAAGCGAATTTAGAATTTCACTTCACAATGCAAATATACTCAATGCCATCTAAATGCAAAGAGAATTTACAATCAATTTTAAAATAATTACGTCAACACAAAGTGGTTGATGCCATCATATTTCGCGAGAGTAAAGCGTGTAGATCGAAAATTCTAATCACCACAAGGGACTAGAGGCATTGTTGTTGTAAGTATAATCCATAATCCTTTATTGCACACAAAGACATATTAAATTTAAAAGGTTACATAAGGAGAAATCATACGTACAAAGTATCGACATATGGAAGATTTTTTAATCGTGAATTTCCAATTGATGCTAGCAAACTATTTGGATAAAAAATATTTTTGTACGAGTAAAAATATTGAGTTAGGTGGAATATGAAGTTTTGCACGCATGGACAATTAAATATTTCATTAAGTTTTTTCAAATTAGCGTAAATGGCTGATTTGAATTACTAGCTGTTTATTGTAGTTGCTCTGACAGGTGCTGCTCCAGAGTCACTCTCTCAACAATTACTATAGCAGTATCACATGTGCATCAGCATACATATGTAATACTGCTACAGGGATTGTTTCCCCTTTAATGGGGGTCTCTTCCCTCCCAACCCCCCGTCTTCTCTTGCAATCCTACTGTATTCACACCACCACCCTCTACCGTCAATGGTTACTATAGTAACCGTCGCCATGTCAACGTTTACTGTAGTAACCGTCACGCGATCAAGTTTGGCTGCGTTCTTTGTATGTGTAACATTAGTTCTGCTACTCGAATCTACGAGTAGACGGTTCTGATCGAAATTCCCTTTATGATGCATTTATTTTTGTGGTAGGGTCACACTCCAACAAATTACGGGTGCCCACTTGAGACGGCACGCGCGTCATTTGAAAGAATTGTGATAAGTGTGTTGACAATTATCTGCAACTATAGTATATAAAAAATACTGGAAATGCGTTTATTTAGATAATACGCAAAAAAAAACTCAGAAGATACAACAAGTAAGCATTGAATATAACTTCATTACAGAAATTTGTATTGTACACTATTAAATAATCCCTGTCTATAAAAGTAAAAATAGAAAAAAATCAAGCTTTCACCAAAGTATTCCTGTTCCATCTTCGCATTGAAAGGCCCTATCATGTTTTCGCATACCTCTTACTCTCATGGAAACCGCTTTTATAACTAAGATTTGTATTTTCACCCCAGTACACTATTTGCGAATACGCTTTTCCCCATTTCTCGTTAAGTTTTGATGCGTTTTTTTTACGTGGTATATTCAGTTCCTAGGGCTCCATCGCATAAAATGACTAGTGGGGTGAATGAGGCTACTAGGTTTTCAGCTGCTCGGTCGTATTTTGAGTATAACTCTATGTCTTTGTGCTGTTTTTTACCAGGTGAGGTTTTTGCGTACGTCGAAGAAAGCTTTCCTTGCAGGTTCCCGCACACTGTTTAGTAACAGATCACCTATAAGTGCTCGTTGATGTATATTTACGTCTTGGGATATTATGGGATCTATTGTGCCAGTTGCCCAAGCTAGTTTGGCTCAATTTTTATAGTCATTTCTGTGTTGATCCTGTCTTTTTATTAATCCTCCTTTCTTGCAGTTTAGTGCGTGGTTTAGGTCAAAATTGTTCCTTCCGCTTCCGACGCAATATGAATTTGAATTTGTCGCAGGGCTGAGGGAGGTTTGCAGGTTCGTGGGTGTCTCTAACAGTTAAAGCATCCCTAAACTGGTGAGCTGTGAGATCAGTGTTATTAGTGGTGGTCAGGATGATAGTTATCCATTGTGAAGAATTTATTTTAACGACTCTTTGGATAGATCTTTTCATTTTATTTAGTAATTTATATATTACGATATTACTTTTTTGGCGTCTCTCTTTTGTCGTGGTAATTTTTCTTATTTAATAGTATGAGTTTGATGGGCTAGTAAGTCTAGATTTTTGTAATTATCTCCATTCGCATTGGAGTGATTCTGTAAAGGTTGTATGTACAAGTACAGTCTTATATATTCAATCCATTCGTTATTTTTTCTTTTCGTAAATTCTCATCTCCGATGACGCCGCCCAAAAACCGTTGTGAATTCTACTTTCACAACGGTTTTCGGGCGGCGTCATCGGAGTGCCTTGGAGTGAAGACTGTACGTCTTCACTCCAAGGTTCCCAAATAGTCTGTAGGTTCCGGTTGATTTATTTTTGATTATGATATAACCTTTTGAAGTTTCTGGGAAATAAACTTATTTTGGACCTAGTTTCATCAGCTTTTGTAGTCATTCTTTAACATTTTTTAGTTCACCAAAACAGGAGGAATCATCAGCATACCAATTTTGTACATGTTTTCCAGGGTCTTTTTCACCTTTGGATTAGGGTTAGAATTCTGACTGCCTACATTAGCATTGCTAATGGAGCCAGTTCGTTTGAGATTGATAGGCAAATACTAAATTGTAGCATTCCAGAGAACGATTGGGTGACTCAACACGTTGAAGGCATTCACGGCATCTATAAGGACTAGGCCTTCATCATCTTCACCTTCATTAAAACATTTGGTCATGGCATGAATCCATCCTTCAATACTTGATTTCATTCCTGCACATAACTGATCAGAGCCACATGCTAGTTGAACATCTAGCCCTGTTGCGGTGCCATGGCTTTTGCAATGATGCGTTGTAGAATTTCTCCTATGCCGATAGGGCGGACGTCTTGACATTTATCCAGTGCTACACCTCTTCTTGCTAATAGAGCTCTAGTGTAATCCCAACCGCAAAATTTCAAGACTGAGTTTTCTAGTTAGTGCTGAGATTTATTCTCTCAGTTCTGAGCTGTGGTTCCCAAAGCGAAGTACGACTGATTGTCATTGTTCTGATTCGGTGCCGCTTGGTCTAGCTCCGCCAGACAGTTATCTAGCAACGTTTTATATGTGGTTTGAGGTGATATCGATATTCGTCATAATGGGGAGGTAAGTCTACAAAATCTCATAGTTGTAGATGGGTCTAAGATTCCACCCTTTTATCATTCTGTTATCTATCTATTTGCTTGTCTAATTTTTCCTTGTAACATAAGGTAGCCATATATTAGTTTCTGTTTGTTTTTTATTGCTAGTTTTGAGCTGCACATTACAGTTTCTGCAATCAATTCATCATAATGAAGTGAATTGAAGTGTTCGCCTAATATCCTGGCCTGATTTAACCAAATTATCTATCTGCAGTATTGTACTTCATAAGATGAAGTTTTTTCAGAGTTTCCTTTTCGGTAGGTAGTTTGCGAGTTCTTTTGTCTCTATGACAAGGAGTGTAGTAAGTTGTCTGCCTATATTTCCTTGTGGAATACTATATTACTTACTATGACAATTTTAAAGTTTTTTCCAGCGTTCTCTCCAGATTGAGTCTGGGCCACCTTCGCTATTAAGTATTGCTTCGCTATTGAATCCTTTTAGGATAGGAATTGGATAGTTTCTGGTATTCGTGACAGATTGACGGGTTCAAGGATTGTTTATACTTGGATTTGCACTTGATTTAGAAGTTCGTTGGTTATTTCAGTGGTTTGGCTCATATTTTGAGCAGAAGTAGTGGGCGGTAATTTGGGTGCGAAGCTTATCCTAGCTTCACTCACGTCACTTGAGACATACCCTTTACTCGTTTTTTGTATTCCTGTGAACAAGCGAGATGATGATTATTTTATTGTTGTAAATGTTTGTCGCATTGATAAAATACAAAATAAAACCGGGTATAAATATAAAAATAAATATAAATTATATTTTTTGACGTGACGTCTTGTCAGTGTCTTGTAAAGATATTTCCCACAGTTTTAAATAGATAGATCTGATGAAAAATATATGATGTCAGCTGTTTGTTTGGGTTCAATCAGCTGTAAATTGACCGAGAGAGCGAAGCGTCCCGTTTCGAGATTTCCCAAAAAAGTCCCTGTCCGTCTGTCTATACTCGTCGTCAGATCGCATTTTTCAACCGATTTTGATGAATTCTTGATTTTTTTATTTTTTTGTTGATTGCGATTATTGATTAGGGTGAAAAAATGGGGGAAGGGGGGAAATTTGGCTGTAGCGTTATTTATCGAAGGATTTAAATCAAATTTCAGAGGCACACTAAGGACTTCATCCTACATAAGAAATTGCGAAAAAAATAACAAAAAGGAGGACTGAAGAGGGGGAAGCATTTCGGGGTATTTTCAAACCCCCTTTAATTATGATGTAGATGAAATTAGACACGTGAATGATATGTGTCTTAGCCCACATTTGAATTAGGCAAATTCCCAAAATTCTATCAATTTAAACCAGTATATTCCATCGTTTTGAGTTCAAAGTTCCAGCATTTTGTCACAGACTGACTCATTATCAATTATCAAAATTGTAATGTATTTCTAGCAGACTGTTGGTCTGTTAATAATACAGCTTGAAATTTTAAACAAGCGAGGACTATTATTCTCACAAAATGACAAGACAAACTTATATTGGCAAATGAACGTAGCCCATTAATGTAGAACGTAGAATACAAGTAAGATTGAGCCATACTCCAATGATTCTCTCTAAATTCAGTTGTAAGTGAGTCAATTTTAATTAGCCCTTTTTCTGGTAAATATTTTTTGTTCTAGATATAATATGTATTTTATGGACTGACTGTCCTGACTGTACGCCCCCTGAAGGGTTTAATGCAGGTAAGTATGTGACCCGCGGATAACAAAGTCCGGTTAATAAGCCTGATGTGTTCCCTTTACCCTTTAACTTTTTAATTGGTTTGTCTACACTCCTTTTGGTCGGTCGAAATGAATAAATAGTACCAACGACAGAAATTGTAAATGATATGATAGAATTTGCTGCAGAATATTCAGAAATATGATTTTTAAATGATATAATGTTAAAGTCAATCATGCTGGTGTGTATAGCATTGATTAAAACCCGATTTACATTTCAATAAATACAGAAGACCCGAATGGCGGAGTCGGTAGGGGCCCCGCCTACGAAGTCAAGGGTCCCGGGTTCGAGTTCCGGTGGAGGCAAATATTTGTTTGATGAGAACGAATGTTTGTACCCTAGATATGGTTGTTTATCTATCTAAGTATAATATTTATCCATATAAGTATGTGTATCGTTGTTTAAGGCGTTTGATTGTGTTGATCATAATACGCTATTAATTAAATTAAATCATTACGGAGTTAGAAATAAAGCGTTGGATCTACTAAGATCATACCTAAGCAATATAATTCAAAAGGCAGAAGTTAACGGCGTAAAATCTGATGGATCGGGTGTTAAAATGGGCGTTCCACAAGGTTCCATATTAGGCCCTTTCTTATTCCTGGTATATATTAATGATCTGCCTTTCATGGTGGAGAAATTAACTGACATAGTGTTGTTTGCTGATGATACTTCACTGGTCTTCAAAATTGAAAGATAAAAAGGAGAATTTGATGATGTTAATGGTGTATTGTCTTTAACCTCGAATTGGTTCACAGTTAATAATTTATTGTTAAACGCTGGTAAAACCAAGTGTATCAAATTCTCACTTCCAAATGTCAGGCAAGTTGAGACCAGTTTAGTGTTAGACAACAGCACGTTAGAATTAGTAAATGATACGAAGTTTCTTGGAATAACCATTGATAGCAAATTGCAGTGGGGACCCCACATAGATAAATTGGCTGGTAAATTAAGTTCTGCGGCTTACGCTGTTAGGAACATCAGACAAAGCACGGATGTGGCTACATCTAGGCTAGTATATTTTAGTTACTTTCATAGTGTGATGTCCTATGGTATCTTGTTGTGGGGGAAAGCAGCGGATATTCAAACTATTTTTATTTTACAGAAAAAAGCTATTCGAGCAATTTATAATTTAAAACGAACAGACTCCTTAAGAGAGCTTTTTAAAGAAATTTACATACTAACAGTAGCTAGTCAATTTATTTTCGAAAATATAATGTATGTACGCAAGAACCTTACAACATTTTCCAAACTTAGCGATAGCTGTAATGTTTACCTAAGAAATAATCACAGACTATGTGCGCCCCGTTTTAGACTCGCGAAGGTTAGCAATTCTTTCAAGGGTCAGTGCATTCTCTACTACAATAAGATACCTCTGGAGATTTTGAAATTGCCATTTGAGCAATTTAAAAAGCATGTTAAAGCGACTTTGTCGAAAAAGGGATATTACAATGTTCAAGATTACTTAAATGACAGGACTGTATGGGGTTAATCTGGCTCAACACAGACCTTGCTGTTAATAATTTTGTAATTATTTATTCCAGCTTATTAAATAAAAATAAATCATAATTGTATTAGTTAAGCACAACCTATTTTTAAAAGAGATCTAAAAATCAATCTGTGGGAGTTTCTACGCCCTTCTTCTCCCACAGTGGTCCAATGTAGAGAAGAGGCAAAAAATTACGTTTGCTAAGAATATGTAAATATCTACAGTAATAAAGTACTTTTGAGTTTGAGTTTGAGTTTGAGTACCCAAGATATAGGGAATCCTAGTTTGGGGCTAGATCAATGTGTGTAAATAGTGTCAAGGAATTATTATTATTATTATTTTAGTATCAAATTAAGTAAACGGTCAGTTGACTCATAAGTAGTATAAGTAGCCTCCAAAGGTGGGCATGTTGAACTTATATATGTCACCTTAAGATTGAGAAACCATTAGTTAGACAGATAGTAAACTGTAGCGTACTGCTTACTATATGACGCATTAGTTGATAAAGCCGGTTAAAGCCGTTAAATAGTAAACTGGTTTAAACTTGAATTGCAAACGAAATACCAGGCCAAACACAACTTAGGTGAAGACTGGATGGGGCCAGCGCAGCAAATCCCCCGAATAGTGTTCTTGTTAGGTTGACATGAAAGAACAAAATAAACCTAAATTCTAAACCCTGTCCGTCTGGTTTAATATCTGTCGATAGTTTATCAACTAACGCTTTTGTTTATCTAATAACGGTTTTGACTATCTTACGGTGATATATCATATTTATAAACGGTTAGACGCATTTTAATAAATGAGGTGCCGTGGATTCCTCTCAGTTGTAGAAGTGACATGGGTTATATGTATATTTTTTTTGAAAAGTCTATAGTTTAGAGTTTTATTTGCAAAATGTTGTTTACAAAGTAATTGATGCGGCGAACTTTTAAACCGGTTGCATTCATAAGTTTTATATATGGTATTGAAATTAAATGAAGTCGGGTTATTTGTTTTCATAATGATTCCCCTTGTTTTAAGGATTGTTAGGCACTTATTGTAAATATATATATATGTTCGATTCCAAATCGATATTCGATCGATGGTTTCGGAACGGCCATTTTGAATTTGACGTTGCTGCCAACCTTGCAGTTTTTTGACAACTGACAGACGAAAAGCCCTCGCAATGTAACGCGTATTGATTAGGGTATTGAAATTAAATCGCAAGCCATCTGGAATGTATTCGGGTTCCCCTCAGGATTGTCTATATAGCTGAGTGTGTTGTGGTTCCCCGAACCAGATAAAGTTCGCATTTACGTGGCCGATTGGTTTTCCCACGTAACATAACCTGTGTTGGAACACTGTGCTCGTCGAAGCTGGCCTGCCAGTCATACCTGGTTGGCTGAAGAACCTGTCTACCAAGAAGAGCCTAGGGTGCACCCGGGCCTTGCAGAGAGACAGGAGGTTGACGGGACCGAAGCACAGACCAGGTTAGATCGACTCCATAATTACTAGCTCGGTGAATCGCCGACGTTCACACTTCTTGGCATCTGATCGCTACGCTACCTCGTAGCTGATGGGCCCCTGCGAGGTCATTAGGTGCCGAGAGGCCTGAACAATATATATATATATATATATATATATATATATATATATATATATACCTTTTTTTTTTGTTCATGTGACGTTATTAGCTACTAGACACCGGCATTATGAAATCTATGTACTATTTTGTAGTAACAGCAAACTCAACAGAAAACTGCAATAAGTAATAAAATAAAACTCAAAATCGATGTTGACAAACTTTTGAAGTCAAGGGCTAAAAGTGGTGCCCATTATTTTTCGGCTATCAACCAAACAATGAAATATTGATTGTTTAGGTCCAAACGGCCCTATTTTCGGTTTCGTCACTATTAGTGTAAATCGGAAAGCGCTCCATTTCTTGTCAATGAACGATTGAAAATGTCACTTGGACAGACGAAAAATTAAATGTCTGTCGATTTTGCCGTGAAAGATCACGAGGGGTTTCCCGCGAATTGTGCCGGAAGGTTAAGAAGGAATCCGTATTCTCACCGCGAGTATTGCTCACGCCAGACAGCGCCGCGGTCCGGTCGCAGTGGATTGAACAATATTTCGGGAAAAGCCAGGGGGTTTTCCACGCCTCGTGTATTGAAGGGCTCGTAGCCCCCGGGATGTTTAATCCTGGTTACTGGTGTTGACAGTGGCGTGAGATTTGTGTGTATCGCGAGGAAACAGCCACGCATAGTTAGAATAAGGAAAATACGCTTGACCTGAGGGTGACCTCAAGATTGACTTCTGAGAGCAGTGAACAAGAAGGTTTGCCAGGCGCGCCTAGCCTCATCGCATCGGGAGCCAGGTCATAGGTCTACGGAACAATAAGCGCGGCTTATTGCCGTCGTTGGAGAGGCCCTCACGGCGGTGAACCAGATCTCAATGTCTGGCCCGCAGAGGAACGCCGCATTTGATGCGGCCCGCACGCACGCAACGTAACAAACAAAACATATTATGACCTGCAATATTTTTTAAACTTGACATCCTTATTTTTTTTGACTTCAGTAAGTGTGACTTACACTTAAAATATTAATACACTGGTTTAATGCCTGGGTAATTTTGTTTTAAATTATTCATTTATCTGTTCATGAATCCCCTTTTTTGCTATCAGTACATTGAGTGAAACCATTTACATAGGCATATAAAGTATAGATAGCTATAAAAGCTATCTAAAGGTTATTGAAGGCTTAGTCATGCAATACCTTTAGATGTAAAGAACAAAATATCACCTAAACATACAAACCACGGGATAAATTGATAACTTTTTCAGTCACTTTGGATATCATCTTAATCTCACTTTAGGTTGTCTTTGTTTGCGACGAATTCGTCAATGTCGAAAGTTTACTCCCAATTTTTCTGTCTCAACAAAACTTTACCCCTCTCTCAAATCGACGCAAAATCTCTCCCGCTCATGGATTCCAGTTTCCTCATACATATAATATTGAAAGAAGATGAAAAAACTGCGACAAACAAATCAAATAGAACATCTCAGAGAATCAGCCGAAAATCTTTCAAACGCCACTGTTTCCTTTCACCCCATTTGTAAAGCACACAATTCGCGACCTTCTCACTGTTCCCTTTAACCCCGTTTTCGAAAGGAAACTATTCTCAGTATACGCCAATGGAATTTCGACCGTGACATTCTGGAATACGGCTGATTTATGTTGTAAGAAGAGAGGATCGTTGTCCGCGAAAGATAACAGTGCTGAAATTTGCATAGAAATAAACAAGGGGATGATTTCAGACGATTTATGTTCCTGCCGTCTGAAATAGGCTTTGTTATAATCAAACTAACTAATGACTGGTATAGTCAGCGTTTGCTTGATGCTTATCTGTAATTTCCAGGTGGTATCTAATGCATATGTGATTAGGTTTGTTTGTCTGTTGGTTCCGGTGACAGTTCGCTAATTGCGTTTCGTTGTTGGGAACGGTGGGATTTTATGAGTATTAAACGCAGGTACGGAGGAATATAGAAAATTATAGTATTCGTTTTTGAATAACACAAAAAAACGATTGTGCATTGGCTTGGACCAGGCACAGGCTTTTGAAAAAAAAATCAAATTATAAACCGATTAATAATTAATAATTAATATAAAAAAAACTGTATGTTTTATTCCAGGTTGCTTATGTTAAATTAGATCAGCCCCTTATACTAAAATCCATGTCAAATTGATTTTTATGGTATTGGGAAAAGTGTCCTCACATTTCCACAGCTTTCGGTCGAAGTGAGTTACTAAATAGGAAGGGGGGGGGTATGAACGAGTAACAGTACACACAAATACACACACAATAATATTAGTTTTAGTAGCTTAACAAAACGCATTAACACCAGCACACAAAGTCCATTATAATAATCCGACTTTCATCCTATTACTAGTAGTTAACAAATTAAAGTGCATGTAACAAAAGATGCAAATATCCAAAATGGCAGCTTATACTCCTCGACAAATATTGCAGAGATTTAACGCGCCCTCATCCTAAGTATACATTTATGCTAGCTGTGTACGGCAAGAGACTATTACTTAAGTAACCTTGTTAAGTAAGTACTTAAGCGATTATGACGTGAAGTTTGCCCATTCAAGTTCTGGCTGAACCCTCAATTTTGTCTAAACAGGGGAGTTTCGAATTTAAATAATTAAATGCGAAGACCCAGATGCAGGAAATACAACTCAAAGTTTGCCGGATACTCAAATTCATGCTGTGCAATATGTCATTCTCGGGAAAAGACGCGCCGGTATGACTTTTTAAATAATCAATAATATTAGGCCCGAGAGATGGACGCGAATAACACTAACCGCGAGTCAATTTCGATGTTCTGTAGGAAATTTGCATTGAATGTCAAAGTTTACCCCAGATAAGTAATAACTTGCGTTTTCTCTGTCGGGCCTTAGTTCTTGCAAATACCAACGGGACTGTTAAGTTAGGTCTTCCGCATATGAATCTTGAGTCGCAGTTGGCCTTCACATCACATCTGACTCTGACAGGCTGTGCTCATTGAAATCGGTCGCACAAGTATGGTCGTACGACTGGATAAAGGACTGGCACAGGGAAGGAATGAGCGGGAAGTGACGTCACAAGTGAATTTTTTAAATCATACTCATTAGAAATTTAATAAATGAGATGTTCATCGATTCACTATTTGTTATCGTCCAAATTACGTAGGCTGCGTTTCAAGAATTGAACAGTGGATATGAATGAGGGGTGAAATACATATAATTTATGCGGACGTCACCTCCAGCTTATCCGTTCTCTGTGCACCTAGCGGAGTACCCAGTCGTACGATCCTAGTTATGCAACCGATGCCAATGGCACATAATCTCAAAAGTTCATGGCAGATAGCAAAGATGTAGTATAATGCTATCTAGTTTATACCTTGATACCTTGGACACTACTTATACACATTGATCTAGCCCCAAACTAGGATTCCCTGTATCTATGGGTACTAGACAATGATACACATACTTATATAGATAAATATTATACTAAGATGGATAAACAAACATGACTAGGGTACAAATATCCGTTCTCATCAAACAAATATTTGCCCCCACCGGTACTCGAACGCGGGACCCTTGGCTTCGTAGGCAGGGTCACTGCCGACTCGGCCATTCGGGTCGTTAAAAATATGTCAATGTTGCCAAATTTGGGGTGCTAACCTCATTTGAGGCAAATTTTGCCAGTTAACGCTTTCGCTTCTCTGCTGGCCGGAAAAGAAAAAATAATGACACAACAATTATGGCAAATTTTATGGTTTTTGCCCATAAATGCCCACAAAAGTTCCGTTTTAGGGTTTAAGCGAGTCTACAGGCTAAGTGCATTTGGAAGATCTCGTGAGGTATTTTGTAATCTAACCTTAGATGAATGAAACTCATAGCCTCCAACAACGCCAGGCTACCAAGCGGGAGCAACGGCAGACATAGATGCAATTAGGAAAGCTCCTGAGAGTAACTTGCTTCCTTTTGAATTATGCCGGCATATCCATATTTTTGCCTTTCATCTACGACATGAAAGCACAGGAAAATGTCGCATCGGCATTCTTCTGTAGGCTTCATATCACTTCCTACAATACTCAACACGGACCCATGATGGAGTGTCAAAAAAACCACCCACGCGATACGCGCAAAAAGGCGACAAAAATGACGAACAAAATCGTGAACCAGGATATCTATTCTACTAAAAGCGATAGGTGGTTACGTCCGCAGTAAATACTTGAATGCCAGCGCCCTGCACGTTCCTGTTTGGCTAGTGCTTACGGGTAACAAATCAGTCTCGAGGCCTTAATTTTACTGATAAAATTTTGATTATAATACCTATACACTCTAAATCGGCAAAATTAACCTCAAAACAAGTATGACACGCCGATTGTTAACCCCTGGACGCCACAAGGCTGTTTTGCCGTAGTAGGATTTGAATTTTATTAACATGACATGAGGTTCAAAACCGCGATGCCTCATAACAAGGTTCAGGTCTCCAGCGGTGTACCAGTCTACCGTCCAGGGTTTTTGGTTCAGGTCTCCAGCGGTGTACCAGTCTACCATCCAGGGTTTTTGGTTCAGGTCTCCAGCGGTGTACCAGTCTACCGTCCAGGGTTTTTGGTTCAGGTCTCCAGCGGTGTACCAGTCTACCGTCCAGGGTTTTTGGTTCAGGTCTCCAGCGGTGTACCAGTCTACCGTCCAGGGTTTTTGGTTCAGGTCTCCAGCGGTGTACCAGTCTACCGTCCAGGGTTTTTGGTTCAGGTCTCCAGCGGTGTACCAGTCTACCGTCCAGGGTTTTTGGTTCAGGTCTCCAGCGGTGTACCAGTCTACCGTCCAGGGTTTTTGGTTCAGGTCTCCAGCGGTGTACCAGTCTACCGTCCAGGGTTTTTGGTTCAGGTCTCCAGCGGTGTACCAGTCTACCGTCCAGGGTTTTTGGTTCAGGTCTCCAGCGGTGTACCAGTCTACCGTCCAGGGTTTTTGGTTCAGGTCTCCAGCGGTGTACCAGTCTACCGTCCAGGGTTTTTGGTTCAGGTCTCCAGCGGTGTACCAGTCTACCGTCCAGGGTTTTTCCGAATTCTGCGCGCGAATCCGGCGGTCTACTCGACAAAAAGTTCATTGCTGGCCAAGTACTCATTTCAGTTTAAAACGAAATGCATTTTTAGAAAGCTGAAGAAATGCAGAATCTTTTTACCTGTTTGGTGAAAAAATAACAAAGAAGGATTACAAGTTGGCGATTCCTGAATTTTTCCTCACTTTTTAGGGTTCCGTTCCCGAAGGGTGCTCAACGGTACCATATTACTAAGCCTCCGCTGTCCGTCCGTTTGTCCGTCCGTCTGTCACCAAGCTGCATCTCATGAACCGTGATAGTTAGACACTTGAAATTTTCACAGATGATGTATTTCTGTTGCCGTTTTATCAACAAATACTAAAAACAGAATAAAGTAAATATTTAAGGGGGCTCCCATACAACAAACTTTGTGTTTTTCTCTTATTTGCTCGATATTGATAACGGCAACAGGTACATTCTTGAAATATTCAGAGAATATGTAGTTAAAGATTCACTTCAAAAATAAATAAAACGAATATTTATAGGTGTACATACAACAAACGAGTTTTTTGCCGTTTAATAGATAAGTACGGAATCCATCGTGCGCGAGTCCGGCTCACACTTGGCCGCTTTTTTATTGTCCATATCCAGGAAGGATTTTAGTCGAAACATTTGAAAATTACACTTTAATCTTGCAAATTACAATCAATTTGATCTGCAATGAGGGATAATTATAGTAGAATATCGATATAGTAGAATATAGTTTGCTTAATTCTGGTAAGAATTCAACAAACTATATTCTACTATATTCTACTTCGTATTAGTAATTTACCAATCTTTTAAGTATTTACTTGCAAGAAATACAACGATATCTACGTATGAATCGATATCATTCGTTCATTCTCTTTCTTTTATAGAATCACTGTCACAACTCCTATTTTATCCTACAGTCAAATCACACACAGCAGAATCGACACCCAGAAGCGGGTAAATCTCATAAAGTTCTTTTGTGAGCGCCTAAAGTAAAAACAGTTTCTTTCATCTATTGAAAGCACCATTTGTCTTCCATAAGAGCTGGCGTTATGTTTTTTCCGCCCAAAGAAAAAGAGGTAGGGCGGGCGGCGGGGGTGATCATCAGCTGCTCACTCCTTACGATCGCAAATAGGGTTTTTAGAACATTTAAAAAAAAAAAAGCTGATATTTGTTATAAATATTCTAGACGAATTTTGCATGACGAAAGACGAAACAATGCTTTCTATCATCGTCAAAACGTCTGTATAATTAAACTTACTATTATGTAATTCCTTATCTCAACGGTATGGTCCGGGAATTGAACCCGCATCACTAGCATGACAGCCGGGCGTGAATCCACTAGACCACGTGAGTCCTCTCTCACGTTGAGATAGTTGTGTGAATTTTATTAATTGTTATTTATTCCACACAAATATTTTACGAGTTACATTAACCTGTACACTCACGTCTGAACACCTATGTGGACACCTGTGTGGACTTGCATTACATTTTAATTTACCTACCGTCCACTCGCGCATGAACACCTAGTATGGTCTTGGAATAATATTTATAATTATTTTTATAAAATTTTATAAAAACTACTACTCACTATTCTTTTTACTACTAGCAGTAACAGAAATAGAGAATTAACGTGCCTTCTCTCTGGTATCTCACACTTGATTGGTCTACTGACTGAGTAAATGGAAAAAACCGGTCAAGTGCGAGTCTAAATCGCGCACGAAGGGTTTCGTACCACCGTTCAATGGAAGCGATGGTGTGGAGTGAATAGTTTGGATTTTACACAGCAAAATATTGTTTACAAAGTTATTGATGCGGTTACTTTCACACTCCATGTAAGTAACCAGGTGCATCCATAAGTTTGTATGTGGTATTGAAAGAATTGTTGTATGGGAGCCAACTTAAATATTTCTTTTATCCTGTTTTTTAGTATTTGTTGTTAAAGCGGCAACATAACTACATAATCTGTGAAAATTTCAACTCTCTAGCTAGCTAGGTTCTTGAGATACAGCCTGGTGACAGACGGACGGACAGCGAAGTCTTAGTAATAGGGTTCCGTTCTTACCCGTTGGGTACGGAACCCTAAAAACTAAATATTCGGTAATGTGGCTGACCGCCATGACAATTTGGCTTTTTATAGCCATATTTTTTATTGCTACTAAAAGAAAATGCACGTACAAAGCCGAGCTTATCTCTAAAAAGGGAATTCTTCCAGAAAACCAATTATTTTATCTAGTTATTTAGGATTTGTTCTCACTACGACTGACAGTGAGCAGCAGTTTCATTTCCATATGTATTGGATACGCCGCTAACTAGCGATGTATTACATTTGTAAGGAGGAGTATAGCAATAGTAGCCTATGTTGATATCATGCTTTCGCACAATGTACTGATAGCAAAAAAAGGTGATTGATGAACAAATGAATGAATGACATTAGTTTACAACATAAATTCCCACCCCGGATTAATAATAATAATAGTGTTGCACAGCAAAAAAGGATCAGAAAAAACGTTATAAAACGTTTTATGTTTTATAATAGTTTATGTGACTGCTACATAATGGAGGGCATTAATACTCGAGAGTGGGTGTATGAAACGAGCCGAAGGCGAGTTTCATAATAATATCACTCGAGAGTTTTAATGCCTAATTATGTACAGTAACATAGGTACACTAGTTTATCTACACACATATCATAAGCTCTCTTTGATGTGTTCAGGAACCGCATATTTGACCGGCATTGTGGCTCTGCAGTTGTTTAGCTTGTTCTGTAGTACCAACTTCACGCAGTCGGGCGTCGGCGTTCGAAATTTGAATGTCATAATATGTAGAAAAACTAAACATTATGGTCATAATGTGTAATTTGTCATATAAAAAAATAGTTTTTACCAAGTAGTTTAACATTGCGCTGATCGTAACGTGCGGTTTTTGTACGCAGTAAAGAGGTTTTATGATACGTGTGTAGATAAAATATTTTATGTGTGCTCAGTTTATGTTTTAAGTATGTTTTGTTGTTCTTGCATGTTCAACCTAATACGAAGGATAAAGGGGGCTTTGCTTCGCTCACCCCCTTCACCCTTCACCTAAGCTACCGCAGCATTTTGCCCTGATATTTACTGTGCCAATCAGTATTTTTGATGTGCATTTTAATATTTCCCATAATAAATATTAAATAATTATAATTTCTTACGTCGAGTTAATGTAAAATATCAAAGCAAGACAAAACACTTTATAAGTTACACAGTGAATAATTTATTTTATTAGTAAGCCCGTTAGAATGAATGAATGAATGAATGGTGCTTCTCCAGCTAGGGTTCTAAACCAGTTCCGGTCTTTCGGCCGGCATACCAGAGGGCACAAGTTTTGAAGGGGGGCGGAATGACCTGCTCTATAGGAGGGGAAGGATAGTGAATTCAATCGACCGACTCTTCAGCCTGAAGCCAATGTAGGATATGTGGAAAGGGGAGGATGTGGGATTTGGAGAGCAGCTGTTGTTTTCTTCAAGTTCTTGTTTTCCTTCTATTTTCAGTTATTGTTATTAGTTGAGTTTCCTGAGTCGTGTTCGTTTGGGTTATCCGGTAAATCCTCAGTTTCGCTTTCGCTGTCTGTTTCTGGAATTCGGTATATTTGCCTCTGGGCCATCCTGACTTCGTCCCTGTTGTGTGATGATTCTGTCCAATAACTGTGTACTTCACCGTAGTATTTGATGTCATGCTTAAGGAAATCTTTCCAGGTGTATATAAGTCGGCCGACTTTCTTCTTCCTTGCTTCGTATTTGAATGCAGCTTGTAGTAAGTGCTGTTGTGGGCGTCACAGAATATGTATAGTAACACATCCGGTGGTTTTTGATTCGTTTGGTTATCGTTTTGCCCTGTAGTCAGTCATGAATTTTGTGGTATCTTGGATAGCTTCTGGCGTTCTCAAACATGTCTCTGAGGATCAGGCGTTCATATTTTCTTAGTCAAGAACTGACTGTCAACTGTTTGCTTTAGTGAGGGTTGCCGCTTTTTGTCCGTATTTTATAAACAGTGCAATGACCATTTTGTAAATCAGGCGCACTATATTCCAGTCCATGTTGGATTTCTTTATAAAATGCATTAGGGCCTTGGAATTGCATATGGATGCCGGCACCTCTTTTTTATTGTGTCCTATGTCCTGCCGTAATATACGTGCCGAGATATTTGATTTTGTTTACGGTTCGTATTGGAACTCCGTCCAATATGCTGGTTGTTTATGGGGTCTCTTATAAGAATTTTCGTCATTCTACTTTTTAGTTTGCCATGAGCATTTCTCCGATGATATTTAATTATTCACTTTTAGCTACTCCGCGGCATAGCAGCGCTGCGTATAAACGCTCTTTCAGGTTGCGGGCGGTCCGCCTCTGGAACGCACCTCCTTGCACTATAAGAGACAGTCCGACTCTTCCCTCCTTCAAGGAACATATCAAAGAGCACTACCTGTCTCTTTCGTAAAATTATTGAAGTTATATTATTACATGTAAAGTTTATGTATATATCGGTAATTATTTCGTATTTGCTATCTGTATTTTACAGATATTTTAATTTATTCCTAGACACCCTAGTTATAGTAATCATTGTGCACTGCCCCCCCTTCCATGATAGCAATTCCCGTAATGCCTTGTTTTGCTGGAAGAAATCTCTCTTCAGAGACAAGCTCGCCCCCGTACATGGATTTCCTTTCGATGCAACTTTTAAAATACTTGTGTGCAATATTGTGAAGGAGGTTTGTTCCTATAATTCCCTTTTTCCTGTATTTCTTTATAGCGTCTTGTCCGATGCGAGCATACAGATACCAGAGATAGTGTTTTGACATATGTATCATGTTTGTTTCCTGTATATAGGCTATGTGTGTTAGTCAATTCCGCATCAATGTTGAGTCTTTTAGTTATTTCGGCGCATCCTCTAACGTTCCAAGTAGCAAAGCGCATACGCTCGCATGTGACTTGTGGTTTAAATATGGGGCTGTTTCGTATCATCGTATATCCGGTGTTGTTTGGGATGTCTTCTGTTGATGTTATGGTTGACCCTGAGGAGGTCCTGGGTGTTGCATTAAGTATCGGGGAAAGTATGGTGTTATCAGTTTGGTTATCGGTTGCTTGATCCGTTGGTAAATTTGGCGATTCAAGCAAGTATACGCTGTCGTAGTGGTGTTCTGTGACGTTGAGGTTGATAGATTTCACTGCATCCGCTGGATTCTTGGGCGTGAATGTGAGCGATGGTGTATTTTGCTGGTGGATTGTTACGTTAACTAGAAAGTATTCGGCAGCTGCTATTATGATCTCCTCTCCAGCCCAAGTACAGTAATTGCGCACATTTTCAATGTTGAGTTGTTGAGGATTTCAGGCTCGGTGATTGCGAGCTTTTTTCTGTTCATCGCCGTTTTCTTCTACATATTTAACTAGGTCCTTACGAATGTGAGTGTGGTTGCATGTTAATTGACATAGGTGATTAATTTGGTCAGCAATAGGCTTCCATTAGGTTATCTTCTTGGGATGTTGTTGAAAGAATGAACTTAGAGATAGCGTGATTTATTTGAACCACCTTTGTGTACGATTAAAAGATCGTACGGGTTGCGATTGTCAAAGTTTGTGCGTATCTTCGTGCGCCCTTATTCTCGGTAGAGAGCCACTTAGGACAAAAAATCTCCGATTTTATTGTTGTTATTGTTCATCAGTGGAAGTCTTTTGTTAATTGCCTGTTTTCTGGAAGATGGTGAAATGATCCTTTTATGATGTGCAATTGCTGGCTGTTTCTCGCTATTTCTCAGAATATGCAGTTATGTAGTAGACGGGCTTGCATTATTGTTTTATTTTTGTGGGCTTGTCGGACCGGATAAAGTTACAAATAGTTAAGTTTTATTTTACTGTTATTGGGTAGGTTCCTGCATAGTTTTGTATTTAGGTATACCTATCTCCTACCTGCTAGTACGGCACTGTGCCTGTGGGATAGTTTGGAGTTGGCGTAGTAATTTGAAGCGAGCGTGGTATCTGTTTATGAAATAGTATTTAGCATTACGAAGGGGCTTACCTGCCAGATATAGAGGTCGTTTTGCCTTTTGATCAGAGTTAGGGCTATCATAATCGCAGCGATCTCACCAGGTTGTTGCTCAGCTAGTAAGACTCATTGCACTGATATCACTTACTTCAATTCACTTCATTAGTACATATTAGTTAGGTCCGTGACTCGAGTCGAGGTTCAGTCCCTGAACAAGGCCCTAAAGATGAAGTACCCGGTTGTATCTGACCCGGCGGAGGGGGATGCATGTGTTTGTGGCGTGTGAGTGTATGTGTCGGTACGGTAAGTATCAAAGTCATTGGTCATCTTATCTTGAGTTGTGCATTTTGGGTAGGCCGGGGGAAGGTGTTTAGATTTACCGCTATCATATTATCTGTTTTTGGGGAGGGTGGAACTTGAGTGTACTTTGGTTGTCGCGCTGTATTTTGGTATGGGGAAAGTGAGATGCTGTAGATTTCACTGGTTGTTGATAACGTGTTGGGGCTCTATTAGTAGTGGCTGTCGGAAAACGTCAAGTTGATATTCCGACTGGGTTATATTATTGTTGGGGGCTATATACGATTGATGGGCCATTTTGTTGATGGATCGCTACACTTATTACGTAGAACTCCGCGGCAGCTATGATAATTTCTTCACCTCCACGTGCCCTGTATGTGGAGATTTTTTATGCACTAAGTGAAAGCTTCTGCGTTTGGTGCGTCGATCGCAAGTTTGATGCGTGGATAATTTCTGTTAGCTTCCACGTATCTAGCTAAGTCGCTTCTGATGTGGGAATGGTTGAATGTCGCTCCAAACAGATGGTTGATTTGGTCTGCAATTGCATGGAACAGGCAGTTTCCATCTCTGGGCATTGGTAGAGTTTCCATTGTAATATATTACTACAGGAGAAAGCCTCGTGCTGTTTTAGCTCATATGAATGTGTGTGTGATTTGTTTCTAAGAGGTGTACGGCCAGTATGATGAGAGACGCTGTTTGGCCTTTTACGATCTATTATTATTCTAATGTATCCCGGTAATAGTCTAAGCCCGGTATTTCCAAGATGGGCTGACACCATAGAATGGGTGCCAGATGTGTGAGGGAACGTTGTGGGACTTTGGTGCTTCGAATCTTTTTCAATTGTTCCTAAATAGAAGTCAATTGTTTTGTCTAGTTTCTGGGAGTTTGGTGAGATGGCCTTTTTATGGCATGCACGTGTTTAGTTTTTGTTTATTGTCGGGTTTAGTATATTTGCAGTTTAGCTACGTAAAAATAATTCTAGGATTGTTAAGTTTTGGGTTGGCTTATTCACAGAGTTTCAGGATTTAGTGGAAGGTTATTGTTAATTACTGTTTTGAATGGTCTTTCGAAGATGAGGAGAAAATAAATCTTGAGGAGAATTATCTCGAATTTATTTTCAGGCAAAGCAATATAAGTATATGTAGCTATAATAATGTTTTATTAGTTGATTTTGATATTGCGTAGGTAGGGAATCGTTATATCCTGCCTATGACGCACCTATAAATGTGATTATGCCTTAGTCAATAGGGGCGACCGCGGCCGCGGTAATTGGTGGTTTATTATTGTCAGGCGGCGAGTGGTCCTGAGAGAAATAAAGTTAGAGATAGGTAATCATTATCAATGATGTCCTAATCGGAATGATCTCACCAGGTTGGTGTGTTTAGCGGCGGTGGTGGTGGAGGCAGTAGCGCCGAGTGTGTATTGCGTAGGCGTCGCTCGCTGCCGGCCTGTCGCTGCGTGGCTCAGACGTGCACCTGGCATAGAATTCTAGGGCTTGCACAGATGGGATGCCTTAGAGTATCGGCAGTTCTCTGGGCATTCATTACACTTGACCGCACTAGTATCATCACAATCACTGAAATGCGCGGTATTGCACAGGTGGGGTGCCTAGATGGATCGCGCACATTCCCCAGGTAACCCTTACAGTAACACGCGGTATAAGCCAGCCTATAAGCCAGGCTCGTTTTCGGGCCTCCGGAGTCAGAACAAAAGGCGCGCGCCGGGGATGAAAACTATTGTTTGTTTAAATGCGTTTGCGAGATCTCGGGGGGACACGTCCGTTCGGTCCGGCAACACAAACGCCACTCTTATTTTATTAGTAAGCCCGTTAGAATATAAAAATTTAGGACAAAAATTTAAAAAAAATATTGCAGTGAGTTTCGGGGTGAACAAGTAATACTTTGTTTTGTTTATTACTCAAGCAAGGATCGATATTTATAGTTTGATTGACGGCCATTCAGTGGCTGAATAATGAGAAAATAGCGTTATCCCGACAACACACACTGTACACACATGTCCAATACCGGTTGGTAGAGGCACAATTCAGCCCTTGTATAGCCGGTTAATCAATACTCCACTTTACGCTACAGGGGGCTAGCCCATCACAGCAGCTATGGAGATCATCCCGACCCGTTCAGTTTAAAATGGGTTTTTTATATAAACTTCAGCATTGGAATGTTATTCAGCTCACGTGGCCAGTAATTTGGCGTAAGGAAGCGTTATCATCCTGCACCGAAGGTTCGTGTTCAGATTGGGACATCTCTAATCGGAGTTTAGGATCTTTTTGTGTTTTCGACCTTATTATCGAAGTAGTTCATTGTGTTCCAAATCTAGCGGACCTATCTCACTGCTTAAATTGTTGATTTGAATATATAAGATAAGATAGATAAGTTTTTCTGTGTATCCATCAAAAATTATAAAATGTTAGATTATTACATAGTCATATTAAGTAACACAACAGTAAAATTCATAATCACCGATCATAATAATAGTAAGATTGATTTCTATTACAATGGCTCAATACAGTTGGGTCTTCAATAAGTATGGGCGTACCGCAAGGTTCAATTCTTGGTCCTTTCTTGTTTTTAGTATATATTAATGATTTACCTTACCTTGTTAAAGCAAAACATGGGTTAGTATTGTTTGCCGATGATACTTCTTTGATATTTAAAGTTAAAAGACAGCAATCAAATTATGACGAGGTAAACAATGCTATCTCTAGTATAGTGAACTGGTTTACTGTTAACAATTGATTACTTAATGAAAAGAAAACTAAATGTATTAAATTCGTGTTACCCAATGTGAACCCGGTAACTACAGACATATTTATAAAAGGACAGAGATTGGACCTTGTGCAGTCGACTGTCTTTTTGGGCATTACTTTAGACGCCAAACTACAATGGGATCCTCATATAAATAAATTGTCGAACAGACTGAGTTCGGCAGCGTTCGCAGTAAAAAAAATTAGAGCTCTTACCGACGTAGACACCGCTAGACTAGTCTACTTTAGTTACTTTCATAGTCTAATGACCTATGGTATTTTATTGTGGGGTCACGCTGCGAATGCTAATAGTATATATATTCTGCAGAAACGGGCTGTTCGTGCAATTTATAGATTAGGGCCTAGAGTGTCACTGAGGGAAAAGTTTAAAGAAATCAATATTCTGACATTTGTGTCTCAATATATCTATGACAATCTTGTGTATGTAAAAAGAAATATAACTAATTTTCAGAAGAACAGTGACATACCCAATTTTAATACTAGAAATAAAGACAAGTTGGTTGCTTATGTAAGCCGACTACATAAAATTAGTAATTCTTTTAAAGGCAATTGTATACGCTATTACAATAAGGTCCCTACTGATATTAAAAACTTACCTTTAGACAAGTTTAAAATAATAATAAAACAGAAATTGTATAAAAAAGGTAACTATAGGATATCTGATTACTTAGAGGACAGATGTCCATGGGAATAGATTGTTTGAGTAACAGGCTGTTTCGATATATAATTAGCATTCATTTTGTAATTTGACAATATTTTATTTAAAAAAGGAAACGCAAAAGATGCGACGACTGTGGAGTTTCTTCGGTGAGCTCTTCTCCACAGATTCCGTCATTGTGTTAGTGAACTCACCCAAAAAAATGTAATGACGGATCTAAGTGATGTAACAACATCCTATGGAAATAAATGATTTTTGATTTTGATTTTGATTTTGAGTAAGTTCACATTGTTGAAAGATGTCCAATCAGTCCGACACTGTAAGTTCACATTGTTGACAGGTACCTGTCCAACCAGTCCGTCACAGTAAGTACACATTGTTCACAGGTATCTGTCCAACCAGTCTGACACAGTAAGTTCACATTGTTCACAGGTACCTGTCCAACCCGACACAGTAAGTTCACATTGTTGACAGATACTTGTCCAACCAGTCCGACACAGTAAGTTCACATTGTTCACAGGTACCTGTCCACCCAGTCCGACACATTAAGTTCACATTGTTGACAGGTACCTATCCAACCAGTCCGACACAGTAAGTTCACATTGTTGAAGGATGTCCAATCAGTCCGACACAGTAAGTTCACATTGTTGACAGATACCTGTCCAACCAGTCCGACACAGTAAGTTCACATTGTTGACAGATACCTGTCCTACCAGTCCGACACAGTAAGTACACATTGTTGAATGATGTCCAATCAGTCCGACACAGTAAGTACACATTGTTGACAGATACCTGTCCAACCAGTCCGACACAGTAAGTACACATTGTTGAGGGATACCTGTCCAACCAGTCCGACAAAGTAAGTACGCATTGTTGACAGATACCTGTCCAACCAGTCCGAAACAGTAAGTACACATTGTTGACAGATACCTGTCCAACCAGTCCGACACAGTAAGTACACATTATTGACAGATACCTGTCCAACCAGTCCGACACAGTAAGTACACATTGTTGACAGATACCTGTCCAACCAGTCCGACACAGTAAGTACACATTGTTGACAGGTACCTGTCCAACCAGTCCAACACAGTAAGTTCACATTGTTGACAGGTACCTGTCCAACCAGTTTGACACAGTAAGTTCACATTGTTCACAGGTACCTGTCCAATCAGTCCGACACAGTAAGTAAATAACGAGAATCACAATTCGGAAATAGTGAGTTATCTTGTGGAATCATTATTAAAACAAATGACGCGACTTCTTTCAATACGTTCAATAGTTACGTATACGGAGTATGAATGTAGCCGCACCAATAACTTTGTAAACTACATTTTGCTAAAATCTAACCTATTGACTTTTTACTTAAATCATTTATTCAATGTCACTCCCACAAGTAAGACGAATCTAACGACACCTGATTTATTACAATCGGTCGAGCCATACGAAACATTACATTCATTGAGCAAAAAAAAATAGTGCACGGCTCAAAACAGGCTAGACGGCGTGTAAAAAACAATATTCTATACCGCAAGATATGTATATGGTCGCAAATTAAAAAAAAACGTCCCTTAGTACATTGACCCGATCAGCTGATTCTATGTTACTTTGGGAGACCCAAATTTTTTTTTCGTTTGCGACCATCTGTTTCTTCGGCAAAGTTGTTCTTAATTATTCATAACTGTCATGATTCTTTTGAAATTATCGTTATTACTATTTGGCACAATTCCTATATGAAATCAATTCACAAAAGCTTTGCAAAAGTATTGGGATACATATCAAGTGATACAGAATCGCACAGCATGTCTATACCTATCAGAGTGCGAATGAGGGCTGATTGATGAAAACACCACGAGTACTACCGAAACATAGTAAACCACGTTTTACACTCAAAAACAACTGCCAAGTTCCTCAATTCCACGTCCCACATGAACGTCAGCAATTTCTCGAGAGGACAAAAAAAACAGCTATTTCTGGACAGAAAAAATGTTCTGTGATTTTAGGTATTTTGGCTAAATGCACAGTCTGCCGCTTCACCGCTCGCTGGTCTTTCGTTGACGTAGATCTGCGTCGAGTATCTTCAACCTTATGACTTGGTTATAGAGTCCAAAACCAATGAATGTTTTTTGTACTTTGACGTTTCACACTGGCGCTGTCATCTCCCGTGCGGGAGACAACGACAGCATGACTCTGAGTGTCAGTCAAACATTGAGTAGTCGGTTAGCATCCGGGCGTTTACCCCGCAAAACGAGTACACCAATAGGAACGTACACTTGACGAGTACCATTCGAGTCACGTTGGAGCTGAGTCAGCAAGAATACCGAACCGCATGGTACAATTTTGTGCTACACGAACGCACTCTGATTTTGGCCTCTATGATGAGCAAGATAGAAGTGGTGTAAAGTTTAAAAGGTATAGTTTAAGTTGAAATGGTACAGGTGCGAGACACCGCTCGAAAAGCATTTTGAGAATTTTAAATGTATGTGACTAGTGGATTATTCTACTGTCTGTTTGTCAGAGCGGTGAAGAAAAATGCTGACGGGTGGAAACGGGTTTAAAAAATACTTGGAAACCTGTATGGTTCCTACACACTCTATAGAGTATACTGGTATATAGTATTCTACAGTACAAAGCTTGAATGTTATCTACCCTTTATGTACAGTTCTGAAGGCGTAAACTTAACTATGCAACAAGCCAACTTCCTTTCAATTCATTCAAATCAATCAGATTCAAAATCTTTCATACATTATGTATATTATATAAATAAAATGGCGGGACCCTGTGTCAACCCAGAGTTTCCTTGGCTGTATCAAAAGGCAATCATTTAAGTCGTCAGATTAAAAAAAAAACATACATTATTTACATAATATAAATAACAATGGCTGTAAAATGGCTGGACCTGTGTCAATCCATAGATTCCTTGGCTGTATCAAAATGAAATCGTTTAAGTCATCAGATTCAAAATATTTCATTCATTATGTACATTATATAAATAAAATGGCTGTAAAATGGCGGGACTCTGTGTCAACCCAGAGTTTCCTTGGCTGTATCAAAACGCAATCGTTTAAGTTATCAGATTCGAAATATTTCATTCATTATATAAATAACAATGGCTGTAAAATGGCAGGACTCTGTGACAACCCATAGATTCCTTGTCTGTATCGAAACGCAATCGTTTAAGTCATCAGATTCAAAATATTTCATACATTATGTACATAATATAAATAACAATGGCTGTTAAATGGCGGGACTCTGTGTCAACCCATAAGATTCCTTGGCTGCATCATAACGCAATAGTTTAAGTCATCAGATTCAAAATCTTTCATACATTATATACATTATATAAATGACAATAGCTGTTAAATGGCGGGACTCTGTGTCAATCCATAGATTCCTTGGCTGCATCATAACGCAATTGTTTAAGTCGTCAGATTAAAAAAAAAACATACATTATTTACATAATATAAATAACAATGGCTGTAAAATGGCTGGACCTGTGTCAATCCATAGATTCCTTGGCTGTATCAAAATGAAATCGTTTAAGTCATCAGATTCAAAATATTTCATTCATTATGTACATTATATAAATAAAATGGCTGTAAAATGGCGGGACTCTGTGTCAACCCAGAGTTTCCTTGGCTGTATCAAAACGCAATCGTTTAAGTTATCAGATTCGAAATATTTCATTCATTATATAAATAACAATGCCTGTAAAATGGCAGGACTCTGTGACAACCCATAGATTCCTTGACTGTATCGAAACGCAATCGTTTAAGTCATCAGATTCAAAATATTTCATACATTATGTACATAATATAAATAATAATGGCTGTTAAATGGCGGGACTCTGTGTCTACCCATAGATAATCCATTACACTAAGCAAAGTAGAATCAGACTGCTGACGTATGGCATTTCGTTTTTATGTCTTTTTGTCAGGATCAGACAAAACGGATGTGAGACGTGCATTCACTGGGTTTGCACTTTTACGATGTATTTAGAGCTTCGTTTTAATATTTCCTGCCTTTGGAAATGGTTTGGAGGGCTAGTTAGTCGCTGTGTAAAAAAATGACTTTACACTAGGAAATCCAGTGTCATAGAAATCAGTAACATTCCTTTTTAACCTATGAATGTGGTACGTATCTGAAATGAACTTCATTGAAATGTTTTATTTTATACTGCCTAATGAATTGGTAACACACTATACCCTATCTATATTTGCAATTAAAAAAATGCCTTTGAATTGATTTGGTTTATTTCGAGACTGTTCTAAAGGTAGGAAGTTAGCACCGAATTTTTTATGAATTTCGTCCACATAAAAGTATTGTTGTGGGCAAAAGTTCGTCGTCCGTATTTATGGAAAACATTCCGCTACGGTTCCAATTTGTATGTTAAATATTTTTTCTCTGGCCTGTGTTGTTTGCATTAAAATCGCAATCACATAGCGATAAAAGTTTTCCATTTATTTATTTTTCCTCTCAAAAGGTCCTTGTGGCTTATATTCAGAAATGTCTTTTCAAAAGCGGAATTGAAATCAGACATGGAAACAGACAATTATTTCTGATTGATTAAATGTCTCTCTTTCACTCAAAACTCCAGTCTAATACTGCACGTAAAATATTATCTGTTATACCTACAGTAACAGAACAATTAATATTTAACCTGATGCATAATTGGAAGTGTCCGTGGCCTAGCGGGTTCGCCCATCGGAAACCATCGTGCGGATAGCCAACATCTGGCAGAGACGGGTACTGGATGGGTGTCCGTTTGTATGTGGTAAGGCCTCGGGCGCTGCCGTGTTTCGGAGGGCAGGTTCAGCTGCAGGTCCCAGCCACTGTCGCTACTCGGTGGTAGTAGTCGTAAAGCTGTGTCAGAGGTCCTAATAGGGCAGCTTGATAACTTTTCACAGTCGGGTTGGCGACTAGCCGACGCTCCTCCACCAACCAGCACTGAGACAGCATGGCGGAGTATGGCTCAATCTCACTATATTCGGGTGAAGGCCCGTGCCCCTCAGTGAAATATTAATGGGTGAAATATATTATATTTTGAATTCGTATCATCAGCTAAATCAGTAGATCTTCGAATACTAATGCTTTTATTGGCATAGAAAAGATGATGAGCTTGGCGAATAATAGGGAGTAGTAGGTATGGAGAGCTAAGGAGAAAGCATTTAGCGAGGAAATTGGGAAGTATTCGAAATGGGAAGTGGTCAAAATGTACCTAAAAGTAAAAAAATCGTACAAGTAAACCTAAGGAATAAGAAAACAAAAACTTAAAAAAGATTAGGTCCGAAATAGGTTTCGAGCCCATAAAGGTCGTCAAACCAATTGCGCCACCGAAGCGATTTATAGATGATGCGAAATTATCGATTATATTTTAATGACGATGATTTTTTTGATAGCAGGAGCAGGGGTATTGAAACACGTCTCTTGTATGGGGACCCCCTTAGGTTAGGCTAGGTTAGGTTTTTTTTTTTTTCTGGACACGGTGAAAATCCTCATGAACGCCAGGGAAGGGAGGCCCTGGCAGTGTCGGACTCTTACCGACTAAAAACACCGTATGCCCACTTTCTTTCTTCCACCTCGTGGGTGAGGTGCCTTTATGCATCGTTTTTTTCTATTTTTTTGGCGTCTCCTTACAATTCATCAAAATTTAAATCCTATCGTATAAATATTTATTACATTTAGTTATGAAATTATAATTATAGATATTATCGTTATTATTTTTATACATTTTTATTTCTTTATTATATACAGTTTATTATTATTATTATTTTGTTTTTTTGTTATTTGGAGACGCCAGAATCATACAGGTTTGCCCTTAACATAATTAACTTAAACTTAGACTTAACATAATTAACTTAATCCTAAAATATTTACATTGTTTACATTAAGTTGCGTCTATTTAATTTACTTATTACCATAATACAATGACATTGATATTAACAATAACATAAAAATAATTTCAATAAATAAATAGTCAAAATAATTAATTAACAATTCATTTAATAATTAATCATTAATTAAAAATTTAATGTTTCGGTGCCCGGATAGAACCTATTTATTCCTAATATTGCATAACCGCACGATCTCCCTCATGAATGCCGCCAGGACTGGGCGCGTTGTTTTGTCCTGTAGGAGGTTTGGTAGGTTCGACTTAGTTATTTGGCCGCCCATGACCATCTCGGCCTCGAACCTTCTTCTCCCATACAACGGACACTCTATGAAAATGTGCAGCGGGTCCTCATCCGCATCACCACAGGGGCATGTGGGACTGTCCTTCAGTTTGAAACTATGTAGGTACTGAAGGAACCCGCCGTGCCCCGAGAGCGCTTGGGTGAGGAAATTGTCGAGCTGCATGACTTGACATGAGCTGCATGACTGCTGACATGGAGCATCGTGCGGTGTGCTTAGGCGACATCTGGGAGGAACGCTTTTGTGACTGAAGCGGTGTCTCCGGATTCGTACCGGCTCTGCCATTCGGCAATGGACTCCTGCCGTATCGTTCTTTTAGCGAACGATACTGGGTACCGGTCGTAGTCGGCACGCGTTTTTTTGTGGGCCGCACGTTTTGCGAGCTCGTCTGCTCGCTCGTTGCCGGGCGTCCCCACGTGCGCCCGTACCCAGAACAGCCGCAGCTCACCACCCACTGCCCTCAACTCTGTGGCAGCGCGACGCGTTGCAAGCGCCAGCGGGTGGGTCACTCGGCCGCTCGACAGGAGCTCCAGAGACGACCGCGAGTCACTGAATATGTTAATGACGGACTCTTTGCGATCTCGAGCCCGTTCCACTGCCATTTTGATTGCGTACATTTCCGCCTGGAAAACTGTACAGTATGGTTCCAGGCGGAATGTTCTAAAGGCCGCTTCCACCCCATCCTTCCACCACGTGAAAGCGGCCCCCGCCCCGCCCCCAATCTTACTGCCGTCAGTGTAGACTTGGGGGCCGACGATGTTAAGGTGGTCGACAGTGGTGGGCGCGAAATCTTCCAGGCACTCGAATGTCAGTGATTCGTCTCGCGCTGGATGTGGTGCCTCCGCAAAGGGGGCGCGTTCCTCTATTTTCCTATCTGACGGGATGTCGCCCATTGGCCCGCCCCTCTTTGCCTTGTAAAGTTTAACTTGTTCTTTAATTCTGATATCAAGGGGGAGCAGGCCAGCCAGTACCAGTGCTGCATTTAGGGAAATGGTCCTATAACCCTTCACTATCTTCTGGAGGAACCCCCCGCTGCACAGAATTGAGCACTTTTTGCATCATCTGTTTGTCAGCGGCGGTTCCCCAGACACTTGCCGCGTAAAGGATTACAGGCTCCACTACCGCGACGTAGATTGTCCTGACTACCTCCGGATTCAGCCCCCACGTGGTTTTTGCGGCGCAGGCGAGCTGTCTATATATGTTGGTCGCCTTTTTGCATACGGCTACCACGTGGGAGCCGAATGTAAGTTTACGGTCGATGATGACTCCCAGAAGCTTTATCTCCTCCACCAGTGCAAACGGTACGCCGCCCATCTGGATGTGGGGGTCGTCATACTTGAGCTTTTTTGTGACGACCATTGCACTGGTTTTATGGGGGCCGAATTTAAGCTTATTTCTAACCCCCCAGGAGAAGACTGCCACCAGGACTCTGTTGGCTTCAGCCTCCAGGGCCACCACCGACTTTCCGGAGAATATCAGGACCACGTCATCTGCAAAGGCCTGGCTATAGACTTGGAGGGTGTCCATCTCATTGAGGAGGGGATTGAGCACCACATTCCACAGGGTGGGTCCAGTTATTGAACCCTGGACACAACCCTTTGTGGTGCTCTTTTCCGCCTCCCCTCTAGCATACTTGATTTTCACCCTCCTTTCCCTAAAGTAGTCTTCTATAATGTTATGTAGGTTATCCGGGCACCCCAATTCTAATAATTGCAGTTTAATAGCCGGCCACCAGGCATTGTCGAACGCCCCCTCGATGTCGAGAGACACAACTATAACAATATTCTTTCGTTTGACTTCCGCTAGTATGTGTGTCACCGCATCATAGAGGGTGTCTTCAGTGGATCTTTGTGGCATGAAGCCATACTGCCTACGATTCAATTTGGGCAGTATATGGTACTGGAGTCGCTTTACTACCATTTTCTCCAGCACTTTGCCCAAGACAGAGAGGAGGCCAATCGGTTGGTAAGATTTGGGCTGCGCATAATCATCCTTCCCAGGCTTTCTCAACACGCAAATGGCCGCCTCTTTCCATGACCTCGGGAAGCATTCCAGGCTCAGGCATCTGTTCGCCAGAGCCAGGAATACATTCCGGTGCCTCTCGATGGCGGCCACACAAATGTCTGCTGAGAAACCATCTGGGCCCGGGGCCTTTTTTGGGCAAAAGGAACGCACAGCCTTCATCATTTCTGCCTCCTCAAATGGTGGGTCTTCGGCGGCTTCATGATCGCCAGGTGACCGGTTAATAGTTGCCTGCCTTACGAGGAGGTGGTCCTGGTTGTCTGAGGCATCGTCATCATCCGGGAAGAAAGTGGCCGCCAGGGCTGCAGCCGAGCCTTCGGGGTCTAGGCAGGTCCCGCTCCTGTCTTTGAGCAGCACGTCATCGGGCCTTCGCGTTGTTTTGCAAAGGACCCGATATATACCATCCCAGAGGCTCTCGCGGTCTTGGGCAGCACAGAAGGACTTCCAGCTAATGATCATCGCTTCTTTGACCGCCCTGCCGTATCTTCCGCGAGCCTCCAGGTACAGGTCTACGACGTGTGCTCTTCGGTGAGGAGCGGCGTTTCTAATGTGACCCCTTTTTCGACTCACTTCTATTTTGAGTGAGTCTAGCTCAGCCGTCCACCATGGGAACTTCCTTCCCTTTGCTGGAGAAATTTTTGGTATCGACGCCTCGCATGCCTTGGTAATGCTAAGTTCGAGTTTATCAACCAGGTTTCCAACCTCCTCTGCAGTTTGACATTCCGCGATGGAAGATGCGGAGATAAAATGTTCCGACAGTGCACTTGCAAGGACCTCACCAAAGTGCCCCAATCTCCTTTCTTTGTGTTATACAGGCGGGTGCCCACAGACCTTGGAGGATCCGGCGCATGCCCCAGGAACAGGCCGAACGCCACCGCGTTGTGATCGGAAGAGGTCCAACCACGTTCCACCTCCCAGTTGAATATTTTGTCGACTAGGGATGGACTGCATACGGTGACATCGACTCTGCTCCTGCACCACCGACCGTCGCGAAGGACTTCGAAAGTTGGTATGTCGCCAATGTTGATCACGTGGAAGTTCATATCATCGAAGAAGGAGCTACAAGCCTCTCCTCGGCCATTTTCTGTCACACTGCCCCACCAGGGGCTCCAGGCATTAAAGTACCCTCCGACGATGATATTCCTCGTGCCCAAACGCTCACATATCGCCCGAACTACGCGTAGGTCTTCCTCTATGTCCTCGCTGCTACCCTCCAAGTAAACGGACACCACGCCTATTTCTGTGTTGCCTATCTTGAACCTTGCCGCAGCCACCGTTTCGGTCAAGATGTCCTGGTTCTCAACAACTTGTATCCTACTGTCGAGAACCAGGATGGCTGCCTTGACGGGCTTAGTTCTGGCTCCGGTTTTTTGTAAGACCCGGGAGCCCCTTGGGTACGTTAGTTCGCCCTTGCTTCCCACGTAGGGTTCCTGCAGCAGGGCGAATGCAACCTTTCGTTTTTGGGACTCCACGAGTAACTCCGCCGTGGCCAACTCCGCTCTCTGGAGATTGGCTTGCACCACGGCGAGTTTGACCGAAGCCATGTTTCTCATTTGGCTGCCCTCAGCAGTACGTCACCCTGGATCTCGCGATACTGTCTCACTTCTGGCGGACGGGACAGTTATTACTGAAGGCATTGTGGCAAGGCTCGTTTTTAGTGCACGCACAGTTTACACATTTGGGGGCTTCTTCACGCTTTTTACAATCTTTAATGTGGTGAGGCCCGGCAAAGTGCGAGCAGCTATTGGTGTGCTCGTCACAATGTCTCCGCGTATGGCCGTATCCTATACACTGCAGGCACTGCACCAGCGGTGAGTGGTCGAACACTCGGAGCCGCTGGATGTTAATATGGACGTGCCCCGCGTGAGTCAGTCGCAGCCACAGTGGTCCTGATACCTCCAGGACGACATGTCGTTGTAGCGGGTTTCTTGCCGCTTTGCGGAACCGCACGGCCACCTTCAGTTGCTCTTCACTGAGTCCATCCACGATGCGACGGTTTTGAGCTACAAGATACTGAATTATGTCTTCATCCTTGCAGTCAGCCATCACATCGCGGATGATTACCAGTGGATTTCGGGGCCGTACTTCTTCCACTCTGACATTCCCGCCACTTGTGAGCCTTTTTCTCACTTCGTCCACGTCACCCCTTGTCGGACATGTCAGGACCACCTTTTGCACCTTGGCTTTTCTGGCCCGGTCCACGCAGACTCCTCCTCGCCGGGCGTCCACCGCGCCACTTACCCTCTTCATCACCTCCTCGCTTGTGTCCTGTCCATTTTTCGAAGATATGATGAGAGAGTAGCTAGGTCTTGGCTCGGTTGGAACCTCCCGGTGGATTGCCGTCTTTGCCGCCATCTCGGCGTATGTGGGAGTTACTATGCTCGCGACCGCTGTACAGACCTCTTTAATGAAGTGTTTCTTTTCACTTGGTGACTGTACGGCGGCTTTGAGCTCCTCCATAGTCGAGGCCAGGCCAGCAATAGTCGGCGCGTCTTCAGGAGCGACTACTCGGGCACATACGTCGTCCAGCTTCCGGCCCATCTGCTCAAGGCGAGCCGAGAGAGCGCCGAGAGCTGCAGCATCCGTGGATACATTCAGTTGGGCGCTGACGGTTTCCATATGCGAAGCCAATTGTGCGAGAGCCGACGCGTCGCATGCGTTAGGCATCCGCGACTTCCTCTCCGCATCCTCCCGCGTGTGCTTCAACTCCTCCAGCACATCGTGCACCACCAATAGCCTCGTCGCCTTTACCTCCCTTAGCACATCTCCCTGCACGCACGCTAGCGCAGCGAGTTCGCGCCCCTGCGTTTCTCGCAGCTTCTGCAGACTCGTAGCCCGCGCGGCGTCCTCCACCACCCGAGTGCGCATTGTCGCCGCTCTCTCTCGGAAGTACTTTTTAATGTGGTGTGCGCGAGAATCCGCCAATAACAGTATCATTTCATATAGCGATTGTAGTCCCGCGCACACCGCCTCTTTTATTTCCCTTTTGAGATTGCCAGACTTCTCTATCTCAGACCGTGTCTTCAGGAGAATCTCATTTGCTGCTTTCGGGATATCATTCAGGCAAACCCCCGGGGGCGCCCCGGACCCGCAGTATACGGAGTCCTCGCCAGCGTCACCCGGCGTTGCCTCCCCGACGGCAGACACGTCCGCGCGCACGCTCGCCTCCTCGGCCGCACGAAGCTGCGCCCGCACCCGGAGCAGAGCGGCCGACGCGGGCGCACCGCTCGGCGTCGCAACGGGGGTCAAGGTTGCGGGCACCGGGGCGACCGGCGGCTCCGCACAAGTGCTCGGCTCGGGCGGGGCGCACACGGCGGGCCGCGGTAAGGCAGCGGGCGAACTCTCGGCGGTCCCCAGAGGAGTGTGTGGCGCTTGTGGGGTCGAGTCGAGATATGACGGCGCGGCGGCAGCGATCGCAATTGGGGTCGAAGGAGACTTCGTGAGAGTAGCAGCCGCTTTGCGGGTGGTTGGGGAAGCTGATGGCTCGGATCCACTGGGGCCGGGGTTCGTTGTGGGCTGCTTAACGGGGGCGGCACGGGCGTGTGCGGCACCCTTGGACGTGTTACGCGTTGCAGGGGGGGTAAGGTTGGCTTCTGGCGTTTTAGGCCCGATGGTTCTGTTACTTTTGTACTTGCGATTGCCTTTTTCATTTTGAATCTATTCTTTTTACTGGCTGGAGGAGAAGCACAATCTTAGCGGAAGTTCACAATAGAGTTTAAATTAATTAGAATTAAAATGTCAAGGGAATTCAATTGTAATAAAATTCAAATGTCAAGGGAATTCAATTGTAATAAAATTCAAATGTCAATGGGATTAAACTAAGATACAAAGGTCACAATAAAATATAAATGAGTCAGAATTAAAATGTCAAGGGGACAAAATTATATTTAAATTAAAATGACAATAGGATTAAAATTAGATACAAAGTTCACAATAAAATAAAAATGAATCAAAATTTAAATGTCAAAGGGAATAAAATTGTAATGCCATTCAAATGTAAATAGGAATAATAGTTGAGAAAATAAAAATAAAATAATTTTCAGAATTTTCCTGTAAATGTTTTGTGATACACCTTACACTGAAATGAATTGAATTCGATAAATGCTCTATGACACACCTTACACTATGATGGTGTCCGGGAAATAATGTATGACACACTTAACACTCTTATAGCTAATGTTTGTTTGCTGAAAAAGTTGTATGATACACCTCACACTGAAGAGGCTAATTTTAATTATTAAGATAATGGTTTCTGACCTGACGTTACAAAGTTACCGGTCCGACTACTTTCATACTCCATTTACGTAACCAGATGCATTCGTAAGTTTGTATGTGGTATTGAAAGAAAATGCAGTCGGGTGATTTATAGGTATTTATCATAATTCCATTTGTTTATCCGATAAACTTTAAGGGGTCGGGGGCGTGATGGGGGAGTGGGGGAAAGGGGGGGGGGGGGGGAAGTGTGCTGTGGCAAACGTATTCGTCATAGCGGATTTCAGTTTTGATTTTATTTCGGAAAATGTATACATATACAGAATACGCAGTTCTCTCCGGTTTCACGAACTAGATTTGACCTGCTAGAACCAAAGAAACGCGAGAAATTGCCAAAACTTATACCCCACACCTATTTTGCCCAAAAGTCTGCAGAGTATTTGGAAAATTCAAGCACCTGAAAATTATTTGAAAAATTTCACTTTCTTCGTTAAATTGTTGCACAAAATAAACTTGTTTCGCATTATATGTAACGCCTTTGGTCCGACAGTCATGACAATATGCTTTAACATGTTTGTGTCTCCGTAAGATTATCAAAATTTATAAAATAACGTTTTTTTTCTTCGTTAGTTTAAAAACTATCGATAAATTGTAAACTGTACCGTACCGCTTACAATTTGACGCGTTAGTTTATAATAAAACCGTTAAATTGTGAACTGGTTTAAACTTGAATTACAAAGTAAATACCAGGGCAAACACTGCGGTAGCTTAGGTGAAGTCTAGAGGGGGCGAGCGCATCAAAGCCCCCGAATAGTCTTCGTGTTAGGTTGACATGTAAGAACAAAAGAAACGTAAATTCTAAACCCTGTAGGTCTAGTTTAAAAATTGTCGATAGTTTACAAATTAACGCCGATAATATACAAATTAACGCGTTAGTTTATTAACTAATGGTTTTGACAATCTTAAGGGGACATATGTATGTCGAAGGGCTCGCAAGGTCTACTGTTCTTACTAGTTTATAAAATCTTGTGCAGTTCATTATTTGTTGCTATAAAGCGGCAACAGAAAGAAAGTAACTACTAAAAACTAAAAGTACTTTCTTTGAAAATTGTAACTCTTCTACTTATTACGGTTTATCAGATAGAGCCCGCTGACGAACAGACAGACAGACAGACAGTTCGGAACTCGCAAACTTAGCAACAGGGTCCCGTTTGGCATCCTTCGGGTACGGAACTCTAAAAAGCAACAACTTGATGAAAAGAAGAAAAATCATTAAGATAGTACTGTCATTCCCATTCCCACCGCATTTCGTCACAAAATACCGAAACAAGACATAAAAACCAACCCTTTTAAAATCCCCTGTAATATCCGACCGCCATAACCAAGCCACGGGTTAGCGGCAAAGTGACGTAAACAGAAAAAATCCTTTTTTCATTACCCCCGCGCGATTGTCTGAAAAGACTTTGCTAACCACAAAACGGGATCTGAAGTGTTTCCTCGTAGTATGGCAGATGACGGCAAATACATGCGTTCAACTCCTAATTCTTATACATTCTTTATATTTATGTATATATGGATTGTACCACGCCGCGGTCTGGGACGCTCGCGAGGTAACACTTGGCGCTGACTGAAAATCAGCGTTGAAGGCCTGGTCTTCAACATAATGCTGAGTCAGACGCCATTTATAATGAAAGTGACACACCACGACTCTCATTTCATTTGATATCATGTGTCATTGCTATTTTTCATCTCTGTGTTTTGTTTATTTGTTGTAATTGTAGTGTGTTCACTGTCCTTATAATAAATGTTTCTTTCTTTCTTTCTTTATTTCTAATTCATTTTAGTTGCCACATCCAATTAGAAAAACCATGGGCAGACCATATTTGCCCACTGCTGGATATAGGCTACTTCTTTCCCACACCACCTACTCCCGTCCTCAGTAACGGTCTGGTCAGGAAAACTGACCACCAACTCAGGCCTTTCGCACACGGGACAACTCGAGGGCGACTCGAATTTAATAAGCATATCCTACGAATCGCTGTTAAATCGTGAGAAGTAAAACATAAACATAAACATTTACTTACAGGCACACACGTTGCTTTTGGCGGCCGCGGCCCTGTGTAGCGAGTTGCTCCCCTCCCTCAAATATGGCGAGGGGGGTGATGTCTGGTGCACAAGTCATACTCAAGGCGGGTGCTGCTTAGGGGAACTGGTCCAGTCTGGTTTCTAATAAGATATGTTCATTACAGCTTGACTTATTTCCATATAGTTCTTATTTATTTATTTTGTTAGATTGTTATTTTGAGACATCTTATTGGCACTTATGGATACGATGTTACAATATTGTAATTAGATTTGATAATTTGGACATCGTACATTGTGTAATAAAAAAAATATATATGACAAAAATTAAAAAAAATACTTCCCCGTATAGTTTCTTGGTGCTATCTTCTCTGACGGGCGTATTTCCGAAGCACTGGTAGAGTTAATGGAGTTTATTTTTCCTGTGCGAGATTCAGCCATGAATCACCACTTGAACGAGAAATTTCCTTTCTAAACTCAAACCACAATCAGCTATATACTCATTAGCTTAGTTTATCATATTTGACTTAATTTTCCATGTATATGAGACTTAAGTAAGTGTTTGACTTGTAAAAGTGCATTATTTTGCCTACTCGCAATAAATGATTTGAGTTTTGAGTTTTGCTTCTGTCCTGGCACTAGGATACCCTGAGTCGAGGGAACCAGAAATAGCGACGCCAACATCCAAGACCTGGGTTTTTATTTTTTTATTTACCCCAACCCGGGGTCGAACAAAAGACCTTCCGCATGGTAGGCAAAGCCACAACCGCTGCGCCACAGAGGTCGTCTCTCACGTCGCAAACTCAGGCACACATTTACAGCCAGCTCCCATCTCGACCACAAAGAGTTTCCCTCGACAGGCAACGTCTTGTGGCTCCGGGGCGAGCAGATAAAATGAATTTATTGCCAAGATTAAAGGCGACACTTGCCCGATTGTTTGGAACTACGTCAATCTGGACCGCGCTCGCGTTCGGAACGAGCGATTGTTTCACTAGAGCGGCTTTTTATAACGTGATTCTGGTAAAAGATGTTTCGTGCGAGTTGTCAGGTCGATGATCTTGTAACATGAAGGCGATGGGCTAGCCACCTGGCTGAAGGTCGGCGAAACTGCTTCTCTGCCTTCCCGAGAGAGATATGAGAAAATAAGTATGGATACATTTTTATTCAATTTATTTCTTACACGAATCTTCAACTTGATTTAATATGTATATACTATGATAAAACATAACTTAACGTCACGCCTTTTCCCATACGGGCTGGCGAGGCACAATTGGTCATGTAAAAAAATCAAAGGGAGATAATTATTTCGAGATAATTGTGTTCCTAACTAAATGCACTATTCCCAGCAAAAAATATAACAGGATTACCGAAATATCCGTAAAAACATAATGTACCTACTTTATTTGTCCTTTAAGACGTAGTTTGTTCAAATTTCCCTCGCCGTTAAGTTGGCTGTTCTGTTAAACTGTATCAACAGTTTTCCTGCCAGCCGATAACGCAGATGTCAGTCGGAACGTAAAAAAATATTGATTTTTTAGTTTTAGAATCGGAAACAACCAGCTTCAAGTACAACCGTTCCATAACCGTGGGCAAGTGATGTCACGAGGGGTGTTATTTAAAAATTATAAAAAGAAGATAATCATAACCCGAAACATTTCTTAAAATAGCTGTAAATTTCCCGAAATAGAATAAAAAGTAGTAATATTTTTATAGCATAGCCCATTGTGCCCACTTTTAGATAGTTTTTCAATAATCCATTTCGCGCGTCAGGGGGCTAGCCCATAGCCGCAGCTCTGTAGTGATGAAGGCTTTCTCACGATCATTTCCATCCCCTAACGTCCGTATTGTACTTATGATAAAATACTTATCTCATTGGTACATGGTCAGCACCGGGATTCGAACTTGCACCTCCTGCGTGAGAAGCAAGCGTGAAACCCACTAGACCATGGAGCTGAATACGTATTATATGTACAGAATAAGTAATATACATGTATGTACAGCTATGCAACTTATAAGAATAACCATTTACTTAATATTATTGTATTCCTTGTTGGTGTTCCCCAAATAAATAAATATATAAATATAATTCTTTATCTACACACGTATCATAAACTCTCTTTACTGAGTCCAAAAACCACACGTTACGACCAGCGCAATGATAAACTTCTTGGTGAAACTCATTTCTTATCTGAATATTGATACATTATGACCATAATGTACCAAAATTTGTCAAATTATGACATTCAAATTTCGAACGCCGAAGCCCACCTGCGTGCCGCCCCTAGTTTGTCTGTGAAGTTGGTACTACCGAACAAGCTAAACAACTGCAAAGCAATGATCAATGTCACAATGCCGGTCGAACATGCGGTTCCTGAATGCATCAAAGAGAGCTTATAATATGTGTGTAGATAAACTACTGTATGTAATTGTACATAATTAAGCATTAAAACTCTCGAGTGATATTATTATGAAACTCGCCTTCGGCTCGTTTCATAAACCCACTCTCGGGTATTGATGCCCTCCATTATGAAGCAGTCACAACTACAACACCATTATATGTATATTTGTATTTATTGCCCTACATATCAGGTCTCTCCACAAAACATACTAGGCTGGCCGTAATATATTTTGCGGAGAGATCTGATATAGCCGGTCCAAAATATAAGAAAAATCCAACACATCTTTCCAGAATTTACTTAGTTCTTGAACAAAGGAAAATAGCCGACAGAGATATGAATTATTCAGTGGGGAATTACAAGACAATACTGCTTCCTCCCAGTGGTATTGAATTGGGAAATGTGGGAGGTTTTGTTTAGAAAAGTTTTGGTGGAAAAGTCAAACATCAAATTGATGTACTTTGTTTGTTGAGGTTTTAGAATTGAGACACTAAGCTGAATAAATAATGAAAAGGATTATCTTTTACTTGTGATATTTGGAGGTTTTTTTAATTTTATTTGAAGGACCATTTGTTTTTTTTACAGTTGTTTATTTTATAAGTGTTACAGTATTATATTAGCCTAGCCTAGTGTTAATTTAATTCTAAGTAATAAATTATATGTGTGATTGTGTTATATTCTATGTTTATGTAATACACGTTTCGCACAATTAACTGATTACAAATACTAAAAACCCGCACACCAAAGGTTCCATACCATTGCATACGGGAAAACGTAAAACGACAGTGTTTTGTACGAGTACACCTTTTTAATTTTTTATAATAAAATATTAAATACTAGGTAGAACTATATTCAAGGCCGTACATCGAAAAATTTAATAAAGTGTTTTGTGTATATATAATGTATATTCATGCATTGTATATACATCAACTGGAGGATTATCTTTTACTTGTGATATTTGGAGGTTTTTTTAATTTTATTTGAAGGACCATTTGTTTTTTTTACAGTTGTTTATTTTAAAAGTGTTACAGTATTATATTAGCCTAGCCTAGTGTTAATTTAATTATAAGTTATAAATTATATGTGTGATTGTGTTATATTCTATGTTTATGTAATACACGTTTCGCACAATTAACTAATTACAAATACTTAAAACCCGCACACCAAAGGTTCCATACCATTGCATACGGGAAAACATAAACCGACAGTGTTTTGGACGAGTACACCTTTTTAATTTTTTATAATAAAATATTAAATACTAGGTAGGACTATATTCAAGGCCGTACATCGAAAAATTTAATAAAGAGTTTTGTGTATGTATAATGTATATTCATGCATTGTATAAACATCAACTGTGGACTCAGCTCATCGAAACCGGAAGTGGGTAGAAATTAAGTAACTCATTTACAGAAATAAAATCAAATACGACAAAAAAAACTTAATTTTTGTTATTATAATTCGAACGAGCATTTATTAATCGTATAATGACATATAACTAAGTACAAAACGCAATACCTGCAGTTGAAGATCTTTTCCGATAACATCGAGGAGTCCAGTTTTCACCGACAAACATATAAAACAAGATGCTTTTAAAAATGGCCATACCAATAATTTATTGTATGGGTACTTCGTTTTATTCTTAAAAACCGGCATTATTATTCATTATCATCATTATTTTTTGTTATAGCGGCAATAGAAATACACCCTTTGTGAAAATTTCAGCTCTCTTCCTATTTCGGTGGATTCGGCAGAGCCCGGTGACAGACAGACAGACGGACGGACAGCGGAGGCTTAGTAATGGGGTCCTGTTTGGAACCCTACGGGTAAGGAACCCTGAAAAGGTGTTTGAATTAATGAATTACAATCGTTACAAAAAAACATATATGTATTAATTTTCACATAGTAGAAGATCGTTTTTTTTTTAAAGGCAACAATTTTTTACAATTGTCTACTAGACAGTTTTAGGAAATTTATAAAAAATACGTAGGTTTTTTTATACTTATTACAATTGTCTTTTTCTCAAAATAATATTTCCTGTAAATTAATTTCAGATTCGCGCGAAAGCAGGTGGTCACGTGGCTGTGACGCCAGAATACTCTGCACAAATCTTCAGATAATCGAAATTCTTTGCAGATACTTACTTTCTCTGAGTAAAAATGAATATAAAATCCTATACTTATACACTACATACACTAGTGTGTGAGATTCCCGCACCGGTACCGGTCACTCTGGCGCCTGTGTGTGGCGTTCCCGCTCCGGTACTGCTGTGATAGGGTTCAATTTTGCTTCGTTGCAGCAGTCATGTTAAACCTATCTTATTCTAACCTATTCAAATTGTACATGAAAGAACATGATATCTTATAAATGTATGGTTTTCTACTCTGTGGTCACTGATTGCACATTAAAACTCACTCAAAGACGCCGTCTCAACCACCATTTCGCGTTTGTGTCTCGCAAGTTTTATTTTGATAAATAAATGTATGAAGACTATCTGTGTTTGTGTTTATTATAGTTTTATACACTATAAAGCATTAATAAAACCAAACATTAGGCCTAAATTTTGCTTTAATATTAAAATAATACAGAAATAAGTACAACTTAGGGAGCTTCATATTAGGTAACACATATTAGCTGTATTCAAACTGAAATAAAGGCGTTGTTGAAAGAAAAAAGGGTGAAGGATTCTAATTAGAGTGATATTCTTACAAGAACTTATCTTAATTCCAACTAGAATAGGAGAATTTCATCAAAAACTGAACATTAGCGCTCAAAATTCCTAATGTGTGGAATTCCCGCTCCGGTACTCACCGACTCGGCGAAAGTTACAAAATGGCCGCCACACACGGCGTTTTATTTATTGCTAGTGGCGTGACGTTGCACGATGCTCAATCATGGCCGACGATGCGTTTCAGATCTTGTGATCCAGTCGCATTTGAGAAGCCAAAGCGGACGGTCTCTTCCACCCCGGTCTTGAGCGAACACTGCTAAGTGCCGGTCTTGGTAGTCCAGACTGGGCGGCTTAATACCAGCACCACGAAGGCATCTAGGACACTTATCCACAGCGCTGCTGCCGGGCGTTACTGCACCATGGTCAACCTAGCTGAGCACCAATCTTAGATCACTCCGATTCAGAAATCTCCAATTCAGATTAGGCGTCAAAATGTAATCTATGTTTGGCAGGCAACCCCGATGGTAAATCTCGGTTCATAAATAGTTGTCGAAATCAAAAAACATTTCATAAACAGAGGCCAAGCTCGCTTCAAATTATAACGCCATCTATACTATTCTTTAGGTATAGGTAGCGTATAGATATTCCTTAAACCCAAAAACATAAGATAAAGTGGAACTGGATGGAACTACTTTACTGTTGAAAAGTATTCACCTTTGTCCATCCGGGCAAGTTAAAATACAAGCCCACATACAAACGTCTGTCAAACGACTGTTTGCTTGTGAACACTTTGCCCATAGCTCATAGGTACTCCTCCCGTACGCGCCCGTCTTAACTAATTTGCTTTCTAAGTTATATTTGCCTTCCCCTTTTGCTTTCACATTTAAACCCTATGTTAATAATCAAATATTGTCAACTTACAAGAGTTACAACTTATTTTCATTGTTGATATGTATACCATCCTTTATGGTTTCTTTCAGTGACGGTGCGGCAATGTTTGTTTTTCAATTTATGTTTGCGGGGAACTATAATTAGCATTATTTTATTCATTTAGACCATATTAAAATGTTATATTTTGCTGTAGATCTCCAAAGACTGTATAAATAAATAAAAAATTAAAAATAAAAAAATGAAGAAATAGTAAAAACTTCAAATTCATGACAAATGATGATGCTTGATCCTAGAATGATTTTATACAGGCATGTTCTAAGAAATATTACCGACGGCCAGCGAGAAACCCGAATACGTGGACGTCATAAAAGGGACCTCACCATATTCCAGAATACATCAAATTAACAAATGACCGCCATGAATGAACAATAAAATAACGGTCACGTGCGAGTCGGACTCGCTCACGAAGGATTCCGTACCGCCGTACAATGATAGGGATGGTGTGGAGTGAATAGTTTTGGAATTTTGGATTTTACATAGCAAAATGTTGTTTACAGAGTTATTGGTGCGGCTACTTTCATACTCCATGTACGTAACCAGGTGCATTTATAGGTTTGTATGTGATTTACAGATAAATAAAGCACTTTGGCGATTACGGGTAGTTTTTCCTATATTTTTTGGCCTAAGTTGCATATGCTGTATTTTGTCATAATTGTAGGTAAGCGTCTGTCTTCTTATTTAACTTAAGTGAGTGACCGACTCACACATGTGGACCTGAAGCACACCCACGCGCACCGTGATGATGCAGGGAGACGGGGTTTTGATTCCCAACAGCCTACACGGCCACGGACCGCGTTGGGATATATTCCCGAGTATACAGAATGGCTATTCGGACACCTATTAGAGAAGGCTTTTCCCAGAGCGAGCTAATCATACACTTTATAGATTCTAATGCCAGAAGTCAGGAAGAACACCTCTACGAGCTCCTGCTACTGTGAAGATTACGCAAGACGCATTGCAACGTTTGGTGGTTCCCCCGAAGAATATGTTAGATTGATAAGTGATTGCACGGGTAAAGATAAGTGGAAAAAAGAAGAGTAAATGTTGTTTTGGAGTGTGGTGGTATGCCAGCCATATAACGAGAGTTCTCCGGCTAAAACGACTCTCGGAAATCTCGTACAAAACATCGAAGAAAACCTATTTTTTCCGCAGGATATTCCGACAGAATCTCCAAGGAAAAGCACTGAGATAAGCCTACCAATGGCCCTTGGCCACCCCACTGTCAAGAATAACACAGATGCCATAATAACATGCAACAACACCCCCTTCACCCCTAACAGGGAAAATAACTGCACAACAATGTCGCGACGAAAGCACCGGATGGCGGCTTCTCGCCAACCAACGGTCCATTCTGAAAGGGTAATATCAAATTACTTAATTCTAGACTCACAATCCATGAGATATCCTCAACCGCGTCTTATATTTGTTTCTTCGTTTTACCCCCTCCAATTTTTTAAGGCAATATTTTTTTTATATTTATAGTATGAATTATGTTGCGGTTATCAGGATAAGTATTTTTACAGCAAATTTCAAGTCTATAGTTCTTGAGAAAAGTGCCTATGGCAGAGGGACGGACTGACATGCGAGTGATCCTTTAAAGGTTCCTCTTTTATCTTTTGAGGTGTGGAACCCCAAAAAAAAACCTATGCCTTAAACAGCACTTTTATACATTTGGCATTTTTATTGCTACTCAGACCCAGTCTGCCCACAACTCTCTTAACGGGCGAACCAAATGAAGAAGCGCTCAACAACTTATTAAAAACCTGCACAATTACGGCATATTGGCTGGAGAAGATATTATTATAGCAGCCGCTGAACACTATCTAGTAAATGTAACAATCGACCACCAAAATAGCACACCCCTCACATAAAGGCCCAAGAACCCAGCGGAGGCAGTTGGATCTGTCAATCTCTACTTTACAGGAAAACACTATAATAGCGTATATTTTCTTTAATACCAAAATATGCCCAGGAAACTAAGCAATCGATAGCCAAGGAGACAACACCATACCTTCCCTAATACTTAATGCAAAACCCACAAACTCCTTGATCAACTACAACATCATAAAAGACATCCCTGACAACTCAGGATATACGATGATACGCAACTGCCACATATTCAAGCCATCAAGATGAAGAAATCGTTTTCCCGCCTATTCTCTCCTTCGGGGATGGCCTCATCATCGTTAGTCAAGATTAACAACACCTAGACCATTTGTCACGTACCTGAAAGCTCTACTAAAATCAGTATTTCTCGACACAATTTAAACAAAGACGAAAATTCTTGTAAAATTGATTTAGCGCTTTTTGAAAAAATCAACAAATACAAAAAAAATACACGGATGACGTTTTGGTTTGTGGTTCCCTTCACCTAAAGTTTTGAAGAGGACTTTTTATGTACATAGACTTCATTCGCATATCGACCGGGGACGAAGAATTAGGCTAACTTAAGCTAACGTCGGTTTTTTTAAATTTTCAACTTGGTGATGATTATTTCATAACTTATTGCAGTTTTCTGTTAAGTATGATGTCGCTACAAAATAGAACATAAATTGATCATAATTGCGCGTCACCTATTTATGATCTCGTTAACATCATCATACGTGAACATACCTATACCTTAAAAACATTATAAATAAAAATGCTAAATAGCAGGCCTTGATCTCTTAATAACGTTGTGACGAGATAACTCATAATGATCATTATTGATATATGCAATCATCAAAAATTTTCATTCTTCCAAATCCTGGTAATAACATAAATTAAGCATCACTCAAGAAACTCCTTCGATATTTTTCTTTATTCGTGCAGCCAGATTAACGATATTCTTTGATTAAAATCCCACCTTACCTTTCCCTCCGCCGAAGTAGACTTTTCAGCCAACATTGAAAACAAACTGTACCAATAATTTCACACAAACCGAGTCCAATAACAAAACAAATAAGCATCCAATATACGTGGATTTTGGTTTATTCCTTTACCAGCCTGGATTGGAACCCGAGATCTCGACTATTTTACATGTATGCGTAAAAGTATAATTTTGTTGCCCAGATTAGTATTGTAACGAGAATAAATTTGCATTTTTTGTTGAGTTGCTTTGTAGGTACTTGATCTAGACGCCGCCCGCATTAAATGACATACTTTTTCTGTGGACGATTCCATTCAGGTGGCGCTTCCAGTCCAATGATTCTGTTCTCTGGGAATATCGATTATGAAATTGATATAATAACACACGTTTGAAGTGCTTCGTTCTGTACGTTTTTTTAAACCAGTGTACAAATAGAACAGCGTTTTCTTACGTTTGTGACCTTTTTACTAACTGTAATGGATTGGCCACTACATCGATGTATTTTGTGTAAAAGAAAGCATGGCAACAAATACACTCCTTCCCTACCACACTGCTAGGCCGCACTACTGGTAGTGTTGTGGGTATTTTTTACCCTTCTGCACTACTGCTCCAGTAGTGTCGTAGGTATTGGCATACCTAGTACTATTAAGTATTTTGTGGTATTGGTAAAATACATATACAGTACTTAGTAGTGTCCTGCCCCACCACACTACTAAGCGGCACTACTGGTAGGGTTGTATGCGTTTCCCATTACACTACCTAATTTATTTTCGGGACTAGATACGGGTAAGGTTAGATTGGGAGAGGGGGTTACTTGAGACATTTGCGCAGGTGAATAAACTTTTTTCACACCTTTCATTCGGAAAGTAAGTTTTGCTCCACGACGAGAGGGAGCAAAATGCTACTTTTCTGTTCAAGCTACTTTTTTAATTTGCATGCAGCATTTACGCAATGTGCCAATTGAACACAGATTAAAATAATAGAATGTAATTATGAAATTACATTACAATCGATAACGATGGCGTAGTCGATTAAAAACGAACATGGTTCAGTTTTAACTTTAACAACGTTATATCAAAATTTATGAATTTTTCGTAATATTTAAAAAAAATGTCATAATAAATTATATGTTTTACTGAAATCAAAACTATCGATGACTGTTATTGTGATATAATGAATATTGATATCCGAAACCATTGTAATATTCGATTCGATTATTTTTACACTATAGTAAAAGTACACAGGAATATTTTATCTGTGGTGACCTTTCCCTAATCCTTCACAATCCGTCATTATATAAAAAAAAAGTTTACGTTGTTCTATTACTTTAAAAGTGGTAAAAGTATAATTCAATTTTTTTCTTTTAGAACAATTTAAATTTTCCTCATAGTCGGTGTGAAAAGTTGTATATGTCACTCAGGAGCAAAATTATTTTCGTCATGGGCGTTAACGCTTGAATCCTTCGTTACGCTCAGGATTCTAACTTAGAATCATTCCCTTCACTCTGGATTCAATGTACCGCCCTCGCCGTAAATACATCATTTTGCTCCCTTGTGACACAAATAACTATTTCTACAGCTACACTAAAACCCAGTCATTTTGCGCGTGGTGGTGGCTGGACTGTTGGTCTACGATAAAAAAAAACGGTCAAGTGCGAGTCTAAATCGCGCACGAAGGGTTCCGTACCACCGTTCAATGGAAGCGATGGTGTGGAGTGAATAGTTTGGATTTTACACAGCAAAATATTGTTTACAAAGTTATTGGTGCGGTTACTTTCACACTCCATGTACGTAACCAGGTGCATCCATAAGTTTGTATGTGGTATTGAAAGAATTGTTGTATGGGAGCCCCCTTAAATATTTCTTTTATCCTGTTTTTTAGTATTTGTTGTTATAGCGGCAACATAAATACATAATCTGTGAAAATTTCAACTCTCTAGCTAGCTAGGTTCTTGAGATACAGCCTGGTGACAGACGGACGGACGGACAGCGGAGTCTTAGTAATAGGGTCCCGTTTGGAACCCTTCGGGTACGGAACCCTAAAAAGAGTAAGAAGTTGCTTGTCTTTTGCCAGAACCTTAGAAAAACTCAATAATTTCAACCCCTCACTTGATGCAGAAAAACATCAAGGTGCTTTGTGCCTCTAGCCGTGAGATTCAAAATTTCAAAAAGAGCTTTTAAGCAAATACTTTGGATTGGTGTTGAGTAAACCGATTTAAATAGTAATTTTGATTCTTGCTTACCCGTATCTAGTCGCGAAAATAAATTGGGTAGGGTAATGGGGAACCCATACATATTATATGTATTTCACAAATACCTACGACACTACTGGAGCAGTAGTGCAGAAGGGAAAAAAATACCCACGATACTACCAGTAGTGCGGCTTAGTATTGTGGTGGGGAAGGATTGAACAAATATCAATATTTTTTTAGCCCCCGACGAGAAAAGAGGGCGTGTTTCATGTTTACATCGTCTGTCCTAGCACTCAAACGGGTGGACAAATTTCTATACGGTATTTTAATTGATAGTAGACATTACTGCGATGGTTTTTAGCCATGTTATATTGGAATCGGATCACTCGTTCGAAATGTATCAGCTTTACAAGGAAACAAGTGATTATTTCAGACTTTTAACCCCCTACAAAAAAATGTCAGTAAGAGTAGTTACCACAGCCGTATTAGTTATACAGTCTCTTGAATATTATATGCTATCATATTTTTTTCAAGTAACCTACTATCATAATTACGCTCTTGTTACACCTAGCAACAGAAACACCTCAAAAATAATTTGACATCGGCATCCCCAAAGCCGATCTCGGGAGCTTTTAAATCCGTATTACACGTTTTTTTTTACCAAAGCTTTCGCGAAAGCTTTCACTCTTACAAACAAGCGGAGAACCGTCTAATGAAGTGGAAGATCCTATTATGGAAATTGGAAATTGCGTCCATTACTTGCCAACGCGACAATTTTGATGTTTGTCGTATTTTTCCCAATTTCGATTTCACGAAAGGCAAGTAAAATAAAAACAGGTATGCTCGTTTGCTAATACTGTTGTTTTTATACTTGAGTTACAATGTGCTTAGGGTGCCTTCATCTCTTTCTTCCTCCAATCGTATAACCAAGCGGCATACCAGTACCTATAAAAATGATAATTAAAAAAATATATACGCAACAATTATGCTAGATACATGCTGCACTAGTACCACACTAGGTTTCCCTGTGTCGTGAGTACTAGGCTCAACCAAAAAATAATTATAAATGATTTGCATAACACAAAGTGAATTATGACAGTAATAACTACAAATCTAAACTTTAATTAGGTAAGAAGTGTGTGTTTTTATATAGTGTGATGAATAGGTTCAGTAAGACAGGTACATGCCTATGGAGAAATGTTTTCTTTAGCTCCCAATGAATCCTATTTAATTTGACATTTATAGGTGTCTGTACATTTGGCTCCCATGAACGCCCAGTCATTATATCAATACACGTCGACCTACGGCTGGTTATGTGCCTCTTCACCAGACCTTCATAACGTTATAAAATATAACGCTGTATTGTGTTATGTAATGTTATTATCAATTCATATTGTTATTGTAGCGTTATTATAACGTTATTATAACAAAACTGTAGGAGAAACATAATGAAATCAAAATAACATTTAATTTCCACGCCTACCGAACGGCGTGGAATCCGAATGGGGTGTGCTGTTGCCCGCACGTGAGAGAAAAGAAGTGATGAATTTTACTGACCTTGTCACCGTAGACAGGAGATCGAAAGCTCGATTCGAGACAGGAATATGGGATAAGGGCACAATTGGGATAGGATAGGAACCGAATCACTATCGTTTCGCTGTCGCTGCCCGACGCTGCCGCCGGCGTGCTGCCTGCCGACACGTGGAATCGCCGTCCGATACGACGATTTTCAATCACGACACGGGTCACTTAACCGCTGACGCGAATCTACTTATTTCCCGACGATGTGGTAGATTTACAGTCCGACCAGGTCCGACACCTGTATTAGAGAATTGTTACACCGAAACAATCAGCCCGACGCCATGAGCAGACATGTTTGTTCTCACCGACGAGACAAGACAAAGAGTAAAGATAACCTCCAATTTTACATCTCGTTCCGGTACGAGTGACATCTGCGGTCCGTTTCCGCTTAGTGATGTGCCGACTACTCGCGATCGATTCGCGCAACAAAAAACCGGTGCGTTTCCGAAGCATAAATATTAAACAGTCACCCGCCCGGACAGGCCCGAACCTGTCCCTAATCAATAGGAAGGCGAGAAAGTGTTGCGACTGCTCTCTTGAGGACCGAGTCCCCCACCTTGACTTCTGCTGATCGAGGCGTGCCATCCCGACCCGTGTACAAATTGACGATCCGTCCTCGTCTCCATCTCAATGATGGCAGGTTCGCATCCTTAATCAGCACCAAATCACCGACTTGAGGGGTGCTCGTCCGGTCAGTCCACTTAAGGCGCTGCTGCAAGATGTGCAAGTACACAAGGGACCACCGTTTCCAAAAATCTTGAGCCATCTGCTGCAACATCTGCCACCTAGTTAACCGACTTAACTTAACATCACCGAATGGGTATTCTGGCAGGGCGTTAAGGGGCTGACCTATCAGGAAGTGACCCGGCGTCAACGCTTCCAAATCAGTTAACTGAGCGGGCACAACGGACGCGAGTTCAGTGTCATTTCAATTTTACAGAACAGCGTCGCAAGCTCTTCAAAGCGTAGAGAGGTCTCACCGATGATCCTCGTCAGGTGCGACTTAGCCGATTTAACCGCAGCCTCAAATATTCCTCCCCAATGAGGACATCCCGGCGGACTGAAAACCCATTCAATCCCTCGTCGGGAGCAAGCCGTACCGATGGCGTCCTGGTTACCGTTCAGGAATCGAGTGACCTCCTGCAGATCCGCAGATGGCTCCGACAAAATTTGTGCCGTTGTCCGAACGGATTAATGTCGGGAGGCCCCTTCGTGAGACGAACCGATCTAGACATGCGATAAATGCCTCCGTAGTGAGGTCACTGACCACCTCCAAGTGGACTACCTTCGTGGCCAAGCACACAAAGACGAACAGGTATGCCTTCACTAATCTGGCGTTCCGTAGCTGTGAAGACTTGACCATGAATGGTCCCGCGAAATCCGTTCCGACACCCGCAAAGAGCCGGATTTCGTTAACCCTATCCGAGGGCAAATCGCCCATCTGGGGCTGCATCGTAGCCGCCTTGGCCCGATAACAAGGCAGGCACCAAAATACGACGCTACGCACTAAGCGTCTTCCCGATAGAATCCAGAACTCGCGCTGGAGAAACGCCATCAAGGCGTGGCATCCGATATGCCCATTCCGAATGTGTCGATCCTGTATCAACAGTTCGACCAACTTCCCTTTCCTAGGGAGTAACAACGGGTGGCAAGCCGCATAAGGCAGGTTGGCATTCCGCAGCCGACCTCCTACCCTCAGCAATCCTTGAGGGTCAATAAACGGGTTGAGCCGAGCCACAGCTCCCTTGAGTTGGATGCGTCCGCGTCTCAGAGTGTCCAATTTGGACTTAAAGTGCACCGTCTGCACGTTCCGTACCAATGCGAACAACTCATGGTTCCGTTCCCGTGGAGTCAGGACCTGTGTCCGCACTCGTTGCGCCTCAGAATTCCGACAATTCCGCGCAAATCGGCAGATCCAGGCGGTCACATTGACCAGCTTGTCGAGCGAGCTGTACCGTTCCAGCAGGCTGAACTCCTCTTCCGGCTCTGGTTGCGTCGTACAGACACCGACTATCAAGGCGCCGTTCGCCGTGGTAACGCGTGGACTCATTGGCCAATCCGATTCGGCTTGAGTCAACCATTTTGGACCCCACCACAAGGGATGTCCAACCAACTCCGGAGCGTGACACCCACGAGACGCACAGTCTGCTGGGTTCATTTCCCCTGGAACATGTCTCCAGATTAAGGGAACCTCCGAATTCAAAATCTGCGAAACCCGATTCGCCACAAAAATCTCCAGCTTGTGAACTGAAGCCTTCAGCCAGCATAACACGATCTGGCTGTCCGTCCAAGCGTAGACCGTATCTTCCAACGCTATTGACCCACGAGGAACCGTCATCGTGTGGTTGAGCAGACGAGTCAGGAGAGCCGCTCCCGAAAGCTCTAATTTGGTAATGGTCAGGCGAGTGCGCAACGGCGCAACCTTGCTCTTGGCCATGACCAACCGCACATCAACGTCCCCCGAGGAGTCGACCGTACGCAGATACACCGCAGCTCCGTAGCCCTTCTCCGAGGCATCGCAAAACCCATGCAGGGTGGCGGTGTATCGTTTGGTGGGGACCAACCTCCGTGGCAGTGAAATCCGATTGATGCCAGGGAGGGTCGAAAAGAACGAGTCCCACTCTGAGCTCAATGACCCGCCGATCGGGTCGTCCCAGTTCAGCTCAGCAGACCACAATTGCTGCATAAAACACTTGAGCTGAAATGTTACCGGGGTGATCCACCCGTTTGGATCAAATGTCCTAGCCACCGTTGAAAGGACGTTCCGTTTCGTCCAGAACTTCGGGGAGTCCAACTCGACCCGATACGAAAACATGTCTGACACCGGCTGGTACTGGACGCCTAATACCGACAACATATTTGGATTTTCCAAATTTTCAAAAATGTGGGGATCCTGCTGGTAGTCATCCGGAAGACCAGTCAGTAACTCTGGAGAGTTCGACATCCATTTCCGGAGCTCGTAACCTCCACCCCGTAAGAGCTCAACTAGCTCGTCCCGTCGAGCGAGCGCCTCCTCTACGGAATCTGCACCGGTACAGATATCGTCCACGTAGAGGTCCTGCTCCAGGATCGCTGCTCCTCTAGGGAAATTTAACCGTTCTCGATCCGCTAACTCCCGCAGAGTGCGAATCGCCAAATAAGGACTAGACCGTAGCCCGTACGTGTTGGTGTTCAGCTCGTACACCCTGATGGGCTGATCTGGGCTCTCTCGTCACAGTATCAGCTGATACCGTCTATCGTCAGGGTGAATAACCGTCTGTCTAAACATCATCCGGATGTCAGCTACAAACACAACATTGTGTCGACGGAACCGTGTGATAACATCCGCGATGTCATGGTTCAACTTCGGCCCTGAATGCAAAAACTGGTTCAGGTTCATGCCGTTAGATATTGATGCCGATCCATCGAACACTACCCGTATTTTGCCCTCCGGGGTCCTCAAGACCGCGTGATGGGGCAGGAAGCAGTGGTCTTCACGCTTCCAGTCGATACCCGAAACCGACATGTGGTCGAGCGACTCGTATTCCCGCATGAAGTCGACCTACTTCTGCCGGAAAATCCCGTCACGCTTCATGGGTCGTTCCATCGACAGAAGCCGCGTCTCGGCTGTATGGTGTGAACTGCCCAGCGGCGGGTGATCACTCCGAAATGGAAGGCGTGTGAGAAATCGACCTGACTGAAGGCGACCAGTATTGTTCCGATAAAACTGTTCACACTCTTCTTCAACCGGGTCCAACCGGCGGACCGTAGGTGGTTCCTCCACCTCCCAAAACTTCTGTATCACCTCCGAGAGTACAGAACCGAATAAGGGACTAAGAGTCGCTAGGCGTGGGGCAGCCGGCATGACCGGACCCATTACCGCATGGCCCAGTCTGGTGTTGACCGAAACCAGACCAGTCGCCTGCAACACGTGGACACCTGGCACTAACAGGTATCCCAAGGCATCGACACCCAATAAAATGTCTACTGGGCCCGGAATATCGAACTCCGGGTCAGCCAGTGACAACCCAGCGACCAACTGTCGCACCGAGGGCGACAACCGTACGTGAGGGTGTGAGCCCATCACATTAGGCATGACCAATGCCGTGACCGTCAGATTCACCGATGAATCCACCCGTGACGAGAGAGTAATCCGACATACTCCCTTAACGGAACCGACTTCCGTGTTCCCAATTTCCCGAATGGAATGTGGATACTCCCCTACCGAAATGCCCAACCGTCTTACAAGGTTGCACGAGACTAAGCACCCCTGGGCCCCCGAGTCCAATAGTGCTCGTGCTACACAAGATTTGCCGTCCGAACTCCACGCTATCATCGAGGCGGTGGGGAGCATGACCGTCTGTGGAGTGGCGGCACCCTGTAAGTGGGCGGCGTGTCCCTAGCGGGAACCTCCGCGGGATCCGAACCCGCTAGGACCCCCGTCGGCCTGGTAACTCGGCTGCTGATATGCCACCGGTGGCATATCAGACCGCATGTACATCAGGGGGTCCCAACCCGCATAATAGGCCCCTCGCTCTCCCGGTACCCGACCATACCGGACTGTGAACGGTGTGCCCGGTGGCCACCGTGGATGGAGGGGGGAGAGCGGATCCAACCTGGGGCGCTCTAGGAATGGGGGCGACATCCGACTGTTCGCCTCCCTGTTCGCCTCCCAGAGCGACGGGCAGGGTGGCGCAGAAGGTGGTGGGCTCCCAGCCTTCGCGCCACTCATAGGTGCCATCTGACACCCGACCGTAACACGCGGTGAGCCAGCGGCCCGAAGTACTCGTTGACCCTGGACAGCGGCGACCGAACCCCGGCTATCCCGCCTGTATCCCCCCGCGCTGCCCCCTTCCCCTCGGGGGGGGGTCCCGTCCGCGGGTGCCCCTGTCACCCCGTAGGTGACTCCCGTTGCCCGGAGGGGGACTGGGTCCGGCCCTGTTTGGGCCCTGTGACCGACCAACCTGAGTCCGGCCCTGGTGACCGTCCGATGGGCCTGACCGGTTCAGGCACAACACGACGTGGTGCCTGCCACCGCAGCACTCACAGGGGGACGCGCGTGAGCACTCGCTCAGCTGGTGCGGCCCCAAACAAGCGAAACACAATCGGTGGCGGAAGACCACCTTCCTGCGGGCAGCCACACCGAGCGCCTTAAAGTTGGCGCAACTGGTCACCTCATGACCGGCACTGTCGCAGTGCACACAGCCGTCACCCGACGGCGCGGCACTCAAAACGCCAAATTGTTTTGACCGCCCACCCCCCCGTGGGGGTGGGGGGCGCGGCTCCTCCCGCATCCGCGCGGGTTGGCGCTGCACACTGGCCTCCGAATCCATGGTATCGCATCGCCTGCATTCACCCTCCAAGAAATCCGTTAATTGGACGATCGTGGGCAGTTCCGAGCTACTGCCCCCATGCAGCTGTTCAAACCGACTTTGAACAGCTGCAGGCAACCGTGACAAAACCATATATAACACGATATATGACCATTGGTCTACCGGCAGACCAAGGTTCTGAAGGGCCTTAGTGGCCACCAGCACAGGGTTGAGCACCTGTACCCGGATGTCAACATCCCGGGTTACTCTTGGGATGCTGAACAGCCTCCACAGCTGCGCATCAACCAACCCCCGTTTGTGTTGGTAGCGGTCAAACAATATGACCCGGGCAATCTCATAATTGCCCGCCGTAACCGTTAGGTGACCGACCAACTCCTTCGGTTCACCCCGCAGTGCCATCAATAGTTGGGCCAACTTGTAGGCGCTGTCCAGGTCGTCCCGACCGTGGACCAGGCTATCGAATAAATTGATGAATGCCGGCCATTCATCAATTTCCCCACCGAAGGCCGGAATCTCCAGGTGTGGCAGCCGTCCGACAACACCCTTAGGGGGCGGGTCTTTGCTACCCTCCCCGCGGTCATCCCGACGCGACCGCTTAATTTTTTCGGCGCGACGCTCGATGTCGCCCAAGCACTCCATCGCTTGGTCAGCATCCGCGCAGAGCTGCTTCACTGCAGCCACCGAGGCCTCATCCGTAAGCCCGAGGGCTTCAGCCTCCGCTGCCAGCCGACACACCTTCCCGACGCGTGTCATTGCGTCCTCCACACGCTTGAGCAGGACATCGTCCATGTCAGGTCGCTCCACATACTTGTGAGTATGGGCGAGCCATCTCATCTCCTCACGGACGCCATACCGCAGTACCGTCAAGGGTGAAGGTGCCATGGTTACCAATTCAATTGTTTCTGGTCCTATGCTTCACTACCGAACCAAGCACAGCCAGAGACCAGCACTTTCCCGTCAGCGCTGGGCACAGAAATTAAAACTAAGTTGTAAAAACCAAGGCAACCACTAAACAATTAAATCCTAAACAATATTTAATATGGTCGCCCTGTTGACATACACCTTATAATATACACTCTAAATCAATTAGAGAATGCCACCATAAAACACAATACAAAAATAACCCACAAAACTTGATTATGAAAACAATACAAAATAATAAGTGGCTTCTAGAAATGGCCCTCCGATATGAACCACACTTCCTTTGAGGTCAGCAAAATCAGCTTAATACCCCTTAAATAGCCCGACCCTGCTGTGTAAACCGAAATAACACTGTAGGAGTATAGAACCCGACGTTCTACCGCAAGTAATACAATCTAGGCTTCGCAGAATGACTGTTCAATCTTTTATGCGTACAAACAGTAGTTTCCGACTACAAATTTATTATTGACTAAATGGACACTTATACTTTCACTAACCGAAATGAACTTTAATTGTGGTACCGACCACAGACTCATTGCCAAACAGATTGCCGGCCAATCTGAGATATTCTTTTCTCCCAACTACAATGTGGCAACAAAACAATCCTAGAACCGTGAATCGATGATTTCCCACTAGGAAACCGCGCCTCTGCTACCAAAATGTTTAATTTCCACGCCTACCGAACGGCGTGGACTCCGAAGGGGGTGTGCTGTTGCCCGCACGTGAGAGAAAAGAAGTGATGAATTTTACTGACCTTGTCACCGTAGACAGGAGATCGAAAGCTCGATTCGAGACAGGAATATGGGATAAGGGCACAATTGGGATAGGATAGGAACCGAATCACTATCGTTTCGCTGTCGCTGCCCGACGCTGCCGCCGGCGTGCTGCCTGCCGACACGTGGAATCGCCGTCCGATACGACGATTTTCAATCACGACACGGCTCACTTAACCGCTGACGCGAATATACTTATTTCCCGACGATGTGGTAGATTTACAGTCCGACCAGGTCCGACACCTGTATTAGAGAATTGTTACACCGAAACAATCAATAGCCCGACGCCATGAGCAGACATGTTTGTTCTCACCGACGAGACAAGACAAAGAGTAAAGATAACCTCCAATTTTACATCTCGTTCCGGTACGAGTGACATCTGCGGTCCGTTTCCGCTTAGTGATGTGCCGACTACTCGCGATCGATTCGCGCAACAAAAAACCGGTGCGTTTCCGAAGCATAAATATTAAACAAACGTTATGAATAAAGTAATTGCGATGTAGCCGTACGCTACGTCTGCTGTGTGTTGTTTAGGTACTACTCACGCGCGCAATGCGTAAAAATATGGACTATAACGAAGGAGTGTGGGCGTGAAAGAGATGCCTTATGACGTTATGATAACGTTATTTTGTGCATTATAGCGCTACTGAATATAGCGCTATAAAACTAAGATAATAACGTTATAGCCGTATATCGTTTAATAGCGCTATTATGCATAACGTTATGAGGTTATTAACGTTATATGGAGGTCAGCTCTTCACTCTTCTAATAGTGTAGGTCCTGTGCCAACGGCATCCAACGAAATCTGACGAATTGATGAAATCGTCGAATAATCGGGCAGATGGTCTGCCCACAGACAGATACCTCATTTTATTAAACCAGAAGTAAAATTCACAGGAAGCAGTTCTGCTTCCAATAATGAGTTTTATTGTGAACTTTTTTCCGTTATTTTTTTTTTGTACCGTCGTTCGTGCTGTGAATGGTTTGGGGCGTAATGGAAATAATTGTTTTGTGATATTGGATACAGATGCCACGGTGTAGTCACATTATAAAGAATGATGCATACTATAAATTAAAATGTAAATACCCCCGATATACTGAATAAAACCTTACATCTAAAATTTAGTTTTATTCATAGTGTTCGAACTACTGTACCGATTCTATTGAAACTTAGCTAAAAACTATCGCAGTGAAGTCATCTAACAATTTTAAAAAGGCTAGTATTTAAGCGCACATCAAAAATACTGATTTTCACTACAAAAAAGGATCAGCAAAAAAACTTTTTATGTTTTAAGTATGTTTGTTGTTCTTACATGTTCAACATAATACGAAGGATAGAGGAGACTTCGCTTCGCTTACCCCCTTTACCCTTCACCTAAGCTACCGCAGTATTTTTTCCTGATATTTGCTGTGAAAATCATCAGTCTATTTCAGTATATTTGCTGGGCAAATCAGTATTATTGATGTGCAGTTTAATATTTCCCTTTTCAAAACCTCATTAACCCTCTCACTCACCATTCTTCTTCATTCTTCAATTCGTCATTCCATTGACAGAAAATGCTGGAAATACCAGGAAATTGTTATTGTTGAATGTTTATATAGGTTGTTCATGTAAATATCCCATAAAAGCTTACAAACCAGTTTATTTGCAAATACTTAAATATATTTAGCTGTAGATTGTTTATTTGAATTTGTTGAAATATCTGTAGTATGGAGACGGAGGTTGAGCTCCGCTGGTCTAGTGGATTAAGCGCTTTTTTAAAAATCAACTAATTACGTTTTGTTTTGTTCCGTGCAGCAAAAGGTTTGGTGAGAACTTTTCGTGTATAGACTTCATACGCATTCCGACCGGGGAGGAAGAAATAGGGCTTGAACTTGAAGTCGGTTTTTTAAGTTTTTAACTTGGTGAATTATTACCCGACTGCAGCGAAGCGGAAAAGGGGAGGGTTATGTGTTTAACATGTATGTATATGTCACCGGAAGATATTCAAAACCGTCAGTTGATCAACTAACGCGGTAGTTGATCAATTAATAATAATAATAATAATACCTTGGACACTATTTACACACATTGTTCTAGCCCTAAACTAGGATTCCCTGTATCTTCGGTACTAGACAACGATACACATACTTATATAGATAAATACTATACTTAGATAGATAAACAACCATGACTAGGGTATAAACATCCATTCTCATCAAACAAATACTTGCCCCAAATTATCGACAGATAGTAAACAAGACCGACAGGGTTTAGAATTTACGTTTATTTTGCTCTTACATGTCAACCTAACACGAAGACTATTCGGGGGCTTCGCTGCGCTCGCCCCATCTAGTCTTCACCTAAGCTACCGCAGTGATTGCCCTGGTATTTCGTTTGCAATTCAAGTTTAAACCAGTTTACTATTTAACGGTTTCAACCGTTAGTTGATCAACTACTGCGTCATATAGTACGCAGTACGCTACAGTTCACTATCTATTGATAGTTGACCAGCTTAGTTAGTTAGTTAGTTGATCAACTGACGGTTTTGACTATCTTACAGTGACATATATATGTATTTATGTATTTTTCTGTGTCTCCTCAAAACTACTAAACGGCTATTTTGATAACTGATACGTCATTAGATTCGGCTTGATGGCACAATGTCATTAAGTTTATAATATTTAAAAGAAATTATGGGTTTATGCGTTTTAATATGGGCTAACATAATAAAGGGTACATCTTAGTTTTAAATTAAGAATTTACAGATTTTTCGTAATATTGGAATACATGACATGAATTCTATCTATCTATCTATTCAGCCTCCCGCACCCACTGTTGAGTATAGGCCTCCTCTTCAGCACGCCACTTGACGCGGTCCTGCGCCAGCCTCATCCACTGGCGCCCAGCAAACTAGGTAAGATCGTCCGACCACCGGGCGGGTGGTCTGCCTTTGGTCGAGTTGTGTCCCTTGGCCACCATTACGACACTTCTTTTGTCCACCTTCCGTCTTCCCTCCTGGCCAAGTGACCCGCTCATCTCCACTTTAACCTCGCGATCCGCTTACCCACTTCTACGATCTTGGTTCATCTTTGTAACTCCACGTTGGGTATTCGGTCGAGACGGGAGATACCGAGCATGGTACGCTCCACTGGCATAAATTACGTTACTAAAAAAACCCCGACTGCAGTACATTAAAAAGCACATCACAAGTAAATAAAGCTCAACGTAATTATTAAGAGTCGATAAAATTATTATAGTACATCAGTTATTAAAGTTATTATAGTACATATATTAAATGGTAGTTTTAAGGCCTTGACTAACTCCCATTAGCGTTGAATAGGATTTTAAACTTAACGATCGTTTCTGTAACTGGCTGTTACTCCCGAAAAATGTTAGTCCCGGTGCCCGGTCATCCCTAGTTCTAGGTTCCCAAAACCTTTTATTATTTATAATTTTTACTCTCTTTTACTCTTTATACTTTATTGCACAAAAACAGAAGATACAGATACAACAAAATGGAAACTAGGTGTACAAAGGCGAGCTTATCTCTAAAAAGAGATTTCTTCCAGCAAACCTAATATGGACAGAATACATGAAATAACAGGTTGACCTATGTGCACAACGTTAAAAATATTAAAATAATAAACTAATTACTAATATGTACATAAATACATAATATCAATACAAATAGACAAAATTATACTACATATATATCAAAGCAATAAACCTACATAAATCTAGTATGGAAGAGAAAGATAGTGTTCTTTTAAGCGAGTTTTAAAAATAGAAAGTGACGGGTTGTCTCTGATGGCGCTAGGAAGTTTGTTCCAGAGCCTGATAGCTCGTAGTCTGAACCCATGTTCATATGCGGCTGTATTGTGTTGCGGAGTTATAAGCAGTGATCGAGCGTGAGATCTCCGAGGCCTATCCGAGGACAAAAATTCAAAACGATCTCGTAAGAAGACAGGATAGCGAGGATTAAATAAGATGTTATAGAGGCAGATGAGGATATGAGAATCCCGACGAAGACGGATAGGGAGCCACTTTAACTCCCTGCGATACTCCGAGACGTGGTCATACTTGCGCAGGCCGAAGACAAACCGAATCCCGAGGTTTTGAAGTCGCTCGAGTTTGTTCAGTTGCTCTTCATTCGCGCTCACCCAGCATACGTCAGCGTAATCGATCAGGGGAAGGAGAAGAGACTGGGCAAGCGTTATTTTTGTCTGACGAGGCAGGAAGTATTGTAGTCGTTTGAGGGAGTGAAAAGTGGCAAAGACTCGCCTACTGACCTCGCTGACATGCGCTGACCAGGAAAATTGGTTATCGAAGAAAACTCCTAGATTTTTAGCCTTAGTACTATATGAGATTATAGTTCCATCATAGGTTATAGGGGCAATGGACAGATTCTGTAACAAGTTAAGGGAAAACCTGGAACCAATAATCAAAGCCTGGGACTTACTAGGGTTGACAAGTAGTCCAAAAGAAGTGGCCCAGTCCCTAATTCGCTCGAGATCGGCATTTAACATTCCCACAGCAGACACCATATCACAGGGAGAAAAATGACGATAAATCTGGAGATCGTCTGCGTAAAGATGGTATGATGACGAGAGAGTATCCGAGACGGAATTTATGAAGACGGAGAAAAGAAGAGGAGAGAGAATACCACCCTGAGGGACCCCCGCAACGAGGTCACACCACTCCGTTGAAGTCACCTCCGACCTAATACGTTGCTGGCGACCTCTCAGATAAGAGTCGAACCAGCAAGCAGAGACGGAGGACACATTCAAGGACTTCAGGGTCTCAACGAGGATATCGAAATCAACGCAGTTAAAGGCGCTGCTGAAGTCCAGCAGTGCAAGCACAGTGAGCTGTTTCTCGTCCATCGCATGCTGAATGTCATCGGTGACTTTAAGCAAGGCCGTGACAGTGCTATGACCGGGCCTAAAACCGGATTGCAGTTGATTCAGCAAGTTGTTTGAGCATAAGTAGGAGGATAACTGAGAATGGACAATGGATTCAAGGACTTTGGATAGGATAGGCAGAATGGAAATTGGACGAAACTCTTTAAAAGAGGAGGGATTTGATGTTTTGGGTAATGGGATAACTAAGGCTTTTTTCCACACATTTGGGAAGGAACTATTGGAGAGAGAGAAGTTTATTATATGTGTGATAGCTGGAAGAAGCTCGTCAAGTACGTTGCTGATCATTTTGGAGCAGATATTATCGTCACCCACGGCTTTGGAGGAAATGGAGAGCACTGCTTTCTTAACCGCATCAATTCCGACAAGTCTGAAGTCAAATAGAGTGGAGGTGGGAGCAGACCTCGAGCGCAGGTGACACAGAGTGGCATTTTTTAAGGTGGGATCCATGACGACAGGGGGAGCTGAGAAAAAAATGTTGAGACCGTTGAGATCAACAATGCCAGCCGCTTGATCCTGAGACTTACCGACACCAAGCGTTCTAAGGAATTTCCATACTTGAGCAGGTGTGTATCTTTCGATACACTCAAATATATGACGGCGCTTGGCATCACGACACATGCGATTACAGCGGTTTCGGAGGCGTTTGAAAGTGGCAAGGTTCTCGGCTGTAGGCTCCTTTTTGTTCAGGCATTTGCTCTGTTCCTTTTAGCCATCAAACGTTTGATAACATCGGTGAGCCAGGGTGCTGGAAGGTGTTTCACCTTAACCTTCTTGACCGGTGCATGCTTGTCAAATAGTCCCAGAATAATTGCGTTGAAGTGGTGGATCTTATCATCAACGGTCTCACTAGTGATAATAGGTGTCCAGTCAATCGACGCGGCATCTGATTTAAGGGATGCAGAATTTTTACAACTCCAAATCATATCATGTTAAACCAAACATGATATTTCATTGGGGCCCTAGTTTCAGGACAGGTTGGTAGGACAGGGACCTTTCCTACAACACCCTAAGATGTCGACTGGTAAACCCATTGAGTTTGGAATTCTTAGATTTGTCATGACAAGTCCTTTTCATATTTCTTGGCGATGTTTTATGTCATAACCATATCGTAATTGACTATACCATGAAATAGCCAGCCATGGTTGTTTTAGAACTTTCACTGAACGAAGAAATATTTTAGGTCATCACACTGCGGTACTGAGGTGAAGACTAAAGGGGCGAGCGCATCATATTAGTTCGACATGTATAACACAAAGAAGACCACGTAGTACTGAATAAAAATACTTTTTAAAAGCCATGTTTCGTGAAATTGAACCAATGTAAGAGGTAAATATTTGTTAAAAATTTCGCAAGTATCGAACACCTAAAGTGGAACTAGTGATAAGGAAGTTATCATTAGTACCATTAGTATCAAGGTAACTGACGATATCTAACTGGCAATGGATAAGAAGCAGCTCACAGTCCTGACTCTCCTTGACTTTAGCAGCGCCTTCAACTGCGTCGACTTCGATATACTTGTTGAAATCATAAAAACACTCAATGTCTCTTCACACTCGGCTCGCTGGTTTGACTCCTACCTGAGAGACCGCCAGCAGCGCATCAAGTCTGAAGAGGTCACTACGGAATGGTGCAAGCTCTCTACAGGTGTTCCGCAGGGTGGCATCCTTTCTCCTCTTCTATTCTCAGTTTTCATCCATTCCATCTCGGATGTATTATCTTCCTCGTATCATCTCTATGCAGATGACCTTCAAATTTATCGGCATTTTCCCCTGTGTGATCTGACTTCGACTGTAGAGGCTTTGAATGCTGACCTCGACAACATCAGGAAATGGGCTCTTTCGTAAGGGGTATTAGTCAACCCGGATAAGTCTCAGGCGATGATACTGGGTACACGGCACTAACTTAATTTGTTGCAGAATAGGTCAGTTGATCCCGTGCTTTATGACGGTACCATTGTCAAGTACAGCGAGAAAGCCAAAAATCTTGGCGTTGTTTTTGATACTCTTTTATCCTGGTCGCCCCACGTTTATGAGGTCAGCAGACGAGTCCTTGCATCCTTTCATTCCCTTCGGCGTTTGCAGTACTTCTTGCCTAGGCAGACTAAAATCATGCTAGTTCAGACCCTTCTTCTGCCTTTAATTGACTACGCCGATTTTTGCTGCGACAGCGCGAACGAAGATCTACTGAACAAACTCGAGCGACTTCAAAATCTCGGGATTCGGCTTATCTTCGGTCTCCGCAAGTACGATCACGTGTCCCAATATCGCAGGGAATTAAGCTGGATCCCGATCCGTCTTCGTCGTGATATGAACATTTTCTCCTTCCTCTTCAATATTTTGAGAAATCCGCGCTATCCCGCATATCTTCGTGAACATTTTGAGTTTCTTTTCTCTGGGGATAGACTTCGGAGATCTCACACGGTGTCACTTTTGTCAATTCCTCAGCACAACACTGTTGCTTACGAGCACTCGTTTAGGTTAAGGGCAATACGTTTGTGGAATGCTCTTCCTTGCGCTATTAGGGACTGCACATCCTTGTTCTATTTTAAGGAAAAGTTGAAATAGCATCTCCTCTCTTCCGCATAGTGGGTATCTTATAGTATGTATGTGTATCTATGTATTTATTGTATTCTTTTAATTTATTTTATAGTATGTGTAAGATGTATTGTGATTTATCTGATAGTATATTGACTTTATTTCTTTCTTTTAACTCTTAATTGTATACTGGGACTACCTCGACTCTATAAATATATTTTCCTATCCTCACAGGTTAGCTGTAAGAAATGTCTTTTTAGAAATAAGCTCACCTTTGCATATTGTTCGTTATATTTTTTCCATTGTGTTTTCTGTGCAATAAAGAATTATTATTTACATATTACCATTATTTCAAGTTCTATTCATAGTGGAACTAGTGTTGATAAAAATTATCATTAGTTCCATCATGGTACAAATCATGGTACGTACTAGTGTTAACGAAGCCAAAAGTCGGGTATTCTTATTTGTAAACTCATCAAGATTGGGCTAATTTATGTTGTTATCTTGAATCTTTTGATATGCCTCATTACAAGATTCAAGATTACTTAAATGCCTGGGGTGAATGGAACTACATAGAAATCGCAGTTAATAATTTAATAATTATTTATTCCTGCATAGTTTTGATAATAATTAATATTGTATAATTTATATTAGTTAAACACAACAAATATTTAAAAGAGACCAAAAAATCAGTCCCACGGAGTTGCTTCGCCCTTTTCCTCCCACAGTGGCCCAATAGAGAAGAGGTAAAAAATACATTTTATATGAAAATGTTATTCATATCTACAGCAAAAAAGAAATGTATTTTGACTTTGATTCCTCTTAAACGAAACAATATGGCGTTTTTAGTTTTTAAACTATTATAACTATTTTCTTTACTCAATTTAGTAAATAGTGAAACATGTGCCTTTTAGTTCGGTACGTTACGCTTACAATACAAACAGTAGAATCGGTACTTCGCCACCTGTAGCGTAAAGTGTGAGCGTGTGTGTGGAAGATACGCTGCAATCCACCCAGATTACCCGCGGCCGGTGTGGGGTTAACTCCGGTTTAAACCGGTTTTCCACCTTAACGTGCGGGTTGAGTAGGGTTAGCAGACGCTTTCTGTTCTGTGGTAGATGCTGCTAAAGTAGATATACTGAATTAGGGCGTTGTTGTTTATAATTATAATATAATCTTAGTTGTATCACTGATGTTGGTTTTCCATGATAATAAATAAATAAATAATTTTATAGACCAGATGTAAGACACTGAAAGAATGATAAATAATAAAAATAAAAAAAAATAGAGGATAATCGACAAAAATATTACACAAATCGAACTATGCCCATAGCAAGCTCAATAAGGCTTGTGTTATGGATACTAGAAGCGATATATTTAATAAAGATAAATACTTAGAAAACCTCCAAGACTAAGAAAAAATATTCATGCTCATCACATAATTATTTGCCCTTACCGGGATTCGAACCCAGGTCCGACAGCTTCGTAGACAGGGTCACTACCCGCTAGAATAATTTTACACTGACATACCAAATTATTTACGAGTTCTTTATATAAATTGTTCGTTAGATAGATACATTTGTTTGGTTCAAATTAAATATAACATAGTTCATATAATGAAAATAAACATTTGGAAAACAAGTAATTTGTTGCCAAAATAATAAACACTAAACGAAAAATATAGAAACATTATAGTGCAGACGATCTGTCGTAAACTTTGGTATTTTATGAAGAAGCTCATTCCTATGTATCCTTCTCCCGAACAAGCTGAAACTGCATTTGGCGATATTTTTGATAAGTTTCATAAAACATACTATGTTTTATGAAACTCTTGGGATCTCGATAATATTTTTACACTGAGACATAGCATAGCACTGGATTTTTAGGGTTCCGTAGCGATATGATTAAAAGAGGATCAGGATATCTTATCTCCCTGTACGTTTTGGTAGAAGAAGAAATAGGTACATTATTACATAAAAATCTTACATAAATAATTTGGGAAATAATAAATTACCGCACCGCACAATGGTATTCAAGTTTCTAGCAGGGGATTACGTTAGCAAAATATTGATACAAAGTTACTGATGCGGTCACTTTCAAACTCCATGTAACGTAACCAGGTGCATATAAAAGTTTGTATGTGGTATTGAAATAAATTTTGCCCCCCTCCTATTTATTAAACCATACAGTTCTCCATATTTTACCAGCATTATTTAATTAAACACCTTATAACTTTTTGGCTTGTGTTTAAACGATTACCAAATAGTTCGAAATGACTGCCAGAATGGGTAAATGATCACCAAATTGTGTTTGGAAAATGATCACCAAACTTCATTTAATGTTTTGTGTACTTAAGTTTATGTTTTAAGTATTTTTTGTTGTTCGTACATGTTCAACACAACACGAAAGATAAAGGGGGCTTCGCTTCTCTCACCCCTTTACCCTTCACCTAAGCTACCGCAGTATTTTGCCCTGATATTTTCTGCAACTTTTGGTGATCATTTATCCATTTTGGTAAGAAAAAATATTATGGTCGCGCAATTGGTTTGATATCAGTTTCGCAATCTTACGAGGTTCTGGGTTCGAAACCACGTTTAGACTTAACAATATTATGTTTTTGTTTATTTTTTATATTTCGTACGATGGTACGAAACCCTTCGTGTGTGAATCGAGCCGCACTTGACCGATTATTAAGGTAAGAAACTTTAAAAAGAGCGAATAAAAAAAAGGAAAGAATGAACATGAACAGCGGGATCACCTGAAATGAGCGGTAAAACCACTGAAATGCCCAACAAAATTACTAAATTGCGTGATCAAATTACTGAAAAGTAAAGATAGCGCGGTTGAATATTCACATATATCTTAAGAACAACAAAATCCAACGCTCGTTTAGGTTTTCGATGGCTGTTTTTTGTTTATCGTTTAACTGTGAGTTTTTAAGCATACATTTACAAATAATTATTTAGATATGACGAGGAATTTCGTATATTCTCAAGACTTAAGCAAGGTAAGCACACCAAACCGAGATACCTTCATATTTCCATAAAGTGTCGATGGGCTAGCCCCTGTCTCGCAAAATGGACAATTGCAGGGATGCTCATACGATCGCCAGCTATATACCTATTGTAGTATTCAGTCCCACATAAAAAGGTAACAAATCAAAGATTTGCGGCAAAATTTGACGATCACTTAGACAACGCCACCTATTAGCAGAGACAAGACTTAGACAACGCCACCTATTAGCAGAGACAAGACTTTTTTTTTCGACAGACCCCTCTGTTACCACCGGCGTTAGCTAACGCCACTTTCCCGTTATAGGTTTTAAATTTTATTACCATGGCATAGGGTTCAAAATCGCGATCCGTCCCAACTGCCCTCGGTTTTTGAGTAGTAAGACTTACCTTTGCTTACTTGGATATGTATGTTACAAGAAGTAGCGCTTCAGTTAAGGTGATACGAAAAAAAAATGGGTTTTTTTCGAATCCATTTACTCCACCATGAAGTCATCTACAGATTTGATTTTTGGGTTAACATTTATTGAGTATTTGATTAAAATTTTGGGTTGGTTTTTAAACCGATATAGCTTTTTTTGAATAAAGTGATATGCTTAATGGATAGCTGGCACTCGCTTTTTATACCAAAGTGCTTTTCTTTTTGCGCGGAAATGCATAGTTTTTCTGGAAATCCACATTGAAGTTTGGTGAACGAAACGCATTTTACTACGAAAATCGGCGAAAGGAAACGCAAAAGTACCATTCACAGACAAAAATAGTACAATTCACAGACAAAATTATGACGTTTTGTCTGTGGTATTGACATTAATGTTCGTCTGTGGTCGAAAAATGATGCATCTTCATTCCGTTTCTCTCGAGGCGACAAGTTTTGCGGTCAAAGAAAGATGCGTTTGACGAACTGTTGAACGCAATTAGATATGTCTATAAAATTGAATAGAGGAGCGAGGCGACCCCATCTAGTTTCACTAAACCGAAATGTTTGTTTTAGGTCACTTTCTGTATAAATACTAAAGATAGGTTGTGTTAGGTCACAACGTTATGAACGACCCGGAGCCGAGTGAAGCGGAGCGGAGCGAGGCGACCCCATCTAGTTTCACTAAAACGAAATGTTTGTTTTAGGTCACTTTCTGTGTAAATACTAAAGATAGGTTGTGTTAGGTCACAACGTTATGAACGACCCGGAGCCGAGTGAAGCGGAGCGGAGCGAGGCGACCCCATCTAGTTTCACTAAACCGAAATGTTTGTTTTAGGTCACTTCCTGTGTAAATACTAAGGATAGGTCTATAAAATTGAATAGATTGGTGTCATAAATATGGTGTTTTTCTTCATTTTCCTATCAAATCAGATGAATCTAACCTCAAAACTTAAAAAAATCATATCTCAAAAGTATACATCTCCGCACTTTAAAAACTATATGGGGGGGGGGGGTAGGGGGGGTCATAGTTGTTTATCTATCTAAGTATAATATTTATCTATATAAGTATGTGTATCGTTGTCTAGTACCCAAGATACAGGGAATCCTAGTTTGGGGCTAGATCAATGTGTGTAAATAGTGTCAAAGGTATTATTATTATTATTATTCTATGAAAATTACGCGGATGATATGCAGTGCCAAGCGTCGTCATCAAAATAGCATTTCATCATGCTCAGCCCACATCAACCCACCGCTGGGCACAGGCCTCTTCTCTATAGCGCCAACCCCTACCGTCCTGTGCCTTCCGCATCCATTGAGATCCTGCCGACTTTAGTATACCGTGAGACCATCGGGCAGGTGGTCTGCCCACTGGCCTTGTTGCTCCCCTTTAAGCAGCATTTGTGAATATTTAATTTAAAAGTGCATTAAAACCATGTGTAACTGGCTAAAAGTAGGTACAGCTGTTTTTTGCCAGCCCATATGGGAAAAGGCGTGACGCTGTATTTAAAAGAACACAGAATCCTTGAACATGCCTTGGAACGACAACCCACAATGTGTTGGTTGTTACACTGAACATTCCAAGAGACTGGTAAAGTAAGGGATGCCGCCCGACGGCAGTGATTCGCCGACAAATGGGGAATTTTCCCATACACGAGGGGAAGTCGGAATTAAATTACCTACCTACACAAACAAATACTTTTACACGCCTTCGAGGGTGCATGTGTGTGTTATAAATACCTTTATGGAGCTGTTGCGACTGTGACTAATATATGTTTTCGTTAATTCTATCAATGTTAATTAATGATGCCTTGATTCTGAAACAAATCTGCAAATCCGGGTGCAAACATAAACTTGGTGTTTATGTTTGCACCCGGAACAGATTCTACTTAAATCATATCTGTTTAGACATGACTTTTTATATTTTATGGATTCCTATTATTATTTTGTGTAACATTGTTTGCTGAGGCGAGGTATTTCATATCTCCGAAAAGCTAATTCTTATTCACTGTAGTCTAGCAGCCAAGACCACTACCTATAATTTTACCAACCAAATACACATGACGTCCCCAATAAAAGCGCTTCGGTAATGCAGCTCTGTACAATTCTCTAAAGCGGAATTCGTCCAATCAGTAAGCAGCTTTAGATTACTTCAAACGGTTTCTTCTGTAACGCTTCCAAAGGAGATATTGCGAGCTTACGTATAAAGACATTTTTGTTTATATTCAATAAGGCTTTTCATTAAGCCTGGCTTTTCCTTTTATGTTAGTTGTAACGTTATCGCAAGCAAAACATGCTCTTCGAATCAATCAAATCGAATTTGGAAATGTGATATTTGCTTTCCAAGATTCTTTTTTTTTGCTTCCAAGAATTCTCCGGGGAATGTTTCTATTGGGCTTACTGAGTAAAAATTTCTATCCAAAAAATATGTTTTTATCCCAATATAACTAAATGTTCACCAACATTTTACATTCTGTATTATAATAAAATACACGGGGTCGCCTCGCTCCACTCCGCTTCGCTTCGGCTCCATGTTGTATAACCACAGATGAAATATTCGGTCAGAAAGTGACCTACAGCATCAAATAAAGTTTGGAGAAACAAAATTGGGGCACTAATTTTGGTGGACATTTAATATATTTAGGAGTCAAAATGTATATTGGCAAATAATATATTTGTGGCCTTTCTATTGTTATTATAAGGCCATCCGTCTTAAAGTAAAGCTTCTATATGGTACTGCCGGCAGCAGGAACCCTTGGCTCAGGAAGTAATGGAACGCAGTTGGCGATGGCAGGATAACATCTGCAGCCCACATCGCAAAGGATTGGCGACCAAAGCACAAATTTTCCATTTAATGAAAATCCTTTTTCCATTCAATGGAAGAGGACAGGGTTCTGACAGAAGCCTTGGTTATAGGGAATACAGTGGTTGGAGCCCAAAGTTATGCCCATAGACAGAGTAAAAAAAAAAATGGCCAAGTGCGAGTCGGACTTGCAAAAATAGCATTTTGTGAAGAAATATATTAATCTCGTTTCGTGCAAAATTATCATGTTTCTAGGTCATCTGGAAGTATCCTACAGGTTTTGATTCCCTTGCGAGTAGTAAATTTAGCAAAGCAGAATGAACAGCCGTAACTTTTGATTGAATTGATCTGAAAGTTCGTTTTTTTTACAACTTTGAGGGACTATAAACTTGAGTAAATAGTATTTTTTTCAACTTGATAACTTTAGGCTTTTCTTAGAAAAAAGTTGGATCGATGGACAGCGGGACAACGAAGTGATCCTTTACAGGTTCATTTTTAGGGTTCCGTAGAGAAACAAGGAACCCTTATAGTTTTGTCAAGTCTGTCTGTCTGTCCGTCCGTCCGTCCGTATGTCACAGCAACTTTATGCAGAAACTATTAGGACTACACAGTTAAAACTTGGTATGTAGATGTATTCTGTGAACCACATTACGATTTTTACACAAAAATTTAAAAATTTAAATAAACATATTTTTTTTCATCAAAACTATATGTGTCTACAGATATATAAAACCATTTTTCCTCAAAGTAAATCATTAAAAAGACAGACCCTTCCAAAGTGGAAAAATGTGTGTGCATGTGTCCACTAACTTTTAAAGTTCTTACTTTCCGCGAAAAATCTACAAAAAATATGTGCTGTGTATCTTAATACACAATTTCAACGCAAATTGGTTTCAACAAAATAAAATAAGCAGTTTTTAAGATATAAAACATTTATTAAAAACAGCAAAGATAACTTTGTCATTCATAAAAACACTGTGAAAAACAAAGTTACAACACAAAAATCCAGTCACATAATTACTTGCTACAACGGAACCCTTCATGGGCGAGTCCGACTCGCACTTGGCCACTTTATTTCTTTTGAGTTACGGAAACCGAAAAATGAAGGCTTATATCGGCCAAGACACCACGTCATGAAGGGACCAAAAAACAGCAACAGCATGAAGAAGAGGACCTGTCCCACCTGGAGAAAAAACGAGGGTGATATGTGGAGAACTGAACGGAGGTCGGAAGAAGATTTTTATTATCAACTATATCGAAGGCTAGCACCATGTCACGCAAAATGGAGCATTGTCAACCTGGCTTATCATTTTTTTTTGATGGAGGGGAAAAATATGGAATTACCCATGGCCAGGAGTCAGACCTCCGTAGATGCTGAAGGCTTTCTACCTGCAATTTGCCCTTTTGGGCGCCTAGCTTATCAAGGGCACCACTTTTCCTCTTATACCTACGTATGGGGCAAGGCAATAATTGTAAAATCAAATAAGCCGACTGAATGTCCATTTTAATACCACATACAAACTTATGAATGCACCTTTGTACATAGAGTATGAAAGTAGCTATATTTGCACCAATGAACTATATTTTGCGGTTTGAAATCCAACATATAAGTTATATATGTCGCAGTTGGTTGGTCTTAACTAACTCTCTAGACCGGTAATTAAATGCCGACGTTTAACCAAGTCACTAGCATTTTGATTTAAATGAAGCATAGTCGAAAACGTTTAACAATCTGTCTAACCGAAAGCCGGCGTGTTGGAAAACAAGATAGCGTCACGACAACAGCTGATTTGCACAGCATATATCACGGTAGCTTAGGTGAAGGGTAAAGGGGGTGAGCGAAGCGAAGCCCCCTTTATCCTTCGTGTTAGGTTGAACATGTAAGAACAACAATAATACTTAAACATAACCTTAGCTACACATAAAAAAATATTTATATTGTATATTTCTTGTTACCTAGGAACGTTTACAAAATCGTTAAACGTTTCGTTCACTCACTTGTCTGACGGAATTTTAGTGACTTGGTTAAACGTCGGTATTTAATTAACGGTCTAGAGAGTTATTTAAGTGTCTGTTTTAACCAACTAACTGCGACGTATCTATAGCCTGTGTCACTTCCACAACTGAGAGAAATCCAACGACACCTCATTTATTAAAATCCGTCGAGCAGTTTGGGCTGTACCGCGTGCTAACGAAATGGTCATACCTACATACAAACAAACATACATACAAACGTTCTAAAAACATGACCCCCTGCTTCTTATGCAGACGGGTAAAAAGGCGTTATGGTTGTCAACAACCTAACATCGATTTCTTAATTGTTTCCATGAATCGCGACAGAATCTACAGTTTCTCAAAGCTGTCACTAACAAAACACTAATTCGAACACGATACAAAGTTCGCACCCATTACCGTAGCATTTAAACATATTGCATTTGAGCTCGTCCTATACAACACCAGACAGTCTTTATGCAACGGGGAGATAGAGATGATAATTGTGCGCAAAAAGTGTAGGTTACCCTGTTCGCGAGAATAACCGCCCATTTAGTCGGAAAAGCGAGGGTACCTCTATAAATCAAGCCGGCAGACATTGTCTAGAGGATTTGTCAGCGGGACGCCATTTTCGAGCAGAGCTCGTGATTTCGCGCCAATCCAGCTCATTACAAACTGTTCTGTTTAATACAGAGCAGAGGCTCTCAAATGATAAAGATTAGTTTTAATGAATTAGATTGCTATAGGGAAATATGAAACTGCACATCAAAAATACAGATTTGCACAGCAAATATCAGGGAAAAATGTTGCGGTAGCTTAAGTGAAGGGTAAAGATGGTGAGCGAAGCGAAGCCCCCTTTATCCTTCGTGTTAGATTGAACATGTAAGAACAACAAAAAATACTAAAAACATAAAATATTTAAAACATAAAAATTTTTTGTTGATCCTTTTTTGCCGTGCAAATCAGTATTTTTGATGTGCGATTAAATACTAGCCATTGTTATACAAGTAAGGTAAGTCGTCAATTTCTACCGAGATATTTAACCCACGAGCCAGAGAAGTGAGCGATTGATAAGTGATCAATCGCTCCCTTCTCTCGCTCGTAACACTAGAGTGTAATACTCTACTTTTCATTACCATTACATGAGGTTATCTTTTTTATCGTTAACAATAAATATATTTCCAGTAACGTTTTCAACAAGATTTGCGTGGCGCCATTTTTTTTCATGCGATTTTTTGCTGACCAGTTGGTATTTAAAAGAAAACCAATTTAGGGTGTCACTTAAATGGTGTTGGCTCAAATATGAGGTCTTATCCGAAATAAACAAAGAGGCCTTGTTCGATTTTAAAATTTACTAGGATGGAAAATCACATTAACCTCCCGTATATCAAGTTTAATACAATTTGTTAAAAATATGTTTCGTATACCTTAACGACTATAGCATGTAAAAGAGTCATCACATTTTTGGAACTAAATGCTTACCGTGTTACGCTTTTAAACAATCTTATTTATTTGTAGGTTGCCATTTCATAGTTAAAGGAAACGATAAATAAAAATATTATGAAAGTTATACTTTCAAGCGTACCAACCTAAATTCTATGCCAATAAAACTCCAAATCCCCTTATGGATTTAAATGGATTTAAAAAAGTCAAAATTTGAAAAATCTATTTTCAGTGTTCAATTGAATTCATTCATGGGGCTCCCATAGCCCCCTTAAATATTTGTTTTTTAGTATTTGTTGTTATAACGGCAACAGAATTACATCACCTGTGAAAATTAAATCTGTCTAACCATCACGGTTCCTGAGGTATAGCCTGGTGACAGACGGACGGATGAACGGACGGGCGGACAGACTGACGGAAAGCGGTGGCTTAGTGATAGGGTCCCGTTTGGCATACTTCGGTTACGGAACCCTAAAAACGACAAAAAACAAAAAATAGACCTTTACTAAAATATTTCTTTCAACATCTAACCAACCAAAATATTTAAGGATACCTCAATGCAAGAAACTTGAATACAATTGTGCGGTGAGATACGGGGCCCTGCGTGCGCGAGGCCGGATCGCACATGACCGTTTATTAATTTACAATGCTTTTGAGTATTCAATAACTAGTTAAACATGTGCAGAATTTTCACTCTGCCACCCCGTACGTAACAATGAGTCACTATGGTATGTATTTTATTTTTGAATTAGTGCATCTACAAAGTGAATGTGACGAAAAAATATACCTAAAAGGAAAGTGACAGCATCAATTATTCCCACATAAAAAAGGAAAGAGAGTGCAAACTATGTTTTCGAATCAAACTAAATTAACGTAGAGCCAAACCAAATAAAAATTGGTTAAATGACCACGCTATTTTGTCAAAAATATTTTCAAGGAGAGTTTAAGAATACGTAATATTCACATTTTCAATGCAATTTCTCAATGAATTTTTTGAGGTGTTCAGAATAACAGGAAAAATTAAAACAATTTAGAAGTATTTTCTTAATTAAATTCTATTGAGGAAATTTCAAATAATTGCATTTTTCTTGAGTGAAAATCTTAATCAAATACTCAATAAACTTTAATGCAAACATCACATCTGTAGATGACTTAATAGTGGAGTAAACGGATTGAAAAAAATACATTTTTTTTCGTATCAAAGTCCAAGTCAAAAGTAAAATTTATTTATTACTGTAAATATTTACATAAACTAAGCAAACGTCATTTTTTGCCGCTTTACTACATTGGACCACTGTGGGAGAAGATGGGCGTAGAAACTACCGTTGATTTTTGGATCTCTCTAAAAAATTATAACATATACAATTATTACAATATTAATTATTATAATTAATAAGCAGGAACAACAAAATTATTAAAAGCAAGGACTGTGTTTAACTAGATTAATTCTCCCCATTCAGTCCCATTATTTAAGTATGTATTCTTGAACACTGTAATATCCCCTTTTTTGCCAAAGTTGCTTTAACATGCTTTTTAAATTTATTTATTCATTTATTTCCCAACAATACCTATCATTACAGGATATCCTAATGCGATAGGTATATAAAATCTTATAACTTACAAAATGCAACAAACAAAATACCTTATTTAAACCTATCTTCTCTGTAACACAGCACAAATAGACACATTTGTGTGAATTCAGACAGAGTAGAACCAAACACATCAATTTCCTCCGCCAATACATTAATAATGCGGATGGTTCTGGTGAGCGGTGCGCGGGCAAGCAGACACGTGCGCGCGCGCGGCACCTGCAGCAGCGGTGGCGGCCGGCGACGACTTACATACCCGTCTGGCACACACAGGCACAGCTCGGCCAGGACCACGGGGTTAAACATCCTCCCCACCAACACCTTATACACATAGGTCGCTAACGCCATATCCCTTCTAACCCTAAGTTCGTTATATCCTAACATACCTAGTAAAAACAGTGTTGGATAATTTAACGGGTAGAAAGGATACACCCCAAACTGCCGCCAATATAAATATCTTATAAATTTATTTTGGATGCGTTCCAACATGAGACAATATTTCCTCTCATGCGGTGTCCATATGATTGCGTTCGATTCAAGGTGTGACCTAACAAGAGTATTGTACAAAGTTTTTATCGCGGTTATGCCCTTGAAGGTGCACCCCATACGCAAGACAAGACCAAAATTCCTATATGATTTTTTACATATTCCTTCAATATGTACCCGGTATTTCAGGTCAGATGTCAACACAACTCCTAAGTCCTTGACTTCATTAAGTCGCTGGATTTTGCTGCCACCCACTATATAACTACCCAATACTGGACATATCTTGCGAGTAAAACTAATATTTGCACATTTGGATATATTGAACTCCAGCTTGTTAGTTTCGCTCCATTGCACAATACCATCAATGTCCTCTAGAAGTTTCTCACAATCCAGAGTACCACTTATTGTCCGCGAAAGTTTCAAATCATCTGCGAACATTAAGCAGTCTGAATTCTTCACGTGGTTAGGGAGGTCATTAATCATTATTGTAAATTTCAATGGCCCTAAAGTACTTCCCTGACTTACCCCGGACCTAGTAAAACATGGTTATGACCGATATCCATTGTACTCCACGTACTGTGATCTATCGCTCATGTAGCTAATAAAAAACCTAAGAAGTTTGGGAGTACATCCCACATTCGCTAGCTTCATAAGAAGCACATCATTGTCCACTAAATCAAATGCCTTCCTATAATCAAAATAGGCGGCGTCTACCTGCCCTCCACCATCCACCACGGGGATAACATGGGACATAAAATTAAGCAGATTGCTCCCCGTACTTCGAGTTTCCCTAAACCCGTGTTGGGCATCTGATAGTTGCGGCTCCACCTGCGCCAATACTATCTTTTGGATAGCCGACTCTATTACTTTAGCCATCGTACAAAGTAGCGCTACAGGTCGATATCCCTCTACACTTGGACCTGCCTTACTTTTTGGTACAGGTATAACCCTCGTCATCTTCCATCGGTCCGGGAAAATCGCCTGTGATAAGCACAGATTATTGCTCAAATGGCAATTTCAAAATCATCAGAGGTATCTCATTTTAGTAAAGAATGCACTGACCTTTTAAAGAATTTCTAACTTTCGCGAGTCTTAAACGGGGCGCAACTAGTCTGTGATTATTTTTTCGGTTAACATTACAGCTATCGCTATGTTTGGAAAAAATATTGTAATGTTCTTGCGTTATATTTTCGAAAATAAATTGACTAGCTACAGTTAGTATGTTAATTTCTTTGAAAAGCTCTCTTAAGGAGTATGTTCGTTTTAAATTTATAAATTTCTCGAATAGCTCTTTTCTGTAAAATAAAAATAGTTTGCATATCCACTGCTTTCTCCCCACAACAAGATACCATAGGACATGACACTATGAAGGTAACTTAAATATACTAGCCTAGATATAGCCACGTCCGTGTTTTATCTGATGTTTCTAATAGTGTAAGCCGTAGTACTTAATTTACTAGCTATTTATCTATGTGGGGTCCCCACTGCAATTTATTATCATTTTATTTATTATTATTTTATTATAATAAATGGTTATTCCAAAAAACTTCGTATCATTTACTAATTCTAACATGTTTTGCTGTCTAACATTAACCTGTTCTCAACTTGCCTGACATATGGAAGTGAGAATTTGTTACCAATTCAAGTTTAAAGAAATCATTAACATCATCAAAATCTTCTTTTTGTCTTTTAATTTTGAAGACCAGTGAAGTATCATCAGCAAACAACACGATGTGGTCCAATGTAGAGATGAGGCAAAAATGACGTTTGCTAAGTATATGTAAATATCTACAGTAATAAAGAACTTTGACTTTGACTTTGACTGTGCCAGCCAATTTCTTTACCATGAAAGGCAGATCACCGTAACGAAAGTTTGTTCGTTTGTTCGTTCGTATCACCTTAACGAACATCCGTCAGTTTGAGAAGCACTGGTCGCGAATATTGCGCGGATTTGCCGCGTAAGCAAATGATTATACAGATGAATTTTAATTTCATCGCTTGCGTTGTGTTGCCAGTATCTGCTATTCTTTAGGCTTCAAAGACAATGTTGATGTAATAAAGATATTTGAATTTGGGTTAACTTTCACTTTGATGATAACTATGATGCAGATCTCTCTTTTCAACCGACTTCAAGAAGGATGAGATTCTCGATTTCATTTTTTTTTTTGTACGTTCGTCGCGAGATCATTCCGTCAATTATGGATCGATTATGTTGATTCTTAATTTGATGGATAGGCCATACTTTGGAGGATCATACAATTTGATTGAGCGCTTTTACAAAAAAACAACAAAAACAAGAAATATATTCACAGATGACGTTTTGATTTGAGGTTCCGTGCAGCAAAAGTTTTGATGAGAACCTTTTATGTCTAGAGACCTCATTCGCATGCCGACAGGGAGAAAAAAAAATGGGTTTGTACTTGAAGTCGGTTTTTTAAGTTTTTAACTTGGTGAATTATTTTTGACTTTTTTGTTTCTATTTAGATGTCTCCTTACATTATATGCCAATCTTTTTTCGATGACAAGCTTTTGCTAGTAATTTTTACAAAGGTTCTGGCAGAATATCAGCATTGCAGATCATCTGCAACATTTTGCTGAGCCAGGCCTTTTATCTTGTTGCAATGCATGATTTTGATGGATACGTATTACGTAGTAATATCGAGGTAGAGAAGACCTTAGTACATAAGGCTAATGTACGGAATCGCGAAAAAAACGCCGAATGTTTGTTTACCCGAAAGTGTGAAATCCCGAAAGTACAAAATACCGATAGTACACATTTTTAAGTATTTTTTTGTTCTTGCATGTTCAACCTAATAAGAAGGATAAAGGGGGATTTGGTACACTTACACTTTACCCTTCACTTAAGTTACCGCAGTTTTTTCTCTGACATCAAAAATACTGATTTGCACAGCAAATATCAGGGAAAACACTGCGGCAGCTGAGGTGTTATTTTGAACATGTAAGGAAAACAAAAAGTACCTAAAATTTAGTAATTTCGGGATTTCGTACTTTCGGGATTTCATATTTTCGGTCATTTGGACATCGGCATTTTGAGTTTCGGGATTTCGGACTTCGAGATATACAACTTTAGGTTTTTTAATTTCGATGTTTTAGTCGTAGGGATTTCAATCGTAGGTTATATGAACTTTTGGAATTATAATATGTACCCATTTTATTTATGTGTTATAATATAATAAGATTGTTTAAATAAATAAATTGTCTCTGTATTTTGTGTCTAATGTTAATGTGTGTGTGGTAAAAAGAAATAAAATGATTATATATTTATCTGTCTGGTGTGATCTGACTACCGCTTCAACCGGTCTTTCTGCTTGTAATATAACAAGCGAAAAAATGGTTTATCTATATAGATATCTATTTAGGTGCTACGAAAATAAAATGGGGTTTTTTTCGAATCCATTTACTCCACCATGAAGTCATCTACAGATTTGATTTTTGGGTAAACGTTTATTGAGTATTTGATTAAGATTTTCACCAAAACAAAAACGCGATTGGATGAAATTTTCTCGATAGAATTTAATTACGAAAACACCTCTAAATTATATTATTTTTTCCTGTAATTCTGAAATCCTAACTAATTTCATTGTGGAACTGCGTTCAAAATGTAGATATTATGTATTCGCAAAATCTCCTGAAAAAACATTTTAACAAAATAGAGTAGTTTATTTTTAAACAATTATTCTGTTGTTTAGCGCTACGGTTTTTCATTTTTTTCCGATTCCGTCCCTCTCACACTGCGGGTCTTTCCGCCTGGAGTAACGGGGACCTTTGCACGGACGAGGTATCGCCTTAACTATAAGTCTATGTTCAGTACCTACATGTTCAGTATGAAGAGCCATGTTATTTTTTTATGTTACTGTTACCCTAAGATTGTCAAACCGTAAGTTTATAATCCAACGTTTTTTTTTGTTAGCTTAAAAACTATCGATAAATTGTAAGCTGTACCGTACTGGTTACGATATGACGCGTTAGTTCATAATAAACCGTTAAATTGTGAACTGGTTTTAACTTGAATTGCAAACGAAATACCAGGGAAAACACTGCGGTAGCATAGCTAGGGGGCGAGCGCAGCGAAGCCCCCGATTAGTCTTTATGTTAAGTTGACATGTAAGAACAAAAGAAACGTAAATTTAAACCCTGTCGGTCTAGTTTATAATTTTTTGATAGTTTACAAACTAACACGTTAGTTTATAAACTTATGGTTTTGACAATCTTACGATGACATAACCATTTCAAAAAATATTGGTCGTGTTTTATAATAATAATAATAATAATAATAATAATAATAATACCTTGGACACTATTTACACACATTGATCTAGTCCCAAACTAGGATTCCCTGTATCTTGGGTACTTGACAACAATACACATACTTATATAGATAAATATTATACTTAGATAGATAAACAACCATGACTAGGGTACAAACATCCGTCCTCATCAAACAAATATTTGCCCCCACCGGGACTCGAACCCGGTAATAATATACAATAGTCCCATTATCAATTATAGAATGGATTCAAAGGATATATCAAACCAGAAACAACTCAGATTTAGGATTGTTTTGGACGCCTCTGGAATTGGTCTCAGTGTTGTGTGGAGTTGGCAAAATCTTTAAGCTGAACTTTGAGCTTCTGTTGCGATTGTTAAATCTGACAGCTGTCATGATGGACCATTTGCTGCTGTCTGAAATTCCGGATAATTCTTGTATCCCACCACCCTACGCGCTCTGCCTGGGTGGTGCTAACGAGGAACAAATTATTCTCAAGAGAGAGAGTCTTTGGAATCTTTAATACACTTGACCTGGCAAAATTAACCCCAAAAGGTTTCCATTAATCCTTTTGCTTCTCTGCTGGCCGGAAAAGAAAAAATAATGACAAAATAATTAAGGCAAATTTTATGTTTTTTGCCCATAAATGCCCACAATAGAATCTACAGCACGTCTGTCATAAAAGTTAATTTTTAGGATTTACGCGAGGTTAAGAATTAAAAAAAAACATAAATGTTGTTCCTGTGACGATGGTCTTACCCCCGATCATGCAAGTATTAGGCGATACTTAATTTACAGTAACGAGTTAGTATTGCCAAAATGGGCTTACACGTGAATAGGTGACAGAAAAGGCGGAAAGACCGTTTTTCAAACTAGCCTTGTCCTTGTCATTGAAGAACAAATAAGAGACAGAGAAAGCTTTGTTAGCTCGATGTCCTGAATATAGTACAGTTCGCGCCAATATACGCTTAGCGAAAGAGCAACACGAATAAAGGAACTAATAAAAAAAAACTAAAAAAAGTCAAGTGCAAGTCTAACTCGCGCACGAAGTGTTCCGTACCACCGTACAATGTTAGGGATGGTGTGGAGTGAATAGTTTGGATTTTATATAGCAAAATGTTGTTTACAAAGTTATTGCTGCGGCTATTTTCACACTCCATGTACGTAACCAGGTGCATTCATAAGTTTGTTTGTGGTATTGAAAGAATTGTTGTATGGGAGCCCCCTTAAATATTTATTCTATTCTGTTTTTTAGGGTTCCGTACCCAACGGGTAAGAACGGAACCCTATTACTAAGACTTCGCTGTCCGTCCGTCCGTCCGTCCGTCCGTCTGTCACCAGGCTGTATCTCAAGAACCTAGCTAGCTAGAGAGTTGAAATTTTCACAGATTATGTATTTCTGTTGCCGCTATAACAACAAATACTAAAAAACAGGATAAAAGAAATATTTAAGGGGGCTCCCATACAACAATTCTTTCAATACCACATACAAACTTATGGATGCACCTGGTTACGTACATGGAGTATGAAAGTAACCGCACCAATAACTTTGTAAACAATATTTTGCTGTGTAAAATCCAAACTATTCACTCCACACCATCGCTTCCATTGAACGGTGGTAAGGAACCCTTCGTGCGCGATTTAGACTCGCACTGGACCGGTTTTTTTTAGTATTTTTTATTACAGCGGCAGCAGAAATACAACATCTGTGAAAAAATCATCCGTCTAACTATCGCGGTTCATGAGATACAGGCTGGTGACAGACGGACGGACCGACGGACGGATAGCGGAGGCTTATTAATAGATTCCCGTTTGGCACCCCTCGGGTACGGAACCCTTAAAAGGTGTAGAAAATAGGCTAAATATGTACCCATGTACCTACCTAATATCAGGTCACGACACGTTTCTTTGGGTCTGTGCGAGGGGCTCTTAGGTCTATCTCCCTACACATTACCCAATGCGAGAAAGAGAGGACCTAGCTTGCTCAGAGCCAAAGAAACTTAGCGCCCACACTAGGATACCCTATGTCGTGGGAACCAGAAACCGCTGTTTCGTCGCTACGACATACACATATAAACATCAAAGACCTTTGTTGGCGAGCTTGTGATCTCTCGCATGGTAGGCAGATAATAATAATAATAATACCTTGGACACTATTTACACATATTGATCTAGCCCCAAACTAGGATTCCCTGTATATTGGGTACTAGACAACGATACACATATTTATATAGATAAATATTATATAGATAAACGACCATGACTAGGGTGCTAACATCGGTTCTCATCAAACAATATACGCACCCACCGGGACTCGAACCCGGGACCCTTGGCTTCGTAGACAGGGTCACTGCCGACTCGGCCATTCAGCAGCCTTATGGCGTAACTCTCTGAAGTTCATAGCGTGTGTCTGTGGTTCATCTCATGCTCATACAATTTCATCGATTGCGGGGTATCACCGAAGGCTTCTAGGCTTCATTCAATTAGCTTGGGTTTGGCCTCCATTATGATGCTACTTGCGTGATACCAATTTGACAGATGAAGCTGGTGCAAGGTGGCAAACGAAAAAGTCTATATGAAGTTCATAGCTCAGACGACTTACGCCATAAGGCTGCTGGTCGTCGAACCCACAGAGGTCATCAGAAGTCAGAGGTTTATAACAACTTATAACCTGTATACTTGTCCTTTCTCTCCCTCGGGCCAAAACTTTTATCTCAAAATACATAACTCAGTAAATAGCATTAAAATAAGGTATTTCCAAATGGCCAAGACACTGAAGTATGAATCATCTTTCCCTCAGGATGGACTGCGATGATGTCTCTTCGGGTTTTTCTCTTGAGATTCACGAACACAACTAATATGTCAAAAAAAACTATGCTCTGTATTTTTTTATCTCGGGCTCGTGAATAATAGAGGCTTCAGGGCGATGGAAGGTTGTGCAAAGAATTTTAAGTGTAATTCGAAAAAAGACCCACATATAGTGTGTCCCATAAATTGTGGATTACCCTGCACCTATTGATGGTCTGATTGGAACAACATTCACTATTAAAACCGATGTGTTCAGAGAAACACTGTTTTTACTCCTCCTTACAAACCGAATAACTGCCCGGCTAATAATTAAACAAGTCATAAACTTAAAAAAACCGGCTTAAACTTGTTTAAGCCCAAATTTTTCTTTCCCCGATGCGATGCGAATGACGTGTCTATATGAAAAGTCCTCATCAAATTTTTGCTGCACGGAACACAAACCAAAGCGCCATCTGTGTATATATTTTTTGTATTTGTTGTTTTTTCCGCCCTGCATCAATTTTGATAATGACCTACCAATCAAAACAAGAATCATTAAAATCGGTTCATAATTGAAAATAAAGGATTATCAAAATTAACGTTGCTCTGATCAAATCAGATTCATAGTGAAAGTTGCTCAGAATGATGAGGCCTATCAACGGCGGCTCAGAATGATGAGGCCTATCCATTGTTTACGGGACACCCTGTATGTATTTAAAAACTAAACGTTGGTCAACTTTGCCTCTGCCTCTCGGTATGGAAAAATGTGGTGACGCTGAATTTTTTTAGGTTTGTTTGTTATAATTTTACTGTTGTTTTTTCAATTTTCCAATAGTCTCTTGGTTCCTGATAGTGTGTTTCGTGCAGATTTAAAGAGATCAAACTGTGACATATAAAGTTCAACCTAATACGAAGGATAAAGGGGGCTTCGTTTCGCACATTCCCTTTATCATTCGTTATTAAGTCGTTGGCTACCATTCAGTAAAACACTGAAGGGTGCCGTTCAATTTAATGGCTAGGCTGTTAATTGCACGGCTGATTAAGCTAGTTGGCTGCGAAATATTAACAATCAAAAGTTATTTGTAAGTACTATATGGAATGGCAGAGGCACCCATATTTGTTAAACACACACAGGACTAATATTTGAGAGAAAAAATACGACTGTTTTTAAAATCTTTAAACTTTAAGGGCCACTACGATACAATAAATAAAAAAAATAACTCATCCAAAGAGCCTAAATTCATCGAAAAATACAAAAATAATGCAACATAATAGTAGTTTATGTGACTGTTACATAATGCCTAATTATGTACAGTTACATACACTAGTTTATCTACACACATATCATAAGCTCTCTTTGATGTGTTCAGTGGCTCTGCAGTTGTTTAGCTTGTTCTGTAGTACCAACTTCACGCAGGCGGGCGACGGCGTTCTAAATTTGAATGTCAGTACCAACTTCACAGACAAACTAGGGGCGGCACGCAGTCGGGCGTTGGCGTTCGAAATTTGAATGTCATAATATGTAGAAAAACTACACATTGTGGTCATAATGTGTAATTTTTCAGATAAGAAATGAGTTTTTACCAAGTAGTTTAACATTATGCTGATCGTAACGTGCGGTTTTTGTACGCAGTAAAGAGGGTTTATGATACGTGTGTAGATAAAATGGGATAGATGCACTGAATAGGGATATTACTGTTATTACGCCTACTTGCAGCCACTACGTCGTATTAACTCACGTCTATCGTCATAAAAATGGCAAAGAGCAAGTCCAAATTGCAGAATGTGAGTTCCGTCGTAATCTTAATATAATTTTCTGAACTCAGCGGATGTTATGACACAATTTTGCGTATCGCGATGGGCTAGACATAAATACACATTTAAATACAGGCATACTACATTGCTCATTTTAATACATACATTGCTTCTGGCCCCACACTAGGATACCCTGTATCGTGGGAACCACAAACAGCAACGTCACACACATATAAATATCCAAGACTTGGGGGTTGTTTTTTTAACCCCCAGCTGGGGATCGAACCCGGGACCTCTCGCATGGTGGACAGAGCCACAACCGCTGCACCACAGAGGTCGTCTTACCCGTATTACCAAAGAAAATGGAGGATTGAATCCAGCGTAGGTGAAAATGTGCTTGTACTACGACGAATGGGAAAAATCGATATGCTTAGTGTTTTCATTTGTATAGAGTTCAACATGTAAGAATGAAATGAGAAAAATGCATTTGTACCAAACTGAGAAAACCATTACGATATCATTGTATTCGTGACTAAAATGTTTTATTCCCTTAAAAATAAATTACAGGATTACTGAAATATCCGTAAAAACATAATTAACTTCATGTGTCCTCTACAGCGTAGTTTGCCCAAATTCCCTTCGCCGTTAAGTTGGCTGTTCTGTATAACTGTCAAGTATCAACAATTTTTCTGTCACTCAACTACACAGATGTCAGTCGGAACGTAAACAAATATTGATATTATAGTTTTTTAGTTTTATATTCGGAAACTACCAGCCTCAAGTACAACCGTTCCAAATGTGTCAGCAAGTGACGTCACGAGGGATGATATTTTTTAAATTATTTAAAAAATAATACATCTATTACCCGAAATATTCAAATCAGTTTCGTAAAATCATATAAAAAGAAGTACATATTTTTTAGCATAACCTATTGTTGTTTTAATTTTGAGCGCAGCTGCAATGCAAAAATACTTCTCAGGAGGTTAAAAATAAAATCGTATAACTGACAAAGTCGAATATGCTTGTCAGAAAGTTCTAGGGAGCTCTTAAAAGGTTCTATGATAATAAATTAACATTCAGGCTATATACCATATGGATAACCGTATCTATGGAGACATACTTAACGGCGAGTTCTACGGAACCCTAAAAAAGCTATCCACTTGGGGCCAAGTCAACAGTCCTACCCAATAACATTCAGGCTGATGACCACACTCCGTTTTATTGGTCCATAGATTTTCCAAACGGTTTTCTGCAAACAAGAGTAGACGCGATTTATCGCGCTATAGGGGGCCGTAACCGAGAGGTAACGTCGCTGGAGAAACCCATTTGGTTCTGTCTACCCCCTCAGATAGGTGCATTCAGATTCATATATATTTTTTATTGAATATAAATAAATAAATTATCTCATTCAACGTCAAAATTATACTTAGTTATAACTACAAGTCATTTTTTATATAAAAAAGACAAGTGACCGACCGAAATTTCGGTTTCGGTTCGGTTTCAGCCATTTTCGGCGCAAAATTAATGTTTCGGCAATGTTTCGGTTTCGGCCACAAATCAGCCGAAATTTCGGCGTTGCCGAAACTCACGTTCGTCAGTTATCGGGTGCGCTCGGCAGTATTCGGCAGTCTCCGCCACGAGCTGGTTGGGTTACGGAGGCCGGCGTGCATCTTGACCTTGGAAAACATTAGTCAAACGTTGATTTGATTTGACGATCAGTACAGTTTGTTTACTTTGTGTTGTTTGATATTTCTATTGATTTTGAGTTTTCACACAAAATAAATGGTGAGTACTTTTGCATATTAATTAATTATATTACTTCGATACTAAATTGATTGATAAACAAGCAATAGCAACAAACATAATGCAGAATCCATATTAAATTAATAATCGCAAGAAAAGAAATTACGAACGGTAATTTGTTGTGTGAATGTTAAGGGTTATGTTTTACGTTAAATATCATTCTGTTTTAGACAAGTTTAACTGGTAGTGTGTGCCATTCCCGCTCCGGTTCATTTCATTTCATAGATTTTGAATTGTATTATCAAGCCAGAAGGTGGAAAATCGTAGGCCATTTTTACCGAGAAACTGCTTTTTTTGGAGTATAACATTAGGCTTTTTAATTTTGAATATTAAACTAAACATAGTTAGAAGACTATATTTTATTTTTTTACTGTGTTTTGTATTAAGGCTGTTCGCGACTATTAACAAAATTATATTGCAGTGTTAATAAGTCTTTGATGTGTATTTTTTTTTGTTTTCATTTTAGTCTAATAAATTTAGAGGCAATTGTAGCTAGAAACTTATGAATTCCCATCCCATAAATTAAATTAAGAAAGAACTAAAAGTTTCGGTTTCGGTTTCGGTTTTGGCCGAAACCGGGCGCTCGCCGAAATTTCGGTTTCGGTTTCGGTTTCGGCGAGAAATCGTATTTCGGTCGGACACTAAAAAAGACTACACCGTTTCGGAAGGTGGGCCTCGGGGTTAAGAAGAAACGGCAAGAAATTCCCCTATACCTTCTTTTTAAAAAAGTGACTTCACAACAGGTACTGGTTTCGGTCTAATGAAATTCGCCGGCGAGTGAATTCCTTAATTCTATAATACTATAATTGCAAATGGCTTTAATTAACTCATCACTCGACGCTAAGAAAATGTATGCAATTTGACGTTCAAAGTCACGTGATATCTTGCACGGTAAACGCCAAATCGCATACATCTATTTTTCACAAATATTTTTACAATGTGTACTACCTAATTGGTATTTCTGTCGCAGTTAGTTGGTTAAATCAGACACTTAACTAACTCTCTAGACGGTTAATTAAATGCCGACGTTTAACCAAGTCACTAAAATTCCGTCAGACAAGTGGGTGAACGCAACGTTTAATGGTCTAAACGTTCCTAGGCAACAAGAAATATACAATATGAATATGTTTTATGTGTACTTAAGTTTATGTTTCAGGTATTTTTGTTGTTCTTACATGTTCAACCTAACACGAAGGATAAAGGGGGCTTCGTTTCGCTCACCTCCTTTACCCTTCACCTAAGCTACCGCAGTATTTTGCCCTGATATTTTTGCCGATGTTTTATTTAAATCAAAATGCTGGTGACTTGATGAAACGTCGGCATTTAATTAAAGGTCTAGAGAGTTAGTTAAATGTCTAATTTAACCAACCAACTGCGACATTTCCTCACGTATTCAGGATTTTCCTACCGGCTCCGCAACTCCCTCCCTCCCAGCCCTTACACCTGTGATATACCTCGCGCCAAGAATGAAGACCGCTGGGCGACATTGGCGGGAATTGCGGCGCATGTGTACAGGTATTGAAAAGTGACTACGGCGCATTCAAGGTCACCGCTCATAACTCGTGGCGCGACGTATACCGCTTTCTACCGGCTCTGCCGCCCGAGACCTCGCTCCCGGCGATTCATCATTCCTCTGCAACCTGTACCTTCCTAAACCACTTCATCTCATGATGTTCCTCCATCTGCCTACCGAAGACCTGCTCCAACTTTACTACATTTGTAGATCAGGAAAGTACTGGTGTAGTGAAATGTGACAAGGCATTGCCAAAGAGTTTTGTTAACCTACGACCCGTCTATCTTATTCTATTTTATTAATTCTCTATGTGTGACTGTCTATCTTATTTCTTTCCATTAATTTATAGCAAAGCAGGGTTACATGACATATACAGACACCTACATTGTTTCTGGCCCTACACTAGGATACCCTAGCTATGTCGTGAGAACCTGGTTCTTTTTTCTTTCCCAGCAAGGATTCGAACCCAGATCCGCCACAGAGATCGTCGAATGAATAATGACCTTCGCTGCGCTCGCCCCCTCTATTCTTCACCTAAGATATCGCAGTTTGCCCTGGTATTTAGTTTGCAATTCAAGCTTAAACCAGGTCACAATTTAACGTTTTTATTATAAACTAACGCGTCACATCGTGAGCAGTACAGTACAGTTTATAATTTATCGATAGTTTGTAAACTAAAGAGAGAAAACACGTTAGACTATAAACTAACGGTTTTGACAATCTTACTGTGACAAAAGTATACATAATGACGGCACTAGGTATGCCAGATCATTCAGTTATTTCATATCTGGTCGAAAATAACGGGATTTTCCAAAAGTTGGGTATGCCAAAGATGTTCTTTGTGTAGAAGATCACAAAGGTTACATAAATCAATATAGTATTTTTTCATATTTCTTTCATCTAAGAGATTAGTTATATTTCCGATAAAGTGGGCAAAGAATATTTGAGTGGGAACCTACCTTATAAAATAGGTTGGTACATGTTATTAATGACTTCATAAGACAAAGTATACGTGATGAGATATTTCCGTATATCTGTGACGCCCAAACTGTTATTGATTCAGTTCGTTAGTATAGATATACTTTGATAGTTATCAAAGTTAATCTATTTGACAACAACATAATGACTAAGGGTCACTTATTTTCCCATGTAGGGAGGAAGAGGCAATAAAATCTGAAAAACAATCCACAGAAGATGCAAAAAAGTCTATGAGAAAAATAAAAGGTAGTTCTTACCTATACTCCGGTGACCGTTAGTCCAGTTTTTGGTTGACAAAAACTGGTTTTGGCCGACAAAATTTCTGAATTGAGAGACAAGCTGTGCTAAAAGAGCAACATGAAAACATAAATTTGAGTAACTTAAAATACAAAACGAGCGTGCGATTTTGTTGTTCTTGCATAACAACCTTACATGAAGCATAGAGGAGGCTTATCTTCGCTCAACCCCTTCGGTCTTCACTTATCCTGACCCAGCAGACCTTATCAATAGACAAAAATTACTTGTAAGCGTTGTCTAAATCATTCGTTATTGTTTCGATCATTTAAGTAAAACATTCAGTCATTTCAGTAATTCCGCTGTTCATGGTCATTCACTCAATTCGTTCTTTACTCTCTCGTTTATTATTCCCCAAAAATAAATACTATTCGGAACCTAGAAACCATAAAAGAGGCACTTGGCAAATAGAAACACTTCAGTTTTTTTTTTGTAGGAGAGGTAAAAAATGGAATTACCCATGCCCAGGAGTCAGACCTCCCTGCTATGTCCGGGTCCCTACACATTGAGCGGGCATCAGCTCGTGTAGAATACGGACTCAAAACAACCCCTTTGTTATATTGAGTGACAGTTACCGATAATCGATTTAACTGAGAGCCATGGCCACGGTATATGCTGAAGGTTTATACCTGCAATTTGCCCTTTTGGGCGATATACATAAATGTGTATATGACATCCATATACAAGGTGACATTTAATTAGCTGACCATATTTTGGGGAATGATAGTACTCATCTACTGTTTTGTCCTATTAGTAGAACCACGAGGGGGAAGAATTGCTGTCTGACCTACTGAGTGCCTTAGTAGCTGTTGTCAATTATTTAAACCACCTGTATATTCAATATGGCTTCCCAGCCTAGACTACATAAGAACGGAAAGAATGTTAAAGTTACAAAAGTAAACAAAATAGATAATATGTATGTGAATAGAGATCTTAAAAATAAATAAAACATAAATATGTATAATTAAATGTAATACTTAGTTATCTTGATATAATTATTACTGATGTTGTTTAATGCGAATAATACTTAAGTATAGAAACTTAAGATATTGTTAAAATAATAATAATATATAATTGTATAAGATACACATTTAAGACGGAAACGCTGTTCCATACAATACAGGTCTTCCTAGTGTATGGATCAACGAGACCACATAAAATGTTATAACTTAGAATACAACTTAAATAAGAAATAGAAATGTAATTCATTTATGGTAAATAAACATTCATTCATTCATTCATTCATTCATTTATTCAATGGTTCCGATTCGCTGTGGTTTATACTAAAAATGTCTGCCAAAGCCTAAGTTTCCCTAAAATACGGTCGGCTAATTAAATGTCACCTTGTATATGAGCAACATTTTAGACTTCCCTAGTTTTCTATCTCCAGCTGCGTCAGAGCGATTTTTGCGAATAAATGGGGGTTAGAAGGGTATGTTCTATATAATGGGCGCATATTTTCAAGTCGATATGAGCACGAGGACCGAGCAGGTTAATTTGAGTGCAAATACACAGATTTTGGGAATCACCCACTTTTCGCGATTGATTGGATATGACGGGGTCTATTCATGAATTGAATAGGGCTCGTACTGTTACAGCTTAATGTGATTAGCTGTAGATATATGGATTGTATGAAGAGGCTTATGGAAGCGCAAAAGCACAGTGTAACGATCTCGTTCTTTGCGGAATATTGAGATCTTTAGATAGATTAAAGAAAATAAACATAACATAAAGATCACATAAACACATATGGTTGTGTAGGGAAGTACATAATTTTTCAGTTCAGTCCAGTTTAGTTCAAAGATTTTTATTCATAATAGCACAAAAATTGAGACTTAATGAACGTCATAACATAATCAAGCAAGCATAATATAACATTAAGTTGGTGCCTCATTATTACATAGTATATAATATATAGGGTGCAATGAACTGGTTTAATGCCAGATGTCGGTGTCTTGTAAGAAGTCACTAATTTTGTAGCAGGCCTTTATGCACAAATTGTGTTTTATACATTTTTTGTATAGAGCTTCAGTTAAGTTTTATATTTCTTGCGGAATTATATTTTAGATTGTGTTTTTTAACTTGTTATTTTGAATTTCTGTAGGTTGTAGCTCGATTTTCTCGCTCTGATAGGTATTGCGACTCAGAATTTGATAGCAATTTGGAAACGACAGCCTCCAAACTAGCGACTTAGTTCATTCAAATCCTTACAAAACCAGACGCAATGGCAACCAAACCACCATCACACCATCCTTCAAAATATCAAATCGGTGGCGATCCAAATGATGGCAGATCCTGCTATGCAAAAGGTTTTAAAACCAAATACGAAGAAGTTCCTTGACTGAAACAATCTTTAGTTGAAACAAGAGAAATACATTTAAAAAGTGAATTTCTGGAATACTTTCTGAATGATTACTGAATGATTTAGCCAACGCTTATCGGCTAATTTTCATACTGTCTGGGTGAGCGATGCAAATGTTGTGCGTTGATTATGAAAAAACAGCAAAGTCCAACGCTCGTTTTATGTATTGTATTACTCTAATTATCGAATCGGCTTACAGATTTCTAGACAAAAAACATTATATCAAGTCACGCTCAGTTTTTCGCGTAATTCAGAAATTTTGTCAGGCGAAACTAGTATTTTTGTCAATCAAAATCTGCTTTTAAAATTATACGTTATTCAAAACCACTTAGGAATCAAAGAAGTCGTATCAGTTGCCACAAACAATCTGATCAACACATTTGCATCAAAAGGAAACAGTAAATTGACACCCACAACGAAAACGTCCGAATGAGACAGAACTTAATAAAACTGCAGTTCTAAAGCCCTTAACAGAGTTTAATTATCAAACTTATGTGCTTACAGTCCGTTTGACATAATTAATATGCAAGAATTCAAAGAGGGCAAGACATTTGCATAGAAATGTTACGCACCGCTCGCTCCATGTTTTCTGAAATGTCTGCGAAGAACCTTGCGTGCAGTGCAGTGAGGAAGGTATTTTATGTTGCCCTTGTTTGTGATATAGGAAAATAGTTTGCATTTTCGCAGATAGTTGTAGATTTAGGAATTTTTCTTACGAAACTTTTATCAATTACTGACATAGTAAAGGCTCTTCAAAATTTCATCGCTTCGGACGTTTCCATAACTACGACGAACGCCTAGATCACTTTGGAATAATGCCATTAGAAAATCGCAGAAAGATTAATAATTTGACAACGCTCCATAAAATTTTACATGGGATGCTTCACGCTAATCTTTTATCAAAAATTGAGATTTCGGTCCCATAGCGTCAGAAGCGATCGGTTAGGAAACACGCTATATTCCATGTACCCGTTTACAAGACTCAAAGAGCTTACCACGAACCTCTCCCTAATATTTGCCGTCTTTACAATAACATCTCCTACGAACACACCCTAGATATATTTGTAAACCCTAGTACCTTCAAAACAAAACGTTTAAACATTTATAGAAAGAAGCCAACATAAAACAAACATAGATTTAACTTTCAACTTCTTACTAAGTACTACAAGTAGTTCCTACCTACTACACTTTACATATTTTAGTAGTTTATGTGACTGCTACATAATGGAGGGCATTAATACTCGAAAGTGGGTTAATGAAACCAGCCGAAGGCGAGTTTCATAATAATATCACTCGAGAGTTTAATGCCTAATTATGTACAGTTACATACACTAGTTTATCTACACAAATATCATAAGCTCTCTTTGATGTGTTCAGGAACCGCATGTTTGACCGGCATTGTGGCTCTGCAGTTGTTTAGCTTGTTCTGTAGTACCAAATTCACAGACAAACTAGGGGCGGCACGCAGGCGGGCGTCGGCGTTCGAAATTTGAATGTCGTAATATGTAGAAAAATTACACATTATGATCACAATGTGTAATTTTTCAGATAAGAAATGAGTTTTTACCAAGTAGTTTAACATTATGCTGATCGTAACGTGCGGTTTTTGTACACAGTAAAGAGGGTTTATGATACGTGTGTAGATAAAAGTAATTAATGTTTAATAAGTCAAATCATTAAGTAAGTACTTAATATAGCAGATAACATTTAATTAAGCATGCTGTCAGGACATCTTAAGGTTGAATCACTAGTTTAATATGTAAAACCTCTATTACTCTAAGACATTCAATGAGATTTTACTGTTATGTTTTGCAAATAAATAAAATAAAAATAAAAAAGTTTGTCTTTCGGTGAATACAAAAATCGGCGCTAAAAACCCGTCAGTGAAATTTCCGAATTTCGGCTGCTGCACAGAAAAGGAGAAAGTCACAAAATGGCGCCCACTGACGACTGGTTGAGAGGACTGAGGATTTCCATTTATTTTATTTTATTTTTGGAAAAAACATAATAATATGAGAATGTAACTGGCACCGTCCGCCCATTTAGCAGAACATTGTTCGTTGTAGAACGGTAAGCTCATTTAATTCTGTTTCTTACTGTACGTAAATGATATTACGTTCCAACCACTGTGGCGCTTGTTTACTAAGAACATCGTCTATTCTGGAAACTTTCTAAGCACAGCCGGTAAGCCTTAAAAGTTACAATATTTTCTATCACCAAAATAATAATTTTGTTTCTAACAGAGTACATGCTACATTACTCAGAAAAATAAATTTATTTGAATTGATAAGGGTGAGTATAAAGTTCATATAGAATATAAAAAGAATGCCTTATTCGGCTATTGATTTGTAGCATGCAAATTTTTGATATTTTAAGACGTTATTATTACATTATCAGTATCATATATCTATGATAAATCGTTAAAACACGATAACAACAATAGCCATACAAATTATGTACATTTATGGTAAATAAATTCACCGACAGAGTAAAAACTGTTTTGCAGGAGCCATTTGAATAATATACGTAGCATTTTTATGTCATTTGGTATTTTATTATAAACTATTATTACACACATTGCTGGACAGCTTTTATGTACAGTGATGTTCTTGGTGTATGATCAAAGACGACCCTGTCAGAGTTTCTTGTGTTCCTTGAAAAAACAACTTTACCTACTTCAAGTATATAAAGACAGGGTAGTGGTCACCTGTTTAATTTTTAGGGTTCCGTACCCGAAGGGTTCCAAACGGGACCCTATTACTAAGACTCCGCTGTCCGTCCGTCTGTCCGTCCGTCTGTCACCAGGCTGTATCTCAAGAACCTAGCTAGCTAGAGAGTTGAAATTTTCACAGATTATGTATTTCTGTTGCCGCTATAACAACAAATACTAAAAAACAGGATAAAAGAAATATTTAAGGGGGCTCCCATACAACAATTCTTTCAATACCACATACAAACTTATGGATGCACCTGGTTACGTACATGGAGTGTGAAAGTAACCGCACCAATAACTTTGTAAACAATATTTTGCTATGTAAAATCTAAACTATTCACTCCACACCATCGCTTCCATTGAACGGTGGTACGGAACCCTTCGTGCGCGATTTAGACTCGCACTTGACCGGTTTATTTAAATATTTGTTTGCAAGACTCATACGGGGCTATACCACAAATAGCTCGCACACATTTTATTTGGCAATGAAGACTGTGAATTTCGGTACCGTTACCCCCAAATCATAAGACAATATCTTCTGACAGATTCGACACAGCCATGATATGCAATGAGAGTGGCTGCTTTGTGCAAACGACTTAAACAAAAACAAATACATTTATCTTATTACATTCTTTGTTCATTCAAATTCAAATGGCGATCAATTACTTGTAAATAATTGTAATAATAATTCTCAAGAATATATATATATAAATATATATTCTCAATACTTAACTTTATGTTCTAAGTAGTTTTTGTTCTTACATATTGAACCTACTACCGCAGCAAATATAAGGGATATTTTCTGTACAAATCAGTATTTTTAATGTTCAGTTTAATATTTCCCTTTTACATATAATAGTTTAGTCCAGACAATTTAAGGTCATCGTAATCTAAAAGTTGGATTTCCACACTATGTTTTAATAACAGCCGAAGTATGTCATAATAAAAACTTTATATCATCACTTTTAATTCAACTTAAAATAATTTCTTGGACAAAAATTACCTTATCCCCTTAATCCATGACCTTACCCGAAATGGATCGCGCGATATAAAGAATTTTATTTATTTATCGATCATCATTGATCATTTATACAAAATTATTTTAAATCTGGTCAAATGCTTACGCAGCTACAGCTGCTCAAGTAAAATTCTATTCAAATAGTCAAATACTAGCACTGTCATTTCTCTAAAAAAAGTCTGCAACAGCAATACTAGTTCAGTGTTAGGTAAAGTTTCATTTACCTGTTGTTTATTTGGGCGTATTCTTGTATTGATATAAAAAAATATAACTAGCTGACCCCACAAACTTCTAACCGCCTAACAGTGAATGATGAGTGAGCTGGCAATAGCGGAGTTCCAAACGTTTTTTTTTATAAGTATCTTTTTTGTCTGTGTTTTTTCGATATTGTATTATTTATTCTGCCATTCGGGCGACGACGAAACTAATAAATAGGAGATCATTGAGTCTAGCCGTTCTTGAGTAATAAATAGGTGGTGTAAATAAATGTTTTTTGAAATATATTTAGGTATTGTGTCGAGAAAAATATGAGGTGAAACATAAGCTAGAGAATTGAGCTTGCCCAGATTTCATGAATGAAATACAGTAAACTGATTCCAGCACAAAGTAAAATATTCGAAATGCCAACACTCAATCAATCAATATCGTAAAATTTGTATAAGTTAAACACAATTATTTTTAAAAGAGATCTAAATATAAATCTGTGGGAGTTTCGCAGCCCCCTTCTTCCACAGTGGTCCAATTTAGAGAAGAGGCAAAAATATGACTGTTAATAAGTTTAAGTATTTACTTGATATTTGTCGTTGTTGATATGTATCAACAATAATAAAGGCATTTTAACTTTGACCATTAGTACCTTATAAGATACAGATGATCAGAAGAAATATGTGTAATGTCTTTGTTATGTTACAACTTTCTGGCCAAATAATTATATTTATTGAGAATATTATGATGATATATATGATGATAAGATAAGATGATTGTAATGATTTCATCCTTATCCTCAACTAACTTTGTTGTTGTGAAAAAGGTTCTATGTTTTTGGATTCCCGCTACGATACATGCAGTACTGGTAGTGACACATTTTATGGAGACCATACATAATTATTGGTGACTGCGTAAATAGCACCGATTTAAAAATATATCAAAATCGTGCCAACAAATCGATATGGAAGTCAAGTTACAGATTCCAGTCCAAGTTTTCTGGCGTCGAGAAAAAGTAGGGCAAGTGTACAGAAGTGGAGGCTGCTGCGTTTCGTAAGCCATGGGCTACGTTGGAACGGGGTGGAATATTTAATGTGAGAATAAGGCTTGTGTTTAAACGATTAAATTCTAAATGACTGCCAGAATTTATAAATGTCCACCAAATTGTGTTTGGATAAATGATCACGAAACTTCTTTTTTTATGTTTTGTGTACTTAAGTTTATGTTTTAAGTATTTTTTGCTGTCCTTACATGTTCAACCTAACACGAAGGATAAAGGGGGCTTCGCTTCGCTCACCCCCTTTACCCTTTACTTAAGCTACCGCAGTATTTTTCCCTGATATTTTTTGCAACTTTTGGTGTTCATTTATCCATTTTGGGTAGGAAAAAAATATTTTGGTGATCATTTTATTTGTTGCCAATATTTAATATGAGAATAATAGGGTATTTTACTATATGGCCACACTGATTGACATATTCTAGGGGATAACCACGTAAATGTTGGTGCTAAGATTTATACATATATTGAAGAATATTTACAGTGAATAGTCGTGTTGACATGCTACCTAATAATAATTATTTTATTTGGACATATCTGAATTCATCTTTGTTTTAAAAAAAATATTGAATGAATCTATGTTTGTTATTTTGCTGTTATGGTTCCGTACCCGAAGGGTGCCAAACGGGACCCTATTACTAACCCTCCGCTGTCCGTTTGTCCGTTTGCAGAATGTTACAACTAATTTATACCTACGATCAACAATAAACGTTCTGATTCCGATGAAGAATTGACGAAACAGATTTAAACAGCCGGTATGAATGCGCCGCCGCCCAGACCGGTCCTACAAATACCAAATTGGTAATTTGTTGGTGACGAGCCAATTAAGAAGTATCCTTAATCCTAGTTTAAGTAAAATTGCGTGAGCTTAATTATGTATGTATATAATAGTAGAGAGTAGGGAGTAAATATTAACCGGCTTTGGGTAAACGTTAGCGTAATATTTTGACAGCTGACACTTTTTTGACAGGTGTCACTATTTTTGACAGGTATAGTGACAGCTGTCACCCGAAATTAAGATGTCGATGAGAACTGTCATATCTTCATACTGTATGGATCTAGAACCCATTGTTTCCGAGATAGGACAGTTTTTGTTTGACAGCTGTCATCGAAAATGAAGATATCATCAAGAGCTGTCATATCTCTATATATACCAGTGGTCTTGGATCACTAGTTTCCGAGATATGGCAGTTTTTACTTTGACAACTGTCAAAATCATGACACCTGGCAAAATAGTGATAGCAGTCAAAATAGCAAGTGCTGTCAAAATAGCGACACCCGTCAAAATAGTGAGTGCTGTCAAAATAGTGACACCTGTCAAAATTCAGCCATCTCACCTAGGAAAAGACATGTTATTGTGACTTACATGGCTACGCTGTGCCTCTGCCACTCCATCTGGGAAAACATGTGTTTTAATGGTCAAGGGTGTGTTGGACTGCTGTGGTGTGACAACGGAACTATAAAAGTAACCGTAGTCTCATGTGGCATTTTGGTGTGACTACGGTGCGGTTGGGAATTTATTTTACTTTAGTTTAAATATTACCCATATTTTTTTGTAAGTTAAAGAGTTCCCGGAGAGAAGCCTTTGCCCAGCAGCGGGACACGGTCGGCTCCTTATAATAATAATAATATAAGCTTTGTATTCATAAGTAGATCAAAATTTTAATTTCAATTCATCGCAGTTTTATAAAACCAGCGTGAACCCGGCATTACAAGACCAGCGGATGGAAAATGGAATTTACGTTGAGCAGACTATTTGCGCAGTTTTATAAACTTTTTTACTTAATCCTGAAATAGTGGCTAACTTTATAAATAACTTTATAGCAGATATAAATTCCTTGCAAACTATTTGCGTTGTCGCTCGTTTAATTAATTATTATATGAGTTTTATTTAAATGCAGCGGAGGCGAAAGTCAAATATATTTATGTTTAGACGCTGCAATTTTCTGTCCAAGAGCTTTGTGGTTTAGCGAGGGTCCCGTGGTCTTGTGGTTTCTCGGAGATACGGGTTCAAATACTGTGCTGAGCGTGCACCAATGAAATTACTAATTTATTTTAAGTACATTATACATATACATTTCATTCGTTTCATTCGAATCCTGACCATGTTATAATAAAATAACAATGAGATAGTTAATTGATCTTGAGTACAAGTGTCGGAAGTTCAGTGTTTCGGTCCCGGCTACTATCGTTACGTGGTAGTGGTCGTAAAACCGCCCATCAAGCCGCACTGAGCCAGCTTGGTGGAGAATGCCTTAATCTTACTCGTATCCGGGTAATGGCATGTGCCCCTCGGTGGGGAGATTAATGGGCTACATTTATTTATTTATTTTATGTTCTGACGGTGATGAAAACATTGTGAGAAAATGGTCTACATTTCATTTCTGCGGTAATGGGCTGCCCCCTGTAACGCAAAATGGAGTATTGAATTGCATATATTGTAACAATACTGTTTGAACTCATAGACGCTCAACAACTCCTGTACTGTACTAATGTGGAGACATTTTTATAAGTATGAGAACCAAATAACATTATAGGTTAGTATCTTCCTTTTGCTTTGTCTTTAGTATTAGTTATTTGTCTATAAAATTAAAAATGTTCGTCATAGAGAGTAAGTAAACTACTAGAGTAAGTAACAGAATTGTAATGTTTTTCTCTGCCAATAAAATTATTTCTCTTTTTATTTGCATTTCTTATTTCCGACATCTCTACCGACTATTCTCGTAGATTGATTTATTTTTGTTTTAGTCTGCTAATACTAATATGGTAATGGTTTTAGTCTGGTAATAATAATATGGTAATGGTCTAAGTCTGATGATATTAATATGGTAATGGTCTAAGTCTGGTAATATTAATATGGTAATGGTCTTAGTCTGGTAATATTAATATGGTAATAGTCTAAGATCAGGTAATGGTATATATATAGTGGACTATGATAAAAGTAAGGCCTGAGCGGATGATGAAAATAAAATATTGCTTAATAGTAGTTTATATGACTGATACATAATGGAGGGCATTAAAACTCGAGAGTGGGTTTATGAAACCAGCCGAAAGCGAGTTTCATAATAATATCACTCGAGTGTTTTAAAGCCTAATTATGTACATTTACATACACTAGTGTATCTACACACATATCATAAGCTCTCTTTGATGTGTTCAGGAATCGCATGTTTGACCGGCATTGTGGCTCTGCAATTGTTTAGCTTGTTCTGTAGTACCAACTTCACAGACAAACTAGTGGCGGCACGCAGGCGGGCGTCAGCGTTCGAAATTTGAATGTCATTCAAAAATTACACATTATGGTCATAATGTGTAATTTTTTCAGATAAGAAATGAGTTTTTTTCCAAGTAGTTTAACATTATGCTGATCGTAACCTGCGGTTTTTGTACGCAGTAATGAGGGTTTATGATACGTGTGTAGATAAAATATATTATAATATTATATTATCATATTTCCATTCATCATTGAATAAGTGATGTTGGCCGAAATACGGAAAAAGTAGCGTGGGATGACCAGCAGCCAGATGGGTCGATGACACCAATAAAGCGGGGAAATACCTGGATTCGAATGGCACAGGACCAAATAAGTTGCCACAAAAACGAGGAGGCTTTTGCCCATCAGGCAGTTTTCTGGTCAGGCATCATCAAGTAGCTTTTTGATTCAGCCACGTTCGAAGGTAAGACCATAATTGCAGGAAACGCCTTATAAAATCCATTAAAAACTTTCTGAATAAACCACAATAGAGAGGAGAGGTTTACTTAATACTGCCACAAAGAAAATTAGCTTCACCGAGCTACCCCAGAAACAACCTCTGTACCGACAACGCCGTGCAATGTACGGAAGCAGTAACTGAAAATGTATAAAAAATATGAACTGAAAAAAATTCGGATGAGTAAGATGTGTTGATTATGATTAATGTTGACATTTTCATTTCACACTTCACAAGGTTCTTTGTATTTAATTTTCTTATTAGCGCCCAAAGGTGCTCGCCAAAGGACTTTGACAATTTATTAATGGAAGTTGGACAAAGTATTGCCCAGAATGATCAAGGAGTGCATTTGTTCACTGTTCCTTAGGCCTACACTAAATGTAAGCCGAAGAGGCAAGAGAAAAGCTAATATGCAATATCGTTTACATGGATGACATATTTGTTCCAGTATTGTTGAAAACCAAACTACTGATCTGCCTTCGGATTTTCAAAAAACTTTCTGGAAGTTTATAATTTAAAAAAATACTGGAAGTATTATGTCAAACGAAATTGCGTGTTATTGCAAAGACTGCCTCATGAGTTCGCTTTAGAGCTCTAGTTTGGTTTGTTTTTTTGAAAACTAGAAGTCAGTGCAGTAGTTGGGTTTCTAATTAAAAATACTGAAACAAATATGTCATCCCAATAAACCAAATTGCGAGTTAGCTTTTCTCTTGACCCCTGGGACAGACATTTTAGCACTTCGGTTTACAGATTAGTGTAAGCCCTCAGAACAAAATGTATTCATTCTGGGCAACAATTGGTCCACACCCTGTCATAGTCCTTTCATTTAATTTAATTTTGTGAAACGTTAGTGTATGGATAACTTAAAACCAACTTAATTTGACTTGTACATTCAGAGCTTCACTGTGATATACGGACAGATAAACACACGAGTAGTCCTATTAAGTTTCCATGTTTTCGGACATAAGGAAGGAACCCAAAAACATATTCTTTGTTTTAAGCAAACAGTTCGAATACAACATTTCGCTTCCACACGCCAATATAGACAGGAAGAACAAAAATATATTTTCATTTACAAGATAAAAGGCGGCAACTTTCGCCGAAGTAGCGAAACTTCTGTTAAAACAAGCTAATCTTAACAAAAATAAATGCCTTATTTTTCGTATGAAACGGTTTTGCGAATTTTGTCAAGCATAAGAAGACAAATTGCGACAACGATATTATAGGTATTGTCCAGCATTGAATCAGAAATCTCTTGTTCGCGATAAAGTCGCCTGTATAATAGTAGTTTATGTGACTAATACATAATGGAGGGCATTAAAACTCGAGGGCAAGTTTCATAACAATATAACTCGAGAGTTTTAATGCCTGAATGAACACTAGTTTATCTACACACATATCATAAGCTCTCTTTGATGTGTTCAGGAACCGCATGTTTGACCGGCATTGCGGCATTGTGGCATTGAGTTGTTTAGCTTGTTCTGTAGTACCAACTTCACAGACAAATTAGGGGCGGCAGGCAGGCGGGCGTCGACGTTCGAACTTTGAATGTCATAATATGTAGAAAATTTACACATTATGGCCGTAGTGTTCAATATTCAGATAAGAAATGAGTTTTTACAAAGTAGTTTAACATTATGCTGATCGTAACCTGCGGTTTTTGGACGCAGTAAAGAGGGTTTATGATACATGTGTAGATAAAGAGGGTTTATGATACGTGTGTAGATAAATTTATTTATCAATCATAAGTTCTCCGTGCAGCATCAACTCCGGGATCTTAAGATATCTGACAGCTGACGTTTATGAGAACAACCTGATTTTTCTAGGAATAAGAATAAGGAATAGGCTTATAAAAGTTGTTACTTTCCTATGATAAACGTTCAGTTACTTTCCTATGATAACCTCGTATTGTGGTTTCATGTTTGATTCTCGCGAAGGAGATTCAGTTTTAAATCCGATGCCGACCAATAAGATAATTAATTTGAATTACGATTATCGGACTCACGTATTTCGGCTGCAGGTTCCGGCCACTATTACTACTTGGTAGCAGTAGTCGTAAAAACCCTCTATCAATCCGCACTGAGCCAGCGTAGTGGAGTTTGGCTTAATCTTACTCGGTATACTTAAGGCCCCATCGATGAGGACATTAATGGACTTTTATTTATTTAATTAAGGTCTCTGTATGTTGCGTAGTAAAATAATAAGTAACAAATTCAACAAAAATATCTGAATGAATAGTACCTTACCAATTGTGCAAAGTTGTTCACTAAACAGGAGGCGGTGATACTCGTACAAGCCATTGGCGAGCGCGAGAAGTTAGCCGAGTGTCTAATGAAATGATCAATGCACAAGTGTTTTATGCGACGTTTTTCAACATAGTTGTGAACAAAAACAGAATTTTGAGAATAATCAACCACGCAAAGAAAAAGTCGACAAATATTCATGGAGAATAGCGTAAGTTTTGTTTGTATTGCACGCCGCGCAGTGTAATTAGAGGCACTGGCAAAAAGGTTAATATTTAGTGAAAAAAAATATTCTGATGAAAAAATTATACATATTTGATGTTTGAATTATCATAAAAAGTTCGTAACCTCAAAAAGTGTTTTTATTCACAAAAATATGTATTTTTTGTATATAAAAACTCTTAGCGGAGATTGAAAAAAGTAAGGTTAAGCCTTACAAAAGCACAAATGGGCTATAAGCTCCATAATTTTATTTTTATTTATTTAGAGAAAAAACAATGACAGGTAACATTACATCAAATGTAGACTTACAATATAGCATAGCAGCGCGGCTCAAATTTATTCGAAACACATTTGTAATAAAACAAAACCCGCGTTGTTATTTTCTTTAATAAATGCTATTTTTAGTAGCCTTGCTTAATATAAAAATATAAGGTTAATATAAAAATATTTTCCCGCAGGAGATGCTGAAAGAAGAGTTTAATCCTCGTGGATAAAGCTGTTTTGTCTTGGACATGCTGCAATCCCTCACTGCACTTAGGACTCAGTATTAATAAATAATATAAACCCATATCAGGCAGGCGTAGGCTTCGCTCGGGGGTTAAATCTGGAGTCCTTCGTTACGTTCAGGATTCTATCGCGCCCGTGACATAAAACAGTGCTTTATCCCTTTGTTGCATCATCTACTATTATCAGGGACATGATTCTGAACAACTATCACTTTGTAGTTAATTTTATGAAACCAATACCAATCTCGCGGCTGCAGCTGTGCTTGGGTTAGTTCGCATGGGACAAAGCTTACTATGCCCAGTCCTTGGGTGGTCTATCCAGCAGATAAAGTTACAATTTATCGCTGAGATCGAAATAAATTAACCAATTAAAATACCGACACCCCAAATATGTGGTAACTACAAAATATTAACGCCATATTTTAATTGTAATCTAAAACTGAGGAATCGATTACACGTTTCGGATCCTTTTAATTTTAAATCCTTATATCGTTGTGATAAAGACAAGCCATTTAAAACAATTTAAGTACTAACGTTTTTTTTCTTTTGGGCCTAAGGTTCCGTAGAATAAACTGACGTTTTTAATCAATCCTCATGGAATAATCGAAAGTCAAACTCATATTATAGGTACCACCAGATAACACGACTTATAGATATATAATATTAATATAAAAATAATAATACCTTGGACACTATTAACACACATTGATCTCGCCCCAATCTAAGATTCCCTGTATCTTGGGTACTAGGTTTTTTTCTTTTGGGCCTAAGGTTCCGTAGAATAAACTGACGTTTTTAATCAATACTCATGATATAATCGTCAGTCATATAATAGGTACGACCAAAAACAGTTCGTTGATAAACTAACGTTTATTTTTCCGTCAGTTGGTTAACTATCGACGGATAGTAAACTGTAGCGTGCTGCTTACTATATGAGGCGTTAGTTGATAAACTAACGGTTTAAAACCGTTAAATAGTAAACTGGTTTAAACTTGAATTGCAATCGAAATACCAGGGTGAACACTGCGGTATCTTAATTGAAGACTAGAGGGGGCGAGCGAAGCGAAGACCCGAATAGTCTTCATGTTAGGTTGACATTTAAGAACAAAAGAAACGTAAATTCTAAACCCTGTCGGTCTGTCGATACTTAAATAACTAACGCGTTAGTTTATCAACTAACGGTTTTGACTATCTTACGGTGTCAGATATAAGATATTACCAACATGAGTATGTTATAACATGGATAGCCAAAAACCTGTTTTTTTGTTTTGTCGGGTCTTCGTTAATATCTCATTTACTGACTACAGATCCCTAAAATAAAAAGGTGTGAAGATATTTAGTGTAAGATAAGGTCCAATAATATCGTGGAACTTACAACAAATTATGGGATCGATTTTATATTATTGTGTTTATCTTATCTCAATGTTTTTTATTGCGTTTCAACGTCGTTAATAAGGCCTTACATATATTATGTAATAAAAAGGTATAAAGGGAAATTAAAAAGTTACAATGAGAGGCCAAGGCAAATTTAGCAAACGGAACTTTGATAATCAGTAATTGTACTTTAGTACTTGCTCAGTATTTTTTTATGTAGCCGCTATGGAGCAGGAGGGCAAAGACCTCCCCCTCTTCAGCCTAGACTGCTCTGGATATTGCTACCTCCGGCCACCCCAACAGAAACTAGGTCGTACCGCGACTGCGCATACGCCACCAGTGACCGTCTTTTGGCACCCATTCTGTGGCGATTTCCCCCTACTGTCTGGGTGGCCAGTTTCACTTTAGTTCAGAGCATGCATCCCCTTTTAACCCGACTGCATCAGAATGAGGGTAATGTTTTGAATTCTCTTATATTCTCGCCATCCAAATAAATCCCGGGAACTTAACCAGAAAGTTCTCGCGGGCGTAATGTTCTCGCGAATCCGCCATCGCTAATAATAGCATATCGATCGCTTCGAAGGGCATAAAATGCCTTCTTCGCGCCCTTCGGAGCCATCGATATGAAAGATGAAGAAAGAAAGAAACGTTTATTCACAGCTGACAGAGGCTCATACAGTCAACAAGTTCAACGGCATACCAAAACTGTTATCGAGATTCGCCTCAGCAGCTGCAAAATGGCAGCTGACTCAGCATAATGCTAAGGTAAAAACGCCTTAGCGCTGGTTTTCAGTCAGTGCCAGCGGTGACCCACAATCGACGCCAAGCGTGGACCATGGTGTGTAGATACATTAATAAATATTCATATGATATTATACTTGTCTTGTATACATGCTGTCAATCCAATAAATATATTAAAGTAAGTATCAATGATATTGGTCAGTGTAATAAAAAATAAAGATTTTTTTAAACGAAAAACTATAACTAAAACATAAAAACCTAAGCAAATCCCACCACAGACAAATAAAAACAAAACACTAATTCAATATTCAAAATGGCACAGCAGAGCGGGACGTAAACAAGATACCAAAGAGGACGACGAAAGACAACATCACCAAAAATAAATTTAGAAAATGCGATCACCAGTCCAGTCGGAAGGTCATAAGGTAACGGAAGGGTTATCAGGAATATGGTAGTCTCTGCTTATTAAGCATGCAATAGCGAGATCGAGTCCCGGTGGGTGCAAATATTTGTTTGATGAGAACGGATGTTTGTAACCTTGACATGGTTGTTTATCTATATAAGTATGTGTATCGTTGTCTAGTACCCAAGATACAGGGATTCCTAGTTTGGGGCTAGATCAATGTGTGTAAATAGGGTCCAAGGTATTATTATTATTATTATTATAATATGCATATGACATTTTTTATTATATCATGAAAACATTATTTATTTGGCAGATATAGTTTATCTATAACATAACTTGTAGAACCAAGCTTTAAAGGAAAACATCGCGAAGAAACTTCATAACATCATAGCTACGTCGATGGACTAGTCCCCTTCACGCTTTAAATATTAAATAACTGGCTATGTGCCTGTGCCACCCAGTACCGGAAAAGGCGTGACGCTATGTTACAAAATAATTCACCATTTAAAAGCTTAAAAAAATGACTTCAAGTTCAAGCCCTATTTCTTCCTCCCCGGTCGGGATGCGAATCAAGTCTGTATACATGGAAAGTCCTCATCAAAACCCTTGCTGCACGGAACCACAAACCAAAACGTCAACTGTGTATTATTTTTTGTATTTTTTGATTTTGAAGTGCTGAAACTAATTTGATAAAATTAGTATGGGACCACCTCTGAAGTATGATACCAATCATAATAAGGATCACCAAAATCGGTTCATGATTCGCGTAACAAACAGAAAAAAAAAACAGACGAATTGACAATCTCTTCCTTTTTTAAAGTCGGTCGGTAGAAAAATCCACACGATGTTTGCTTAGGAGTTTGGATCGACAAACATTTTGGAGAGCCGAAGAGGTTTGTGAAGCATCGATATAGAATGTTACTTTGTTTGTCTAATGTCATGTTTTTGTTTGAATTCAGTTTCAAAAACCATACCCAACCACTTTGCTGGTTGGGTATGGTTTTTGATGCTTTTGGTGAAAATTACCCAATATCTATAAAACACCTCCTTTCGACATTTTATGTATTTTTACACCCTCGCCCCTCTCAATAAAGCTCAAATAATTTTCCCTTCTAAAAAACGCCTCCGCAGTATTCTGCACACAGGTGTAAGGCTTCGACATATCAATCATAACATACCTGTCTCCCACACTGAAGTTATCAATATGTTGGCGATGGCTTCTGAGCATGTACCAAATTGTCCCTTTTCATAGAAAATTGGTTGCTTCCTGGAAGTTTCGTTACAAATATGGTTATTCCACTCTTTTGTTAACTGGTAGTTTGTATGAGTTTAGTATAGCTTTCTTGAGAGGTCGAATGATGTTAGGAAACCATTATCTAAATACATGTGGATGGAGAGATCAAGTTTTATTAGGCAAGTGTAATCAGTGTAGTAGTGGTCATTAAACCCCTCCATCAAGATAATGGAGCTTTCCCAGACCTAATCAAATTCAGTAATGATATCTCTATGAAAGTCGGGACATAAAGGAGATCCTTCAAATTCCAGACCAATATCTGTTCTGCCAGCACAAAGTAAAATATTTGAAAAGATTGTACTCTTTCTAATGCTCTCACACTTTAACCATACAAAACAACTCCACGCCAAACCATACGGTTTTACTAGAGGTAAATCGACTACGAATGCAAGCATTAAATTTCATATTTTCTCAGCATGGGGAGCCGCACAGGATATATCGGTGGTTTTTGCGATATGTCGAAGGCATTTGATTGTGTTGATCATGATACGCTCTAATTAAATTAAATAATTACGAAGTAGGATCTATAAAGATGATACTTAAGCAAAATAAAGCAACGGCGTTAACTATGATGGATGCGGTGTAAAAATCGGCGTTACTCACACGTTCACAAGGCCCTTTCTTATTTCTGGTATATACGAGTATGAAAAAACCGGTCAAGTGCGAGTCTAAATCGCGCACGAAGGGTTCCGTACCACCGTTCAATGGAAGCGATGGTGTGGAGTGAATAGTTTGGATTTTACACAGCAAAATATTGTTTACAAAGTTATTGGTGCGGTTACTTTCACACTCCATGTACGTAACCAAGTGCATCCATAAGTTTGTATGTGGTATTGTTGTATGGGAGCCCCCTTAAATATTTATTTTATCATGTTTTTTAGTATTTGTTGTTATAGCAGCAACAGAAATACATAATCTGTGAAAATTTCAACTCTCTAGCTAGCTAGGTTCTTGAGATACAGTCTGGTGACAGACGGACGGACGGACGGACGGACGGACAGCGAAGTCTTAGTAATAGGGTCCCGTTTGGAACCCTTCGGGTACGGAACCCTAAAAAACAGCCTTTTATGGTGGAGAAATGGACTGGCATATTGTTGTTGACTGGTCTTCAAAATTTAAAGACAAAGTGAAGAGTTTGATGTTACCTTATTATTATTTTTTTCTATTTTTGTATAAAAATCGTTAACCGTTAACCGGTCATCTACATACCAAGTTTGAACTATGTTGTCCTGATAGTTTTGGAAAAAAATTGCTGTGACATACCGACGGACAGAAGGACAGACGGACAGACAGATTTGACGAAACTATAAGGGTTCCTTGTTTCTCTATGGAAACCTAAAAAGAGCTATTAGTGCAATTTATAATTTTAAATGCACAGATTGCCTAAGATAGCTTAATAAAATATAATGGATACAACATATAATAAAACATATTTTTTAATTATTTCATCAATTAATTATAGATAAATTGACATAAAAACTAAAGCTAATCAATTTATTTTCGAAAATATAATGTATGTACGCAAGAACCGTTCAACCTTTTTCAAAATTAGCGATAGCTGTAAAGTTAACTTTAGAAACAAACACAGTCTGCTAGAACCCTGGTTAGGACTTGCGAAAGTTAACAATTCTTCCAAGAATCAGTGTACAAAATGTCTCTCGAGATTCTGAAATGTCCATTTGAGCAATTAAAAACTCGTAAAAACTACTTTTTCTAAAAAGAGATATTAAAGTATTCATGCATAATATTTATGGGAATATACATTCATATAGAAGCAAGGGGTTAATCCTAAATGTCCATTTGAGCAATTAAAAAACTCGTAAAAACGACTTTTTCTGAAAAGAGTTACTACAGTGTTCATGCATAATATTTAGGGGTATATACATTCACATGGAAGCAAGGGGTTAATCCAACCTAATGAAATAAATAATTGCTGCATATTATATAACTTAAATAATATTGTAATATTTGTATTTAAACACTAACTATTTTAAAAGAGATCTATATCTATGGGAGTTTCTTCGCCCACAGTAATAAAGAAATTTTGATTTTGACTTAAGTATACATTTTCATTCATAGTCATTTTTTAAATTTATATTTTTATCTACACACGTATCATAAACCCTCTTTACTGCGTTCAAAAACCGCACGTTACGATCAGCATTATGTTAAAATACTTGGTAAAAACTCGTTTCGTATCTGGAAAACTACACATTATGGTCATTATGTATAGTTTTTCTACATATAATGACATTCAAATTTCGAACGCCGACGCCCACCCGCGTGCCGTCCCAAGTTTGTCTGTGAAGTTGGTACTGACATTCAAATTTCGAACGCCGACGCCCGTCTGCGTGAAGTTGGTACTAAAGAACAAGCTAAACAATTGCAGAACCACAATGCCGGTCAAACATGCGGTTCCTGAACACATCAAAGAGAGCTTATGATATGTGTGTAGATAAACTAGTGTATGTAACTGTACATAAGTAGGCATTATGCAGCAGTCACATAAACTACTATTGCGGCCGGAGATGAAGTCAGTCAATCCATAGAGTAAATTATTATAAACAAAAGCATTCCTTAAACGATATACCTTGCGAGAAATCTGAGTTAAACGTGCGGACTAAGGCAACATGAAAGACATGGGGCATTTTTAATCTAAAAATTCTATCGGCAATTTCATTGGAAATCGAGGAACAGAAGCGCATTGCTCTGTCCCTCACGTTCCTACGATATTATCATCCACGACACTACTATAAAATCAGGTCCAATTCGCTTATGGGAAACGCGATAGTATATCTGTCAACGCAAGATAGTCAAAACCGTTAGTTGATAAACTAACGCGTTAGTTGATCAACTTTAACCAGACCGACAGGGTTTAGAATTTATATTTATTTTGTTCTTACATGCCAGCCTAATAACCTAAGCTACCGCAGTGTTTGCCCTGGTATTTCTTTTGCAATTCAAGTTTAAACCAGTTTACTATTTAACGGTCTTAAACGTTAGGTTATCAACTAACGGTTTTTTTTATCTTACGGTAACGTATCAATTGCTCCGAAGGGTGCTAAATGCCGTATTTAACTGTCAGTCTCCAATATAAAGGCGCCGCCCGGCAAGCCAAATGCGGCATTTTGCGCTCGTGGGAACAATCGATACGCTGTCGCCGGATAGGGTCCCAACCACTCAAACAGCTGGTTGCGATGGATGCGGGAGGAACATCAGCAGCCATGGTAAAGAAGTGGCATACCCAGCAGTGGGTAACAGTGGGGAGGTTAATTTATAGAATTACTGACCAAGGTGCACCAAGTGTGCTGGAAATGTAAGTAACACAATCCTAAACTTCGTTTAATCCTGCGAAAACCTAACAACATCACCCCGACCGACATACAAAGAGTCGGGGAACAATGTAATTAGGGCCAACAACCACAGAGGCGTGCGATACCAAGCGAGGGAACTCAATTAGCAATGACAAACCCGTTGGGAGTCGCGCCACAACATATATGTCTGCAGAAGTAACGCTCGTTTTTAATAATTTTTAACCCCCGGCGACCAAAAGTGGGGATTTATAATTTTGAAGCGTCTGTCGGTCGTGGTGTCGGTTTGTCGGTGTGTCTGTATGTCTGTCCGTGGCACCCTGGTCAATCGGATGAACGGATTTTGATCCCGTTTTCGGTAAAGGTACAATACTTTCCAGTCATAGTTCTTAGATATGTTTTGATAAAATCTGTTCAGTAGTTCGAAAGTTATCAGCTTAAAGAGGAATAGCGGTCAAACGGGGAAACGGATTTTAAGGCACTCTTTCAGTTGATAGTAGATTTCACTGCGATGGTTCTTTAGCTTCCCCGCAACATTTCTAAGATATGTTTTTGATAAAATCGGTTTAGTAGTTCAAAAGTTATCAACTTAAGATATCTTGTCCGTGCAAAGGTCCCCGTTGCTCCAGGCGGAAAGACCCGCAGTGTGAGAGGGACGGAATCGGGGGAAAATGACATAACGTAGCGCCAAACCACAGAAAAAATGTTTAAAAATAAAATGCGCTATTTTGTTGGAAAGATCTTCAAGGAGTGTTTACAAATACATAATACCCACATTTTGAATGCAGTTCCACAATGAAATTAGTTAGGATTTCGGAATTCCAGGAAAAAATAAAACATTTTAGAGGTATTTTCGTAATTATATTACATCGAGAAAAATTCATCCAATCGTATTTTCCTTTAGTGAGAATCTTAATCAAATACTCAATAAACGTTAAGCTAAAAATCAAATTTGTAGATGACTTCATGGTGGAATAAATGGATTCGAAAAAAACCCCTTTTTTTCGTATCACCTTAACGAGGAATAGTGATTTTACTGCGTTGTTTTGTTGTTGGTAGTAGACTCCACTATGATGGTTCTTTGGTATATTTTATTAAAATCAATTAAGCGGTTCAATAGTTATCAGCGTAAATAGGAAATAAGTGAACCAAATTAAAGCCGCAATGTTTAATTGATGTGTGTGCTTTAAATTTTAAATATGTAGTTATGTTATTAGCTTCCGATATGCAAACAACCGCTCACCAGATGAATAACAACGCTTTTAAACATCACTATTTTTAACAAAAAATATTGAGGCTAATAACCAAAACGTTTTTCAACAAAGTGGCTATTATATGTAATGATTTAGCTTCCCCCCGTTTATGAAGATCCCATACCAGGGGATTCTTCCTCCCCTGCTGGGATTTGAACCTAGGAACGCTCACTTGTAAGGCAGAACCTGGATCCGTACGCCACAGAGGTCTTTATTGAACGATCCGATCCCTTTAACAAAATTAAGAATTAATTTGGGACGATGCTCTGCGGTAGCCTTCGTTATTACGAGATGTAAAAGGGTTTAACGAAAAATATCTTGTACTGAATAAAAGGTTTCAAACCTTTTTCTGACTGCGACATATTATGTACTTCATTATTTTATACGCAGTTTTTGTCTTGTATTTATAAGCGGGCAGCTTGCGCGCTCAGAGTAGTTTGAGAACGGTTAGAGATATCAGTTTACGTATCCATAAAGAACAGTCTACCTATATATGTGCGCATTTTATGAAGTGTAACTTCTGTAGTTATTGTGTTTTTAGATTGAGCGAACAAAACGAAACAATTCAACATTTTCTGATGAAAAACTATACGGTGGTATAAATTTTGCTGTCCGAAAGTGGCATGAAGATTATTTTGTTTGTGTAATGAAATATTGTTGGCGTTTTTTGGCGGCCTATTTTGCGTCAGGAATTGTTTGGCTTGGCTAACAATCGTTTATTTTGCCTTCAAATCTGATCTAACAATGCTGCACAAGATTGGGCATAAAAACTGACCTAAACACCTAATTTGTCCCACCCAGCACGACACCACAGGTACTGTTGTTCACAGTTTCTTGAAAGTCCGGTAAAATAATAAATTAGGCACTTCATCAAGAGCCCGGGCCGTTATCTAAGGGTCAGCCTTCAATCAAATGGCTAAAGGTCCGTCGGGCAAATAACTGAACGATACGTTTAACTAGTTGCCTAAACGTTCCAAGGCAAGTGGTTATCACAAAACGGATTCGCCTTGCACCATGGGATCGCTTCGCTCCGCTCAGCTTCACTCGGCTACAGGTTGTACATAAAGTTGTGACCTAACACAACCTTAATTAAGTATTCGGATAGAAAATGCAACCTGATCGTATTTCGGCTAAGTTGACTTTAAAAGAAATCAGCTGTTGCGTTGACGCCATCTTGCAAAAACGAATTTAGCCGGTTCTCCATTCCTATAAATCAAAATACTCACTTTTTGTACGAAGCTTTGATTTAAAGAAAAGGCTAGCTTTTTGTTTAAACGCCGGTTCTTGATGAACGGCCCGGTGTATTAATTAAGTGCCTCATTTAACCAAACGACCTTGGTCGTGGCAAGAAACGAGAGAAAGACGTCCAGGAGGTGCTAAGAGCTCAAAAGGACCATCAGGAGAGATCACAGGGTGTAACAGAACAGGGTTATTTGATTTGATAAGAGCCACTTAATTTTTACTTATTCATACAAAACAGCTTGACGCCCGGCCCAAAATGTATGGAGAAGTGAAAATTACAGTTGCTCTGATCGAATTGGTTTCATAGTGAAAGTTGTTGCGAATTATGTCCGTAGCAGCGTCCTTAATCCTTCTCTCTCTGGCGTTAGCTAACGCCACTTTTCCGTTATAGGTTTTAAATATTATCACCATGGCAATTTTGAACCCCATTAAAATCGCGACCCGTTCCAACCATCCTCGGTTTTTGTAAAGTTAAGTATGACTGCACCTTCTCTCAAATCCTGTATAATAGGAGCGAAGGCAAAGAGACGAAGATCGATGCTCGGCGATACGATAACTGGGCGCGACAAAAAGTTACGAAAAGTGTGGCTTATAGTAATTACAAGTCATCGAACGAACTTACTAAGTGAAGTTCGATCATTATTATTATATGAGTCGCTTAATTCGAAGATATTTACCAGGTTATTTTTGTAGCCTTTAGTCTACCAGCAACTATTTGCATAAGAGTAATTTGATTCGATTTTTATATCAATAAAAGTACTTTCATCTACACACGAAACCCTCTTTACTGCGTCCAAAAACCGCACGTTACGAACAGCATAATGTTAATCTACTTGGTAAAAACGAATTTATTATCTGAATATTGATACATTATGACCATAATGTACCATTTTTCGACAAAATATGACATTCAAATTTCGAACGCCGATGCCCGCCTGCTTGCCGCCCCTAGTTTATCTGTGAAGTTGGTACTACTGAACAAGCTAAACAAGTGTAGAGCAATTATCAATGCCACCATGGCGGTCGAACATGCGGTTCCTGAACACATCAAAGAGAGCTAGCTTATGATATGTGTGTAGATAAATGTACATAATTAGGCATTATGTATCAGTCACATAAACTACTATTATGGTTCCGGTTTCACTCAACCATGACGGCGCCATCCTTCTGCATCATTCTGTTCAGAAAAAACAGAACTTTCTTAAAAGGTTGTGTGGTTAATCCACTCTTTGGAGGGCGGTAATAATATCTTCAAATTACGCGACTCATATAATAAAGAAATCTACATAAAAATACCAACCTTAATAATTCTCCTCATCTGAATATATCACTTTCTTCTAGTTTCTGATGCTTATGACTGTACCCACAGACCAGGGTTTACATGTCTGTGATTGTATCTATCGATGTTTTCTTCACTGTGCGCTTCGTCATTTAAATTAATTATTGCGCATGCGCCGCGTGCGTTAGTTGCTTCGCAAAATAAAGGCTCGAAGTGGCAAGATTGCTGTGGGCTGGTAAAAAAGGAAGTATAAAATAACTTTATGGATTTAAAAAGTGATGTAAATTGATCTTTATATGCGAATAGTTGCTTGTAGACTAAAGGGACTACCTGTCGCTATAATTATATCGAATACCCGCTCTCTATTCAAAGATGAATTCAAAAAACGATGCAGCTTTGTCTATTCCGATCTCTGGGGAAAATAGAATTGGTCAGTAGCAACTTTCGACATTAAATATTCGTAAGAGGCGTACTTACGCGCATCAATAACTCACTCAGCGATAACGTTTGATCAAAGGACAGACAAGAGCGTGAAAAATGTAACAACCTTCGTCGTTATCGTCACATGTCAATAAGTTACGCGGAGTTCGAGCCGTCTGTGTAGTAGTTGCGTTAGCGCCATAGCATATAAACAAAGGACTCTCGGAAAATAAAAATAAAAAACATACTGCATGCAGTATGTTTTTAAGGGGTTTGCAGTATAAAACTTACATAATATTTGTAATTGTATATACAATTCAATAATTACTATGACAGATTTGTAATAAACACAATAGGGAATGTAAATAAAAATCAAAGGTACCAAACTAAGAAAACCATTTGAGATAATTGTATTCCTAACTGAATTCCGTTATTCCCATTATAAAATGTTAGCGGATTACTCTGCAATATCCGTTAAAACATAATGTAGTATTACAGAAAAGCCAAATTAACGGCGAAGGGAATTTTAACAAATTACGCCGTAGAGGGCAAATGAAGTATTTGTTTGTCCTCTACGGCGTATTTTTTATTACTTTTTTATCGGAAACAACTATCCTCTAGTAAAGTAAGTTCTAAAACTATGAGCAAGTGACGTCACGAGGGGTATTATTTAAAAAAATATTAAAAAATAATAACACATCTAAAACCCGACATATTCAAATGTTTTTTTAAAAGAACCTTAAATTTCAAAAAATAAATGACAAGTATTTTTTTAACATGGCCCATTGGGTAGAGTTTCTCTCACCACAAAAGCTCTATGCTAACAGTTTTTTTTTTTATATAGAATAAAAAATAAGTAATTATTGTGATAAGTATTTTTTGTCACGAATGCACAGTTGTACGCCTGTAAAGTTTCTTGTTATTGTGTTAATGTCGATCCCATACTAGGGAACCAGACGACACAAACAGGCCCGGGACCTGTCACATTTTTTGCTTCCTATCCAACAGAGATTCGAACCTGGGACATTCGTTTCTGAGTCATAACTTCGACCAGTGAGCTATGAAGATCCCTTATTCGATAACAGCAAAACCAGGGCCCTTACTGGTTCAATAAATTCTACGCAAAATTGTTGAAAAGTGAGCATACATTCATCTGCTCATGCCATTTTCCCGAAAGAGTGGAAGGTAGAGACTTAAGTCATCCGCTTGCTATGATCCTGGCATACATATCTCGCTTCCGCAAAATGCATAAGTCTCTTCTTCATACAAGCTCGCCGGGTACGGAAAAGTGTAATTAGTTCTATATATAGTCCGCAGCGCTTGATGGCGCTGGCGTTGATGGAGGCAAAGAGTTTCATTCATCTGAGGTTAGTTACAAAAACACGTCATGTGAACTTTCAAATACACTTGAAACTGGCACAATTAACCCCAAATGAGGTAAGCACGCCATTATAAGAAAAAGTAAATAGAATTCGACAACTTTTACAGACAGAGAGCTAAACTAAACCTTCCCCATCCGCCATCTTTTAAGGTTAGTGTCATTGACAAAATCAAAACTAAAGTTAAACTGGCTAAACATGGGCACAATTGTGCCTCTGCCACCCTAGATTGGAGAAGGTGTGATGCTATGAAAAAAACTATGAAAGATAAGAAAAAAAAAACAATGTTATTTTATATGCCTATTTCAGAGCCATTATCATCATCATTGTTAATCAGACCACATTCACACCTTGCTATAATGTCAGAGTTACATATTTTTTTATCGAAATCAAAACTATCAACAATAACAAAAGGACACCCAAGTTAAAGGAACAAGGGGACCTCTCAATATCATTGTTTTTATCCTCCCCAGAGATTTAGATGATACTTTTACGATGGGGTTGATATTACACGGGCAAAGAGTGTGATGTGATCTTCCTGTACGAGCACTCACATCGATTGTGTGATGGGTGAATATCGAATTGTTGCTCGATTTCATGAACAGTCGCGTCAAGCTCGAAAATGAAAATATGTAGGGATCATAGCTAGTTTAGCACCTTAGAAGAATACGTATAATCGTGTTTATAGCAATATTTATTGCCCATATCAATTCAAATAATTTACATCTCTATATTGAGACCTGGATGCACAACCGACCACTTACAGGGGGCTAGCCTATCACCACAGTTATGGAAGTATGAAGATATCCTCATGATGTTTTCCATCGCCGTTAGACCGTAAAAGTGTTTAAAATCGGCCAAAAGCGCGTTGGATACAAAGGACCATTGTCACAGAATAATTAATCAGTAACTTAAAAAAAAAGGCTTTTGTATGGGAACCCATCTTAATTTTTATCGGACTTCACAAAATTAGGGGCTTTGCAGTATCGTCGGGATCATTTTTTTTTATGTATGTTAATCGATTTCTCCAAGACGGAAACAATTTTCTAAATAGGTCTGATTTAGAAAATTAATTTTTGTTTGTTTAAAAGGTGTTCCTTCCAATTGGTTCCATTGAGATTAGGTCAGCATCTGATGATGGTGTCCTGAAGAAATCGAGGGAACTCTTCAAATATTATAGGCAGGCCTAGACACCGGAGGCTTCAATAATCGTGTCCCGGTTGGTACCCTTCGGGCACGGAACCCTAAAAATAAAAACTTACTTCTTATTCTTCGTCCCACTTTTTACAAGAATCTCGAGCTTATAAAAGCCCTGATAAACAACGTCCGAACTGACAGATGCGCCGAAGACACCCATCGGATGGTCTAACCGAACCGTGCCTGAGCTAAATCCACACAAAAAATTACACTCTTTCCCATCGAGGGGGAAGGAAAAATAAATGTTTTTCAGTGAGATTGATGGCTTTGATCGTAGATTAGTAAGAAGGTTTATTGGAGCCACTCTATTGGAAGCATATGTGAACTGTGGGTATTGACATTGTGAGTAATAAACGTTACAGAAGATTATGTGGGGAGATCGCTAAGTTACACTGTCTAAAGTTTGTATCTTTTATAGTAAGTCCCAGCTGTCCGTCAGTCTGTCCGTCAGCGTGCTGTATCTCACTAACCTCATAGGATAAGTTTAAAATACAGTGGTCAGCTGGTAAAGAATCGAGAGGTAAATTTAAGGGTGATCTGATCAATCTGTGTGATACTGAATGTTTTTACAATTAATTCCGAAATAACTCCATACAATTTAGATACACCAATTGGTCACACCTTGTGTGTGTGGATATAATTTTAGGCCATATATCAAAAGCTAGACAGAATAAACCATTACTTACTAACGTTGGCAATAAAAAAACACGATCACCTAAGCGTATAAATTTCAAGTGTCATAGAAACGGCTGAACGAATTTGAAAATCCGGATGAGTTTCAGCATCTCAATTAAACCCTATCGCGAAGGTTTTAGGTCTACTTTCCGATGGGTGAATACTCACTCAGGCCCAATATGGAAGCCCGCAATTCAATGGCAAGAGAATGGAATGGAATATGGAACGTGTTTGCCTTGACGTTTGTTTCGTGAATTTTTGGACCATAAGTTTTGTCACACACAATAAATGAAAAAAATGACACAAAAATCTCTGTAATACAAATATTTATATATCAAACGAAAGGTTACAAAATACAAATTTAAATGACATCAAAACTATTTAAATTAACCTCCCATATTTTTGATACAAGCCTTTAATCTGCGCGGCCAGTCATCGTTAGAAGCACGCACGACATCCATGTCAATATTGGCCACTGCTTTAATCAGGGATGCTTTGACAGACTCCAAATTGCAATTAGGTTAAGCGTATACCTTATCCTCTAAGTAGTGCTATATTTAATAATTCATTGGATTCAAGTCTGGACTTGAGGAGAGCCAGTCTTCGTGTCTGATAAGGTCGATTCCACGGGAGGAGAGTGAATTTTGAGTACTTTTTGCCTTATGAGCTGGTGCAGAGTCCTGTTGGAATACCCAGTGTCAGTTTTTGAATATTGTGTAGGAAAGAGGTTCCACGAGGTTTGTTACGACTGTGTTTTGGTACACGAGTGCACTTGTTTTAACTCCTTTTACACAAAAAATTACCTTAGCCGAGCCAAACCATAAATGAACCAAACGCTGAACACGTAGTATACGTCTGTTCGCTTCTTCACTGTTATGCGCATGCACTCTTTGATTCTGTTAGTTAAAGCTTTCCTCGACATCAAACATGTTTTCGTCCGAAAAAAGGATTTCCCGGTATTTTTTCCCCGCGCATCGCTTTAGCAAGACTCGGGATCTATCGAGCCTGAATTTCTTCAGTCATGAGTTAAGCAAAAGTGCCGTCCGGTAAGGTCCTAGTCCAAGATGTTCATTCAATACCCTTTTAACAGTAGTTCTACTTAACCTCATCTGGAGAGCCAACAGTTTTTGCTTCCGAACGGGATTTCTTTGTAATCACACCTTCACTGCTTTGAACACTGCTGGAGTCCGAATAGTACGAGGAAGACTGCTTCTCTCCTTAGCTTGTAATCTTGAATCTTCCCTGAATCGTCATATAGTACTATAAACGAACCTCAATGTTATGTTCATTATGGCGCTTGATTGCAGCGATGCAATGCAATTACCGCAACTCTATCGCCTTTTCGCGTCCACTCCATTTTTGAAAATAAAGAAAATTACAGAAAAGAAGTTAGTTTCTAAAAATTTTTGTATTTCGAACGTCCATAACTTTATTTTGGTTCTTGTTCTAAATTCGAAGTTTAAGGTATGTGACAAATCTTATGACCCGACCCATGAATATGTATACATAGCATATAGAGTCACACCTTTTCCCATACGGGGTGGCAGAGACACAGTTATGCCCACGTTTAGCTAGTCATTCAATACTCCATTTTGCATGACAGGGGGCTAGCCCACCACCGCAGATAAGGTTCCTCATGACGTCTTTTCAACACCGTATTACGTGTTATTGAAAAATTAGTGTATATGAAATTTATATGGAAGCGTAGCAGTCGTTTACAAACTGGCAGCCGTAGTGAGAACAATACCTTAGTCTTATTTGCCCCCAACCAACCATTAATTGGTTTTTATTGAGATCGATGGGGTCCCCTCTTTGTCTGTCCCCTGCCCACTCCCCAGCGTCACAGCGTGATGATATAGTGTGTGGTCATAACTGCTTTTGTTGGCGTCATGTGTGGTTGACCACAATACCTACGGGGCGGGAGAAAATTATGGACTTGCGGGTTCATTAAGATTTTTTATGACAATTTAGATTATTGTATATTTACTCTTTAATAAAACGTGAAACAATCGTTATTAAGTAACATAAATCAATACAATAATAAATGTGGCCCATTAATGTCCCCACCGAGGGGCAAGGGCTTTATTTTATTTTATTTATACAGTCTTAGGAGGATCTTCAGCAAAATATAACATTTTAACATGGTCTAAATGAATAAAACAATGCTAATTATAGGTCCCCGCAAATAGAAATTGAAAAACAAACATTGCCGCACCGGCACTGAAAGAAACCATAAAGGATGGTATATATATCAACAATGAAAGTAAGTTGTAACTCTTGTAAGTTGACAATATGTGATTATTAACATAAGGTTTAAATGTGAAAAGGGTAAAGGAAATATAACTTAGAAAGCAAATTAGTTAAGAAGGGCGCGTACGGGAGGAGTACCTATGAGCTATGGGCAAAGTGTTCACAAGTGTCGTTTGACAGAGGGAACACTAGTGCAAAACAGGTCTATATTCAAGTGGGCAGGCAGACGATTGAAACTGTCGCAAGCACGTATAAGAAACGAATTCTATCTATAGTTGGTACGTGCACGTTGAATGTGAATAGTAAAGAGCTGTCTATATCGTAGTGTATCCGTACGTAGGCCAATATGTGATAACATTGGATAATTCCGTTCATAATGTAGCATATGTCATTTATTCTTCGCCTGGTCTCAAGAGGTAGGAAGTGATATTTTAAACAACGCTGTTCGTAACCTGACCGTCTTTGCTTACTCTTGTAGTCAAGATAACGTAGGAATTTTTTCTGTACAGCCTCAATACGAGATATATGGACATCACACCTGGGGTTCCACACTTGCGATGCATATGTCAAAATGAGAACTTTACACAAATATGAGAAAGATTGAGCCATAATTCACCAACTGGCTCAGTGTGGGTTGATGGAGGGGTGTCGGGAAATGTGTATTAATTAAAAAAAAACATGACAATTCCACGCGGTTATAAGAATATTTGCTCCCACCATCATCATCATCATGCTCACATCGACTAACTGCTTAACATAAACCTATTCGATATAGCAAAAATATCCAGCTTTAATATAAATATTTAAGTGGCTCCCAATATTACTTACTTCTAGTCCATTTCGAACGCGCACCACGATTTCCATTCCGTTCACTTTTGTGGGTGATTCGTCAACGTCCTACACTAGCTCTCCTGTCTCGTTTGTCAAAAGCCGAGCGCCCATCTAAGGGCCGTGACAGAAACATAACGAAGTGGCATGGCATGTCGTGTTATTTATGCCACGCCACGTACCATCATCATCAGTTGTGGAAAACCACTGTAAAGGATCCTTCCCCATGCAGCCCAACACTTAAAAGTCATAAAACAAATGGTTTTTGAAATTCGACAAAAAGTTTACCAAAAGCAAGGGCTTACCGCCACATGCTAGCTGCAAGGGAAATAAGTTATAAAGTAGGCTTCCACTTCTGATACTGATAGGACAAAGGCCGGGTGCCCACTTGAGTCAGATGAAACATGATCTGTCAAGTAACCTATGGGCGTGGCGTGGCATTGCACGACATAATGTGCCACTTCTTTAGTATGTCTCTGTGACGTCACATAAGCGGATTACTTGACAAATCATGTCACATAACTTAGATATTCGCTCAGCCTAAAACCCTTCGCCCACCACTACTGAATTCCCCGAATTGTAGTTCATCATACACACACACACAGTAGTTTGACGACCCGAATGGCCGAGTCGGCAGTGACCCTGCCTACGAATACCAAGGGTCCCGGGTTCGAGTCCCGGTGGGGGCAAATATTTGTTTGATGAGAACGGATGTGTGTACCCTAGTCATGGTTGTTTATCTATCTAATTATGATATTTGTCTATATAAGTATGTGTATCGTTGTCTAGTACCCAAGATACAGGGAATCCTAGTTTGGGGCTAGATTAATGTGTGTAAATAGTGTCCAAGGTATTATTACTATTATAAAAAAAAAAGTTTGGATACAGTAGGTTAACTGCTCTCTTATTTTCTACCTCATGCCTGTCAAACTGGCGTAGATGAGGATGATGATATCAACAAAATGCAGCTGCAGTTATGATTGAAGTGTCTGTACGGCTACTACGGCTTCATAAGTGCGGACACTAAAGGTGTCTATTAGGTGCCTATTTTCCACACCTTCCATATTCGCTAATCTACCGAAAAAAGTAGAAAAGCGGGAAGCTGCCGCTGTTTGCCTTATGAGGTAAAATAACCGCCAATAGTAATAAAATTACCAAGTCGAGATCAAAAGGAATTGTACAAACAATGTTTTCATAAGGAACATAAAGGAGCATAAGTATTACATACGCTTTCGACAGTCGGAATAAATAAATGAAAGATTTTATTCAAGGCCTCTTTCTTTCAAATATGATATGAATAAATAGTTTGTGAAGGGAGAATAAAGACTAAACTGGCAAAAAATAACGTGTATTAAGCATATTGGTTACATATCTACAGTAATAAAGACCTTTGACTTGGCTTGACTGTGTTTGGTTAGGTAAGGTTAGGTTAGGTTAGGTTAGGTTAGGTTAGGTTAGGTTAGGTAGTAGCATATTGGGTTATAGTAATAAAGACCTTTGACTTGACTGTGTTTGGTTAGGAATATAGGTATTACGTAGACTATGGAGGAAACCCCTATTTCACAACCTATAATTTGTGCAACACGCCGTAGATATAGAAAATGTAGTCCCACCCAACCTAGGCTTGTGTCTAAACGATTAGCAGAAAATTCGAAAATTTACTACTAATAAATTCGAAATGACTGCCAGAATTATAAATGATCACTAAATTGTGTTTGGGTAAATGATTACCAAACTTATTTTTATGTTTTGTTTACTTAAGTTTAAGATTTAAGTATTTTTTGTTGTTCTAACATGTTCAACCTAACACGAAAGATAAAGGAGACTTCGCTTCGCCTACCCCCTTCACCCTTCACCTAAGCTACCGCAGTATTTTTCCCTAATATTGTCTGCAACTTTTGGTGATCATTTACCCATTTTGGGTTGGAAAAAATATTTTGACGATCATTATTTTTGTGGCCTTAAATAAATACAATTCATTCTCCTTGAAACTTGGAATCTTGGGCCCTGTTCTGTTATGGAAAATGCATAGCGAGCACATTAATTGATTGATCTTAGGGCGCCAAATGCCGTATTTGGCTTTTCGGCAGTGCCCATTTCGTTAGGAGACTGACTCCTAAATACGGCATTTTACAAACTTCGGAGCATCGATATGCTATCGCTATGCTTTTCCCATTAGAGAACTGAGCTCTGTTGGTGCGACGGCTTCGTTTCCGTTTGACTGATTAAATTTGCTTGTGCTAGTACTTGCGCCCATCATCTGAGGAAAGGCACGACATTGCACAGCATTGCCCTTTGTGAGTTGAAGTACCAGGAATCTGATATAAGGGTTTCAGTGGGCATCGAGTATGGAGGGATGTTCCAATATGAGCAACCAGGTAAGTCAATATCTTCGTTCCTGACGATGATGGAGACGTTCTCTGTGGGCAAAATATGTATTTTGCTCAAATATTACCCATATTTGAGAGACTTTGTGAGACTCCAAGTGAGAAACACGCAAACCCAGTCATATAATTTTGTCTGTATACATATTACATAAACATTGCTTTGAAAATACCCAAATGGTACACCGGGTGGAAGGACCTTAGGAAGACGGCCGTTTCTGATGTTTTTGCTGTTTTTTTCTATGCTTTATTAGTAGATTTATAGATGATTTCAAAATAATTAACGCGAACCATCGGAAATAATGAATGTTCGAGTAATAATTTAAAAAAGCGCCATTTCAAGCATTCGGGATAGTGGGGATGTGGGAGTATTAGGGTGGGGAAACGGCTAATTTGTCGTTTTCAACGTGAGATGTCGTTCAAAGTTCATTGACATCGTGGTCATTGACCTTGACCTTGAACTTGACCGTTCTTGTATATTTCGCAGGAAATTCCCAGTTTTGCCATTTTTACACTCGATGTCGTTTAACGTTAATTGCTTCGACGCCAATGACCTTGACCTTTCGTGCAAATTTCGCAGAAAATTCCAAATTATGCCATTTTTTGACGCTTGTTGTCATTCACAGTTCATTAAATTCGAGGTCATTGAAAATTTTCTGTGAAATATTCACGAAAAGTCAAGCTCAAGGTCAAGGGCAATGGCCATGAGGTCAATGAACTTTGAACGACATCTAAAAAAAAAACGGCAAAACATCTGAAACGGCCGGTTTTCTAAAGTCCTTCCGAAAATAAAAAATACAGACAATTCTGTTCCATATGTTCAAGCAACAAGTGCTATTTTATTTTGTAAATCACCTACCTGGTCGGTTACGACGCGGACGAGGCGAAAACTTTTCCTCATCCGAGCTCGATGAATGTCTACGACGTCGATTCACCTTTCTTTCTAACTTTTTATGTTTCTGTACTGTACCGTACAAGTCGTCGTCATTATCACTATACTCATCCTTTTCGGCATTTATTGGCAATGCAATTACTTATCAACCGATAAAATAATACCAAGCACGCGAAGCAGTGAAGCACTAGAACGTGAATGACAGACAGCGCCTGGTGTGGAAGGGGCGGGCGATCTGTGATTTTGTCATCTTCCTTATTTTTCTCCAAATAAAGTGCTCGAAATGGCTAGCCTATGAGTGAAACTACATTGTGTACTTGGGCTATCGAGACCCAAGCTTGATTTGTAATAGATTATATCCAGTAGTGAAATGTTGGCGATATATTCAGAAAAGTCCCTCTCAACCTCCTGGAATTAAATGAAATTAGATGGAGCAATAATAACACAACTTTTTAATCTCAATATTTTAAATTTGTTTAACATAAGTTTATTCATTTATTTAACAATTTCTTCAATATCTCCGAATTCATGATTGATTTCCTTTCTCTGTTATCGATTTCTCTGCATCTGCAATTTACGCCACAATTAATTTTCATCTTCTATCACATTTGTAGGTTTTTAATTCAATATTTGATTCAATTACTTACGGCGGCTTTGCTGGTGCTGAAAAGATATAATTTCAAGTAATTTATACCAGCATACTAAGGTAGAGGCGGGCGAGATACTTGGCTAGACGGGTTGACGGACGGTGGACCAAACCAATCGGTAACATGATGGTGCACAAGAGGAAAGATACGGCCAGCGAATGGGCATTGTCCAACGATATTATCAAGTCGACGTTTCACTGCATGCGGCTGGCATAGAAACATCTATAGAGAGGCCTAAGTCCAGCAGTTGGTTGATGTGGGCTGATGACGATTATGATCATAAAATTTTATTTTTTCTGTTTGGATATCCAGGAAGGTGTTGTTTTGTTGCTCGTCTTCACTACCCAGGGTGAGTACAAGTTGGTGGAATCCAAGTATTTCCTGTCCTGAGCAACTATTAGCTACTCTAATATTCATCCCTTACCAAAACAAAACTAAAACACTTTTGTCTGAGGAACTTTTAAAGTGACAGTCGGAGGCTATCACAACGTCTTATACCGATTCATTTTAGAAATCTAAACTATTCCGCAAAATTACTTTGATTGTCATAAGACAAGTCACTTAGAAAGACGCGCACCAAATATGTTTGTTGTTGTTACGAAATTCGGAAGATTTTCAAATGATTGTTTATTAATAATCGTGATTTACTTAAGCACATGTTAATACTGTATTTATTTTCTGTAGGAAGACGTTTGCCCTGTTACCACAAAAAATATTGAACACCGTTGAACCTCAAAACAAACGTCAAATCAAATACGTTTTTGTCTTAACCTCTCGTCAGTGGAGCTGGCCTCTATGGGAAATGACAGTTCTTTTGCATCTGTGAGCCTGGTCGTTTTGGGTTTTTTTTTTTGTAGGTTCGTATTTAGCGAAACTGTAACAGTCTTCGTTAACAGATCTCTATGTTTCTTGAAACAAACCAATCAGGAAAGAGCAAGCTAGCTAATGAATGAAATGAAATTTGAACTAGTTGATAATTAAATTAATACTTTTTGATGGTTTACAGGAGGGGCTATATTTGTACCATTCTTAAAACAGGTGGTGTATAAAACAAATGTATGAAGGTCATCGATGTTTGAGTTTATTACTATTTTGGACACACTAACGTGTAATTATAATAAATCAACGAATCCAAATAATGTTTGAATCCGAAATAATACATATAAATATACTAAACTTTAGGGTACTATATATTGAACATCACCATTTTGGTGCAATTCAATTGGAATAAAAGCACAATTTACAGAGAAAGGCAAATGACTTAGTTAAGATCAAGTAAGAATCCAGATCTGTATAACGCAGAATGAAGGTGCTGCGCACAATCCCACGAGGATTATATAGTATCTTATAGATTGTGAATGTGTTATGTATTTCTTACCTATAATTCAATAAATAAATAAAAAATAATAATAAGTTATTTCCATAATTCTCATTAGATCTAGAGAAATTCCAATTAAAATTATAAAAGGGGGGCCCAAGGTCTCCGCCTGTGAGCCTGGTCATTTTGGGTTTCACAGACGCCATCTTTCTTTCAAAATTCCCCCCACTGATGAAAGGTTAAACCAGTGTTTAACAGTAGTTTATTTTCTTGTGGTAAGCCCCTTGATGTTTAGTATTCGAGTTTTAGTTTTCAAACGTATTGTCCTGTTACACTTGGCTCTGCTTTCGATACTTTCAATACTTGTAGCTCACTTTGTTGTTCGTATTTGTTTAGGACTAGTTCCACTAATTTGGGGGTCGGTTAGTTGCGTCGCAATATCGGGGCAAGTCAAATAAGTCGGGTTTATGGGGCAAGTCAAATAAGTGGGGTTTATGGGTCCACAAGGCTGTCCATAACAAAGAGATTGTCTTAAAAGCCTCACTGGCCTAATTATTTGGCGTTTGAGCACAGCCTTGGATATTATTATTTATGGTTTAGCACCCTTTGGGTTTTTTGATTTTGGTCTGAATTTATAATTTGTGTACAAAACGATTGTAATTCTGGGAATTGATAAACCTACCTAAAATATCTATAAGCAACAGAATTTATGCGTATTTTAAAAAGTTTCCTCAATTCACCGTCCCAGCCAGTCAATTCTTCAAAGGAAAACCACTGAGAAATTTAGTAAACAAATAATGAAGGAAATCCCAAAGTGTCCTAAGGAAGCAATTAAAACTTAGTATTCGGTCTAAGAAATTCCGGTTATTTGGCTTTAATTGGGAATTGAAGTGGCGGGGAGTAAAGTTAGATTGCCAACTTTCACTTCTTAATTGAGGTGATTTTTAGATTGACGCTTCTGCCATGGTGACGTCATGTAGGATGTGTAAGACATTTGCTAAGTTTTTATGACGACAAATATAAACCAAATAATAAATGAAGTAAATAAAAAATCTCAAAATTCCGACAGCGGTATTAATGTCACCGTAAGATTGTCAAAACATTTAGTTGATAAACTAACGTTTTTTCTGGTTAGTTGGTCAACTATCGACAGATAGTAAACCGTAGAGTACTGCTTACTATATAACGCGTTATTTGATAAAGTAACGGTTAATACCGTTAAATAGTAAACTGGTTTAAACTTGAATTGCAAACGAAATACCAGGGCAAACACTGCGGTAGCTTAGGTGAAGGCTAGTAGGGGCAGCGAAGGCCCCGAATAGTCTTCGTGTTAGTTTGACATGTAAGAACAAAAGAAACGCTAATTCTAATCCCTGTCGGTCTAGTTTACTAGTTACAGTTACAGTCGATAGTTGATCAACTAACGCGTTAATTTATCAACTAAAGGTTTTGTCTATCTTACGGTGTCATTAATATTACCGAATCTCAATAATTTAGTATTCATTTGGTCTGCTTGTTTTGTGCTTTTTAGTGTTACCCAGCCATAGTTTTTTTCATATTCACTTGGTAACTGGTAGAATCCGCAAACTTATATATATTTTCAAAATACTTCGCCATGTCGCTGATGCCGGGTTGATAAAACGAGTTTATATGGCACTCTGTCAATCTGTGCTATCCTACTGCATTACCTCGTGGGGAGGCGCATCCAAGACATCTATCCTTCAATTAGAACGTGCCCAAAGAGCTGTACTCAAGGTTTCCACTTTCCGTCCCCTTGTTTTCCCCACTGATCTCCTTTATAATTCTTGTGACGTACTTACGGTCAGGCAACTATTTATGTATCACACTGTCTTAAAACAGCATTCTTGTTTAACATATAGCCCCTATCTGCTGACCAGACGGCGGAAGGATAGAGTCTGTTTGGATTATACATTATTCCGAACATCCTTTGCCCATAAATTCTTCTGCTTCCTCGGTCCTTTCATATATAATAGAATTAATAGAATAGCTAATATTTCTTCCCTCACCAACTATAAACTTAAAAAGATTGTCTATAAAACATTGAAATTACTTAATTATGACAAAACGGAGGACCTACTGATCATAACTACCTAGCTACCTTCATAAAGGTGCACAAGGCAGTTCATCAATAAATCTGTTAAAAATAAAATAAAAAATATAACGCATATTTTATATTAATCTGACTTGTACACCATATTGACATAGTAACGTTGTTTTATTATTATTTTTATTACCTCACACACCCTCTTATACACACTCACTCATACTCATACTACACATAGAGAGGCTCACCCACTCACCCACACACCCATTTTTTTCATATTTTTATAACTTTGTCTTTAGTCAGTATTAGTCAGTAATTTTGTATAAAAAAGTGTCCGTGTAACTTAAATTAGCTTTATATATATTTTATAGGAAGAGCACTGTAGTTTGAAATACAGGTTTACACCTAGCTCAGGCTCAGATGACTCAATTATCATGTGTCACATTTTAGCTAAGGGCTTCAAATATTGTAAACGTTTTCTGTTTCTTTTCTTTGAATAAATAAATATTTGATTTTGATTTTCATTTGATTTTTTTTCATAACGTAATTTATTCCCTGCTTTTTTGTAGTAAATTACGAAAAATCTGTCAAGACCCTTTTCCCAGGAACGCTTAAAGGTATCAAGTTGAAATTAATATCGATTACTCATTTCTGTTATGTTGAGAAAAATGAATAATGAAAATGAATTATATGAATTACGGCAAACAAAACTTAATTGTTTTGTAGATGCTTGATAAGTCTAGATTGATAGATATCAAATTAGCTAATTGGTAAAAATAACTAAGTTGTGTTAATGCATTCCAAATAAAAAATTACAAAACAAGTTTTAGATTCGTTACTAAAGAACTTCTTTAAATTAATTAAATTTTGTTTTCTAACAACGAAAGTCTAACCTAAATAAACTTGTTCGTTTAATTCTTTTTTCAGTGTGTTTATAAAGTTATTGATACGGCTACTTTCATACTACATGTAAGTAACCAGGTGCATTCATAAGTTTGTATGTTAGAAGTTCAGCTTTTCACCAACACACTCGCGAGGTCTACAGCTCACAGAGCAAGAAACAATAAAACTATATGAATTCATAGAGAGCACCCACTATACAGATTCTGCCTAGTGTAGGGCCATAAGAAACCCTTGTTATTACTTTCATCAACCATTGCAAGAACACTTCGATACTTTGACCTGATCCGGAGCCCACTTTTCCAGGGTAGATGGCAAAAATGAATTGCCATTAGTCCCAACAACGTCACAGGCGCCGTGGCAGATGGCACAGATTTAGTAATATCGACCCCGTAAACCCCGACAATAGCGTTTACACGGTTGGTGGCACGAATGAAGTTCCATCTCCCCGGAAATAAATAGGGAATGGACAAATATGATAAAAGACATACAAATAAAACACCTAAGACAGACATTGGTAGTTTTTATAGGCTTTTATAGGTTTAAATGATTACCAAAAACGCACCTATTTTACTATCAATAAATTCGAATTGACTGCCAAAATGGATGGATGTCCACCAAATTGTGTTTGGATAAATGATCGCCAATCTTTTGTGCTTAAGTTTATGTTTTAAAATTTTTTTGTTGCTCTTACATGTTCAACCTAACACGAAGGATAAAGGGGGCTTCGCTTCGCTCACCCCCTTTACCCTTCACCTAAGCTACCGCAGTATTTTGCCCTGATATTTTTTGCAACTTTTGGTGTTCATTCATCCATTTTGGGTAGGAAAAAATATTTTGGTGATCATTATATTTGTTGCCGTTTTTATAGATAGACATTGGTCGTATGCTTGTCGGCCGACATACACAAAGCTTCACAAAAGAACGTCTTTTAATTCTATACGTATGACAACGACAGTAAATCCGGAATTCGGACCCTCGTCTTCTGGGTAACAGGCGTGTGATTTGCCACCAGTCGGTGGACCACAGACGCTAGTCCTAAGAATAAACTATACTGTCTGCGATATTATAAGTCGTGGCGCTCCCTACGTGGGAAAATGGAGAAGTAAAACTCGATCAAATGAAGAAAAGGACTGGCACTTACAGAACAGCGCTACTATTTTCATCTCGCTCAGATTTTATTGCCGTCTTTATTCTCACAAACCAGTAGAGACATCAAAAATATCAATAGCTTGGAGCCATTATCTTTGGTTGGTTGAAGTAATCTTATATCTTTGATCTATCTATTCATCTACATCTATAATTAATTATATTATTATCTATTTATAAATAATTATAAAAATGATTCGCTGTACGTTAGTCTTACTAAATCTCTAAAGTGGCCTGATCCTTTTTTATAATTTCTATTTGGTTTTATTCTCCTCAGTCCGGAAAAATTCAATTACGAAAAACGCAAAGAAACAGCCAAAAAAATTGCAAAATATTTTATATGGAAAGTTTATCCTCTTTCGCTAGAAGTCTTTGGTGGCCTTAGATCTGACATGACTCAAACTCCTTCGTCGTTGATTAATTAATTTACTACATTCAACCTCTTTGTTGGTAGCGGAAGTTATGTTTGACCGTGATAGCACGGCACAGGCATAAAGTTTATTTCGTTAATCTGAGGTCTGATGCGTATTATGCTCAGCAAAGGGCCGATAATGTCGATATGGATTTCAGAAACCTATGTAGGTGCCTCTAAAATGATAAACCGAAAATGATAAAAGTTTTATGATGTGGAAGTTTGAAAATATGAAAAACGCGTCGCAAAGCCGGGCCACGGGCAGCTAGTATAAAGTATATTTCGGTAAGTATTTTTAACGAAGTCAGGTTTTCGTGTTAATATGGGGTGCTTACCTATGAAATTGGCAAAATTTTCTTACAGATTCAGGAGTTCATAATTCGAGTAATTCAATAGCTATTTCCAGTTTTTTTTTATTGTTTTAAAATTAATTTCAATATTTACATCTACTTATTAAATTTTCTTTTAATTTTCAGTTTGATAACTTAAATGTTATCTACAAAATCAGTGCCTCCTAAATGTCATCTATTTTCATGATAATATTCGTAATATTTTTTTACAGCTGACACTTTTCAAAAATTATATAAAATTTTCTGTTAGCTAAATGTTGTCTCTTATAATAAACACACAAAGTATATAAAATTAGGATCTGTCGTTCCTAAAAAAAATACAAAACATTTTGTACTGAAAATTGAGTTAACTTCAAATTCTCCATACAAAACGCCAATTTCATATGTAATGACCTAATATTTTGGGAGTAAACTACTTCATGGGAGGGGTTAATTTTATAGAATCTAATAATTTATAAATTATAAAGATAATTTTAAAGAATAAAATAGACTGTTGTCACATAAAAATGTAGTTTGTCTAGTCAATATCTGTCCTAAAAAATTCTGATCGAAATTGCAACTTTCGCGACGAAATTCAGGTACCTATGTCCATGAACTTAAAAAAAGGGTCCACCGAGGCCGCCTTCAACGTCAGCTGTTGGATTTTGAAAATATCTTCTCTGAAAGTATCACATTAGATAAAAAACAAGATAAACAAAAACTGCATTATATTTACCTATGTCTATTGTTCTAAGCTTTATCTGCTCCCCATACATTACGCCGTCATTGCCGGTCCATTTCTTCAATTCTACGACCCGAGTCGGCAGTGACCTTGCGTACGGGTTCGAGTCCCGGTGGGGGCAAATATTGTTTTGATGAGGACGGATAATAATAATATAATAATAATATCTAATAATCTTTAAAAGTATGTATATCGTTGTCTAGTACCCAAGATACAGGGAATCCTAGTTTGGGGCTAGATCAATATGTGTAAGTAGTGTCCAAGGCATTATGATATTATTATTAATTGAATGGGAAGTACGTTAGGCCGCGCGAGTAGGTACTCAGGTGAGTAACATGACAATTTACCTGTTAGTAATTTGGCCATACGCCCATTTTGCTACGACGCCTGATCTGTCCAGAATTCTACGGGCGTGGCAAAATAGTGGCATGACAGGAATTGACATGTCACTTCTATAATAGTGGCTCTGTGGTCGGGTAGACCTCACGAGCGACTCAGGGAATTTGCTTTTTTTACCCCTCACACCCCTGACTCCTTGAAGCTTTTCGGACGAGCAAGTGCAATTACTATGGACACCAAATAACCCGTAATACCACCTACAAACGGAGGTCGACACTGCATTTGTTGAAATCTGTGTAGCCGTTTGGGCCTTAGCAGTATATTTTCAATAAAATACCTCACAAAATCATGAGAATTGGCTGAGAAATGCGATCTGTAGGGCAGAACAGCCGGAAATCCGGACAGCTATCCCGACAGAGGTACATACAAAAGCATCGCTGCCCAAGCAAAAACAGAGATGCTTCGCTCGCTCAGTCGACTTTGTTTCTGTCACGTCACTTAGATGCGCGGGGGGCTTAGTGTTCTCAACTATCTCAACTAAAACTAATAAGAAAGTCGAACTAGTAAATGTCATTTAACTTCTAAAGCTGGTTTATTGGACAGCAATTAGTAAGAGATCGCACTGAAAACTTCAGGCTTTGTTCACAAGAAGCTGTTTCTTAAGGCGATACCTCGTCCGTGCAAAGGTCCCCGTTACTCCAGGCGGAAAGACCCACAGTGTGAGAGGGACGGAATCGGGAAAAAAATGTCATAACGTAGCGCTAACCTACAGAAAAACTGGTTAAAAATAAACTACGCTATTTTGTTAAAAAGTTTTTTAGGAGAGTTTACGAATACATAATATCTAAATTTTGAACACAGTTCCATATTGAAATTAGTTACGATGTCAGAATTACAGGAAAAAATTTAAAATTTAGGGGTATCTTCGTAATTAAATTCTATCGAGAAAATTTTATCCAATAGCGTTTTCCTTTAGTGAGAATCTTAATCAAATACTCAATAAACGTTAACCCAAAAATCAAATCTGTAGATGACTTCATGGTGGTGTAAATGGATGCGACAAAAACCCATTTTTTTCGTATCACCTTAATGCGTTTGGTGCAGATACAGAATTGTGTGAATATATAAGGCATATATTCTCAGTCTTTCTGAATATGCACAGCACATCCTAAAGAAAGCACAGAACTGCACAAAAGAGCTTATCTCTGAAAACTCTACACGTATTACATTATACGTGGAGTACGTGGTGGTAGAAATAGTAGAAAGTCGTTGTGGGAATTACAAAAAGGGAAATATTAAACTGCACATCCATAATACTGATTTGCACAGCAAATATACTGAATTTTACAGCAAACATCAGGGCAAAATACTGCGGCAGCTTAGGTGAAGGGTAAAGCTTCGCTTCGCTTCGCTTCGCTTCGCTCACCCCCTTTTTCGTTCGTATTAGGTTGAACATGTAAGAACAACAAACTTACGTGAAACATAAAAAGTGTTTTTGCTGATCCTTTTTTGCTGTGAAAATCAGTGTTTTTGATGTGCGATTAAATACTAGCCTTACAAAACGACGTCAGACCTTTTCTCACATCGGGTGGCAGTTGCGTGATAGTACTAAAATATGGCTACACCTATATGTATTTTGCGAAGGTAAAATTTCACTACCTAACTTATTCCTATATAATGTAATAACTTTCGGGCATGCAAAGGTTCTCTCTGACTGTGCAGCGGGGTAATGCTGCCAGCATCATGGAAACCTTTGCCTCGCCAATATCTCGGGGTGGTTTATTCGGGTAATTGTTTCTTTTTGTGTTTCATTTAATTTCCTCGTGATAAATTGACGACCCGAATGGCCGAGTCCCTGCCTACGAAGCCAAGGGTCCTGGGTTCGAGTCCCGGTGGGGGCAAATATTTGTTTGATGAGGACGGGTGTTTGTACTCTAGTCATGGTTGTTTATCTATATAAGTATAATATTTAACTATATAAGTATGTGTATCGTTGTCTAGTACCCAAGATACAGGGAACCCTAGTTTGGGGCTAGATCAATGGTGTAAATAGTGTCCAAGGTATTATTATAAAAAAAAAAATAGTTAATTTTACAGTACTTAAATTTAAATTGTCGAAGCTTGTGTGGATGCATTTTTGTGTGTAAAAAAATATGAAATTAAATTCACAATAATAACTTGTGCGTCTTCCCACGTTTGTGTTTGTAAGGCGTGGGAATCCATTTAATATATTTGTCCTTTGCCACTGTAAAGGCAAGCGCAGCCCACCCCACACAGAAACCATTATGTACTCCGGTTTAAATCCGGTCCCGTGCAATCCCGTCCACGGTACACTTGTCACCAGTTATCCTTTTCTCGCAAAACTTATACGAAAGGAAAAAGGAAGGACGTAGTTTCCTGGCGTGGGTACGTTCGCGGATGCATCGAGCTCAACGCGAAATAAGTAAGGCCTGCTACAGCCCATTCTAGGAATTGCTTCAGGAATTTTCATAATTCCTATCACTATTTTATGACTTACTATTATTGTTTTCCTGTGGTTACTTGAATTTATTGTCTTACTAACGGACATTACTACATTTCTACATTATATTATATTTGCTGTAAAAACTAATATATTGTTAATAATCTATACGTTTTATTCCATTCAGACTATTTATAAAGATAAATAGTTGAATGGAAAAAAAATTAATGTGGTTAATAGCTGTAGTTATAGTTCATCGCAGGCCGATTTTTCGCAGGTTCGGGGTTGGGGGCACTTCTCCTGCCAACCCAGCTTCTGTAGGAAGCCTAGCAAACCCTTGATATGGCCGACGACTTCCTGGAGCGACCTCGGCGACCCGAGGTGTGTTGCCTTGTAGATGGCCAGGCCGAAACATTCCAGCAGTTCGTGGGTGGCTGGCTCCTCCGCTTTCATGCAGGCTCTGCACAGGGGGCTGTCCCTAACACCTGGAGTGTTTGATTAGCAAAGCATGTCAAATTAACGTTCCGATTACCAAGCGAAGCTGTGGCCACTTGAGCATCAGAAGTTAACCCAGATGTTACTGGATTTTTGAAAATTGTATCGCGATTTTGAACTTTAACACTTTAAGATAAGGTTCAAATCCTATGAAACAAAATTGATCGTTTTAACGATCAGTCGTTGTAAATGGGTTAATAGCTGTATGGTGTAACATTCTAACAATAAGCTTAAAATAACACTATCTTTCTTTTCCATATTAAATTTAAGTAATCTATGTATGTTTAAGCTAGATAGGTCAAACATGCATAGATATGTCATTCATGGAAACCTATAATTGGCTGTAGTAAATAAGTAATTTTAATTAAGGTAATTTAACTTAACTGCTTGTTGGTTTTCTAAATAAATAAAATAAAAATAATTAAATATCTATTTCGACGATCTCTGTGGCGCAGCGGTTGTGGCTCTGCCTACCATGCGAGAGGTCCCGAGTTCGATCCCCGGCTGGGGAAACAGAAAAAAAAACCCAGGTCTTGGATGTTTATATGTGTGTGATAACTTTTTTTCGGGATCCCACAACACATGGTATCCTAGTGTGGGATCAGAAGCAATGTATGTGCCTGTATATAAATGTTTGTGTTTATCAACTCCTACGTCGACTGGGAGGATACTACCAAAAGTAAATAAGTTCATGTTTATGATTCATTTATAGTAATACTAAATATTGATAATTAGCAATTTGACAGCCGATCACGACTCTATGTCGTGATGCTCAATTTCCCCCCGTACAGTACGGGGGGAAATTGAGCAGTATCGTGATCGGCGTACGGGGCCCGTACGCCGATCACGACACCACGTCGTGACGGCCGTTCCTTGATTTTTCATTAAAAACACGACGCTTCGCAGTGATCGGCGTTTATTGCATTTGCATTGCGCAGCTACATTCTTTGGCTACACAAACACATGCGATTCATTTACGTGGGGGTGGATGGGAGCTTCGCCTGGTCTTTTCTGTTTCTGGTTCTTTTTGTATCGAATATATAAAAAATGACCAAAAATGGCGTACGGGGGAATGCGGGTGACAAAAAGCTCGGCTGGCAAAGTGTTAGTTTATGTTTTAAATTATTTTATTTGATGCTGTTCACTTCACAAGTCTACCTGTTGTTAAACTAAGTTTTGCTGGAAGAAATCTCTTTTTAGGGATAAGATCGCCTTCGCACATTTATTTTCCATTTATCAGTCTGTAATATATTGTTTTTTTTGTCCAATAAGCTATAATGTAAGTTAAGTATTCTGGTTAGCCCTAACACGTACAAGAAGAAATGGATTACGCTGCGCCGGCCTATTTACTAAATTAGTAAGTATAGCGGCACAGCTGATTCCGTCTCTTTCCGGTGAAAGTGGAACTCTGCGGGTACGACCAAAAAAGCGAATGCTTAGCAGTCCTTAATAAAACATTTGTTTTTGGAACGTCTGTTTGGGACAACACTTCTACAACATTCGCATTTCCATTGCAGATTTAAGAAAGTCCTACTGTTTGTGTCACTGTGGGTATTTCTATCAGGTACCACATTAGTCCAATGTAGAGAAGAGGCAATAAATGATGTTTGCTAAGTATACGTAAATATCTACAGTAATAAAGTACTTTAACTTTGACTTTACTTTGACTTTGTTAGTGCCATTTTGGGTCATTTTCCACTACTCTCATAATCAGTGCCTTAAATTTTTGACGTTTGTATGGCGCTGTGCCCACTTAGGTGAGGTGACATGACATCGTTCTGACAAAAGCCACGTTAGCACAGCGCAAACATAATTTTGTACAACATGCTGTGAAACCTTTTTCCGATCTATGTCAGTCACCACAGAGTCCACTACGCTTCTATACTGCCTGTATGTATCGAGTATATAGTTTCGATCCATTATCGAACGTGCCCTATACGACAAGACAACCGCATACAGAGATCCCCTTTACTTTCCGGAGTCGACAGGCGGATATTATCTTTGCCTTGGTTGCTCTAAAAACTACTTCCAAAAGATTCTAACGGCTTTAGTTTTTGTAAAGTAATTGTAAAATGACGTCAATGGTGATTCTTGATTCAATTTGAAGTGAATCTTCGGAAGAGCCAACGAAAAGACGCTCGCCTGTCACCAAGCAGCAGTGGGTTTGCATCCCAGTACTGACCGTGACCTTGCACCAACAAGATACGTTATTTATCTATGTACATTATACGGAAATTCTGTGGTAACAACAGTGATGGAACATATATATATTTTTTTTTATTCTACATTTTTAGGAGAGGTAAGAGCTTTACTCACTAAATAAAAAACACTATATTAACTAAAGAGCTAATAATAAACTCCCACAATTATTTTACTACACGCAAAACGTTCTTGCATTGAAGTTTTAAATTAATGTAAAGAATCACACAAAGAATTTGTAAAAATACACCTAACAGTTTTAGAACTACACGCTGAAGTACAATTACGTGATTTAGGAAAATATCTACTTACAGCAATATTAGCAAATAATAATATGAAGATATCATTACTCATGAAACAGTAATACAATCGACTGTCAAACACACCACTACTTCACCCAGCATTGTCCAACGATGTTAAAAATTTACGAATCATATGAGCCCTTAATGTACATATCCTCAATAGCCTCATTCGTATTCCACTGTCACTTAATAATGGACCTGAACAACTGGCTGAATGTGGACACAATTGTGCCGTGCCGCCCCGTATAGGAAAAGGCGTGACGCCATGTTAGTTTTGACGCAAGCAAGGAACCACCTCTGGAAAATGAAACATTGTACACTATGACTTTCTTTTTATTTCACAAGCCAAGTAATTACCGTGAAAGCTTTACGCTTAGCGACTACAAAAGTCAATTTAGTTATTGCTATTGCTAGTTAGAAAAAGTTCATTTTGATGTTAGCTCGTAATTTATGTAAAGTGCGCGGACTGATAAAGATTAGCTGTCAAACGAATGTTTTGTTAGGAGGTTTATCCGTTTCTGGACTCGACTTTTCAACGTAGCTTCATTGTTAGGTTTCCGTACCCGAGGGGTCCCAAACGGGACCCTGTTCCTAAGCCTCCGCTGTCCGTCTGTCCGTTCGGCCGTCGTGCAAGGATAGGACTCGTAGGTAGAGACTGAATTTTTTTACAACTTGTGTATTTCTGTTGCCGCTACAGCAGTAAATAATTAACTACACGAGGTTTTATAAGTTAAAGAGAGTCCCCATTATAAGATACATGTTTTAACAACCCCCGCGATATAACAAACCATAATATCATGATTCAAATATGATCCGAATTAGTTTAATGTCTGGGTTCGAGTCCACGTTCGGACATATTATTATTTTATTTTTTATTTATCATTTTTAGTGCTAAAGTTTTCTTGTACGATAATACGGTCCTTTCATGTGTGAGTCCGACCCGTCCTTGATCGATTTTTATTCAAATGTAATGGCTATTTCTTCTATTTCTGGCTAAATACCGTCATAACTATGAATCTCCTCATTCTACCCCATATGGTTAAGGCGTGATGTTGCATAAATATCGTATAAATGTTACGGCTAAAGCTAGGTGTGAAACTAAACTTAAGTTTAGCCGGCAAGTCTTAAGATCAATTTCGAGCCTCGGCTAATGTCCGAAATTATGTTCATTGTGATAAATGATTTCAACATTAGTCGGCTAAACTGCAGTTTAGCCTAGACGCTGTTGGGGCTAAAGATGGGTGAGAATATGGTTAACATTAGCCGACTAAACATAAGTTTATTTTTCAGTATACCTAGGCTAATGTTGGAAAATTACCGTCTTAATCTGAAATAAGTGATGATAATGATTCGGTAGCCGTAAACACTGCGGTAGCTTAGGTGAAGGATAAAGGGGGTAAGCGAAGCGAAGCCCCCTTTATCCTTCGTGTTAGGTTGAACATGAAAGAACATCAAAAAATACTTTAACTCGTCTTATTACGGTTTTTGTTGTTCTTACATGTTCAACCTAACACGAAGGATAAATGGGGCTTCGCTTCGCTCACCCCCTTTACCCTTCACCTAAGCTACCGTTAGGTGTTTTGCCCTGATATTAGAAATAGCTATCTCATCTGAAAAAAATTACCCCGCCCCACTCCCCGCAGACGCACGAATACTTCGTTTTCAACAGAAACGCATCGGCTAATGTGCAGTCTAGCCGATTAAAGATGACATCCGTTATCACAAATGAACATGACTTCGGACATTAGCCGAGGCTCGAAAAAACTAGCCGGCTAAACTTTAGTTTAGTTTCACACCTAGCTTTAGCCGTAACATATATATAAATATAAGTTCAAGTTCAAGTTCAATTTTTTAATTCATAATAGCACAAAAATTTTGTTTTAATGAACGTCATAACATAATCGAGCAAACATAATAAAACATTAAGTAGGTGCCTAATTATTAGTACATAATATATAGGGTGCAATGAACTGGTTTAATGCTAGATGTCGGTGTCTTGTTTTTTTGTTTTTTTTTTATTGATTAAATTTAAACATTAATTTTGTAGTGCACAAAGTGTGCTTTATAAGTTTTTTTAATCGAGCTTCAGTTAAGTTTTGTTTTTCTTGCGGAATTTTATTGTAGAAGCATATACAGTGTCCCATAAAAGAACTAGTAACTTTTGTGAGTCTGAACATTGGAAAAGAAAGCTTACGTTTATTTCTAGTTTGCAAATTGTGGCGGCTCTCAATGGTTTTAAAGCTACTGATATTTTTCCTCACATACATTATGTTTTCATAGATATATTGACTTGCAACTGTTAGGATGTTGGTTTTTTGAAGAAATCTGTCAGATACTCTCTATTACCTAGCTTATATATAAATCGGATCGCTCTCTTCTGCAAAATGAAGATGGTCTCAATGTCAGCAGCCCGTCCCCATAGTAGTATGCCGTAGGATATATTTCTATGGAAATAACTAAAATATACACAGTCAGGTCATAAGTTCTGTCACACAATAAAAACTTTTGAATTTAGAACGCTGGCCACAAAAAAGTTTATTGAATTCGAATTTCGAATTTTTCATGAAAATAAAAATGAGTACTTTTTAGAATTTTCCTCATTTTTTAATATGGAGTGGACACTTAAAGAAGACCGTGTCGCAGTTATTGCGTTGCATCGTTGCGGTTACGCGCCAATTCAGATTTTCGACTTTCTGAAAAATTTGAATACAACCAAAAGATTCGTTTATCGTACCATAAAACGATATAATGAAGACTCTAGTGTAGATGACAGGTCAAGAAGTGGTCGCCCTCGCTCTGTTAGGACTCCAGCAGTGATAAAAGCTGTGAAGGCGCGAATTCAAAGAAATCCCATGCGTAAGCAGGAACTGTTGGCCCTTCAGATGGGGTTAAGCAGGACCACGGTGAAAAGGGTGTTAAATGAAGACTTAGGGCTTAGGGCATATCGAAGAAAAACAGGACATCGTTTGGACGCTCTTTTAATGGACCTGAGACTGAGATGCCGCGCTTTGTTGAAGCGGTACGCGGGAAAAAAGCATCGGGAAATTCTTTTTTCGGATGAAAAAATTTTCACCGTGGAAGAGAGCTACAACAAACAAAATGATAAGGTGTACGCACACAGCAGTGAAGAAGCGAGCAACCGTATTCCGCGTGTCCAACGAGGTCATTTTCCATCCTCGCTCATGGTTTGGTTGGGAGTCTCTTATTGGGGCTTAACTGAGGTACATTTTTGTGAGAAAGGCGTAAAAACGAATGCAGTTGTGTATCAAAATACAGTCCTCTAGAACCTTGTGGAACCTGTTTCTCATACCATGTTTAATAACAGGCACTGGGTATTCCAACAAGATTCTGCGCCAGCTCATAGAGCGAAAAGCACACAAGACTGGCTGGCGGCGCGTGAAATCGACTTCATCCGGCACGAAGACTGGCCCTCCTCCAGTCCAGATTTGAGTCCGTTAGATTACAAGATATAGCAACACTTGGAGAAAAAGGCCTGCTCAAAGCCTCATCCTGATTTGGAGTCACTCAAGGCATCCTTGATTAAGGCAGCCGCCGATATTGACATGGACCTCGTTCGTGCTGCGATAGACGACTGGCCGCGCAGAATAAAGGCCTGTATTCAAAATCGCGGGGGTCATTTTGAATAAACTTTATTACCATAAGAATCTATGTTTTATTAAGTTCATTTTGCTTTATAAATGTTTACATAAATAATAAACATATCTAAATTATTTCATATTGCACATGTGACAGAACTTATGACCTGTCTATGTACAAGCCTAGCAGTTCCAACGTCAGTCAATTCCCTGATTCTTTTAACTGCATACACTGCGGAACTAAGTCTTTGTGCTAATTTTACAATATGGCGACACCACTGTAGTTTGGCATCAATAGTGATGCCGAGAAATACAGTTTCATCTACTAGTTTTAGTTTGTCTTTCCCCAATACAATTTTACTCTCAATTTGCCTTACATTAGGTAAAGTGAATTGTATGCAGCCCATTAATGTCCCCACTGAATGGCACGGGCCTGTACCCGCATACGAGTAAGATTGAGCCATACTCTACCATGCTGGCTCAGTGCGGGTTGATGGAGGGGTGTCGGGCTTGTGTCCAACCCGACAGTCAGAAGTTATCAAGCTGCCTTATTAGGGCCTTTGACTTAGTTTTACGACTACTACCCACGAGCTGCGAGTGGTATACGTTGCGCCACGAGTTATGAACGGTGACCTTCAAGGCGCAGTAGTCACTTTTCAATACCTGTACATATGCGCAGTAATTCCCGCCAACGTCGCCCTGCACTCATTCGTGGCGCGAAGTATAGTAGCCGGGACAGCTTAACGTGTCATCCGAAAAACGGAGGCGCCTGAAACAAGGAATGTCGTATAGAAAAGGACACCAATCAAAAAATTTGCCAACTTCAAAAACCGGTCAAGTGCGAGTCTAAATCGCGCACGAAGGGTTCCGTACCACCGTTCAATGGAAGCGATGGTGTGGAGTGTATAGTTTGGATTTTACACAGCAAAATATTGTTTACAAAGTTATTGGTGCGGTTACTTTCACACTCCATGTACGTAGCCAGGTGCATCCATAAGTTTGTATGTCGTATTGAAAGAATTTTTGTATGGAAGCCCCCTTAAATATTTCTTTTATCCTGTTTTTTAGTATTTGTTGTTATAGCGGCAACAGAAATACATAATCTGTGAAAATTTCAACTCTCTAGCTAGCTAGGTTCTTGAGATACAGCCTGGTGACAGACGGACGGACAGCGAAGTCTTAGTAATAGGGTTCCGTTCTTACCCGTTGGGTACGGAACCCTAAAAAAGGATGAGGTTTAGACTTTAAGATTTAATTTGGTGCTGCTGGATAGTCTGCGTTCTCAAGTACTTATTACCAATTATGTGTAAGTCTTGTATTCAAAATTACCAAAATTTTAAATGTTGTTGCTGGGGAGCATGACGTGAAGAAATCTGATTTCACACGTTCTATCTCATTTTATCATGCAGTCAATGGAGTTATAAATCCCGATGGATAAATGGAGTTATAGATGCCCATTTTCACACTATCGTCACTAGTTTCCTTTGGTCGTAAAGTAAAGCCTTTAAGGGTGATTTTTGATGTAGCACTGACAGCTTTACGGATAAGGCGAAAGTAATTCTAAAGGGCTTTATTTTTGTAGTTGTCATTTATATTTTGTGTATCACTTGTTTGCCGTATCCATATAAATAGTAGTAGGTGTATGTATTAAGTATATAATTCAAATAAAAACTGTGGTAAAAGAGGAATAGCTCTTTATCGAGTTTTCCTACTTTTGCCACAGTCTCCGTTTACCACACTTTTATACCGTATCCTTTTATATGGTGGTAGTACATCTGATGATACAAATTAACATAATTAATTCTACATACACACTTTTTGTTCAACTGCTTAAACATATTTCTTCGCTAGAAATAAGAATTTGGTTACATAATTTTAACATTAACAGTTGAAATTTTGGTTATTATTTTAATAATTATTAAATAATTAAATTAGCAATAAACACCGTGTTCACGTGAGTATTTGAGGTAATAATAATAATAATAATCATACCTTGGACACTATTTACACACATTGATCTAGCCCCAAACTAGGATTTCCTGTATCTTGGGTACTAGACAACGATACACATACTTATATAGATAAATATTATACTTAGATAGATAAACAACCATGACTAGGGTTTAAACATCCGTTCTCGTCAAATAAATATTTGCACCCACTGGGACTCGAACCCGGGACCCTTGGCTTCGTAGGCAGGGTCACTGCCGCCTCGGCCATTCGGTCGCCAAGGGTAAATAAGATTCGAACTTAGATCTGAATGATCTCAATCTATCATTGAATATAATATCTATATTTTGACTCTTGTGCAGTGAATTGTACAGACGAGTCATTGTGGTAGTCGGTGAGTTAATTCTGAGGTTGATTTTCATGATCGTTCCCTGAACAATTTGTAAGTGCCAGGTCGCGGTAGTCTTCTTGGGAACATGATTGTGAAAGAATCCAAAAGTTGCGGACAGTCTATTTTGTTATTTAACTATTTCTGTATAAATGTTAGAATTTTCCTTCGAACAGCAAGAAATGCGCCAATCTTGAAATTGAACTTTCAACCAACATTTGCGAGATAACAGGCATAACTATTTTGGACTTCTTCTAGGGTATCCTCATAAACATAAGAGCTTTGCGGTCTAATGGGTTTCACGCTTACTTCTCACACAGGAGATGCAGGTTTGACTCCTGACCATGTACCAATGAGGTAATTAAGTTATCTTAAGTACTCGGACGTTCCGTTCAGGACGGCACGTTAAGGTGCAGGTCCCGGCTACTATCGCTACGTGGTATTGGTCGTAAGATCCCTCCATCAACTCGCACTGAGCCAGCGTGATGGAGTATGGCTTAATCTTACCCGCATCCGGGTAAAGGCCTGTGCCCCTCGGTGGGGACATTAATGGGCTACATTAATTATTTATATCCTCATAAACCTGACAGAATGAATTCCAGACTTTTGAACAATATTCCGGGACAGATCTAACCAATGTGTAATATCTTTGTGCTGGCATTTCTACAGGGCTAGCAAGCTGTTATTATAAATCCCAGCATATTGGAAGCCTTTTTGATGACATTGTGTATATGAGCCGTACATCTGAGCTTGCTGTTAATCAGGACTCTGAGGTCGTGAATTGTATGAACATGTTTGAGGTTACTAACACTGTAATTGTATTGTGCCAGGATAATGTTGGCGTTAGGATCATCTTGTTTCTTATACACAATTGACACAGTCCGTCGATATCAGGCTGCAACTGATTTGTACCTGCCTTTTTTTTTAGATCATCGGCAAATCTATAGTTCGGCATTTCTTAAACAATCCATAATATCGTTGATCAACAATACAAACAACAGAGGTCCAAGATGAGACCCTTGCGGAACACCTGATGTTGCGCTGCATGATGTAGAATGCATACAGTTTTTTTATTACTTAATATAAAATTTTAGAATCAAACAGTGTCTGACAAACTGTGGAAACGGTTTGTTGACAAATACTCTCATGTCTAATTAGGTTAGTATCACATTGTAGCTTAAATATGCTTAATATATTTTCACTTGTAATTGTTTTATTAATTATTTATGCTCATAAATAAGTAGGTTCGGTTAGGTGGGCATATTTGAAGGCTGATATAGTGGATTTCAAAAGATATCATATTTAGTTGTAAATTTTAGGAACTAAACATAATACACAATAAAAGACATTCAAAGTATATTATATACATAAATTTAAGTAGGTAGATAATTTTATTTGAAGGCAGATAGTGAGTGTCAAAAGAAGTTGGTATTTATGTTTTGTTGCTATCGCTTGTTATAGAATTTTGGTATTAAGTACTTACTAGTTTTTTGTCCATATCAATTAGGAGTTTGTAACTTTCATAAAAAATATATATTCGCCGACAATTTTTGCAAAATCACAACTCCTGTTAACATTTTTGGTATTTCAATATCGCGCAGCAATCAGACATTTGGCCTTTTCATGTACTGGTAAAACTTTACAGCTTGGAAACAATGCATTGCAATCATCCCTGTATCGTTCATTAGTTTTATGATTCACTGTTAACTTCAGAAATCGAACCGGTGGACTTTTTGTCTCATCTAGATATTAATTAAAGGTTCGACAGTATGATCTAAGACCATAGTCTTACAGAGATTACACAGAGTACATTGTCTTTGAATCTAGTATATGCTAAGGTGATAAAATTTTGTAAGTAAGATTCTTAATTTATTGCATACAAATTTGATGTGACTTTTCCAGCTCATTTTTTTATCTATTGTTAGGCCGGGGAACTTAAAACTAACTCATTAATTAATTCACAATTGCGTATTAGTTAGGTTCGTGATTCGGATCGAGGTTCAGTGAACAAAGGCCCTATTTTTATTGCTCGAAAGAGTTGGTTTTTCCTTAGCTTGTTGTCCTGATAAAGGGCATGCTGGACAAAAAAAAAGTAATTTCATCGCCGTTTTGCAGCTGTCTTCGCGTGGCATGGCGCTACGTCTTGTTGCGTAACTTTAATTTCTATCGACTTAATTTTTATGATGATATCCTTAACACCACGTATATGTATTCCACCTGATGAAATGAGATATATCTGTTTCCCAGGTTGTTGCTGTTAACAGAGCACAGTTTGATGGGTTAGAGTCACTTAAGAAATACCCTAATTAATGAGGATTCTACGTCCTGTTACGTTATCTTTTGTGTGTCTGGTGAAAGCAATTTATTGATAAGGTTATACCTGGGGAATGATCCCAATGATTCGGTTAACACCGAGGGATAATGGCGAGTTGAGAAGGAGTACTGTTATGTGTTGGATCAGACGTAAACTCCGGACTTCTTCTAGTAGACTAACCTGTGGAGATAAATATTGGTGCACCAGGCAAGACTCTTTGAGTTGTCTCTGCTAGGTGCGCCTATTGTCGTGCACGATGGCTGTAACAGCAACTTGGCGTGGCTTTTATCTGGTCAGCCAACTGGTGCTACGATCCTAAGTAGGGCGCATATCAGAGCAATTTTACTAGAGCTTGACATTACAGCACAAACTAGAATTTGACACTCGTATTGCTGAAAGCACTTGCTGAGGTGTTCTAAGTCGGAACAAAAGGCGCACGCCCCGGGGTGGTTGTAAACTGTTATTGTTTTGAGTACCGCTTTTACAGAGCACCGAGCTGAGTAGGTGACCATCCGCGTTGTCTTCCAAAAAGCAACTCCCCCGTAGAAAACATCCAAGACTAAGAAACAAATATTCATGCTCATCACACAAATATTTGCCCTTATCGGGATTCCAACCCAGGACCGTCTGCTTCGTAGGCAGGTTCACTAAACGCTAGGCTAAACCAATCGTCGTAAATACTTAGTACATTTGAATATAATGATGAAAAAATGGTGGTGTCCAAGATATTTTGGTAGCCTATGGTTTCAAAGTAAACATACCAACATTCTTCAAAAAAGGAAATCAAATAAGACCTCAGAAACTTAGCTCGAAATGAAAAGGAATAGAAAGGGTTATCGGCTTTTTAAAGACTTATACGATTATGAAACAACGTTTGAATCAAACAAAAATTGTGTTGTCAAGCGACATTGTGTTTTTATGCGCAATGTTGTTTAATTTTCGGTCTGGCATAATAAATAGAGATGCTTTAGTGAAAGAAATTAAGCTTTCATTTAACATGAACATGAAAAAAAGCAAGCTAGCAAGCTATGAAGTTACATTAATGTATCGACAAGGCTCCTTTTGCACATAAGCACATATTTATGAAATAGATTTTGCGTTTTGTTTAGGCACTATGAATTAAGATATAAGTCATCCTCTTCTCGGCATTGCTTTTAAGCTTTGTCCTACGAATAATTAATAAAAACAGGTTACAACAACATGATTTTTATCATATAGAAATTTGTTAACAATGGCTTCCTTAAAGTAGCCATCATAAAACTTTTTAGTTTTTTTAATAAGCTTAGTTTTTTAATAAACAATTGTCCGTTTCGATCACTATGACTTTAAAATCACTTATTATGTAAAGACAAAAGTATGCACTTTTTCTTCATTTGCCCTGTCTCTTCGCACGGGTACAAGTAGGGTACATTTTATGGGGAAGCTTCTGATTGCATGCTGGGTATCAGTACTTAACTTCCATAACACTGGTTTTACCTACTAATCCGTGTGGTGTGGAAACTAGAGCTGATTTTCTTTCTGTATTATAATTTCACATTGTGTTGCAACCAGATTTGTTTTCACTTCAAACTGATGAACAGCTTCGTCTTCATATCTAAGACCATGTTTGATTCCCGAAGTTGCCACATCCACATTTCTGACTAATGTTTTAGCCAGTTTTTTCATACCATAGTTGCAGGCAATGATTATCTTGCCATAATTAGAATTTTGAATCATTGTGATTCGTTCTTTTTTCCATAAGTTTTCATTTGTCTTGTCTTTTCTTCTACTTGCTGGATTCCTTCTTCTGTCATGATCATGTTTTCTAGGAATGCCTCGTCAGTAGTTTTTTTCAAGTAATCATGATCCCTGAAAATACTGGGTTAGTATGCAGGTTTTCTTATCTTAGCCATTGCCATAGTCACTGTACATGTACATGCCATTTGACTGGCCACAAAAGTTTGCATTTTTTTTATGACTTTCTTCATATTCCGCTGTTGGTATTCAGTCAAACACTGCCGTTGTCTTATATTGTTTGTCTTTGAAGTTGAGAGTGATATTTTCAGCCTTAAAAGGATCTCTGGAATGTAGTTTACATGGCTGATGAAATGTTTGTATATCGCTTTAATTGTTTTATTCCCATTTATGTCCCTTATACCCAGAATTCCGGCAGCTCATTCACACTGTGCCTCTATTATTAAGTGAGTTTTCACTTTAGTTGGATATTGTATATACGTGATGTTTTTCCTTATCTCTGAAGAAACCATTCCGGTGAAATACTAATCATTATCCACTATAGTCATACGGCATGACATCAGAAAGTATTCTTGGTACATGTTGCGATATCTCACTACGTCGTCACTTTCTGTGTAAAGGTCATCTGAACTTAGACAACAGAACATTCGCGTAACCACAGGAGAAACGGAATGACATAAAAAAATACACATTACGATGACGTCAACACGACAACAGGATAAGAATTATTATTCTTCTCTTACACATCACGTATGGCATAGATAAACGTTGAGATATACTGTGTTCCAGGATTGTTATTTTTGGGCACCTTCTATGCTTTATTTAGTTATTTTTTAGGTTTAGGTACTATTACTTATACTGTAGCAGAACCGATAGCTGGCAAGCAGTAGAAGCGGGAAGCTCAGGGGAAGGGACTGGAGGAGAGGGCGTGGTGAAGTAAAGGACCCAGCAGTAGGTGAGCGTTCGCTGATTGATTGATTGATGATGGCTATTTATTTAATTGCTTAAAATGACGACTATGTTGTTGGTCCAATGTCTTGGAATGCCATCTTTTGTTAATATTTTTCTTTTTAGACAAACTCTGTGGTGTTGCAGTCGAGGATGTGCTTCCGAAGTGAGTGATCCAGGGTTCGAATCCCGGCTGCGGAGAAAGGTCTTGGATCTTTACAGTTTATGACGTCATTATTTCTGGTTCCTACGAGATAGTGAATTCCAGTGTGTATGTGCCTGTTTGTAAATGTTACGTATTTTTTGTAAATTTTTCTACCCCATCATCATGGATATTTCGTGCATATTTGCTAGAGGGCTTTATATAACCACCTGTCAGAAATTTTGCAATCTTTTCATATTCTCCATTGCTTATTTCATGCTCAATCACCGCGTTAAAATTATCATATTAATAGGCCGAACCACAAAGGCCCCAATACAGTATTTTCAACCCAAATATTTCATCAAAGACGAAAATATGGAGGTTATTCCCATCAAGTTATTTCTCGAATCTTTCCTATTTACGCAGCTGCAGAGTAGTGGAAAAAGGAGGGTTATGATTTTGACCTGTTTGTAACGTGATTGTATGTATGTATCTATGTATATCTATTCCTGTGTTCCCCTGTAACTACTCAATGGCTCAACAGATTTCGATAAATGCGCTAGTGTCAATAGGTACAACTGTCGCCAATTGTCTAGTCTCCTAAATGCTGCCTGAAGGGGGTAGCTGCGCATGGGTATTGTCGCGCAGGCGCTAGAACTTGTTATCCCTACAAATAATCATTATTGTGAGGCAAGAATGTTTGGCGATAAGTGAGCGTGAAGTATGTTCTATGCCTGCAATCAATTTACAACAATAAGTTAGGCAACGTTAATAACGTTAGTAATTATCCAGTGTTTTCCCACCGCATTATACGAGAGACCGAAATCGCGCGACACATCCTCCAGTCTCGATAAGTTAATGATTATTAACCTGACAATGGTACTTCGCCTTCCATTTAATATGTTTCCATTAAGTCTGTAAAAACGTGAGAGACCTAGCGCAACTGGCGAGCCAAGCCAATCAATTGCCGGCCGCAGCCCATGCGCAGCTACGCGCGCATTACGAATATCACCTGAAATGCACTACCTTTACAGATAATAAAAGAATTGGCGCATTTTATGTGCTCTAATGGGCGGGCTAAGTAATTTATTAAAAGCTTCTAACTAAACAAATTGCTATAAAAGGCGAGTATGGAAGTACTCACTAATCTTGCGCAAGCTATGAATAAATACAGCTTAGTACAAAACTAGGATTTTACAGATTTTTCGTAATTATGTACTAGAAAGCATGAAATAAAATAAGTAATTAAAAAACTAAAAAACTTGACTGCGGTGCACTAAAAAGCCTAAACCAAGCAGATAAGACTAAACGTAATTATTGTGATTCGATAAAATTATAATAGTACAGTGTTCAATTTATTAAATTTTAATGCAATCAAAGCAGATTCAGCTTGCGCATCAATTTTATTGGATTCACTTTATCGATCCAACTACAAAATATAATAAATAAATAAACAATAAATAGTAGTGACTGATACATAATGAAGGGCGTTAAAACTGGCGATTTTCATAATAATATCACGCGAGAATTTTAATGTTTAATTATGTACAGTTACATACACTAGTTTAATAGTGCAAATAGCTCAAGTAAGTAAATACCCACCCATATGTCACAAGCTGACACCGAATGCCCGCTATGCCCCAGGAAATTCAAGAAAAATGGGCTCCAGCGTCACATGAGATCAGCACACAACGATGTACTAAACCAATCAGCATCCGCTACTCTTAAAACAACCACCGATGGGCAAACACCAATGTCACCTTTGGAAGAAGCCTTCGGATCGCCATTCCTGAATGCCATCCAACCCAAGTCTGGCATCTGGCAAAGGCATTGGGACAACGTCTGTAACCTTCATGGCAAGAAATACGACCTCCCATGCGGTACTGCCAGTAGAAAATTCGTACACACTCTGGCCGACGAAATTGAGCATCTAACCAAATCAACCTACCCCTCTGAACGCGTATTAACCTTTGCTGCGGTCATACTGCAAAGAGACAAAAACGTTAGAAAAATTAAAGATATTCTGAGACTACTCGATCGGCGCCTAAAGCTCTGGGCAGACAAACGTTTCGAGGAACTCATCACGGAATCCACCAAAGCAGATAAATATATATGGAATACAAGAAACCGGAAACAAAACAACAATGACCAAGAAACAAAATTATTCACACGACTGATACTACATGGAAAAACGCGGGAAGCGCTCAACTGGCTCCTCACAAAAGACACGAGCAAAGTTTTAAACCCAGACACTGAAGTTGATCCATCAGGTAAAACCTTCAGTGATTTGCTGAGAGAAAAGCACCCCCTGCCTAATACTCCAGATCCCGCTTTATTCACTCTCCCCAAAGACGTCACAAAACTCCCACCATTCCTTTAAATCGCAATAACTTGTGACCATGTCGAAACAGTTGCGAGAAAACTACACGGCGGCGGAGGCCCCACTGGATGCACAGCCGAAAACTGGAGAGATTTCCTACTCCGCTTCGGCCAAGCAAGCGCCCATTTAAAAGAAGCCGTAGCGTAGCTCACAACGAAACTTAGCAACGAAACCATACCCTGGACCCAAATACAAGCATTAATGTCAAGCCGACTTGTTGCTTTAGACAAATGCCCTGGCGTAAGACCTATCGGCATCGGCGAATGCCTACGAAGAATATTATCCAAATGCAAGATCTTAGCAACAGGCTCTGAAGTCACTCAAGCATGCGGCCAGTCACAGCTCTGCAGTGGACTGGGCAGTGGCATCGAAGGCGCTATTCATGCCATGAACGATGTCTTCCAAAGAGATTGCCAACCTGGTTCAAACTGGGGAATGCTCCTCGTTGACGCGAACAATGCTTTTAACGCCGTGAATAGACAACTAGCCCTCTGGCAAGCAAGAATATACTGGCCACACTGCGCCCGCTTTCTTTATAATACTTACAATGGCCACGCTGAATTGGTATTTCGCGATTCTCATACAAGACTATATAGCAGAGAAGGCGTAACCCAAGGAGACCCACTCGCAATGCACGTACACGCTTGCAACACTACTAATAATTAACAAATATAAAACCGAAAACACAGTCACACAATGCTGGTACGCCGATGATTCCTCCGCGCAAGGCACTTTCCAAAGCCTACGACAATGGTGGGACAACTTAAACAAAACAGGCCCAGCAGACGAATACTTACCACAAGGTAAAAAATTATTTCTAATAGTGTCAGAAACCGACAAGTCTACCGCAGAAAAGACGTTCTCCGGTACCAACGTCTCCATAGTTACCGGCTCCCGCTTCCTAGGAGGCTAAAGGGGCAGGAGGGGATGACTTCGTAAAAAAGAATGCAACCGAATGGATATCTATCATCGAGAAACTCACAACAATCTGCAAAAACTCACCTTAAGCCGCTTACACTGCCCTAACTAAAGCAGCTCAGTTTAAATGGTCCTTCCTACTACGTGTCTTAAAAAATGCAGAAGAACTTTTTGAACCCTTAACTAACACATTACACGACAAATTCACACCAACACTAATCGGAGGCGAAATCACAAAACTTGAAACCCAGCTATTAACCCTCCCAGTCCACAAAGGCGGACTTGCCCTTTCTGACCCCTTCAACACACCAAACCGTGCATACCAAATCTCAAAAAAGGGATCTACAATACATTCAACAGCCCTAACCGAGATGAAAGACATAAACCTGGCTGAACACTACAATTCTTTGCGTGACGCAAGAAAGGAAGGAAACAAGGAAAAAGAAACATACGAGAACGAAACTCTAGAAAGCATTCTAACAAAATTACCATCCAAAAAGAAAAGAGCAATAGAAAGATCAATAGCGACAAAAATGAAAACAAAAACATCAACCTGGCTTTCAGTAATACCGACAAGAAAAGACAACTTCGACTTATCACCCCACGAATTTAGAGATGCCCTGGCCATAAGATACCACCGCACACCAATCTCCATGCCTGCGACTTGCGACGGCTGCGGCAATGACAACTTCAACGTGGACCACGCCTTGTGCTGCAAAACAGGTGGCGTTATCACACGCAGACATAACGAAATAAGGGATCTTTTCTGTGAACTGTGCCAGCAAGCCTGGGGAAACGTCACGAAAGAGCCAGTCATCTCCGAAGGCGATACTGGGCTGCGCGGAGACTTGGCTTGTCGGGGGGTATGGATTGCCCAGAGGGAGGCGTTATTTGATATCCGTGTCATAGACACCGACGCTCCCTCCCACGCATCACGCCCCGTAGCGGCTGTCCTTCGTTCAGCTGAAGAAGAAAAGAAAAGGAAGTACTGCGACCCATGCGAGACGCGCCACACCACCTTCACCCCTTTAGTAACCTCTGTCGACGGAGTTTTTGCTCCACAAATGATATCATTCACTAAACACCTCGCCGAAACGCTGGCGGACCGCTGGAACCGGACCCCTGCCACAATAATGGGCTGGCTACGAGCAAGAATTCAAACCGCCATCATCAGGGCTAGCAGCATGTGCATCCGCGGCACCCGCCATAGGTGGAATCGCACAGGCCTATATGAGGATGGAGCGGCAGTCCCACACGTCTTGAACTAGAATGAATATCTTATTTATATTCTTATTATTTTTATGAATCTTTTGCTTAATAAATTTCTTATCGCTTCATTGTTTAATTACACACATATGACAAGCTCTCTTTGATGCGGTCAGGAACCGCAAGTTCGACCGGTATTGTGGCATTGATCATTGCTCTACACATTTTTAGCTTGTTCACTAGTACCAACTTCACAGACAAACTAGGGGCAGCACGGCGGCGGCGTTCGAAATTTGAATGTCATAATATATCGAAATATTATTACTTATAGTCATAACGTATCAATATTCATATAAGAAATGAGTTTTTACCAAGTAGTAATCATTATGTTGGTCATAACGTGCTATTTTTATTCGTGTGAGGATAAAATAATTTATTTCAATCAGATAAATGGTACATTTTATAAAGTACCATTTATCTTTATCCCTCACCCCCTCCCCCCCCCCCCCCAATGTACCCAATATTAGGTAATATCTCGGTTCACGTACACAGTGCTGCGGCGATGGGCTAACGCCTAGAGAAAACCACCACCAACCCGAATGGGGAAAGAAATAAAGAACGTTTTTTAGTTTTTCACAAACTCCAAAAAAGGAAAGCTACTTACTTACTTTTTGAATAATTATTATCATAAATATTTTTTATGTTTTTACCCACTATTTATCAACCGATTTCAAAAATCCTTATATTTTAAAGTTTTTTTTTTCATTTGAAATCAGTCGTTTTCTTTTTAAATTAAAGAAACTTAAGTTATGATGTCATCTATGTCAACAAATTTGGGTATTGCTTTCCTGTGACTTTTGAATTGTGTTACTGTCCCTTTGTAGACAACATTCGAATCCCTTCCGGGGCGGAATAAGTAGGGCTTGAAGTCGTTTGTTTTCCTAGTTTTACCTTGCTGAATTACTTTTATGGGTCGGCACAGGAATACCCCAAATAAGGGCGCAATCCCACGTCGCTATTTCATTTTTAAGGCGGCGTTCTCATGGGTCGGTTGGCGGCTTAGCATCACAATATTCAATTTGCAACTCATCAGTGTTATATGCCGCGCCTGAATTTCCTTTTCGCGTATTAGCATATTAAAATGAGGTTCCGGTGTGAGATTCACTCTATAGGTGTACGTCGTTGGGGTGCGGTACGGCAAGGGTGAAAAAATCTGGAACTATGAAAAAAGTCTATGGTCTCTATGGTATGGTTTGACGCGCGGTTCTCGTGCTGGAGGAGATGCGATTTCAAATCTAGTGGTGACCATGTACCAATGAGAATGACGTTATTTATCTTGAACATTAATACGTACTTTCAAAGGTGACTCGGTGAGAACTTCATATCTTCATAGTTGTGGAGAGGCCCCTGTCAAGTAAAGATGGTTCTATTTCGGGAAATCACTAAGGTATGCATGGGGACCGAAAGTGTTGAAGATTGCGCCTTTTTAGGGTTCCGTTACATAAAAAGGAAAAACGGAACCAGTTTATAGGAAGGTAGGCTAACTCACCAGTGTCTGACCTGGGTGTGTAAAAGTAAAATAAAATGACAACATTCTAAACCGATTAGGTTCAAATCTGGTACATGTACTTATCCCTTTAACCCAAATACGAACGTGTTAAGTAACCAAACTATTTTTAATTTAGGGGTCGCACTTTTGAGGGTTTCAAACATTATTGTGAGATATGCTAAATAAAAGGGCTTGATGTAAAAAAACAAAAAAACATAATTCTGAAATTCCGATTGAAAAAATATTCAAGATATAACGAAACGAAACAAGATCTCCGCAAATACTAGTCATAATAGTAGTTTATGTGACTGCTACATAATGGAGGGCATCGGCTCGTTCATAATGATATCACTCGAGAGAGAGAGAGGGGGGGGGGGGGGGGGGCGGCAAATGGGGGGGCAAGTCATGTTTTGTTGCGAGCATCTTTAATATATTTTTAATACTAGTTAAAAAGCTATTTCAGAAAATATACAAAAGAGACCACCCCACTTAATCTCCGGAATTCTGATCTTATTTTTTTTTTATATTACGTTTTATGGGCCTTTAGTTAATATATTACAGAATATATTAACTAAAGGCCCAATAATATATGGTTTAAATACCCAACTAAGTGCATCCCTCCGTTCGCGAGTCCGACTCGCATTCGGCTGTTTACCTCACGGGACCCTATTAATAGCCTAAGCTGTCCATCCGTCTGTATCTTTGAAAGAACCTTACTAGGTACAGGGTTGAAATTTTCTTCAAAAGCCTTCGGGTACGGTACCCTAATAAAAGAATTGGATTACGTAATTATGTGTCTCTGTAAATGTGTTGCGTATAAATACACATTGAAGGAGCCCACAAAACTCTGTTTGAGTTAACACGTTAAGACACAGAGTGACATCTCATTTAATATTATTATGGAAGGAAACATTGGGCTAGACGCTCGTATTGAGATTTGTTCCATTCGTGTTTACATAATACCGTTTTGCAACTCATAAGCGCGCGCTGGCCATGTAGTTAGATCTGAGGAATACGGAATAATTACGTATCGAATACGATACTGTGTAGGAAGCAGGATCAATTACGCCTCGAAAAAGTATGCGAATCGAACTGTCAGTGACTTTTATGTACAATGACTTATGTTTTTATTTATTTATTTATTTATTTATTTATTCTAGGAGAACCAACAGCTAATACATCACATGAAGAAAATTTAAATAGAAATATGAAGCCAATTACAGGAACTCACAAATAGATATCGCACAAAAAATAGATCAGTGATACGCACATTCAAATAACGGCGCGCACACACACAGCAGATGTAGGTATATAAAAACTACGAGCATATAATTTATCTTACAAAGCCGAAATAAACAAACAACCTAAATACCTAATACATTACACTACAATAACACTACATAAACATGGTAAACATATGGTAAACAAATCGCTCAATCAAAAAATACACTACTTAAATTTCGCCTCACAGATGGAACTACACAATTAAATATATCAATCTCAAGCTCTTTCGTCGCATTGTTCAAGTTTCGACTAGCACGGTTAAGGAAACTATTTTGTCTGTAGTTGGATGATATTCGCCTTAAAGAGATAGGGGGGAAGTGCCTTTTGGACCGAGAAGGGATAACAAATGACAGTTCTTGGAGCAGTTCTGGACAGTCAATGCCGCCGGTTGTGATTTTTAGCAAGAAAGTAGCGTCGGCTATTTCTCGGCGCCTATATAATGGGATCAGATGATGCTTCTTGCAAATATTAAGGTAATTTGAAGAATTATAAGGATATTTAGATTTATAACACAATTAATATTTTTTTTCTGAACACGTTCAATTCTATCTATATAAATATTGTAGCAAGGATTCCAAATTTGGGACGCATATTCAAGTTTGCTCCGAACCAAGGAGCAAAACAAAATTTTAAGTGTTTTGGCTTGAGTAAAAAGAGCGGAACTCCGCATTATAAAACCCAATGTTTTCAGAGCACCGCGGACAATAGTATCTATGTGGGTGTCAAATAAAAGTTTGGAGACGTGTATTACCCCCAAGTCTCTCATACATTGGACTTTGTTCAGAGGTTGACCTTTAAGTTTGTAGGTAGTTGGAATTAAATTTCGTTTTCTAGAGAATGTCAGGAAAAAGCATTTCAACGGATTCAAATCTAATTTGTTATTCTGACAATACTCATCAAGTCGCTCGAGGTCTGACTGTATTAAAAGTGAGTCACTGCTCGACTTTACCTTCATATAAACCTTCATATCGTCAGCAAAACAAAGTAGTTTAGAATGTATAAAACATTTACTAATATCGTTAATAAAAATATTGAAAAGCAATAGCCCAAGCAAAGAACCTTGGGGGACACCACTTGGAATAGTCACCCATCCCGAGATATAGTTATTGACTACAACGGCCTGAGATCTATTGTCAATGTAGGAAGAAAACCATCTGAGCAAATCACCACTGATTCCAATGCCATGTAACTTGGTTAATAAGATGCCATGGTCAATTCGATCGAAGGCCTTACTATAATCAGTATAAATTACATCAACCTGAAAGCCAGCGTCCATCACTTCAGTGACATACTCATTCAGGAGAACGAGATTAGATACAGTGGATCGGCGCTGTACAAAACCGTGTTGGTTGGGACTAATAGAATTCTTTAAAGCGCAGTACACTTGATTGTACACAATTTTTTCCATGACTTTCGATAATATACATAATTTAGAAATTGGCCTATAATTTTTGATGTCTGTTTTTGGTCCTTTTTTATGTTCTGGCGTGATAAAAGCAGATTTCCATAAAGGCGGAACAATACACTCGGAGAATGATCTTCTAAGTAATAATGAAATGGGAATCGCCAAACTTTCAGCACAATTGATTAAAAAATGAACAGGTAGATCATCCGGGCCAGCTGATTTAGAGGGATCAAGTTTAAATAGAAGATTTTTAACTAGGACAGGTGTCACTTCAATGTGTGACAAAAATGCTGTAGAATTAACATCATCGCCAGTGATAGAATCTAGGGTTTTAGTGTTGGACGCTGAGAAGGATGATAGAAAATATTCTGAAAAAGCCTTACATATGTCCGTCCCAGTGTTAACCAAATTACCATCGTAACTTAGGCTGCTAGGTATGCCATGGGAGCCAGACCGCGATTTTATGAATGACCAAAAGTGCTTAGGATTTTTACATATGTTGCTTTCGACACTACTAATATACGAATCAAAACATTGTTGCTCCAGTCTTCGCACTCTTTCACGTAGTACAGTGAAGGTAACTAAGTCTGATTTATTTTTATATTTATTATATTTTCTTAAGTATTTGAATTTTTCTTTAATAGCGCACTTCAACGGGCGTGAGTACCATAGAGGATACGTATCAACTGTTATCTTTTTACTAGGAATAAATTTGAGCCTCAATTTCTCGTAAGTCTCATAAAAGAAGTCAAAGGATTGAAGTAATGACCGCGCACAAAACTCTTCTTCCCAGTTGATGGAAAACAACTCACTATTAATAGACGTATAGTCACCCTTATTATAAAAGTATTTCAAACGAGTGTCTGGCCGCAACATGTTTGTAACTGTGTATTTGATGTCTATTACTAAAGCCTTATGGTACGGGTCTATTGGCACTAATGGGTTCAGGCATTCCCTTACAACTACTTCATCATTAGAAAAAACAAGATCCAACAACTTATCATAATTATTTAGGACATTATTGTACTGGTATAAACTATGCATAAGCATATCATCGACTAAACTACATTCATCATTACTTACGTAATTAGACGGAACTAACGTAGAACCCCGGGGCGTCCATAAAATGTTGCTCATGTTGAAGTCACCGATTAATAAAAACTTATTATTACAATTACTTAAAACTATATCCACCAAACGACTTAAAAAATTAGATAACTGCTGCGAGAAAGAATTACCTTGGGATTGCTTACACAAGTATAAACACAAATATGGACCTTAACGGGATTCTTACGGTTGTCCTTGAGTGAGATAGTGAGCCATAGGCCCTCAGCCGAGGACCGGTAGGTCGGCTGCGGCGTCACCGCCAACTGCCTACGAGTGGCAATAAGCACGCCACCACCGCGGGTTTGTCCCGTTAAAGCGAGGTCACGGTCCATAATGACATAAGGTTAATTTTATCTGAACTTGAACACTTTTTCACTTAAGTCTCATATACATGGAAAAAAATAAATCAAATATGATCAACTAAACTAATGAGTACATAACTGATTATGGTTTGAGTTTGAAATTTTTCCTTCAAGTGGTGATTCATGGCTGAATCTTGCACAGGAAAAACAAACTCCATTAACTCTAACAGTGCTTCGGAAATGCCTGCTTTAGCCACTGAACTGTCAGTGAATCTTATGAATGATGGACAAAAGGTTCATTTAATCTGGACGCGCTTACGTTTACGATACGTAAATATTCCTGCTTCCTATATTGTGCTGTGCATGTAAGGGTGCAGTGTCTTGTGTATGTTGAGCTGTCGTGGTTTGCAAGAAGCATCTTTCTCAGTTTTATTCCCAAAAGAGGTAAAAATGTAGACAAACGAGACTTCTTCTTCAACGAGGTTCGGCTAAACCAGTTTAGGAAATGTAATTTAGAAAAGTCTCTTAAATTGTTAGTATTTTTCAAAAGTACCTTAAAACCAGATAAATAACTAGGATTTAAGCAAGAAAGAAAGAAAATCGTTTCTAGGCAAGAGAAAATCGTATCAGAAAATTCTCAATAACACCTCACGTAATTAATGGACGCCCCATACCAACTAAGCTTAAAATGTATGTGCCTGTACCTATATAAATGTTTATATTTGTGCTTATGTGTATTTAAAGTTAATTTAATCATCAAAAAAAAATCCATTCCGAGACGTAAAACCTAAAGTCCTCTGATCAAGTTGGTGCCATAGTGAATGTTGATCAGAAGCACTTCCTCAGCAACCCCTAAAAATTTTACCACACCTTTCAGTTACATCCTGTATACCTATATTTATCACTAGTACTAGCTCAACTGGAAATCGAACCTAATACTACAAGTGCTTACAACAATTTAGCTCAAACGGTATGTCAGTAATCACTATTAACCATACTCTACTTGCCATAGCAAGGTGAAATTAAAACTACATTGTTCCAGGTAAGCCTTACATTTGAGCTGTGCCGCCGCTCTTATTCCTTTCTGTGTAAAGATGGGATTTGTACTGTAAAAGTGTAGCGTATTATAAAGGCAGATGTGCACTAGTTAACAGCACGAACTACAAACTAATTGCTGTCGGACACTAAAAGGAAGTTCGTCTTATCGCACTGACACTATGTTGCTTGGAAGTGCGGTTTTAGGAGGTCGAATCTGTAGGTCATATACCGTGAGACTTGCCCTCTAAGGGCGACTAGCTAAAAGGCGAAATAAGACTTAACTCGAGCAAACTTTGACTACTCCATACTATTATAAAATAACACTTCACGGATAGTTTACTTTGTTTATTTTACACTGGGTATTCACTTTGACATACACTGGCTGATAGGCTAACTGTATATTGCCCACAAGAATATCATAGCACAAACGGACATAGGTTCCCCGTACCAAGTTGTCAAAGTGGACGCTCGAATAAAACTGAGCTCCGTCGTTCAAGATGGCCATCTATATTAGCTCACGATGACATCAGAAAGACAAATCGATGAGGAGTGGCCTTAGAAAATAAGACATTAGATAAAATAAAATTCATCAGAACAAAAACTTTTCTCAATATAACGCACCAAAATGACTATTTTAAACAATATAAATACAAAAATTATGGCAATGCAAATGTATATGGAGTTGTCAAAGCTTACTCGAGTAAAGCCTTACTCCGCTTTCTAGCTAGCGGTACTAAGGCGCTGTGCTCACTGAGGTGCCAGTTCACAACAGCCAACCGCAACTGCAAACCAGTTGTCACGTGAGTGTGGGGGAGCGAGACATCCAGTTGCGGTCGGCTACGGAATTGTACCTTTAATGAGTTTTTCATTGGTTTCTCGCTTGCTTCTTACACAAGAGATGCAGGTTCCAATCCAGATGCTGACAATGTACCAATGAGATAAGTTATTAAGGTTGTACCTACATTATACAATAATACGACGTGTGAAGACCTCTGCGTCGCCGCGGATGTGGCTCTGCCTACCATGCGAGAGGTCCCGGGTTAGATCCCCCGCTGGGGTTAAAGAAATCACATGAAACAAAAATAAAAAAAATCTTAGATGTTTTATGTGTGTGATGTCGCTGTTTCTGGTTCCCACGACACATGGTATCCTAGTGTGGGGTCAGGAGCAATTTAAATGCCTGTATGTAAAATATTTATGTTTTTATGTTCAATATCATCAGTTGATCAGTTGTAAAAAGTGGCGTTCCACAAGGTTCCATAATAGGCTCTTTCTTATTTCTGGTGCACATTAACGATATTCCTTAATGGTGCAGAAATTATCTGACATATGATGTCTGCTGTTGATTCTTCACTGGTCTTCAAAATTGAGAGACCATTTTTAATGGCCTTAACCTTGAATTGGTTCACAGTTAATAATTTATTTTTAAACTTTGTTTACACGTTACCACGTGTATCAAATTCTCACTCCCAAGTATACGAAGATTTTTTGAATAATCATTGATCGATGGCAAATTACAGTTGGGACCCCACTTAGGTAAAATAGCTGGTAGATTAAGTTCTGCGACTTACGACAGACAAAAACGGATTTGTTTGAACTATTTTTGTTACTTTCATAGTGTCATAGCCTATGGTATCTTGTAGGGGAAAGCAGCGGATATTCAAACTTCTTTAATATAAAACAAGTGTTTATCCTACAAAGCCAGGGAAAACTCAAACAAGTCGCATTTTCTAGGCAAGCGCGCAATGTTCACGGTAGTTTCATAAGATTATTTTTATTTTTACTTGAAGCAATAATAGATGTCATCGGGGTATCCTGTATGGTTTGGTTTCAACTGTGATATAAAGCTGTTACAGTGTAGTAGAGTGAGTAAAATTTGGCTATATGAAACAAATAAAGTAACAGTATTCGAATTATTAATATGACTTCCATCACCTAATGCCCAATAATTAAATGCAATACATATGTCTTATATTTATTCTCGTTAGTTGGTCAATTATCGATAGGCAGGGTTAGTTGATAAACTTATGGTTAAAATCGTAGTATACTAAATTGGTTTAAACTTGAATTGCATACGAAATACCAGGGCAAACACTGCGGTAGCTCAGGTAAAGACTAGAGGTGAGTGAGCGCAGCTAAGCCCCCCGAATAGTCTTCGTGTTAGGTTGACATGTAAGAACAAAAGAAACGTAAATTCTTAACCCTGTCGGTCTGGTTTACTATCTGTCGATAGTTGATCAACTAAGGCGTTAGTTTATCAACTAACGGTTTTGACTATCTTACGGTGACCCATACACAGCGTCACGCCTTGTCCATACGGAGTGGCAGATGATAACTGTTCCCACCCGTTTATTCAATACTCTTTTTTATATGAGGAAATGGAGATGGAAAGTTTCCTAATACTGGTTTCCATCATCGTTAGAGCGACCGTATTTTACTTAAGGGCTGAACATAGGCCAATGGTATTGAGAATTAGACAAAGAAAACAAATACCAGTCGGATCGCGTCGAAGCAGACTGACGCATGCTCCCGCGCAGAGCCCCGCGGGGCAGCCCGAGCTCCGAGACCGAGAAAATTATAGAAAATATTACTAAACTCCTGTAATAATAACATTAAAAATAAAATAAAACAACCACAAATTTTCCCTTTTTTTACCCATTTTTGCGTGTAAGTTTCATATAGGAAACTGATTTCGTCTCCGAGCGCTTGTTCATTTAGTTGAATAATAATGCATTGCGAAAAATATTTTTTAGTATTAAATATAACAGATATCCGGTAATTTTAAAAGTCCATTCTTATCTCTAATAGACCTTTTATAACATATATTTATCCTACATTTTTATGTTGTCTAGTTTAGCCTAGAAATGAAGCTAAAGATGCATTTCTAGCCATATTTAATCCCTATCTCACTGGTTCATGGATTCGTACCAGCTTCGAAGCTTGCGTTGAAGCCCTTCAATAATTGCATAGTCAAAGGTTATGATGGAATGAGGTAAGTACAATACACACATACAAAACAGTCATATAAACGGGCGTCACGCGACGGCAGGGGGCTAGCCCATCTTCGCAGCTTCCAAGATTTTAATGTTTATCTTATTTCAACTGTACTGAGACCTGGAGAATTTTAAAATAGTAGCTGATGCCCGAAACTTCATCTGCGTGTTCCTTGGAAGTATCATTTACCGAGATAACCTTACCCTCATTCTGCTGCAGTCGGATAAAAAGTATCCTATATGTTGATCTAGCACATAAACTATCTCTGTGCTAAAATCTGTTGAGCCGTTTTTGCGTGATGGAGACACAAACACACAAACATCCAAATATCCAAATATCGCTTCTTTCACATTTATAATATTAGTTAGATTAAAGAGCTATTCGAGCAATTTCTCCCTCCCTAAGAGAACTTTTTAAAGGAATTGACATACTGACTGTAGTTCAATCATTATTTTTTTTTAATTTGTACGTTAGAACCATACAATTACTACATTTTCCAAATTAGCGATATCTGTAAGGTTAACTTTACAGATATCGCTAATTTGGAGAAATAATTACAGACTAGTTGCGCCCGGGTTTAGATTCGCAAAAGTTAGTAATAGTTTTAAGGGTGAATGCTTTCTCTACTAGAACAAGATACCTCTGAAAATCTTGAAATTGCCATTTGAGCAATATAAAAGTCACATAAAAACAACTTTGTCAAAAAATGGAAATTACAATAGCTGTTAATCTAACTAAATACAGAACTTGCTGTTAATAATTTTGTACATATTTGTTACTGCATGTCATCTATGATAATTAATATATGTATAACACAACCAATTTTTAAAAGAGATCTAAATATTCTGTTTATGTTTCTTCGCCCTACTTCTCCCATATTGGTCCAATGTTCTTTTGGTCCAAGTTTTGTATTGTAATTTTAATGCGAATATTGAAACCTAAACATAATTAATTTTATCTCATTACTCTTATATTATTGTAATCAAGAGTTTTTCTCCCACAGTGGTCCAAGAGGTAATAAAATGACGTTTACTAAGTATACGTATATCTACAGTGATAAATACATTTTGACTTTGACTTTGACACGTGCTTTGTAACGATGATGAAAAACATCATGAGGAAACGTTCATATATCTTATGATATATGAACTATAGCTGTGGCGATGGGCTAGCGCCCTGTCACGCTAACTGGAGTATTAATTAATCGGCTAAATATAGGTATATCTATCTTTGCCACCTCGTTCGGGAAAAGATACAAATATTTTAAAGTAAAGTCCAAAAAGATACAAACTCGTTCATGCACACTTAGGTTATGTAAAAGAAGCTTTTCTTTCTACATGTTTTTTCTGTATTCAATGCCCCGTTACATTTTTAAACGTGTGCAATAAAGAATATACAAATATAGCTATAGCTGTGGCGATGGGCTAGCGCCCTGTCACGCTAACTGGAGTATTAATTAATCGGCTAAATATAGGTATATCTATCTTTGCCACCTCGTTCGGGAAAAGATACAAATATTTTAAAGTAAAGTCCAAAAAGATACAAACTCGTTCATGCACACTTAGGTTATGTAAAAGAAGCTTTTCTTTCTACATGTTTTTTCTGTATTCAATGCCCCGTTACATTTTTAAACGTGTGCAATAAAGAATATACAAACGTAAAGAAAGAATATAGGCACAAACAAATCTGAATTCGTAGCAACTCTTTTCGTCTATGAAAATGCGAGGTTTCGACTGAAAAACAAGACGCAACACCTTTCAGGACGAATGCGAGTGTTTGCTACACATGCATCGTTACTCGGGCTTTCCACGGTCACCTCCCGATTGGTTGACCAAATTTCATCTCACCAATGGACGACATTTTTGATAAGAGTTGAGCTGACCTTATGCTATGGTCTCCTAATTACGCCGTATAGGCCGCCTACAGTGACACGATGGTTTCTGAAGTAATGTTTTGCACCCGTAGCATGCCGAGCGTGGGGGGATTTTGTCGCGAAAGGTGAGGGACAGCGCTTTCTATATCGCATAGCTCTGTCTCTTTCCCGCATCAACACCACCCACGGAGTCGGTATGCTACGGACGCTCTGGTGCGGTCTCGTCCACACACCACACGGTAATAGCTGTAACTAAAAGTTTTCACTTCACACACTCTCGGTGTTTGTTTGTGCGTTTACTTTACTTTGTGAAGCGGATTCACACACTCGCCGCCCCCGCTCTTCTCTCTTCGGCTCTTATCCCCGCCCGTCGTGTGCTCACTGCGCCCGCAGTGACGTCATCGCATCGCGGCTGCCTACGTGCTTCTAAAGCTAGAAGCGCAGGACACGTCGCGGTGCCGCCACCACCACCCACGGACCGACCCAAAACGGAGAGGAGGAAGGAGAAGAAGGAGAAGAACACGCCCGTCTCCGGAGTTGACCCTACGCAGCACCTGTGGTGTTGATCGACTGCTCGCCGGCACTTCACTGAGCCTCCTCGGATTTATTCGAGGTCTCACCCGGTGGAGGAAGACCGCGTTAAGTCGGCACCACAGAGCCTGCATAACTCCGGAGAAGTAAGAGGAAGACCCCGTTTTTAACGAGATGAAGAGAAGCCGCAAGCCGGAGGACCCAACCCCCCGCCCCCCGACGAGCCGGATCCGCCTGATGTGCGGATCCAAATCGACCGACGACGGCGCCGTGTAATTCAAGTCGTGAAGCGCGACATATTTACCGGCGAGACGTTCGACCTCGCCGGCAACCTGCTTACCCGAGGACAACACGGCGCCGCCTCCAGCCCCATCACGGGCACACCGATGCACGAGGGGGGTATGGAAGAGTTCTTCCGCCCCCCCCCCCCCCCCCCCCCCCCCCCCCCATTTGGAAAGGGGGTCCGCTTTACGCCGCAGAGCCCGGAAGAATACCGGCAAATCGTCCGGTATCTGGATGAGGCGGCCCGCACAGACAAGACCATTTCATGGTTTTGCTACTCACTGGACGCGGACCGCCCCTTCAAGATTGCTATCCGAGGGCTCCCGGCAACCACCCTGCCCGAAGAGGTCGCCGCAGCGCTGGCTAGCGTAGGCTTCCCGACGCAGATGTCCGCCAGATTCCCGGCTGGATGGGCCGCGCCGGCTGCCTTTTCTTCGCCCTGCTGGCGGCGGAGAAGCAGACCCCCGGCAGCATCGAGAGGCTCTACAGGGTGAAGGAGCTGCTCTGCATGCCGGGCATCACCATCGAGGGATGGCGCGGCCCAAAGGGGCCCTCGCAGTGCCATCGATGCCAGTCATTCGGCCACTCCTCGACCAACTGTCGCCGCCCTGTACGCTGCGTGCGATGTGGAGAAGGGCACGCAGCTACTGACTGCCAGCGGCCAAAGTCAGAGGCCGCCACCTGCGCAAACTGCGGCCAAGGCCACCCGGCCAACAGCCGCCGATGCAAGGCGCTGAAGGAGGAGGCGCGCAAGCGCGGCATCACCATCGCGCCGCCACTGCCGCCCCAACAACAGCGCCCCAAGAAAACCACGCGCCCAACGGCCCGCCCGGCTGCCCAACCCGCGGCCCGCCCGGCTGCCCAACCCACGGCCCGCACGGCTGCCCAACCCGCGGCCCGCACGGCCCCTCAACCTGCGACCCATGCTGCCACTCAACCCGAGGCCCGCCCCGGCCCCTCCACACACCCAGATGTGGAGCCACTGGGGTCACCAACGTCGCCGCCGATAAAGCGCCCCCGCCTTGCCTAGCCGGGCGAGACCAAGGGCGCCACCATCAGAACGCCAGCCAACCCGCCCACCACCCGAGGCGAAGAGGCGAAACCCCGAAGGAAGCGGGGCAAGAAGCGCCGCAATAAGAAAAAGGCGTCTGAAGAGCCTGCCGCCGAGCCGCCACTTGAGCCCGCCCAACCTGCGAGCCGCCCCCCACTGCCAGCCCGCCCCCGCCCACGGGAGCCGGCAGCACCCGCAGCCCTATCCACGGAGCGCCAGGAAGCTCATGGCCGCGCTGCTCGACGCCATCGACCTTATCAGCGCGGCCATACAGGCGTCGTGGATAGACGCGATCCATTGCTGCCCCTACTGCGGGGGTTATCCACTTTGAAGGCCACAATCTCGTCCGGACACAATGCCTAAAGATCTAAGGCTTGTGTACTGGAACTCGGACGGGATCACCAACAAGACGACAGACCTGAGGCTACTCGTGCAGGAGCATGATGTGCATGTCGTGCTTCTGTGCGAGACGAAGCTGCACCCCAGCCGAGAGCTCCGACTGCCCAACTTCTTCGTGTACCGCCGCGACGAGTTATCTCCGAGGGACGTGTCGTACAGAGGCACGGCGGTCCTCGTGAGACGGGATCTCGTCCACGAAGAGTTGGAGCTGCCCGCCTTCAAGACGACGCGGTCCATAGGCGTCCGTTTGAAGACGGCCGACACGGAGCTCAAAGTCTTCGCAGCTTACAAGCCTCCCGGCGACGTCCACCATTTCCACCCGGAAGACATCCGAGCGATGATGGAAGGAGCGACCCCCACACTGGTCGCAGGCGATCTCAACGCCAAGCACCACCAGTGGGGGTCCCACAGCATCAACTCCGCCGGAAGGGCCCTACAGGAAGATGCTGAGAACTCCAACTACGAAGTTCTCAGCCCGGGGGCCCCGACACACTACCCGACGAACCCCATGCATCGCCCGGATGTACTAGACGTCGCCCTGGTCAAGAAAGTACAGTTCCCCATCGCCATCGGGGAGCTGTACGACATCGACACCCCCCACCTGCCTATCTTGCTGGTCCTCGGGGTGGAGGCCGATCTCACGTCGGCACCGCGTCCCAGAACGAAGACGGACTGGCACAAATACCAGCTGGAGTTGAACACATCGCAGCTCCCCGGCGGTGTTTCTACCAAGGAAGAGGTAGAAGCCGCGGCAGTGGCCATCACCACAGCCATCACCACCGCTCAAGCCGCAGCCACCACCACCAAGCCACCGCCGGTTTTGCGGAAGGAGAGGCTCCCTCCACACCTCCGCAAGAAGCTGGACCTCAAGCGCCGTCTTCGTCGAACCTGGCACCACACGCGCTGCCCTGTGATCAGGGCGGAGATCAACCGGCTCGGAGAAGAACTGCGCGCGGGCATCATCTAGCTGAGGGGACAGTCCTGGGAGCGCATTATCGACCAGGCCTCCCAAGATGACACCGCCCTTCACCGCCTGAACCGCAGCCTGACATCAACTCCCGAGCCGGTCTGCCCCATGTTTGATCACACGGGCAGGCGCCGCTACGCCGCACGAGATCGAGCCGCCATCCTGGCGGACCACTTCGCTGGGCAGTTCCAGCCCAACCCCATCGCCGACTACGAGCACAACGCCGCTGTTGTGGAGCGCGTAGAGCGCTTCCTGGCGGCCCCCGCGCCTCCCCTCGCCGGCGACTACTTCATGTCGCCCCGCGAAATCCGGAAGGTGGCCCTGAAGCTGAACCAGCGGAAGGCCCCGGGCCCGGACGGAGTCGTCGCGGGGGCCCTAGTACAGCTGCCAAGGAGAGCCGTCGTCTCGCTGACGCGGCTGTTCAACGGCATCCTGCGCACCGGTCACTTCCCCGCCCTCTGGAAGGAGGGCAAGGTGATCGTCATCCCCAAGCCGGGGAAGGACAGAAGACACCCGGGAGGCTACCGCCCGATCACCCTGCTGCCTCATATCGCCAAGCTGTTTGAGCGCCTGCTGTTACGGAGAATCCTGCCCCACATCCAGCTGAGGGCAGAGCAACATGGCTTCCGTGACAGCCACAGCACGACGCTCCAGCTGGCGAGAGTCCTGCACTACCTGGCGTCGGAGCTGAACAGGGGCCGATACACCGTCGGGGTCTTTCTTGACATCGAGAAGGCCTTTGACCGAGTGTGGCACGAGGGGCTCCTCTTCAAGCTCCTGGACGCAGGCGTGCCCCCAATGATCGGGCAGATCGTGGCCTCCTTCCTGGAAGACCGGCGGTTCTTCGTCTCGGTCGAGAATGCACACTCCCAGACGAAGGCCATCAGCGCAGGAGTCCCGCAAGGCAGCTGCCTTTCGCCGGTGCTCTACGCGCTCAACACCAACGACATCCCCACACTCGAGGGCCATCTCGAGGAGGGGGTGGAAGACGTTGTGCTCGCCCTCTACGCGGACGACAGTGCCTACTTCGCGTCGTCGCGCAAAATCGAGCTCGCCTGCAGGAAGATGCAGCGACTCCTGGACCTGCTGCCGCCCTGGCTGGACAAGTGGCGGACCGCGGTGAACGTCGGGAAGACAACAGCCCTGTTGACCACCCGCTCCCGCCGTCCGACCCCGCTACAGCTGAGGGGCCGGGACATCGAGTGGCAATCGACGGTGAAATACCTCGGTTGCAACATCGACTGCTCGCTGCGCATGGTCCCGATGGTGCAACACTGCATCAACCGGGCCAAAGCCGCGCGGGCAATGCTCCGGCCTGTCCTGTCGTCCAGCCTGCCTCTGAGAGCCAAGCTGCGGGTGTACAAGGCCTATGTGCGCTCGCGGCTCACCTACGCGGCTCCAGCATGGTACGCCCTGCTGTCGAAGACCCAGAAGGCACGGCTGCAGCGGTTCCAGAACATCTCCCTGCGGGTGATCACAGGAGCCGGGCGGTACGTGCGCAACACCACCATCATGAGGGATACCCGGATGCCCACCGTGGAGAAATTCGTCGCGCGGCTGGCACGGCGCATGTACGACTGCGCCGACAACAGCCGCCACGCACATCTCCACGACATTGCTCCGCATCACGCACGTCCGCCTGAAGGCAGACCACTCCCAAGAGAGTTGCTGCTCATCCCACTGTCGCCAGTGTAAGCCCGCAGAAGAGGGCGAAAGCACGGCACAGTGAAGAATAAGAAGCTCCCGCACCGTTGTCGCCAGTGTATGCCAATAGACGGCGAAAGCACAGCACAACGAAGACCACGCGAGGCCCCTGACAAGTAGGGGCCACCCAAGACCGGGGGGGACGTTACCCCCCGAGTTGACGCCGCGGGCGTGAGGCAACCATAAGTCCTCGACCCCGCAACCGTAGTGGTTCTCGCGCTCCGCGCGAGAACACACTCCGCAGACCACACGGTCTCGTCCACACGTCCGCGTCGACGTATTGAAGTCGTGCGAACGTTGACGCTGAATTCAGACGTCGCGTACAGGGTAAAATAGGACACCAAGCAAGATCAAAGAAACTTGGCAAGGGAGATGATGGAAGGTGGACTAAAAGAGTGGACAGACCACCAGCCATGTGGACGGAAGACTTCATCACCCTATTTGGTAGGCAGTAAATACAGGAGGCTCAGGGCCGAAGTAATAAGCGTGGTAAAAACAGGCCTAGCCCATTAGTGGGTGAAGTTAAGCTTAAAGTTTCTTAATATTCCTGATAGACCCAGAAGCAGATTGCTGGACGGCCTGGACAAGTTCCAACCAGAGTGGGCTAATCTAGCTTTGTCTAGAGATGTGTGGGCTTAAAACGGGGAAGCCTTTGACACCGTATAGGCACGTAATAGTACATTACGATATTAGTGCGTTAAGATGGTTATAACATGCGAGGCGGAATTTCAGCCCGAGCCTAAGGCGAGAGCGTAATTGAGCCGAGCATATTATAACCAATACGCACGTATATCGTACGACGTTTTGTAACATATTTGCGAGGAAACAGAAAAAAAAAACATTTTATATTTTGTTCATTTTTAATTATTGAAACAGTTAGTGAAATTACAATTATTAAAATGATACGTAGTTGTAGTTGGTTTTTTAATTATGTTATTATTATTATTACTATTCATAATGTCATTGTTTTGTGTTAGGGTAAATGTTGGAGATGACGAAACTTCTTGAAAGGCGGCAGAAGAGCATTGTAATTCGTCATTAGTTGTAAATAAAAAAGTATCATCAGTAGAAGTAGAGGGGCGCGGCTCAGGGCATAACTTCTTCGATTGTGGCTCCAAATTTATTGTCTGAGTTATTTTGGCACTTATATTTGCTTTGTTTTGGATGGAATCTTCTACATAAGATTCTGCTACTGTGTTAGAACGCCACCCGCCATGCCGCTTTAAAGTCAATATATCAGCTCCCGAATCAGCAAGTAATGCAGCTGACGTTCTTCTGAAACTGTGCCCTGTATAACAATCAGCATCCGGCAATCCAAAAACTTGGCGACTTTTTTTGGCATGGCACCGAATTTATTTATGCCAATAGGTTGCGCAGTACATTAACCTTTTTGGTAATTCTGAAAGAAATTATTATTTTTTGTCTTAGTCGTACGCAGAGCTTCATATTTTTTGACCACGTCATAAAATGGGCCGTCGATAATAAAAGATCGGGGTATTTTGTTTTTAGTGTTTGGGATTTTAACTAAAAGCATTTTGCCTTGATTTTCAATGTTTTTTGTGGTAATATTGTGAAGCTCTTGCCGTCTACATGCACCATGAATACCAAATATTAACGCAACCTGAAAAGAAATAAAAATGTGTTAGATAAGGTATAGGTACTTAGCTCACAGACGGTCGTTAAAAAATATGTAAAAGAGTATGTACAGTAGGTAGATCAATACATAAAATAAGGAGGCAAACTGACCTTTGTTGCCAGGTACTGGCTATCTGGAGCATCTTTTAGAAACTTTTCGACGTCATTTGATGAAAGTACCTTAGATTTTTTCTTTATAAAACCATCAGAACGTCTCTTTAAAAATGCAATGAGATTTGTATATAAATTAATATCGACACCATTTTTCATCTTGAGGGTACTTTACAGCATAGAATATGTTGTCCACAACGAGCTAGGCTTATATTTACTAGCTAGTTCATTAAAATACGCCAAAACTACATTTTCGGAAAATGACTTGGCATTTTTCATGTTTTTCCACTTCAAGAAATTTTCATACGTGGTTATGTATCTGTCCTTGGATATTGACGGCAGCAAGCTGTCGCATGCGGTTCGCGCTTCTGTTAGAATATCCGGTGGAGTTGAAGTAATATATTGCTCATCTTCATTATTGAAAGTTGTCATTTTTAGATATTCACAATACAAGTACAAAGAAAAGAAAATTTGAGAAAAATGGCGCGAGGATTATTTTCTGCCGCGGCTGCGTGAAAATGTTGGCAAAGACGCTAGAGCATGCAGCCAAGTTTTTAAATTACCGGATAAACTGTTTTATTTTTATTTTAAATAAACTCAATCTGTGAATGCACACTGTCTACATGCTGTCTACTGACTGGCGCCGCGCGGCGATTAGTTCGAAATTTGAATAGCAACAGCGCGCTGCTCACTAGCTGGAGCCGTGCGGCGGCGATCAGTTCCATATTTGAAATGGCAAATAATACTGTTATGGAATTTGTATGGACTATAACTTAACTATTTGCTTTGGCAACACACGCGTTTTTTATGACCCGCTTTACATATTTAAAACCGGTGGAATTACATCAGCTTTACGAGCAAGGGTGTTAAAAAATAAATAAAACATCCTGATATAGTTTATATATAATAGTTTGGTTTAAACCTTGCAATTCCGACTGAGTTAGTAATTGTCTATTCGATATTCTAAGGCAGGTCTAACTCCGGTGTCAGGGTTTGTGTAATTATTTTTATGGTGAGTTCAGGTTACAAACTGTGACAGGAGCCACCCATGCCGTCTCGTCAAAGAAAAGACAAGCCCCCACTGTGTATACAGAGTGGAACTGTAGACAAAACCGCGCTGAAATGGAATTTTCTAGCAGAACTGGTTGCTCCAGCACTGAATGAATGCTGGATTAGTTAGTTTTACGGGGAAAATGTTGGCTTACACCATTATCGGTGGTTGACCGTCTACGAAATGATAATGTTTAATTCAATCTTGAAAAGATGTCTTGAGTAGCTGTATCTTTCGTTACCAAGGCAAGATTATATTATTATTTTTGTTAATAATAAAAAAAAACAAAAAAAACGGTCAAGTGCGAGTCGAACTCGTGCACGACCCTTCGTGGTGGTACGGAACCCTTTCCGTACCACCGTACAATGGCAGGGATGGTGTGGAGTGAATAGTTTGGATTTTACATAGCAAAATGTTGTTTACAAAGTTATTGGTGCGGCTACTTTCACACTCCATGTACGTAACCAGGTGCATTTTAAAGTATGTATGTGGTGTTGAAAGAATTGTTGTATGGGAGCCCCCTTAAATATTAGTTTTATTCTGTTTTTTTAGTATTTGTTGTTATAGCGGCAACATAAATACATCATCTGTGAACATTTTATCTATCTGACTATCACGGCTCATGAGATACAGCCTGGTGACAGACGGACGGACGGACGGACGGACGGCTTAGTAATAGGGTCCCGTTTGGCACCCTTCGGGTACGGAACTCTAAAAAGCAGCTTTACATCATATAGTAAATTATATCTTTATATCATGTTTTGGTTTTTGAATATAGTATTTGACTGGCCTATAAAGTACTTATTGCAGTCGAAAAAGAGATATCGGATGTCAAGATGATGATTCAGTTTAGATTTATAATTAGTAAGACGTGAAGCAACCCCTGATATCGCTCTCTCAGTGATTTTGAATATCCATTTTTCTCGTACCAAAATATACATTCTAAATTACCCCCAAATTTATAGAAAAAAAACTCTCGTAGCGCGTAACACGTAATCTTTTGCTGACCCTACTCAATTATTTCGCGATTTTGGTCTGTTTGAGCGAATTGCGTGGGTTTTTACTTAATTTTTTATTTGCGGCTAAAATGTTTTGTTTCTGATGGTTTTGATTGCTTTGAACGAAAAAGGAAACTCACTGCATAAAAATTATAATGGTAATTTTGTGTTGTTTGGTATATATATATACAATTTGCCTGGAAAGGTTCTTATTTGAATACGTGGAGATAACGCCTGTACCTCCAAATATAGTAAGCCAAAGCTGCAAAAATATTCCCCAGTTATGTCTGAACAATGTCAGGACTTTGTGAAAACCTCACAATTATAGTACCAACTTAAATAGTTCGAGTAAGACCCATAGTCCATCATTAGATCTAACATGATAATTCCAGCCTCAAAATTCCTGCCAGAACAGAACAGCAAAGTTTTGTACAGAGATGTGTGGGCTTAAACCGAGGAGGCCCAGAAGAGAAGTCTAATTAAATAAAATAAAAATGCCTCACCCAATTTCTAAAGCAATCTTCAGCGCGATTACAGACCCCATACGAATTCTGCCACCGTCCATCCCCTGAGCTCAAAAAGCCGTCACATCGCTGTTAAATCTACTCCCGAATTCGAATATTCTACACCAAAGCGAGAACTGATCGCTGCTTTGACTAATGGTGCGTTCGTGGCCCATTCACTGCACAATGCGCCGCGGTTAGGTGCAGTAGCGGATCCAGGGCAGGCGAGTAGGGGGCTAAAGTCCCCCTTAAAGTATCTAAGCTCTTCCATGGCAAACTATATACTAACATACTAGCATAAATGTCCTCAAGTCTTTTCCCGAAAGAGGAGTAGGCAGAGACCAAAGACCACTTTCTAAAATCTTCGCATATACCTCTCGATTCTTCAATATTCATTGGTATAAGTAATATCTTGTCTCTGGATTTATTTACTTGAGTTTTAATTATTAAACTTTTTTGCATGCATTAACATACTACCTATACCTGCAGGTATCTCAATGGTAATTTATTATTCTTAGTTATTTTTTATTTATTTTTTTAGATTTTTTTTAGATTATACCCAATTTAAATACAACCCGGCTATGTAAAATGGGAACCTGACTGATAGGCTTAACCTTGCTGTGCTTGACTTCGTTACTTGACCGTATTGTGATGATAATGATGTACTCCACGACGTATCCGTCGACGGCCACACCCTGTCAGTTTCTGGCATGCGCTCGGAGGTGACTTGCAAAGCTGAACTTGGTTTTGAAGGTGCGACTGCATATGTTGCACTGTAACTGTCTGCTTGTATTGTAGGTGACCTTGGGGCGTGTCTTTCGATCGATCGTGGCGTTTGGAATGGAGTTCTCCAAGACGGGCATCTTAAAACTATTCAGTTCTTTTTTTGGTTGAACTAGGCCACTCTGGTCTCACCAAGGCGTCTTCCTCCCACTTATAATGAGACATGCTGCAGGACGTTAGATGTCGTTTCAGGATGTCCATGTATCGGATTTACTGCCTACCACTTCCGTTTTCCACCGGAAAGATCTGCAAAGAAAACGGATTTGGGCAAATGTGAGGCATCCAAGGTGTCCACACCATCTTAACTGCCCCTTCATCAGGAGACATTCCATGGCAGAGATAATGGCACGACGTAGAACCTCGGTGTTTAGGACACGATCCTGCCATTTAACCCGTAATATTGCACGAAGACATTTTGAGTGAAAGGTGTCCAAACGCTTGACGCTGTATGCTTCGGAGTCTTGGTATACCAAGTACACCAAGACTCCGAAGCATACAGCAAAAGGGGTAGTATGATTGTTTTATATACGGATAGCTTCGTTTGTAGATGAAGGTCTTGGGATTTCCAAACTTTCTGGTTGAGTTCACCAAAGGCTGCAGTAGCGCTAGCGATTCTTACAGAAAAATTTCTTAAATACTCCTATTTCGTGTAAATTAAGATTAACAAAAAGCTGTTTTAGCCTAAAGCGTTGCCTTAAGTTGTATTTAAATTGTATTAAGCGGCTGTCTAAAGTCTGGTACAAGTTACTCCTAACGATATAAGTTATGTGTTATTACCTATCCTGACCAATGAGGTCAGGATAGGTAATAACATTGGGCTCAAGCCCCCTCCAAAAGAGAATCCTGGAACCGCCACTGGTTAGGTGAAGTGTACCCGATTCGTGGCAAGTTGTGAGCAAGTTGCATTTTGCACTGTGCGTTTGACAGTTTCTGGATCACTACAGCCAAAACCATTTTCGGCGAAGCATCAAAAACACTTCCTGCATAGACCAAAACTAATATATTTAACTCCTAAAACGTTTAAAGATCTGTAATCGTATGTAAGAGTATCTCAGTCTTAAACTATGGCTTGGCCATGTCATATTATATCGAAGAGTGTGCTACTTCCAAGCCATCCTTTTAAAAATTATATTAGTCGACCCAAATGGCCGAGTCGGTAGTGACCTGCCTACCAAGCCAGGGGTCCCGGGTTCGAGTCTCGGTGTGGGCAAATATTTGTTTGATGAGAACGGAGTTTGTACCCTAGTCATGGTTGTTTATCTATCTAAGTATTATATTTATCTATATAAGTATGTGTATCGTTGTCTAGTACCCAAGATACAGGGAATCCTAGTTTGGGACTAGATCAATGTGTGTTAATAGTGTCCAAGGTATTATTATATAGCTTTAGTATGTAAACGATTCCGGTTCGCTGACATGACTTAGAATTTCTATTCGACTCATGACTTTCGGCCATCTTCAGTCACAGACGAGTCAGCTCTTCTGAACTGCTCAGACGGATTTGCAAGTCTTAGAAGTGCGCAATAAGACGTTTAGTTCAACTAACTTTAGTATTCTAAGGCCCGTATTAGTTAACCGGTATCATTGCTGAAAGCTATCGCAAGCGATTGGATATGACAGATTTGATATGGCGAAAATGACATAGCTGAGACAGCTAGCGGTTTATAAATACAGGCCTAAATATCTGCTATTAGCAAAGCCCAAACAGAAGACGTATTCAACTTTAGGTCTAGAATTAACGGACCCTAACTGCAAACATACTTGTTTTTTGGATAGCACATTTAGCGTTTAATAAATCAAGTTTTGACGGTTACTCAAAAACATACTGACCGACGTTCTAGCGGTGATGGCAAACATCGTGGGGAGACCCTCGCTGCGACGATGGGCTAGCCTTCAGTCACAATGGAGTATGATGAAGGCGTGATGCTATGTTTGTGTGGTTTAATCTTACATCCGCCTCATAACTTAACCGCGATAGAACATAATCAACCTACCTACTAACTATGTAGATTCAGTCTAAGCGTATATTCATATAACAGGTGTGTGTTTGCGTATGTGAGTGTGAGTGAGCTCACTGGAGCTATTCACGCGAACGGCGAGCTTAGGCGCAAATTGCTCCTGTGATAATTTCATTTTGCATATTATTGTTCGTTGTGTTAGCGTCTTCTATGGACCTACCAACTAATCTGTGGCGGATTTGTCAATTGAGAGAAACAGTGCGCGCGCACATGCGGGTCTGGGGTGGACGATACTGACAGATGTGCATGCTGGATGCGTAGAACATCATACAACGACGTGTTGCTAGATATGTGTAGAGGAATATACTTGCCTCATTACATAAGCCTCATTTAAGGATTCACTCTTCAATCCACTCTCTCTCTCTTACTCTGAAATACAATTATAGTTTAATAGAAAATAGTTTCATAGGTTTTCCGCAACATGGCGATGTTTTTATATGGCTTATGTTTAAACGATTACCAAAAACGCACCTATTTTACTACTAATAAATTCGAAATTACTGCCAGAATGGACAAATGTCCACCAAATTGTATTTGGATAAATTATCACCAAACTTCTTTTTATGTTTTGTGTACTTAAGTTTATGTTTTAAGTATTTTTTATTGTTCTTACATGATCAACCTAACACGAAGGATAAAGGAGGCTTCGCTTCGCTCACCCCCTTTAACCTTCAACTAAGCTACCGCAGTATTTTGCCCTGATATTTTTTGCAACTTTTGGTGTTCATTTATACATTTTGGGTAGGAAAAAAATATTTTGGTGATCATTATATTTGTTGCCTTTTTATATTCTTGGTTTGGCTTAAGGTGTACATACACATATATTCTGTAGGCGAAAGAGTAATGTAAGTATCTACCTAGGTAGATAATGTTTTTTTCACCTACACCTACTGGTCGGCAATGTGCTATGCTTATGTATTCAGTAAATGTATTGACGATGAGATTTTCCCAGACCTCGTGAAACAAAGATACCTCTGTTCAAGTAGGGGTTCAAGGGTGACCCTTCAGACCAATATCTTTTCTTCCAGTATAACAGCCGAACCAATAACTTTGTATGCTAAATTTTGCGGTCTTAAACCCAACCTATTGACTTTTCACTAAAATTATATTGACTGAAACCTGATTTGTTAAAATCCATCAAGCTGTTTGGACTGTAGTGGTTTTTTTAAATAAAAAAATGACTACAGATGATTTTTTTCAAAATTGTGGAGATCCACCACCACCAGCACCACCACCACCACCACCATCACCACCATTTTAAATAAATTCCAAAAACTGAATCGACAAAAATAACTATTTACTTATCGAACCCGTTCACAAAAAATCACGAGAGTCAGTTGAGAAATGCGGCCTGTAGCGGATAACATCCGGGCATACGAAATAATGTTTGCCCAATCCTGAAACGGAGACGCTCGCTCGTTTCGCTCGCTCGGTCAAAAATATTTGAAAAGATTCCCCCGCTCAACCATAACCTATCATGGTTTGCTGGGAGAAATCTGTTTTTAGAGGTAAGCTCGCTTTAGTACATGTTTTTTCTATCATTAGTTATATATTATTTTATATTTATTTTTATAAAATTATTACCACTATGCACTATAATTTTTTATTACTGGCAATTCTGTCCGGAAATAGAGGATAAACGTACCTCTGGTATCTCAAACTTGATTGGTCGACTGACTGAGTAAATGAAAAAAAAAAGTATTGTGGCTGGCCGCCATGAGAATTTAGTTTTTTATCTGACAATAGACATTTTTTATGTCTATTGTCACCATAACAACCATGTGCCATTGAAAAACTTTATTAAGAAATAAATAAGTATTACATCCCGCTATTGAAATATTACAATTTCACTAAAAACAAAATATAAGGAGGAAGGATTTCAGAAAGACGGCCGTTTTATATACATACTTTAGCTGATTTTTTCTATGCTTTATTAGTGGATTTATAGATTACTAGCTGATGCCCACCTCCTCACCTAGGATGTATCAATAACCCAAATAATGTTACCCACCTTCTAGTGCAGTCGGGAAAAAAATATTCTATGTATTAATCTAGCTCATAAACTATCTCTGTGTTAAATTTCATTCAAATCCGTTCAGCCGTTTTAGGGTGATCGAGGCACAAACACACACACAACATCCGAACATAGTTACTTTCACATTAAAATTACTAGTTGGATTAATTGTTTACATTCCCGCTCGCGTAAGAACTCCCTCCATATGAACGATGACAGATTACATAAAACTCCGCTGACTCACACAAGCACACCGGTAACCACCGGCTGGAAATATGGAGCCTATGAAACCCCATCCTATTTTTTGTTGCTGTACCAGCAATAGACTGACCGGAAATAGAGGAATAATCTACCTGCTACGGCTAAGCACACTTGATTGGTCGAGAGACAAAGTTTAAAAAAAAAGCTCTCGCTCGCGCATGGAAACTACAGATGGAAACCCTCAGTACAATGGATTTTTCATAGGGTTACACTATATTACCATGGCTTATGGCTGTTTATCGGCATATCGATTGAGCTCTATACTGCAACGGAGGGAGTTAATCTTTTTGTCTCTTTCACATAATGAATTATATTATAGGCGTAAAATTTATAATCACCTACCACTACTATAAAAAAGATATAGATAACTTTAAAATGTTTAAGAATTCCTTAAGAAAATTCTTAATAGAAAAAAACTTCTATAGCCTACAGGAGTTTTATAACAACCCTAAATAATCGAATACAGACACCTTTTAATGTATAAATATATAGAAAATTCATAATTTTATTGACACAATTCTATTCTTTGATAATTCAGATTATTTGAAAACCGAATTTAACTATCTTATGCACTTACTACATATTTAAAACTAATAATGTTGCAATGCCCTTGCAGGGCGCATGTTTTGGAACTTATCCTACATTTAAAATCTTTGTACGTACCACATGCAAGCAATTAATAAATGAATAAGAGGGCAGGTTGGGTGCTGTATAAGCGTCATTACTCTGATAACGTATGAAGTTAAATGGCCGTTGCTGAAATTAAGGCAAAGGCAATGTGTACCATGTTTACTTTTATGACCCAAGAGGAGTAGGAACTGAATTCTAGCAGCTCTCGTACTGCAGGTCGGAATAACCCCACGTAGGTAGCCTCTATGGTACTGGCAATAAAGACGGGATATGGTTCAAAAGTGGTAATGCGACTGAGTTATGCTAGCCCGGGAAATGGAATACTCTGTTGAGATATAATTTATTAGGTTCAGCACGAGTTATGATAGTCACTTCACTGCAGTGCTAACTCGTTGTATTATCTTACGTGGTAATATTACAAACGGGAAGGTTTGTGAGGATTTGTAATTGTGTATTTGTTACTCTTTTACGCCAAAACTACTTAACCGATTTAGATTAAAATTATATTTAAACATAATTGTTTGACAGATTAACGTTTGACCTAATTATATTATGATTTCGCTGATTGCTACTTCGAAGGTGTAGTTTTTAAAATTACGCCCATCTCAGGGGATGTTATTTAGACGAAACTAAACCAAAAATGTTAAAATTAAACATTTAAGATACCTAAAAAGAATTAAATCGTTTGCTACTGCGCTCATAAGTACCATCACCTTTCCTGCCCATCATGGTTTGCTGGATGAAGATTCTTAATAGAGGGAAGCTCACCTTGGTACATGTTTTTTTATTATAAGTTACCTTTTTGTCCGTTTTGTGTGGTACAATAAAGAAATTACGAAAATAAAGTGAACTAAAGTAAATTTTTGCCTCACAGGCCGCCTTATTTTAGTAACTTCACCCCAGGAGCAAATCGACGTAAAGCTAAATTTAATGTAGCCCAAAAACTTCCCCACCGAGAGGCACATTTACTCGAATGTTGCATAGATTGAGCCATACTCCTTCTGTCACTTCAATCCACAGGCAAATCGAACTAGATTATGTCAAATCAGACACAAAAGTCTGGGAAAACCGTAATTTTGTCAACAATTTTCGTTCGATTCGAGTCACAGAAACCCTTAATAGATCCAGGAGAATACCATTTCGACATGAACAAGGGTAAATTCCTCGTTTTCCACTAAAAACCAGATCTAAAAATCCTGAAAAGGAGTTCGCAATGACAATTTTATTACAAAATATTGAACATTTCCTCGCAGCGGGAGCGCTGCTGAACTCAGACAATATGATTTATGTGTGTTTGCGGAGACTGATTTGTTTGCGCCGCGGGCCGTGATTGGCGAAGTATTGTGAATATTGCGATATTCACGAGACTTCAGTTTGAAGAGCTCCGTAGTCTAGTGGCTTCACGTTTGATTCTCACGACTTCTTCTCTCTATCAATGAGATAAGTAATCTTGAGTTAATAAGGACGTTCTGACGGTGATGGAAAACATCGTAAGGAAACCTTCTTATATTCATAGCTGCGGCGATGGGCTGCCACGCAAAATGGAGTATTGAATATCGTATGGATTTGAATGGAGTTTTGTTCTGTACTTATATATATATATATACATATATAAGAATAGTAGACCTTTTTTATTTATTTCAAGCTTGTATGCTAGAAGAACATTAGATCGATGATGAGTCAGTCAGTGACAAAATGATGGAACTTTGAACGGCTGTCGTTTCCAATCTAGTTTTTCAAATTGAATGTATGCAGACATATATATATGAATATGCTAGTAAAATTAATAGAGAGAAGTGAGCCAGTATTGTGAACCAGGCCAGCGCTCTTTATTTATTTCTTGTTTACTTATTGACTGAGCGAGCGAAACGACCAAAGCGTCCGATTTCAGATTAGCCGAAAATGCCTTTGTCCGTTTGTCTGCTCTCGCCTATAGGTCGCATTTTCAACCGATTCTACCGAACCGATTCGTTGTAGATACAGCTAGTTGCCTGAATTATCTTTGACTAATATGCTACAATATAAATAGACAAATTCCCAAAATTGAGTCAATTTGAAAAACTAGATTGGAAACGACAGCCGTTCAAAGTTCCATCATTTTGTCACTGATTGACTCATCATCGATCTAATGTTCTTCTAGCATACAAGCTTGAAATAAATAAAAAAGTTTTACTATTCTTACAGAACCACTCGTTTAAATTTTAAGCCAGCGAAGCGAGCTTATCACTGGACCACAATTTTCAGCACATCGTGTGGTACACTTTATGAAGAAACTATCTCACCTTAAGTCATAGTGATTAAGGTGCATGGTCCATTTCCACGATTGTCATTGAAACAATTTCATAACTTCTTTATTGCAAATAAACGACGTACAGAAAAAGTAATAACATATAAGTAGTGTACAAGGGCGAGCTTATCTCTTAAATTAGACCTCTTCTAGCATACCAAGTGAGGATTGGTTGATTATGGTTCAGATGTACAACATACAACAAAATTTACTCAAACATTATTTTCTCAACCCTATCAAGAGGCTACAATTCAGCATATCGTAAACAATACATATTAACATAAAGACACATTCATTGTATCTTGCCCCACACATCTAAACATCCAAGATATGGGGGCCAATTCTCTTATGGGAAACGTAGAGCGATAGCACATCGATTGTTCTGAAGGGCGCTAAATGCCGTATTTAACAGTAAGTCTCCAATCTAAATAGGCGCCGCCCGACAAGCCAAGTACGGCATTTTGCACCCTTGGGAGCAATCGATACGCTGTCTTTAGGCTTTTTTCATAATAGAATAGGTTCCCAGGTTTTTTTTCGTGTGGTACACTTTAGGAAGAAACTATTACCCCCTTATTAATAAAAAGCTTTACTCCAGGACTAAAGTTAATCCAGAAGTAACCACGGGACAGAGACAGCTGACTAGCTCTGTCCCCTAGTTACTCCTGAGGGGGGTAGGGTTTGCGCTGTGACATAGTGATTTAATCAAGTTTCCACAAATATCATTGAAATCTTAATTTCTAAATAAACTCAAAAAATAAAACATAAAATTCATTGTATGGACTTCAATTATTGTACTGTAGCGCCTGCGAAATTCCATATAACACCGAACCGATGTATTTGTCTTATGAACTTTCGCAGGTGCAATACAATAACTACAATAATTATAGTTCATAGACATGTTCTCAAGACACCTCTCGCGCGGCCTTACAAAGCTGCGCTTTTGGCTGGTATATTCAGTAGCCCTCAATTCCTTCACAAAATTCAATAGCTTTTGAAAAATGTACCAATTAGAACAATCGAATTCGCGATAAGAAGCAGCTCTTATCAAATAAGCGTGTGATTAGACATTTTTTCAAAAGCTATGGAAAATCCGACTGTGGAACGCACTTTCCTGCGCTATTAGGGATAGTCCCCCAATATTCACTTTCAAGAAAATATTGAAAGTGCATTTCCTTTCTCTTCCGTAAAAGGCACCATATCTATTTAGGTATACATATGATACATACAAGTTTTTATAATGTATTTCTGTATTTTATATAGTTGAGTTATATATATTTTTTTAGTTGGTATAGTTTATTTATAATTTTGAAAATAATTTTCTTACGTATATAAAGAGTTTTATTGTGAACTAGGACTGTCCTGAATCATCTCGTCTAGGTTTGCTGGAAGAAGTTTCTTTTGAGAGACAAGCTTGCCTTTGGTTATCACATTTCTTGTAACTGTCTGTTTCTTTATATTTTCTGTGCAATAAATAAAACTACGTGAGCCGGTAAAAGTTGTTTTACCATATAAATTATCTCTAGATATTATTTTAGTAGAAAATAGATAAAAACATATTCTCAGACCTACCAAGTGTATATGTAAAATTTCATTAAAATCTGTTGAGCTGTTTCAAAGGAGTATGGCAACTAACACAGTGATACGAGAATTTTATATATTAGAGATTTATATATCCTAGACGCTAGAATTACATGAAATTGGCTCCATTGTGTTTCTCTTTGGTCCTCTCATAAGCAGAAACATCTTCATAGAACTCACCTCAGAACTCAGGAACAAAGTTACAGTTTGACATTTTTAAAAGGTAGATTAGCAGATTGTAATTGTCTTTAATTGTACATCACATAATAAATATATACAGATAACGTATGAATGTTTAAGGAGGCACATAAGTCTACCTGAAAATGTAATTCAATGTACATAGTGCTGCGTATACATATAGCAAGTGAGGCGATAGGCCTAGCATGACACTTAACAAATGTATGCGCATACATTTGCCGACCGCGTTCAGTCAGATAGGTAGGCGGGCTTAAAATGCTGCTGATCGAAATTAGAAAGTACAAGACATACATTTTTATTTGCTTAGTGAGTTGACCTCGCGAGAGACACAGGACATTTGCGTTATTTTTTTTGTAATTTTCTACCCCCTCACCTCACACCCTTGGAGTTTATCGGATGAACTAAAGCCATTATTATTAAAACAAATAACCCAACTGCGTTTTATTTCAATAGCACATACAAACTTATGAATGCGTAAATGGAGTGTGAAAGCAGCCGCACCAATAACTTTGTAACTACATTTCTCCGCGATTTAAAAAAAAATAACTGAGCCAACAAATAAATTCTTGTAATTTCGTACCTGCTCACAAAATCGAAAATCGAAATCGGCCGACGGACATACGAAAGCATTTTTGCCCAAACTAAAAAGGAGACGCTTCGCTCGCTTCGATCGCTCGATCAATAACAGACTAGATTCGTGTTATTTTCGGGTGGAAAAAGTTATTTTTATAGACTGTTAGATTTAGTTTAGACAAATTTTGACACTTTTATTAAGTAGAAAATTAGTGCGAAATCCCTTTAATTTAACTATAAAGGTGAGCGCATATCAGGGTCTCATTGTTCTACCTAAAGTCATCGCATAATTATGAATTGGTATGTATGAAAGGAGAAATCAAACCCGCACGCATACCTACAGCACCGATCTAACCGCAGAACCTCATCATGCGCGCGCATCTCGTGTGGGTGTGCGATCGCTTTCAGGCAATATCACATCTGATTCTAGAAAAAAACTTTATATGTCATCTCAGGAGCAACCATTTAATATTCAAAATATATTTTTTTACTTTTTAAATCAGTTGTGGGCCCTGTTTGCCTCCTCCTCCCCACATAGGAGAAGACGTGAGACACTATGTAGAGTGTGGGAATATTATACAAAATATTGTACAACAGCAACATTTTAGGCCCTCAACTCGCGTCGATAGGGTTGCCAGATTTGATCATGAATGTGTCACAACACGAACAAAACATACATGAGTTTTTTTTATGGTAAAATGAATCTAGCCAAGTCCGAGCATAAGGTGCTGTGGGTTCCGACAGCACCAAGAGTTTTGTAGGTACATTATTTTCTATTCTAATCGTACCAAGACTACACATCAATTGAAAATCAATATTTTTCGATTATTCAGATATTCATTGAAGTGAACTCTAAACTAAAATCTTTATTGGTGCGTTTATGTATATTTTGCGACATTTTTTATATTTTAAAACCACTTTAAATTTTCGGTCTTTCCATGTGACGGTTTTATCACTCTTTGTGTGTCCAGCCGGCTAATGTTCGCAATCCCCGGATCTCGGATTCAAATGGTAGTAAGACCACGGAACCCTAAAATTTTGTATTCGTCGGAAGGGGTGTTTTGGGACTTTCCTGAAGGGTCAATCTGCCATAATCTCTTTGCAACACGTTCCACACGGTACAAGAATCAGTATAATGATGGCAATTTAATTTCGTTCCTGTAACATAAACCATTTAACCGTAATTTCGTAATTACTTTATTGTACACCCCTAAAAACTGCTAGAATTAATTATGAACATAGGCAAACTTATCTCTGACAGCAGATCTAAATAGAAAATTAGCAATCCGTTTGGCCCCACAACAGGTGCGAAACAGAAACAGCAACGTGAAAAACAACCAAAAACAACCGAGTGACAGGAAAAAAAAACATTATTGTCTCCAGTGTTTTAACGATATCAAATGGTAACATATGAAATTATTTTTGGTATATGTATTATCCTATATTTGTAATATATCCCTTATCCCAACAGCTACGAGAGTATAACATATATACTTAGCGCCAAAACATTGCCTCACTAAGAAACCTAATTAAAAGTATTTTCTTACAAAAGACACAATTTTTTTATTATTTCCCTTATACCAACAGCTACGAGAAACGAGAGTATAACATATACAAGATGACATTTAATTACCGACCATATTTTGGGGAATTACCGATCGCACCGATCATTATGAACAACTTTCCCTTTCCCAATATGGTCGCAAATGAAAAATATTTTTCGTCCCTCAGTACATTGACCCGATCAGCTGATTACAAGTTACTATGGGAGACCCAAATTTTTTTTTCGTTTACGACCATATGTTGCTTGGGGAAAGTTGTTCATAATTATGGGTACTATCTTTAATAATACCTTGTAATAATACCTTGGACACTACTTACACACATTGGTCTAGCCCCAAACTAGGATTCCCTGTAGCTTGGGTACTAGACAACGATACACATACTTATATAGATAAATATTATACTTAGATAGACAAACAACCGCGACTAGGGTACAAACAAACATCCGTTCTAATCAAACAAATATTGGCCCCCACCGGGACTCGAACCCGGGACCCTTGGCTTCGTAGGCAGGGTCACTGCCGACTCGGCCATTCGGGTCGTCAAAATATGGTCGGCTTATAAGATGTCACCTTGTATACTTAATCGCAAAAGATTGCCTCACTAAGAAACCTAATTAAAAGCATTTTGTTACAAAATACACCAAATTCTAATAATAAATTAATATTTTCAGAAAGCTAAAATAGCGGAGGGCGACGACGCAGCCAAGCTTCTAAATAGCGGAGGGCGACGACGCAGCCAAGCTTCTAAATAGCGGAGGGCGAAGACGCAGCCAAGCTTCTAAATATACGAGGATCTAATGAAAGTTCTATCTTGTTGTGTTGATTAAACTTCGCTGTAGCGTCCTAAACAAACAAAATCACAAGACAGACATTCCTAACATAAACGAGAGGGCGAGGATTTGTCCAAAACGTTATGAAGTTAGCTGATTATGTATCTATGAATATTATGGTGTGGGTTAGTCCCGTTGCCCATCATTCCGTACCCGAAGTGTGCCAAACGGGACCCTATTACTAAGCCTCCGCTGTCCGTCCTTCTGTCTGTCCGTATGTCACCAGGCTGTATCTCATGACCCGTGATAGTTAGACAGTTGAAATTTTCGCAGATTATGTTTTTCTGTTGGCGCTATAACAAAAAATAGAATAAAATTTATATTTAAGGGGGCTCCCATATAACAAACGTGTTTTTTTTGCTCGATATTCATAACGGCAACAGGTAGACGCTTGAATTATTCACAGAATATTTATTTATATATTCACTTTAAAAACAAATTATTTAATTAAAATAAAACAAATATTTAAGTGGGGCTCCCTTACAACAAACGTGATTTTTTTGCCGTTTTTATAGATAAACTCAAAAACTCAAACTCAAAACGTTTATTCTGTAAATAGGCCACAAGGGCACTTTCACATGTCATTTCATTTCATTTTTTACAGAACATTTGGTATTATGATTTGTATCATATTATCAGAAAAAAAAAGTACTTAATTATTGTTTCTGAGAGATGTAAAGAGTCTCAAATGTCATAATAAAATAATTAAAATATAAATAACAGAGATGTATAGTCTCTTTAGTCAATAATACAATGATAATAGGAGATGTAAATGGTCCCCACAGTCAAGAGTTGTATAATTAAATTAATCTTTGGAGGTGTAAAAGCCTCCAAGTGTCCAGTAAAAGAAACTCTGGCAGTGAGGATGCTCACAATTAATTAGAACAATTCAGTCCCAAGCATTTTTATCGTCTATGTACTCTTTAATACTGTAGTAAGCTTTAGAAATAAGCCTTTGCTTGATGTATTTCTTGAACTTATTAATTGATAGATCTGTCAAAGTGCTTGGGAGTTTATTGTAAAATCTTACACAATTACCCTTGAACGAGTTTTTTATTTTATGGAGCCGAGTAGTGGGCACTGCAAGTTTGTCCTTGTTTCTAGTATTAAAGTTATGTATATCACAGTTTCTTCGAAAGTTAACAATGTTCTTATGGACATACATAATATTCTCGTAAATATATTGACTATGGACTGTCAATATATTTACTTCTTTAAACTTATTTCTAAGAGAATCTCTATTATTCATTTTATAAATCGCACGAACAGCCCGCTTCTGCAGCACAAAAATAGTATTTATGTCAGCAGCACTGCCCCAGAGCAGAATACCGTAGGACATAATACTATGAAAATAACTAAAATAAACTAATCTGGCTGTTTTTAAATCTGTCAAGTGACGGATTTTCCTGCATGCAAAAGCTCAGTCTGTTCGATAGCTTATCAATATGTGGACCCCATTGGAGTTTGGAATCCAACGTTATAACCTAGAAACACTGTTCTGGTTACCAATTCCAATTCCTCATTTTTAATTGTTATACATGTCTGATTATTTTTAACGTTAGTAGTAAGAAACTTAACACATTTAGTCTTTTTCTCATTTAATAGCAAATTATTAACATTAAACCAATTTACCACTCTTGATATGGTATTGTTCACGTGATCATCATTAGCGTGTTGGTTTCGCTTTGTTTTAAAAATAAGTGAGGTGTCATCAGCAAACAGTACCATATCATGACAGTCCCTTCCTAGATAGGGTAAGTCGTTTATATAGATGAGGAATAGGAAGGGTCCCAATATTGAGCCCTGTGGCACGCCCAAACAACCCAATGATCCTGGTGATCGTTCTCCGTTTACGTCTACCCTTTGTTTTCTTCCGTTCAGATAAGATTTTAACAAATTCAATGACGTGTCTCTAACTCCATAATGATGTAATTTCCTGATCAATGTTTCATGACAAACGCAATTAAAAGCCTTAGATAAGTCACAAAAAATGCCTAGGGCATCTTGTGACTCTTCCCAGGCATCAAAAATACTTTCAATGAACTGAATTCCGGCATCTGTTGTTGAACGACCGCGAGTGAATATGGTAATGGTACGAAACCCTTTGCGCGTGAGTCCGACTCGCACTTAGCCGTTTTTTTATATTCTTACATCGTAGTATAAGGTATCGTGCTCACGTGATGTGCCGTGACATTTATGCGAAAGAGGCTACGTAAGGTCGGCATGCCCTACCCATAGCCCAATAATCCAGTCAAAATAGACATTTCAGTTTGCAAAAATTCGCATAGAGCTGAAAATTGGTGGAGGTCTCAAGTACACCATTATATAAGAAATATCAAAAGTCCCCATCGATACGGCTTGTGCAAAAAAATGCACAAGGTCAAATGTCCAAAATATATTTTTTTGGCATTTTTCTCATAAATGGTAGGTATTATCGCTAAAATAGGTCGAAGAAAAGTTGTAGATCATGCAAATTTTTACAAAAATTGTCTTTATACTTTTTTCCTTACGAATCACCATTCCAGAGATATCGCGATGACAAGGATTGAAGAAGTCATGTTCCACATAATATGCACACATTCCCGCACCACCTATGAGGTGTACGTATGTATGAGTGTACGAGGCGCATTTTTGTGGTGGTTTCCCCGGTAGGTATACTCCACAATCAATTGTAGTTAAGTTTTATTAAATGATGTCCTATGGATTAAAAAAAAAACTATTATGATTAAAATGGAACAGTTTGTTGTTGATCTTGTGGAAATTTTAATCTGATTGATAGTCCTCAAATGCCATGTCTATGATAATTTCCTCTTCATTGTCTTCTTCATGTTCTTCCTGTGTATCTATGAATTGCTCTAAGAATGCATGTATCATTTGTGTCCTCATTGATCTCATAAAAATCCTCATCTGTTGTTTTGGATATGTTAGAGCACGATTGACCGTTGCAGTTGGTACACACTGGTGAACACAACAATCCAACCTTTTTGCAGCCGCAATTTTTGTTACAACCCTTTTTACAATTGCAAAAGATAATGTTGAGAAATTTTTCTGGAGCAGGTGGGAGTATAGTTTGAATGGGCTCCAAACTGTTATAGGTTAACAATTTTAATTGTCGTTTCATATAATGAAGCGCTATTTAACATCGAGACTATACAATTTTACGGGTTACACGGCGGTATTCTCACTAGCATGTTTTACATAGGTAACCAATTTCAATTGACGTATCATATAATGAAGCGCTATTTAATAACGAGACTATACAATTTTACGGGTTATACGGCGGTTTTGGCTACTCGGTCGGTTAAATACGTTCGAAAACGAATCAGCGACCATACGGACGATGGTCGCTGATTCGTTTTCTCTCTCTCGTTTTCTCTTTTTGATTCATCTCAATCATCTCATTGTCTCAACCAACCTAATACAAAACACGGAAGTACAACTTTGTATGTATCATACCAACGTTGCGCAAGATATCAGCTGTTGTGTCGTTTACGCCATCTTGCAAAATCGAATTTAAGTCCCACCAACCACTACCACTAAAGTCCGATAAGATAGTCCAATGTAGACACTACTACATGTCTACATTGGACTATGTTATCGGACTTTAGTGGTAGTGGTTGGTGGGACTTAAATTCGATTTTGAAAGATGGCGTAAGTCCGATAGACTAGGTCATATATTAACACCAGACCTTATGGTTCGAAACATATTTGTTTAAGTTCAACAAACACTGAGGTAAAAAGAGATGGCGCTATTTTTCTCACTGAGTATGAGCGAGACAAAACATAAACATTGGATCACGTACCCGCTCACGCCCGGCACCGGCACTCTTATTCATAGTTAGTGGTGTTGACATATTCAGCTATTTCTTTATGTAAATCATTAATTCATAACCTCTGGCCTAAAGTGATGCTAAATCCCTAGTGATTATATTTAATAATGAACAGCCGAACGAAGAGAATATTTGCTAGATCAAAAAAGAGGCTTTCACCAGATATAGGTAAGAAAGTTGTTGTAACATGACCTCAAATTTTATTTGCTTTATAAAATTAGATACCTTATATATATATTTTGTATTTGTATTATCGTTTTATATAATATTTGTTTAGCCTCTGCAGTCGTTTCAAGTACAGTATGCAGTACCGAGGGTCTCGGTACTTGCTCAAATAGAAGTGAAGATTCTCCACCTTCGTACTTAGTATCTCTGTTACATTGAAATGTATCTTTGCTTTTTTAGACGCTTCGATTGTACCACTGCCAGGAATAGTAAACAAAGAAAGTGCAGCAGATTCTCATAGTGGAATAAGTACGTATCTACCTACTTACAGAACCCGGCGATACAGTTTGCACATTAGGAGTTCGGCTCTGTAGAGCATTTTGTCGTGGTTTTGTCTCTTTTTGCCAAGACTGATGTGCAAAAATTATCGCCGGGTAGGTACTGTATGTTGAAGCATGGCACTCATCATTGTATAGTTATTTAACAGTCGTTGATGAATGGGTGGGTCCCGCAGTGAATTTAATTGGATTTTATTTTCAGGCCGTAAATCTCCAACCGGGTTTAAAGATTTCGATAGCGACGATAGTGTAGCAGATCGTGACTATTGCCCAAGCCCATTATCAACATTGCATGATCTACAACATTCGTCTGACCCATTTTAGCGATAATACCTAACATTTATGAGAAAAATGCGAAAAAGTGATATTTTCGACAAAATTCCCCATCGATCCGGCTTGTGCAAATTTTTTTGCACAAGCCGGATCGATGGGGAATTTTGATATTTCTTATATAATGGTGTGCTTGAGACCTTCACCAATCTTCAGCTCTATGCGAATTTTTGCAAACTTCGCTTTTTTTTGTCTATTTTGACTGTTTCATTCAAACATTTATTTCTACAATAGTTTTTTTTTCTAGTACCGTTTGGTTCCTTGTGTGTATTCCAAACATAAGTTTGCGACCCCTAAGGTGGAGAGACAAGTTTTGGCAACCAAAAACCTCGAAATTTTCGATCTTAGATCAGTTTTTCGCTAATAACTCGAAAACCATTAAAATAATAACACAGCTGCTTCTACATTAATAAAATTTTGTCTAAATGATGTGCTAAACGTTTTTACTACAGGATCAAAACTTTAAGAGCACGATGGGTCAAACAAAATCAAGACGAATTTTCAGTAGAGAAATCGGTAAGTATACCATCCATTGTGTTTATCGCACCACATCTGGCACGACGCGATGTTGATGCTGGTTCCAGATCATTGTCCAGGTCTAAAAGTGTTCGGGCAATTACCCTTTCAAGACCTTGAATAGCAACTTGAAGTTTTACTTAGAACCATAAATGCTAGCTTTATCCAGGTCCAGCAAGGCCACATCTGCTGCATCATCTCATTGAGAAGTCTCATCTGCGCGTTTCAAATCACCGTCCAGTCAAAAAGTTATCGGGCAATACCCTTTCAAGGCTTTGAATATCAACTTGATTTTTTACTTAGAACTATAAATGCTAGCTATATCCAGGTCCGGCAAGGATATTCCAGGTGTGTCATCTAGTGGAGTAGCCCCTACTGCATATTCCAGATCACCGTCTAGGCCCAAAAATTTTTAGGCAATATCTTTCAAGAAGCCATACAAATGTTAATATAATCTTAATGTTCACTTATAATTATAAATGGTAGCTTTACCCAGGTCTTGCAAGGCCACTTCTGCTAAGTAATCTGATAGAGTAGTCCCTGCTGCATGTTCCAGATCACCGCCCAGGTCAAAAAAAAACAGGCCATCCCCGTTCATTGCTTAGAATACCAAATGACAACACACGATCCTAAAATAATTCACCAAGTTAAAAGCTTTAAGAAACCGACTTCAAGTTGAAGCCCTTTTTCTTCCTCCCCGGTCGGGATGCGAATGAAGTATAAGTACATGAAAAGTCCTCATCAAAACTTTTGCTGCAGGGAGCCAGAAACCAAAACGTCATCTGGGTATATATTTTTTGTATTTGTTGATTTTTTCAGAAAGTGCTATATAGTTTTTAATAAAATGTACTTGAGACTATTTCTGAAGTATAACCTACCAATCAAAATAAGAATCAAAAAAATCGGTGGATAATTGACGGAGTAATCGTGAAACAAACATATAAAAAACAGATGAATTGAGAACTTTCTCCTTTTTGAAGTCGGTAAAAAAACCTATTTTGGCCTCCTACCGTCGCCTTCGGCTCGTTTCATAAACCCACTCTTGATTTTTAATGCCCTTCATTATGTATCAGTCACATAAACTACTATTCAAATTGCTACACCCTATGGGTAAAATGACATAAGTACTTAAGTGATGTAAAATAATAAACGTAACACCTGCATCATACATGTAATTTATTGCAATAAACTTAACTAAAACTGCTTTATTTATACATTAATTATAAGCTCTATATGATGTGTTCAGGAACCGGCATTGCGGCATTGATATTTAATTTCGAATAGGACGTCATCTCGACTCATATTAGATTTAAGGTCAAATCAAATTGCTTTGTTTTTCAGCCGCTCTTCGCAACTTGAATGTAATAAGAATATCGGATTCGATGTTATTATGAGATATCATTTTCACAGATAAGAAATGTGTTCTAACAAAACAGTTTCCGTGTTACCAAAAAATATATAAAACAGCGTTGAACCTAAAACAAAACGTCAAATCCCATACACTTTCATTTTTAAACAAGTGTTGAACAGTAGTTTATTTTTTTGTGGCAAGGCCCTTTATCTTTAACACTATAGCGGTCAGCGAATTCCCAAGAATACGTCAATGAAGAAGTCATAGTGACGCGGATTCCATAGAATTCGTTCCTTGATCCTCTGTTTTAGACGGAAACTCTATAGAATTCGCATTTCCATTGCAGTTATAGGTAGCCCTGCTCTTTGTGTCCATGTAGGTACTTCCACAGGTTGGATAGTGTCATATTAGACCATTTTCGCACACATAGAAAAATTATCTCTTCCTTCTCACTCGCTCCTTCGGTTTACGCACACAACCATGTGTCCAAAACGTAATACTTAACATTCGGTCATCGTCCGCTAAAGAGGCTGGTCATAATTTGCGGTTTTTGATTTCATTATAGAGAGTTTATGATATGTGTATAATATTTATTATACACATATCATAAACTCACTGTTAATACCTTTGTATTAACAATGAGTTAAGGTAAAAATCAGAGAGAATAATTGCTTAACAAAAGAAAGCTTACAGAATACACAAATAAAAATATTTTAATTTCCAAATATAAAAATATATTCTCTAGAAAAGGGTCTAATGGGCTAATTATGATACAAGCGCTACATCAAGTTCAAGCCTGGAAACCAAAATGGAGATTTAGGACAACAGTTCCAGCTGTTCCAGCTTTCATTTGAAATATGTATAAGTATGACTGTATAGGTATTTTGCGTTTGACAATAATAGATAGGATTTGACGTTTGTTTTGAGGTAAAACGATGTGTAAAATTGTTTGTAGTAACACGGTGTGTGTATTAGCCTGTAACAAAGCTATAAGTAGAAACCACAAAATACCTATCATACTCGTTCGTAATTATAATGGAATATATTGCATAATATATTCTTATTCTCCATTTTGATTTCTAGTTAACCCCCTGAAATATTGATAGAAGCTATACAGATTCACACATTTTCCTAAATGCTATGAATAAATTAAATGATTAGCAAGGTTACTGTAATTACAATTATGCAGAAACATGTCGTTTGTCAAGTTGTCAGTGAAATTTGATTTAGGTAATATTTTAGCCTAGAAAATTATTTGTTTATCGCTGAAAAGTTAATATGTAATTAAACCGTCACCTTTTCCTCTATGTAACATACAAACAAGATCTACTACATCTACCTCTAACTAGGCACTGGAACTACGCCAAATGCGCCACAAAAGTGGCAGCACCAGAAAGTTTTGGCGCCAAACACTATATATCTCACTCGAGGAACCGCCACGTGAATTTGCGGCCCTAACTTTTGAGGCCCAATTCCTTTGACAAAATGACGGCTCGGTGACAAGGACGTAACAATGGTGGTTCACTTTAGGTTTCATTTCATACATACATACAGACCATCACGTCGATTCCCATACGGGGTGGCAGAAGGACAGTTGATCCCAAGTTTAGCTAGTTATTCAATACTCCATTTTGAGTCACATATGACGTTTTTGTAATCCTCTTCCCTATTGAGAATCACTTTGTTTTCTCTTCATTTCAATGTCAATTGTCTGTTAAGTTGACTGCTATCATGTCATTGTCATTGAACGGTCATTTTGCAAGCGGAATCCAGGCCCTGGTTTAGTTTGGGCTCTATTTGTCTTTGTCCGAAGTGTGCACTAATTGCGACGACCTTTTTGTGACGACTGTTTCTTGATTCGGGTTTTGAAAGAACGCTGCTAAGTACCAACTTGGAGTGAGCGTTCCAAAGACGCACCGTTTTATAAACTCGACTGGAACGCAAAGACCGTTTCTCGAATGCAGTAAAAGTAGTCTCGTTTCATAACCAGCATTTCATAAGAAGCCAGTCACAAACAGCATTTCATAAGAAGCCAATGCAACGTTCAAAAATATGTCATCGGCGCGTCCCGTCCACACAGACAGTCTCATTGCGTCAACATAACGGTGTTTTAGCTGTCCTACCGTTATTTATGTATACTTTTATGTAATTGTAATTGTGCCGGCTGATTCGGTACCTCGCGTACACACGTATTATTTGAGTTTTATCCCAGGCACGCTTCAGCCATCACAGATAATGGTTTTATCATACCACTTACCTAATCTAGGTACGTGGTAAGATCTCATATCAATTTGTATATAAACCAAGTATTTATAATAATAAAGTTAGATAGTAATTGTGCATATACCAAGCCTTTTATTACGTCTCCCGAAGGTAGTCATCAGGAATTGCCTAAACCGGCAAAGTGGTGACCCGAAATTGAACATTTCAGCAACCTTCGGCTACTAGCAACGTGTCCGTGCCGCCGGCGAAACAAAACCTGTGTGCAGCAGCAGCAGCTAAACTGGAGGTGCAAGCAATCAGCACTTCATCAAAAATCGCCGATTTCTGAATGGACAAGCCCCGGTTATGGTTCGCATATTTTGAAGCAGTTACCACCCCCCAGAAGTTAGGTGACGAATCAAAATTCCACCTAGTTCTTACAAAATTAGCCAAAGAAGAGATCGAGCAAGCCAGTGATATAGTAGCATCCTTATAAGATAGCGGAAGGTACCAAAAGCTTAAGGACTTAATTGCAACTTACGAAGATTCCCCGCATCGCTAATTCCTGAGATTATTCAAAGACATCGATCTCGGAGATAGAAAACCATCACAATTGTTACGAAAAATCAAGGAGCTAGGAGGAGATCAAATCAACCACAAAATGGCAAGAATGTTTTGGCTAAAACAATTACCAAACTCCTTGACCTCAATCCTTACAATGAATAAGGAGAAAGGTAACAACGAATTAGCCCAAATGGCCGACGATGTCTACAAAATCTCAAGTCACGAGCAAATTACCGCGATAAGCAAGGACGATGATCCAGTAACGCACCTGACCGCTGAGCTAACAAAAATGAAACTTGAACTGGCAGCAATTCAAGACAACAACAATCGTCAGCAGTTTTATCGAAATAAACCGTTTTCAAGTTCACGTCACAGAAGGTTTTCAAGGTCCGTCTGCTTTTACGAGAAACTCGAATTTATGTTATTTTCACACCCATTTTGGCAAAAAATCTCACAAGTCCGAAGCTCCCTGTTCCTGGAAGCAGCAGGGAAACTAAAGGTGGCACGGTCTGAGGCAGAGCTCTGTGCCTTCTCACAGTTTCATCGCCTATTTATCACGGACAAAAAGACCGGCGATAAATACTAAATCAATACTGGCTTGAACATATCCGTACTGAAGCGCAGGAGGAAGCATTTCAAGAAAGCGTATTACTCGTTACATGCAGCTAACGCCACGAAAATCAGCACCTATGGAGAACAATGTCATACCATTGATCTCGGATTACGAAGGGTTTTTAAATGGAATTTAGTGATTGCTGATGTCAACACCTCTATCATCGGAACGGATTTCCTGGAAAACTTTGATTTGTGGTTGGATTTAAGCAGAAAAAGGTTGATTGACAATTCCACCAAGTTATCCACCAGGGGTAGACCTGCAACAAGGGACCAAGCAACTTTAAGCATTATTAACGAGAGCCATGTTATCGCAGATTTACTAAATAATTATCAACGCATCACTAAACGCTGTGTTTGGGACTAATCTTCAAAGAGGACGGCTCTTTGAAAATTAGTCCCAAACACAGCGTTCAGCATTACATAAAGACTCAAGGATCTCCGGTGGCATGCCGAGCCAGGCCTCTTCCACCAGAAAGGTACAAGGCGGCCCGAAAGGAATTCCAAGACATGATGGATGCGGGAATTTGTAGACCGTCCAATAGCTTCATGGGCCAGCCCATTGCATATGGTGAAGAAGAAAAACGGGGAATGGAGACCATGCGGAGATTACAGAGCGCTGAACAATATAACAGTTCTGGACCGGTACCCGCTGCCACGACTCCTAGATTTTACTTACATACACGAAGGAAAGCGAATTTTCAGTAAAATCTATATTCGGAAGGCATATCATTGCATTCCTATGGCACCAGGTGACATCTCCAAGACAGCCATCATCACTCCTTTTGGACTGTTCGAATTCCCAAGAATGATATTTGGCCTTCGAAACGCCGGTCAGACATTTCAGCCTTTCATAGACTCAATATTTAGACATCAAATTACTCCACAATATTCCGGAGAAGAGGCAAAGAATGAAAACGCAACAGATTTCACATTTTGTTTCGTCGACGATATTCTATTTGCATCAGAAAATGAAGAACAGCATTATAAACATTTAGAAATAATTTTCAAACTTTTTTATAAATACGGCCTGACAATTAATTTGGAGAAATGCGTCTTCCTGAAGGAAGAAGTAGATTTTTTGGGATATCACATGTCAAATAAGGGGATCTCCCCCACTCAAGAGAAACTACAGGCTATAACCAATTTCCCTAAGCCAGAAAAGGTTGACATGCTGCGGAGATTTTTAGGTATGGTTAATTTTTATAGGAGCAGCATCCCAAAAGCGGCTTTTTATCAAGCAGTACTGAACAAGTATTTACATGGCTGCAAGAAAAACGATTAGAGTTTAATCAAATGGACAAAAGAAGGTGAAGAGTACTTCGAAAAATGTAAGGAGCTCATGAAAAACTTGGCAATACTATCACATCCTGCTAGCAACGCATCCATCTCACTAATGACCGATGCCAGTAACGACTGCGTTGGCGTCGTTCTGCAACAAAAAGACGGTGGAAAATGGAAACCCCTCGTTTTTTTTTTTAAAACCTATCACACAGAACAGAAATATTCAACATATGATCGAGAGCTATTGGGCATCTACCTGGCTGTGAAGCATTTCCAAAGGCTCGTGGTAGGACGAGAATTCACGATATATACAGATAATAAACCAATCACTTTCGCATTCTCTAAGAAACCAAATATTGACGACCCGCCTCGAACAATTGATACGATATGATATGATATGATATTTCTTTATTAACACAATTAAACAACAGTCATTACAAATAAATCAGATAGGTAGAGACAGTGTCAATAAGAACCGGCTCAGCAATGCTGAACTGAGACAAGTCTCAGCTTCAGCGCTGGTTTTCAACCGGCCCTCCAGAACACCAGAAGGTACAATTTACTCAAGGGTCGATATTAGGTAGGTACTTGTAAAAATTGAAACAAATATTTATACAAAAAGGGAAAAAACTACAAATATTTTCTTTACAAAAAGAAAATACCCAAAACACAATTAAAAATAATAATAATAATAATAATAGTAATAATTAACAAAGCACCATTTAGCTATGGAGCAGGCAGCAGCACACAAAATCCAGTTTCATCAGGTGACTATGCAGGCCATAACGGTTAGGTCAAAGATAATAAAAATACTTGGTTAGGAGGTTAAAGTCAAACTGCAGTTATTTGCTCACTTAAAAGATATTTCTTAATAGATAATTTGAATGTATCTTTATACATAGGCAGTCTTAAGGGCGGTGGTATATCATTCCAAATTTTAGCTGCAGCAAAACGAAAGCTCCCCCTGAACCCGCTGGATTTGTGCCTGGGGATCGACAGCTTATTCTCCGCCTTCGAGCGTGTTCCTCTACTTTGGAGGTTTTTGGAGAATGTCAGCTTTTTGAACAGATAGTCGGGTCTTTTGGAGTGGATTACTTTGTGTATTAGGCATGCATAATGTGTTCTCCGACGAGCTGACATCTTCAAAACGCCATTCTTGTTCAGATAAGGGGTGACATGGGCTCTGCTCTTAATTTTGTAACAAAACCTTGCACAAGCATTTTGCACTCTCTGTATTGCCGTTTCAGTCTTTTTATATATTCGCGGCCCATAGACAGCATCGCAAAAATTAAACAAAGATAGACTATATATCGCAGTATAGCACGGATATACGACATATTAGCGGATCCGAGAACGTGGTGGCGGACGCATTATCAAGAATTATCGGTGAGATAACCACACCCTTGGGGGTTGATTTCGAAGAAATGGCCAAGTCCAGCTAATGGACACAGGTTTTAAAAACCTTTTCAAAAAATCCAATCTGATATTGTCCAAGATTAAAATACCCGGCTGTAATACCCAGATATATTGCAATACATCAACCGGTCAACCGAGACCATACGTTCCCGCAGAATTACGGAGGAAAATCTTCGATTCTATTCACGGAATGAGCCATCCAGGGAAACGGACAACTCGAAAAATGATTTCGCACAGATTTGTTTGGAATAAGACGAACAGAGACATTAACGAATGGTGTACAACGTGCTTAGCTTGCCAGAAGTCCAAGGTTACTAGACACACTATTTCACCTATCGGCACATTCATGCCCACTCAGCGTTTTGAGCACGTGCATAAAGATATCGTCGGCCCGCTACCTACAAGCCAAGGTTACAGATTTTTGCTCACTATGATCAACCGTTGCTCCTCATGGCCAGAAGCATTTCCTTTGAAGGAGATTACCGCGGAAAAAGTTTCTTCATGCCTTTTCCAGGGTTGGAGTTGCCGATATGGCCCACCCACCCGAATTTCCTTGGACTGTGGAAAACAGTTCGCATCTTACCTTATTATATCCTTGGCGAGGTTAATGGGAACGGAAAAATTACGAACAACAGCCAACCACCCGCAATCCAATGGAATGGTGGAGAGATAGCTTCGTTCGCTGAAGGCGTCTCTCATGGCAAGGAACAGTAAGGAAAATTGGGTAAAAGAATTACCAATCGTTGTTCTTGGTTTGAGAAGTTGTTAACGAGACGACACTGGTTTGAGCGCGGCAGAAATAGTCTACGGAAGACCTATGAGGCTACCTGGAGAATTTTTCGGAGAAACCGGTTTGCGGTCAACTTATCACGACTATGTGCGAGATCTAAAGCAATGTATCTCAAAAGTCTGCTCCGTCCCGAAGAGAGATAACCACCGATGCAAGTATTTCGTCCACACTGAGTTAAGCTCATGTTCGCACGTTTTCATCAAGCGAGAAGGTGTCGCAAAAGGTTTGATTCCCCCATACGAGGGCCCTTACGAGATTTTACTCCGAACGACCAAATACTTCGTTGTCAAGAGGAACGAAAGTGCTGACACTTTACCTTTAGATAGATTGAAGCCCGAATTCTTACCAGCAGACCATGAGAGTTCCGTCATTTTGTCACAACATGCAACCGAAGCGGAAGACTCGGAAAAAGTTGAATCAGCTCAATCCGCCACATCCAAGTACGGTCGAAAATATAAACGCACGGTGAGATTTCTACCCTAATAACGTTTACAGCTCAGTATAAATAGAGAAGTGGTAATCGTAGAATATCATTCTCTTTCCGGCTTTTCAATATCAAAACTCCAGCATCATGGGCGGCAACAGCACTAAAGAACAGGTGTCAATGACCCAGAACAACGGGGTCCAGGATAAAGAAACTTTGACGGACGCTATCTGCGAAAGGATCAAGAAAGAAGTGCTGAATGCGGTATGTCATAGCGGTCATAATCCTCATAATATTTGCCAGTAGGTTTCTTAGCGACAGGATTAACTCCGCTCTCCGGAAGAGGGGAATTTCGGTCACTAATCCTGTTTGACCGATGTTTGTTATTTACTATGTATAATTTTTAAATTAATTTGTGATATGTTATTAACTTGTTTTACATTTTTATAAAGGGGGGAGTATCTGTGCCGGCTGATTCGGTACCTCACGTACACACGTATTATTTGAGTTAAATCCCAGGCACGCGTCAGCCATCACAGATAATGGATTTATCATACCACGTACCTAATCTAGGTACGTGGTAAGATCTCATATCAATTTGTATATAAACCAAGTATTTATAATAATAAAGTTAGATAGTAATTATGCATATTCCAAGCCTTTTATTACGTCTCCCGAAGATAGTCGTCAGGAATTCCTGGCCTGGTCCAAACCGGCAAAATTATTGTTTTACTTATTTTTAAATTCACTGTACTTCTAATTGATAGAATACATTTTGTAATATATAATTTTTCTTTTGTTTGTACTGCCTTGGTGCGGTGTACAGTACAAATACTTTGGATACTAATAAATAAATAAATATCTTCTTCTTCTCTTCTACTTTTAATTTGGCGTGTAAAGTTTAAATATCACAATTTCGTCAGGTTCTCTATTCTATTACATCTTAGTATAATTTGTTGCTCCTTAAATTGCTGTAGGAAACAAGATATTCCCAACATACCAAAAAAGTTGGTAACGTAGAAAAGCGACATTTTTTTTATACTAAACCGGAAAAAAAACATGTTTAAGGCGAGGGAATCTCTACTTGGGTGAGACTGTTCCGATAACGACCTCTGTGGCGATGCACTTCGACGCTCTGCGTACCAAGCGAGTGTTCCCCGGTCTCGGATGTTTATTTGTCACATCCTAGTGTGGGGCCAGAAGCAATATATGTTTATTTTTCATTTTGTAAACAACCTCATTTGCAAACCAACATCATTTTACTTTTACAAAAATTAATTAATAACAATCAATAAATAAGTTCCAATTATAGGTTTACATTAAAATTTGGTACATAACAATTGAGCTTAGCTTTACATGCAAAAAAAGATGGAATAGTGTTATAGGTTGAAATTGTGATATGAAGTTGTAAATGAGTTTAATTACAAATTGGGGAAATTTTGTGTCTTGTTTATAAGATTTCTAAACGCATTTATTTAATTTTTTAATTATTCTATCCATCGGGGTGTTTTTACCATAGTTGGTTTTATGGAACGAGGTTTGGAAAAGAGTTTTTATTCTGGTAGACGGTCTTGGAACTCCAGACTTTTCACGTTGTAGCAACTCAGGACAGTCAATTATGCCATTTACAACTTGTATAAAAAACATCATATCGGCAACTGTCTGTTCTCCAGCGACATTATTTTGTGCCGATTAGCGGTTTCCTTGCTATCGGAGTCTGTCACACGATTACGATATTTTAGGTGCCTTTAGAACTTGTTCTGGATGCTTTCTATCCTATGCAAATGGACAAGGTTTAAAGGATTCAACGCCATGGAACATTATTCAAGGTTTCTGCGAACGTAGACATAAAAAAACATTTTGACATTTGAATCGTTCTTAAACTCCTTGGATATTCTTAACATAAAACTTAACGTTCGGTAAGATTCATATATCATATGATCAAAATAACCAGTGAGTGAATGAATGATAACTCGGGATCCAACAGTACTCCTAAATGGGCCTATTTTGAAGTCAGAAACCAACCCATTCTTCTTTCTAGTGTAGGTAATAGGCTGGCATTTACTGGTGTTTAAAGATAACTTAATATCCATTCAGTATTGGGCAAGTCTATTCAAGTCATTCTGCATGAGTAAGATGTGATTAGGACAAGTGATTGTATTAAAGATAGTCATGTCATCTGCTTAAATGGTATTATTAGAATTTTGTACGCAGTTTACGATATCTTTGCTCAACAAAATGAAAAACAGAGGACCAAGTTGGGAACCCCGGAACCCCAGATGGCACTAATATAACCTCAGATTCACAGCCTTTAATCACCACTATTTGATTTCTGTTTTTTAGATATGAGCTAATCCATCTATGAAAATTACACTCTACTCCCAGGTTCCAGAGTTTAGACTCTAGAAGAGTTTGATCCACTCTATGAAAGGCCTTCGAGTTATCTGTATATACATATCATATATACATATCATCTGGTTTCCCTCTTCCAGACATTCTAAAATATGACTTTTGTATACGACCTGGTTTGATATCACTGAACGATCTTTAAGGAAACCGTGTTGTGTTTCGGTTATGGGATGCTTCAATAAGAAGGTTAATTCTGAGATGATTTTCTCAACAATCTAACTTATTACCGTAAGTTTACTAATTGGTCTGTAATTACTCACATTAACTTTAGTATCAAATTTAAATACTGGTGTTATAAATGCCGTCATCCAGGCACCATGTAATAATCCTTCTTTTAAAGACTAAATACATTGTTTGAATAAAAAATATATCGTGGTAGCAAGTGATAAAGCACATTTTTTTATGAGTAGAGGCGGCAATTTATCAATTCCAGCATCCTTCTTTACATCTTCTTTCTTAAGATAGTCCGCAACCAAGTTGACCGGAAGGTAAATGTGGTGGATACTTTCATTAATTAATTAAGCGGGCTAATTTTTTTAATGTCAAGCATTTTAGATATATCAGTCACATCATATCGGAGGATCTCAAAGATGACTTAGATATTGAAAGAGAGCGCAGGGCGTTGGCAGTCAGAGGTAATACGCTGGCTCGTAGGTTTGCAAAATGTTCAAGACAAGTCAAAATTACTTTGTTTAAGTCCTACTGTTAAACATTCTACACATGCAACATATGGGTTAGCTATATGATGCCATTTGATGAATGTAAATAGCCTATGTAACGAGCTCAGCGTACATGTTCGCGGACGACCTGTGCACGCTGCGGGCCGGCCGAGACATGGACGAGGCCTCGCGTTTCGTGCAGGAGGATATCCACAATATCACTCGCTGGGCGCACGACAATGGTATTATAATCAATTCAGATAAAACGAACCTATTTGTTATTCAGTCTCTTTACTCATGTAGCCCTTAGGTGTCTTGCGGATTGGTCACACATGACTTCTCTTGTATTCATAATAATTTTTTCAATTGCAATTGTCATACTATTAAAAAAGTACCATAAGTAAAATACTTAGAAATGTGTATCGATAAAAATATAAGCTTCATATATTGCTATGTAAATTTAATCAACTTAGATATAAAGTTTCTAAATTTATGTTAAGAACTTTCGTTCGTTAAACGTTAAAATCTTTCATTGGTTGATTCCATTGTTAGTTATGGAATTGAATGCTATGGTTCGACTTTCAAAACTCATAAGGACAAAATTGAAACTTTACAAATTATATTCTTATAAACTACTGGAAAAAAAAACTAAAGCCAAACTAAATGATGACTATAGAAAGCTGTTTTAGATATGCAATATCCTTCCAGCATCGTTAAAATATAAACACGCTGTAGCCGTCAGCATCCATGGCAGTCAGAATAAAATACCCATGCAGCACGGTCTCAATACAAGATCTGTAGCTCAAGGAAAATTTGAAACTACAAAAGTAAATAACTACTTTGGCGGTAGAATGCTAAAAAGACAGATTCCTAGATTATTGAATGAAATGCCATCTCTTATTAGACTTGAGAAGAACAGAAATACATTTTCAATCATGTATAAAACGTACCTTCTGGATAGTATCATACGTACCTAATTGCCTACATAAATCATCAATGTATTTTATTACTATAAAACATAGAAGTTCCTACTTAGCTACTTACCTACTTACAGGTTATATGTTATATGTCATCATAATTGTATTCGAACATTTCTATGTCAACAACTCAACAATACTTGTTCCTTCTTAGATATGTATCTCTAATCGTCAATTTAAGTTAATCATAATATGAAGTGCGACTCCCGACCCACAGACAAACCATGCTTACAATTGGTTTTGTGGGATATATGCGTAGCCCATAAGATTTGTTTTCAATGCAATAAAGTACTATTCTGTTCTATAAGCTGAAGACTTACAATGCCTTGAGTATTCAATATAACAACATCTACAGAATGTTCATGGGGCTGCACCGGTTCTGTAGTGCATCGACAATGTTTGCAGAAACGCGCACAGATATCATGCGAAAACGCATTTCATCCATTGTCGACAGAACCGGGAGCAGTTCCAACCCTATTCTCAGGGTGATCTCGTGGAGGTTTGACTGCCCAATATTGGACAGTCAAACAAACCTCGAGAAACAAATAAATAAATAAAATTAAATTGAATTAATTAATTATTTTAAAAATATGTAGGTTTACTAGTTAATGTTACTTTATAATACTTCTACTAACAAAATGGTTCTTTCTTATCTTAATAAATAAAAAAATATTATTAATATAAGGTTGAGAATTTGTATTACCAAGAGGTAGTCTTGAGGTAGTATTTGAGTCGTAAACAGACTTGAAAAATGACTTGAATAAGTTGCATACAGATAGGTTGTCATCACCTTTCCTCTGCAAAAAATATGGTCTTGGGTATCGCTGATTTGCCACCTAGCTCGCTCTTATGTATCCCCAGATAGCTTTCGGATTACTTTTAGTATTGTCTTCGCTGTTCCTAATAAATTGATTGTAAGCAAATGCTTGCATATTCTTTGCTCTTTCACGAAGCAACGAGAAAGTGGAGTAGTCTAATGGATTACCATAGTTTTTAAACTTTTTTAAGTATGTTTTTTGTGTTTATAGGACTTTTTTAATGGTGCATTGAAACAATTACGATAACCTTTTCTCGAAGCTGGTTTAACAAGGGGGACACTATTAGAAATTATACTATTTATAGCGTCATAGAAATTATCCACAGCGGTATGAATTAGATATATCTCTATGCCTAATATGTCTCTTACACCCCGTTTCTTTAAAGGTGTGACTCAAGGGTTGGGTGACCCATGATTAACGCAAGATTTTAATTTGCCGCCATTTGTGCAGTAAAGTGCTGGCAGCCCTGAAAAAAAACAATTTAACAGCTGACAGTTTATGGTTAGTAAAATGGAGCGTTACACGTTAAAACGATTTGTTAGAAGACAGCTTCCGCTAAATTCCGTTTTCCCTCCGCTGGGAGGTTGTCAGAGCTCATTGAGAGGTATGTTCAGGACAATGGGATCAGGGATTGGTATGATCTTCTAAGCTTTGCGTTTACCAGCCTCAGGGTACCCATCTTCTGATGACAGAAGCCGATCTCTTACTTCTAAGGTAAAGGAGAATATTTCAGCCGGCAGTCAAGATAGCTTTCAGTCATCGGATGTTCGTCTGAGGAGCGAGAGCGTCTTCCCTCGTTTTTAGCATTTGCATTTGTCCGCGATCTCTTTGTTTCAACTTGTAAAATTTCTTGGTCCGACTTTTATGTCTAAAACTTAACTAGTGGTTCTGTGAGATCAGTAGATGAGATGAGACAACTCGCTTCAATAAAAAAAAATACATCCAAACTCCCCCCCCCCCCCTTCCTTGCCCCTCCCTCCTCTCTCCACTCCCCCCTTTTGGATATTTTTTTCGCAACATCTTATTAAAAATGATGTCCTAAGTGTGCCTCTTCAAGATTGAAATCCATATCCCCCTATTTCCCCCCAATAAAAAATTGTGATCGACTAAAATTTTATAACAAATCAACGAACTTGTGTGCCAATTTTTGTCAAATTCGGTTGGAAAATGCGACCTGTAGGCGAGAATAGACAGACGGACAAAAGCATTTTTGGCCAATCTCGAAAATCGACGCTTCGCTCGCTCGGACACTTATTTGCCAGATATAGGGTTGATGTTTGAATAATTGACATATACATATGTCTATCTCAAATTTATTCAAACACCGCTGTGTTAATAAAATTACAAATAAGATGTGGTTAATGATTGCTTTCACTAAAAATAGTATATATTTCGGTATACAAACTTTATTCAGGAATTATACAACTAGACATATATACGCCAGAAAAAAATATGCGAATTAGAATATGTCCGATTATAAAAACAAGATGTTGAGAAAATTTGCTATTAAAATACCTACGATCGTGGCCAAAAGCGATAAAACATTTTCGCTACTACATAAAAGTCGGACCAAGAAATTTTACAAGAGAAAAAAGAGATCGCGGAAAAATGCGAACGCTGAAAGTTCACGGGAAAACGATTCAGCGAAAGCTGTCTAAAAATATTTAGGACAACGTGTCTTTATTGTTGAATATTATCACAATAAATAATAAATCATATGGTCGGAATAATGTTTTGACTTCATAAACGGTGAAGAGATTAATTTAAAAATTCAGGGAGACTGGATCAGTTGGAGACACTAAATGCACTGGTTATTTGAAGTCAAAGGCGTATGTCAACAAGCCCACATCCACCCGTGCAATAAAAGAGGAAATGAAACGCGGCATCAACTTAATTCAACTCACATTTATGCAACGCACAAATAGTCATGGAAAATTTTGACAAAAGAGTGCGTATATGCCAGCAAAGTCGTGGAGGTGATTTGCCCAATGTGTATTTCCTTAATTAACCCTATCCTATTTACTTTATAATGGCTGTTCAGGCCTCTCGGCACCCGTGACCTCGCAGGGGCCCATCAGCTACGAGGTAGCGTAACTACCGGATGCCAAGAAGTGAGAACGTCGGCGATTCACCGAGCTAAATAAATAGATTCTATCTGACCTGGTCTGTGCTTCGTTCCCGTCAAACTCCTGTCTCTCTGCAAGGCCTGGGTGCACCCTAGGCTCTTCTTGGTAGACAGGTTCTTCAGCCAACCAGGTATGGCTGGCAGGCCAGCTTCGACCGCACAATTTACTTAAATACGTACAGTATCTGGTTCGGAGAACCACAATACACTCAGCTATAAGACAATCCTGAGGGGAGCCCGAATACAACTCCAGATGGCTTACGATTTAATTTCAATTGCCCAGATCAATACACGTCACATTACGGGGGCTTCTCGTCAGTCAGTTGTCAAAAACTGCTCTGTGGCAGCTCCGTCAAATTCAAAATGGCCGTTCCGGAACCATAGATCGAGAATCGATTCTGAATCGAACAATCACCCGCCCGGACAGGCACCCACCTGTCCCTTAATCTACGGGCAGCCGAGACAACGTTGCTACCGCTCGTTTTAGTACCGAGCCTCCTACTAGAACCTCTGCAGACCGGGGGGTCCCGTCCCTGCCAGGGAACAAGTTAACAATGCGCCCCCTGCGCCAACGCAGTGGCGGTAGGTTAGCATCCTTAACCAGCACGAGGTCACCAACACTAGGGGGGCTGGTTTTGTCAGTCCACTTAAGGCGCTGTTGTAAGATATGCAGATACTCGAGCGACCAACGCTTCCAGAAATTCTGAGTAAACTGCTGCAACATCTGATACCTTGACAACCGATACAATTTCACTCCCTCGAAGGGGTGCTCGGGCAACGCGTTAAGTGGCTGTCCTATCAAGAAATGGCCTGGGGTCAGAGCCTCCAGGTCATTTGGATCCGAGCTGAGCGGACACAACGGTCGCGAATTGAGAACGGCCTCGATCTTACAAAACAATGTCGCGAGCTCCTCAAAAGTCAGCGCGGTCTGACCTACTATACGCCCTAAGTGCGTCTTCGCTGACTTAACTACGGCCTCAAAAATCCCACCCCAGTGGGGGCAACTCGGTGGGCTGAAGGTCCACTGTATACCCCGACGGGAGAGGGCCGTTCCAATATCCACTTTATTTACATTCAAAAAGTTGACTATCTCTCGTAAGTATCGTTCCGCACCGACGTAGTTAGTGCCGTTATCAGAGCGGATCAAAGTTGGAAGTCCCCTTCGAGAAACAAACCTATCCAAACAAGCAATGAAAGCCTCTGTCGAGAGATCAGCAACGAGCTCGAGATGTACCGCCTTGGTGGATAAACAAACAAACACACACAGGTACGCCTTGTATTGCTTAGCGTTATGCAATCGTGAACTCTTCACCATAAACGGTCCTGCAAAATCCGTACCAACACCTGAAAACGGTCTGACCTCATTCACACGATCAGGGGGCAAGTCCCCCATGAGAGGTTGCATCGTGGCAGCCTTAAGTCGATAACAAGGCATGCACCGAAACACGATGTTCCGTATGACACGGCGGGCAGATAAGATCCAAAACTCCCGCTGGAGCGTGGCCAACAACGCGTTACAGCCGGCATGCGCGTTTTTAATATGACGATCAGTCACCAGCAATTCAACTAACTGCCCCCCCTTGGGGAGCAGAAGTGGGTGACGAGCCGAATACGACAGATTCGCATTGCGCAATCTTCCTCCTACCCGAAGTAACCCGGTCGAATCAACAAAGGGGTTGAGACGCGCGACGGCTCCCTTCAATTTCGAACGTCCACTTCGTATAGTCTCCAATTCTGCCCCAAACTTCGAGGACTGTACCAACCGGACCAAATTCAGTAGCGACTCGTTTCGCTCTGCCGGAGTCAGAATAGGGTTCAACGTTCGCTGATCGCGAGGAGTACGACAATTTCGAGCGAATCTCCTAATCCAAGTGGACACGTTTATCAACTTGTCAAGTGAGCTATACCGGTCCAGCAGAAACCCGGCGTCAGGGACCTCAGCCTTCTGGGTAACATGCACGGCCGCTCTGGGGCCATGATCCGAAGATACTACTACATGGCTGTGGGGCCAGTCCGATTCTCTCCTGGCAAGCCAGGGTGGTCCCCACCACAAATGGTGTCTAACGAGTTCAGGAGCCCGACATCCCCTGGATGCACAATCAGACGGGTTCAATTCTCCTGGTACATGTCTCCAAGTCAGTGGGACCTCAGACGACACAATCTGGGAGACACGGTTCGCGACAAAAACCTCTAAGTTATGGACCGAAGCCTTCAGCCAGCACAAAACAATCTGGCTGTCCGTCCACGCGTACACCGTATCCTCCAAAACCACTGACCCACGCAACACTGTTAGAGTGTGATTCAAAAGTTTGGTCAAAAGAGCAGCCCCGGACAGTTCCAGTTTTGGAATCGTCATCCTTGTCCGAATAGGCGCTACCTTGCTTTTTGCCAAAACCAAACGCACGTCGACCTCCCCGGTGGAGGTGACGGTTCGCAAATAAACCGCTGCCGCAAACCCTCGTTCAGAGGCATCACAAAACCCGTGAAGGGTTGCCCTGTAATCCCCAGCAGGGACCAATTTCCTCGGCAGCGATACATTATTTATGTCCGATAGCGAAGTGAACATTTGCGTCCAATCAGTCAACAAATCACCTGAGAGGTGGGTGTCCCAGGTCAACTGAGCCGCCCATAGCCTTTGCATAAAACATTTGAGAGCAAAGGTGACTGGAGAAATCCATCCATTCGGGTCGAACGTTCTCGCAATCGTTGACAGTACTGACCGCTTCGTCCAGGCCTTCGGTGTTTCTAAAACCACCCGATAGGTAAACTCATCATGGACGGGCCGGTACTGAATTCCAAGCACTGACAACATGTTAGGGTTGTCAGGATTCTCAAAAACGTGCGGGTCTTGTTGAAACTCATCTGGGAGACCAGCCATCAACTCAGGGGAGTTGGACATCCACTTGCGTAGTTCATAGCCGCCTCGTTCCAGCAATTGAACGAGCTCGTCACGTCGGTCCAGAGCTTCCTCTACACTGGCTGCCCCTGTGCAGACGTCATCGACGTACAAATCTTGCTCCAGGATAGCAGCGGCTCTAGGATAGCTCACACGGTCACGCGACGCCAACTCCCGCAGGGTACGCATCGCCAAATACGGGCTAGACCGTAACCCATACGTGTTCGTGTTCAACTCATAGACCTTGACTGGCTCGGCCGTGGACTCACGCCAAAGTATCAACTGATACCTTCTGTCAGCCGGATGAATTACCGTTTGCCTAAACATCATCCGAATGTCTGCGACAAATACAACCTGGTGCCTCCGAAAGCTCGTGAGAATATCCGAAATATCACGACTCAACTTGGGTCCCGAATGTAGACACTGATTCAGGGACATCCCGTTCGAGGTAGGTGCTGACCCATCAAAAACAACTCGAATCTTGCCGGTAGGGGTTCGTAGGACGGCATGGTGTGGAAGGAAACAATGATCCTCAGATCTCCAGTCCACACCCGATACCGACATGTGTCCTAACGACTCATACTCCCTCATGAAATCGACGTATTTTTGTTTAAATACGGCGTCCCTTGACATCCTACGCTCCATCGACATCAATCTCGTCTCAGCCATCTTCCTAGATTCTCCTAGTGGCGGTCGATCGGCCCTGAAAGGCAGTCGAGTTACAAAACGACCAGAACGAAGGCGACCAGTACTATTCTGGTAAAACAACTCGCACTCTTCTTCGTCTGCGTCGACTCGACGAGCGGTGGGAGGTTCCTCTATCTCCCAGAACCGTTGGATAGCGTCTGACAACGCTGAGCCAATAAGTATGCCATCTGACTCGGCAGGCCTAACCATTGGCAATGCCGGACCCATGATCACGTGACCAAACTTAGTATCCACAGCAATCAACCCGTCCGGCTGAAGAACTCGCCGATCCGACAACAGAAACCTGCCCAAAACGTCTGCTCCCAGTAGCAGATCGACCGGGGCTGGAGTGTCAAAATCGGGATCCGCCAACTTGAGTCCTGACGTCAGGAGTCGAACGGCCGGATTCAACTTCACCAAGGGGTGTTTGCCCATGACATGCGTCATTACTAAAGCTTGCACGGATGTTTTTGTCAAAATGTCATAACGTGGAGAGAACGTGATCACCGATTGACCAACTACATTCGTAACCGTAACATTCCCCACGCCCCGTATTGAATTATTATACCTATTTACCTTGAGGCCCAACCATTTTGCTAAATCGTTCGATACAATGCAGCCCTGAGCTCCAGAATCTAATAGGGCGCGAACGTATGTTGGGTTGCCCGCCAAATCCCAAACAAGCACAGAGGCGATCGGTAACACCACCGTCTCCGGTTGGGGGGCAACCAATGGTTGGGCCGCAAATTCCTAGCGAGGACCCCCGGGGCCCCACTGTGCCTGTAACCGATCAGGTAGGCAGCTATACGCCAGCGGGTCCCACTGTACAAATGGCCCACGCGCCGGTTCCATTGCCACCCTACGACGCCCCCCGAAGGGTTGTGGGCGTGAATTCAACCGTGGCCGCTCCATGAGCGGGGGGGACATCACATGCGACCGACGAGGACGCGGCGACGAGCGGGGCGACAACTGAGGCGGCGTCCGAGCCGCATCCGCATAGCTCGAAGGTGTCCCATGCCACCCGCCCGTTACGGCCTGCTCAACATACCCAATGTCCCGCTGAGTCGGATGCTGAGTCGCAACCGAAAACTCAGGGCCCCCCATGTGATGACCCTGAGTGCGGCCCTGCACCCCTGGGTGGCTGCGTGCTTGTGGCCCCATTGCCCGCTGAGTCGGATGCTGAGTCGCAACCGAAAACTCAGGGCCCCCCATGTGATGACCCCGAGTGCGGCCCTGCACCCTAGTACCGCCCTGTGCACGTGGGGACATTGGCCCCTGAGTTGCGCTCCGAGACGCAAACGAATTCTCAGGGCCCCATGCCGTGTCACCCTGGGTACGGCCCTGTGGTGGCTGTTGGCCGGACCGGTTCATGCACAACAAATTGTGGTGGGCCCCACCACAGTATCCGCACAATTTTGTGCGCGTGCAGTCCCTAGCCATGTGTGGCCCGAGGCACAGGAAACACCAGCTCCGCTGCTTGGCCATCCGGCGCCGTCCCTCAACCCTAAGTTCCCCGAACTTATTGCAATCGGCCACAGCATGGCCAATCTGCCTACAACATGGGCAGGTCTCACCTGCACCCCTGGGTGGGGTCAATGCACTCACAGTCCCATACGACTGCCGGTTGGTGCGGTCCTTCCTCGTCGGAGTGCCCCTACTCACAGCGCTCCCGGCAGCTCTCTGTGGCTCCGAAGGATGGGTGACCGTCAACCCCAAGTTCTCTGCCCGTCGAGCCTCCTCTTCCAAAAATCCGACCAAGTCGGAGAAGGCGGGCAGGTCCTCGGCCGACCTCCCGTGAGACTGTTCGAAACGAGTCTGCACGTCAGCGGGTAGGCGGGAAAGTACAATGTACAGCAGTAGGTAGGACCATTCACCAACCGGAAGTCCAAGATTCTCTAGGGCCTTGGTGACGGACAACAACGGGTTCAAAACCTCCGTCTGTATGGCCCCGACCTTGTTCACAACCGGGATGCTAAACAAACGGTTCAGTTGGGCATCGGCCAACCTCCGTTTGTTGTGGTAACGTCTGACCAGCAATTGCCTGGCCGTCTCATAGTTACCCTCCGTAACTGTCAAATGAGCGACCAGCTCCCTAGGCTCACCCCTCAATGCTGCCACCAGCTGAGCCATTTTGACCGACTTGGTAATGTCCGATCGCATGTGCACCAAACTGTCGAACAGATTGATGAAGCTCATCCATTCACCGGACACTCCGTCAAAAGTAGGCATGGTTATGGCAGGTAACCTGGACCCCGAACCCTGATGCGGCAGAGGCGCCCCAATGTCACCACTATGGCTGGACTCGCGCTGCCTACGTATGTCCGCAGCCCTCTGCGTGATAGCAGCCGCCATCTCCATACACTGGTCGACATCCCCTAGCAGCCGTGACAGCCTGTCAGATGCGCAACCATCAACTGCTTCCGCCTGCGCGGACAATTCGAGCACCCTGTTGTAGCGTTCCTTAACGTCCATAGACCGCTCCAACACCACATCATGCCTATCTAAACGGTCTATCAGACCGTGTGCGGAGGAAAACCATCTGAGCTCCTTAGAAACACCCTTCTGTATTTCAGACAACGACATGATCGGAACGATACTTACTCACAATTTGCAGTAACTCAATTATATTGGACCCTCCAGTCTACAACACACGCGAGGGAACCCTAATCTATAACTTAAACAATGCTGGTTTCCCCAAACAATAGAAACCGAGTTTTATATCTACACAAATTCTGTAAACAACAATTTAGTTTCCCTATATCATATAACACACACAGATAGTCAATATTAGTTCAAGTTACAAATTGCTATAAACTGAAAACAATGTCCAAACATTCATTAGCATTACTAGACCACTAATAGATTGACTATGCAAACTTCAAACTGCAAACATGATATGACTTCAATGCAAATTTCAATTCACCTACAATGTACCTGTAATGTAATTACTATTCTGAGTCACATCTCAGTACAACTGGTCATTTAGGGAAAACTGTTATGTCTGTCTGTCTACTACCAGCAGTAGACTTATAACTTATAATACTACCAATCTATGTGGATACAGGAACAAAACCAAGTTAGCTAATAACCGCCTATACCTACTGATTGATAGTCCCAAATCGTGGGTTCCTGGAGCCTTGACGGCTGCAAATCTCAGGAAACCACGCTCTTGCTACCAAAATGTTCAGGCCTCTCGGCACCCGTGACCTCGCAGGGGCCCATCAGCTACGAGGTAGCGTAACTACCGGATGCCAAGAAGTGAGAACGTCGGCGATTCACCGAGCTAAATAAATAGATTCTATCTGACCTGGTCTGTGCTTCGTTCCCGTCAAACTCCTGTCTCTCTGCAAGGCCTGGGTGCACCCTAGGCTCTTCTTGGTAGACAGGTTCTTCAGCCAACCAGGTATGGCTGGCAGGCCAGCTTCGACCGCACAATTTACTTAAATACGTACAGTATCTGGTTCGGAGAACCACAATACACTCAGCTATAAGACAATCCTGAGGGGAGCCCGAATACAACTCCAGATGGCTTACGATTTAATTTCAATTGCCCAGATCAATACACGTCACATTACGGGGGCTTCTCGTCAGTCAGTTGTCAAAAACTGCTCTGTGGCAGCTCCGTCAAATTCAAAATGGCCGTTCCGGAACCATAGATCGAGAATCGATTCTGAATCGAACAATGGCAGTATTTAATCGCACATCAAATATACTGATTTGCACAGCAAAAAAGGATCAACAAAAACACTTTTTTATATTTTAAATATTTTATGTGTTAAGTTTATTTATTTAAGAATTTTTTGTTATTGTTACAGTTCAACCTGAAACGCAAGATAAAGGGGGCTTCATTCCGCTTACCCTCTTTACCCTTCACCTAAGCTACCGCAGCATTTTGCCCTGATATTTGCTGAGCAAATCAGTATTTTTGATGTGCAGTTTAATATTCCCCCTTTATAATTCAGTAAAAAAATTAACAAAAAAATAATAAAAGCTGTGTTTTCTATTAAAATTAAATCTTAAGTTAGCGCTGGGTCACCTTTTATATAGAGTAGAACGTATTACAAAACCCATTTCATTAAAAAACCCACACAAAACAACATAAATATGGCGATATAACTTACAATGTTATATCATCAACTGCAAATATGTGGCATAAATGTTGTAAAAGTATTTTCATAGTATTCCTTTCAATGTTTGGTCCAAATAAAACTATATTTTTGTATTAAATGTTATTCGACACCTTAAATTAAAGTTACTCAGTGACTCCTTATATCTCATATCCAGCGAGGCGATGGGCTTGCCTCCTGTCACGCAATTATCGGCGATCGACTGAGATTATAGTCATTTATAATGAAAACCTGGAAATTGTGTTTATTTGTTGCTCGGTACTTTAGTCCGTGGTCTAGTGGTTTCACTTCACGCTCGCTTCTCAGGCAGGAGATGCAGGTTTGTATCCGGTTCTGACTATGTACCAATGAGTGAAGCAATTGACACATGGTGTGGCAGTATGGGGCTAGAAGCAATGTATGTGCCTGTATGTAAATGTTAAGTGATGCTATCTAAGTATATTACGGTACGGTAGTACGGAGGTTCTAACGGTGAAGAAAAATCGTGAGGAAACCTTCAATCTCCATGGAAGCCGGGAAGGGCTAGCCCGCTGTCACGCAAAATAGAGTAAATAACTGGCTGAAAGTGGGAATCATTGTGCCTCTGCCACCCTATACGGAAAAGGACGTGACGCTATGTTATGTTGCTCACTACCCGGGAATCATGTAAGGCAGTGGGATTCACACACTTTCTGCGGATCTATTCCCCCGGGCTATTCTGTTTTAGGGTTCCGTACGCAAAGGGTGCCACACGGGTCCCTATTACTAGGCATCCACTGTCCGTTGGTATGTCTATCTGTATAACTGCCTGTTCTCAGCGTCCCTTGGAACGTAATGGAAAGAGAGCTGAAATTTTTCCCAGAATTTGAGTTACTATTGACAGCAACAAATAATTCAAATAATTTAAGCGGTTCCCATAGAAGTAACGTGTTTTATTTTTGCGTTTTTTCTTGTATCGTGGCACGGAACCCTTCGTGTGCGAGTCCGACTTGCACTTGACGATTTTATTATTACAAACATACAAACATTTTGTCACGATTCCCATACGGATTGCTCAGGCGCAGTTTCGCCAACTTCGATCCAGTTTCGTCAGTTTCTCTTTTAACTTGTACCAAAATGATTGTACCTCCATTCGATGTCCATATATTTATGGATACTTTAGGCCCTAAAATTCGATGGTCGTATCCTTTTATAGCGAACCCGGGGGTAATGTTCTAGAAACAGTGTTTTTCTCGTGTCCCCTCAAAATGTAGACATGCTTTACTCATGGAGCTTTATTCGAGAGGCTTTTAGGTAAAATATTTTCGTCGATAATGCCCTCGATTCTTTAGGTATATTGACTCTCTTAACTCTTTGATTTAGTGAGGTGTCACCAATTGTCGAATTGGCATTAAACGTCAGAGGAGTCAGAACTAAACAGACTAAACTAATTGGATTTTTAAAATAGAACCAGATAAGAGCTATGTTATTTGAAGCTGTCAGTTTCGTTAATTAGTTAGTTTTGACGCATTCAGAATACGGTATTTGACAAGGCTGTCCAAAAAATCTAGAAACATATCTCAAGCGGAACCTATTTCAACAAAAACGTTTAACAATGACAGAATTGTATATTTCCAGCAGTTGTATATTATAAACTCAATTTTGTGTTAAAAAGACAGCATTTGGCTATGACGACACATGCTAGTATTTCATAGAACTCGTCAACACTGCGTGGGTGTTAGGTTGACATGTAAGAACAAAAGAAACGCAAATTCTTATTCGTGTCGGTCTGATTTACTATATGTCGATAGTTGTTCAACTAACGCGTTATCTCCACAAATCCTCTGTGGCTCTGTCTACCATGCGAGATCCCCGGTTTGATCACTGGGATTTAAAAAAAAGCTTTTTGTAGTAGAAAAGTAGAGAGTTTTGTGTCACATATCAAACATTGTCAACAGCAAAGTTCTGTAGATATTAACACGGTATTTATCTGATTAAAGGGTGAACAAGCGCGAATGGCCTTGAGCATTACACAAAGTAAACAAAGGCGATTTAAATTGTGTCTGGATAAATGATCACCAATCTTCTTTTTATGTTTTTTTACTCAATTTATGTTTTAAGTATATTTTGTTATTCTTATATGTTCATCCTAACGCGAAGGTAAAGGGGTTTCGCTCCGCTCACCCCCTTTACCCTTCACCTTAGCGACCGGAGTATTTTGCCCCGATATTTTGTGCAACTTTTGGGGATCCATCCATTTCCATTTTGGGTAGGAAAAAGATATTTTGGTGATCATTATATTTGTTGCCGTAAACAAATACCCGTCGCAACGCGTCGGACCAGACTGACCGCACCGTCCCGCAGAGGCCCACGGCTCCGCGAATTGACAAATTATACAAAATATTAATTAACTCGTTTAATAATCACTTCAAAAATAAATAAAACGGACCCTTTTTTATATTTTCCAACCATTTTTGCCTGTTAGTTTCATAAAACTGATTCGCCTCCGAGCGAATTTCCATTGAGAACAAAATAATGCACCAGAAAAAAAGGTTTCTTTATTATAAATACAACATATAGTCTACAGGTTTTTCATGAAACTTCTCTAATAAACTTTAGATATAAAATATTTTATCGCACCATGTTCCAACTAGTAGGGCCTAGAATTAGCTAGAGATACATTATGGACGCTTGTTTAAGCCTTAATAAGCCATCATGCTGCACGACACAGTCGCCTACCGATCTGCATCAAGTGCGCACGTCACAGTCGCCTACCGATCTGCATCAATTGCGCACGTCACAGTTGCCTACCGATCTGCATCAAGGGCGCACGTCACAGTTGCCTACCGATCGTTGCCAAGAAATTCGTGTACTCTCGTGTATAAATGTTGAATGAAAATTATTTCCAACGCAGATATGGCATTCCTTGACATATATATATCTGCGTTAATACGCAGATATAAATTGAGATATCGATTCACTCATGAAATCTTGCAAAGAATGAAACTCTTCATGAAACTGAGCCGGACGATTATAAATTTTTTCTTCGACTGAACAATGATTCTTTTGAAACATTGTTGAAGTTGATTCGACCCAAAATTGAAAAGCAAGACACTAATATGCGACAAGCTATTCCCGTATTTTGGGTATAATAATAATGGAGACGTGAGAGAGGCTATAATCGATGCATCAAAATAAAATATTCTAATCATATCTTTTATTTTTATTTGCATATTCGTTTGTTTTGGATTTCCAAAGTGAGGAGAAATCCCTGTATAAAGATATTACCAAAAAAAAACAAAGTCTCGCTCAGTAATATACCGGCGCCGGCGTTTGTCAAGAATCAGAAACAGAATATATTTTTTTATTGAATGTAAATAAATTAATTATCTGATTCAACGTCAAAATTATACTTACTTATAACTACAAGTCATATTATTATATTTTTTTATATAAAAAAAAGTCTACACCGTTTCGGAAGGTGGGCGTCAAGGGCACGTCTTCTTCATCTTCGTCCGCCATCTTCAACGTTGCGCCCGCAAATGAACGAAACTCGTCAACCCGCATGATGGGCCGTCATGCACACGCATCAATCAGCCCCGTCAATCAAAATTTCTGTCAATCTCCGTCATGCAGCAGAATGCTTGATGGTAGCGTCAAGTCTACGCGGTAAACGGTCAATTTTTCATGAATCTTGCATGCATGTCATGCAAGATTGATCGTCTCCGGGATCCATTACTATGTGTTTAATTTATAACCTCAGATGCACGACACTCTGCTTAGCTTTGTATATGTGACAAAACTTAGCGCCCTTTTCGTGAAACTTATTCGACAGTTTTCTTTCCTATTGAGTTGTGCTTCGAGTTTTAGAACTCAAAACTCAAATGTTTTATTGTAAGTAGGCAAAAATAATGCACTTTTACTAGTCAAACACTCATACATGAAAAATAATAAAAAAAAACAATACTATCAAATATCAAGGAGTGGAGGGAGACTGCTCAGGATCGGATAGAGTGGAAGAGGGGGAGAGAGGCCTTTGCCCAGCAGTGGGACATGGTAGGCTCGTAATAATAATAATAAATATCAATTATCATCATGTGTCAGCACTTTTGCGGCTTCGCACATTAGTCGCATCATGCGGGCGCCTGGAGCTGCGGCTGAGCTAGCGGCAGTGCGGAAGATGGACAAGTACTAGGGCCTCTCAAATTATTTATTCGTTGCTCTTGCGGTGGAGGTTACTGGGTGTTGGTGCTCGGAGGCCAAAACCTTTTTTAGGGAAGTGGGGCGCGGCTTACAACAGAGAGGTCTTGATCCTCGCTCCTGGTCATTTCTGGTGCAAAGGTTAGCCATAGATATTCAGCGCGGCAATGCGGCTAGTGTTATGGGCACATTTGCACCTGGAGTGGAGCGGGGCGGGTTATTCGATACTTAGTTTTTAATTTGACTTAGGTGGTTGTAAATTTTAGTTCATAATTTATTGTGTTAATTGTATGGCTATTTGAAAAATATTGATATACTTAAAGATGAAACATCAACTAATAATGAGAAAGTGATCATGGTTTGAGTTTGAAAAACTAAATTTCCCTTTCAAGGGGTGATTCATGGCTGAATGTCGCACAGGAAAAGGAAACTCCATTCTTCTCCCAAGGATCAAAGATATGATTTAAGAGCCTTATCCCTGCATCTTAGTAAAATGCCCTTTAGTGAAGCCATATTGCTCACTATGGAATAGTCTAAGATATGTTTATCAACTGTTTTACTTAGAGCGGGGAGTATTGATTGATTAGAGTTATCAAATCATTAAACAAGTTACAAACTTAAAAAAAACTGACTTCAAGTTCAAGTTATGTTTCTTTCTCCCCGGTCGAGATGCGAATGTGTCTTTATACACGAAATGTCCACATCAAAACTTTTCCTGAAGGGAACCAAATTAAAACGTCATATGTTTGTTTTTGGTGATTTTTTTCAAACTCCGCTGAATCTATTTTAATTAAATTTATATGGAACCAAATCTGAAGTATGACCTTCCAATCAGAACTAGAATAATTAAAATGGTTCATAATTGACGAAATAATCGCGTAACAAACATACAACCTGCTTCTTTTTGAAGTCGGTTAATTAAGAGATACTAAATTAAATAAATGGTCAAGTGCAAGTCGGACTCGCGCGCGAAGGATTGCCATTACCACCGACAACGGTATTCAAGTTTCTTGCAAGGGGATTAAGTATCTTTCATTTTCTTGTCTGTTAAGTTGTTGTTTACAAACTTAGTGCGGCGGCTACTTTCAAACTTTATTTATGTAACCGGGTGCAATTATAAGTTTGTATGTGATATTCAATGAAATTGTGCCCGGTTGCCCATTTCCTGTGCTTCTTGCGCGGTCTACAACTCAAAGAGCCTTAATACTTAAGTCCTTTGACAAGAGGCGGCGCGAACGTATCAAAGCGAATGCACTCTACACGCTATAGTTCTGGTTTCTATGTATTTCGTAAAATGCATAGAAACCAACTATCTCGGCGACACTTCCTCGGCTGTTTCCGCGTGCGGTCGGCTGAGAACTTACACCTTTGGAAACCAATGTTAATAGTACAAGTAGCCTGCATCAGGCTGCAGTTATCTAAACAATATTTGTCAGAGCAAGCGAACGCGTCTCCGTTTCAGGTTGGGAAAAAATCTTATCGTTTGCCTATAGGTTGCATTTGTCAACCGATTCTCATGAAATTTTGTGAGCAGGTTCGATAATTATAAGGATATATTTTCGTCAATCCAGTTTTTGGTCAGAGCCTAGCGGTATTTGCGCCAATGTCAGCAATGACGGTGATGGCGCGCAGTCTCGTTGTCCTAATACGGTCGGTCGGTCTGACACCGCTAGGCTAAAGAGATATTGGGCCGGACACACCTGCCGCATGCACCACCACGGGTGGGCGATAATTGCAACCGCATGGACGCCGGCGTCGAGTCAGGCCGAGACGTGACTAGCGGGACGACCTAGACTGGTGTGCTGGACTGGGCTGGGGCGACGCAGGACAAGGAAGAGTGGTCTGACTTAGGGGAGGCCTTTGACCAGCAGTGGGACATAAAATAAGTTTTTGGAAATATCGATGGTTAAATTAAATAATACAGCAAGATTTATTACCTTAGTCGGTTAGTATAGATAACCATCACACGTCCGTGGTGAATATAATTAATACTGATTTGCACAGCTAATATCAGGGCAAAACACTGCGGTAGCTTAGGTGAAACCGTATTAGGTTAAACATATAGGAACACCAAAAATAACTTAACACATAAACTTCAGATCACATAAAATAATGTTTGTTTGTATTGTTTTTATAAAATTTTCAGTTGTTCACTTCACCGATAAGCTACAAGAGGTCGGTGGTATGAGGGGGTGGCAAATATTAAAAAGAAAACAAATTTCAATCTCGCGAAGTCATCAGCTCACAGAGCCACTAAAGTGGAGCCATTCTTAGAAGTCACATTTGACATCTGTCAATATTAGAACTGTTTTAGTCTCCTTCTCCTTGTTGCGTTTAAAAAAAGAAGGGAGGTGATGCATAGCTCTGTCCCTAGTATTGACAGATGTTAAATACGACTTCATAATTCACAATGTCTTTATTGCACACAAATCATAAAAAAACAACTGTTACATGAAAATATTGTATAAAGGTGAGATAAATCCTAATATATCTTAGAGATCTCTTCAGAAAACAAGGTTAAGATGGGAAAGGTTGTTTGGTGAGCAAGGGTAGGCCTATGTGTGCAACAAAATAAAAGTGTACTTACTTTCATACATAGTAATAAATACAATAAATGATATAATTACTATAATAATACACTAAATACTTATAATATACTAATAAATACTCACATATATACTACCTATAATTCTAAAAATACAGGTAATACTTTTCTTCACACGACTTTTAAATATATTAGAGCAGGACTTTTATAGGCATATTACATCCCATAGACTAGAGACGCATATGAAAAAGTTAGATATAAATTTGCCAGTACCGGATTTTGATGAACAGAACCCAAACAAACTGTTCTCAGACTTCTTCAACATTATTCAGACAGAATTCAATAAAGTTTTTAAATTAAAGAAAGTCAGTGACTACAACGGTAAATCTAAATTTAATGACTGGGCAACGTTTGACCTTTATGAACAAAAAACCTTTAACTTTGAACGAAAATTTCATGACTATGTTAAAAAATATTCCAAAACTTTCAAGTTGGTTTCAAGTTTCAAGCTTTCAAGAACTGCAAAAACTTTACACATTAATAGAAAAATTCAAAAATCAAATAACAGAATGAAAACAGTTTGGCAAATAATAAACCGCGAAACTGGCAAAGTTATACCAAGGGACAATGATTTCTGCCTAAAGATAGGTGATGATGTTGTTAAATCCAGCGCTGATGTTGCTCGAGCTTTTGAAACATTCTTCACCAATGTACCCTTACTCACAACAGACAGTCGAAATTCTTCTCCATATGAAGCAGAGACTTTATTAAAAAATAACACAAGCGTCATTAATGTATATTTAAAATTTTATCATGTATATCCCCAGGACATAGTCAAAACGTTTAAATTACTTAACTTAAAAAATAAGGAAGACCTGTGGGGTATATCAGTCAAAGTCATTGGTTCAGTTATTCTAGTTATAGCCCCACACTTAGCTTATATATTCAATAAATGAGTTGACGATGGGGCTTTCCCAGACCTCATGAAACACAGTAAACTGATACATCTGTTCAAGTCGGGAGATAAGGGTGATCCTTCAAATTTCAAACCAATATCTGTTCTTCCAACACTAAGTAAAATATTTGAAAAGATTATACTCAATCAAATGCTCTCACACTTCAACCGTACAAAACAACTCCACGCCAAACAATACGGTTTCACTAGGGGTAAATCGACTACGGATGCAGGTATTACCCTTATATCTCATATTTATTCTGCATGGGAGGCCGCACAGGATGCTATCGGAGTTTTTTGCGACCTGTCGAAGGCGTTTGATTGTGTTGATCGTATTACGCTATTAATTGAATTAAATCATTACGGAGTTAGAAATAAAGCGATGGATCTACTAAGATCATACCTAAGCAATAGAATTCAAAAGGCAGAAGTTAACGGCGTTAAATTTGATGGATCGGGTGTAAAAATTGGCGTTCCCAAGATTCCATATTAGGCCCTTTCTTATTTCTGGTATATATTAACGATCTGCCTTTCATGGTGGAGAAATTAACTGACATAGTGTTGTTTGTTGATAACACTTCAATGGTCTTCAAAATTGAAAGACAAAAAGGAGATTTTCATGATGTTAATGGTATATTGTCTTTAACCTTGAATTGATTCACAGTTAATAATTTATTTTTAAACGCTGGTAAAACCAAGTGTATCAAATTCTCACTTCCAAATATCAGGCAAGTTGAGACCAGTTTAGTGTTAGGCACGTTAGAATAAGTAAATGATACGAAGTTTCTTGGAATAACCATTGAAAGCAAATTGCAGTGGGGACCTCATATGGATAAAATAGCTGGTAAATTAAGTTCTGCGGCTTACGCTGTTAGGAACATCCAAAGCACGGATGTGGCTACATCTAGGCTAGTATATTTTAGTTACTTTCATAGTGTCATGTCCTATGGTATCTTGTTGTGGGGGAAAGCAGCGGATATTCAAACTATGTTTATTTTACAGAAAAGAGCTATTTGAGCAATTTATAGTTTAAAACGAACAGACTCCTTAAGAGAGCTTTTTAAAGAAATTGACATACTAACTGTAGCTAGGCAATTTATTTTATCATGTAATGTTTGTATATAAAAAATATATAATATATGTACGCAAGAACCTTACAACATTTACCAAACTTAGCGATAGCTGCAATGTTAACCTAAGAAATAATCACAGACTATGTGCGCCCCGATTTAGACTCGCGAAGGTTAGCAATTCTTTCAAGGGTCAGTGCATTCTCTACTATAATAAGATACCTCTGGAGATTTTGAAATTGCAATTTGAGCAATTTAAAAAGCATGTTAAAGCGACTTTGTCGAAAAAGGGATATCACAATGTTCGAGATTACTTAAATGACAGGATTTGTATGGGGTTAATCTAGCTCAACACAGATATTTCTGTTAATAATTTTGTAATTATTTATTCCTGCTTATTAAATTAAATTTTTCATATTTGAATTAGTTAAGCACAACCTATTTTTAAAAGAGATCTTAAAATCAATCTGTGGGAGTTTCTACGCCTTTCTTCTCCCACAGTGGTCCAATGTAGAGAAGAGGCAAAAAATGACGTTTGCTAAGTATATGTAAATATCTACAGTAATAAAGTACTTTGACTTTGACTTTGGACTATCCCTGATGATGATGCAGGGGGGAGAATTTCACGACTTCTATGAATGACTCCAATGTAGTGGTAATGTTTATCAAATTATGTAGATATGACCATTCCGTTAGCACGCGATACAACTTGTCTTGTACCTTATACATATCATCATGTAAAATAATTTTGCTTTACAGTCAGCAGCAACAATTGTTAAAAACATAATAAATAACACAACAAATCAAACATCATACAAATCCCCACAAATCAAGCCACCTGACAGAGTATCCCGGGAAACGGGTGCTCTAGACCAGACAACGGGGGCTAATTTTTAGAATAACATGTTACAAATAGAACGGCATCAAAGCACAAAATGTACTAATCACTTTAAATCAAAAGGTGGAGGGATACTTGAGAGCTAGACCATACCAAAATATATATAGAGTTACACTTTTCTGTTACTTTTTTGAGAGCAACTGCCGAAAAGCGTTGACAAGACTTAAAGTTCAAAAACTAAAACCTGACTACTACAACATCGCGTTTTAAATAGTATGAAACCGACTACCACCGGGCGGTAAATACACTTCAAACGATTATACTAAATGCAAGTAAAGCAGCAAGCAAGAGCATATTAAGCTCTATTTTTTTATACCAAACACGGCCCGAATATTATTTTTTTCAATCCACGACTTTTTGGGGTGTTGAATTTAGTGTGATATGATGCCTTTAGGTATTAGACGATCAAGACGCTTCTTACGATACTGCAATGGTCAAATTCTTATAAGTAGCATTAGTCAATTTACCTTACTGTTTGGCTTATATTTATGCATGATTATCGGGTTAATGTAAGTAATTCAGCAAGCAAGATTTCAGATTTTCAGATTTGTTTATTTGCGTTTGAATAAAGTATTACATAAGTTCTTAAATTAATATAATATGTCATTTTCTTCCTTAATCAACTATATTATATAGCATGCAAATATTTTACTGTAGGTATATTATAACATTACTTTTAAATTCTTAGTGAGAAAGAATTCCCTCAGTGTATAAAAATTATGCTGCAGTAGCCATGAGAACAGTTTTTGTTTGAAGAGATTTTGTGGGAGATGTTTTAATTCATCAGACACTTTATTATATATTTTTACGCTCATTGTGTAACAGCTATTTTGGTACCTTGATGTCCGTGGCACATGATCTAGTACTAGTCTATTAGGATATCTTGTATTTCTGGGGTATGTACTTTTGTTTTGCTGTTACAAACAAGTCAAAGTGTTGCTGTACAAATTTGGCAACCTCAAATATATATAATGATGGTAGCGGCAGCAAATGCAGTTTCTTGAATAGTGGCTTACACGAATCTAGCGGAGCGGCTCCAACCATAGCCCTTAAGCATTTATTTTGTATAATGAAGGCTCGGCTAAATTCCGTACTATTCCCCCATAGGATTATACCGTACCTTAGCACTGATTCGACATAGCCGTGGTATGCAGCCAGCGTTATTAGTTGTGTCGTGGTTTTCCTCAACTTGGAGAGCACATATACGAACCGATTAAGTTTACTGCATACCTGTTCAATGTGAGGTTTCCAATTTAAATATTTGTCAATTGTTATACCTAGAAATTTAACGCTTTCTTCACATTTTATAATTAGATTATTATAATTAATGTCCATATCATTTATATTATTAAAATTCATCAGATTTGTCTTAGTGACGTTTATTTGTAGGTTATTATTATTTAACCAGTCTACTACTTGTACTACGGTTGTATGTATGTCAGATTAATGAATGTCAATTGAATTATTTTTAATATTATTAATATTAGGATGATTATAAAGATTATGATTATTATTAGATAGTAATCGGTTATTTTTATTAGTCACAATTATAGATATGTCATCCGCAAATAAAATTGATTACCATGTCACATCAGGAATGTCATTTATATACATAATAAATAAAAGCGGCCCCAGTACACTCCCTTGAGGTACACCATAGTTGTTTATTTTATACTCTGAATCATACGTCCGTTCTATATGGTTTTCGTCTAGCCTATGAATGCGTACACTATGTTTTCTATTTTGTAGATATGTATGGATCCATTGCAATGCTGGTCCTCTTATACCATATTTCTCTAGTTTATTCAATAATAACTCATGGGATACAAAATCAAATGCCTTTGTCATGTCAAAGAACAAAACCGAAGTATTCTGTTTCAAGTCGTAGCCTTTTGCTAAACTTGATACTAAATCAAAAGCTGCTAGGGTTGTCGACTTAATTTTTTCGAAGCCATGTTGTTCGGGCCTAATCAAACCTTAATTGAAGAAATATTCGTTAAGTCTCCTCGCCATTGACTTCTCGAAAATTTTGGAAAATATTGGTATGAGTGTTATTGGTCTGTAGTTCCCAGGTGTGCATTTATCACCTTTTTTGTGAAGTGGCTTAGCTATTGATAGCTTCACTTCAGTTTATCAGGGAAGGTGCCTGTTGCGAACGATTGGTTAATTATGTGGCTTAGGACCGGACTTAGTAAGTAGCGACAATGTTTTATTACTTGTGTCTTAATTTCGTCGTATCCTGTTGCATGGGTGTTCTTGAGCATAACAATAATATTCCTAACTTCTAGTTCGTCAATAGGTTTTATGAAAAAACTAGTGCCCTTGTTGTTGGCATTTTTTAAGGATTTATTATCAATAATGTTTTTGGATTGATTGGTCATGTCAATTAAAAATTTGTTAAAGAAGTTTGCTATTTGCAATGGGTCACTAACTGTTTTGTCATTGTCTTTCATACTATTTATGTTTACATACTCTTTTTGATTTTGTGTCACACCTTTTATTATTCCCCACGAGGCTTTGCATATGTTTTTACTTCCTAATACTATTTTACTGTTTTGCACTCGTTGTGCCTGTGATATGCATTTCTTTAGTAGTCTAGTATAAGAATTGTACCCTAGTTTGTTTTGTTCCGTTTTATTACTGTAGTATTTGTATCGTAAATTTCTCTTTGTTTTGCAGCGTATTTTTAAACCTTTAGATATCCATTTATGTTTAGTAAGTGCATTAATTTTTACTTTGGATTTAGTTAAATCATAAGACAAACCAAACAATTCCTGAAATTTTGCAAACGCTAAATCCGTATCTTGCTGCTCATAGACTTTGCAAAATGATAATTGTGATATTGCGTCTCGGAATTTCCTCATCAATATGAGGCATATATATGACGACAATTCGTCACTAAAGTCTCTTTTAATCATTTGCCAGGTCTTTCGTAAAGGAACTTTTGTTTTTACTTTGAATGTAACCATTTGCACTGTGTCATGGTCAGATAATGCTAACGGTATTGTTTTACCCTGCGCGTCTTTAATGATACTGAATATATGGTCTAGACAAGATTGCTCTCTTGTTGGCGTTTTTATGAGTGTTCTTAAATTGTGTCCCTCTACTATATCAAATAACTGTTTTGTTTGTTTATTGATTTTAAGAGTATTCATATTTATATCTCCTGTTTCAATTATGTTAGTTTTCCCTTTTTTACTCAGTGTAAATAAAAGTGTCTTCAAGAGCCCGTCACATATTTTTAATGTGATGTAGCCCTTTTATTTGATACCCAAAAACGTTCAAAAAATTTAAAAAAGCATAACTTTATATACAAACAATGTAACGTCCCGAAGCCTATAGTGGATGATCACGACACTTCTAATGATACCTCTTTTGATAAGTAATGTAGATGTTCTGATGACACAAATGATTATACATACCAGTTAAAAATATAACCCTCCTTTTGGCTTCGCTGAAGTCAGGAAAAAAGCACGGACAGGATTTTAATATGCTGGTTCCTACGTGACTTCGAAATACAATAAATATAATAAACTTTGTTTGATAAATTATGGTAATCAAATTTGTTTCACCTTTTCATTTATTTCACATCACTTCACTTGTGCACTACACACTATTATACACTCTCAATATCCACTATCTCAAGTCTGCAACTGCCCCAAGGAATGCCCGACAATTCGTCAATGCGTCCCCTCTTGCCATTCGTTCACTGCTCAATAGAAACTTCCTTTTGGTACATATAAAGCAAATACCGTTTCCTACAACTTCTGTTTACATAAATAAATATTTCTATGCTACCAAATAAAAACACTATTTATTTTATTCTGACAGCAGGAATCGGAAGTTGTTAAACAAACATTTTAAATAAATCCCACAAAGCGCATATGACAAAATACATTTTGTCTTATCAGAAAATGACAAGAAGTAAATTTACGTATTAAAATTTTCATATAATATCGATCACTCGTGTGACACAATTAAAAGGCATGAATTTATTAGCTAAACAAATAATCCCCGATTTTTTGATCAAAATATCCCATAACTGTAACAAAAATACAGACTGCACCTCAAAATTTACCCACAAAACAAAACAAATTTTGCAAACTCTGTAACTATTTAGGTAAAACTAGGTAAAAAAAAGGTTATCTAAGTGATTATCTGATATCTGAATGTAAACCTAATAATTATTTATTAAGTAGAAAAAAAAATAACCCAACTTTACTTGAACCATTAAAGCATTTATTATTCTTATAAGTTTTAATAACTGAAACACCATTTAATCTAATCAATCAATCAAAAATCACCTTAATGCAAACATAACAACAACAAAGAACGCTAAATAAAAAAAAAACAAAATGAAATTGGGTAATACATTCATTTCATTTAGTTTTCACAGCAAAAATGTTCAACAAAACAATTATGTTTCTTAAGCTCTTACATGTTCAAACATTTTCTGTTTCTTTTGCTCTTACATGTTCAACCTAACACGAAGAATTTGTGAGCAGGTTCGATTATTATATAGTTTTTTTTGTCGAGTGATTTTTTGCTCGTTTTTGCTTGATATTGATTGACCATTGCACGGTGGTACAGAATCCTTTGTGCGCGGGCTCGACTCGCACTTGACTGGCTTTTTTTCAAGGTGGACTTATGGCGTTACAAAGTTATTGGTGCGGCTACTTTCATACTACATTTACGTATTAACCAGGTGCATTCATAAGTTTGTATGTGGTATTGAAATAAAATGTAGTCGGGTTATTTTATTTATAATAATTCCAGTTGTTCTTCCGATAAACTTCAAGGGGTCGGAGGTGTGATGGGGGGAGTAGAGGGGAAAAGGGGGGAGGGGGAAGGGGAAGTTTGCTTCTGCCATAGACAAATATCTATGTCTATGCTTCGGCAAACGTATTCGTTATAGTGCATTTCAGTTTTTGATTTAATTTCGGAAATTTTATAACTAATCAAACTACGCAGTACTCTCTGATTACCCATACCAGATTAAACCTCCTAGGACCAATGAAACGAGAGTAATCGCCAAAAATTATACCCCTAGTTTGCTCAAAAGTCTGCATAGTAATTGGAAAATTCAAGCACCCGAAGTTCAATTTAAAACTCGACTTTCTTCGTTAAATTGTTGCGCAAAATAAACTTGTATCGCAATAAAATAAAGCCTTACAATATTTTTAAGTATTTATGTATGTCGTATGTACGAGGTTTATTTTGAGCTGTAAAATACTCCCCAATTAAAATAATGTCATAAATAGCACAAAAATTTAAATATAAAATCACAAATTACGACTTTTGGAAAGAGAAAAGTTTTGGAATACCGCCACCACCACTTTTTATATTGAAAGAGTTTTGACCTATATACCGTCTTGTAGATAGTTCATAAGATTTCAAGATGCAAAAATCAATGAATTGCCAAAGACTACCACTGTGTACTTAAGTGTAAATTGTAACTGCGGCAATGGGCTAGCCCCTGCCATGCAAAATGGAGATTTGGATAACTTGCTGAACGTGCATCTAAATCTATGGCATCCCGTACGGGAAAAGGTGATGTTTTGTTTGTAAATTGTAAATCCATGAAACGACTCCAGAGGCTACCTGTTACTATATATCTTGTGGAACTGGGTCGAGGATGTCGTCTTATTCTGTTTCCGTGGATAATGTATTGTGAGTAATGACTACGTTTAGTTTAAAAAACCGGGCAAGTGCGTGTCTGACTTCGCAAATTTAGGGTTCCGTAATAAATGTAGAATATAAGCTAAAAATAATAATTAGGAAGGTACTCACTTCACATACACGTGATACACCTAGCTAAAATATCACTATCATTCATCACCAGCAAATAATAACTTTGTTTTTCATAGTGTTTATATGAATGACAAATTTATATTTGCGGTTTTTAATAAATGTTTTATATCTCATAAACGACTTATTTTATTTTAATTAAACAAATTTTCGTTTAATTGTTTATTGAGTTATGGAACATATATTTTTTTTGATTTTTCACTCCCTTACTTTAAAAGTTAGAGGACAAAAAATTTTCCACTTTGGAAGGGTCTGTCTCCAATTTACTTTGAGGAAAAATGTTTTTCAGAAATCTCAATGTTATTTTTAAAGACCTATAGGTATAGATACCTCACACATGTAGGTTTGATGGAAAAAAAAAACTTAGTTTCATTTCCTTGTATGGGGAGCGCTCTTATTTTTTATATGGCCTATGTTTAAACGATCACCAAAAAAGAACCTATTTGACTTCCAATGAATTCGAATCGACCGCTAGAATTAGTAAAAAACCAACAAATTTAGTTTGGATTACATCACACATCACAAAACATCACACATCACAAAACTTCTTATTATATTTTGTGTACTTAAGTACTTAAGTTTATATTTTAAGTAGTTTTTGTTGTTCTTACATGTTCAACCTAACACGAAGGATAAAGGAAGCTTCGCTTCCCTCCCATTTTGTGGAGCATTTACCCATTTTGTGTAGCATTTACCCAATTTGAGTAGCATTTACCCATTTTGTGTAGCATTTACCCATTTTGTGGACCATTTACCCATTTTGTGTAGCATTTACCATTTTTGAGTAGCATTTACCCATTTTGTGTAGCATTTACCCATTTTGTGGAGCATTTACCCATTTTGTGTAGCATTTACCCATTTCGAGTAGCATTTAACCATTTTGTGTAGCATTTACCCATTTTGGGTAGAAAAAATATTTTGGTGATCATTATACTTGTTGCCATTTTTTTTTTTTTTTACAAAAATCGTAAAGCGGTTCACATAATACATCTACATACCAAGTATCGATGTGTTGTCCCAATAGTTTCGTAATAAAGTTGTTGTGACATACGTACGGACGGACAGACAGACAGACATACTTGACGAAACTAACATGATATGGGCAGTTGGTGATGTATGTACTGATCGTTATACCTATATTTGTATGTAAAAACCTCTGTACAACATGGTCAACATGGTCGCAGGACACAGGGTATCCTAGTGTGGGGCCAGAAGTAATGTATGTTTATATATAAAAAGTGTGAAGGACCCCTTTGAACTCAATTGCAACTAAACAAGAGCTTTTGTATTTCAAACAGTCAGTTTTGTTTCTTGCTAAATAATTATTTTGAACGCCATCATAACTCCACAGCCTCTTAACTTTGGTTAGTACTTAAACGTATTACCCTAAATCCAGTTTTTGAGTGACAAACATGCTTATTTCGCCCTATAAAATTACTGAAATCCGCAACCATCTAAGCACGACAGCAGAATACTGGTTTTATCTGACAAAAGTCCTTCGCTTTATTCAGCCAAAAAGGGTTCCCAGAACAATTCAGTGAGTGTGACGCGCGATTCAGTAATTTTGTCTCGCAATCAAGTAGTTTTTATGGTAATTCGCTGAATTAGTATTTTGTTCCCTTATTTTATTATTCCCCCACCTTGTAACAGCCTTTGTCAACCTTATCATCAGATAATTGGGTCAATCTAGTTGACAAAGTCAACCTTATCATCAGATAATTGGGTCAATCTAGTTCAATAGCGTCACTCCACTGATAGGATACTGATACCGATAGCAAACCGATCGCTCGCGACCCGATCGTATAAGTTTTCCATTCCGTTACGTCTCACTTACCCCTTATCAATGTTACCTCGACAAGTGGTCTTCGGGGGACTGCGACAGAAAGACGTCCGGCCAAAGTTACGTCGGCGGAATGTGAAATGAGAGCGTATAATCGAGATATCTCGGAATGGGAGAAGTGACTTTTGTCAGGTGAACGCGTCCTAAGGCCGCCGATTTTACAAGCGAATTTGTATGATTTGCTTGTATGATAATGGGGCCGATTCATGAAGAAATGAAGATGAAATGAAGACTGTCATGTTAACATTATGAATTTCATAGGTAACTAACAGCTTGTCAAATTCGTACGTAGCACCCCATGGTCTGCGGGTGACGGGGGACGAAAGTTGCGGGGGCTGCGAGGGGAAGGAAGGTGCGGGCGGCGGGGCGCGTAGTAGGAATCGTCCGCGCTTGTCTTTCCCGCCCCCGCATCTTTCGTCCTTCGTCGCCACGCACGTCGTGCTACGTACGAATTTGTCAAGCTATAGCTATTGTCAAAATATGGAAGTAAAACAGAGGGAATCGTGTCAGCAGCACTGAGAACGAGCATTAGTACCTGGGGGCAAGGCAGGCCTCCGCCAAGTCCAGCAGAGGCATAGCCGTACCATCCGTTTCTCGAAGGGCATTTTCAACGCACGCTCGCCACGCGTACCTACCACTGCTGTGCCCGTTATAGAGCACGCTCGCCACGCATATACGTCGCGCCACACGCTATGAGCGGTGGCCTTGAATGCGCAGTAGTCACTTTTCAATACGTGTACATATGCGCAGTAATTCCCGCCAACGTCGCCCAGCACTCTTAATTCGTGGCGCGAGGTATACCTATCAGGCGCTGGCACTACTACGCGTGTTTCGCTTAGAGGAGTTTGATGTATTTCATATTCCCCTGTAGGGATTCCATATAATTGTATCGAGGGTTATTTTTGGACCCCTAGCCACATTTTTCATATATTCATAGTATTTTTCATAGGAGTAAAATCAATGTAAGAAATAAAAAACTATAATTTATAAACATTGTTTCGCCAAGTTGTCCTCACACAAACAGTATGTTCGCTTACTCGTTTGTCGCGCACCGCCCATCTATTATTATTCTTGGTAGCTCGCGGCTCGGGGGGCGTTGACCACCTAGAAATTTAGGATTTACAAAGTGGCATAAAGTTTGGATTAAAAAAAATATAAGTAAAAAAAACTATAACCCGACTATGTGAGTTAAGAGGTTTAAAAAGTGCGAAACAAGGAAATAATTCAGAAAGAAGTCAAGAAATGCGAAGGTACAAAAATGGTCGAGGTAGAGCCGTGGTCGCACCTACTGTATCTCACAAATGTGCAAAATATCATTTACCATTGTAACTACAGCCTTTTCCAAGGTATAACTTTTAAGTGTTGTAATAAATAAATAAAAATTCCTTTACAATCATTATATGTAGGATATCACAGCACTTAAGTATATTAGAACTTAACTAAAGTGTTTTCTTACATGGTATCTAATCTATTTTGAGATGATGACTATGATATACCCGACCGATTCATGTCATGGCGACTACTCCGACTCTTCAGCTCTCTCAATTTTGATAGGGCTGAAATGAACGTGTACAGCTGCTGGAAGTCCATTAGACTTTTGACTCACGTTAATCACTTTTAACCAACATCTGTGTAAGATTAAGTAGACACAACAACAAACTTGGTGGAATCGTTAGGTACATTATTAACTATTCGCTTTGAATTTGCCGGTGCTGGTTGTTTCAATGGACCGACTGGATTAAAAATGTAGTGACGAATGAGAATACGGTAGGTGCGACCACGGCTCTACCTCGACCATTTTTGTACCTTCGCATTTCTTGACTTCTTTCTGAATTATTTCCTTGTTTCACACTTTTTAAACCTCTTAACTCACGTAGTCGGGTTATAGTTTTTTTACTTATATTTTATTATTTATTGTTTTTAATATTTGTTGTTATAGCGGCAACAGAAACACATCATCTGTGAAAATTTCAACTCTCTAGCTATCATAGTTCTTGAGTACCAAACATTTACCTAACTAAACAGAGTTTGTCATGGCCGCTAGAGGGCGCCACATCAGATCTTTATAGCCTATGTCACCCGCAGAATTATTAAAAATCTATTGACACCTCATTTACTAAAATCGGTTCAGTAGTTTAGGCGCTACGAGTGTACATACATACATACCCACCCACATACATACATAGACTGCCAAAATCATTACCCTTCCTTTTGGCGGTCGCCGTAGTCGGGTAAAAAGGAAAAGTTTGTATTTTTTTCCCAATTATATTTTTATTTATTTTCGTAAATCATATTTACGGCTATGGGCCCAAAAATAACCATGGATAACCTTCTGAATAATCGTGTCGTGTGTAATGTAGAGAGCTCCTTGGTCTAATGGATTTCAAGTTTGCTTCTCACACAGGAGATGCAGGTTTGATTCCTGACCATGAGATAATTAATTTATCTTAAGTACACTATCGGACGTTCAGTGTTCCGGATGACTCGGCTGTAGGTCTCGGCTACTATCGATATGTGGTAGTGGTCATAAAACCTCTCCATTAACCGGCACTGAGCCAGCGTGGTGGAGTATGGCTTAATCTGCCCCTCGGTGATGACTATAATGTGTGAAGACATTATTAATATGTAATACACATATTAATAACGTCTTCACACATTATAGTGGTTGTTTGCTGTCTGTATTACTTATAGTATATATTGTACATTCTTTCACCATAATACCCCTATCGAGTATGTGTATGTTGCCTCTCGCATTTTGGTCTCGTACCATACGTATCGATCGTACGATCTGTATTTTAAATAAACCTTTCAAAGTATTAGCAGTTAACAACCTGCCTTATGGTCCGACAATTAGCGAGGGCAGCAGGAAAGCAATGGACAATAATGTATAAACTTACTTTAATATAAGGCTATTTGTATAATACTATTTACACACATTGATCTAGCCCCAAACTGGGATCCCCTGTATCTTAATGTTAATGTCTTCCCTGTTAATAATTTTGTAATTATTTATTCCTGCTTATTAATCATAATAATTAAATTTTTCATATTTGTAATAGTTAAGCACAACGTATTTTTAAAAGAGATCTAAAAATCAATCTGTGGGATTTTCTACGCCCTTCTTCTCCCACAGTGGTCCAAAGTAGAGAAGAGGCAAAAAAAGGACGTTTGCTAAGTATATATAAATATCTACAGTAATAAAGTACTTGGGTACTAGACAACAATACACATACTTATATAGATAAATATTATACTTAGATAGATAAACAACCATGACTAGGGTACAAACATCCGTTCTCATCTACAAATATCTGCCCCCATCGGCACTCGAACCCGGGGACCCTTGGCTTCGTAGGAAGGGTCACTGCCGACTCGGCCATTCGGGTCGTCACGTGTAGTAGTATTTTATTCTTAATTTCATTATCAAAATCAAATAATTTGGTGTAAGTTGGCAAAAATAATGCACTTTTACAAGTCATACACGTCTGTCTCATTTACATGAAGAAAAATAAAAATTAATCAAATATTATGAACTAACATTCTACATATTAAACAAACAAATCAGTATTACTCCTGAATATTTCAGATTTATGTAGCTTATGTAAGTTTTCCGAAGAGCTTTGTTATGTTTCTTGCAAGCGTAACAGAGAATATTTTTATTGATTGTAAACAATATTTCTTTTGTAGACAATCGGAGAAACGATATAAAGAAAATTGAGCTTCCGATTTCAAAAGCTTGTATGCTTATTGCTATTGCTTGTAAAAGATTGTATGAATTTACTTGGACAAATACTTATATTCACTACTTTTGATAACTATTGTAGTAGCTTTCCAATACTCCTCAAAGGAAACGTCAAAAATCTGGAAAAATAAAAGTCTAACTTACACCACAAAGGGTTCTGAATCAAATTTCCTTAATGTTTAGATTTTTTAGGCTTAAAAGGAAAAAAGGAACCCTTTTAGGATTACTTCGGTGTCCGTCTGTCTGTCCGTCTATCTCTCCGTCTGCCTGTCTGTATGTCTGTCTGTTTGTCTGGCCGCCTGTCTTCTGTCTGTCTGTCCGCCTGTCTCTCCCTCTGACAGTCCATCTGTATGTACATCTGTCTGTCTGTCAATATCCTGTTCCTCAGAAAGACGTAATGTCTTATAACATAAGTCAATGAAAAAAACCGATATCCGTAAATTTGAAGATCCATTACAAATAAAAATAGATTTGTTCGGAACCCTCGGTGCAGATGTGCGACTTGCACTTGGCCGTATTTAGTTTCATGACAATTCCCTCTATAATGTATGTATTAAAAAACTGTGTAATTAACACTAATTTGTCTGCACTTGGCATCCTCAGAGTTCGGGGAAGAGTGCTGTTACAATCTCTATAGTCAAGACATGAATGTTTTCAAAAGATCTTAAACAAAGGTGTTGAATTACCGACCCGCAGGTAATAAATACGGGTAGAAGTAAACTAATGCATGAAAAAATAATCTATGGTTAGTTTTGAAACCTTACAGTAGGTGTTTTTTTTAACTTTTTTTTTTTACTTTTGATTATGAATAAGTGTATGTGACAATGCTCAATATTTCCATGTGTCACTACTAAAAATATGAGTCTTGTCTTTAATATAGGTACTGGTCGATTTTGTAACGAAACGCCTATAGAGGGCAGCAGTATAGACTATTATGCGCTCTACGATTTTTTTTAATTCTGAACACGTAAAACTACATTTGTAAGTCCAAGTCCTGCCCAACCACATTCGTATAGAGTGGAGACAATAGTGTGAACGTTTGTCCTGTACACAAAGAGTAACCTACCCTCAGGCATATTTAATAAACTTTACTATGGTATTGTTTTGAATCATAGAAATAATTAAGTGCAGGGCTATTTTCCTTGAACTCAAACACAAAACCTACGCCTTATTTTCACTTTAACATTGTTATTTTTTCGAATAACCGCCGGTCGAAATTTATAATTTATTTGACCTGCACTACTCCCCACATCCCATAAACATTGGCTTAAGTCTGAAGAGTAGGTCGGTGGAATTCGCGTCCCTTCCATCCTTATGAGCATTTCCCTTCTATATTAATATATATTTTCCTATAATATATAATTATATCTTGGACACAATTTACACACATTTATCTAGCCCCAAACTAGGATTCCCTGTATCTTGGGTACTAGACAACGATGTACATACTTAAGTCTAGATAAATATTATACTTAGATAACCATGTCTAGGGTACAAACATCCGTTCTCATCAAACAAATATTTGCCCCCACCGGGACTCGACCCCGGGACCTTTGGCTTCGTAGGCAGGATCACTGCCGACTCGGCTATTCAGGTCGTCAACTACTTTACTACGTTTTAAAAAATTAAGTAACTAACTAGTTACTTAATTTTTCTAAAACCTTATCTTTTATAAAGTCAACTTAGTTGTGCGCTGAACAACAAAAACAAATAGATAAACTGTCTTCTAAGACACAGTTAACTTTAATTTGGTAGAGAGGGAAACCCTTCTGCCAAGGACTTGTTTTTACGAATAAATGAATTTCCACTTCATACTTTTTATCCCGGCCGAAAGACCGGAACATGCTGAAGACACTGCTGGAGAGGCACCAATCTTTCATTATTTTTAGTAGGTTATAAAAATATCAATTTCAACAAAATTTCATTTAAGCCAATTATCGGTAAAGGTTTTGATCACGGACACCTGAATTTGGGAGAAGGGAGGGTGGGAAGGGGGGGGACCTCCCCCCTAAGTTTCAATTGTAGGAAACCAGAAGTTTTTTTGTTATAAATTTTCAAAAATCGCATTTTGAGGTTATTTTTTACTACAGGATTTTTACAAAAAGTAAATGTTTGTAGTATTGATGTCCGAAATCGCCTTAGCTCCGGGCGATAATAAAAAACACTAATAAAAAACACTCTAGGGAGTAGCCACAAGACTGCCCAGGAAGGACTGACCAGATGTCGGTTTGGTACCAACACTAACCTAATAGTAGCCACAAGACTGCCTAGGGGGGTGCCCTGACTCAGATTTGAAAATCAGTCAAATAAAACAGGCAAGTTTGCTATCTAGGTACACTTCTTTATTCCACGTTCCGTTTCACCAAACTTTACAATACGTTTTGACATTTATCATGAAATACGTATGGAAAGAGTAAAAATTGCGTTCCATTTCAGGCATACAAAATCATATTTTGTTTTAGGTATTATAAATCCAAAACGAGTTTCCGACAAGGATAAAACTAGGATAAAAAGTCAAGAATATAGTCAACTAAATAACACTCTAATTCGAACTCTAGTAATTAAAATCAAGTGTCCGTTATCAAAACCCAACCCCAAATATCTTAGCCAACTTCTAGAGGGCGTAATATATATTAGGGACCCTCATGCCAAAAAACAAGAGCAACTAATCCCACCCACAATAAAATACTGTTATTGTCTCAATAACTATAAAAACTGCGGGTAGTTTGCGATATACGCGGAAGAACCGCCACTAATTCGCTTTACGACCAATGACTGCGTCGGTAACTTCTTAATGTTGATTGTTCTGCTAAATGAGCCGAGTTTGGTGTCTTAAGAGTCACATGACAATATATGGACCCCCTTAGTTTTTGTTCGCAATACGTCTGACAGTAGGCGGCTGTCAGATAGAAATATAAATGCCGTAATTAAAAAAAACTTAATAACCACTCTCCAGTCTTTGAGTAATAATGTATAAATACTAGAGTAGGCGCGCAAACTGACTTTCTTGCAGCTATATGTAGAGTGAATTAACTCAACCCCAATTCAGTCTGTGCCAAGCGCTTGCCGAACCGTAACGCTTTTGATGCGAGAGTAAGAAACTAAATAATGCCGTCATGTGCTCTGCGGTTCTGTAAAACCTACACCGTACAGACCAAAAAAGCCGAGGAATAACTTTTCATATTAATTACCCTATATTATCAGTAAAATAAGCATATTCAATAATATTTTGTGAATTACAGAAATCAACAAAGCGACAGCCATGTTTTCTCTTTGAAAATCAAAGAGTAACAAGATTTTTACATGCAGATGTGTCATTTCCGAATACCAACGTGTTATGCACGTCATATATTTTGTAATTTTCTATTGCATATGAAAATTCACATTTCAAACTTATGGAAAAGACATTTACAAAGGCAAGCTTATCTCTAACAAGAGATTTCTTCCAGCAAGCCCAATATGATAAGGATACATTTCATTGCAGTGACAGGGAGACCCTGGCGCAGAAATACCGCTCATGTTTTACTACCGAAATTAATTAATGATAATTATCATCTGACGAAAATTTAAAGAACTGTCAATTTATTTATTAAATTGACTACCAACCAATGAAAAAAAAACCATTAAAATATTGAATGTGTTATTCTCTTTTATTTTATTCCCAAATACACATTATAGGTCGCCTGTGCTTAAAAGTATGCAACCAGTATAGGCAGGATTCACTCGATATTGGCAAAGGCGACTGTATGTCTTCGGCATGTCGCATCTGAGCGCAAAGATTTTTATCTACGACAACTGACTAGCCCGCTCTCTTCAAGAGGCCGGGAACATTTTTTGTTCGAGCTAGCGTCTCTAGTATAAGGCTCCAGTAGGTACACTAAAAAGCAGTAAACAAGCAGATAAAACTATAGTCTTGATTAAAATTTAATTTAAATGTAAGCGCAACCCGATACATGAGATTTAAATGGCCCCTCTCCCAGTGACACTCACGCCATCAAGACGAATCTAATGACGATCTGTTTATCAAAATCGGTTGAGCCGTTGAGTAATTACGTGGGGACGCAAGAACCGACTAACATTCATACATAAATACATTCATATTACATCATATATATTATATATATATATATATATATCCTATATCCGTTACAAAAATGAAAAATGGTGTTACAAATTTATATGGAAACCAAACAAACAGTCGGCCACTCATTATTTGAGCAATGAGAACATAGCCTTACTTAGGTACAGTGCATTTACAGTTAGAGTCCAGCTCGGTTTTTAGAGCCAGCTTCTATTATTGATGAAAACTTAAATTAATTATTACCTCTTAATGACGTAAAAGCCTAAGAAAACCACGTCAACAACCAGAAAATTATAACAATGCAATGAGGTAAAGCTTTCTTCCGGTAAAAAAGGAGTCTGCCTAAAGATGAACTCCACTCTAAGGGCAGTGCGGCGCCGCACACTGCACGAAACAGGGCGACAGAGGGTGGAGCGGGAGGAAGAGAAGGGTGTACTTGACTTTTTGGGCTCCATTGCCTAATGTACGAAGAAGAAAAAGATAACGTTGCTCTGAACAGTTTTTCAGTGAAACTACTATTGACTTAAGGCCCAGTTCTAGCTGTCAAGGTGAGGGGCGCCGCATTCGCCCATCGTCGTCTTCTGGCGGGGCAGCGAAACTGGCGGGTTAGCGGGCGGCGCGGAATTGCATCAGGCCGCCCGGAGACGTTAAAAATTAGGTGTTTTTTTCGATTTTACTGAAAAACGGAAATAAGCTAATTGATAAAATTAAAGGATTGATACAGAGCTCTAAAAGAGGAAAATTTTGGTATAAAATTAGGAGAAAAATCAGTTAGCTTATATTAAAATTATTGTATCTCCTTTTTAATGTAGACGACGTTCAGCATTTTGTACGCTCGAGGCAAATTAATCCAATCGCGTAACGACATAGTATTTAAACTGGATTATCTCTTTGTGAATAACATATATATTTTTGAGACCTATGAATGTAGTGTTTTTTTTTTACCAAAGCACTCTTCAGTGGCTTTGTGTGATCTTGGGCCTTAAATATGCGTGTTCCGAAAAACCAGTGAATTACGGGGTTAACGAGGCGCTTAGTATAGAGTGCCATCGGAGAGTTGAGTGGTTACGGAATTATCTACATCTCATTATTAGAACAAGAAGATCTTTGTAACACTGTATGCATTTAATTATAAATAACAGTTACAAAATTCCAAAATTCCAAGATATTTACATATACTTAGCAATCGTCATTTTTTGCCACTTCTCTACATTGGACCACTGTAGGAGACCACTGCTTGTGCTTAACTAATACAAATTTTATAATATCATTATATAACATTATTATAAGTAGGAATAAATAATTACAAAATTATTAACAGCAAGGTCTTTGTTGAGCCAGATTAACCCCATACAATCCCGTTATTTAAGTAATCTTGAACATTGTAATATCCCTTTTTGGACAAAGTCGCTTTAACATGGTTTTTAAATTTTTCAAATGACAATGAGGTTTTTTCTCAGAAAAAACCGATAGATGGCGATGTGTAAGTTACTTTTCGAAGTCAGTGCCACGTGGACCATACATTTTCATTTTGACATCTAACCCGGACGAGTAAAGGTGTCGTCGAGTAAGGGACTGACCGATAAGACGTAAAAATAAAAGGGTGACAAAGGTCTAGCAATAAAAGATTTGCTCCAGCTTTTTCGTCCCCTTTTATTTTTACGTCTTATCGGTCAGTCCCCCACTCTATGGTTCTGTCCTGGCTTCCTTTTCTTTTTCCGTCATAACATCTAGCCTCGCCGGCCAGCGAGCCAAGGAGGCTGCCGGCCTTACGCCACGACATCCCCACCTCCAGTATTGGGAGCCAATACTCCCGGTGGTTGGACGTCCAGCCGGCAGAGCTTGGCTGCTGCTCGTCGGTACGGTCCCAGTCTGGTATTCACGTCAGCTACACAGACTAGTCCGTCGGGTCCTCTGTATGTTTTTGTCACGACACCCCGTAGCCTGAGGTTACGGGGCGCCTGGTCATCTGCTATAATAACTAAGTCACCCTCCGTTATTGGTCGAGTCGTTGGTCCGTACCATTTGTCCCGTCTTGTCAAAGTCGGTAGGTACTCCTTGAGCCACCGCTTCCAGACTAAGTCAGCAAGTCGTTGTCCTTCCCTCCAGTTTCGTCTCAGCAGGTCACCGTCACCGAAGCTTCCGAAGGGCTGGTCGAAATCGTTAGTTTTGGCCAGTAAGAAGTCATTTGGTGTCAAGGGCAAGTCGTCTACATGGTCGAGTGGGACGTAGGTTAGGGGTCGGGTGTTGACTATAGCTTCTGCCTCGGCAACCACCGTCTGTAGGGTCTGGTCGCTTGGAACAACTTCTTTCAGTGTCGCCTTCATAGCCGTTTTTATAGACCGAACCAGGCGCTCCCAGCATCCGCCCCACATGGGGATGCTGGGCCTGCGGCGCAATAAAATGCCACTCGATCTGCCTGATACTTCCGTAGCGTAGTAGTTCCTCTTGATCTATCGCACGAACCGATTGCTTTAGCTCATTGTCTGCTCCCTTAAAGGTAGTTGCATTGTCGCACCATATCTGTTCCGGGCAGCCTCGTCTTGTAATAAACCGTCTTAGTGCCATTATCGCACTGCTAGTTGTCAGGTCGTGAACGAGCTCTACGTGTACAGCTCTGACCGTGAGGCAAGTGAACAAGGCACCATACCTTTTCTCGTGTCTCCGGCCAACCTTGACCGTCATGGGTCCAAAATAATCAAGTCCAGTAAAGCGAAACGCTCGTCCCCCGGTCTTGAGCCTTACGTCGGGCAGTTGTCCCATTAGAGGTGGAACTGGTTTCGCCTTGTCAATCTTGCATTTTTGACACGTATTCCAGGTTGCCTTCACTGCATTCCGACCGTTGCATATCCAAAATCGTTGTCTGACGTTGTTCAAAGTCATCTCTCGGCCAGCATGTCCCGCATCCTTGTGGTACTGTTGGAGTAGCAGCTTTGTAAAGGTGTCTTTTGGATGCAAGATCGCAGGATGTTTTGTGCCTTCGGCTACATTAGATGCTGTTATTCTTCCTGAAACTCGAAGAACACCATCGGCATCTAAGAAGGGTGTCAACTGTCGCAGAGAGCTCGTCTTGTCCACAAACTCCGTCGATAGTATCGAAGCAATTTCTCGTGAGTAATTCCGCCTTTGACTTTCTTTAACCCACGCAGTTTCAGCAGACCTCAGGTCACTGGCCGTGAGTTCGCCGGTTCGTCTGTTTCCCGAGCCTCTGGAGTTGTGGATGAAGCGAAAGATCCAGGCGGTGCTTCTGATTAGTCTCCAGTACGATGAGAACCGGCTGTCATCTGGCAGGGCTCCATTTGCTTCAGAAGTCAGTAGATTTACCGTCTTCACCTCAACGTCATCCAGATCTAGAGCTATGGACCTTTCGTCTTCCTGTGGCCATGACTCTTCGCGTTGTCGAAGAAAGTCGGGTCCTCGAAGCCATCTATCATTGCTGGCAATGACAACGTCCCGTGTGGCATCATCAGCGGGGTTCATGTCTGTCGGCACCCACCTCCAGTCACAGACGTCTGTCAGCTCAAAGACTTCGCTGACACGATGCGCTACAAAAGGCTTGAAACGTCCGGTCTCGGACCAAAGCCAGCTTAGGACAGTTTTCGAGTCCGTCCAAAATTTTATTTTATTAATTGGTAGTCCTATGTATCTCTACAAAACCCGGGAGAGTCGTGCTCCCATCACGGCTGCCTGTAACTCTAGCCGAGGTATGCTCAGGACCTTTAGAGGCGCAACCCTCGCTCGCGCCATTACCATTGCTACATGCCATACTCCGTCGGCCGTCTTCCTTCTGAGATAAGCAACGCTCACAAAGGCCCTTAAGCTGGCATCGCAGAAGACGTGCAACTCAGCAGATGCATGCTTGTCACAGTTATTAGCGGACAGCCAGCGCGGTATTCGTACCTCTCTCGTCTTGCTCAGCTCTTGCAGCCAGGCTTGCCATCTGTGAAAGTGGCTCGTTTCAATCTCATCATCCCATCCTATTTTAGACTTCCAAATGTCTTGAAGTAAGATGCGGGCCTGAACTGTAACATAGAGCGGAAACCCCAGTGGGTCAAACACGGTCATGACTAGCTTCAAAACATCTCTCTTGGTCGGTCTTTTGACGCCAGCGCTGATGTCGCAGTCAACTTTGTGGAACTTCAATAGGAAGGTGAAGCTATCGTCTTCGGGGTCCCAGTTTAAGCCTAAAACGCGTTCCATGGTCTCGTTCTTATCATCTGAGAGCATCTTTGCACCACCCGGTGCAAGCTTATCTTCGGGAAAATGTCCTAGAAGCCGTTTGGAGTTTGACATAAAGTTTCGCATGTTAAAACCTCCCTTAGCATGAATACTTATCACATCATTTACAACCTGTAGAGCCTCGTCGTACTCGTCAATTGAATAGATGAAGTCGTCGACGTAATGGTGTTCTACGATCGCGTCAACAGCCTTGGGGTGCGTGGTCTTGAATCTGGTCGCGTTCAAATTCTTCACGTACTGTGCAGATGACGGCGAACACACAGCACCAAAGGTCATCACATTCATGGCGTACTCACCACCGTCCCACAGAAGCCGCTGTGCTTGTTGGTCCTCTTCTCTGATCTGTACGCGATGAAACATCTCTTGAATGTCACCCATCACGGCTATCTTGCCGCAACGGAAACCTAAAAGGATGCCTGCTAGTGATGTGAGAAAGTCAGGTCCGCTAAGTAGGAAATCATTGAGCGACTTGCCGCTTGACTTCGCTGCGCAGTCAAGTACTAGGCGTAGCTTGTTTGGCTTATTTGGGTCGAACACGGCGAAGTGTGGCAGATACCACGTTTTGTCAGTCTTTGTAACCTGCTCCGTTTCCGTCAGCTTCTTCAGATAGCATTTTTGCAGGTTTTCATGTCGTGGCTTAAGGCCGGCAGCCTCCTTGGCTCGCTGGCCGGCGAGGCTAGATGTTATGACGGAAAAAGAAAAGGAAGCCAGGACAGAACTGTGGTAGGTTGGTCACAACTCGGGCTTAGACATAAATTAAACGTCCGAATGTTCCAACAATCACATTATATTTGCACGAACACGGTACAAAGATAGAAGGAGAAAGTTTATAATTTTGCTATAGAATACCCGAAAGCACAGAGGAGAAAGTCTCAAGCAGTACAAGCACAAAGCACAATAATTAAATGATAATATGAGCGCAAGCGTATAGCGGGAGCGAGTATGATAATTTGCATCGAGCGACGTGCGCACAGCGGCGAGGCGTTATGAGTACTGGCGCGGGCGCCGGGCCCGCCATCGGCCGCCGCCGTCGTCCACGCAGCCGTGATTTTCGCATCGCCGCATCTAATATGAAAATAGGTTTGCTTGTCCGCTTGTACAAAATGTTAATTTAAATATTAAGTTTAGTTATTCAGCTAGTATGAATGTTACATATTTGAGTGCGCGTTGTAAATACCTAATTATAGATTTGATTATATAATAATAAGTTTTAGAATTAAGTTTAGTTTTATGTTTTATATTAAGTTAACAATAATTTTATATTTAATCAATAAAACTTATTTAATAATTATTATAGCTAAGAGTAGGTATTAAGTACACTACAGAACCATAGAGTAGGGGACTGACCGATAAGACGTAAAAATAAAAGGGGACGAAAAAGCTGGAGCAAATCTTTTATTGCTAGACCTTTGGTAGACCAAACAAAGTGGTCCTTCGAAGACAACTGACCAGCACTGTGGATCCAGTGTAACGACAAAAGGTATGCCGCTGACCCGCTCCCAGGCAAAAAATATGGAGGCCAGCAGGCCAGACGAGCCGACGACGACGTCGCCCGCTGACGAGGTGCCCGCGGGTGGCCGTGATGACGACGCGATTTCCCTCAGGTCGATGACATTCGCCATATCGGTAGCCTCGACCACCAGACGCAGACAGCTTCTCGACCTTGAGCTGGAGACTGCGGAAGCAATGGCTGCCATTGAGCTGGAGGAAGCGAAGGCCAAAGCGAAGGCAAAAGCGGCAGCCGAGCAGCAACGACGAGCCTCGGACGTGAAGAGGCGGCTGCTTACCACAAGACTAGCCCTGCAAACGGCCGCTTTGGAAGACGAGGGAAGGCGCAGCCGTGCGTCCTCTCGAGCGTCGTCGGTCACCGACATGCGACCGACGATGAAGACTATTCTCCAAATGCCCACAGTGACAGCAGCGGCTTGCGACGCAGCCCGACCCAAAGACCACCGAGACCACCCCGAAATGACGAAAACCGGTGATATGGCGAAGTTCCTAGCAAGACAGACGTCGATCAAGGAGCTACCACAGTTCTGCGGAGACCCCGAAGAGTGGCCCTTATTCTACGCACAGTTCGTGACGACGACCCGACTATGCGGACACAGCGACGACGAAAACACCGCCCGGCTAGCAAAATGCCTTAAAGGGCACGCCCGCGAAGCTGTATCGGCCCTGCTCGTCACTGCAACAAACCTAGAAATCATCATAAAAACATTACGGCTGCGATTCGGACGACCGGAACTGTTAATTGAGGTAATGTTACTGAAAATTCGTAACATTCGTGACATACGTCAAGACGACGTCAATCTACTCATAGAGTACGCGACCATAGTGCAAAACATTGTCGCGACCATGAAAATGACAAATGAGGTCGGTCATCTGACGAACCCGACCTTGATTCGAGAAATAATCGGCAAGTTACCGATGACGCTGAAGTACCAGTGGTGTTTAATATTTATGCCTCGGAACGCACCGGTTTTTTGTTGCGCGGATCGACCGCGAGTAATCGGGACATCACTAAGCGGAAACGGACCGCAGCTGTCACTCGTACCAACGAGAGGAAAAAATTGGAGGTTAACTTTTTCCTTTTCTCATCGGGAGAACAACATGTCTGCTCAGGCATCGTGCCATTGATGGTATTTCGGTGTACCAATTACTAAATACAGGCGTCGGGCCTGGTCGGAGTGTTAATCATCTACATCGTCGGGAAATAAGTAGATTCGCGTCAGCGGTCAAGTGATCCGTGTTGATTGGACATCGTCGTATCGGTAGCGGCGACTCCACGTGTCGGCAGGCAGCACGCCGGCGACAGCGTCGGCAGCGACGGCAAGGTTTCGATTCCTCTCCTCTCCCAAAACTGTCTCCTCTCCCACATTCCTGTCTCAAATCGAGCTTTCAATCTACCAGTCTGCGACGACAAGGTCAGTAACAATTCAACTCACTTTTCTCTCACGTGCAGGCAAAAGCCCACCCCCTTCGGATTCCACGTCGTTCGGTAGGCGTGGAAAATTAAACATTTGGTAGCAGGCGCGGTTTTCCTAGTGGGAAATCATCGATTCACGGTTGTAGGGTTGCCTTTTGCCACATTGTAGTTGGGAGAAAAGAATATCTCAGATTGAATCTGTTTGTGAGTAAGTCTGTGGTCGGTACACCACAATTAAAGTTCCTTTTCGGTTAGTGAAAGTATAAGTGTAGTCGGAAACTATAAGTGTAGTCGGAAACTACTGTTGTGCGCATAAAAGATTGAACAGTCATTCTGCGAAGTAACTAGATTGTATTACTTGCGGTAAAACGTCGGGTTCTATAGTACTGCAGTGTTATTTCGGTTTACACAGCAGGGTCGGGCTATTTAAGGGGTATTAAGCTGATTTTGCTGACCTCAAAGGAAGTGTGGGTCATATCGGAGGGGCCACTTCTAGAAAAATAGTTTTTTTTTATAATAACCTTTTGTGTGTTATTTGTATTGTACCACATGGTGGCATTCTCTAATTGATTTAGAGTGTATATTATAAGGTGTATGTCCACAGGGCGACCATATTAAATATTGTTTAGGATTTAATTGTTTTAGTGGTTGCCTTGGTTTCTACAACTTAGTTTTAATTTCTGTGCCCAGCGCTGACGGGCAAGTGCTGGTATCTGGCTGTACTTAGTTCGGTAGTGAAGCATAGGACCAGAAACAATTAAATCGGTAACCATGGCACCTTCGCCCTTGACGGTACTGCGATATGGTGTCCGTGAGGAGATGAGATGGCTCGCCCATACTCACAAGTATGTGGAGCGACCTGACATGGACGATGTCCTGCTCAAGCGTGTGGAGGACGCAATGACACGCGTCGGGAAGGTGTGTCGGCTGGCTGCGGAGGCTGAAGCCCTCGGGCTTACGGATGAGGCCTCGGTGGCTGCAGTGAGGCAGCTCTGCGCGGATGCTGACCAAGCGATGGAGTGCTTGGGCGACATCGAGCGTCGCGCCGAAAAAATTAAGCGGTCGCGTCGGGATGACCGCGGGGAGGGTAGCGGAGACCCGCCCCCTAAGGGTGTTGTGGGACGGCTGCCACACCTGGAGATTCCGGCCTTCGGTGGGGCAATTGATGAGTGGCCGGCATTCATCAATTTATTCGATAGCCTGGTCCACGGTCGGGACGACCTTGACAGCGCCTACAAGTTGGCCCAACTATTGATGGCACTGCGGGGTGAACCGAAGGAGTTGGTCGGTCACCTAACGGTCACGGCGGGCAATTATGAGATTGCCCGGGTCATATTGTTTGACCGCTACCAACACAAACGGCGGTTGGTTGATGCGCAGCTGGGGAAGCTGTTTAGCATCCCAAGAGTAACCCGGGATGTTGACATCCGGGTACAGGTGCTCAACCCTGTGCTGGTGGCCACTAAGGCCCTTCAGAACCTTGGTCTGCCGGTAGACCAATGGTCATATATTGTGTTATATATGGTTTTGTCACGGTTGCCTGCAGCTGTTCAAAGTCGGTTTGAACAGCTGCATGGGGGCAGTAGCTCGGAACTGCCCACGCTCGTCCAATTAACGGATTTTTTGGAGGGTGAATGCAGGCGATGCGACACATTGGATTCGGAGGCCAGTGTGCAGCGCAAACCGCGCGGATGCGGAAGGGACCGCGCCTCCCACCCCCACGGGGGGGTGGGCGGTCAAAACAATTTGGCGTTTTGAGTGCCGCGCCGTCGGGTGACAGCTGTGTGCACTGCGACAGTGCCGGTCATGAAGTGACCAGTTGCGCCAACTTTAAGGCGCTCGGTGTGGCTGCCTGCAGGAAGGTGGTCTTCCGCCACCGATTGTGTTTCGGTTGTTTGGGGCCGCACCCGCTGAGCGAGTGCTCACGGGCATCCCCCTGTGAGTGCTGCGGTGGCAAGCACCACATCGTGTTGTGCCTGAACCGGTCAGGCCCTTCGGACGGTCACCAGGGCCGGACTCAGGTTGGTCGGTCACAGGGCCCAACCAGGGCCGGACACAGTCCCCCTCTGGGCAACGGGAGTCACCAACGGGGTGACTGGGGTACCCGCGGACGGGACCCCCCCCGAGGGGAAGGGGGCAGCGCGGGGGGTAACATGCGGGATAGCCGGGGTTCGGTCGCCGCTGTCCAGGGTCAGCGAGGACTTCGGGCAGCTGGCTCACCGCGTGTTACGGGCGGGTGTCAGATGGCACCTATGAGTGGCGCGAAGGCTGGGAGCCCACCACCTTCTGCGCCACCCTGCCCGTCGCTCTGGGAGGCTAACAGGGAGGCGAACAGTCGGATGTCGCCCCCATTCCTAGAGCGCCCCAGGTTGGATCCGCTCTCCCCCCTCCATCCACGGTGGCCACCGGGCACACCGTTCACAGTCCGGTATGGTCGGGTACCGGGACAGCGAGGGGCCTATTATGCGGGTTGGGACCCCCTGATGTACCTACGGTCAGATATGCCACCGGTGGCATATCAGCAGCCGAGTAACCAGGCCGACGGGGGTCCCAGCGGGTTCGGATCCCGCGTAGGTTCCCGCTAGGGACACGCCGCCCACTTACAGTGTGCCGCCACTCCACAGACGGTCATGCTCCCCACCACCTCGGTGATAGCGTGGAGTTCGGACGGCAAATCTTGTGTGGCACGAGCACTATTGGACTCGGGGGCCCAGGGGTACTTAGTCTCGTGCAACCTTGTAAGACGGTTGGGCATTTCGGTAAGGGAGTATCCACATTCCATTCGGGGAATTGGGAACACGGAAGTCGGTTCCGTTAAGGGAGTATGTCGGATTACTCTCTCGTCACAGGTGGATTCATCGGTGAATCTGACGGTCACGGCATTAGTCATGCCTAATGTGATGGGCTCACACCCTCACGTACGGTTGTCGCCCTCGGTGCGACAGTTGGTCGCTGGGTTGTCACTGGCTGACCCGGAGTTTGATATTCCGGGCCCAGTAGACATTTTATTGGGTGTTGATGCCTTGGGATACCTGTTAGTGCCAGGTGTCCACGTGTTGCAGGCGACTGGTCTGGTTTCGGTCAACACCAGACTGGGCCATGCGGTAATGGGTCCGGTCATGCCGGCTGCCCCACGCCTAGCGACTCGTAGTCCCTTATTAGGTTCTGTACTCTCAGAGGTGATACAGAAGTTTTGGGAGGTGGAGGAACCACCTACGGTCCGCCGGTTGGACCCGGTTGAAGAAGAGTGTGAACAGTTTTATCGGAACAATACTGGTCGCCTTCGGTCAGGTCGATTTCTCACACGTCTTCCATTTCGGAGTGATCGCCCGCCGCTGGGCAGTTCACACCATGCAGCCGAGACGCGGCTTCTGTCGATGGAACGACGCATGAAGCGTGACGGGATTTTCCGGCAGAAGTACGTCGACTTCATGCGGGAGTACGAGTCGCTCGGCCACATGTCGGTTTCGGGTATCGACTGGAAGCGTGAGGACCACTGCTTCCTGCCCCATCACGCGGTCTTGAGGACCCCGGAGGGCAAAATACAGGTAGTGTTCGATGGATCGGCATCAACATCTAACGGCATGAACCTGAACCAGTGTTTGCATTCAGGGCCGAAGTTGAATCATGACATCGCGGATGTTATCACACGGTTCCGTCGACACAATGTTGTGTTTGTAGCTGACATCCGGATGATGTTTAGACAAACGGTCATTCACCCTGACGATAGACGGTATCAGCTGATACTGTGGCGAGAGAGCCCAGATCAGCCCATCAGGGTGTACGAGCTGAACACCAACACGTACGGGCTACGGTCTAGTCCTTATTTGGCGATTCGCACTCTGCGGGAGTTAGCGGATCGAGAACGGTTAAACTTCCCTAAAAGAGCAGCGATCCTGGAGCAGGATCTCTACGTGGACGATATCTGTACCGGTGCAGATTCAGTAGAGGAGGCGCTCGCTCGACGGGACGAGCTAGTTGAGCTCTTACGGGGTGGAGGTTACGAGCTCCGGAAATGGATGTCGAACTCTCCAGAGTTACTGACTGGTCTTCCGGATGACTACCAGCAGGATCCCCACATTTTTGAAAATTTGGAAAATCCAAATATGTTGTCGGTATTAGGCGTCCAGTACCAGCCGGTGTCAGACATGTTTTCGTATCGGGTCGAGTTGGACTCCCCGAAGGTCTGGACGAAACGGAACGTCCTCTCAACGGTGGCTAGGACATTTGATCCAAACGGGTGGATCACCCCGGTAACATTTCAGCTCAAGTGTTTTATGCAGCAATTGTGGTCTGCTGAGCTGAACTGGGACGACCCGATCGGCGGGTCATTGAGCTCAGAGTGGGACTCGTTCTTTTCGACCCTCCCTGGTATCAATCGGCTTTCACTGCCACGGAGGTTGGTCCCCACCAAACGATACACCGCCACCCTGCATGGGTTTTGCGATGCCTCGGAGAAGGGCTACGGAGCTGCGGTGTATCTGCGTACGGTCGACTCCTCGGGGGAGGTTGATGTGCGGTTGGTCATGGCCAAGAGCAAGGTTGCGCCGTTGCGCACTCGCCTGACCATTCCCAAGTTAGAGCTTTCGGGAGCGGCTCTCCTGACTCGTCTGCTCAACCATACGATGATGTTTCTTCGTGGGTCAATAGCGTTGGAAGATACGGTCTACGCTTGGACGGACAGCCAGATCGTGTTATGCTGGCTGAAGGCTTCAGTTCACAAGCTGGAGATTTTTGTGGCGAATCGGGTTTCGCAGATTTTGGATTCGGAGGTTCCCTTAATCTGGAGACATGTTCCAGGGGAAATGAACCCAGCAGACTGTGCGTCTCGTGGGTGTCACGCTCCGGAGTTGGTTGGACATCCCTTGTGGTGGGGTCCAAAGTGGTTGACTCAAGCCGAATCGGATTGGCCAATGAGTCCACGCGTTACCACGGCGAACGGCGCCTTGACAGTCGGTGTCTGTACGACACAACCAGAGCCGGAAGAGGAGTTCAGCCTGCTGGAACGGTACAGCTCGCTCGACAAGCTGGTCAATGTGACCGCCTGGATCTGCCGATTTGCGCGGAATTTTCGCAATTCTGAGGCGCAACGAGTGCGGACACAGGTCCTGACACCACGGGAACGGAACCATGCGTTGTTCGCATTGGTACGGAACGTGCAGACGGTGCACTTTAAGTCCGAATTGGACATTCTGAGACGCGGACGCGTCCAACTGAAGGGAGCTGTGGCTCGGCTCAACCCGTTTATTGACCCTCACGGATTGCTGAGGGTAGGAGGTCGGCTGCGGAATGCCAACGTGCCTTATGCGGCTCGCCACCCGTTGTTACTCCCTAGGAAAGGGAAGTTGGTCGAACTGTTGATACAGGATCGACACATCGGAATGGGCATGTCGGATGCCACGCCTTGATGGCGTTTCTCCAGCGCGAGTTCTGGATTCTATCGGGAAGACGCTTAGCCCGTAGCATCGTATTTCGGTGCCTGCCTTGTTATCGGGCTAATAAGGCTACGATGCAGCCCCAAATGGGCGATTTGCCTTCGGATAGGGTCAACGAAATCCGGCCCTTTGCGGGTATCGGAACGGATTTCGCGGGACCATTCATGGTCAAGTCTTCACAGCTACGGAACGCCAGATTAGTGAAGGCATACCTGTGCGTCTTCGTGTGCTTGGCCACGAAGGCAGTCCACTTGGAGGTGGTCAGTGACCTCACTACAGAGGCATTTATCGCATGTCTAGATCGGTTCGTCTCACGAAGGGGCCTCCCGACATTAATCCGTTCGGACAACGGCACAAACTTTGTCGGAGCCAGGCGATATCTGCAGGAGGTCACTCAATTCCTGAACGGTAACCAGGACGCCATCGGTACGGCTTGCTCCCGACGTGGGATTGAATGGGTTTTCAGTCCGCCGGGATGTCCTCATTGGGGAGAAATTTTTGAGGCTGCGGTTAAATCGGCTAAGTCGCATCTGACGAGGATCATCGGTGAGACCTCTCTACGCTTTGAAGAGCTTGCGACGCTGTTCTGTAAAATTGAAATGACACTGAACTCGCGTCCGTTGTGCCCGCTCAGTTCAGATCCAAATTATTTGGAAGCGTTGACGCCGGGTCACTTCCTGATAGGTCAGCCCCTTAACGCCCTGCCAGAATACCCATTCGGAAATGTTAAGTTAAGTCGGTTAACTAGGTGGCAGATGTTGCAGCAGATGGCTCAAGATTTTTGGAAACGGTGGTCCCTTGAGTACTTGCACATCTTGCAGCAGCGCCTTAAGTGGACTGACCGGACGAGCCCCCCTCAAGTCGGTGATTTGGTGCTGATTAAGGATGCGAACCTGCCATCATTGAGATGGAGTCGAGGACGGATCGTCAATTTGTACACGGGTCGGGATGGCACGCCTCGATCAGCAGAAGTCAAGGTGGGGGACTCGGTCCTCAAGAGAGCGGTCGCAACACTTTCTCGCCTTCCTATTGATTAGGGACAGGTTCGGGCCTGTCCGGGCGGGTGACTGTTTAATATTTATGCTTCGGAACGCACCGGTTTTTTGTTGCGCGGATTGACCGCGAGTAATCGGGTCATCACTAAGCGGAAACGGACCGCAGCTGTCACTCGTACCAACGAGAGGAAAAAATTGGAGGTTATCTTTTTCCTTTTCTCATCAGGAGAACAACATGTCTGCTCAGGCATCGTGCCATTGATGGTATTTCGGTGTACCAATTACTAAATACAGGCGTCGGGCCTGGTCGGAGTGTTAATCATCTACATCGTCGGGAAATAAGTAGATTCGCGTCAGCGGTCAAGTGATCCGTGTTGATTGGACATCGTCGTATCGGTAGCGGCGACTCCACGTGTCGGCAGGCAGCACGCCGGCGACAGCGTCGGCAGCGACGGCAAGGTTTCGATTCCTCTCCTCTCCCAAAACTGTCTCCTCTCCCGCATTACTGTCTCAAATCGAGCTTTCAATCTACCAGTCTGCGACGACAAGGTCAGTAACAATTCAACTCACTTTTCTCTCACGTGCAGGCAAAAGCCCACCCCCTTCGGATTCCACGCCGTTCGGTAGGCGTGGAAAATTAAACAAGTGGAGTTTCTCTATAGCGAGTATAGGTGAGAGCAAAATTAATCTCAACGACGTGTCAGAGTGGTTGATGATGGTAGCAAATGCCGCGACGACTATTGCACCGCTGCCTACTGCTGACCGACAACACCATCAACACACAGAGCAGGAGAAGAAGTTCGTACATGCCACCACACCCACCACCTCGACAGCCCCAACGCGAACCACCTGCGCACTGTGTCAACACGAACACGCCCTGAACAACTGCTCTGAATTTAAACGCCTTTCCATATACGATCGCTGGAAATTGGTGACCGAGAGAAAGCTGTGCTTCTGCTGTCTCTCGCTGAGTCACCAGCTTAAGAGCTGCAGGAGGAAGACCAAGTGTTCCGAAGGGCCATTGCCCTTCGGAACACTTGGTCTTCATAACTGCATAACTGCACCAGACTACATCACCCGCTGCTACACGCTGCGCCACGCAACGAGACTAACGAGCGGGCGCAGACTGCGGCGACGGTGAACCATTGCGGCGACGCGACATCCACTATTCTCCTAAAGGTGGCACCAGTGGTCATCTCTGGACCGAGCGGGGACGTGGAGGCTCTAGCGCTACTAGACGAGGGAGCATCGGTGTCACTGATTGACGACTCTCTACTGAAGCGGGCCGGTATCACAGGACCAACCGCGACGCTGCAATTACGAGGGGCCACCGGAATGAGGACGAGCGAGCCGAACTCCAAGAGGGTCAACATCACCGTTCGTGGCCGAGCTAAAGAAGAGCGCTTCGTTTTGTATAATATGAGATCTGTAAATAATTTATACTTGCCTGTACATAATGTAAATATTAATGGACTACTGAACGACTTCCCACACCTGACTGACCACCTACAACACATCGACAGACTGACCTACAACGAGCGACCGCAAATACTTATAGGATCCGACAACATTGACCTAATCGTGACCAGACGTGCTCATGTAGGACCGACCGGACCAATTGTGTCGGAGACAAGCTTGGGGAACTTCGTGCACGGTAAACTGTCGCCATTGACACCGACGGACGCGACTATTTACCACCTGTGCCCATGCGACGCTCTGAATGACATGGTGAGGCGATTGTTCTCGACTGACGGTTTCGGGACGAAACCATTCCCTGACGAGAGGATCTGAAGGCTCTCGCCATCATGGAAAAGACGACGAAACTAGTAGGTGACAGGTGGGAGACTGGCCTTCTGTGGAGGGACGACGCAGCAGTGCTGACAGACAGCCGCGCTGTCGCCCAGAAGCGGCTGGTGGGTGTCACCAAGAAGATGGACAGCATGCCTGAGTTTGCAGCGCGCTACAGAGAGAAGGTGGAGGAAAACCTGCAAAAATGCTATCTGAAGAAGCTGACGGAAACGGAGCAGGTAACAAAGACTGACAAAACGTGGTATCTGCCACACTTCGCCGTGTTCAACCCAAATAAGCCAAACAAGCTACGCCTAGTACTTGACTGCGCAGCGAAGTCAAGCGGCAAGTCGCTCAATGATTTCCTACTTAGCGGACCTGACTTTCTCACATCACTAGCAGGCATCCTTTTAGGTTTCCGTTGCGGCAAGATAGCTGTGATGGGTGACATTCAAGAGATGTTTCATCGCGTACTGCTCAGAGAAGAGGACTAACAAGCACAGCGGCTTCTGTGGGACGGTGGTGAGTACGCCATGAATGTGATGACCTTTGGTGCTGTGTGTTCGCCGTCATCTGCACAGTACGTGAAGAATTTGAACGCGACCAGATTCAAGACCACGCACCCCAAGGCTGTTGACGCGATCGTAGAACACCATTACGTCGACGACTTCATCTATTCAATTGACGAGTACGACGAGGCTCTACAGGTTGTAAATGATGTGATAAGTATTCATGCTAAGGAAGGTTTTAACATGCGAAACTTTATGTCAAACTCCAAACGGCTTCTAGGACATTTGCCCGAAGATAAGCTTGCACCGGGTGGTGCAAAGATGCTCTCAGATGATAACAACGAGACCATGGAACGCGTTTTAGGCTTAAACTGGGACCCCGAAGACGATAGCTTCACCTTCCTATTGAAGTTCCACAAAGTTGCCTGCGACATCAGCGCTGGCGTCAAAAGACCGACCAAGAGAGATGTTTTGAAGCTAGTCATGACCGTGTTTGACCCACTGGGGTTTCTGCTCTATGTTACAGTTCAGGCCCGCATCTTACTTCAAGACATTTGGAAGTCTAAAATAGGATGGGATGATGAGATTGAAACGAGCCACTTTCACAGATGGCAAGCCTGGCTGCAAGAGCTGAGCAAGACGAGAGAGGTACGAATACCGCGCTGGCTGTCCGCTAATAACTGTGACAAGCATACATGCCAGCTTAAGGGCCTTTGTGAGCGTTGCTTATCTCAGAAGGAAGACGGCCGACGGAGTATGGCATGTAGCAATGGTAATGGCGCGAGCGAGGGTTGCGCCTCTAAAGGTCCTGAGCATACCTCGGCTAGAGTTACAGGCAGCCGTGATGGGAGCACGACTCTCCCGGGTTTTGTAGAGATACATAGGACTACCAATTAATAAAATAAAATTTTGGACGGACTCGAAAACTGTCCTAAGCTGGCTTTGGTCCGAGACCGGACGTTTCAAGCCTTTTGTAGCGCATCGTGTCAGCGAAGTCTTTGAGCTGACAGACGTCTGTGACTGGAGGTGGGTGCCGACAGACATGAACCCCGCTGATGATGCCACACGGGACGTTGTCATTGCCAGCAATGATAGATGGCTTCGAGGACCCGACTTTCTTCGACAACGCGAAGAGTCATGGCCACAGGAAGACGAAAAGTCCATAGCTCTAGATCTGGATGACGTTGAGGTGAAGACGGTAAATCTACTGACTTCTGAAGCAAATGGAGCCCTGCCAGATGACAGCCGGTTCTCATCGTACTGGAGACTAATCAGAAGCACCGCCTGGATCTTTCGCTTCATCCACAACTCCAGAGGCTCGGGAAACAGACGAACCGGCGAACTCACGGCCAGTGACCTGAGGTCTGCTGAAACTGCGTGGGTTAAAGAAAGTCAAAGGCGGAATTACTCACGAGAAATTGCTTCGATACTATCGACGGAGTTTGTGGACAAGACGAGCTCTCTGCGACAGTTGACACCCTTCTTAGATGCCGATGGTGTTCTTCGAGTTTCAGGAAGAATAACAGCATCTAATGTAGCCGAAGGCACAAAACATCCTGCGATCTTGCATCCAAAAGACACCTTTACAAAGCTGCTACTCCAACAGTACCACAAGGATGCGGGACATGCTGGCCGAGAGATGACTTTGAACAACGTCAGACAACGATTTTGGATATGCAACGGTCGGAATGCAGTGAAGGCAACCTGGAATACGTGTCAAAAATGCAAGATTGACAAGGCGAAACCAGTTCCACCTCTAATGGGACAACTGCCCGACGTAAGGCTCAAGACCGGGGGACGAGCGTTTCGCTTTACTGGACTTGATTATTTTGGACCCTTGACGGTCAAGGTTGGCCGGAGACACGAGAAAAGGTATGGTGCCTTGTTCACTTGCCTCACGGTCAGAGCTGTACACGTAGAGCTCGTTCACGACCTGACAACTAGCAGTGCGATAATGGCACTAAGACGGTTTATTACAAGACGAGGCTGCCCGGAACAGATATGGTGCGACAATGCAACTACCTTTAAGGGAGCAGACAATGAGCTAAAGCAATCGGTTCATGCGATAGATCAAGAGGAACTACTACGCTACGAAAGTATCAGGCAGATCGAGTGGCATTTTATTGCGCCGCAGGCCCAGCATCCCCATGTGGGGCGGATGCTGGGAGCGCCTGGTTCGGTCCATAAAAACGGCTATGAAGGCGACACTGAAAGAAGTTGTTCCAAGCGACCCTACAGACGGTGGTTGCCGAGGCAGAAGCTATAGTCAACACCCGACCCCTAACTTACGTTCCACTCGACCATGTAGACGACTTGCCCTTGACCCCAAATGACTTCTTACTGGCCAAAACTAACGATTTCGACCAGCCCTTCAGAAGCTTCGGTGACGGTGACCTGCTGAGACGAAACTGGAGGGAAAGACAACGACTTGCTGACTTAGTCTGGAAGCGGTGGCTCAAGGAGTACCTACCGACTTTGACAAGACGGGACAAATGGTACGGACCAACGACTCGACCAATAACGGACGGTGACTTAGTTATTATAGCAGATGACCAGGCCCCCGTAACCTCTGGCTACGGGGTGTCGTGACAAAAACATACAGAGGACCCGACGGACTAGTCCGTGTAGCTGACGTAAATACCAGACTGGGACCGTATCGACGAGCAGCAGCCAAGCTCTGCCGGCTGGACGTCCAACCACCGGGAGTATTGGCTCCCAATACTGGAGGTGGGGATGTTGTGGCGTAAAGCCGGCAGCCTCCTTGGCTCGCTGGCCGGCGAGGCTAGATGTTATGACGGAAAAAGAAAAGGAAGCCAGGACAGAACGATAGAGTAAGGGACTGACCGATAAGACGTAAAAATAAAAGGGTGACGAAAAAGCTGGAGCAAATCTTTTATTGCTAGACCTTTGGTAGATCAAACACCAGTGTTCTGTAATACAAATACAAGTTCCTGCCTCGTGTGTAAATAAGAGTATAAATAGAACACAGTATATCCACTTTCTTTCACTGCAACTTGTTTGTTTATTTGCGCTGTTTTACATGGGTAAAACAGCGCAAATAAACAAACGGGCCAATAAAACAATTTACAGTAACATAATAAATTCACTTAAACATACCCGATCTCGTAAGTTACGCTTTCTGGAATTTGTACCGTGCTTATTACGACCTCCATTGGGACTACTATCGCACTGCGTCAGGGTAACTTAACCTGACCGCTCCACTATACAATCGCAGTCGGCTAGGCAGGAAATTAAAAAGTTTTTAAACCCTTGAAGCGTTGGGAACTATTCTAGAATTGTCGAGAGCTTAATTTATTGATGACCTAATCTTATAAATCTCAAATAAATAAAATTACAATAACCGACTGAAATTATATTCACAGGCGAAATTATCTCTCACTTGAAACCTGAGATATTTTAAGCGAAGTATCACAAGAAGTGAGCAATTAACTCTACTTATATTTGCTCTTCCTTTTACAGGCTGAATTATATGCGCATTTTTCTCTCGACTTTTGCTGTAAGATCATTCTGTGGTCCTTGCTGGCACTCAGTTTTGCTTTTACAGGGCTTAGTCAAATTTTAATAGATTGTCCTGGGCTGAGCAACTTTCGTTTTGCTTTTCCATACAATTTTTACTTTTCCAATCATTTGTTTTGATCAAATGCGTTTCATAATGACAGTTGTTCAGAATGATGACCGTAATCACCCCTTAAAATATGACTACACGTTTCTGTTCCATACTGTTCTTATGTAGAATATAATGTTGTTTTTTCAGACCACTCCTTTTCTACTTTTCAAAAGAGATACAAAATCAATCTGTTGCAGTTTTTTGCCCAGCTCCTTCTACAGTAGTCCAATGTAGAGAAGAGGCAAAAAATGGTGTACTAAGCTAAATATCTACAGTAATAAAGAACCTTGCAAGGTGAATCTTGAATCTTGATTCAAATTGGGGCTGTTCATAGCCTCTTTCTTAGCAGAATTGGGTTAACCCTGTTGTGTGTGGCGTGCTTGGTGCAAACCATCCCATTTGTGTTAGCTCGCGCAAGGACTGTGGACAGCGAAAATAAATATACTATCTGCGTTAGGAAATGAAAACATTTATCACTTTCGTGGGGAAAATAGTAGCCTTATCTTGTACCCCCAGACTTCTAGGAATTATCAACAGAATCCCTTTCAACCAATCAGAACACGATTATTTTAAATAAGTTGTCTTTTGTTACGTCGATATGTCAATTTGAAAAGAATTTTGAACGAACGAACGAACAAATTGTACCACTCCAATCAGGATTATTCCTAGTCCGGTCAATGGCTGGCATACCAGGGGCACGCTTTTTGAGGAGTGTGGGAGTGGAGGTGACCTGCTCAAGTGGTAGGGGAGGAGTGTGAATATAATTGACCGATAAACCAATCTTTAGCCAATATAGGAATTTTGGACAGGGGAGGATATGTGATGGGAGAGTTTGAAAGAGAAATATGTCTTCATGTTTCCTGATGTTCTGTTTCATGTGTTATTGGTTGATTTTCCGGGTGCTGTTCTGCTGGGTTGTCCGATGTACTTTCAGTTTCGCTGTCTGTTTCCGGGACCTGGTATATTAGATTTGAGGCGATCCTAGCTTCATCTCTATGATGTGCTTCTTCCATCCAGTAGCTAGAATTATTTCTCTATTATTTAATACCGTGTTTGAGGGAGTCTTTCCAAGTGTATATGGGTGGGCCGACTTTCTGCTTACTAGTTTCGTAGTTCAGAGCGGGTTGAAGTATGTGTTTTTGGGCGACTTATGATATGTGTATAGTAGCATATTCTGTGATTTTTTATTCTTTTGTTTATTGTTTTGCCCTGTAGGATGTCATGTATTTTCTATGTCTGGAGTGGTATTTGGCGTTCGCGAGCATGTCGCACAAGATCATGCTTTCATATTTTCTTAGTATTAAGTAGTAGCTTTGGTGAGGTCAATTGGGATGTCAATTTTTAAATAATTTTGATAGAAATACCCAGATGTCAGAATATCATAATAACCCTTTATATATTGATTCTGTGTCCACATGATATGTTGATAATAAATCACTTAGTTATAAGAAAACTTCCGTGATGTTACCTCAGGAAGCTGATTCATATTCTTTTATTGCACTCCATAATAACAATAATGGGAGATCATTATGTGCATAAGCAATACTCTATACAGGGTGTTAACGGGGTCGTGTAGCAAGAAAGAGAAAATAGACTTGGCACTTAATTAGGAATACAACGCTGTAGATTGGAGTGCATAAATTAGCACTTTTTTCGCAGGTAAAAAAAAACTAAAAATGAATCCCTATTTATTAATTATTATGGTCACCCTACGGTGACGTGACCCTTATGACGTGACGGTTGACAATTACCTACTACTTACTCATCTAATCATTTGTTTATTAAAAAGGTTTTATCATGAATTAATAGGGTAACTATAATCTGAGTTATTAACTGGGATAAATAAATTGTTGATTAGTTTAAAAAAGGCTGTAATTTTTTAAAAATTTGCCCTATACTTGAAATCGCATTAATTCTTCGAGTTAGGACCGATAGGTTTGAATCATGAACCCGTTAACACCCTGTATAATATTAATCTTTACTTTTGACTCATTACTTAAATAAATTATTCAACTTTATTATGCAAATTACACATAAGTAACTTATATAATTTATATTAGAATAAGAAGTTACTTTAATTATATGCCTTGTTAAGTTTATTTTGAATTTTTTAACATTATTAAATAAAAATATAAAATAAAGTAGTTATCAATTAATCATCTAGATATTATTTCACTGAAAAAACACTTGCCCTCCAAGAAGTGATTTCACTGCAAGTGGAAGTAGCACAGTTAAGCCGGTCAAATGTATAATATAACGTTATGTTTGTTGGTTTTGTTTGTATTTATTATTATTTTTTAAACTTTATACATTTCATTATTTTCAGTACACCTGCTCATAATGAGACTCTTTGTGACAACATATTTAGATTCATAATGGAGGCTTTTTCGCACTAGTGCTTTTTTAATTTACTTTTTTTTTCAAACTCAGCTTAGAGTTTTCATGCCTGCAAATAATGAATGTTTTTGTGAATTAATAAACTATTTCAGGTTAAGTACATAAAATTATAAATCAATCACGCGGCCCTGGTCAGTCCGGAGTCGGTTCAGCTTAGTCCAGCTGATGCGTGAGAGATTGAAGCCGTGTGGCTGATCGTTTGGGTTTTTGACCAGGTGCGCGTTTGGAGTGGGGGTAGAAATCCATCGCTCCGCCTATTTCTCGGATGCTGACGTGGGCTGAAGGGTCTCCGAGATTTGAGGCGAAGGTTGGAGCTTGTCGCTTGGTGGTCCTCGTTGATGGGGAGGCGAGGATTTACTTTTATTTTGTTAAACTGAAACTTAATGGTTGTTTCTCTACGTAGATCAGGAGGTATGGTCTTGCTAAGTACGGGCAGCCAGGCTATGTGGGTGGTCATTACCGTTCCTGAGACTTGCCGCATAGTGGACTTCAGCTCCACGTCCACGGTGTTCGTGTGGTGGCTGCAAGCCCATACCGGTGAGCAATTAATCAGCGGTGCTGTACACCAGCGCCAGTGCAGATGTTCGGAAGGTTGGCGCACGGTACCCCCATGTCGTTGAAGCGAGCTTGTGTAGCAGGTTGTTTTTACTCGAGAGCTTCTTCTTTAGTTTAAACAGGTGCCTTTTGTACGTGAGGGTGCGGTCGGAGGGTGATGCCGAGTTAGACCGGGAAGGGATCAGGTTTGGCGGTCTCGTTGCAGAAGCGTATGGAGATAGTGTGATTAGCCTGCTTGTTGTTGAGGTGGTGGAGACCGTCGTACTGGGATTTGGCTTCAGGCCCGAGTACTTGAAGTAGTCTTCGAGTATGGCTACGTCTCCCTGTAGCTTTTCGTCGGTCTGACCGAGAGTTCGCGCCTTGGCTGTTACGACGATGACATTGCATTGCACAAACTTATTGGTGCGGCTTTCGTATATTTTTTATTTTTTTCTGACTTTCCGCCCAATTTAGCTTCACTTTTAAAACCAAACATTTCTTATTATTTTTCGTGTAATATTGAAGTGAAGACCGAAATTACAATATCTTTTTAAATGGTCACTAGTTTTGGAGATAAGGGAGGGCAATAGTTTTGTTTGCCTATTTAACATATTTGGTAGTCTAAACTATTATAGATAGGTATTGCTAAACAACATATTTATTGCCTTTAAATAAAATAAAACATACAATAAATATTATCTAATGAGCCATTTAGCCCGCGGTTATCGATTTAGCGCAAGTGGTCCACTCACAGTGGTAAAACACTCGTATAATATGGTACAATCTATTCTAACACTCATCTAAATAATCGTGTTTATAATACTAACGGTAAATTCTCAGAGATTAGCATCAAACAATTAGAGAATGCTTGGTGCTTCCATCTAGACCGATGAGCTCGCATATTAATCCTCAACTCACAAACGCTGTTAGAAGTAATTTGTAGTAAATTAACTGCGCACTACTGGTCCAAGCAGATGTAATTACCAGAGAGAAAAGGTGTTCGAATTCAGTTTAAATTAACCTTAAAGAGTCATTGACTGTTCCATTCACATATTTAGACAAGATGCACCGAAAACTTTTCTATTCGTGTTAACTAGCAATTGCGTTTGAAACACTCTTTCTGCAGCGTATTTCGTTATGCGCCTTAAAAAGTGAAATAATTGTCTATGCTTAGCGTTTCGAGTGGTCAAAATCATGTGACAGTCAGCGACAAAGTTATTTTCATCAGGCAGGTGGTCTGCGGGTCTGTGCCACCCTTACTTACTTACCTGAAATTCTCCACGAACAGTATGTCCGGCATATTGTTGATAGACTTCAAACACTGGCGTCTTTGTTGTGTGCGCTGGCGGCTCAGCCTCGCCGTTACATTATGCGCGGCCCAAAACATTCTTAGTGCGTGCATTTTCGAATAAAAGTAGAAACACGACAACGGACACGATAAAGATACGATACCTACCTAGCACAAATTTAAAAAATATCCCACATTTCTCTTGATACTTGTGCCAAGAGAAATGTGGGATATTTTTAAAATCCATAACAATGTGTGTTAAAACATGATCGAAACAGCTGATTGAAAATCGCCATTTCCTCTCACGAAAAGTCACGTGACCTCGTATCTACAAGTCCTTAGCATTAAATAACTTATCGAAAGATTTATCGTTTGCTACTGTCAAAAAGTGCATGTTGTCTACGCAATGCATGAAGGTTATCTAAATACGCCGGAGAAAACCATAGACTATCGTTTCGTTTCTCTGTTGACGATCAAAATAGTGAAATTTGTCTGCCAAATTTTTATCGTTAGCGTTTGATGATGTCACCTAGCGAAGCCAAATGGCAAATCCCCTACATTTTGTGTTTTCGTTTCGTTTTATCGCTTTATTGAAAGAAACTTTGTCTAGGCCTACTGGTCTACGGATGTTCTAACTGTGATGGAAAATAATGGAACATCCATATCATTTGTTTAGTAGCTAAACTATATGGGCCTTACCACAAAAAAATATACTACCATTCAACACTTGTTTAAAAACAAAAATGTATGGGATTTGACGTTTTTTTTTAGGTAAAGCGCTGTTTAATATTTTTTGTGGTAACACGGTATGGATCTCATTGTTGTTATTTGTTTGTCTACAATTTGAAAATGTGAATATCTTCATGGCTGCGGTAGCGATGCAACCGTCACTTGATGTGCATAATTGTACATGAGATTATTAACTCTTTTTAATAAGTAAATAAATAAAAAACCGGTCAAGTGCGAGTCTAAATCGCGCACGAAGGGTTCCGTACCACCGTTCAATGGAAGCGATGGTGTGGAGTGAATAGTTTGGATTTCACACAGCAAAATATTGTTTACAAAGTTATTGGTGCGGTTACTTTCACACTCCATGTACGTAACCAGGTGCATCCATAAGTTTGTATGTGGTATTGAAAGAATTGTTGTATGGGAGCCCCCTTAAATATTTCTTTTATCCTATTTTTTAGTATGTGTTGTTATAGCGGCAACATAAATACATAATCTGTGAAAATTTCAACTCTCTAGCTAGCTAGGTTCTTGAGATACAGCCTGGTGACAGACGGATGGACGGACGGACGGACGGACAGCGGAGTCTTAGTAATAGGGTCCCGTTTGGAACCCTTCGGGTACGGCACCCTAAAAAAAACATAAAATATACTATTGAATTACTGCCTACTAGGTTATCGGTGAAATTTACGTTGAGTTTCGGTAAGAAACGTAGTTTTCGAGGTATCTTGCTGGTAACTTTCCTGAAACGTTCCAAATTAAGATGCGTGGACACAAGAAAACTGACTGAAGAAAAAAATTGATCACTTTAATTTCGTGTTTACCGGAGAGGAAGAAATAGGGCTTGAAGTCGGGTTTTTTTTAAGTTTATCTCGCCACGATCCTAAACCTACGCACTTCATAGCATCCCAAAACCAAAAGGAAAGATTTTAAAATGAATGTAAAATTAAGACTACAAAATTATAATAAACAAACCAATAACTTGGATTATGCATGTTACTAAGTGACGTTAGTTTTTTTAACTGAACTCTTAGCCTTACTATACCCAATTACGTGAATTTATTGAAAGTGCAAAAAAATACTACCAAAAAGGTATTTTTCGCGGATCTTACCTTCAAAAAGTAAATTTTCGAGGTAATTTTAGGGTTCCCACGGGTCCCAATTACTTAGCCTCCGCTGTCCAACCGTCTGTCCGTCTGTTCGTCTGTCACAGGGCTCTACCGGATCAAACGAAATAGGTAGAAGGCTGAAATGTTCACAGATGGTGTATTTCTATTGCCGCTATAATAACAAATAATGAATCACACAGGTTTTTAAGAATTATAAGAAGAACCCATACAACAAATTATTGGTATGGCCATTTTCTTAGCCATTTGGTTTTAATTGTTTATCGGTGAACTGGACTGTCGCGATGTTATCGAAAAAGATCTTTAATTGCAGTTTTGTGCTAAATTATTTGTCATTGTCATTGCTCATTCGAATTATAATTAATAATATAAGGGTTTTTATCATATTTTATTTTATTTCTGTAAATAAGATACTCAATTTCTATCCACTTCCGGTTTCAATGAGCAAAGAGTTTCGTTAATCTGAGTACTGAGTTCAATACTTCCATACTACATACACAAAACTCTTATTCAATGTTTTGATGTCGGGCCTTGAATGTAGACTACATACATGTGTAGTCCTACCTAGTATTTAATATTTTATTATTAAAATTAAAAAACTATACTCGTAGAAAAGACTGTCGTTTTACTTTTTTCCGTCTGAAATGGTATGGAACCCTTCGTTTGCGGGTCCGTCGTCCTTCTCGCACTATATATCTGTCCTTCTTCCACCCCACGTTAGAAACATCGAGACCTAATTAAGAATCCTTTAGCGAGTTGCCTAAACATGCCTAGCAAATTATTAACAAAAGACGGATTGGAAAAAATGTGTAGTAAAAATACATCCAACGAAACACCACATGGTAAACGCACATAGCATATCGATTGCTCCAATGTCAGTCTCCAACAAAAAAAGTGCTGCCGACAAGCCAAATAGGACATTTTGCGGCCTTGGCAGCAATCGATGCGCTATCGCTCCGCGTTTACCATAACAGAATAGAGTCTCCTTGCTCGCAGTAACCTAACTGACTATTACTTTCACTGCACCCGCCACTGCGAAAGGTATTCTGATTGCTATAATCTATCTTGTTGCGACTAGTGTGAACTGTGTTTGCTATTGTGCGACGCCTAATATCTGTATGGTATTCAGATGGTGACATCTGAATTGGAACATGAGACTTGTAACCT